>JANDEH010000008.1:45582502-46832880 GCA_024610705.1 Tetragnatha versicolor
TTGGTCTAAAAATATTTCCTCAAGATACATATTATGGCATTTCATAAATGCTACCTACATTTCATCTGTCTGAGTTGAATTGACTTTCATTTAAAAATAATTTGTTTTTAGTTATTTCAATGAATCTCCCTTTCTTTTTTCATCAATTTTTTCTTGCTCAGTTGGTTCTAAGGTATAACACAACTCAGAATTATTACCTAAGCTTTTTTTCGTGTAATAACGAATGTTACAAATTGCCTTATTGAACAAGAATTAAAAATGTATTGGAAACAGTGATAAAAAGTGACATTATTATTACATAATCAGCCAAACCACTAGCTCCTCAAGAGTAACAAGATGACTAGAATAGTTCCTTTAATAATTTAATTGACATTCCTTCACAATCCTTTTATATACTTAACGAGAAAGACGCATTACATAATCAACATGTGAAGCTTTTCAGAAGAAGTGGTTTAAAAATGTTATGAAAGAAAGCTTCAAACATAAATTAAACATTTATCCAAAGAAAGGGAATTAATAAATGGATCTATGAAAAACAGAAATAAATAATAATGCTTTACATCTGCCATTTCTCTGCAAAGAACATGTAATTATTTATTGTATATTTCTTTTACTTCATTTTGACAATTTAAATAACCGATTCATAAAATTTCCCAAAATAAAAAAAAGGTAAATTTTTCAAAAATGATGCATAATTAAAATTAATTTAAAATTACTGTATAAATCTTAAAAATAGTATTAATCATTAACTGAAATATATTTCCTCAGTTGATTTAATTCATGAGATAGAATGAAACTTTTTTTAACTGGATAGGAAGGGATAAATAGATTTAAATTAGTTGGCTTTCTAAAATTTTCTTGCAAAATATCCTTTTTTCCTTGTCTGTGGGATATTCTTTTGAATTCTTTACCACAACTTGGCATTTTTTCTTTTACATTTTCTAGTATAAAAGAACCTCCAAAAACTTAAGTTTTTTGATAAGTTGCTTTGTTGCTTGTTTTACTAAATTACAATATTCTTTGGTGATTCATAGAAGATAAGAACCAAATTTTATAATCAGTGTATGGGTGTGAAAATAAAGAACCCTCCAGTTTACGATTTTCAACCATATATTTTTGAATTTTATGACAACGTGAAAAGAATACTGTACATGGTTTTTTTGAGAATTCTAATTAAATTTAAAAATTCTATCTAGAAAAAAACATTATAGTTATATTGCTTTCATTGAGAATCTAAATGAGGTGAAAAATTTTATGGACAACTAAACTCAACATCCAGTGGGAATAACTAAGTTTGGCATTAACAGAAGGAGCTATAGTCAAGTAACATCCTTAGAGGCCATTCACAAATTATGTCATGTTTTAGGGGAGGGAGCATTTCCTATATTTGACTTAAAACTTTAGAAAATGCTCCTTCCCTTCTGTTGTAATGCAACAGTTCTTCATGAATTGTTATTAGCACGTTAATAATTCTCAAGCAGCAAAAATAAGGAACTGAATTTTTTATTGTTAAACTTTAATTTTTTCAATAAGTGATATAATCACAGTGGGATGAGGTTTAACTACAGTAAAGCACCGTTTATATGTTTCTCATTCGACGACCTTAAATTTAATGTATTTACGTAAATCTGCATTAGGAGCGTTAAAACCTAATAAAAGATATTTTCATTAATACGTCGGTCCCTTGAAAGGCATATTAATGGTGCTTTACTGTAAATGGGACCCAACTTGTGGTGGAGGGTTTTTAAACTCTTGGAAGAGGAATACTTTGTGTGACATAATTAGAGAATGGCTTCTCATCTATCTTCTAAGTTTTCTCTTCTATTTATTATCAGTTCTGAATACTTTTTCTACTGTTTATGGTTATAAATATCAGGCTTGTTGAATTTTTCTACCCTTTTTTCTTGGAACTTCCTTAGCATTTTACTTATTTTATGTTTTTTGTTTTCGATCTACATTAGAGTAGTAAACAACTAAAATGTCATTGAAACAATCTTCTTAAGATCTATATCCATACATGTGATTCCTCCGCCAATTGACGGAAATCCGCCAATTCGTTAAGCAAAATTAAAATCCGACAATTCGATTTGCAAAACTATAATTCCACTTTCTTATTTTCCCCCAATCGTTTTTTACTGAAAACTCTGGCCGCGAGTGTTGCCTCGTAATAAATTTTAAGTAAAATCGAGAAAAATATCGAAGTAATATGAAAACTAGTTAATATTTAAGCTGAAAAATATGACTATCATATCGAATCGTAGATCTCGGGAAGTAGAAGCCAATGGACCCCCACTAAAAAATATTTTCCGCCATTTTATTGTCAGAGTAATCACATGTATGTATATCATAATTTAGATACTAATACTTCAACATCTCATTATTAATCTACCCACTAATTACTATTATATTTTACTATATTAGTTTAACTGACAAAAACATGGTCTAACTTGAAGATTTAGATAAAAATATTCTTATGCTAATATTATGTGTAATCCATATTCAGAGTGGGGAGAAAGTTAAGACAAGCATTAAATTTTCATAAAACATGTAAAAATGAATAAAAAGTTTTTGAATTTAAAGCTAGTCCTGATTTTTTGCTCACTTTGTATTTTTAAGTAATAAAGCACTTTTTCTTTATGTTCAGCAACTTTGTCATTTTGAAACCGTATAAAATATATCTTGTTTTTCTTGTTATTTTTAAACTCGTTCGTGAATAATGCTAGTAAAAACTTATCTCAAAATTTGAATTACTGAGTAGCTTGTGCAAAAAGATTCCATTCCAGTATTTGAATTTAGGCTATTATTTATTTATAAAACTTTTACCAAATTCTTGGTTGTATTTATGCTTCATAAAAAATATGTTGAACTCAATGTATGACCTTGTTTCCATTAACCTTTTCAGTCGTAGACTGCCATTGAATTTCATAGGAAAATTGAGGTGGATAGGACTGAAAGGGTGTGATAATCTACTTTTTTGTAATGCTTTTGACTTAACATTTGAAAAGTTACAAAAAAGTAGTCTATTTGAAATATATGATTCACTTTAGGCACTTTTTAATAGAGGAAATTGGTCCAAAAATGGGATAGGGTCTTCATATCGACCACTTTCTAAAATGCAGTGAAAGATATTTTTGTGTAGTAGCAATAATGAATGTGTCACCACAGGGAAGGAAGAGTAAAAAAGAGTATTTGAGTGAGTGCTGGTCTGAAAGTATTAACATGAAAGTGTTTCTCTGTTGTTTGGACCTTTTCCCTCTAACGTTTATCCAAGTGTAATGAAGAAGCCACTGTAATTTACTTATATTAAACTCTAAAATCCCATTTATCTTTACAAAACAGGAAATTAATTCATTGAGAATTTTTCGGGTTACTGAAAATTGCTAGGTTTAAAAAGTGACTCCTTCATTGTATTTGGAAAAAATAATGGGCGCTATTTATTAAACCTCCTGTTTTTTTCTTTTAGGCCACCGATGACCCCCCATATCTCACTGTTGGTACTGATGTCAGTGCCAAGTATAAGGGAGCCTTTTGCGAAGCTAAAATTAAAAAGGCTAACAGGGTTGTCAAGTGCAAAGTGAGTGTTAGTTTGAGTGAGTGAGTGAGTGTGTGAGTGAGTGTTTTGCTCTTATTTCTTAATAAAATTACTAAACACTCGGCAAGAATTTTTTATTTTTCCAACCTTTGCTTTTTCTTCATTAATTTTTATCATAAAAGTTTATGAAAAATGCTTATTAACTTGGTAACTTGTTTGTATGTTAGTAAAATTATCCAAGTACTTTTCAAATAAACTTAATTTAAGCTAACCCTAAACTGTAAGTGGTGTGTGAATTATAATAATCTTAAATTAACATTAATATGTATTTTGTAGGTGGCGTTTAAGAATGGTTTGGGTACACACATGGTTACAGATGATCAAATCAAAGGACCTCTTAGAGTGAGTATTCAATTTATATATTTCTGCTTTTATTTGATTGTTTTAATTCAATAAATACTTAAAATATTTTTTACACTGTGCCTTTCATAGGTTTTCGTTTTGTTTCTTTTTTTGTTGGGATTCGACAATCTAGAAAAATAAATTGGGTAGTATTAGGTATCGTAAATGTGATCAATCAATTAAAAATAACATCTCAACATATACAAAGGTTTCTAAAAACAACATGTTCTTTAAATGTGATTTTTTTAGCTGGGAAGTGAGGTTGAAGCCAAGCATCCTGAGAAAAATCAGATGCTTGAAGCTGTTATCAATAAAATGCAGGACTACAGTCAGTATACTGTTGGTGAGTAATCCATTTTTATTCTGTATTATGTAAATTACATTCTATAAAACTTAAACCGTTTGACTTTCTACGATTGATCCTTGTATTTGTGTTCCTTGAAAGCTGATTTTAATTTCATTTTCCAAACAATTCTTCTAGTGTTTGATGATGGTGATGAGACTACTTTGCGTCGAACTTCTTTATGCCTGAAAAGCGGAAGACATTTTGCAGAAAGTCCGGTAAGTTTTGCAATTTCTCTCTCTCTGACAATGAACTCTTGTTTTTAACCTTGTCTGAAAGCTGGAAAAGAAAAGAATTCTTCATTCGAAGCTTGTGAAAACATTTTTCACTTGCAAAATTAAAATTACATCAGTTAAAAAAATTATTCAATTATGTTATCGTGTTGACTAGTTGATTAATTACTTATGAACAGAAAATTTCCAATCTTATTCTTTCTTATTTTCTTTAAGAATTTAACATTTCTTATCAATGCTTAGAAAAATGTTTCGTCCCATTTTAGCTCGAAACCTCAGTGTGGAGAAAGTTTATCTTCCGGCTCTTGTAAGCTTATTCTTTCTTTTTTATTTGTAGACGCTTGATCAATTCCCTCTGACCAATCCTGAGCATTTCAGTACTCCTGTCATTGGTTCTAGCAAATTCAAACGCAAAAGAAGATCTACAATGAACTCTTCTCTGTAAGTAAATTTTTTTGAGGATAACCTTGTTAGTATTTTTTTCAAAACAATGATAGATCATAAGGTGAGGAATTTAAGTTTTTAAAATGTGTAAAGGGGTACAG
The DNA here is from genome assembly GCA_024610705.1 of Tetragnatha versicolor. Taxonomy (NCBI): domain Eukaryota; kingdom Metazoa; phylum Arthropoda; class Arachnida; order Araneae; family Tetragnathidae; genus Tetragnatha; species Tetragnatha versicolor. The sequence continues at coordinate 45,587,558 of JANDEH010000008.1, forward strand.
ATGGAAGCGACCACCTTCTGTTCTGACAAAAAAATCTGTGGTTGTAAATTATCTAAAGCAATTGATTTCTATACCATTTTATAATACAAAATATAGTATAACAAGTTGCATAAGAATTCCAGTAGAGTAGCCCCTTCTGGTGTTTATTTTTCAAGTTTAACTGTAATTTCAACCTTTCTAATAATAAAAATTGCTTAGTTCTATTTCCGTTAGGTTGTTTGGGTGTTGGGGCTTGATGGTATCTGCCGATTTTGGCGGATTGCATTCAGAAACAACCCCTCTGTCCGTGTCCAACCCCCTGACGGAAAGGCATGGACAGAGTTTTTGGTTTGATTTATTGTGATCTTATAATCAGGGGTGCCACTCTTCCATTCTGGGGACAGAATTCCGTCCCGGGTATATTGCAGTGCTCGTACATGTCCTGATATTCCTTAATTTCCTGAAATCTCAAAAAGTGTCCTGAAAAAACGTAATTTACCCCGATTTTCCTGATATTTTTTCGAAAGTCTAAATATCAATTATATACCGAGACTTATTTTCGATTTTCTTTCGGTTAACCGACTGTAACGAAAAAAAAGCATGTGTTCCTTGAAAGAGAAAGCACGTATTTGGAGCGCAGCTCTCTGGTGTTAAAAAAACAGTTTTCCATCCCCTTTTCGTATTTCTTCCATACGATTGGTTCAAAAGAGTGACGTAGAGTATGCGTAGTTTATAAACTGACGTATCGGCGAGAGGAATATGGGATGGAATATTCCTCAGTTCGAGAAGGTTCTTTTGTTTTCTTTCGGAGTTTTATGTTGGTGATTTTATAATCAAGATTGAAATAAAAAAACTCCTTTGTGCAAAAAATAATTCTAATTTTGTTAGTTATGTATTTCTTGTTAATAACTTTGTTTACAGAGGCCTGGGCGAATTTATGGCGAGCTCAGTTGAGCTGACAGGTCCTTAGGGTTGAAATTAATACATTCTCAAAAGGGTAGGGGTTTCAGTGGGTTTCCTCATCTTAAGACCCTGCTTGCTTTGTTTGTCATGCTTGCCATAAAACTTACCAGCTTCCAAAGTAAGTCTGGAGTGTACTTTGAACTAACTCTAAATATTACTTTTAAAATTAAGAGAGTTTAGGTAGTTTTTAGTTTTACACACATGATGGATAACATTCTGGTTAAGGAAAAAGTAAATGCTACATTATAATACCCAAAATGTCCTGAATTTTTTATAAAAATGTGTCCTGAAATTTTTTGAGGGTCTGTACGAGGCCTGATATTGAAACCCAAAGTAAACTGATCAATAAGGAACTTGCATGATTTTTTAAAATTTTTTAATCTATTCTTCACGCAAAAATAAGCCACTACACAAAATTTGAGGACGATTAAAAAATTTTTTGATTGCAAAAAAAATTATCAAAAATCGTCTTTTTCGAAGTGCCCGAAAACGTTTAATTGCATGCATAGTGACGTCACAACACATAGACTTCGCCTAAAATGTTTGCTTTGGATTTCTGACCATCACCAGAACTGTCTAGAAGGTAAATATTTATTAAAACACTCATATCGGACACTTCAGAAAAAAGAAATCATCAACTAAAACATAGAAATTAAATTTTGATTGCAATTTGGCCCGATGGAATTCAACGTCACTGGGCATGCAAACACACTTGGCGTTTTCAGTCACGTGTTTTTTTTCTCGATTTTTAAATTAAAATATTTAATTACCTGTACATTTTTTTGAAAAATTGACTAAATATTTCATTTTACCATACTAAAAACCGTACGGAACACTTGAATTTTTATGAAAATCTGACACATGCAAGTTCCTTATTGGCAGCTATTTGTATACTAAATTTCAGTACTTATAGCTCATTTTTCTCACAAATATGACGGTTTTACTCAGATACAGCTTTAGCTTAAAATTTAAGGAATTATTTAATTGTTCATATGATAATTTTTAAGTTTTCTTCAATTTGAAAAAAATTGCTAGACTGGGGTAAATCGATAGTTTAAAGTTCCTCTTGCAGTTTTTGAAGAGTGGCACCCATGCTTATAATATTGATGAATACTTAATTGCTGCATATGCACAGTTTGCTTTATTCTATGCAGTTTTAAGTTTTAAAGTTTATTGATTTGTTTCAATACATATATTTATAAATAACCATAAGTTAGAGCCCTGAATGAGTCTGCGACTCCTTGGTAGCACATACAGGGTTCCCACGGTCCTTAAAAGTCCTTGAATTTTTTAAGGCTAAATTTAGGTACTTGAAAGTCCTTGAAAAACGTTCTAGGTCCTGGAATTTTCACTCAGCCACTAATCGAACATAATTTTTTCAGGGCTTTCTTTGTTTTTTTCTAGAAATTTTCTTTAAAACTACTCTTATGAACATAACTTGTGGCGAGTTTTACAAACTGACAGTGAAGAGCGACTTCTCTCTTTCCGATTGTATGCGGGAAAAATGACTTGTCTTGAAATACGACTAATTTTTAAATGTCTGCGAAAACGGTCCTTGAAAAATTTTGTCAAGGTCCTTGTGAAGTCCTTAAAAGTCCTTGATTTTCAATGTTTTCAAAGAGTGGGAACCATGACATATGTATTTCCCCCTCCCTGATTTTTCTTGTTCTTTTTTTCCTCTCTCCCTCTAGTTTTATGTAATGATATAATGATAATCGTAAATTTGTTTTGTTTGTTTATAAATGACATGGCTTGCTGTAAATGCCTACCAATTAACCAAATTTTTGACCCTTCCCCTTGAAAATTCTAAATACTTGGAACTTTTTCCTAGTTTATTTTTTGTAAAATTAATTTTTGGTTGAATTTTGAAATTATGCAAGAGAAACAAGAGATTTTCGAAAATGAGGTTACTTAAGCATTACTCTTACCCCCCTTGTCAGGAAAAATAAGCAAAGAGGGGGGCCATTCATTAATTACGTAAGGGTCCCGAGGGGGAGGGGGGGTTGGAAAAATCTCTACATACCCTTACCTGGGGGGTGGGGATCAAACCCATTCTTACGTAAGATTTTCTAAGTTAATGTAAACAAATTCCAATTATTCTAATCAAATTACGATTGAATAACCCCCGAAAAACTTAAAAATGCCGACGATCTCGGTATATTATCGAAGCTTTAATTAAAAAAATGAAGGGTATATCAGATGTATCTTTTTTATTGGAGTAGCATTAAGTTAAGATGAAAAATAAAACTGTTGAATCCATCTTCCAGTTGTCAAAAGTCGAAACAAAACAAAAGCAAAAAGAGAGAGAAATCTTTATTAGTTTTAGTTTCAACTTTTTAACTTTGGAATCTTACGTAAGAATAGGGGGGAGGGGTTTGAAAAATCTTACGAACCCTTACATGGGGGTAGGGGGGGTCAAAAATTGCCAAAATCATCCTTACGTAATTAATGAATGGCCCCTTAGGTTCTGACATGATATTTGAAAGGCTGTGTTTTTTATGTGTTTCTTATGAGTGAAATATCATGAATTGAACCCTTTTCCTCAGTGATTTTGAAAGCAGCGACGATGAGAGTGTTCAGCGTCGAGTGCAGGCTATACGTGACAAGGAGCACAACCCGGACTTGGGTCGGGTGGTGTGCGTGGATTTTGGAGACCGCCGGAAGAAAGACAATTGGTATCCTGGTCTGATAGTGCCTGCTAGCACTCCTGGGAAGGTCAACAAGGATGAGCATTTGGTCAGGTCTTTCAAAGATGGCAAATAGTGAGTGTTCTTGTTTTGAAGTGTCTTTAGATTATCTCATAGTTGAATGGTGTTTATATAACTAACGCTATACTCCTTTATTTTTAGCTATCAAGTCCCAAAAAGAGACATCCGTGATTTTGTCAGAGATTCTATTCCGAAAGTAGATAACAATGCATTGAAAACAGGTAATTGTTTTTAAAAGGATTTAATGCTTCAAATGTTCAAAGAGAAGAGGGCAGAGAGCAGCACAGGTGATAGAATTAAGAAAATACTTATTGTACTGAATTATATCACTGTTTTTGTGAAACATGATAAAGCAACTGATGAACTACATGATTGAGTACTTACATGCTTCAGTAAAACTTGCCTCTGACCCTGTATTGAGTATGCACAGAAATTGCTTAAGATATTGTTGCCATACTCATTTAATACTGCATAGCGTTAGTTAGTATGGTTAAGTTTGGGTTTAAATGCTTAGGTGTGTATATTTCTTTTAGTTTTATTTATTATTTATTTCAGCTATTGAAAAAGCATTCAACTATCTAGACAAAGATGAGCTACCTCCCCATTGGGACAAAGCTTTGTTTGCTTGCTTGGATATGCAGTCCGCAGATGAGGATAGTGGGGACTCAAACTCAGATGTAAGCGTATGTTTTAAAAATTCTGATTATTTAATTTGGTTTTTACCTCTATATGCATTATTGTTTTAAAATTGACCATTAATAAACCTAAACAAAAGGATTTTATAAAGGATAACCCATCTCTGAATTTTTTTTGAGAAGGCATCTTTTAAAAACCTCAAATATTTTTTCATAGTTATCAAAATTTGGTATGTTTTCTTTTTATTGTTTTGGTAATAATACCAGTTTTAAAATGCATGTTTTTCTTTATAAATGTATGAATATCTGTTAACCACTTTATTGTGTGTGTGGGGAGATTTCATATTTGATCATTTTTTGTTTTTTAGACTTCGGATGATAAACCTAGTGAATTTAAAGACAGATTTGTTGCTGAGCTCTACAAGTTCATGGATGACAGAGGTTAGCTAAATAAAACATTTTTAATTATTAATATGGCTTGAATATTGGCATAATATCATTGGTTAAACTTTTAATCTTTCATTTTACTCATAGGAACTCCTATCAATAAGGCACCCACTGTTTGTAATACAGACTTAAATTTGTACAAGCTCTACAAAATTGTTAGCAATCTAGGTGGTTATAATAAGGTAAATGATTTTCTGGCTCCTTTGTATTTTTGTTCTTCAAACATATCAGCTGCTCTATTTTGTTAAAAAAGCATTTAGCACTGTATAATTTATATGTAATTATTGTAATGCACATTGTAAGTTTTCATGTTTCACTCTTATTGTTCTTTAATCTTGTCTGCTCTTTCTATGTTGGGCAATAATTGTAAAATTTTGTTTAAATTTCTATTTCAGGTTACCAACAAAAATAAGTGGAAGGTAGTTTACGCTCGTATGGCTTTGCCTGGTTCTAATCAAAGCGGCCCTAACCAAATCAAAATAGCTTACAAAAGGTGAGTGTTTTAATCAGTGATTCAAAATTCATGCATCATTATTAAAAATTATTTAACATATATTCATAGAAATAATATGTGAGAAATGTCTACAAAACATTTAGTTTTTTTCAGTAAGTAAAGCCAAGATATTATCAATGCCTAAATTTCTAAATTTTATTGCAGATTCTTGCAAAGTTATGAAGACTTATATCGTAAGCTGGGCTGTACAATGCTAAGTAACATTCGTTCCACTAGAGGTAGACACAGATCTGATCGAAATATCATTGTGACAAGAACCAGAGATAGAGATTCTCCCAAAGGACGTAAAAATTCAAAAGAACCCAAAGAGAAGGTGATTAATTAGAATTTATTGAATTAGGGGAGAGTGGGGCACCTTGGAACGGGTTTTATTAAATTATTTTTCTAATTTTTTACACAATGGTAGTTAATAAAACAAAGGTAATATATTAAATATTGCCCTTTGCGCATCTAATAAAACAATTTACAACCAAATATATCTTTTAGGGAATTCATAATAACAATTTAAAAACCTCTTCATGTCCCAAGGTGCCCCACCTTCATGCTTTGGATATTAAACTTAATTACTCTTTTAGGTTTAGCAATAAATTTTATTTTTCTATTCTAAAATATTAACAGATGCTAATTTTACTTTGAATATAATTATAATTACATAAATAAATTTGTTTTATTTTAAAAATTAAAATAATATTCTTTTTTTCACAACAATATTTTATGTTTTTGAAATTCAAATGATTTTGATTAGATTCAAACTAATGTATTATTAATTTATCTTTTTATTTTTAAATAATGTATTCAAATATTTATGTTTATCTTGGTTGTTGTGGCAACCCAATCATTTCTATATTTATAATACCATAAAAACACGCTTTCGGAAATAGTTAAATATTACAATACTTTATTTAAAAATTCTTTTGAAAGTATGATTCTAAGGTAATAAAATATTTTAAATTTCATAATGCCTAAGCGCAAAGGATCAAATATCACAGGTAGATGTTATAGAAGTAAACATATAAAACGAAAATGTTTGCAGCCTAGAAATTCATGTGTTAGCTATGAAACTGCCACAACTTCGACGTTCGTTGTGAAGTTCAAGTGATTTGGGTTTTGCGAAGCAATTTGAAAGGTTCTGCGTCAGCAGTTAACAGGGGTTGGCGAGCGATAGCGAGCAGGGTTCGGTAGCTCCCTAGTTTACCAAAATATTGTTCTCCCCAGAATACCAATAAAGCTCTTAGCTAAATACTGTATTGTTAAATTTGCTTCTAAAATCACAGTTTGTTTCAGTTGATTTTTCGATAATTACATTTAGTAGCAAGATATTTTAAAATCTTAATTATCTTTTTTCTGTTGATTTGGTAAATTAGGCTCCTTCGGAAAAGAAAGCCGAAGAGAAGCCGAAAAGTCCCGAGAAGAAAGATACAGAAACCAGTGCAAAGTCGGAGGAAAAACAACCCAAGACCCCCGAAAAGAAAAGGGTGGAGAAGTCAGTTTCCCGCTCCGTAGAGAAGGAACCTAAGAAACCCGAAGAAAAACCTCGACTAGTGCGATCGCAGTCAATCACCAAAGAAAAAAAGGACTCTCCCAAGGCCGCCAAGGAAAAGGAGGTTGCCGAGAAGGCTCGCACCCGGGAGGATGCCCGCAAGGAGAAGAACGAGAGCCCCGAGAAGAAGGGAACTCGCTCTGCTTCCAAGGCGGAGCCAACCCCCAAGAAGGAGGAGCCTAAGAAGGAGAAGACCACCCCCAAGGAGAAGGAAACCACTAAGAAAGAAGAACCAAAGTCTGAGGTAGACACCAAACCAAAAGCGGGAGGGCCCAAGAAGGAAGAGAAGAAGCCGGCGAAGGAGAAGAAGCCGGAAAAGAAGGAGAAAAAGGAGGAGAAGTCTCCCTCCGCCAAGGAAGGCAAGTCCACGCCCCGAAGGGCAGAGGAGAAGTCGCCCAAGAGGAAGGTGAAGAGGGAAGAGCGGCTCCAGGATACTCCCAAAAGATCTGCCGAGGAGGGTTCGAAGCCCAAACTGAGGAAGGAAGAGGCCAGCGATGATGAGATGGCTTCGCAGAGTGTGGAGGATGGGGAAGACAGAAAGGAAACGTCTTCTCAGGAGGAAGTAGAGAAGAAGCCTCCTACTCCTGGGAAGGGGAAAGCGGAGGATGAGGAGCCTCCGAATAAGGTGATAATCCTTTGTGGTTGAGTTCTGATGTTTTTTTTACTCTGCATGTTTTTAACTTGGAGTGCATCTGTGGATGGTTGATAAAGAAAAACCTACTTAATGTTTTCTAGTAGTTTTCTAGTTCTTTCCTTTTTGTTTATCTGGTAAAGCAGTTTGTTTTTTAAAGGTACTGAAAATAACTAGTCTAAAAGTCTTAAATTAATTTGAATAAAAAAGTCTGATTAGTATGGCAAGTTTCCCTCAAAACAGCCTATTAGTCAGGGTTGGCTGGATTGGACCCAATGGGTTTTTTCAAAAAACCCCACAGTTTGGACCCATTTTTGGGTTTTTTCAAGAAAAATCAAGATTTTGGCAGTTCTTTCAAAATTTATTTGTTTTTTTTCAAATTTTAGGATATTTTTAAAATTTTGATGTTTTTTTTTTCAAAATTTAAACTAGGTTTAAAAAATTAAATGGTGTTTTTTCAATTTCAGGGAGTTTTTTTAAAGTTAAATAGCATACTTGTATAAAATAAAAACCTTTCTGCGAACTTAAATTTTTTCCAAAAAATTTTCTGCAAGAATTTACACATTTTTAAATATCACTCTCTCTAAAAAGAAAACATTGTTACTGAAATACCCAAATTGCAGGGATGAGTTTATCTAAAGAGGAAAAAGCGCGTGAGCTTAGTTATTATGTATAATTTTTTTAATGTGTGAAACAAATAATTTTAACAATAAAAATTTTAATTTAACTGGGTTATACTCGGGAGGATTTTAAGAACTTTAAACTGGCATTAAACTAGTCATTAATATTGATAGTCTAGATAAAAATATCTTTAAACAAAGAAATATACATGTTTCACGTTATCTTCATTTGCATGAAAATAACCAAAATGCAACTAAAATCAGATTAAAATTTAGGAAATCAGTTAAATACTAGGATAATTTATTGATTACTTTAAATATAATTAAATTACTGAATTTTTTTACCAATAGAATTTTTGCTAAGTGAAGAAAAAATCAAATGAATTTTTAAAAGTATTATTAGAATATCATATCAGATATGTAATACAGGTTATAATCTAACTCGATTAAAAAAAACTGAATTATTTTCTTAAGTTGCTTCTCAAAGTAGCCTTTCAAAAATTTTGCAACTTACAAAAACCTCATAAGCCAGAAAAACGGAACTTTCGCGAAAAATCGCCATTTTTTTACTTCCGGACTTGTTGGCTTCTAACTACGGTAAAGTTGTTTTTTCTACATCGCAATAACAACGCGATACGAAGCCGACTTCACCTTAACGTCCGCGGCCGTCCAAGAAAGCATCGCGGATGAAACGGTAAACTCCGCGAGCAAAAACGGAACTAACGGGAGAAGTTGCGGATATACTCGGGATTATACTCGGGAGGATTTTAAGAACTTTAAACTGGCATTAAACTAGTCATTAATATTGATAGTCTAGATAAAAATATCTTTAAACAAAGAAATATACATATTTCACATTATCTTCATTTGCATGAAAATAACCAAAATGCAACTAAAATCAGATGAAAATTTAGGAAATCAGTTAAATACTAGGATAATTTATTGATTACTTTAAATATAATTAAATTACTGAATTTTTTTACCAATAAAATTTTTGCTAAGTGAAGAAAAAATCAAATGAATTTTTAAAAGTATTATTAGAATCTCATATCATATCAGATATGTAATACAGGTTATAATCTAACTCGATTAAAAAAAACTGAATTATTTTCTTAAGTTGCTTCTCAAAGTAGCCTTTCAAAAATTTTGCAACCTACAAAAACCTCATAAGCCAGAAAAACGGAACTTTCGCGAAAAATCGCCATTTTTTTACTTCCGGACTTGTTGTTTTCTAACTACGGTAAAGTTGTTTTTTCTACATCGCAATAACAACGCGATACGAAGCCGACTTCACCTTAACGTCTGCGGCCGTCCAAGAAAGCATCGCGGATGAAACGGTAAACTCCGCGAGCAAAAACGGAACTAGAAGTTGCGATTTCCCGACTTCCGCGATTCCGATTCTTCCTAAAATCGCGATTCCGCGGATGGAAGCATTTGGTGAAAAACATAAGAAAAATTTATCGATCAAAAATAAATTCTGCCGAAAAATTTATGAAAAAAAATTTTTTTTTGTAGTTTTTCTGCAGAGGGCAAAATTTTCTGCGAACGCCGTTCGCGCGTTCGTGTATATTATACAAGTATGTTAAATAGGTTCTTTCATTATTCAGTGGATTTTTTCATTATTGAATGAGTTTTTTTCAAAATTTAGGACATTAAAGTTCAAACTGGGTATAAAAAATAAAGAAGATTTTTTAAAAATTTCAGTGGGTTTTTTCAAAGTTGAATAGATTTCTTTCAATATTGAATGGGTTTTTTCAAAGTTAAGGATATTTTTTAAATTTTAGTGGGTTTTTTCAAAATTTAAACCAGGTTTCAGTAAATAAGGGGTGTTTTTACAATTTCAGTGGGTTTTTTCAAAGTATAAAAACATTGAAAAAACCCACTTAACAGTGGAAAAACTGACATTATTTAGACAGAATACATTTAACATAGAAAGAACTCACTAAAATTTGAAAAAACCCACTTACTTTGTAGGAGAAAACCACTTAATTTTGAAAAAAACCACATTTTTTTTAAAAAAAACCCAGTTTATATGGTTTTTTTCAGGGTTTTATTGAAAAAACCCAACCCACTTGGGTTTTATCAAAAAGCCCAGGTTTTTGCCAACCCTGCTATTAGTTGCTAATTGAATAACTGTACAATAGACCATTGGTCAACATGCTTGCGCTCTTAGAAAACGCCCCCAATACACCTCTAATATTTTTCATGTTCTGTTTATTTCAGGGGAAAAGAAGAGCTCTCAAGATGGATGACAAAGATGAAAAAGAATTTTTATGCGATATGAGTGATTCAGATGATGAGTAAGTGCAATTAATTTATATCTGACGGGATGCATTGGCAATGAACTTAAAATACACAAATTAAATTTTTGACAAGTAAGAAAAGGTGATAACAATGAGCATGCATTCTAATGTGGTGCACCTAAGGGTCAAAGTTGCTTGGGTTGTGATTGTAACTGACTGTGTGCCTCTCTGCAGGAGTCTTCCCACGGACTCTGAGAAGCCAGATGTTGGTCGAGAGGTAGAAATTGGTGACCGTGTGAAAGTGAAGTATGGCCGTGGAAGGCTGCAGAAGGTGTACGAGGCGAAGGTCCTGAAGATCGAGCCTGACGGCACCGAGAGGCGCTACTACGTGCACTATGCTGGATGGAACACCAGGTATACCTCTTGATATGGCGATTCTATTACAGTCTGTGTAAATAGGATAGCCGGATCAAGGTCACAAATTTTATCTCATTGCCATGGCAACGACGAGGCAGTACAATGGAAATGAAGTGTGGGAAAACTGACGTTGAGGCGCCCATTCTATTTACACAGACTATAGGGTAAAAGCATCCTTAGAGAACTATGCTGATATATTTTTTTGCTGAGCCTATACTTCAATGTCCCTGTGTTGATCTCTTAATAATTTTGCAGGTATGATGAGTGGGTGAAGAAGAGTTATATTGTTGCTAACATCAGTGGAAAGCAAAAGGACAACACAAAAGTATGTGACTTAACATGTTTTTTATGCAAGCTGAGAAATGAACTAAAAATAACTTAGACTCTCTATGTGCTCGTAATGTTTTTATAAATTGGCATTTTGTCTATAGAAGAGATGTAGAAAATGTCAGGGTCCAATATTTCCCTAGCACAATTTATTTTGTCTAAAATTCCCAAAAATGACCCCGTATTTTCATTTTACAGGGTGGCTACAGAACCTGGAAATCAGGGATTTCAGGGAAAAGTCAGGGAATTTTACTAAACTGGAAAAATCAGGAAAAAGTCATGGAAATTTTTAAAAATATGTTAAAATCAGGGAAATTTCCTCATGAGCTCATTTTGTGCTACAATTTTTCTTCCTCCGAAACCTTGTGAATATGTTTTACTTTTCTTAGCTCAATGGGAAACATATTCTGCATCTCATACTATGCTTGGACTCGAGCATCACTCAAAGTCAAAATTAAGTGTTAATATTTTATATGTATTTTTTTTTCATTTTAAATAACAAGTAGCAATTTTTTTAATTATCTTGTACGCACATAATGCTTCTAAGTACAGAGAAATCCAGAAAATTACTAAAATTAGTTCCTGTAAATCAGGGGAAAGCTGTAAGTTTAGTCCTGGAAATCAGGGAAAAGTCAGGGAATTTGTTTTCTCAGTTTCTGTAGCCACCCTGTTTTAGTTTAAGCGACAATAGAGTGCTAATTTTAAGTAATTGAAAACCCTCTTCATGACTGTTTTACTAACAAATAAAAATTAGGAAAGAGCGTAAATATATTCTATTGTCTCCAATATTGTTTACTTAGTCATCAGTAGTGACACTTCGTAATACATACAACACACAAAATAAATTAATATTTAAATATTCCCCAAAAAAATTTAACTGAGTAACATCTTTGAAAATATTTACATTTGTCAAAGTTGTTAAAAATCATAAACTAATTCAAATTAAGTTGCTAATCATTCCTCTTTTAAAACTGCTAAGAGAACTCTATCTCTCAAAAGTATTGATTATTAATTTAAAATTGATATCTTATTCTTTAAAAATTTATCCTGTAATTTACAACTAAGCTGATTTAAATGAGACTTAAATGTCTACCATGAAATGAAATTCTTGTATCCAATCCACTCATTGTTAGTTAGCTGTGAATAGTGAACATTTTCCTTAAATGCTCTAAGAATAAGGAAGAATACAAGGATAAGGAAGCAGAAAATGTTGAACATATTTATTATTATTCATTAAAAGTTATTAGTTATTAGCAATCCTATAACATTGGTAAATTCCTCTGGAAATAAGTATAGCCCCTGCTGTTTAGCTCAAGTGGTCAAAGAACTTTATTTGGCATGCAAGCCGAGCTTTGCTGACCACTGCTCTAAAGTAAATAGCAAAACTGCTAAAAGTCATGTCAGTGTCATTAAAAAAATTAAAATAAAAAACAATTTATGAATTTTTTTTTATTTTGCTTTGCAGAGTTCTTCACCCAACATTGTAAAGAAGGTAGATAGAGGTCGGCCACCAGGCGTGCTAGCCAACACTCGCAAGAACTCCACGGGAAGCTTGAGGTCGACCCGATCCGAGAAAAAGAGCCCGGCTCCCTCCAGCCGGGAGTCCCGGGCCCGACCAGGCAAGGAGACCCGCAAGGACCCGGACGGTACTTCCGACGAAGAGGAGCTCTTCAGTGACGATGAGCCAGACGAGAAGGAGAAGCCCGATCTGGCGGAGATCGAGAAGGCCATCTGCGTCGACGAAAGCCAAGACGCCGTCGTCAAAGAAGAGCCTAAAGCTGAAGAGCCGGAGCCTGTTGCGGCACCCCCAGTCCCAGAGGAAAATAGTAGCGTTCCACCCGTACCTGAGCCGAGTGTGAAAACTGAAGTTGAAGCTCCTAAGGATAGTTCTGAGGTAGAGGAGGAAGATAAGTCCAGTATCAAAGAGGTCCCCCCTGCAGACTTGTCTCTGACATCCAGCAATTCTCCATCAGAGTCTGCTAGTAGTGCAGGAAAGTTGCCGCCTGCTGAGGAAAATAAGTCTGCCTTGAGCTTTGCAGGGCTTATCAAGAAAGAGCCATCCCCCAAACCCCTGCATCCTGAGAGTGCCTTCATGTCATTGATGGAAGGCGATAAGGTGTCTTTTGAGAGTAATAAATCCTTCCAAAGCTCTCCTCCGATATTTGATGATGATATGAATTCGCCGCAAAACTCGGAGTCTGCCAGTACCACCAGTAAAGAGAAGTTTGATCCTAAGAGCATCAGCAATCTCTTTGATAGCATTTTGAAGCAGCCGTCGGACAATGAAAGTAACGATGTATCCAAGTCCAGCATTACTGAGGTTGTGTCGAAGGTTCCAGAGGAAAATGAGAAAGGAGATCTGAATGCTAGTTGTTCTGAAAATCTGTATTCTTTCGAGAGCTCTAAGAATGCAGACTTATCAAAAGAAGCTTCTAAAGCTGGAGACAGTCCCCCTTTGAAAATTGCTGATGTGGTTACTACAGACAGCTGCAAATCGAAGGACAACTTTGACATGCTGCTCCAGCAGAGTAACAGCTTTGGCCCCGAGACTTGCAAAGAATCTGATTCCAAAGACGATATATTCTCTTTTACTTTCAGTCCACACAATGCCTCAAAAGACAATATGGCTTCAGATCAGCCTTTTGACAACCAACCTCTGAAAGACTCCTTGTACCCCAAGCAAACTGAGACTGTAGATGTCAGCAAGATGATTCCAGGGATACTTGAGCGTCTGAAAAAGGATGTGGTTGCCGATGTGTCCGACTCCCCACCACCTCCTAAGGAAGAACTAAACTTTGACTTTTTGAGGGGCACTCAGAGTGTATCCAAATGCCTCTCCCGATCCGATTCTTCTAACTCTCTGCGTATTTGTGAAAGTGATACCAATGATTCGAACATAGAAACCAAAGATTCCCTTGTTAGTGACCGAGTGGAAGTATCATTGGATGCCTCAATATCGCATGATGATAAATCATCTTGTCCAGCCTTACCTGTTACAGCTTTAAGCTCTAATACTGAACCTCAGATTGAAGCCAATGATGATGAAAGCAGCATCAATAAAGAAGAGGACTCGATTGTAGAATCTCAAAAGGCAGCAGATAGCATCTCTGAGCCTGCTGCGCATAGTCCTGAACCTGAAGTTCCTGTAGCTCCTGAGCCACTTGTATCTGAGCCTGATGTTACTCCTGCGACTGAAGAAAGTTCTACTTCCGAAAAGGAGAAAGAACAAGAGCCTTTACAAGAAGCCCCTTGTCCTGTAGAAGTACCCTCTGCTTTAGAATCTCCTTCTCTCGATGACTTATCAACAGCTGCATCCATGTCTTTAGAACTTCCACCTATCAAAGTTCCTACCCAAGAGGAGGATGAGAAGGAGGTTCCCGAGAAAGTCCCAGAGGAAGTAAAAGGGAAAGAAGAGACACCTGTTGTGGCAGAACAAGCCAAATCCCCAGAACCTAACATTGGTAGTGTAATTGCACCCATTATCTCTTCGGATGCTGTTCCAGTTAAGGAAGAGCCTGTGAAAGAGGAACCCCCGACCGAAGTGAAAGTCGAGGAGCCATCGGAAGAGCAGTCCGATCAGGATGCCACTCAAGTCACCGAAGAGGAGTCTCCTGTGGCTAGGACAGAATCTGCTGTTGCAGCAGAGCCAGAAGAAGAAATGCCGTCGTCATCTGGCAAGAAAGAGCTGAAGAAAAAGAAGCTTAGCAAAAAAGTGGGCAAAAAGCTTTTGGGAGAAGACCGGGAAGCCAAAGACTCAAAGATAAAGTCCAAAAAGCGGCTGAAGATGGAAGGTGGAGCCGACTGGGATGGCAGGATGAAGAGCTCAGACCTCAAGAGCAAGTCGAAGAAACTGAAGAAGAGCAAGAACAAAAAGCGCTTCCTGCGCCACGAAGATGGTGAGAAGAAGTCGGAGGACTCAGAACAACTGGACAAGATGAAGCGTAGGGAAAAGAAAAAGAGTGACAAGAAGTTCCTCAAAGGCAGTGGAAAGGGAGACGAGGAGCAGCTGGGCAAGAAGAAGAAGAACAAGAAAAATCGCGGGGATAAAAAGGACCTGTTTGACAAAAAGACGAAAAAGAAGCGCAAGCTACACCTGGACGAGGACACTGACTCGGACCGAGAGTCGGTCTGCAAGAAGCGCAAACGGAAGAAGTTCCAGCAGCAGAAGGCGAAGGAAGAGAACTCTTCTTCTGAAGAGGAAGGTCGCGAGAAGCTTGAGCCTGACATGGCATTCTTGCTGTGCGAGGAAAAGGTGCTTGCTAGCGATCTGGCGGAGGAAGAAGATTCTTCTTCGAGCGAAGGAGGCCCAGCGGAACGTACCGTGCTGGACAACACGCCACCCACCACTCCCTCTAGCACGGAATCGAGCTCGCCTCCACATCCTTTCGCTGTGGAGGGATTTGGGGGTGGAGGAAGGGCCAGTGAGGAGTACAATGCTGCTGCCACGCTTGCCTT
Source organism: Tetragnatha versicolor (assembly GCA_024610705.1). Classification (NCBI taxonomy): domain Eukaryota; kingdom Metazoa; phylum Arthropoda; class Arachnida; order Araneae; family Tetragnathidae; genus Tetragnatha; species Tetragnatha versicolor. Next base: position 45,603,037 of record JANDEH010000008.1, read on the forward strand.
TGCTGTCGGCAAGTCTCCGGTTGTTGCGGCGCCGTCTTCAGCTGTCAAGCGATCCAAAGGACCGGATACTCCAGCTGGTAAGCGGAAGAAGCGAATGCCGAGGTTTGTTCCGGAACAGGCTGGAAAGTCCCCGAAGCACAAGACCACCTATCCAAGAGCTGCCAAAGGTAAGAGTGAGGCTTGGAATTACTTGTGGACTGGTTAGCTATGTGATAACTTGGAATTGTAATTAGGAAAAAATATTAGGAAATTAGGATTTATAGTTAGGAAAAGACCATTTTGAAGGGTCTGTTTTAATAATTTAGCATCTAAGAAGGGAGTTTTCTATTTGCTAACAAGGAAGTATGAGTGAGGCTTTTGTAAAATATGACACTTTCATACTTGCCAACTTTTACGGATTGTTCGTAATATTTACAGATTTTCTTTAGCTTTACAGTTTTACGAAATAATTGAAAAATATTACGGATTTTGCGTTTTTTTCCACTCGACTATCGACTTGCGACAAAATGATTTTCTCTAATTGTATCTTTTTACTTCAAAACTAGATTCCTCTATTAGACCCTGTCCTTGCAATTTTCTCAATTTGAAATAGTTTTGGCCCTTTTATTCTGTGAAATTTGGCTTTTTTGCGATCCGTCGGCGAGTCTTGACACACTCACCCATAAAGTTTGCTTCTTATTGTGTTCTGTTTGCAATTCAGAAAAAACAACTTTACCATTCACGTTGATGGTTTTCAGGCTTGTTAACACGGAAAGCTTCAAGTTGTAGTTTTGTAATGTTATGCAAAAAATTTTATGAATGTAAGTTTTCAAAAGTTGGCAAGTATGCACTTTATTTTAGAAAATTCTGGGACTTAAAAATTTAATGTTTAACAATTAAATTTTGCTGCTAAAGAAAATAAAACATGGAAATATTTTAATGTTTCTCCATAGTGTTAGAATTTTGATGAATGATTAAACATACATTTTCTACCTTTTTGATGAGAGTTTGTTAAAAAATTAACTATGGGTGAATATTGAATAGTTTGCTTTGAAAAGATGCTTATTTTACAAGGAAACAGGGTATGAAAAATTACCAATCAATATACTTATAAAATTTTTGAAGGGTTCGTAAGCAATTTTTCACCAACATTAATAGATCCTAATATAAAGTTGTTTCCTTCAATTTTTAGTTTTCTTTTTTTGTAACAATCATTAACTGTAAATGATGGGAGCAAAGAATTTTATGTAATGTGACGTTTTTTGTGCAAGCTCTTGTTGCTGGCTATTTCAACTTCATTGCATGTATGGATCTTTTATCTATTTTCAGTTGATAATTACTGTGAAGATTCTTCAGGCACCTCTTGTTCTCCTCCCTACAACAGCATGACTTCTCCTAGGCCTGCACCTTATAGTCGCCTGAGTGCTGATATTAGGAATTCATGCTTTATACCCTTACGTAAGTATTCAATAATTTTGAATCAATGAATTATAAAATAAGACTTTTTAAAACTTTTTATTCATGTAGTGATGGGACTTAACCTGAAAAATTTCATTGAGGAAGTTTGAAATACAGTAATTTCTTGTTTTCTTTTTTCTTGATTACTGATGGTGTACTGTATTGTGTGCACAGTGTTGTGTGACTTTTTCCAGATTTCTCTCCAGCAAAGCCAAATGGGATTCTCAATCAGTAATTTAGAATTTTAGAAATAATTCAAATATTGCTTGCTTTTTAGGCAAATGCACAAAGCTAGTCTTAGTTATTTTAATTTAAAAAAATTAAAGTCACTTTTTCTTCCTTTTTTTAGAAGAAAAAGATCCTGAGAAACGTATAGCTTACTTACAAGAAAAAATGGCAGCCCTGCGGAAGAAGTATATGGCGTTGAGAGCGGAAGTAGTAGCTATTGACCACAAACGCAGAAGAGCACGGAAGAAGGTCAAAGAAGCTGGTGGGTTCTTTGGTTTTTGAAAATAATATTTAAGTGTATATTTCATTAGTATAAATTATCTCAAATAACAGTTGAGTTACTCAATTAGTAAACTTTTAAGAGTTTTAATTTTTTTTCCAATTTAAAAATATCTAGTTTAATCTGTCCAGATATTTTTATGTGTGTATACCAGTGCACAACATTTCCACCTGGCATGAAAATATTTAAGGCTAGCTAGTAAACTTTGCCTTTCGAAAAAGTGAAAAAATTGTAGTGAAAAAATTAAGTTTAATTTCTCAAAAGGTAATATTGAGTCCTTTATTTCACCTGTCTTAGCTTTGTGTAGTACTACTGCTATAGTAAACTATCTTGGGGGAAAAATTAACTTCTTCTAGTATTTGGACTTTTGATTTAGAAAATTTAAGACCCAGTTTAATTTAGTTGAGTTCCATATTGTCTAAGTGGGTTGAAATAAGTCTGTTTTTTTACAGCTGGTATCAGTGCAAACTCTTCGATGTTATCAGAGGATGGTCCAAGCTGCTCTTAGTGAATCATCTATTAAGAAAGATTGGTTGTATTTTCCTTGTAAAAAGAGAAATTGTTTTTAATATATATATCAAGAATTTTATTGTTCTCATCTGCAAGAGAAATATTTGTAAATATGCGACAAAACAAGTCTTTTAATAACTAAAATCCACCCTGTTTAAAAAATATGAACTTTTACTTTTATTGAATTTTGAAGGGTACTTCAATATGCTTGAGTGTTTTTATAATGTATGTTACTCAGAGCCATCTGTAGCTTATTACTAGAAAGGCACCAAATTTGTTTGTTAGACATTAAGAGTAAAAAGATTTTGGACAGCTTGCTTACGACTGACAGCTGACCTGAATAAGTGAAAAATGTGATTACAATGTAGTTTGATCAGCTGCAAAAATAAACATGTATCTGTGTTATTTAAATGGCAAACAGCAAGGGTGATTGTGATCCCGGAATGTGTTTTTCAATTTACCCTTCGGGAATTTTTCTGATTATTTTTAAATTTTTCATTTGGAGTAGTAGTTTTTAAAGTATCAGTCATTTTCATAATCGGGTATTTATAGATATTTGTCAATTTTTATGGTGTTTGGTCTCACCCACAAGTTTCTAAGGTGGGTGCATATTTGCCTTCACATATTTCAATCTTTCTCGACTACATTTGACATGCTTCATTCTGAATAAGTTATGAATTTCTGGTTTTTTTTCGATATATCTGTGGTTATTCCATCCTTGGTTACGATCACCCTTGTAACAACTCTAATCTACTCTTAGAAATATCAATATATTTCCTTGGAAAATCCATAATTCATACTTTCCTTTAATGACCAAAACATTTCTTCTTTTGTTCTAGATTCTCCCTTACTCTTCCCATATTCCGTTGCTCTCCTAAACCTCCCTTTTCCTTAACAGAAGTCCTTTTACTCGGACCTGGAAAAAGTTGTGCCCTTTCCCCAAACCTAATAAAGTTTCCCCAAACCTTATGTATTGCTTCTATGGAGCTGGCAGGAGCTTCCCCGAACCAGGTTCGTAAGTTTGAGCACTTTTACTTATATTTCTCCTATCAAGAGAAAACCCAGTCTCTTAAGAAACACCCTTGAAATTTCCTTTTCTTTCTCTATCCATTCATTACTGTTTTTTCCCTATAAATATCAACTGATTTAAGTGTTTTTTGTACCAATTTACTATTTATTTAATTATTACTATCCATTAAAGTTAGTAAATTAAGGGGTCTAGATGCAAAAAACAAACAGGGGAACATTTAAAAACTTAAAATAAGTTTGTTATTATGTTTTTTTAAAGTTTCACTTTAGAAATATTACAACTAAAATGAAAATTGTTGCTTTTACAAATAACTCACAGATTTTGCCACTTTAGCGAGTGGATATTGTAAGTTTTGGGCTCAACATTATGGAGATTGCCATATTTGTAATTGATACAGGGCTCCCATAGGCGACTAAAAAGGCGACTATTGCTACTATTTTCGAGGTTGGGCGACTATGGAGACTATTTTAAGCAAAAAAGGGCCAAAAGCGACTATTTTCAATGATTTTCGAAGATTTTGGCTACTTTTTTTTAGTTTGGGCGACTATTTTCGTTTTTTTTTGTGTTTTTCAGGGATGCAAGTGCTGCGCCGATTTCGCCAATCATTGTACCCTGCAACAACTTGCTCCAAAAAACACTTTATTGGCCGAAATTGCGCCAAAAAGGGAATTTTCGGACGAATGAGGAACTTGCACCCGTGGGGGAAATGCTCATTTCTGTGTGATATCAACAGATTGATCATCCAAAAGACATAAAATGATCGCAAAACCCCAAAAAATAGATTAATACAATTAAAATTTTAAGTTTAAAATCACTTAAAAAGCATGTGACTCAATAACGCAACGTGATTGGTTTGACGTCACAAGTCCCCATGCCTTTACGTATAGCTGTAAATATCTCGCATCGTTTTCACTTACAATTTTTAAACAAACAATTGGGAAGAAAAAAGTTTTAGAAATTCTGTATTCTGACCAATAGAAATATACATGATAAAATTTTCAGAGAACCGTTTTAACATATTTAATGATTTTTCTTCGCTTTTAAAAAAAATTTTAACGATACGCTACCCCAGCGATCAAACGGTGTCTATGCGTTTCCAATAGATAAACATGCAGGGAAAATTTATTTCGAATACAAGGAAGATGAACAAAATAACAAGGTTCCTGCAGGAAAATATTAACCTAAAATAATCACCCCTTTTGGATAAAAATCTCAGTTTTGCCTCAACTACAAAAAACAGTTGTTTAACGTTATTTCCCACCTTTCGATGTAACAGTGTGGTGTAATGGTTAGCGTACGCGTGTAGCGCTTTGCTTTTTTTCCTCTCCCGGGTTCGATTCCCGGGAGAGGAAAAAGAGATTGTATTTTTGTTCCGCAAGATATTAAAAATAATAGTTACTGTACACAAACTTGTGTATTAATTTAAAAAATATTTTTATATATAAATAACAAAATTACTTCTTTTTAAGAAAAACACAAAATTATTTTATTAAATTAAAAAAAATACGTCCGCACGGGGTGATATTTTTTCTGTCCCGGGTTCGATCCACTGAGCTGATATTTATTTTTATTCGATAAAAGGTTAAAAAAAATTAGTGGAACTACACGAATTGTGTGTTAATTTTAAAAAAAGTTTTAAATCTAAAATAATTTTTTAAATTACAATTTTTTTATTACATTTAATTTTATAACATGCAAAATAAAAATATACCAAAAATAAAAATTTTTAAGAAGATAAAAATAGGTACCCAATTTTTCTTTTAAAATGAATTTTTTACAAAAATATATTAAAACTTGAAAAATAAACTGTAATAATTTGAGAACCTATTAATTTTTGTGCAATTCAAATAAAAAATCCTATAAAAATTATTAAAAAGTTAAATTGAATTTGAAAAATGTATCTGAGTAAACAAACTTTATCCTTTGCTTAAATGTTAAAAAAATCTTAAAGCTGATTTTTTAAACTCAATAACATGTTTTCAAAATTAAAAAAAAAACTATGTGGTATAAAAGCCTATTATTTATAGTACAATTTAAATAAAGAAATTTATATAAACCAAGTTATCAAAAATCAAATTGAATTTTAAAATGTACCTGAGTAAACAAACTATGTCATTAGTTTTAAAAAGAACTCTAAACTCAGTAAGAGCATTACTAGTTTTGTTTAATTTTTAAGAAAAAAATTCATTGATCTAAAACTATACGAGGTAATAAATAATACATTTCAGAAATTGAAATTAATTTCAAAACTGTGCTGACACATTTCAGATATCCAAGTTATATTGTGTATTTTGAATCAATAAAAATTACGCGTGCCTTTCAAACGTTGCCCCAGTGTGGCTCAGCGCTTTCCGTACAACCGGAGGGGGACTTGTGACGTCACAAGAAGCGGCGTAGGAAAATAGCGTTTTTGAGGTATAGGAAATAGTGCACTATTGAATCGCTTTTATTTTACCCTTACGGGAAGTAAAAGTGAAAAAGGAAGATATATTTCGTCCTATTTTTACATTTTCTATATCTTTAGAATGTAAACAAAAATCGTGCAAGTTCCTCATTGTGCCAAAAATTGGCTTTTGACCACAGTAAAGTTTTTTTCTTTACATCGCATAATTAGGCAAGAAGCCGACTTCAACTTGGCGCCCGCGTTCACGAAAGCAGTCGCGGAAGATACGGGACAATCTGCGAGCAAAACGAAACTTTCGCGAGAAGTCGCGATCTTACGACTATTTTACTTCCCATATTATTTTCGAGAAAATGACGATTTATAACGAAAAAAGTCGAAAAGATCGCGAATTTTCGCGGAAGTTTCGTTTGGCTTGCGGAGTGTTTCGTTCCTCCCGCGACTTCTTTCTTGGACGGCCGCGGGCGCTAGTTGAATTCGGCCTTTTCTTGTGTTGTAAGCGCGATGTGGAAAAAACAACTATTCAAGGATTAGAAGCCATCAAGTCGAGTTTAGGATCGCATTCTGTGGGAAAAGTCGAAAAATAGCGATTTTTCGCGAAAGTACCGTTTTTTGGCGCCTAGTTGCAGTTGGCTTTTTTCATATCGTAATTGCGATGCAGAAGAAACTTAAGTGTGGTCAGAGGAGCCTAATAAGTCTAGTGATCTTTTTTAAGCAAGATAAGATAATAATACAGCCCTTTTCAAAAAATCTTGTTAAATTATAACTTTTTTCAGTTTCAGATATGATATCAAGGGGTTGGTAGGGGACCTGTCACCCCCCCAATAAAAAATGAAATCAGACTAGGTGTCCAAAACAAGCTAAAACCATGTTTTATAGGGTCAAATTTTTAAAATTTTTGAGGGAGGACCCCCAGAATCCCTTTGCACTTGGATCTCTATAATTCAAAACTTTTTTCAAATTGTAAGTTTATCAAAGTGCAAGTTCTACCTATAAATATATGTCCAAAAGTTGGACCTATTATACAAAAACTAGTCAATGTCTTGTCTGTCAAATTTACTACATTTTCTGGGGAGAACCCCTAGAACCCCCCTTAAGTATACTTCAAACTCTATTACTTATATCTTAGCTTATATTAAGTTCCTTAAGATGCAAATTCTACTTAAAATTTTATAAAAAAAAAGCTGCACCTGCCAACTGTAAGTCTAATATTTTTACTGTTTCTTTTGCCCCTCCATGTCCCAATCAACAATGTGAGTGCCCTCCTCCCAAAAAGGTTGTGCACCCCTACGTGCATACAAAAAGATTTGTCAAAAGAAATTAAATTTGTAAGAATAAATAAATCCTTTCATATTTTCTAATTATGGGTGGAATGTTATTGCGTTCCTTTGTTTCAATAACACATCTTTCCCATAAAATTTTAGCAATTTTTTTGCTTTTGGGACTCAGGTTGACAACAGTTCACTGCGAACATTGACTTTCTTCAGTTTTTGTAAATGGCTTCATTTAACTAACATTTATTTAAATTTCCAAAACTGAGGGTATTGGTTCAATAATCTAACTTAGCAAAGTTTTTTTATCAGAATTATTTTCACAATTCACTTGAATTTTCAAGTTATAGAAATTCAATTATTTAAATTGGTTTTAAAGGCCTAAACATCGATAAAATTTTCCCCTGATTTTTGACTCTGAGAGGTTGGCAAGTCTGATTCAGTTACCAACTAGTGAATTAAAAATGTGCTTATGTAATTTTTAAGGATTTCAAAAAGTTAATATGTTAGGCTTATAAAATAGTTTCTGAATTAAAAAAAGGTAAAATACTATTTTACTCCATCTTATTTTTGACCACTAAAATAAAGTTGCTCTAAAAGTTCAGTTTTCTTCTCCAAAATGGCATTTTTCCTACCCTGGAACTTGATTTTACTGCTCCAAAATGGTATTTTTCCATGCTCCAAAGGTGCTCCAAAACCCCTGTTGGGCACTTGCATCCCTAATTATTCTATTTTTGTTTGATTTGTGATTTTTCTTAGTATTTTCAGCTTTTATCTATTTTATTTGAAAAATCTACTGCTATTTTTTATGGGAGGATTTTATTTGGGAAGGCTATTTAAGGGGACTATTTTTCGTAATTTGGGAGACTATTTAGGAGACTATTTTTCATATTTAAGGAGACTATTGCTACTATTTCTGAAAGTGTAACTCAATGGGAGCCCTGTTGATAGGAAAACTCTTGTGCTTAGGAAGTAGGAACTGGAATAAGTTGATTAACCTAATTTTTAAACATAATTAAGTCTCTTAAATTTTAAGTCTTCATGCAAAATGGGCTTGAATTTGAAGAGCTTTAAACTTACTTCTCTGGTAGCTTTTACCACAGTTAAGAAGGTCAAGAAATAGTATTTTTCTTACTCACAAGTACTACAATTATTTCTCCTTCCTGAATTCTACAAGAAAAGAAATATTACACACAATAGTTCATTGGGAATTTAAAAAATAATTGTTTGTGTTGGCTATTACCTATCACTATTTATAATTAAAAATTGATTTTACCTAATTTTAAATTTTATACGCCAGTTTTCTTGTGTAGTTTAATCAAGTCTTTTGTGTTAATTCCTTTAAGTTTGGTGCTATTTTTAGATTGGAAGATAATGATGACTCAGAGTAGCATGTTACAAAACTCATACCATAGTGTAGTTAAACCTTTTATTAATTATGAATAATTTTTAATGGTATTTTAAGCCTGAGTGTTAATGGGCATATACTTATATTTCATTTTAATTTTTATGAGTCTTCTGTTTCATGGAAGCTTGTTTCATCTATTTCACTAAAAAGTGTTTGGCCTACCATTTTATGCTATGATTTATATTACTTATAGGTGGGTGAAAAATTTTCATGAAATGAAAAGTATGGATAATGTATTGTTTGGGGTATAGCACAATGAGTTATGGAAATTCACTGTAAATATCATATGTTCATTCTATGCATTTCTCTGGCCAGCATTTTTTATGAGATTAAATGTATATTGTATTGTACATGGACAGTCATTGAGCAATAAAACAGCATGTGGAATAATAAGTATTATACTGTAGTATTTGTAATGAATTTTTTTAAGTTGATGAGGCGAATTGCCTTGATTTAAAAAAATACATTTTGGGGAAAAGTTCATTTATTATACACACAGCTGTCGCCATTTTGAGACTTAATAGTTACTTTGGATTGAAGAAATTACGTAGTTCTTGCAGTTTTTCAAAAAATTTATTAGGTGTTATCAAGCAATCACCACCTGTAGAAAAAATTAAAAATAGTAATGCATGTAGGTCAGGAACAAAAAGGGTAACTTAAAAAAGGGTAATTTTTTATTCATTTTTCAGCTATTGTGGACGAAAGTTTTCAAATTTAGAATAGAATAGATATCGATCATAGTGATTTTCTCACTGGTGAAAGGGGGTTGAAAAATCAATATCTGGGTTATAAAAGTAACTTTCCAGCATCTAACTTTCATCTATGTAGAAAACAGGTATCACGGGTACCAGTAGTTAGAAAACACTAAATCTTTCATGAACAAAAAAAAAGTTATAGATAATTTTAAAATATAAAATAAAAATTAACTATTTCAGTGGTTCTCAACTTTTACATACTCAAAGACCACTAGATTCCTTATGAAATCAATGGCAAAAAAACATGTACTTCGATAACTTAAGATAACAGCTTAACTTTACTTCTATGAATATTTAAATATTACAGGGGGCATCATAATTTAAAAAGATGAAACTACAGGTTGACCAAAAGGTTGGGAACTAGGACAAGGAATAGATAAAGCTCACCTATATATATTTCCCAATTAGGATGTCTTTTCATTACTTCATAAACACATCGCATTTCTGGATAACTTACACCTCCTTCGATAAAAATCACCAGATGACTTCTGCTGCTTCCTACTTGTTCATCTAAGGTCCACTGCTCAGATCTGCAACCCAACATAAATTGTGTAAGTAGACTTAATCTAAGGCGGCTTAATATAAGTACTCTTTCATCATTTTTGCTACACATTAAAGCTAGCTCATAACAGTTAAATTAACTAGAAAAAAGGTTTTTTAGAAGTTTTTAAAAATAAACAATAGGTTATTTAGAAAACTTAGAATTGGTAAATAATAAAAAAACTATACTGTACTTGAGTCGTCTAATTTCCAAACCAGAAAGATCCATTTTGATGACACAGCTTTGATAAAAGAGTCGACCTTTGGTGACTGTGAATTGGTCGCTAAATGGAAGACTAGTTGGCACATCATGGCTGGTCGCCGTTCTGGCTGCCATGTTTTACCCTGACTCAAATTAAGATTACAAGTTTTTACGATTTCAGTATATCCTGGCTCTGCGGTATGGTGCATGCTTTGCATGCCGGATATAATATTTCAATCCCCAGTAATTATTTAATTAAAAAACAAAATTATATTTCGTAACGCACTTAAGTGTTATCATTTGAGTTATAATAGAACATGGTGGCCTGAGCGGGCGACCGTCCGTGATATAGCGCCAACTTGTCTTCCATTTGATGACTGCGTCAACACTTACCGAAGCTGTGCCAAAAGTGATCTATCCGGTTTTGAAACTAGACGACTCACTTGTTAAACATTTATGGTCCTATCAAGTAGGGGTTGAAAAGGAAAAGGTTGACATCTAGTAATATTTATTGTGTAAAAAATATTTTTAAATCGAAACAAATAGAAGAATAAGCTTATGTCACTAAGCTAAGAAATGAAAATTTTTTTTGCTATATTTCAATCCTTAATAGTGTCCTTAAACAGTTTAATTACTTTGATGCTTTTTATATTTCTTTTCACACATACTTTTTCTTAGGTTTCAATTTGCCTCCCTGTCCCGGGTTCAAAAATGGATACAAATCCTCACTTAGTTGGTCTTCTACAGAGCTCTAGTCAATAAGTAAGCAATAAATTAAGAAATTTAACCAATAACACTGAGAAATAATTTTTTTTATTCTTTATCAATTTTAAATTATAAAAATAAAATGCATCTAATGCAGATTTATATGCAGTCAGACCTGAACAAATAATATTCTAAGAGATAAACAAATTTAATTAAAGAAAAATTTCCTAAATTTTCACTTTTAACTTTCTAATATTCAAACTTTAAAGAGAATTAGATAAATCCTGATTGTCTCAACATTTCTCAGAAAATGGAAATTTATGACTGTTTCAAGAATAAGGCATTAAGGAGAAGTTGCCATATCAACAGGAGACATAATTATATGTCTCAGTGGGGGATGAAATAAAAATTGCTTGAAAAAAGTTTTTGAGTTTAGAGGGGAAAATATCCCCAAATCGTTTCCTTGACTGCTCCATTGTAAAATTATAATTACTTACAAAGTAGTTTATGTTGGAATTTCACAAATTTTACCATAATGAATCATAAAACAAATTTAACTAGTTAAATCTGATTAATTTTTAACCTCTACTGCTCACCATGAATGCTGGCATAGTGGCCAACATTTGAAAACATATATTAGGGAGATTGTTCTCAAAAATTAGGGAGGTTTTCACGACATATACAGGGTTGCCAACTACTCCGAAACTTCCGGAGTTTTTCCGTTAGAGTATTGAAAATCCGCGAATCCGCAATAAGTGTTAAATACTCCGGAAATACCCTTTCCATGTTTAATGCTTTATAATCTGTTATGATGGTAAGCCCTACTGGAACGCTAAATGGCATTGCAATGGTTGAGGCTCAAAATAGTATCGAGTTCTTTCCTTTCTTCGATAAAATTGACCGCAAAAGACATGGCTAGTGTTTCCAAGTCGGGTTACAAACCATGGTTGGCTTTAAAACGATTGAAAAAATTTAGCGGTCATGCTTTCTGCAATATTTGTACCGTTTTGGTGGTTCCGGAGATAGCAGTTTCGCACTACTCCTAAAGTAGCATAAGAAATCCGGAATTTTTTTCCCTGGGCTCCTGAAGCTTTCTGGAAAAGGTTGGCAACCCTGCATATAATTTTGTTAGAAATCTTTTGTTCGCTAATTGACCTCACTAAACCACACAAGGAGATCGGGGAGATGCGCCTGATCCTGCGCTCAGGGTGACCGTACCTTTCGGCTTTCCCACACTCGCAAGAGTAAAAACAAATTTAAAATACTAATACTTATATAAGGATTCTCACAACAGAAATGCTATTAAAACTTTTTTTATCAACTTTTACAATAAATTTTTATTAGAAAAACATTGCACAAAAACAGTTTCCAAAATCAATTTAAACATTGCACCATAAACTGATCTTCAGCAGAAAACAGTTTCGATTTTATTGTAACTTTGATTAGATTTACCATTCATTTGATGCTTTTTGGACTTTATATGGGTTTAATTACCGAAAACTGACGGGAAAATCCTCAAATTTGATTTATAAAGAAATTCGGGAGATTTAATATTTTTTCGGGATATCGGGAGATAACAGTGAAATTCGGGAGTCTCCCGAAAAAATCGGGAGAGTTGGCCGCTAAGTGCTGGAATGCCCACTAATGGGTAGTAGGGACTAGGTTGACTATCTGTGTTAGAGAAAGGAACTTTTATTTTGTATATAACTTATATACAGTAAAGCACCGTTTATACGTCTTTCAAGGGACCGACGTAAATCGACGTATAAATGAAAAAACGTATAAACGAAAATGTCCTTAATATTAGGTTTATAACGCTCCTAATGCAGATTTACAAAAATACGTTAAATTTTAGGTTTTTCTAAAGAAAAAAAATTACTTCAAAACAGTCTATAAATTGAAAAATATTAACTAATAAACTTTAAAATAGTATTAAATATTTTAAAATATTAAAACATTTAACATAAAAATTAAAGAAATCCTACCTTTATAGTGATAGGGTTACTGTAAAATGACTAAATTTTGATGATGACTAATGACTATTAATTTTTGTTTTTGCAAGAAGAGCCCTGGCAGTCGCTAGTTCACATAAGCAGTGATAAGGCTTTTTTTTTAATTTTTGTTTTTGTGATCTAAGAACATTTTTAGTCATTTAACTAAGTCATAAAAATGTGATAGACAGACAGTATATAACGGCAGTTTTATTGTCCCGCTTTCTTTGTGGGGTCATTTAGCGATCAAAAGAATTCTTCTCTGCAGGGGGTGCTGGAGACCCCCTAACCAGAGATAAGGGCCATAAAACCGTAGTGTAGTTCATCCCGTTATCAGTTCAACGAACTGCCCTTTTACTCACCCCCACTCCATTGGTCATGCCCCCAACAACGGCCAAGGAATGCAGTGTTCTTCAACCTTTCCTGGGGAAATTTTCCCACGGAATAACAACTGATACTGGATATTTTAGAATTTTAAGACAGCCGAAAACGACGTATAACCGATATTGCGCGTCGTATAAACGAAGAATTTTTGTATTAAAAAGAATAGGAATGAATTGGGACTTCGCGAAAACGACGTATAAATGATAAAGTCGTATAAATGAGAAACGTATAAACGGTGCTTTACTGTATTACAATTATCAACTCATTAAAAATAAACTGTTGCTGTTGACTTAAAGATGAAATCAATATTGGACTTGGTACTATCAACACAACCACACATTTGGGATTATAAAAAAACTGCAAAGAGAGAAAGCAATACTTTTACTACCAAAAGAAGGCTCTTCACTAATGGTGTCCATCGAGAATTGTGAGGATCTTCATCTGAATCCACATAATCTTGTTTTAAACTTGAGTCAAATGGCTCACAAAACCCCTGTTAAAATAAAACTTTATTTACTGCTTAAGAAAAAACTTGATTGGTGTTAACTAAATAATTAACATCTTTAAAGTAAGATATGAACACTTATTTTGACAACATCAATACAAAAACTAGTGATTTAAATTCTCAAAATACTACACTGATTTTTTTGGGGGAAAAGTTGGCAATTTAATATGTTGGGTAATTTTGTTCTAATTAAAACTAAAATTAAATTAGAAAAATAAGTTTATATATGGCATGAGTAATTAAAAGTGGACTCACTGGCCTCAAAAGGTCCATGTCCATGTGCAGAAGATTACTAATGGTCCCCATTGAACACTCAGGAATTTCTGCCTTATTAAGAAGATAATCCAAGTCAAATTTGCTAAGACCTAATTAAAACAGTTCAACACGAGAAACTGAGTGGATAAGCATTTTTAGTTGGGAGATATATAAGTATTGAGGACTAGGTGAAAAGTTTATAATCCATAAATGTCGAGGACAAATTGATGTTGTGATTTGTGATGGGGCGGGTGCAAGAGCCTGAGCACCGCGACCAATGGTCTATTGTACTATCACAAATTGATGTTAAATGATCTTGGAAAATTTTAATATCCGCCAAAAAGCTTCAGAATACAACTAAATTTAAAAACTATAAAAGTGTGTTAAAGCATGTCTTTTGACAAAAACTTTTTAAAATTTAAATTCAACATTATCACACAAGCTGGAAAGACCTACATTTTTTTTAGAAATTTAAAACAATCTAGATAAATTAAAACTTAGATTTGACTTAAAATATTTAAAAAAAACTTAAAAAAAGACAACAAAATTTTCTCAATTTTCTGGTTATAGTTGTTGTTCTACATGAAAGTAATAATAATTTTAATGTAATTAAGTAAGCAAAAAGGCACCTTTCTAGAGATCTTAGACTAAAAAAGTTACCTCTTTTAAAAAATACATAGAGCAGGATAATTCTGAGTTTTTCTACAATTGAGTTTTCTTTATTTGTCACAACACCTATAACCTGTGGTTCTGGATTTTTGATCAAACGCTTCTCGCTATCTTTTCCAAGAGCTAAATCCTAAGCAAGCACCAGGAAGTTAGTTCATTAAGCAATAAACATGTATTACCACAGAATTAACTACCCTATTTTTACTTTAAAGATAAAAAAGTATTGGGTAATATTTAGTTGATTTGAAAGTGTCAATCTCAAGGCAAAATAGCTATCTATAAAATGAACTGACGTTCGAAAGCATCTAATGAATTTTAAACAGGGAAAATGGAATTCAAAAACAAATCCCCATGAAATATTTTTTGTTGGGGAGGCATTTCTCTTTAAATAAAATAATACTGCACTAGCCACTTAAAGAAATCTAAAGTATGCATTAACCTGTTCAAGTTGAGACAGAACATTTATTCCCTCACAGTACTTCTTCATGCATGTGTTAGCCATGTGCCTAAAGCCGTAGAAGGACTCATTTTGCTTGTAGAGCAGGTGAGCTCGCAAAGAGTCTGACAATGGAGGAAGTCCTCTGTGACGAGAACCAATCTTTTTTGCCACATTCATCAGTTCGTCATTCTGGACCATGTTTTGAACTAGCCTGGAAGCATATTTTAGTCATTCAGACAAAAATAATTTCTTTTGATTTTTTAATTTAATACAGTGCAACACTTTGATGACTCAAATGAATATGTATATGATAATACGGGTAAATTTTGGTACCGTTTATCAGCACCTTCACAAAAATTCTTCTGCAATGAGAAGTAAATTGCTTTCAGTTAATTGAGTATTTAAATTGCTATAAAACTGAAGAAATAAGTAATTTAATGCTGCCTTTATTAATTTTATAGTTCCCATTAAAAAAGTAAAAAAAAATCACCAATTAAAATGTATAATTTTTCTCTCACAAAAATGGGGATTGGAAAAAATTGGATTTAAAATCCTGAATTGGTCCCTAATATCATTCAAAGATTCGTCCTGGTCAATTAAATAAAATAAAATATATGCTTTTATATGGAATATTACTTTAGATACCTCAAACTTTTTGAAGGATTCTTCTGCTAGGAATTTATTCAAGTTAGTTTTGAAGTTGTTCAAATGGATAAATACAATGGGATACAAAATATCTAACATGATCTTTTACAAAAGTGGTGTATATATCAGAGTTGATTGTGAAAAAAGGGATGTACCCAGAATATTATTCAAACTGTTTATAAAACCTGAAAATTGGCACAAATATACGAACTGAATTCAGAATAGAACCTGTCATAAATAGATGCATAAAATCAGAACATATGAATCCAACTTTACAACCAAGAACCCACCGTTAAAAGTTGTGGGCAAAACCATTCTTTTCTAGAAATAATTTCAAATTTGATGATCACAGAAAAATGATGAATTATTCCAAGTTCTCACCTGGAGACTTTTGCAATGTGCTCGTGTCTGAGCAATCGCCAAAGTGAGTCATCTTCAGTGAGAGGTACGAATTGCGTATCAATCTCAGACCTGTCCACACCCAACTGGTAAAAGTAAAGGTCGTCCTCAATGTCCAGCAAATCGTATGCCATGGCTTGGAATGCAAAGTCGTGCAACACTGGAGTGATGCAGTCAAATGCACGGTCTATTATTAGAAGAGTGCAACTGCCATTAGCATCCTGAAATAGAGAGATTTTCCCGATTTTGAGATTATTACACTTTGTTATTAGTTGACAGACACACATGCACATACTGTGTGATTTGGTAATTACAACAAGATAGACATAAGGAATAAATCACTGAATATATTTTGAAAGTAAGCATGCGAGAAGATAAATAAAAGGTATTTAAAAAAATTGAACTTGCCTTTTTATATAAGCTTCCTCTAGAAGAATTCTTTTGATAACAAAGCTCTTTTTCAACTATCTGTGCAAAAATGAGATTTTTTGCAAAACCTCTGCAATGAAAGAGGTTTTCTTCAAACAAGTCAAACATTATGGGATGAAATAAAAAGTTATGCTATACTCTAAAGAAATTCGAAACATCTGATTTTTCTAAACAGAAGGTGAAGATTTTAAGTTAAGTTTGTGCAAATTTTTAAACAAGATTCTAACGCTATTTACAACTACTAAAATTTCTTTATTAAGTCAATAAGAAACTATTTTATTTTTAGAAGTAGGCATCTAAAGTAAATACAAAAATCAGTCACTAAAACTACACAAGAAAAGAATTTTTCATAAATTATTGTAGATAACCCACAACTCTTCATGATAAACGATCACTAATCTTACCTTCTATACCTAATCAAAGGCATTTTTTCTATTGTAGAAAATAATGTCACCAGTTTTTTAGCTACAATTTCATATTCTTTGATTTTAACATCATTATAGGCGTCAAAAAATGTTGAGAAGAAAGAAAGGTCATTGAGAGAATAAACCTATAAGGATATTTCTTGTAAAATACTTTAGATTTTCTATATTACATTACATTATGATAGATGATTTACTGTCAGTGCTTAATTTGTAGAAATAGCATTTGAAATAATTCGAATGAGGGTTCACAATTGTAATTTAAAAATTATAAAAATAAAATTTACGGGAGCGAGGTAACTCACCCAAAGAGAACTACCAATTGATTTTGCTTATAGGGAAAAAAAGGAAAATGAAGATATGTTAAGTTTATTCTTATTTCACATACACAAGTATGCTGATTTGGAATTATGAAAATCTAGTTAATATACTTTTGAGAAATCAGTCCCTTAAATAATAATTAAGCCATGCCCAAAGGATATTTTATTTCTCTCAAAGGTAATTTCTCCTGGGAAAACTTTTCTGTTTGCCTTTTTCATCTGGTTAAGTCAAAAATGCCATAATACATTGAAACTCCTCAAAATTATTTCTGTAGTAAATTATTCTCCATTATGATTTTAAAAGTAAAGAGGATGGAACTTCACAAAAAATAAGGCATGGTTATCTAGAAATTTTATAGGTTATCTTTTCAGATAAGACCAAATGTTTTAAATATGCACTGTTTAAACTGCATGCCAATTAACTGCAATCAACAACTAAAGAGATTTAATATTATCTGATGCATTATATACATAAACATGCATTATACAGGGTGTCCCACGAGAAGTGGCCCAACCCTTTAACTTTTGAACCCCTACAGATATAGTCATGAAAGTGGGGTCTAGGTATAGTAAAGTGACCATGCCCTATCCGATGAGATAACTTTCAACGCCCTCTAGCGGAAAATTTAGGAGTTATAATTTTTATTTTAAAAACTGTGTGAGGTATGTGAAAAAAGTCAATGACTAAGTTGTAGAGCATCATCGATTTAGTAGGAAAAGACACCTTAAGCAGAAAAATATCTTGAATAAAATCCCTAAAACGCACGCTCAAATAGGTTGAATTTACGTAGTTTTTACATCTTAAAACGCTCCTCATGAGGCGAAAATGAGAAATTTTCAATTTAATGAACTAAGAATGCTTTTAGTCATTTACTTAAATCATAAAAATAAAAATTTCTCATGTTCACCTCGTTAGGGGCGTCTTAAGACGTAAAAACTACGTGAATTCAACCTAATTGAGCTTGCGTTTTAGGGGTTTTATTCAAGATATTTTTCTGCTTAAGGTGTCTTTTCCTACTAAATAGATGATGCTCTACAACTTAGTCATTGACTTTTTTCACATACCTCACACAGTTTTTAAAATAAAAATTATAACTCCTAAATTTTCCGCTAGAGGGTGTTGAAAGTTATCTCATCGGATAGAGCATGGTCACTTTACTATACCTAGACCCCACTTTCATGACTATATCTGTAGGGGTTCAAAAGTTAAAGGGTTGGGCCACTTCTCGTGGGACACCCTGTATAAATACAACATAACAAAAATATAAAGGCATCACACAATTGAACATAATAAAAAAAAGAAATGAAAAAAATTTTTGTAAGTGATTTCCCAAAGGAGCCAAAAAGCTCTTCCATGGGATCATAGATTGAAATTATTGAATTGAAATATTTTTAAATATTGATTGAAAAGTTAACTAAAAGTGTTTTTTAAAGTTCAGAATAAAAAAAAATGCTTAGTATATTTTAAAAATATAATATTATAGACTGGTGAATTAAACCTTGCTTACCTGAGATTCACAAGGTAAAAACATCAGATCAATTTCCACCAAGGTTTCAACCCACTTTGATTTCAAACCATGTATAAGAGTTTGGAAAATCTCATCAGGTATGGCTGTTGGAAAAAAATTACTTAATATCAACCAAACAGTAATTAAAAAATTAAGTTAATTATTTTTATATTTCTAGGATACAAATATCTAACCATATGTTTCTAGAAGCTAGAGAAGTTCTACAATTCAAGTTAATCAAGGAGGATACTTTGCCTTACTCTAGCTTTACATTTATGGTGAAACAATGCCTTAGCTTTCTATAAGACAATAATTATATTAAAAGCTGAGATAAATGCAGAACTTTATTAAAATATGCACTGGTTTTTAAGAGAGGATGGTATAGATTTTATATTTATTTAAATTTTTATTTGATTTAAATTTTTATAGTCTCACATAAATGGTTAAGTGATTAAAATACTAATAAGCCAAAAGATTAGAGCACTTTACAGTTTGGAATCGAACAGCTTGAAATTTAGGATAGAAGTTAAATACAACCTGAAAAACAAAAACATACTTGAAAGGAATATCAAATGAGCATTTCCATACTTAGATCTATGCTCAAAATCCTTCATTAGGTGATTCACAGACTGAAAAAAAAATAGAAATTATATTTTCTTTGACAATGAAAATAATAAACTCCAGAAAAAACAATAAGGCTACTTTTATAAGGCAAGGACCTCACAGAAAATAGGACTGTCCAATTTATATTTTATCTAAGAAGTGTCTAATGGAAAATGTATTTATATTTTAGTTAACTCAAACAACGCATTAACCTGACAAATTTTAGTTTAAAAAATTGAAGAGATGTAAGAGAGATAGGATAATACTTCTTCAGTCGGACACAGCATATAAATAGATGACAAGTAGCCCAGATCTTCTCTCTCACCTTCTAAATTTAAAATCACTAGAAAAAGAAATGAAGTTTTTGAAATATTCAAAAATTTTACAGGTTTTACTGTGAAGCAATTTAATAACAAAGGTAGAAGTGTTCACATTAAAGCAAAATCATTGGATGGCGGACCAGGAAAAAGTGCCCGAACCTACGAACCTGGTTCGGGGGAAGCCCCTGCCAGCTCCATAAGAGCAATGCATAAGGTTTGGAGAAATTCTATTAGGTTCGGGGGAAGGTTACAACTTTTTCCAGGTCCGTTGGATGGTCTGTAAATGGTGAGCCAGGGTAATATACAAAGCCACCATAAGCATATCAAGGAAAGGAGTTTTGAGAATTTTTAGGGGAAGGACATGGTGAGGGGGTTTTAGTTTCAATTATTTTCTACAGTCAAAAAATAAAACTTGTGAGGTTTTCATTTTCAAAAATTGGTTAATTAATGAGGGTTTTAAAAATTTAGGAAAAACACTAATGTATAAAAAAAACCTTGATGAATTTTTACAAAGAGAGAAATGGGATCATTAGACAATTTCATCTTAAAATAGTGATTTATCTATATCTTTAATTTTTTAAATAAATATGTGTATAATTTTGGCTGTATTTCTAAACTTAAAGCTAAGAAAAGTAAGTACAGTAAAACCTTGATTTTATCCAAGCCCTGATTTTCCGTGTTTCTGCATTAACAGTTATAAAATTTTTCATAAATACTACAGTTTTTTTTAAATGGTGAAATATTGCTACAAAAAAAATCGGCACTTCTCTAGAAAGCCGGCGCAAATCTCGCCAAGCAATCTAGCAAATCTCGCCGCATTAAAATAGCTTTATTTCTGCTCAAAAAGAGATCTGCTTATACCCAATTGTTACAAAAAAACATAATGTAAATAACAAGTTATTAAAAGAAAAACTATATATAAGTTAATATAAGTCTATTTAAAAATCATATTAATAATCTTAAAATATATTACAACGAAATTTAAAATTTTAAAACTTGTAAGTATAGTTTAAAATATTTTTAATTGAGTGTTTAATTTTTAAATAAAAAGTTTCATGGAATGTCATTGTTATTATTTTTTACAAGCAAAGGGTTACAAGTGGTGATTTTCCGTTTGATGCTGGTTGCATCATTATTGGCGACTTTATCGCTTGCGCCGGGATTCTGGAGTAGTACCAAAAAATCAAAAGTAACAAAAAAACACAATTTAGTACTTCTTTAAGTAAAATAACTATTGTAATAACATGAAATGCGTGTAGATGGTGGAACATCTTTTAACTTTTGTATAAGTTGAAATGTACACTTAAACCTACATCACTTAAGATTTTTGCTTTTTAACCATGTTTATCAGTATGTCGGCACAATGGCAAAGACGCGAATCTGCCTTGTTAATTAATAGAAGATTCGTGTTTTTGCCATTGTGCTGACGAGTAATCCAAGTAAGGCCTGGATCACATTAACCCAGGTTATCAGGACTATACTGTACTTTCTTTTAAAGTATATTGTAAGAAATATTTTCCAAACATAACTTTTACACACCTGCAATATTATGTGATAAAATTTCTTCAGTTTTAAAACAAGTAGAAATAAGATCTAGTGCCATTGAATCTACTATAAGGATATTCCATTGGTGCTTGACTTTTAAGGAAATTAGCAAGTTCAGGATTTCTAAAAATTAAAGTCTACCAATAGATTATAAAACTAATAAATAATAACAGAAATAACTTAAAGATCTAATTCAAGCAGCCATATTAATCATTCATTTTTTAACTAGTAAACAATTTATCATTAAATTAATAAACTGAGTAATTATTCTCTAAACATCTGCACTGTGTCTATATTAGAAAAACTATTATTAGTGGATCTTTGAGATAATAACCGGCCCCTCAGATACAAGGATTTTTAATGTTAAATTGACAAATTTGCTGCTGGTAGGTTGTATTTAACAAAAAAGTTTGAACATGGCTAAATTTTTATTCAAATTTATTTTAGTTAAATTTACTATTTTATTCTGAATTATTTAAATTTCTTCCAGAAAAAATACCAAAAAATCTTTTTAAGACCAGTGCAGGGATAAATATTTAAAATTATTAGCCGTAAAACTTGTATCTTTAAAATTATGATAGACTATGAGTAGAATATTTTACTCTCTCGACAGATTTTCCGAATCCCTCCACCACTCGAAGAAAATGATCGATTCCAGGACATCTGATCGAAAAGAAATTAAAAATAATTGTAATTATAGACAACCAGAAATTATATTTGAAACACCCGGCATCAAAATAGAACAAAAATGAAACCGAAAACGCAAAACTACAAAAACAAAACAAAAAGGAAATTTGAGTTGTTGCCAGTAAATTTTCTACTAATTTAGCTATTTTCTTTTTAACCTTTTAAAGAAATTTTTAAAAATAAAGTTTACAAATATAAATGAAACCAAACAAAAGATTTTTCTCTTTTTAAAAGCTTCGTTTTCGAAATTAAATATTGAGAAGTGATGTATTTTTAATAAATCGATTGAACTCATTTCAGTTTGTGTTTGTAATGGCCGGCTGCAGTTGTGTGTGTTTTGGTTCATCGTGGGTGATTTTGTTGTCGAAAATTGGCTTGTTTTTATTTTAGATTAATTTTTTTGTAGTTTAGTAAAGTTTAGATTGTGAATTTCATCTATAAAATATCTAGCTTCTTCAGTCCGAGGTCTAATTTTTTAAATTTACTGTAATACAAGTTAAAAATGATGTCTATACACCTAGTAATGCTCAGCGATTAAATATATTTTTAGTATTTACTTACGCTTTACAAACGGTGAGTTTTCCCATTTTTCATTGGATATCCTTGTATTTTAAAATATAAATTTAATAATTCTTGTAATATACAATACATCCTATTTTGTCTTAAACGTTGGGCTTACTTTAATTTTTTCACCCTGTTCAGCTGTTTTTTAATTATTGTCATGCATAAAATTCTAATTGAATCAAAGAAAATAGAAATTAAATTGAATGAAGCGCTTTGAAAGTACACTTTTATTTCATTTATTTTTATATAATCTTCATCCTTACTTTAGAGAGCTTACAATACCATCATTTTACATAAGAATGTATTGTGTTTATTTATACATTTTCAATATTAAATTTGATAATACATTTTCATATTCAGTCAATAAATGCTTTTAATAGTAGGCACTTACTATTACTATGGGGTTAAAGAATGGTCGGAAAGATGTCAGGATTCTACTGGTTGGAGAACGTAAGTTATATTTTATATTTAGCCAATCCAATATCAGATTTGGTTCAATTCCATTATAGTTCCTGCTAAATATCGCTAATCTCTTTTGGACAAATAAAGTATAAGTATTGCTAAATAATTTCAAACTCATAGATTAAAATGTTTTTATTAGATCTATAACTGTTCAGTTTATTACTAAAAATTAGAAAAATTTGTTTACATTTTGAGTGTTGAGCGTTGGAAAGAGAATGGTGATATTTAGCGGGAACTATAATGGAATTGAACCTCAGATTTTTGTACAGAATTACAGTATTTAATGTTAAGCAGGCACCGCAGCGCTCCTGTTTTTCCTATTTTTCCTGTTTTTTTCACATTAGCTCCTTTTTTCCTATTTTTACGGTCCATTTTATTTTTCCTCCTTTTTTCAGCTTTTTTATCCTTTTTTTCCTATTTTTTTAACCCTTGGGATCGACTTTCTTCGTTTATGTTTTGTTGTGGGTATGGATTGATGTCAATACTATCGGTCCGTTGTCAACGCTTTGGCATACGAAATGGAGTGATTCGTATCGTTTCCTTCCAGCGGGACGCGGCGTGGCCGCCGCGGAGGGGAGTGACTTCCCGACCGTCGGGTAACCGTTGTGCGCATGCTCGGATTAAAGGCGTGGTTTTAAAGTATTTAGGATTGTGGTAAGCGTGGCCCCGTTGGGGGAAAGGTAGCGCGTCTGCCTGGCGTGCGGAGGGTCGTGGGTTCGAGCCCGGTAATTATTTTTCAGTAAATTTAATTTAAATTTTTATAAATTCCATTAAAAATTGCAAGAATTAATTGCTCTTGTTTAACATTCATTCCTTATTTAATTAAATTCATTGTGGTTTTTTAAATGTTTTACTTAGTCTAATTTTTTAAAAAAATAATTTAAATTATTAATTTATTGAAAATAAAATTATTTCGCTAAAATATTTTATAGAAACAGCAAGAATCAGGTCCACATGGATGCGCATTGCTAATAAAGTATAAAAATCTTGCAGGGATTGTGAAATACAGTACGAAACAATACGTCGGTCGCCATGGCCGTGGGACTTGCCGTCCGTCGTACGACGGTCGGCTAGCAACAGCCGCCGCGGAGCTTCCTCTCCCGTTGAGGCAAAGCTGTCCTCCGTTGTTTTTAGCCCAGGAAAACAGTTTTTTGAGGCAGTTTTTTCAAAAAAATTCTGATAGAAGTTTTTTTCGACGGTTTTATGTTTTTGAGGGCGCTGATTACGAATCTGAAGTTTGCTCCCAAGTGGGGGGCGGCTTCATATCGAAAATCACAAAAAATTGATAATTTTTTTATCTTTTTTCAATTCTTCGCCAATATTTAAAAAACTATAAATTTCTCGCAGAGAATTTCAATTACAAAGTTAAAGTAAACAAAATTTCCTACAAAATGCGCTCATCAACTTTGATTTTCTGAAGAGTGGTTTGGCCGCTAGAGCGCGCTGACAAACATCGATTTTTTGATGTGAAGATTACTTTCAAATTGAAATAAACTTCAAATTCGGATTTAGCGATGCAAAAAACATTAAAATTCTTTCATAATTTTACATAGGAATTTAAAAAATTTATTGAAATTTCGCCTAAAACACCCAATATTTCATAAATTAATTTTATTTAAATTTTTTAAGCATGCTTATGCGTAGTCACCAATTCATCCAAAACAATCCATTTTATTAGTAGTAATATACCGGAAATAAAGCTCAGATTGCAGATTAACAACCGCTAAAGTCCGTTTGGTCTGCGAGCCGCGACAGTTTTATTATCGATCTTTGCCTCACTCCCTCCCCCCTTCTCAAAAAATGGTAATGGAAAGCACGTTAATTATATAAAATTAAATTCTCTTTAACGTGGTATAAAATTTTTGGTAATATCTTAAATAGTTTTCATTTTGTAGAGGGTAGAAGCGCGCTTTCCTTTTTTTGCGGAAAGGCCAAAAAATCGATGTTTTTCAGCGCGCTCTAGCGTCAAAACCACTCTTCGGAAAATCAAAGTTGACTAGCGAATTTTGTAGGAAATTTGGTTTACTTTAACTTTGTAATTGAAATTATCTTCGAGAAATTTATAGTTTTTGAAATATAAGCGAAGAATCGAAAAAAGAGCAAAAAAATTATTGATTTTTTGCGGCATCGCGGGAGCACTCAAAACGAAATTTGCGTCGGCACAGGCACAGGTTGGCATCCCTGTTGTGTTATTTTAACTCAAATTTAAGAAAAATATTCCTTTTTTCTCCTATTTTTTCAAGAAAAATAATCATTTTTTTCTCCTATTTTTTCTTAAATTCTCCTATTTTTCCTATTTTTTTTTACAAAAAATCGGCTGCGGTGCCTGTGTTAAGTGCTTATAGGCAATTAATTGGTTTAATGAATGAAATCTTTGTAGCTGGAGTAGGCAAGACATCTCTTATTTTATCTTTGGTGAGTGAGGAATTTCCAGAAGATGTCCCTCCTAGGGCGGAGGAGATTACTATTCCAGCAGATGTTACTCCTGAAAAAGTTCCAACCAACATTGTTGATTTTTCAGGTAAGCGGATAAAACAGCATTGGCCACTTGCAGGGGCGGATCCAGTTTTGACTTCTTGGGGGGACAACCAGGATTTTTAATGTATCTTCTGCTAAAATAAAAATGCTTTTTGATATACATAGTATTACACTTTTAAATCTACACAGCTAATCCTAGCCATAAATCTACACACATTACAGCAGCAAACTTTAAAATTACCATTCATCTGCATATTATCTTTAGATGTTATTTTATCTGAGAATTATCTTTTTAGGGGCATGTCCCCTTGTGCCATCCCCTGAATCTGCTTCTGACCACTAGTGATACTAATTGCTAAAATTCATAGACCTTGGAATTGATAGACGAAGCAAGCGGGCTTGGCCTGCGTTGAAACATGTTCCGCCGTTTTCCCCATTCCATGTGACCTAGTAGGTATAGATATTGGAGCATTTCAATCACGCGACGCCGATCACGTGATAAAGCCAGCTAGCCAGAATCGAACCGACGAATCCCGTTCACAGAGCTCCTATTATACGTGACTTTGGGATGGGAGATGTTTCAACACAAGCACTGGCTCACCGCTATGGGGATGCGCGCGCATGTTCCGTCTATCTGTGTTCTAAGGTCGATGCTAAAATTGTACTGAATTTTTAGGATTTTATGGTGGGAAAGAAAGGAAATTGTGCTATTTTTTCATTTTACTAATTTTTCTTTTTTACTTATAGCCCAAGAACAAGGAGAGGAAGCATTAATCATGGAAATTCATAAAGTTTGTATTTTTACTCCTTTGATATTAATAACAATATATAATAATATTGATATTAATAATAATATATATTATAGATGTACAGTAAAACCCTAATGTATGGAACTATTTATTACCAATACTGACTAAACTCTTATTCAACCTATGCTAATTTGTATGCTTATAGCGAATTCGTTGTGAACGTAATTTCTTATATTTAATCTAATCACCCTCTTCGGTATTTAGAGAAATATTGAATAATGGAGAAAAAAAAGGAACAATAATCTTGTTATGCATCTTATATTAAAAGAAGAATATAAAAATTATAATATTTTGTTTTTGTTTAGTATGCATAACTAACAACACAGCTTAATCTTTATTTACAATTCCTTATTTTTTAGGCCAATGTCATCTGCATTGTATATGCAGTAGATGATGATGATACCATTGATAAGGTAATCAATTTATTATTTGGTAAAACTCTGTGAAAAAGTAGTTATTACTTAAAATATAAAATATATGTGTATTGTAAAAAGTTTTACTAAATTATAACATGCCTTCAAGTACTCAATGTTGATAAATACTGCTTTTTGTTTAATGGCTCAATATCTAAATATTCAACCTACTACTTTTTGTTATTGACCTGTTGGTATGACTGAAACCATGCTCTCAGTGGAATTTGTTATTTCATTAATTTAAAAAATGTTTGTTTCATAGATCACATCTTATTGGCTGCCTTTCATTCAAGAGCAGTTAGGAGAACACCATGTGGTTCCTATAGTTCTTGTTGGCAATAAAGTAGACCTTGTAGAATATAGCTCGCTAGAGGTAAATATTTGTTTATTTTTGAATAATAACTTGAATCATTATGATTAAATAGTGTAGCTTAAAACTAAACACCTAGGGTTATAATATCCATTTATTTTTCAGATTATTCTTCCAGTTATGAATGAATTTAGTGAAATAGAATCTTGTGTAGAAGTAAGTTAACTTGTTTATCCCCTTTCTATGTAAGGATTTTCTAACTCTTGGTTATCTCTTCAGTATGTTAATACTAAAATCTATTTGAAAGTTGTTCCAGTTTTTTTCATGATATATCTTAGGCTAAATAAGATATTGTATTTCTTACAAATAAAAAATAATTCAGTGTTCTGTGAGACTTAGCCCCAGGGTTAAAAATGGCTGCTTAAAAACGCTGCAAATAAACAAGAAACCAAAACAACTAAATTTTGCGAAAAATAAATTCAGTTTCTAATTTGAATGATAATGAGTTGAATTGAAGTGAAATACAACCAAATGAATGCGCTATCAATTGCAAACAGAAACTATGCATTCCAATAGATAAAGATTGTCTTCTTAAAAAAACTTAATTACAGCTCTATGTAAAAGCCAATCTAAGCAGGAAAAAACCACCCACAGTTGTCAGAAGCATGATTTGAATTGTAGAATTCAGCAAAGAAAATGCAAGTGATTTGGAGAATGATGTGAGGAAAAAGCAAATAAGATATAAATTTTTGAGGTATAGAAAAGGCCACCCACATCTGGGAATCTCTAGAAATCTGGGTTTTGGCCTACTCTGTCCTAGATATTAGTTGGTAAGAGAGAATGACACAAAGCAAAGAAGGGGTATATTGGGAAAAGTGACCTTTTTTTACCTAGAAAGGGATTAAAAATGTGGAGAAAAGGTGTAGCATCATTTATTGTTCTTTTAGTCCCAATCTTGTTACTTTTTTATTTTCTTCTTGTAAAATTGTTCAAATAATTCCTGATAAAATATTCTGGTTTATTACAGTGCTCAGCAAAAACTTTAAAGAATGTCTCTGAGTTGTTTTACTATGCACAAAAAGCAGTTCTGCATCCTACCACACCACTCTATGTTACAGAATCCAGGGATGTTAGTATCTTTTCTCTTATTTTTATTGTTATTTGTATTTAATTGATAATTTACATCATACAGCCATTATAAGTTACCTAATAAGCTTTTCTCCCTTATTTTTTCTATAATTTGATTATGCACTCTTTACTCAATTTACTTTGCTTAAAGACAAAGTAGTAACTTTTTCATGAACTGATTTATATACACATATTATACAGATTATGACAAACATATTTTATTTACATAATTATAACATATTTGTATACAAAATATGTTAAATTTAAAATTTGGTTTTTATTACAGCTAACTGATAAATGCAAGAAAGCTCTGACGAGGATATTCAAGGTATTTTTTAACAACCAAACCTTTATTTAAGAATGTATGTATTTTTAATTCTCGTTTATGTGCAGTGATAAAGTTAATTTTGAATTGAATTCAATATTTTTTAATTATTTAAGGTATTGAGCAGATATATTGTTGATTGGTACCAATTTGTTGTGTTGCAAATGCTCTGGGAAAAAATTGGAGGTTTTTTAAAAATGTGTGTTAATATTTTTAGACTGAGGTATTTTCTTTTTCAGATATGCGATTATGACAATGATGAAATTCTTAGTGACTATGAACTCAATCAGTTTCAAGTAAGATTCATTTGTTAATTCTTTTAATGTTAATTCATTAATAGCTTTTAATGTGTATATTTTCTGTATCATTAAATATACTTACATACTCTTAGAGAATATAATCAATATATAATAAAAACAGATTTTCTTCAAAGTATTTTTTTATCTTGGTTACATTTGTTTCATACTTCTTTTGACTCTTATATGTATTAATAGTAGAGATGATCTTTTCCTTTTAGCGCCGTTGTTTCAACACTCCTTTACAGCCTCATGCATTGGATGACCTCAAGAATATTGTCATGAAGAATGTAGATGATGGAATAAAAAATGATGGACTCACCCTAAAAGGTAATCAAATTTACTATCTTCTTTTGAAACAGTTAAAATTTTTAGGTAGATAGCGGTTTGTTGTTAAATGATGAAGAATCTAGAAAATGAGTCTGAAACATTTCCAATTTTCCAGAAATTCTAATGAATGGTACACAACACGGCCAGATTTCTGATTAATTTAAAAAAAACATGTTGAAGAACAGAACTATAATAGAACTTTAACTAGTTGCAACCCGACAGGATTCACTCACTCATGAAATCCTTAAAAAAACCCCAGAATTGCATATTTAAATAATTTTATAAAGGAAAGTGGGGCAAGGGGTACCCTCAGACATCTCTTAAACTGTTGGGGGTTATAAATCAACTATTACTTTACTGGTTACAAATCAACTATTACTTTACTGGGTACCCAGGAAAACCTGTTTTGTTTAATTTAAACTATTTTAAGATATATTTCTTTGAATATTAAAATTCATAATCGACTTTTTTTAGGGTTTTGGTTTTTGCACATACTGTTTATCCAAAGGGGACGTCATGAGACAACATGGACAGTGTTAAGGAAGTTTGGATATGATGACAGCCTTCAGCTCAGCAAAGATTATTTATGTCCTAGGTGAGTTTAGTTTGGATAATGTTGTGGCAGTTTTCATTGAATTGCAACTTTTATTTTTTCTCAATTGCATGTACGACCGAGCTATCATTTTACTTTATTTATTATTAGATTGGTTCTTCCTCCTGGATGCACAACTGAGCTTAGTCATCAGGGATACCATTTCTTGACTACTTTATTCGAAAAATATGACCAGGTAAGTCGGTCAGTATTAATGCCACACATTTAATTATTCTCCTGGTGACTGAGTTAACAAAATTGTTTTTCCAGGACAAAGATGGATGTCTGTCTCCTACAGAAGTGTCCAATCTGTTCAGTACTTGCCCAGTGATACCCTGGGGCCCTGAAGTGGTGAATGTTGCCCCTACCAATGAGAACGGTTGGATAACTCTTCAAGGATATCTCGCACAGTGGACGTGAGTCGTCGTTTTGTGAAACTGAGCGCGAAATTGACAAACTTTTTTTTATGAATACGTGCTAGTTTGTGTGTTATTTACGATTTTATTAGTAATTTGTTAGAAGAAATTTGAAAAATCAGCCTAGTTTTCAGGAAAAATTATCATGGCCAAAAGAAGTTGAGGAAAATTGCTTTATATGCTCAAATCTGGAAAAATTCTCAAGGGAAACTGGAAAATGAACAGTTTCAATGCCAGCTTCTTATTTTAATATGAAATTTTTTTTGCTTGTAAGGATCTAGAATAGTTAATGATTGTTGTTTAAGGCTATTGTTTCAGTCTAAATTAAAACTATAACTGAAAACCTAAAAATAGTTAGTGAATTTCATTTCAAAATTGAGTGGCAATAAACCCAATTATTACTTAAAAACTACATATTTCAATAATGGTTATAATACAATATTATCTAATAAATAAAACAACTTGTCTTGTAGATATACTATGAGGATAGATTTTTATAGTTTATTTCTTCTAAGGTTTTTAAAAAATATTTTATCAACAACTGAAAAAATTTGATTTTAAATAATTTGAGTTATGTAAAAAATGTACACAAAAACTAAAATTTAATTTAAAACTAATGCATGTAATTATAAAAATGATATATATTATTGTAAACAAATGTAGTATTTGCCAAAAAAAAAGAACAGGATAGAATATTTAAGGTAACTTTTTACATTTTTTGCAGACTGATTGCTGCCTTAGATGTATCTAGACTGATGGAATTTCTTGCCTATCTGGGATATATTTCTACATCAGATGAAAATCAGCTTTCAGCAATAATAGGTTTGTTTTCATTTACTTAAAAATATAGTATTGTGTAGATGTCATACTATATAAATACAACTTAGATTTAATCAAAAATTGTTTAGATTTTTTAATGTATGACTTTTATTTAAATTTTGTTAATTTATTTTTTTAATTAGTCAAATATCTTCTTATAAATATTATATTCAATTTTTGTTTGTGATTTATAATAAATATAAATAAGATTTTAAAAGCACTGGTTAAAGATCCCAGCTAAGCTACCAGTTTTATTTTTCAGTAACTCGTGAAAAGAAGCTGGATCTGCAGAAGCGCCAAACTAGTAGAAATGTTTTTCATTGCCAAGTGATTGGGCCTCAAGGTGCTGGAAAAGTAAGTTCATCCTAGAAATGAAACTAATTTTAACTCTTGCAAAACTCCAGAATAGGAAATGAGAGTTTTTGCTTGCATTTATCAATATGCATCAATTTTTTAATCTGAAAATTTATGCTAAATTCTGTAGCTGAAGGCATTTTTTGAGCTCTTTTGGTCATTTTTGACCCCCCTTCTTTCATGTTAGTAGAGATAAACAAACTGCGACCCCCCTTTCATAATTACAAAAGAACCCCTCCAAAAAAGTCAAAATGCTTGAAATTTTTTTCTTCGTTAAAATTTTTTTGTAAAATTTATTTCTGGTTGAATTTTGAAATTATTCATGCAAGAAACAAGAGATTTTCGGAAATGCAGTGTTTGTAAAATCATATGTAAGCCCTTGTCAGGAAAATTAAGCAAATAGCAAACCCCTTCCCACATTTTAGGTGCTTACGTAATGTTTGAATGGCCAGCTCTTGAGATCTAGTCTTTCTTAATAATGAAAGAAGTATGTTCTCTCTAATATTTAAAATGCTTTTGATTTCAGACTTCATTTATGCAGGGATTCATTGGAAAAACACTACAGGCTCAAGCTTCCATAAACAAAGCACATTTATCACAATACACGATCAACTCTCTTCAAGTTTATGGACAAGAAAAGTATTTATTGGTGAGTTTTTTTCGAATGCTTCAATTCAACCCATTTTAAGGTTAATCTAAGACATAAAAGCTACATTCATGAATGTTTCTTTCCTCATCAGTTGCATGAAGTAGATATTTTTGGAATGAATGACACCCTGACGCCTATAGAGCTGTACTGCGATGTTATTTGTCTGATGTATGATGCAAGTGATGCTCGCTCTTTTGAGTATGTTGCGAGGCTATTTCTGGTAAGTACAATGCATTCCAAAATCTTAAATTCTACCTAACATAGTGAAATTCAGGAATCTTTAAGGAGTTAATCAGGAGTAAATAACTAACAAAATCAGGAGGCATCGTGAATAGTTATTATTAACCTTATACAGTAAAGCACCGTTTATACGTCTTTCAAGGGACCGACGTAAAACGGCGTATAAATGAAAAGACGTATAATTGAAAACAATTTTAATTATTTGAATGAATTGGGACTTAGCGAAAACGACGCATAAATGTAAAAGACGTATAAATGAGAGACGTATAAACGGTGCTTTACTGTACTACTTTACATGTTACAAGTAGAATGAGTTCCTAATGAAGTATGGAACAAGGAATTGCAAGAGGTTAGAATTTCACATTTCAGAATTTATCAATTAAAAAAGCAATTACTACCACCAAATTGATAATAAAACACAGTTTTGATTTTGGACAGATGTTTTTCAGGAGTTAAAGGGAAAATTACTGAGAAAAAAATATAATTTTCAGAAGCTATAAGGGCCCTTAGACAAATAAAAAT
Organism: Tetragnatha versicolor; assembly: GCA_024610705.1. Lineage (NCBI taxonomy): Eukaryota > Metazoa > Arthropoda > Arachnida > Araneae > Tetragnathidae > Tetragnatha > Tetragnatha versicolor. The sequence continues at coordinate 45,635,632 of JANDEH010000008.1, forward strand.
ATTGTATTGAAATTCCTGTTTCTAGTAGTCTGAATAATATATCTACCATTTTTAATTATCGTAACATTAATATTTAATTACTTGATATATTTTATACATTGACTGAAAAAAATTTAATTATTAAACTGGTGGCATCTGTAAGATAACGATTGAATTTGCTTTTATTTCGCATTCTTCAGAAGTACTTCAGTGAGAGTAAGGTGCCTGTGCTGATGGTGGCATCCAAAGCCGACCTCCCAGTTGCTATGCAGGGCTACAGCATGCAGCCGCAGGCATTCTGCGGCCGGCACAAGCTTCCTCCTCTGCAGCCCTTCACTGCACACACGGCTGTTCGCAGAGATGCGTACGTAAAGCTGGCTACGATGGCAGCATACCCGTAAGTATTTTTGGGATGATGAATGAGCACCTTGCTGCATTGTTAATTGTGTCCTTTAAATAATGTACTTTCAATGTTTGTTGCCTACGTGCAATTCTTCCGCTAATTTGCTTAGCAAAATTAAAATCCGACAATTCAATTTGCAGAACGAAAATTCCACTTTCTGATTTTCCAATAGTTTTTTTTTACTGAAAAGTCTGGCCGCAAGTGTTGCCTAGTAATACATTTTAAGTAAAATTAAAAAAACATTTTGAAGTACTCATATGTAAACCAGTTCACATTCAAGCTAAAAAATATGACTTTAGCATATCGAATCATAGATCTCGAGAAGTAGAAGCCGATGGATCTACTTAAAATGAAAAACAATTTAGGTACCATAGAAATTTTAAAAAAATATTTTCAGCCAAATTATTGTCAGAATAATCACTTCTATGTTGCTAATAACAATGTGGAATTTCAAAGCAGTTAGAAAATTATGGGGAACAAATCTGTAATTTTAACAAAATTTTCCTATGCAGATTTAACAAAAATCTATGTACCAAAAAAGTAAAATACATGAAATTTTAAATATTGATGAAAATATCAAGTTACATGGGTTCTTGTATAGTTATTTGTATTGTGTGTGACCATTTACTATTTACATGCTGCATAACCAACTGCTCTTAATTTCTAATGCTTTTTAACTGGAAAAATGAAATAAATGTTTGTCGCATGCAAGTGATGTGTTTTCCCTCCCCTCTAGTGTCTACAAACCTGCGTGGAAACTGCTCTGTCAGTCAAGGTGTGTAAGCATCCAGCATGTTTTCTCTACTAATTTCTTTGCAAATTCAGTCTTAGTGTTTTGTTCTTTTCATGATGCATTTGATTTTGCTTGAAATGAATTCTGATAACACTATTGCCAGTGTTAGTTCCAATGGTGGACTGATTCTGTCCTAGCTAAGGGGTTTTAAGTCACAAACATTTTTATGGCCCTTTAAGTTTGCATTATTGTAGCCTTTTAGATTTCTTTCAGAAATATAGTTGTGTATGTAGAAATTTTCCCAAGGAATGCTAGCACAAAAAGGGGGTCTGAAGGTCCACTCCCAGAAATTTTTTGGAAATTTTACTTTATAAAGCAAGCAGGATTTAAGCTTGTTTTATTTAGTTTGTCCCAATTTCATGGATATGATTTAGCAGGAATGTTTTAAGACTTAATGCACTTAACATAAAAGTTTTGTAGTTTCCTGCAAAAATGGGGATTTGGGGGAACTCCCCGAGAAAACATGAAATTTCTCTTGTAAGTAGTGTTTCAATGCATTTTGGACTCAACATCTGGGAATTTTGTGGTACCTAACAATATACGCCTAGTGCGTCTGTCAGGGGGATGATGGCTCCAATTGCCTTGGATCCGCAACTGGTTAGCTCACACTGTGCAGTATGTTGTAAAAGATTTCGTAAAATTGTAATAATGGTCAGTCCAAGGGACAAATTTGATATGTATGATGATTGCCTTTTCTAGTCCATCAATTTGAAAAATTTACTTACTTTTTTCCTTTTCTTTCAAATTAGTAAGTGGTTTTAGTCATTTTAGGCATCTTCCCATGGCCCAGGACTCCACAGTTTGGGTGAAAGCTGGTTTTGGCATGGCTGCTGTTGCACTGGTCAGTCTCTTCCTGGTCAAAATAATCAAAGCAGCATCTGACAATAGGTAAATACTCGTTTTCCTTTACCTAGTAGCTTTATTCTTGGTGATTAAAAACTCATGGGTAAAAATGATTGAGGGCGTAGACTACACAAAGAATCATCCTGGTTTGGGGGTCTGCGATGCAATTCCTAGGCCCTAGAGTGCAGATAAAAGTTGCCGAAAGCAATGAAAAAAATAATTTGTGGGCAAACGGGCAGAAATGAAACTCCAGATCCAATTATTATGTTTTAAATTTATAGAAACTGTGCAGTGTTTATATTCTGGAGTCTGTCTTTAAAATGTGATTACAAAGTTAAAATATTGTCACACTTTAAAGACAGAAAATTAAAACACAATAATTATCATTGGAATTTTATTTCTACTCTGTTTTCCCACTATAATCCATTTTTTTTGTTGCGATTTTTGTTTTCAATGTAGCACCTCGGGATATCTTTGGGGACCCTTGCTTTCCAGGGTGAATCTGAATAGTCTTTGTAGTCTACATCCCCCATTTATTTGCCCATGAGTTTTGAATAATCCTGTATTATGCGGGAAGGATAACAGAACATGTCCCCTTCTCTAACTGAAGCATTAACTTTTTTTCCTGAAATTGTTTTTCAGGTAGCAGTACGTAAGGTGACTTAGATTTTGTTTTCATCTCGTGATATCCAGGATGTAGAGCTGAGTTCTTGTGACGAACCCTCAGAAGATGTTTGGATGTGAAATCGCTATTTTTAGGTTTTTTGTATCATATATTTATAGGTAATCAATTTTTTTTGTTTTACTTGTAATTATGTATCATAAAATACATGAGGTATTTTTACGAGTCTTTGGCCAGGAATGCAAAGGGATAGAGTAAGTGAGAAAGGTGCTCTGAAAACATGTGTTCATAAAAACTGTTCAAAGATACATTTCTTCATATTTTATCATATACGGACATCAGAACACAGTTTAAACACTAAAGCCAGTTTTATTTCTGTGGTCATAGAGGAATTAGGGTTTTAATTTTATGTGGTCATGAAAAAGCTATTTATCTGATTATCTCACCTTCGATGGACAATATTTTCTTAGTACCTTTTGTTGTAAATAGTGCTTTATCTCCATTATAGAATGAATAAAGTTTCCCAATGCTAATCTTTTTGAATAGTGTGATTAGTTTAGTTCAGAGTTACATTTTGGTAGATTTCACTCTTGATGTTTGCTGTGTGGCTGTTAAAACATATGGGCCATTTTAAGCATGAGTTGAAATTTTGGAATTAAATTTTTTACAAAGCTTTACAATTTTTAAATGAACATTTACATGTTTAAAATGTGTGTGGAAAATACTAACACATTATCTCCCTTGAGCAGGTAGTTGACACAGAAGGAAATAAAAACATAAAAAGGAATTAATAAACAAAACATTTTATTTTAGACAGCACTCAAAGCAACAATTTTACAACATCTAATAAATATATTTGAAAAACATTTTTCAAGTTTCAAATAAATACTTATTTACAAAATGTACAAATTCCTAAAAAGATAAGTTAAATTTGAAAGTTTAACAGGATTTCTTATTACATATCACAGAATTATTGTTTGCTTATGGAATTTGATGTAGCACATAGTATTGTGGAAAAGTGGTTAAAAATTTTTTGCAATGGTAATTGTAAAAATAGTTTAAAGCAGGTATGGGCAACCTTTTCGAATCCGCGGGCCGGATTCAATGATTATAATGACGTGGAGGGCCATAGAGTAGATAGCAGGTAATATTTTTTAAGAAAAAATGAGTATTTTATATTATATATATTTACGAAGTTTGATACTAAAGTTAAAACTTAATCTGGACTTTGATTACATACAATAATTATAATGTTTAAGTTACATTAATATGAGCTAAAATAATATTCAAAGCTCATAGTAATGAAAAAATATTTCAGGACAGACTTTAAACAATTGTCATTACATGATAAAGGAGAATTAATGGAGGAGGGATTAATGTTCTGGAGGACAAATTAACTTTAGCAGCATTGGGAAAGGCAGAGAATGTATGTAGTCCGTATGGTAGAGCCGGCAAGAGCCGGATTTTTTTGGGTGAGAATCGGTTTCTGAACCCGAGTTGCTATGATGACAACGGCTGGGATTTGGTTACAAGCCTTTTCTCTACGGCCAAGTTAGGGTGAAACGGGAGGGGAATATCAACCGTCGGGTATCGTCCGTCGTGAAGTAACAACTCTCCCACGCTTATAGACGCCTCCCAAGAACAAAATATAGTTGTGCAGAACGTTTTAAGTTTAAAATTAAGTTAATTTCAGGGTAAAGTTCTGTACCCCCTTTTTCGCTCTTGTTGACGAAAACCAGAGTGATTTTTGGTACAATTTTTAAAATATTCCGCGGGCCGTACCAAACGACGAGGCGGGCCGGATCCGGCCCGCGGGCCGTAGGTTGCCCATCGTTGGTTTAAAGTAAGCTCCAAAGAGTAGTTCTTTTGATTTAGCAAATAACTTAACATATTTTATAGATGCATTCGTATTTACACCTACTTGTATATCTGTAGGTTATAAATAGCTGTACACAACATATTTTTTAATCCATAGTTTACAATTAAAATATATTTTATAAACCAATCTCAGTGCTTTGGCCTCAAGCAAAGCATTGGAAAGGTTATTATAATGCATAAAATAGCTTGGACGGATAATTCTTTTAAATATAGCTGAACATTTAAAAAATACCAGGTACTTCACTGTTCTTAAAGGAATCATTTGGTGCTCTTTAGGATTTGTTTTCTAAATAACATGCCAAGTAGCATAATTTGACACTTCTGAATTCTCTCCAAAAGTTGCTAAATTTAGCAAAGTTTTACAAAAGCACCAAGAGGATCCCTTGGAGAATATAAAGGTACCATCAAATACTGTAATCAAACCTGTCTTGTGTGGCATGTAAATACTTCCCAGGTCATTATGTAAAGTTGCAGTAAAACCAAAGATTTGAGTCGAATCTATTGAAAACCTTGGATTGTATTTCAAGAAAAACCGATTTGGGAATATATTGGATATTTATGACATTTTTGTCTATTTCCTACAGACAAACATACTTTAATTTTTTTCATAAAGCTCCCACTAGTACTCAATATTATAGAAATTAGTGATTTTATCTGTATCCAAAACAATTTAAAACGTTTGCTGACTGGTTTGTGGCTAAGCTTGTCGTATCTTAATCATCGGCTATCCACTGTCAAGTTTTGATTTTTATTCAATTAACAACCACTATTCAAAAATTAAACTAGTAATTATCTTGCACAGAAGACTTCAGTCAGTTAAATCAAATAATGGTAAACCTAAAAAAACTATTTTATAACTAGATCATTAAACCAACAGACATGCAGGACCCAAAAGTAAATTTGGAAGGATCTAATTCAATTACACATTTAAGTCTAAAAGAATAACATCCCACTGAAAATATTGCATTTTCACTTTCTCTCCAAAAACAATACAATTTTCAGATTATTAGTAATACATTTAAAAGTTCAGCTGAAAAGCACCACTAGTTAAATGCACTAACATTCAAGTGTTAGGTAAAGGTTGCATAATGCAAACTAATCAACACTGAATGCAACATTATTATCAACTATGTACAATTTAATGCATCAGTCAACAATTTTACACATAAATTGGACAAAACTTTCTATATAACATTTTGTGACACTTAATTTATAAACAATTTTCACCTGTTTTTAAACATCTAGAATGAATCAGTTAAAAATAATTTCAAATGAAATCTGCTGTTTAATTTTAAAGACCATTCACTGGTGTAGGAAATGAAGAAAAAAAGTTTTAAAATAAGAAAAACTGACAAAAATAATCAAAGGAAAAATCCTTAAGCTCATATTAGATAAAACATGGAAAAAATGCAGCAAAAAGTTTGTAATATTGCAGTAGACTCTAAAAACAATACATTTTTTAAAAAATGTTTAAGATGATTAATGTTTTTTTTTCCAAGAACTAGTTCATAAATCATGAAGTATGTTTTTACATCTTGAAATTTAAAAAAATATCAATAAATCCACTTATTTAGTTGGAGAGAATTTATTGCCCTTTTATAACCCTTGAAAACTAATGTTTGTTTTCAGAAAGCTTTTGAAATTAAATTGATTGTAAAAAAACATACAACTTTTAGGGAATTGTATGAATTCCTATACCATTTTGATCACTAGCAGTCAGCAGAAAATAGCCTTTTCTGTTTAATATTTGTACTAGGGAAATAAACTATTGATAGTTAACTCTTATGACTATTTTTAAGGTCTTCAATTTAAATTTTTTTGAGTAAACATATTTTCAACCAAGAAACAGCAACTTTAGCACTTAGTAACAAAATATCTCACTGAAAGGTGCTATCTTGCCCCAGATTCTAGGATTTAACTAATTCTGTAAAAAAAACCCCACAAAATACAACAGTTTACCTCTCTAGTACAGCGCAACTGAAGTTTAAAATCTACATTTAGAATTTCATTCCTTCTATGGAGTCTACTGCAAAAAAAATTCTCATTCACGAGTTTAAAGAAACCTTGTGAGTTGTCGAGAAATAAAAAAAGGCACCACAGCGAAATGCTTAACTCAGATAAGGCGCGAGTTTTTCAGGTACTGTATAAGAACACTGTACACAAACTTGTACTGAGCCAGAGTCTGCACTATCATCATACGCTGCAGCCGCAGGTTTTGCAAGACTGCATGAACATTCACGGGCTGTAAGAAAAAGGCAGGGATGAGGATCTCAATAAGCCTTTCATGGTTTCCAGCTATATTTCTCTGAGACTGGCATATAATTTTTACTGTCAAACATTAAAAACTAGATTTGCTGTGGTTTAAATTGTACACTTTTAATGACTTGAAAAGTTACTTTTAACCTCTTACAGTACATGCTCTTAGATTTTTTTTGTTAAAAAACTAAAATAAAATTGTATATGCTGACAGGGCAGAAAATGTTTTAGTTTTTGAATTTCCCTAACTTCTCTAGGTTGAATTAACTTTTTCAGATATTTTAGTTTTACCCCCTTTCAATCTTAAGCTGCCTGAGATTACCATCGAATCCTATGGGAAATGGGGCAGTAGGACTGAAAGGGCGTCATCTCATAATGGGTATGATAGTTTAATATTTTTGGAAGGAGTGTACAACAGGGTCCCAGGAGTCGGGGAATACCTAGAAGTCAGGGGAAATTGTTCAGTTTTGCCAAAAACCTAGAAAATAATATAGAATACCTGGAAAATGATCAATTTGAGGTGTGCGTCTCAATTAAACCAATATATGTTAAAAAAGCAAGAAATAATTGAAAAATGTCATGAATTGCTATTCCCCCCTATAAAAACCTTCGAAACTGACCAGGAAAAGTCAGGGAATTTTATTTCTAAATTAAGTGGGAAAACCCTGGTTCTCAACTATAATCAACAATAATGTGAACATAGCTTTACAACAATAAAAAATATAACTTTAAGCATACAATTTTAAACCTATGAGTAATTGCATTAAAACTGATACAAGTTGATCAAAAGAAACAAAAGGATATGTACTTCAAGTAATCCCCAGGCAGTTATACTCCATCCATTCATTTTGAATAGGCGCCTGAAAATATTCCCTTCTCCCCACTGATCGGTACCATAGCAACTATCCTCCTCAAAGTGACGAAGAAGGCTTACTATTGGCTGCGCGAAGAGCTTAACTATGGTTACGCTTCTAGCGAGGGGGAAAGCACTATTTCTCAGCAGGTGCCAATTTTAAATCAACAGAGTATAGTTATCTCTTGCCACCAGACAAAACAATTATCTCACCTGATTGTGATCGAGACAATGCAGCATGATATCGCAGAGGATGACCACTCCGGAGCGGCCCACCCCGGCACTGCAGTGCACAACCACCGGGCTCAGGGCAGCCTGCTCCCCTTCCCCGCAGCAGTGGCGACGGACAGCGTCCACCTCCCCCATGAAGGCTGCAAAGCAAGAAACGCATCTGAGAAACCTGCTTGTCTTTACTACATAAGGATAGGCTGGTGTTTTATTTCTTATGCAACAATGGGCAATACCCGCGTTATTTGAAAACAGAAGGTTTATTCAATATTTTAAAATAAAAATTGAAAATCCTCTTCGTTTTGGATTGAATAATGTCAGATCTGTTTTGGCCCTACTTAGAGTGAAAATCAACAATCACTTTGAATCCTAATAGGGTCATAACAGATTTTTCGGATTGAATGACACCACATGCTGTCACTCTTATTTAAATTTGTGTGTATATTCCTTTTTTAGATCTTCGTAAAAAAAATAAAAAAAAACTGGAATTGCCCATTCTTTTACTTTTTATGATATGTATTAGTAAGCCAAGAGAATAATTTCCTTTAAAAATTTTCCTTAAATTTAAAACCTTTTTATACAGCTGATATTGAATTATATGATCTATTTTAGTCAGATTTTTTACTATGCTTTATTAACAGTAATTTGTTTTATTACCACAAGGGATAAATTTACATCTCATCAACATCGGGGGTCCATAGTTCTGACCCTCTGGACATGCTTAAGAAGCGCCAAAATACAGGCAAAAAGAAATCTTTAAATGTGTCCACGTTTAAAATAAATTTACACATTAATGTATCAGATGGATAAATAAAAGTGGGAGGAGGTGAAAAAGTTTCACTTCTAAGGATTTCAACACTTGAATACAATAGGAAATCCCATCTGTATATTTCAAATTACACTACAATAATATTAATTGTTATAGCGAAAAATAGGACGTTAACTCAAAAGTGCTATGCTATTAAACAGCATTATTGTCCCTACCAATAAATCCCTGAGTGTCATGTGGGCAGCTGTGGTCTGGCCAGTCGGTGTACTGGATGTGCCATATAGAACGCTGTTGTTGTGTTGGCAGATGGCACAGTGAAAGAGAGGAGGTGATGTAGGTGGGTGATGACATACTGAAGTTGCACATGATCTGAAACTGAGACAAAACAGGAATCAGACTCCAACAGAGCAATAAAGAAATAGATAAAGAACTAGCTCATCAACTAATTATTTTTAAACTTAATTCTTATGAAAAGAGGAAATTTTGTGAGAGGGCAGCAAAAGGGCCCCTGGCTGTAACTTATAAAGTTTGTGTTCAGTCCTGTTTCAATATTTTAAAAATTTTGAATTAAAATTTTTCTGTCATTTCTATTTTATTTGGCCTCAAACTACATGAATAAGACCAAAAATTTTTTTTCAGCTATTTCTGGTAGTGGGCATTAGAGGGTTCATAATATAGACATGCCCCATAGTTATTTTCTTCAATTGTCCTTAATGGTTCATGCAAAACTTGACCCCCTGGGTCTCTTACTTGAACTTGACAGCAAAATATACAGAAAATGATTTTTTGGCAATCAATATTAGATAAGTATATAAGCTTACCTCTCCAATCAAAATCTTTTTACCATCCTCTTGAGGCCAGTAAGGAAAACACTTATCATGACCTTGCTCCTAAAAAATTATAAAATAAATGAAGGCTTGAGATAGTATTTCAATATAGGCTTCATTGATTAAAAGAATTAGCTTAACAGTTTCAGTTTCCTTTAAGTAGAAAATTAGCCTTTAACTTTGATAAATTGCTTGAGAACAAACACAACATTTATTCACCTATATGCAAATTTAAGTTCTTAAAACTAAACTTTCTTGTTTAAATAATGGTACTGACCTGAACTTGTGTAAGCATGACAATGAGCACAACACAATGCTCCCAAATCATTTGCCAAAAGCTGTACAAGGTGTTGGGAAGAGGTCCTTGGGCTGCGATGTACGACAACTGTGAGCTCCCCACGCACTTCTGCAAAAACATAAATAGAAAAGGTTAAAATAACAAAAGTATGTGTTGATAAGAGTTGATGAAGTTTAAATTTCTTTCACAATTAATGCTAGCTTTTGGTTGCTGTTAAAACAAACAAATAGTATGAAACAGAAAAGACTACAACCAAATCATCAGGAAAAATACTTACAACAATGTGAGAGGCATTTATGTATCCCGTCTTGTTCTCAGATGTTGGTGTGAGCCTGACACGACTCTCCTCATAAGGCATGACGTCTTTGAAGCGATTCCTTGAGGCATTCTCAGGAAGTAAGGCAGTGGTGAAGTCAGCATGAGGCTTGCGATTCTGAATCCTCTCAAATTCGAGAAAAACCTGGCCTTCGGACAAATGGCTTTCCAAAGCATGGATCTGCAATGAAGAAGAAAGGTCAATGTTGCAAAATGTCCAAAAGATTAATGTCAAATGTCTGTGAAAACAAGGAGTTTTTAAGGAGTAGGATAAATAAAGCGTTGAAAGGGTAGCAAAGTCCAGTTTAAGGAGAAAACACACAAGAAAAAGAACACATTAAAATTAAGAGACAAAAGATGCTGTTTGTACCATAATGATCACAATACTTTATTGTCATCAGGGGTTAATCCAGACAAAAATTGGGGCCCTTCAAATCACAAAAATCCCCCTCTTTAAATCTGCCCCTTCACAAAAATAAATTCATAAAAACCCCCTTCCATGAAATTCAAATTAGCTTTAGACATAATTTGCAAGAAAATTTTCATAAAAAATATTTGAATTTTTCATGGTTTTCTTGGTTTGTGAGTCAATTTTACATTTACGCACTGATCTGCTAACTATCACTGCTTCAAATTTTTCACAAAAAATAATGAAATGGGCCCCAAAATATAAAACCTGGATCTACCCCAGGTCATTAAAAACAAAGAAACATAACAGAAAATTGAATAGAAATTAATTTTTTTAATTATCCTAAAAAAATTATATAAATCTCAACACTTTTAATCCAACTTCTAAAAAATCCAAAAGGCAGAGAATTACCCTGGCATCTGTAGGTGGCCTTGGTTCATTATTGTTTAGGGTTGCAACAGTGGGGCGAGACAAACTGAGGCCGTTCATAGCAGCCACTAACATGGGCCCCATCTGGTGATTCTCTTCAATCTCCGGGTTACCAACAACAAAACCAATAGGGGTTGGTTGCTGGGGCTGCAATTGAGGCTGGGGAGGCATGTACCTGGAAAGAAACAGATTAAAGCTTTGAGAGGCGGAGTAATACTTAAAAAAATTTACCTAATGGTGGAAATCCTAGTTACACTGTCAGAACCTTTTTGCTTGCTTTCAACAGAGGTGTTACAGACTTCAACTCAACTATTAACCCAGTAACAAATATTTTATCCAGAATCTCAAATTTTGGAATATTCCAAAATCCGGAACGTTTACAGATGCACTTATTTTTAATTTTGCGCTTTATTGTTGAGCTAGAGATTTTTGAAAATTTTGATAAAACCTGGAATTCTGGGAAAAAACAGATATCCGGGGGAACCCCAGAGAAGTAGCGTCCCTGTTTTAATCTTCCAAAATACAAGCCCTAGACTAAATCCCTGATAATCAAAACCCTCAGGAAGTCCAACTAAGGATTTTAATTGCTTTAGAATCTCCTGGTCAACTGTTCTATTAAAAGAATTAATAAAAACCTATAAAAGTTTGCATTTAATTTGGAAACAGTGATGACACCATCAAAAAGACAAGAACCTCTGAGTCAAGAAGAAGATATTAAAACTAACTTGCATTTAAGAAGAGTTAACATAAACCTTTTTATTTATCCTCATTAAAACTATCTAAAATGTTAAGTCTTTCATTACCAGTTGCAATGTAAAAATAAATTAACAACTAGTTTTCCTAGTTTACATAATAAGCTATTTTATAAGGCTAAAAAATGGCTTTCTTAAAGTTTTCTATCAAGATGAACAGCCCAATTCCTTCCACCAGGATTAAAGAAGGTTATGAGAATCAGGCAGGGATGCTACTGACTCCAATTAAAAAAAACTATTAGAGTAGCAAACCTTTTATCCAGAATCCCAAAATTGGGAATGTTTACAAATTAAAAAAAAATTCTTGTTCTAAAGGTATTTTTCCCACAAAACTAACAGCACACCCGATGAGACAGGACAATCAGGAATGTTTTAACCACATCCATATGAAAATGCAGATTGATTGTAGCTACAGTGGCGGAAAAACTTATTTCATAATGACGTATCTACTATGCAATCACACTTAGAACTGATAGTGGGACCTGATCCTTCTTAAAGGATGTTAGTGCTGCAGCCCTACACTTATTTTTTAACTGGACCTAATTTTCCGTTTCCTTGTTGAGCTCAAAATTTTCTATAAAACACTGAATTCAAGGATTTATGCTGTTAAAAAAAGGATTTATGGGGTTGCCCTGGAATCAGGCATATCCAGTTAGTCATATGCAATGAGCAAGTTTACCTGGGAGGCTGTGGTTGGCAGTTTTCATAGGCATGCTGGGGAGGAGCCACTCTCTGGGAAGAGGCAATGCTCTGGTGCTGAAGGGCATTGGGCGTGACGACCTTGGTGCAGGATATGGCGATTGGTTCGTAAGAGAGGGACGGATGGATGTCGCTGGTTCGCATCCCCCCTGATGCTCCTTGGGCAGATGGATGGGTTGAAACAGCCTGAAAGAGAATGGTTTTAGGTTTCATGGGGATATGAAAAGGTAGATACTACATAAGAAAACTGTCCGACCCTCTTTTCTTTTTTTATACAAAATGTTTAGTAGTGCGTAAAGTCCAGAAATTCTTTCTGTTTCATGAACAATTATAACCTACTGTTAAAATTTTCCTTGTGAAGTCAAAATGCATAAATTTTTTCCTAGTTCAATTTGTAAAATTTATTTTTGTTTAAATTTTGAAATTATTTTTGAAAGAAATCAGAGATTTTCCAAAAGACAATGTTTGTAGCATCTTACATAAACACTACTCATACCCCTCCACCTTTTTCAGGAAAAAATAAGCAAAGAGCAACACCCCCAGCAACATAATATTTGAATGGCCCCTTATGTTAAGAATAATTTCACATTAATTGAGACTCAAATTTAATCAACATACTTTTTCAACCTCAGAAAAAATTGAGTCACAGCTATTGAATAAGTGTTTAAAAAATGGGATCACTTTAAATAAGTTTAATCGACAATTGAATTTAACCCCAAAAGCTCCAGTAAATCTAAAACTTAAATTTCAGAGGTAGTAGTATCTAGTATTCTTAGGGTATTTATTTCTAAATTCAAAGAAATTTTTAAATAAAATCTTAAACCAACATCAGTCTTATATAAATTCATCATTAGCCATATTTAGAATATGATTAAGTACAAAGTGGTATTAATATTAATAGTGCAGAGTAGCATTTAAGCCGTAAGGAAAAACTAAATTGAAGGGGAAAAACTTTAATTCTTTTATTAAAAACGGATTTAAATCAACAATCAGCAATGAAAAATGTCTAAAAGAATAATTGATTGAACTTTCAAAATAATTTAATTTTGCCGTATGAACTCACCTGCACATTCCGCGAGAGGTCTGGTGTACTTGAGCTGGATCGCTGCTTGTAAGGATAGGGGGGAGGTGGCTTAAAATGATACATAACTGGCTCACCAGATGGTGCTAGGTCTGGTGAGCTATATGTATGCACAGGGGGGTGGAGGCTAGGAGCTGAGACGAATTCTTGGTTCCTAAAAATTAATCTTCCATGAACTTTTTTTTATCAAAAATGCAACAAATTCTGTTTTGATCTGTTGAATTCAGTCAGAAGATACTATGTTAAGAGAGTAAAGATAAGCTTTTAAATTTGTCTATGCAGCGAATCATTATTAGATTTTACTTTATATAAAAATTACTAAGATTTCATGGTAAGGAAGACTAAACAGTTGCAAGATAATACCCAAGATATAAACATTACTTGATAGTTAGAATATTAAAATTTTTTTTATACGTATTTAAAATTATTTTTTAATTTACCAAGATCTATTTTAGTACTTATGTATTAGCCCGTCGACCGTTTATCAACCATCTAATTCAGAGGCACAGCTATAGAAAAGTCAATGGGCCTTGACAATGTTTCTGAGGTCAGCGGCACGGTTGACGGGATAATATGTTAGAACCTCTATTTTCACCAGCAGAAATACAAGAGAGAGCTAGAGACATAAACTCACCTAACTAGAACATTCTCGGCGTGTGAAAGATCAGGGTAGTTTTTGTAATGGCTATAAGACTTTGAAAACTCAACTTGGGGTGGATACAGATGACTGTTAGACATGTCACCTGTGCTGCAGCTAAAAATATAAATGAATTAGTCTAACCCTTTTTTAGTCACTGCCTACACGGCCACTAATTGCTATGAAAAATTTGGGACATTCGAGGAAGGGTTGAGCAATTTTGCTACCATATAAGCTGTTTCTTTATATAAATACTTTATACCACAACTTTATTTAGTTCTTCTATTAAAAAAAATTTTAGAATTTGAATTAAGTTAAATTTTTAAAGAACTTTATTGAAATAAAATGGTTTAAGATGCAATTAGAAAATTCTAGATTGAAGTTGATTTTTTGGATTATAGGTTCCACCATTCCCCGGGAGAGGTCAACCCTGTTGATTCATTGAAATGTTAGGAACAAGAGTTTATTTGTGAACACATTGATTGCCATATGAGTTCCATTCAATTCTCACCTTTTGTGCTCAAGAGGCTTTAACACTCTTTTGAATAAATATGGCCACAGAGAGAACAATTTTTTTACATTGTGGCAGTCAACGTGTTAAAACCAAAATATCAAAAATATCTTACCTTTGAAGACCATATTTGAGCTTGATAGCAGTGTCGTAGTCAGGGGCCTGTCGATAAATTGGCAATACAGGGCAGATTGGCCTGGGCTCCATATGGGAAGACACATCAGATGCCCTACGAACAGGTTGAGCCAAGGAGGCACTGCTGTGGGCCCTGGAAGGCTCCACTGGAAGCGGCATCATAGGTTTTTTAGGAAGTTCATTGCAACTTTTGGAAGCATTTAAACGCTCACTGTAGCTTCTTTCTGTGGGCTGATTGCCAAGACCATCTGAAAGATGAAACAAATATTTAAAGACAAAACTCAATCAGGTCTACAGATTCAAAAGAGTTTTTGATTTATTAGTTAGTTTTGATTAGAAATCCAATTTAATTGATATGGTTATGAAAGAAAAACAATTGGACTAAATGTAATCAAAACTTACCAATTGAATCTTGACTCTCCTGCATACTAAATTGAGGTTGATTTTCTACCTGTGTGAATCGTAAAACAATGGTTAAAAACATAAAAAATAACTTAGTAAAAATAAATAGACTTGACTTAAATTTTTTGATGCAAACTAATATTAATACAATAGAACTTCAACTATTCAAAACCATTGGGACTGGATACCATTGGGATGATAAAAAATATGGATAATTGGATTTTTTCTGTGAAAAAGGTCTATTTAAATTAGTTACTGTATTAGTGTTACTGTTAAAATGTGAGAAAATGCTATTTTTAAAGAAACATCTTATATTTAGTTAAATGAAAATGCAACATTCGGATAATAATTGGAGTTCTACTGAAGTTACAAACTCAAGTTTTCCCTTTATTGAACATATTGCAGATGAATCCCAAATCTGGGATTACATACATTTAATTCAGTATTTTTTAAATGATGCAAGAAAAACTTCTTAAACAATTTCAGTTTGTTTCTTAAATGTATTTTCAAAATCTATAAAATAAATTAAATTTGCAAAGATGATTTACAATAGTTAATGAAATTTTAGAGAATAAAAGTAATGCCAAACCTTGGGAGGTGCTTGAGGAGCTTGGGTATGGTTAATCATACTTGGAGCCCTAATAAAATGGAAAATAACTTGAAAGATATGTCAAAATTAATAAATTAATTTACCTAATTTATGCCTTTGCTTGTATTCAATTTTCTTTTAGACTTAGTCTTTGGCAAAAGAACTTAAATTTTACAAAACTTAAGCTGTCTATCTGATAAAATATGGAAAATGGTCAACTACTGAATATTTTGTGCTATAAACAAAGGCATTGAAATAAATTGGTACTTTCGTATTAGCCCGTCCATCGTTTTCGCCAAATTTCGCCAAAATAAGGGATTTCATCAGAATCGCCGAAAAACACATTTTTAACATCAGAAACATCTTTATAACATCAGAAAATAAAAAATAAAAGTTTCATGTGGTTGGGGGGGGGGCTGCCGCCCCCCCCAAACCCCCCCTGCCCTATCTATAACCAAACTCGTTGTGGGGGTAATCAGAAACAGTAAGGATTCAGAAAAAGGGGAATCAGTATTCTTGGATGAACCGAAACTACGGATATCACTCGGTAAGAGCATAAAAATAACTTTTTTAGCACTAACTTACTTGCAAAATGGTCGATACTACCGCCGGCGATCTTTTGTCGATTCTACCACCGGCGTGCATACGCAAACATTGAAAGACTCTGGGGCTCGGCAAAATGGCGCAACAAAGTTCACCGTGGAACGACACGAAAGCAGACTCCTACCTTTCAGATGCAGTCTTCGTTCTTACCTTGTAAACACTGTTGAATTTACGTTCAAAACAACCTGCGCGGTGCGCACACATTATTTCACCCATGGGCTTACCGATTTAAATTGATCGCGCATGCGCCAGTGATCGGAACTAGCGCGATTTCGCTACGTTTTCCAGGGTTACCAGAATCAACGGTAGTGTTGCGGGGTTTACCAGACTTGGCAACTTATCGCCCCTGTTGGCAAATGGACGAGCTAATACGAATGTACCAATAAATTAAAGTATATATGAATAACATTTACAAGTATAAAAGTAAACAACAAACTATACTTTTACAGCAAACTTACTTAAAAGGTATTATTTTATACAGGTTTTTTATAGGATTAATAAATATTATGATCATACCTTACAAGACCTTCATTTTTAGTGTAGAAGTTATGTTGTTGAATGCATGTTTTTAACACATACTTTGCCAAATGTGAGTCTTCCTAAAATAGAAAAAATGATATTTTAGAACACAAAACTTTATTCAATCATGTTTGAGTAGATTTTATATTAAGAATAAAATAATGACACTAGACACACATAATAAAATAAGTAGGTTTCGGGCATTTTTTAAATTAAGAAAGTAATTGACATTATAACACTGCTGAAAAAGCAAGCATATATAGTAAAGCAAGATTATCCATAAGACTCACCATACAGCATTGAAGTATTTTAGGGTTGTTTCGATGTTCGATCCTAAAGTACTGCTTGTGATGAACTAAATTCAAAATTTGATCCCAGCTATTAAAAATAAAAACATTAATCAGTAAGTAACTTTATACTTACAAAAAAAACCACAAGTATTTTGTGATGTAAAATACTACTACCTTTTACCAACAGAAATTAACTTGAAAACTTTTTAAACTATGATGTGAATTAGCTAACAGAGTAGGACTTAACTTTGTAGTAACATGATTTTTTTTAGAATATAGGACAAAGCAAGTATGCTAATAGGATATAAAACTATGGAATTTTAACTAACTTTACAACAGTTTAATATGTATGCAAGACAGTTCCCAGTTTAGATTATTAAGAGGTATAAATATTTCCTAAACAATCCAGTTTGAAATACTTACTAAAAGAAGGGGGAAGGTTGATTATTTCCATAAAATATATGAATACCATAAAGAAAGACACCAACAATAATGGGATTATTTGAGCTGTCCTATAAATAAAAAGAAATTGTAATCAATGCTTCAATTAATTCTTACAAAATTTTTATTCCTTATATAACTGAATCATGCACTTAAATTCAAACTTGGTTTACTGACTTCAAAAAATTGATTTAGATATCACATTTACAAAAATTATAAAAAAACTGACCTTAGCAGGGAAACATTCTATTCCGTAGTTCTCTAGCCTCTGAGCCTCCATGATGTAATAGACTTCAGCTAATTGCTGAGACATACCTTGCAGGCTGCGATGGTTCAAGATAACTCGTTCCAGCATTGCCTCTTGCCTCTCTTTGCCTATGTGCTAAAAATGCATCCCATTATTCCCTAAAACCTTCCTTTGAAACACTACACAAATTATGAAACTATAAGAAAGATGTTTGAAATTGTATTAAAGAAATGAAACTAACTTTAGGCAATAGTACAAAATTTGTTAAGTATTCCGTTGTGTGCCTTTCTGGATCATGGTCGCCAAATTCAGCTGCGAAAGAATAAAAATTTGTTTTGAGTTTCATGAATTAAAATTACGTTTGTTCCCATCTTCCATGAAAAGTAATATTGTTGCATCCAAACATTAATGTATTAAGTAGATAACCTAATACTGCTTTAATAATATTTTGAAGTAATCAGACAGGAGTATTGCCTAATGCTTACTAACCTTGCAAGCTGTAACTTGCAAATAAAATTGTCTGTTCTTCATTACAACAGAGCTTTCCTTCTAAAATGTCACTTTTTAGCTGAAGAAAGTAATGATACCTATAAAGACAGAAAAATTAACAATGAAAACCCCTTCAAAATTGAAATTCTGCTTTTAAAAACGTATTTTTAAGTATAATATTTACCGTGTGACTTCGTCGTTCAATATGTTAACATCAGGCACATAGTACATTATACCAAGTGAGAGACGGTGGCTATCTAACGCATACTTGTCCAGTTGCTTCTTGAGTGGACGCTCAAGGTTCACCCACCATGGCGTGCCCTTCTTGGAGATGAAGCGCAGACCAAAGTATTGGGCCTATCAGAATGAATTTCAAATAAAGAATAGTAAATAAAATTATAATACAAGCATGGATAGAAACACATTGAAATTTTCTTTTTTGACCTTTTAGATAATCATTGCTGGTGCCACTCTTTTTTAAAATTGTATAAAACATAAAATATATCATATGAACAACTAAATAAGTCCTTATAAATTTTAAGTTAAAGCTAAATCTGAGTAAAGCAGGCTTATTTGTGGGCATGACGAGCGATGTAAGAACTGAAATCTAGTACAAATTGCTGCCAATGAGTAGGTTGATTTTGCGTTTTGTAATAGACCCGGGACGGCATTCCGTTCAGAGAACTTTTAGAAACATGGAATTCCTTCCCCATGACAAAAAGTGGCACCTATGATGAAAAGAAAATGAAATTTTCTCTTTTCACCTTAGGCAATCGTTCACATTAAGAGAAAAATATTCAATTGTCGAATGGGTGAATAATTTTAGAAAAAACTCAATATTTAAAATTTGTAAGATTTTGGCAGGCATGCTTCAAAACAAACACAGTGAGTTTCTAATTTTACCCTAAAATAATTTGAAACAGCAAAACCCTATAAATTGTATCAACTTTAAGAGTCCATCTTGTGATACACTGAGGACACAGTTTTATGGCTGATAACAAACTCAATAGGCCCTAAAACAGTGACTCCTTAGTGATCACTGCTGGCAGCAATCAATGTGAACCCTATACTAAAACTGTTTGGATTGTGGAATTGACTAGTTATACAGCTGGGATAGTTCAATTAGTAGCATTTGTATGCTTTTCATTGAGATTTAGCATAATGAAAATCAACCTGCTGCAGTCCTAGCCTCTGAGAGACATTGTTGAGGCATTCTTGTCCCAGGCTTTGTGAGGAAAGTGTGCATTCAACAGCAGTGTTGTCCAATAGCTCCACCGACAGGACAAACAGGTTCTTGGATGAAACTGTGTACTGACGGCTCTTCTTCAGTTTCAGCCTAAATGGCATCCTTGCTACACCATCTGAGAATTATAGTGTAATATATTTGTTACTTTCGAATAGATTTGGAAAGGGTCCTTAACAATAGCAATGGCTTATCTTCTGTTCTTGGCAACTGGTTGCCATGTAGGACTCTTTCCAAATTTATATAATTACCTTCTAACAATTAATGCCCCCCATACCACCTTAAACTTTAAAAAAATTTTTGTGATATTGGAATTCAAAATTTTATTTTCTATTGGAGTGCTTGTTTCACTCAATTTTCCTGTTTTTCAAGTTGCTGGAAGAAAATGCACTAAGTAACTAAAATTATCCCTCTAAAAAAAGGTTTGTTGTCTGTTTGAAACATCGCGTCAGTGATTTTTTATTAAGTTGGCAAGATTCTAATGCTTATAAGAGATAGGCTCTTAATAGATAAGTAGTAAATTATATGTCAGCTTTATTAACAAATTCATTAAAAGGGGTTTAATTATTTATATTGGGCGATTTTGGTTGCTACATACACGGGAGCATAACTTATCCAGGGATGCAGAAAATGTGTTTACTTTCAAGATTTCCCCCAATCCATACAAAAATTTCCCCTAAATTTAAAAAAATTATAAAGACCTTCAAAAATTCTGAATTATCGTCAGTATCAGAAATCTGTTAAAAAGTAGTGACACGAATCGCCACGTAAATTTTTATTACTGTACTAAAATTCAATTCAATAGTATACTTTTCCACAAAATTTCCCCCGATCCTAGATCGCCGGATCGGACATATTCTGCATCCCTGAACTTATCTACCTAAAATTATAATGTATTCTTTATTATTAACGGAATTCTAAAATTTAAAGCAGTTTTTAACTTTTTTTATCTCATCGTTGGTCATTACCCAACTTAAAAAAATCCTTCCCCCAACCAAAAACTGATATGACACCACTTAATTGTATTAATACGAGAGTTTACCCCACATTCTTAGAAGGTAGAATTCCATGCGAGATGCTATAGGTTCGTTTGTTTACATTGATAAGATTAAGTGAAGAATGCACCTAAGAATGTGGCTACTCGTAACATGATACGAATTTTAAGGTAGATAAAAACATAATTGTTATCAACAAAAGCAACTATTTCTAAAGTATTGGAATGAATTAGGGATATAAATGCTACATTAATTAGCTTAGATTTTTAAGTTTAGCAGAACTTAACCGTTTAAAGTGTTAATAATTCACTCATAATATAGTAAAAGAAACATTGTTGAAATCTTCTTCCCATACTTTACACTTTATAGGAGTTTATCTTAAGAATTTTACCTTTTTCCTACTATTCTAGGGGTATTAAAATAATTTCTGACGTTAATTTTAAATATTTATGTTGTTTTCGTCCGCTCCATGTTGTGAAACTAAACTGTTGCCACAAATGTTGGAAACAATAATTTTCAAAAAAAAATTTGTGGCTATTACTCTGTGTGCAACGTATTCCGGATTCTCAATCGGTATTTAGCGCCCTCTCTAAACCACAGAGTAAAGAGCTAACAGAGAGTGCAAGTGGCAGTTTTCTTCTCTCGAGACGCAGCCACCAACCAGAGAGGGCGAAATGGTGAAAGTGATTCCTGATTGGATATGGAACTTCTATCAGGCGGGATTTTAATTTCATTGACGCGGCGCTGCTATTTTCCCTCCACTGCCAATTTGAGTGGCGTAAAGTGGCAGTGACGTAATGACGCGGGCCGACCATTTCATTGAAACTGAATTTAAATTCCTAGGTTTATACTTTAAATTAATGAATGAAATTAATTATAAATCACTTTATATTTATTTTTTGGTGTAAATGTATTTTATTTTGAAAGCATATTTAAATACAATTAAATTAAAATTAACAAATCAAAATAATCTAGAATGTAAACAATCAACGCCCCCCCCCCCAGCGGGCCGCGGTAAATGAACAAACGTTGACCGGTCCCACAGAGAAAAATCCTAACAGAGGGTCCAAAACGACATTTTCAAAAGTTGGATGGCTATGAGGGCGCCACGAGGATTATAACTATAAATGATTGACAGATGGATCAGCATTACATTTTGGTGTCCGAACCTGTGATTGGCTGTCACTCAATCTGCTATTTTCGAAGGAGAAGGAAAAATTTTTTCTTTCCCAATCAGGCTTTTTCTTCCCGCCTTCCGTGACGTAGGTGTGATCACAGCGCCAAATTAGCCCCATATCCATCCAACTTTTCGATTTCCATTAGCGCCTTGGCCACGGACTCTCTGTTCTAGTACTCTGTGACCGGTCCGTGGTGGTAAAAAGGTTGAGGACCACTGCTCTAACTATCTGATATACAAATACAAAGTGCATCATACAAAAAATGCTTAAAACAAAACAGTAGATGGAATATATTATGTTGGATCATAGAAGAGTGGAGTGAGCATTCCCATCGAATATACTCTGAAAAAGTTATTTCAAAAATATACTTTTTTTTCTGGCACTGTCTATTTGGACGGCCTTTTTTCAACTAAACTCTACTCTAATTTCCACGGCCCGGCGTTCCATTGGTTCTATCACTAAGCGTCAAGACTGCTTCGTAACCACGAGACCTACAGCGCATGCGCCACGGGCCGTTTGGGCCGTCCAAATAGACACTTCGTTTTTTTCTTCGTTTTACCCTTTTCCCTTCAGTCAGTTTCCCCAAACTTTTTTGTTCATTAAGCGCTTGTGCTGATAAAAAAATTCACTCTTAAAAAACAATGAGAGGTTCGTATCATGATCATAGAAGGGTCTAAAATATTCATAGGCGCCGACTTTTATAAAATATTGGGGGGGCAGTACTAGACATTAAAGATATTAGTTATTCTATACTATACAGGGTGTTTTAGATAATGGTTTCATAACTTCTAGGAGGGGTAGCGGGTAGGACACACCTAGGCGACTCAGAATCACCCAGGAATCGGAAGTCGTAATTGCTCCCTTTGCGGCCTAGGGATGGGCATGGGAGGTTTTATAATCATAATCCACAATAGAAATTGACACGTAACCTTTTATAATTGGATTAAAACTAGCAAAATCGTTCGATTCCGGCATTTTTTACATAAAAACCAATTTAGGAGCTGAAATTTCCTCTCTTTAATTAGTTACATGAAATAAATACCCTGAATAAATGGTTTTAATTCGATCTTAAACAGTTAACAGGGGAACACAGGGAATTTTACAACTTCCCCTTCCCGCTTATATAAACCCCTATAGCTCGTTAGGGGTGGATTTCCGACCCGTAAGTGCAAGTGTAGCCCCTCGTTTTAAAGAAAATTTCACGAGGTTCATACTTTGCTCATATAAAGTTTGATTGTTTTCGTAAAAATATTCATTTTTGATTTTTTTCATAAAAATTTGAAAAAATTGAAATTCAAGAACAAAATTCAAGTGTCACCCCTCGTTTTAAAGATAATTTCCCGAGGTTCATGCTCATATAAAGTTTGATTAAGTTTTCGTGAAAATATTCATTTTTGTGATTTCTTCATAAAAATTTAAATAAATTGAAATTTATGAATGAAGTGCAAGTGTCACCCCTCGTTTTAAAGAGAATTTCCCGAGGTTCATGCTCATATAAAGTTTGATTAAGTTTTCGTAAAAATATTCATTTTTGATTTTTTATTCATAAAAATTTGAATAAATAGAAATTTACGAATAAAGTGCAAGTGTCAACCCTCGTTTAAAAAAGAATTCCACGAGAATTAATTTCATTTCACGAGAATTTCACAAAGCATTTGCCATCCATGTCAATAAAAGTATGTGTGTGTATGTTTTCTGAAATTATCCAAACATACAAAGTTCTTTGCTAATCGCGTGCTTTCAACTTTTTAGATGGTCATTAGCGCAACAACTCACTTCTTTATTGTTCTCTAATGTCATGTTTACGTAAGTATTACTGTCTTGATTAGTCCAAAAAACACTATCTGCATACACATCACTTTTAAAACATTTTTAACGAAAAGTAAATAACAACACTAATTTTCGCTTCCGAATATATCCATATTTACTAGACCTGTACTCACGAGAAACTTTCTAGTATTGTTACAGTCTGTCTCTATAACTTTAGAAAGAAGACTAATTACACTATATCAAGGGAGACATCAAATAAGGAACTTTAACAAGGGTATAAAAGATGTATTATTATTTGAGTCAGAACGTTCAAACTTCGGATACTTCAACCCCCTTCCTAAGAGGACAGAAACTCTGCACGCGATAGGGTCATTAATATAACCTGTCAAAAACTTCACATTTATGTAGGAGGGAAAGGAAGAACCGTATCGAGTGAAGCTATCTTTGAATGCGTTTCTCAACTTTGATTAGTCATAAAATTTTAAATTCTTAACATTGATGAAAACTTTTCTTAATTAAAATCAAATAATTTTCAATTTAAGATAATTTCCCTTTATTTAAAAAAAATCCCTAAGCTCTTGAACTCAATTAAAAATTAAGTTGATATTTGAACACAAATAAAAGAGTATCAAAGTGCGTTTCCCAACTTAACCGATGCTGCTCTACAAATTATGGAAAACGGGAAAATAGTTAATTTTAATTAACTACTTTCCCGTTTCTCATGTAGTTATCAAGAGATTGGCATACTAAATTCTTATCTTACACTTTTATTGCTATAACTCTTAGGTTTACTAAAGTTAAGCAGGATTTCAGCGGACTCCCTGTGTGTAAAGGAACTTTACATTCATAATTAGAAAACCAATTTTTATAATTCATGTAAAAGAATAACTTTTTCGTTCAAGTTTTTTCATATTAAAAACGGTTTTAAGAAACATCATTATTTTAAATGTTAAATTGCAATATTTGGAAGAAAGTAAAGCTATGAAAGGAAATTTAAATTGTTTCCTTTTTGTATCACGGAAATTTTTAAACTGTTTCTAGGAAAGCTTTCATTGTAAAGTTGATTCAAATATACGATTCAATTGAGACATAACTTGTAACTCCAGTTAATCCTACTACTATTATAATTGTGAATGTTTGTCTGGATGTTTGTTACTCTTTCACGCAAAAACTACTGAATGGATTTTAATGAAATTCTACCATAATGTAGTTGATACATCAGAATAGGACATGGGCTATAATTTATAAAGAGAAAATCAGTCCTTCATTCTTTTTTTCCCGTTTTTCCTGCTTTTTTTCACTTATTTTTCCGTGTTTGAAAACCTGTTTTACCAGTCATACAACGAGTTAAAAATAAAACAGTGTTTCAAATGAGACAGATCACAAGACTTTTTCATTTACTAGATCTTTTAGTTTAGTTTTAAACACTGGTTTTAAATTTGTTAATTTGTTCACTAGACTTACTAATTTACCAGACTTTTTACTATGGTTACAAATTGGTTATTTTATAAAGGCACCAAGATATTAAACATTATCACGAACATCGGGATTGTAAAAAGTGACAAGAACACCGGGATTGGAAAATTAGCGAGAACATCGGGATGGAAAAATTACCGGGTTATAAAAATTACCGAGAACACTGGGATAGGAAATTTACCATAAAGACACCCAGAATACCGGAATATAAAAATTACCGTAAACACTGAGATAGGAAAATTACCGGGAACGCCGTCGCCGGGATTAGAAAAATTACCGTGACCACCGGGATAAGATTACCGGGAACACTGGGATAGGAAAGAGGCGCCTGGGATACCGGGATGATTTGTAATATTGCTAATTTACAAAATTATAAATGTATTTTAAGAAATATTTAAAAAATTAATTTATTCACCCCACCAGTGCAAGGCCGGGTATAACAGCTAGTACTATTATAATTGTGAATGTTTGTCTGTATGTTTGTTACTCTTTCACGCAAAAACTACTGAATGGATTTTAATGAAATTTAACAATAATGTAGCTTATACATCAGAATAACACATAGGCTATAATTTATAAAGAGAAAATAAGTCTTTCATTCTTTTTTTCCCATTTTTCCTGCTTTTTTACACTTATTTTTCCGTGTTTGGAAACATGTTTTACCAGTCATGCAAGCAATAATAAGGAAACTTTAGTAGTACCAGTGTTGTAGTTACTAGGCAATTTCATTAATATCTATATAAATAATCACGTTTGTGGCTGTGTGTGTATGTATGTGTGTTCCGCATCTCCTTTTAGACCACACCAAAGGCGTGGACATTTCCTCCATTTCAAGATTTTTTCCCTTTGAAAGAAATATATTTACTGAAATATACAATTTTTTTTCATGGAAAACGAGTTAAAAATAAAACATTGTTTCAAATGAGGCAGATCACTAGACTTCTTCATTTACTAAACTTTTTATTATAGTTTCAAATTTGCTATTTTATAAAGGCATCAAGATATTTAACATTACCAGGAACATCGGGATTGTAAAAAGTGACAAGAACACCGGGATTGGAAAATTAGCGGGAACCTCGGGATAGGAAAATTTACCAGGTTATAAAAATTAACGTGAACAACGGGTTAGGATATTCACCATAAAGACACCGTGAATACCGGAGTATAAAAATTACTGAAAACAACGAGATAGGAAAATTACCGGGAACGCCGGGATTAGAAAAATTACTGGGACCACCGGGATAGGAAAAATTACCGGGAACACCGGCATAGGAAAGAGGTGCCTTGGATACCGGGATGATTTGTAATATTGCTAATTTTCAAAATTATAAATGTATTTTAAGAAAACTTTTAAAAAATAAATTTATTCACCCCACCCGTGCAAGGCCGGGTATAACAGCTAGTCTATAATAATAAAAGAGCTTTACGGTTCATTCACCGATTCACTCATTCATCGGTTCACCTATCAACGCACAGCAAAATCTACCGGGGCTAGAGAGTCGAAACTTGGTGTGGTGGAAGACTTTACAGAGTAAACGCGCACTAAGAAGGGATTTTTCGAAATTCTTTTTTTCTGACCCACAGGGGTGCTTGGAGAGATTTCTACGTTTTTGAACCTAGCACCGTCCCAAATGACCCCAGATCTTTGTAATTTCACAGGAAGGTACCTAGATACAATATCTAGAAAGGCATTTTTCAAATTTTCGATATTCGAATTTTAAGGGGTCTAAAAAATTCAAAAACCTGTTTTTGCTGAGCATACACAAAGTTTTACATTTTCGAAGAAAAATATACTAATAATTTGATATTTCGAAGCGACCTGTTGGTAATAGATTCTTAAGAATATTTCAAAGAAAGTAATTTCTGGATTTTTCGATATTTCAGTCTGGAGAGGGTGCACGGGGGTTTGAATATTTACTCCGGTTTTTAGTTTTTGCTTTCTATCACCCACGTTATTAATGCGATTGGTATGAAATTTTAGCATGTTGTTCCTCACACAATCGGGAAGGTTTTCAAAAAAGAATTTTTAAAATCAACGCATTCCAAGCAGTCTTTTTTGGAATTTTCTAAATTCTTATGCGTAGCTTCAATGTTAAACTGATAACGGTTATTGTTCCATCCAAGTGACGCAAAACCACTATTGTTGGAAATATTTATTTAAAAATATTTTATAGCGAGTAGAATTTTTTTTTTAAAATCTGATAAAGAAATAATTTGTGATAAAATAATTTTTTACAATTACCAAAAAATATTTAACCGAAATTTTTTAATTTTTTTTCCAAGTAATAAAATTTATATGACAATAGTATTTCATCAGAATCATTTTAGATGGTTGGTGTCAATTCAAATGATGCTTACATTTATTTTATGTTTGAAGGCGATTTATTTTAGTGAATGAGTTGGTAATAAATCAACGAAGGGGGGTTCAGGGGGTCTCCCCCTGACCTTTTTTAAATTTTAATTTAAAAACCGTTTATTAACACTTTAATTCCCAAAGTTTCTTTAGATTTTGTTTTATATCTTAGGAAAGTATATTTATTTTTTATTTGCTTTGAATTTTAGGAAAAGAGATGAAGGGAAAAATAAGTATTAAGTCAATAGAAATTGCTGTTCAATAAATAGACCTCTACCATTATTTTGAAGCGGAGGTGGAAGGTTTTGCCACAACTATGCATTACGAATTGGAGAAATAGATGGAGGATATTGAAGGGAACAAAGATATAGCACCTTGAAATTAGGGGGCTAACGTTTTTATAATTTGAAAAATTCACTCTTAAAAATGAGGATTTCACACATTAATTCTTAACAGGTGGTGTTTTTAAAGTTTTTTATGTCTTAAGGAAGTATAGCATGAAAGAAGAATTCTAGCGGAAAGCCAGTTGACCCTATCGCCCCTAAATGACGCCCAGGAAATTAATATAGGGAAGAAAATAATTCTTATTTAATTTATTTTATCACCTAGATTGAAAATCCTTTTTCCCCGAGCAACGGCGGGTATATCAGCTAGTCTAATATAAATGTAACTAATATCTCAAATGAAGTCCAAATATGGATATTTTTACTCAAATTTGAAAACATGAATATACTCATTTCTGAAAATGTACATACTCAAAAATGAAACATCATGAGCTCATTTTTGAGTATGCTCAAGATGTTTCAGTTTTGAGACTTTTACATACTTATGTTGAAACGAAAAAAAAAAGGTTTCAAGTATAAGGAAATACTTTATTTTTAGAATCTAAATGTGGTTGGAAATATGTTTCCAAAAACATGGCATATATTCAATAGGGAAAAAATTTCACATATTGCCTACATGCAATTAAGAGGAAAAGAGTATGGAACTCCATGGAAGTAATCAAGGCCGATGAAATCAACCAAGATTCAATCTATTCAAGATTATAGGAATCTGCGAGACTGACTGAGTCTTTTTGGTTTCGCAGCACGTGTTGTTCTAATCGCTCGCCTCTGCAGAGAAAGGAACATTCAGGGGATGAAAGGACAAAAAGTTTTCTGGTCGAGTATATTAGGATAGGGTGATCCTGGGCATACGAATGGGATTGAGTGAGTCGGGAGACAAATGGACAAATACTCTCACGGAAATTAAAAGTATTTTTTCCTCATTTCTGCTTCTCTTTATCTTGGGGATAGCATATATTATTCCGGTTTTATAAGATTTTCTGGAATAATAAGAGCATTCATACATTACTAACATAAAACCTTTCACAATTATTATTTGGAACTGTTTGTACTTAAAATGATTGAGAATATTTATGATTTTTTCTGGCAAGCTAAACAAAATATATATATGAGTAGTGTATATTTTACTAATGTAAAAACGACAAGCTTAAAATCATAGTGAATTCTGATAAAATATTAACAAATTCCATTTGGTATTAATAAATTACTCGATTTATAAAACATTCGTTAAAAACAATTAGCTGAAGAAACGTCCATCAACTTTCCAAAAATACATAACAGGTCATCTCCATAAATAACACTATCTTAAAAGTTAGAATATTTATTGAACTTATCATTAGTTTAATCAAAAAGTTTTCATTTGAAATATCCAGCAAGTTGACAAATAACTCTTGCTTTCAACCCAGACTAGTTTAATAATACCTTTTAGGCCTTTGAAAATAATAGGAGACAAAACCTACATGGCACTCATTTATTCGATTTTATCAGAAATTATATTAAATTTGAAAAATACTCTAAAATACATTTTTAAAAGTGAAAAAATTTGTTTCATCATAAAATATAGCATCAATGGATCATTGTGATTGGATGCATAATAAATTTTTTAACAGTATACTTCCTTTGTAACTGCAACCTTATCCGTAATCTATAAAAATGGAAATATTTTAAAATTGAGAATTTTTTTAGGAAATTTCAATGGCATATTGCGCATCCTCAAAAGAATTCGAACAGTTTGATACCAAAAATGTGTTATACAGGTCAGTAATTAAAAAACCTTTATCTGGAAGCCGTTCACCAAGAACTTTTTAATAAGTAGAATAGAAAGATTATTACTAATTAATATATTAATGAATTTTCATGAAAATTTTTAATAATTAACTTATAACTCAACTTTTAACATAATTTATTAGGATTTTGGAACCGCTGCCTTAACACGACAAAAATTTCACTGCCTTACAGCTTATGTTCTGTAAAACAGTTTTCCCTGCGCATCGAGTTTACTTGCAAAGAAGTATATCTCCCTTTTTTACCTCTGTTCGTAAAAGTTTTCACATAAAGCTACTAAAATAAAGTAAAATTATTTTGACTAAAAAACTACATAGAAAAGAGAGTATTATGGCCTACTTATTCAAATCAATGTACAGAATAAAAGATGTCGAGAGAGATTTTTTTCAGAGTTGTAATTCTTTTAGATCCATTAATTTATTGCGAAAAAAAATTAAATTTCAGAATTTAATGAAATAATTGTTTTTTTGAAGAATTTATGTAAGCTTTACCATGTATAAATTAAACCTTTCACAACTATTTGAATTGGATGTTCATCATTTAAGAGATTGAATATTATTGAATTTCTGGCTCGCTGAAAAAATTAAGTAGAGTAACTTTTACTAAACATTATATGTAACTCCAACGCTAAAAAATAGGGTTATTTATGAAAAAATTAATGATGAATGCCGCTAATAATTTTGTAATGATTCAAACTACTATAACACAAAGTCAAAATCTAATAAGAATTTCAAAGATAATAATTTTATTAAATAAGGCTAAAAATATGCATTTCCCCCAGAGTGAATCATCTATTTTTTTAATTATCATGGTGGTTATTTTCACGGCGATAGCCTTACATGAACGTTCATAATAATCTTGTTTTAAACAGATTTTCTGTAGATCGAAATTTACTTCTTCACGAACCATTTAAGGAATACTCGCCAAGTAAATGAGTATAACTCGCTCATTTCCCGTCATTTTAATGGCCGCCATAAATTGACCTGTCCATACAAATATCCTCAAAATTTGATTAAGATTTTTCACCCACCGCTTACTCTCCCATATAACCGAATTTTCCGTCCGATTCTCGAACGCTTCATTTAATTCCAACGATGCTAACGACAACTGCGGCAAATAAAGGAAGAACAAAAGTAGCAAAAAAGGAGATCCCATCCCCTACTTCCCAAACCTCTAACTTAACTGTCACAGCTACCCAAAGGGGGGCCGGAACATCCGACCCCCTAGGCGGAAACTGGACAATAAAATCCGCGGGCCCTGCCTCGTAAATCCGGGATGGAACCGTTGCCATAAAGAGCGAAAGAAATTCATGGCGTATATTTATACTTAAAATGGTCGATAACAGAAGTTGGAAAGCGTTCTTTCGGCGCCGCGAAAGTGATTTAAAAAATGGAAGGGGGCGGTATTTCTCTTTTAAAACGCCGTTACGGGGCTATCGGGTAACTGTAACTGTGCCCGCGTATGCAAAGGAAGCAGGGCGGCGGAACCGGGCTGCTTATGGCAGATAAAAGGTTGTAGAGAGGATCTTTTTAGAGATGGGGTGTTGTTAAGAAGGAATAAAAGTGGGATTCAAGTCGTGTTTTTCAGAATGGGGGATTGCTTTATGCGGATCTTTTTTTGGGGAAAATTTGTGTTCTGCTTGTTTTATGGACAGGAGTCGAAGGAAGCCGAGATTTCAAATTGTAGGGTAAAATGTTAAAGTGGGTAATATAGAATTCTTTTCATTTCCATATGTTTAGAAAACGATAGAAGCGGAGACAGCGTTTAAATCAAAATAAGTGCCTTTATTTTGTATTCTGTCATATTAAATTATTCATAAGAGTTGGTTGGATCTTTTTTCAGAAGATAGGAAAAAAGTAATCTTCTTTTGCTAACTGAAAAACTGTTTGTCGCAAAATTCATTTTTTAAACAACATAAATTCCTTCCAAAACGGAGAATAATGAAAATAAAATCACGCAAATCTTATAAAAGATGCAGATTACAGCAAATATAAAGACTTCTTTTAAATGCATTAAAAATAAAATTTCCTTTTTAACCGTCTCGGCACCAGAACAACCGGAACTCTCGGAACCAGATCTTCTTCTCAATACATCCAAAATGCCCCTATAATTTGTCTGGAAATTTTTTTTCCTTGTGTTCACTCCTTCCTAGTTATTTTTATGAGCCTCATATGAGCCATATGAGGCCATATTTTTTTCATTTTAACAGAAAATACTTATTTTAGAGCTTTTTAAAAGACATAGTCATAATATTAGAAGGTTACGAAATAAGAAAATATCTACCAACCTATAAAAAATGTTCTACAGAAGCTAGTATATAAGCTAGTATTTTCTCTTCAGAAGCATAACAGCTTAAAATGTAAACATTGAGGTATAATCAACTTGCTGCCATTTAGGAACAAATTCAGAAACCATGTAGAAGTCTCATATGTGATTTACATGAATCAGTGAAGTCACTGATGAAAAGAAAATAAATTTGGGTGTTTACATCATACAAAAATTGAGCTCATAAGTAGGAGCCTCATATGAGGCCCAGGGTGGCGAGAGGGTTAAAGTAATATTTAAACATTTTCATGCATATCTTGTTTTTCGTATAATTGTTCTATTAGTTTAAATATAAATTAAAATTTCCAACTTTTAAGGAGTTTTATAAAAAATATAAATGACTTTGCGTTTCAGATTTAATAATTTCGATTTGCTATGGAAAGAATACCTTAATTATGGTTGAAAATAATACATGAATGTAAGTAAGCTGAATGATTAAGTTCATTTTCAGAGATTCATTTGATTACGATGTTTTGGAAAATTATAATGGAAGCCTGTGATAAAAAAAGCACGAAAGTTTCAAGCTCAAAGAGAGACACAAAATACACCTAAAGGAAAAAAAGCATCGAGATTTACCAAGATGTCAAAAGTATAAAGAAAAAACACACTGCCACTATATCTCAAAAAATTCTCGTGCGAACACAGTGGCGATATTTCAAAACCCCCATAAATCATTTCAAATCCACCAAAATCAACAACAAAACCAAACAAGCGTAAAACACGAATCACAGTTCCAATTCAATTTGAAAAAGAAAAAAATAGGATTGAAAAGTTTTCCCTTCCTTTTGCAGGAAGAAAAACGTCCATCAGTCAACTTCAGAATTCGGCTTTCACTAAAGTCCGGCCTCCGCATTCTTATTCATCTCGCCTTATTTGCCGCCAGATGTCGCTCGTGTTTGGAATACTAGCGATTTCCGGATTTCTCGGACCCCGGAAGCAACTCAGGGGAGGGGGTGGCTACTCTTCCGAGGTTTTTTCTTGTTCTTAATGTCACCATATTGTTTGTTTTTTGTTCGACTTCCGAATGTCGTCAGACGATGAATGTTGGTCTAATTTCTTTTTTATTACTGGCAACGAAGTGGTTGCTTTGATGGACAACGGTCTTCATGGAAATGTCCGTCTTTATGACCTACGGAAGTGAATCGAATGGATCGGATTTGGTTCATTCGAACCAGATATCGAATAGAATTCGGTTGCACAACATTGACATTGTAATCTTTATTCCCAAAGAAATCATTGTCATAGAATGATTTGGTATTGTAGTGTTTTTTATAGAATATTAATTGGAAATTATTATTTATACAAATAACCTGGAATTTAAAAAGCTATAAATTTAATTTTAATACAGGATTAAATACTACTTTGCCATTATTACTATATTTTGTGGCTTTTTTTATAATAAAGTAATAATATAAAATATTAAATAATTATCCTTTATTCCCTTGGTAACGTATTTAACTTTAAAAATATCAGTTAAAAAATCTTAAAGCTTTTTTTTCTGTAAAATGAATTTAGTTTCTAAGAGCACAACTTGGTGACATAACGTTTCTAGATCTGAATGTTTTCGGTTGGTAAAATTACAGAAATTTTGCTTTTAAACAAAATTATCAACCTCGCTTGTATACGTGTTTATTTTTTTCAAATTATGCAGAATATCTGAGAAATTTTCTCGAATTCTTATATATACCTTCCAAGAATACACTATAAGGTAGTTAATGAAACTTTTTATACTGTTTTCTCAGCTTGAAGGTAACAAAAAAAACCTGTTTTAAGCGCTAAAAAAGCTAAAGTAGTTGTTTTTGCTGCACATATATTATGAAAAGAAAGAAAGTTGTACAGGCGTAAAAGAGTATAGCAGAGAAAGCAAATATTCAAGTTTTAGAGTCCGAAATTTGTAAGTAGTTGTTTTTGCTGCATATAAAGTATAATGAAAAGAAAAATAGTTTTACAGGCGTAAAAAAGTATAGCAGAGAAAGCAAGTTCTGCTATCGGAAAAATTCCACAAGATCTGGATATTGTGATGATATAGTGTGGTTACTGGTTACGTATAAAAAATTGGGAAGTTGAAATTCATATAGGTTTGTTAAAAGCGCTTGTTTATACATAAAAGAATGTTGAGAAATGTTTTCAAAGTAATAAAAAATTTTCGGTTTTGGTTATCTGAATTAGCAACTCAAATCAAACAATTCAATACATCCGTCATTTTTTTTTATTCCTTTTCTTAAGCGCAAGGTTTACAATATCTTAATTACTATGAATCTTTTCTAGAGAAATTACTTCCAATGTTAATATATTCACGCCTTTTAACTTGCGCATTTGAAAATTTGAAAGTAATTAGGCCTTTTAGGGTTTCTACGCTTTATTAAGTGATTCTGAAAATAATATTTTTTACCAACTAAATTCTACTAAAAAGTAAAGAAAATAACATTTTCATATTTATTACGTTTAGTATATTTAATTAAGAAAACTAAAAACGATGTCACTGTATAAGAGTAATTTTTTGTTACTAGTTATTAATGTAATGTGTTTGATTATTGTAGATTGAGATGCCAAGGATGGAATAAATTGATTTATTGAAAAATATTAGATTGATTTTAGTTAAGTTAAAGAAAGTTAAATTAATAAAAGAAATGATAAGATAGGGTCATTATTAGCAGGGTTGGGTTTCTTCCGGAAGAAACTAGTTTCTTCCAGGACAGTGGAAGAAACTGGAAAAAACCGGAAGAAACTGGAAAAAACCGGAAGAAATGGAAGAAACTGGAAGGAACTAACAAAAAGCTTTACAGAAGCACCCAATTTTTAAATCTGTTAAATGAATAAATCAAACCATAATTTTAAAAACTCTTAAATGTAATTTAATTATAATTAGTTAAATTTATTTATAGTAATTAAATTTTAAAAAATTTTATATTTGACTTTTAATTCCGGTTAGTTAAATTAAATTTTAAATCTGTTGTGTTAACTGAATAAATTAAACCACAGTTTAAAAAACTAAACAATTTAATTAATTACAATTAAATTT
Organism: Tetragnatha versicolor; assembly: GCA_024610705.1. Lineage (NCBI taxonomy): Eukaryota > Metazoa > Arthropoda > Arachnida > Araneae > Tetragnathidae > Tetragnatha > Tetragnatha versicolor. The sequence continues at coordinate 45,670,420 of JANDEH010000008.1, forward strand.
AATTAGAGTAATTAATTAACTAAAAATAACATATTTAACTTTTAATTCCAGTTAGTTTTTTATTAGTATTTTAAATCTGTTAACTGAATAAATCAAACCATAATTTAAAGAACTCATAAATATGATTTAATTAAATAATTAGAGAAATTAATTAATTAAATTAAGGGTTTATATTCAGGTTAAAAGTTAAAATGAAATGGATAACTTTTTAAATAGATTTTGTTTGTCAAATTTTAAAAAGCTTTAGTCATTTCAGCTGTGTTATGTAGTAAAAAAATGTGTGTATAACCTGAAACATTTTTGACTGGAAATAACACCAGACAAATATTTGTCAGAAATATTCAAGTTTAATACTTTGTTTTAAATTTTTTGTCGGGTTTATATTGTTTTATTACTATATGGAAGATTGTGTATTCTAGAAAAATTCAGATTATTAAAACATGTCTTTTCTGTTTAACTTTTATACTTTCTTGTAGACAGAAACTCATCCAATACTTTGTAATTCAAAACTACTTTTCTGTTAGGAAGAAATTAATTTAAAATTACTGGAATAATTTAATACATGCATGCAATAGGTATTTATAACAGTTTTGAGTATTTAATTCAATTTTAGACTACAAAGTAAATATTGTTTATTAAAGGGTTTTTTTCAAATTATTTAATAGCACTTTTTCATAGTTTGGAAGAAACCTACATTTACTAATTTAATCATTAACTAATAGGTGCATATAATTAATGACATTTTGGAAGTTTTTATGTAAATATAAGAGTGTTTGTGAGACAAATATTTATAAAACCTGAAAATTTAAAGCCAATTCTTTAAGAAAAGAGGTTTCTTCCAGTTTCTTCCACATGGAAGAAACCTATTTCTTCCGGACGGTTTTTTCCGCGGTTTTTTCCACGGTTTTTTCCACTTCGGAAGAAACTTGCCAACCCTGATTATTAGTATCATCTCTAATATCTAAGAGTACTAAATTCCATCAATTTATTTATGATTTAGAAAGGTTTCTCTTAGTCTTTCCCATTAAAATTATTCAAAGAAGCCATAAATTAATTCATTACTTTTGTAATTAAGGCGCTCAATCTCAGCTAATTAATATAATAAATTTCGATACATATTTAAGTCGGTTAGCTAAGTAATACTACCATGTCTCACACAATGGCACAGCATTCTTAACAGGCCAATCTTCCTTAATCGTTCTACAACAGACTACACTAATTGACCAAATTACATGCTCTACAGTACAAGCTCCCTCTTCCCTATTCCCAAGCAATAGTTCGCACCAGTGGGCATTATTCACTTATTCCACCCGAAAGTGACATTAGCCCCTCCTAATAGGAAAGGATCACCCTGCTTCCGAGTGTTGATCTCATCGTCACATGACCCGCGCGCAACACGTAGTCGGTGACGTCACTGTGGAGCGAGACGGCCTGCCAAAAGGGAGGACTTCCCCTCCACTTGCTATTTGTTATCCGATCCACGTGGGATGGATCCCCCCTGCAGACTGGATACCGACGGTGTGGGTGAGTTTGGACTTGTGTTATGTGTTTGTGTTTTTTAGGGATGTGAATGTTTTTGGGTTATGGTAGAAGGCGTCATGAGTTAAGGGAAAGTGTGGAAGGGTTTTTAATGAGTTAATGTTTAATGAAATTTTAAGCAATAAGAATATAGGAGAAAAGGGAAGATATCAGAGATGATCATTTGTTGTGATGTTATAGAAAATTGGTGGATCATGGATCATGGACTATTTTTTTTAGATAAAATTGCATTAAATACCGTAGACTTCATTTCTATTAGCTACTGTGAATGTTATTAACTTTTATTTGCTGTTTTCAATCCTTTCAATCCTTTGATTACCTTTGAATCCTATGAAAAATTCGAGGTGGATGAAGAGTTTAAACAGTTTAAGAAGTATTAAATAGTATCCCCAATATTAATTAAAGAGCAATCCTAGGAATAGAAGACACTCAAATTCGAATTTAACTTGGTATTGATTTTTATTTCTTTTTTTCCATAATTTCTCCCTATATTAGAATACATAGTTATTTAACTAATGCATAAAACAGAATAGGAACTTAACACTTTAAAATTACTGCAATAAAGCAGTAATTCGGTTGTTGTTTTTTACCTAGATATTGTTTTTGTAATTTTTTAAACTAATTAGCTAATTTCGGTACCGTTTACTTGAATAGATGTTTGGGCATTTAATATTTTCATGCTTTTAAACAATATTTTAAAAAATTAATTTTTTTAGGAATTTTTAATTACACATATTTGTTTTAAACGCGGGTAATAAAATATGTTGTTGTTAACTTAAAATATAAGAAGGAGTTGTTTTCACCTTCCGGGAGAATTTTATAGCTTTCACTATATTTTTAATTACATTTTTATATTGTTCTTCATTCCCAGGTATGAAATTATTGTTTAACGTTAACCTGATGTAATTTTGAAGATAATTTTCTGTAAGAAATATCAACAGAGAAGAGTGTCTAAAATGTCATGCATTAATACATGATTCCTATTTTATGCCAATTAATAATTGCATTAAAATGACATATTTTGTCATTTAGTTTGTTTCATCAAATATTTTCTAGATTGGGGAACGGCTAAAAACATTAAGGAATTCCATGACACAGAAAATCTTGAAACCGCTGGATGAACACGAATTGTTTCACTGCCTTACTTACTTGTTCTGTAAAACGCCTTTTTCCTTGCTAAGAGTTTATATGCAAAAAACCAACTTTACAGTAACATTTCTACTAGTGTCTGCAGCACGTGCTTTCAATGGCTAACAACTTGACTTATCGCTTATTCCTTAATCATTTTCACATAGAAGCTAAAAAGAAAAAAAAATCAGATGCAACAATTTTATAAATTTACAAATCTTACTACATTTAGGATGATGAAGGATATTCGAAATAAAGAGTTTGCATATTGAAAAAAGTGTTTAGAAAATTAGCCGTTTTAAAGTTTCTGAAATTTATAGACATGTATTACAGTTTTGTAAGTAATATGTGAATTTTATTTACTAATTTCATGCTTTGATGAATAACGACCAAAATACTATATGACACGTTGTATACAGGGTGTATCATTTTATCAATGGGACAAACTTCTAGGCGAGGTAGGGTACATCATAAGGATTCAGAATTGCATAAGAACCCATGGTCTCAGACGTCATCCTAAGGCAGGGGTTCCCAATAGGTGGTCCGCGGACCCCTGAGGGTCCGCGGGCTGTGTCCAAGGGGTCCGTGAAATGTCACCGAGAAATTAAGTATTTTTTTATTTCCCTTAATTTGAAGTAACCATCGCTTCCCAGACAGAGATAAACCTAACCACCAACTGTTTTCATGATTATAGCAGAACTTATGCAATCGCGGATGGTTTACTGAAAGGAAAGTATTGGATCGTGTCGATCATGATGTGATGAATGATGATCATGATCCCGGCTTACTAGTTTCAAAATTGTTGGGTAGTTTCCAAAATACTCCCTAGCCTGTTAAGGTGGCATCTGGGACCATGGGTTTCAATGTAATTATGAATCCTTATGATGTACCCTACCTCCCCTAGAAGTTTGTCCCATTGATTAAAATTAAAACACCCTGTAGTTTATATTTTCTCTAAAAATAAAGTTTTAAATTTAAAAATCTTCAAAAATTTAATTTTAATTTTACGAAGAATATCTCAACTACCCTTTATCTTCTAAATGTATTAAAGTTTAAAATATTTACAGTAGCAATATTTTAAAAACCACACAGATACGAAAGTAGCATCTCTTTATAAATAACACTTCACAAATTTCGAAACTAAAGCATGATCTATTTTATGCAATAAATTTATACGACCCATTAAACACTCCTTATTGTTTCCGTGATCCATTAAAATATAATTTTAATGTGCCTGTTTTCTATTCATCATTATGAGATGCTTGTAAAATTTTCTATGGGAAGCATAAATTGGATATAATTGCTTTTATATTGAAGGGGAGGGTGGTTTTATACTCAAGTTATAGCCTTTACTTATCTATAACAAAACAGGAGTGAGAATAAAAGCAGCCTTTTATAACTATCTTACTGCTCCTTTTATAGAAAAAAATACAATATTTTGAAAACTGAAGTTTACGTGAAACAATGAATTTATCTTATGCAATTTATGTTCCTACCGTTTTAGACATTGTTATCTGAAAAAGTTTTGAATATAAGGTTCAGATTCATTAAAAGTAATATTAATTTTGAAACATGTTTTGGATCACTTTAATATAAAAATTTTAGTTACAGCTAAGATGTTACAAATTTAAGTTTTTTTGCGAAACATATTAAGCGTAAACTAAATTTTTATCTCATTTTCGTTTTTCTTCTCTTTCAAAAATGTTTTTATTAATTTATTTAAGGAAAATATAGTTATTTAAGAAATAAAAATCCTACCCCTTATGAAACCTTTTTTCTTTGCCTACATCTAACTAAACCAAAACTTTATTTGGGAAAACTTATCATCGGAAAAAGCAGAACAAAACGTTTGAAATAACTTCACAAATCTATCAATTCAAACTAATAAAATTCACTTCACCAAAAGAAAAAAATCCAAAGCGCTACAATCAAACTGTAATCTCAACGAAGAACTAAGCTTTCGACCCTCATAAATATCAAAAAAGAAAGTGGTGATACATCACAAAGAAAGGTTGTATATATAGACTCGAAGCTCTTCCCTTTATAGCTCAACTCTTTTTTTTTAACCGGCAATAGATCCCGACCCAATCTGAATGTTACGACTCTGACTTTTTATAGCTCAATACTCCGCCTTCTTTCCACAATCGGCTGCAATTTTTTTCCTCTTCGAAGCCCCCTTTCCAAATTAGAACACGGCCCCTTTACGACTCCCCGGACACGGAGAGAAAGAAAGAGACAGTCGCAGTTAACGGCCGGTCGGCCATTATCCGGCAAGTGCTGCCAGGAATGGCACATTTGCGGCCGCCGACCAGTCAATCAAATGAACTCTCCCACCCCATTGACTCGCGGGTCGTCTTCTGACACGCACCCCTCTTTCGAGGAGGGCGATTGAATTAATTTCGCCTGATGAGATGAGGGGGAGATCGTGATTTGTGCTGGGATTGTGTCGTTGGGATTTGGGATTATTTGCATGTGATGCACGTTAACACTTTTTTGTGAAGTGACTATGATTGGATCTACTCTTTTCCCGTCCGTGTTAATTTAATTCCGGTCCTTTTTATTGGTGATTTAAAAACAGTAGTAGGAGATAGAGTCTCCAATTGTCTAGCTGTTTATGGGAAAAATCTTCTTTGAATGGATTCGGACGACTTTTTATTGGGCCTATAAATGATAATTAGATATTTTTATAATAGGGTGTCAGAGATATTTTTTTTCATTACCGATGAGACTATCTCTCACTGAATTAACTTTTATTAAAAGTAGTTTCGTTAATTTCTCTTGTTTCGTTAATTTCACAGCGTATCAGTAAGGAAAAGCAGGTTTTACAGGATACGTTTTGCGTTAACTTATAATCCGACCACCACGAGAAAGGTGAGTGGGCGATTTGTTATGGAAACATGTTAATATCTTAATTTTGGGGGTGATGGTAATTCGTAAAGACTAAAAAAACGTTTTGTTCTTAGATTTGAACTTCTTTTCAAAGTTTTGTTCCTCTGTCAAAGTTTTTCCTGTGGTTGTCGGACTAAAACTTAATTTTTTATAAAATGGGGCTTTGTTTTACTGTTAGAGATATGTTAGTAAGGAAAAAAAGGTTTTACAGGCAGGCTTTTTCTAACATTAACTCGAACCTGTTTTTGTGCGGTCCTTTTTTGTGCGATATTTTTTATTTGTGCGACTATTTTTGTGCAATTTTTTTATTTTCGGTCTTCCTTACAGCGACTTTTATATACCGCACAAAAAAATCTCAGAAAAAAGACCGGAAAATAGAAAAAAAGCACAATAAAGGACCGCACAAAATCAGGTTTGAGTGTATTAAAAATGTATTAGTCTGTTTAGCTGGTTGAAATATCTTAGGGTTTTAAATTTGCCTATAATGTTTAAATTTTATAACGAGAGCTCTCCAAGTAAAAATGGGGGGTCCCCAAAGTGAAAGGCTTCTCGTAAGGGGCAGAGTTTTCAAAATAAAAACATTTATAACGGACATCAACATTTTAAGAGTTTGTTTAGGGGTTCTCCCCCAGAAATTTTTAACCATCTAGATAACCCTCAAAAGTAGTGTGTAAACTCCTTTTGAGATTTTTTGGGGTTACACCCGAAGCTCCTTGTTTAAGATACATAATCTTCAAAGGACTTGCATCTATTTTTCACATAACAGTGGAAACTTTGGGGTTGATCGCAACTCCACCCCCTACCCCCCACCTAAACGACGCCCATGGAGTGAAACATTGCAGATATCCCCATCAACAAGCAAATCAACAGTAAAAAAGAACCTTCATCCTCCACACAACACCTCAACCGAAAATTCCCACCACAACACACTCATCCCCTCCACCCGATACGATCAAAACACCCTCCCCCCAATACACTTCATCCCAATTTCTCCACCGCCCAGCGGGTGCTCGTCATAACCGCATGATGAAGTGGCCCTCAGGGGCGCCCATAATGGGCGAACAGAGGGTATTAATCCAGGGGACATCCCGACAAAACGCCCTCGGACAAATGAAACGCTCATCGGCCATTGAATTAAACACCCATCGAATAAATTCCGGGGACAAAAACGGGCCGGCCCTCTCCGCATGGGAATGGCCGCATTAGAGGGCCCCTTGTGAAGGAGAGGGCCCCTTTATGGCCCTTCTTAATAGAATTGTAGGGTTGGAGACGGTGTTGAAGATGAGAGGGTTTGATTTTTAGTTTGGTTTTATTGATGTGTTGATGATTGTGTGAGATGGGAGATATAGGGATGTGGAGGAAGCTGTGTTTCTTATCTGTGTTGAGTATCAGGAGGTCATGGAGGTATTTACCTTTTTTGTCGCCTTATCACTACTATCTTCGTTTGGTAAATTTTAGGGATCTAGACTTTTGGTGTTTGAATCGTTGGAGAAGCGTATTTGATTGGTTTTGATCTTTCCAGCTTTATGATGTCAGCACTTACGAACCAATAAAATGAGCTTTTCCAACGATCCAATCACCGAGGATAGGGATTCCTGAAGTTTGCCAAACAAAGGTAGTGGTGTTTGATATTAAGGGGACATTTTGTTTTCTGGATATTAATTATTTAGAGAAATATGCGCGACTAGAAATTTTGTTGAGATGAATATATTTCTCATCTAGGATGTGTAATGAAGACATAATTTGGTAATAACTTTTTTGGTGTAGGGATTTTTATTTGTTTGAACCGTATTTTTAGTATGTAACTTAAAAGAAGAAGACCAAAATCATTAATTTCTTTTAATTATTGATTATTTTTGTTATTTTGCGCTGCATTTTTTATCATGTTACTGGCAAGATTTTCAGAAGTATGGATTTTTTTTGTTCAAAATGTACTTTTGCTCTTCAGTTTAATAGCAGGGGTACCTACTTCTAAATTTGATCCTAACTCTTACTCTCCCAGGTAGCATTTTTCGGTTTTTTGAAGGTTTTTTTATCCTCGCATTGCAACCCAAAAAAGGTTTTTTGCAGGTTTTATTTGCAACCCGATAACCCGAAAAAAACCTCACGGCAACCTAAGAAAAAGGTACGCCAGTTAACATTTACAACATTTTTTGTAACCTTGCGGAAGAACCTTGTGCAAGGTTAGAGGCACAGGTTTTTACAAGGTCAGACAAGAAAACCCTGCTTCAATACTCCTGAGCCAGGTTGTTGAAAGATTTCATAACAATCTTTAAGTAATATTTTTCCATGTAGACTGTGGCAACCAGTGACGAAAACCCTTAAATCAGTATTGCGGTCATTGGTTTTTGTGAGGTTTTCAAAAAACCTTCATTCAATACTGCTGATACTGGTTTTTGTAAGGATTCCTAGATTACCTTACTACGGACGTTGATAATATTGGTTTTTTGTTTCGTTTAATTCTTCAGTTTCACTTTTTATATATATTTCAATAGGTTTTTCATATTATAAAAAATATTCTTAAAAATATACATCAGAAAACACCTTTCGAGAATATTTACAATTTATGATACACCAGAGTGCAAGAGTGCAATGCTAGTTAGTATATCATACTATTATTTTTACTGCTTTTCTGTTATATCATAAAATGTAAAAATATTCCTGAAAATGGTATGATGAATATTTTTTAATTATTTTTGGAATTATTTTAACACTCAAAAAACCTACTGTGATACATAGAACATGATACCATAACATTAGAACAGATGTATATTACAGATTACCAAACAAATCTGCTACATACAAATTTTTTAAAAATATCAATTCCTGAATATTGTTTAATTTAAAAATAAGATTAATTGAAGGTTTAGTAAATAATAACATTAACTTGTATTAAATGCTTTTTAATACATTCCATGAAAGAAGTTTCACTACCTATCTCATTTTTAAATAAAAAACTTAAGAACTAAAAATGAGATTAAATTAATTATATTAATTTACTTTTCTTTATCACATAATTGGGAAGTAAGGGGGGTTGTAATTCAACTTCCCATAAGATTCAAACTGTAACCTCATATAACAATGCAGTGTTATTTTTTTCACTCACATAAATGAGCTCATTACACATTTTCAAAGTACAAAAGTCAAATTAGCTTAAGAATTAAAAGCCATATCAAGTGCAAAATCAGCGCTATCTGGAGGAAAATTGATTTTTTACTTATAATATTTAGGATAGATGTTGTACCTCAAACTGTCAAATGATAATAACACATCGAAAAGAAAGTAGCCAAGCCTTTAATTCATTCTAAATTTAGTGAAACAAATATTTTATTTTGACTAGAAACATCTAAAGTACACAAACGCACTATCTGAATTAAGAAACTTCAATATTCTTATGTGGGGAAATTAGTCTAACTTAAACACTACTTTAGATTACTTTAATCACTATAATGTCTTAAAATACAAACAAATAAGAACAATTGTAAGCTTGTAAGGATGTTCCAATTCTACGGTAAAAATAAATCTACGAACAGACGTTCAACCTCCTACTATTCAATAGATTGCTCGGAGTCAATCTCCCAAGAATGATCACTGGAGACCAATGTTATGATCACGTAAAGCGACCGATGCTGACGAATGACTATTTTGTGATCCCCAGACCTCCTCTGTAGGTCATGAAAGAGACCCATGAAATTAATTAGAACCCAGAGGGAATTCCTCGGCGCGGCATCTGGTGGTGATAAAACGTATCAACACCATTCCTGTCACTCACCCAGTCCCTCTCACTCCATTCCATTTAGGGGAGCAGTGGCTTCCTGGGTGAGAAAATGAGGATAAAGAGGATTTTGGTCACTTAATTTGAAAGTTTCTGCTGATTGATTATTAATAAAATATTGTTAATTGGTATAAAAACTATAAACTCATTTTTAATTGTATGTAGGAAGTTGTACTATATTTTTAAAACTGTGTGGTCAGTCAGTTCTGTTTTTTATTATATGCCTATCCTATAACCTTTGAGGTTCTTTGTACTTGGATTTATTTTAGTCACTGCAACCATGACTGAATTAAAATCAAGTTTTCCCCGGCAGAAGTTTTGCTCTATATATAACTTGTTTTCTTTTTTAGTGCGTTTTGATTTTGTGTTCCAAACGCACAGTGAGAGAAAAAATAGTTAAAAAATAATAAAATACACAATTCCTATAGCCGATCGTTTACCTACATGTTTGGATTTTAATCTAAGCGCTGATGCATTGTTTTCTTCATCTAAAATACAGATTTACATCCTTATTTATAAGGTTTAAAACAAATGAAGTTTTCAAATTGTAGGTACGATAAATCTATTCGAGAAAAAACGACTCTATAAAGCTATCAATGCAGAATGTTTACGGAGTGGTCCTAACTTTTATATGGTTAATATTTAAATCTTCACAATTGAAATGACTATGGTAGAAAAAAAAAGAATATTTCTATTCACTTCAGTTATTTTAAACCATCAACACTCGTTCAAATTATAATATCCTTATTTTTAAGGTTTAACCCTTTCAATCCTGAGTCACCAGAGATCACCCTTGAAACCTATGGTAAATTTAGGGCGGATAGGAGGGAAAGGGTTAATTATGATAAATTTACATTTTACAGGCATGATAAATCTACTCTAGAAAACAATAGTTTACTTACATTAGTCGCATAAATGCTATCAATGCAGAATGTTTACGGAGTGATCCTAACACTCATATGGTAAAAATTTAAAGCACTACAATTAAAACAAACATAGGAGAACAAAAGAAAAACCCTTCCTATCCAACTCCAAAAAGCCCAGTTATAAACGTCAACACCCGTTCAAGATTAAAAGCCAAAATTTACGAACACCCCACTCAACTCCAGCGTCTTCTTATTGCCCCTTTCTGCCCAGAGACTTTAACAGCGTCTACAGACCACTTTCCCAGGCATCGAGCCGGACATCCGGCCATCGCAAGGAATGCCGGACGATTAAGAAGCCCCCTCAATAAAGCTCCCTCCTTTATGGGGCCCTTAACCCTTTCTTTACCTTTCGTCGGCTGGACCATGCCAGAGCGATGAGTCGCGGCTTTACGGGCAGTAAACGCGGACTGGTCTCCTTTTTACGATCCAGACGCTTTCTGGACCAGAAGCCCTAATATTTGGATGCGGGAGATTATGGATAATAGGCATTAGTGTGCTGGCACTGATAAAGGGAGCTGGGGGTAGGAGATTTGAATTGTTAAGATGGGTTGGATGCTTTATTGGTGTTTAATAATGGGTTATATAAGGAGGGATTAAGATAAGATGTAAGTTAGTTTATAAAAGAGATAAGTTTGAGTATTTAGGGAATGTTGAAACTTGGGTTTTATTTCTTTGTGATACGCGATAGGAGGTAATTTAGGATATTGACGGACAACCACGAAAGTGTTTACATTTTAACCTGATTACTTATTACACAAGTTATTTACTTCAGCTACACAAAGGGGAAAGGAGGCTAAGATTATGTACAAACATAATGATTTGGGGCAGTAAAATTGAGAATTTAAAAGCCAAGGTGTATCCTGACTCACAATTCAACCTACAATAAGAAGGAAAGTCTTAGCTTAAACGAAAATACGCTAAAAATTGCAAATATACTAAAAAATGCGTTCTTTTACTATAAGTGGCGGGTATAAGTACAAAAAAATTAAATAAATGTATAATGGAAGTCAAAGTGACTAAAAACGATCCAAGCCATTGCACATGAAGAAGAAATTCAATTCGTTTACCTTTATCTAAGGAGTAAGAAATTAAAATATATACTTCTTCCTACATTCTCTGATATTTGAAAAAATCTTATGACACCAGGAGAGTGTAAAATTATTATGGTCATGTTTCTATTCTCTTGCACATGATAATTTGATATAGAATTTATATAGTGTTGAAATTAATCCCTGATGCTTCTAAAAAATGTTTTAATAAATGCTTTTTAACTTTGCAGGTAACCTTTTGACATATTCAAAGACGAAGCCAAGGAATGTGCCTTTATGAAAACAGTGTGGGAATTTGTAATACTGGAAAGGTATTTAACCATTCTATACATACATTTTCTGTTTAAAAAAATAAGCCTTTCACAACTGAAAATTAAGAAACAATTCTAGCTCAAAAACGTCTCTTATTTTTATTCTAAATAACTTGTGTTTACATAACCGTAAAAGACTTTGATACATTGGGAATATATCTAAATTTACTAGACTAACTTATTTTTCATTTACTGCAAGTTGCTTGAAATAAATTCTCGCAGAAGACAGCCATTAAATTCCGTCATCCAGACAAAACCAACAAACGTTGCCAAAACAGATAATAAAAATGAAAAATCGGAAAACTCCTCAGGATCCTCTGAATAACCCATAACACACATCTGCCATACCCTTTCTAGCCGACCTTAATTCGCACAAATATTAGCTCCTCAGACGCCCGGGCACCAATGAAAACATTAACGAGTGCATTAAACGCGCTTATTGACGCATACGGGAGTATAAAGCCATCTCGTTCCAAAAAATAAATCACACCGAGCTACAACAACAACAAAAAATCATCCTCATCACAGAGTACATATTACGACAATCCTGAACTAAATAACAACACACAGAAGCGGAGATGAAAATAAATAAAAAAAAACAACAGCAAGGGGTCTAATGGCATTCACCAAGGCCCGTTTTACGGCCCCTGTATCGGGCCGGGCGGCCTTCATCATAAAGGCAAGGCGCGCCCGATTTAACGGAGGTTTTAATTTTTAATGGCTTCCTGGCTCCGCCGACACTTTTAATGGAATCCGGGGCCGCATTAACGGGGGCATAAAGACGGTTTTTAAAGAGGGCCCACTAAAAGTGTGCGCCCGCGCCTCGGGTCGTAAATCGGGCCCCGGGTATTCTCATTAGGGAGGGATCGGGCTGATGGAAGAAGAGAAGGGTATGATGGGTAAACGGTCAGTTTGGTGTTCTGGGCAGAGATTTTTACGTGAAGTGGACATGGTGTTTGTGTTGGGGTCAGGGAGATGGGTTTTTAAGAGATTGGGATCGAGGGGTTCCAGAACAGAAGGGAAGGTAAGGTGCACTGTAAAAAAGTATTTCTTCAAATCACGGAATTTAACCGGCGGCACTGTTGCCGGTGAATTTCTGTACTTTGAGGGAATATGTTTTTCTGTCAAAAGATAGATACTTTCCGTTATTTTAAGAAGCTTGAGTGTTCTTTTAGATTACCGGAAAAGCAGCATTCATAAACTAACATCGGCGCAACAGCCCTAGTGGGCCAAGGCCTACGATGCTCATCTCGTTTTCTTGACCATGGGGCCCTGGGGTGCAAAGCATATGTCCCAGTTAGGTGGTCAGTAGGGTGGAGTGAAACTAACCAAAAATGACCAACTTTGGAAATTGAAAACGCCTGAGGTGGGAATAGGTGCCATTTACGAAAAAACTTTAAAATTCAAAACTTGAGTTCAATCAATTAATATCTTCAGGTTCCACATTCACGTTAAGTTTCGATGTTTCATGAAATTTTACGTAAAAATGGTTATGAATGATTCCCACACAATTTCAGTTCCATTTTCAAAACATAGCTTGTTTATTTTATATTCTTAGGATGTCAAATAACATTTTAAGACCTTCTGTGGACTGAAATGGGAGGGAATTTCCAATTTTTCAAGCCCGAAATAAGGGCGCATGCCATTAAAATAGGCTAGCGACCGAAAAAAAAAGTTTTGAATATCGGTGCCAAATAGAGCTCAAAAGTTGCGTTTTACCCTCCTTATTCATGGAAAAATAATAAAAAAATTTGCAAAAAATAATTTAGGTGTGTTTAGGTCCTTGAATTTGAAAAAATGGATCTTTTGCATAGTGTATAATGGGAAAAGTCTTAATCAATCAAATCAAAGTTTTAAATGTTCTTAAAGCTTATAGTTACCTTTATTTGGTGTCTTAATAGTCAATAATACTTTTGAGTTCATTTTTAAATTTTTTAAAATCAAGTTAACAGCCTGAAATTGCAAATTTGAATGAAGAAACTTAAAAATCCCAAAATTTATGAACTTTTAATTTCAAATACTAGGGAGCTACGGCCCCCTGCTCGCTATCGCTCGCCAACCCCCGTTAACTGTTGACGCAGGGCCTTTCGGATCGCTTCGCAATCCCCACAAAACCCTGCTCACTAAAATTATTTATTTATAAAACATTCGTTATAACAATTAGTAGAAAAAACTTCAACCAACTTTCTTGAAGCACACTCTCTTAAAAGTTAGAATATTTATTGGTTAAATTATCAATAATTTAATCAACACGTTTTCCTTGAAAATATCCATCAAGTCTGCTCGTGCTATTGTTATTCAATATTTACAAAAACGTTCAGCAATGAATCTGTTAAATTTAATATAGTACCTAGTAACTCGTCAAAATATCTAGTGTTTTATCATTCAAGTTTTAGTTTTAAAAGACTTTTTAAACAATACTATTTAAGCTATTAAAAATGATAAGAGACAAAATCTACATTGCACTCAATGTTTACAAACAATTAATTTTGGTGTGTGAAATTCTATACTTGAATAGTAGATCTGTGAGTTTCTGGAAAACTCTTATCAGTCTTTTAAAAATATTTATTTAGAAAGTACATATTTTGAAGCGCATTTTCAAAGCGTGAAAGGAATTATTTTCATCGTTAATGAGTAGCGTCGGTTGGTCATTGTGATTGGAGGTATAATAAATTGTACGACAGTTTCTTGCTGTTAACTGCAACCTTATCCGTAATCCAGAAAAATGGAAATATCTTAGAATTGAGAATTTTTTTAGAAATTCTAAAGGCACTTTGCACATCCTCAAAAGAATCCGAACAGTTTGATACCAAAAACATGTTATACGGATCAGTAATTAAAAAGCCTTTCTCTGGAAACCATTTACAAAAACTTTTTTTTAGAATAGAGAGATTTTATTTGGTCTGTAATACACATTCTTGTTTACATAAAAGGATTTTAAAACCCTAGGGTTGATATTTTTACAGAAAACAGACGAAAAAACGTTATATTGCACTATAGTCATTTTATTCCAAACTTCAACCTGAACTATCACTTCTTATAAAAAGTCTTCAAATTTAAGTGACGAATTATCAAATAAAAGTTTACGATTTGTGTTAGATATAATTAGGGAAAATTTAGGATATATTATAAGTAATTTTAATGATCTTATCTGAAAAAGTAATTATAAATAAGCATAAAAATGAATTTTTCGCTCATTTGGCGATTCTAAGCTGTATGCCTTAACTTCTTAGCTCAAATCACAGTGCAATACCCTTGTAAATACTTTTTTTGACGATTAAGACACCAAATTAAGGCAACTATAAGTTTTTATTACATTTTAAACTTGAATTTGATTGATTAGACTTTCCCATTTATACGCTATGCAAAAGATCCATATTTTTCAAATTCTAGGACCAAAACACACTTAAATTATTTTTTACGAATTTTTTTATTATTTTTCCATGAATTAGCAAGGTAAAACGCAACTTTTGAGTTCTATTTTGCACCGATATTCAAAATTTTGATTTTCGGTTGCTAGCCTATTTTAATGGCATGCACCCTTATTTCGGGCTTGAAAAATTGGAAATTCCCTCCATTTCAGGTCTTAAAATGTTGTTTGACATCCTAAGAATATAAATTCAACCAGCTGTGTTTTGAAAATGAAGCTAAAATTGTGTGGGAATCATTTATAACCATTTTTACGTAAAATTTGATGAAACATCGAAACTTTAACGTGAATGTGGAACCTGAAGATATTAATTGATCGAACTCAAGTTTTGAATTTTTAAGTTTTATCGTAAAAGGCACCTATTCACACCTCAGGCTTTTTAAATTTCCAAAAAAAGTTTTTTCGCTCCACCCTAGTGGTCAGTCTAACGCGAGACCCCCAGTGTTTAGTTCTCAAGCATGCTTGGTCCTCATTTATCGACCCACTGAAGGGATGAAAGGCTTAGTCATCCTTGCCCAGCCCGGGACCCTTGAATCGAACCCCGGACCTGTGGCGTGAGAGAGCGAAGCACTACCACTACGCCACCGGGAAACCCCAGCATTTCAACAATCAATATAATTACAAGAAAAATTTCAAAATTACGAATAAGATTAGAAAGATTCCGATGAGAAAAATTAGATTCGGCCTCACTAGCCGATCTAGCTAGTGTGATTTCTAGATGCTAGAAGATTAGATGATCACAAGAACTTTTGACTTCTTCATATTTGCTTTAAAAATTTATTCTTTAAGTGGTGACTTTATTAAATCTAAATTATCTTCGTGGAAAAAAACAGAGAAAATGGCACATTTTCTTGGCATACAGAAAATTTTCGTCAAAAACAAACACGGGCATTTAGTGTAAAAAGACTAATTTTTTCATAGTGTGATCTGCAGAGAGAATCGAACAATCTTGTAGAGATTGGGATTAAGTCATCTAACGAATTCGGCCCATTTACACCAGCACTATAAAAAAATAAACAAGTATAAATAATCAGTGCCAAATAACACCATCAATCTAGATGTAATGACAGCATTTAAAGATACTATACTAAATCTACCCAACCACATCCGCATGGTCGTAAAAGAAAAAGCCCTAAAACTAAAAGTGTTTTACAAGGCCAGCATCAAAAGAAGATTGGGGAGAAAGAAAGAGATTGCACCGGTTATCTTGTCCTGTGCGTGTCCCATAAAATGGTCATTTCAAAGATCAAGTAGTGCAGTGCAATGCTGTAAGGATAGGAATGGAGTTTAAGTATATCACCGTACGGAGCACTTAAAAGAATCATGGTTCTAAACCAGATTTATTCTAAATAGTAGAGATGTGGGTTTTCTGGAAAATTTTCCAAGCCACTAAATCATAATAAAGTATTGTTAAATTAAACTTCCGATCACTCTGGAGGCAACAAATTAACAAAACTGGAGTATTTTCATCAATTCTGGATGATGTTCCTTTGAGATACATCCAAAAATAAAACACAGTCAAAAACTAATTAATAAAGCATTGAAATCGTAATTTAAATTTTAAAATCATATTTAATGTTATAATATAATAAATATTGAAATAACTATATATAATATATATATATATATGAAATGGCGCCTCGATATTCAATTAAAAGATGACACATAAGGAGAAATTATTTCTTATTAGTTTACTAAATTGACCTATGAATAACTGAAATGAAAACAAAATAGTATTCTAAAATTACTGGCAGGTGCATATTTCTCACAAAAAAATGAAATTGATATTTTATTACTATTTCCGAGTTCCAATGTACCACAAAGAAAGTCACTAAAGAAAATAATCTCAATACAAAAAATTACAAATAACATTAAATTTTTATCAAAATAATTTTACTTCTTTGAAAGAGAAGCAAATTGGATACAAAATGGAACTAATAAAACAAAGCAAAAAAATATAGGAAAATTTTTCCGAAGAACATAGTGGAAAACTTTCCAGAAAATTTTCCGTTTTGGAAAATTTTCCTACCCACATCACTACTGAATAGTAACTAAAAATTTTTTATTTAGAAGAAATTAAAATGTTAAAGACGTAATTTTCTTTTTCTTTTGTTGATCTTCATTGCGAAATTTGATCGTAAACTAATGTTCAAAACCACTATTCAAAACTATAAAAACACACGACTATGCAACGATTAATGAATTTGATTGAAATAGAGAATTTTATATTTTATTTAAGAAACCTTCTAAATGTAAAAAAATATCCAATGAATGTGAAGGGACTAAAGACGAAATTGGGGAGTTTAGAAACAATTTCTGAAATTGTTTTCATTTTTAGATAAAAAGGAATCATTGTTAATCTAGTCTAGTTAATACTTGCTAATGAACATATGCTTTCTATCACAAAAATAATCACGCAATTGAATCGATTAAGTGCAAGTTAATCTAGTTATTGAGTTTTTTTGCATACCTACTATGCAAATCTTACTAATTCCTTTGTATTTAGGACTCGATGGATGCGAAGGTTGAAGAGAACGAGAGTTACACGGATCAAGCTCACCAGTACAGGGTGATTGGTCAACAATTGCTGCTGATAGCCAAAGACTGGGAGCGAAGCAGAGAACGAAAAGTTAGGGTCAGTACATATAACTGAAATTTCATGAATTGTAATGCATAGGTTAATGAGTGGTGCATACAATATGTGAATAATATGATACGATTATGAGAATAATACAGGGTGTTTTTTAAAAGTACGTTTTATGCTTTTATTATGAACCAACGTCTCTGGGCTGTAAGTAAGGTATACCCCTTGGTAACTGCACAAATTCGTGAGCTTTTCTTTTTTTAGGTCTATTTTCACATTAAAATGTATCCTCTATTATTCAAGATATTATCATGCAATTATCTTTCTGTCCGTTTTTCATGATCTTGCAAATGTTTTTTACGAAAGTTTTTGTTCTATCTCCTTTAGTATTTAAATTTTTTTATTTATATTATTTCACCGCTAGGGAAGCTTAAATCCATCTCAATAGATTCAGCATGATCACTTCCCTAGATTTTCCTTACTTCCAAGATCCTAAGAGGCGTTGGTTCCAAATAAAAGCCGTGAAACGGACTTTTGGAAAATCCTGTATATGTAATACAAATCCGATAATCCTGATCATTGTAAATAGTAGAAAATAGTTCATATTTGATAGAAATGGATGTTATTATCACATCTTCAAATCTTCAATATCCATTCGGGATTAATTTTTTGAGCAGATGAAAAAGGTCTTACACAAATCTAAAACGACTAAATATCCTCTACAAAAACATAGATAAAATCTCTTAATTAACAAGCACCATAAACACGGCACTTTATCTTAAGAACTAAAATTATTTTCAGCCGTAAACCTCCAAACCAATCCCCCTTAAACACCCCCCTATAGACAACAACGCTCCTTTCTACCCAATACCCCATTGACCGTAGGGTGCCATCATCGAGTAATACCAGTAATTAGAAATCCGTCAACTCCAGCCCGGCGAGTCGCGAGCTCTGGAGCACTAACCAACTAAAGTGCTCGTTCCTCATTTACAGCCTCGGTACACTTAAACAGACCTCGGTGCCATTAACCTGAAGGACTCCGCGATTACCATAGGGAAACGGGGAGTGTAAAAACTTACGGCCTATCCCGCGTGTACTGTAAACGAGGTGTAATTCCGAAGCTAGTCCGAGAGATACCATTAATTAGGACTGGCTGATGAGGCGGCCATTAAAAACGAAGGATTCTGGTGGAAGAAGACAATCGGCGTGTGCATCGATTTTGGAATGAGGAGAGGGGGGATCATGCTGGAATCCAATTGCCTTTTAGGCTTAGCTCGGAAAATTTATAGTGGGTGCAGTTTAGTGGATGTGAGGGGTCAGGTGCTTTAGGGCTATTTTCTGGAACTTGTTGGAAGGAGGAGGAGGTGATTAAGAACTAATTATTGCCCTTTGAGTTTAGTGTCGATCCCAGTAGTTCGATGTCAGTTAATAGCTTGTTTCTATCAACCCCCCTAGTATTAGTCATTCCCCTGATCTTGGATGTATTGAAAAAACCGTGGATGCAGCAGTCGAAACTTATTATATCGTTAGTGTATAGTAAATTAGTGTCAATATTAACTGCAATAAACACAAGAAAAAATTATTACTTTCAGACTGAGATTCATCTGATGGTTACAGTGAATATCTTGAAGGAAACTTAAAAACACTGATTTGAACAAAATAGGTTTACATTACAAAACTGATAAAATTATGAAAATTTAAAAAATTATTTGAAATTAGTTATTATACTTAATTGCCATGGCCTAAAAATAGTATAGTAAATAGGAAATTACCATGTAAGCGTATCAAACAAAAAGGATATGAGTTCTCTTGTTTTATGAATTTTTATTCAACAATTTTATTTTATTTACTTTACATCCAATTTCAGCAGAAAAGTTTCTGGAGGCGGTTTTGGAGATGGTGGAAGAATTCCTGACTCCAAGAGAAAATGAAGTATGTTTGGATATAACTTCCTCTCTCCAGTCCAAGATGTGTCTAGTCCTAAAACTAGGTGAAACGAACTGTGAAAATACTATAGGGACAAAGGAATCATGAAAAAGGACTGCATATTCAAAATGTATATAAAAATGAAAGAGCCTTATTAATATGAATAATTTATAAGAAACACGATGATTGACATGATTTTAAACTTTGACCTGTATATCTGTGTAGTATTGAGGCAAATTCAACATTAATGGCAAAAAAGTTTTTAACTAATGACGAGAAGCTTTCTCCGAAAAAAAATTATGTACTAATTTTAGGAAAAAGAATCCAACTTTTAGAATGTAAATAATATTTTTATGGATAAGTTATTTTCATTTAAAAATATTAGTTTCTTATTGTAGTTTTTTTTTCATTATTTAACGTTTTATTTTTTAGAAATTCGAGCTTGGAAATTGTTATTTAGGTTAGTGCTTCTCAAACTATAGTCTGTGTAATTAAAATAGGCGGTTGTATGTCATCAGTTGAAGTTCGTCGCCATGGTAACGAAGGAGAAAACGTAAGCGGTTCTGCTTTATTTTTGCACATCAGTTAAGGCAGGGCGTGAAATTAAATTGAAACTTAGAATCTTAATAATTATAAAACTAATTCGATTTTTTTAAAAACGAAACAACAATCTTTTTGAAAAAATAATTGTATAATTGTTTAAAATTTTGCATTTCTACCATGATTAGTTTTTCTTTTATAACGAAAAAAAAGTGTTCCGATTATTTCATTGGCTGTTGCGACACGAGTTAGATTCAATGACAATCTCGGGCGGTTGTGGGCTTGGCGTGATGTGGGAAAAAAATAAGATTGGCGGAAACCATGGCAACGCACAGGGAAAGGTGGGGGAGACTGGGGAAACCACGTGACTTTTCAACCGCCGATTCCAATTACACAGACTATAATAGAGTTTGGGACACAAGAAATGATTTACAAAAAAATATGATAATCTTAAACTAAAATAATCGTCTTGTGATAATTTGTAAATTTTGCAGAGTATCAATTGCATAAATTTTTCAATTGTTTTTTCTCACTTTATTTAAAAATATTGAAATCCTTAAAAGTTTGAAATTTGCCTACAAAATGAATATTTCTAACAACTAGGGAGCTACCGCCCCCTGCTCGCTATCGCTCGCCAACCCCCGTTAACTGCTGACGCAGGGCCTTTCGGATCGCTTCGCAATCCCCACAAAACCCTGCTCACTAAAATAATTTATTTATAAAACATTCGTTATAACAATTAGTAGAAAAAACGTCAACCAACTTTCCAGAAGCACACTCTCTTAAAAGTTAGAATATTTATTGGTTAAATTATCAATAATTTAAACAACACGTTTTCCTTGAAAATATCCATCAAGTCTGCTCGTGCTATTGTTATTCAATATTTACAAAAACGTTCAGCAATGAATCTGTTAAATTTAATATAGTACCTAGTAACTCGTCAAAATATCTAGTGTTTTATCATTCAAGTTTTAGTTTTAAAACAGACTTTTCAAACAATACGATTTAAGCTATTAAAAATAAGAGAAAAAATCTACATTGCACTCAATGTTTACAAACAATTAATTTTGGTGTGTGAAATTCTATACTTGAATAGTAGATCTGTGAGTTTCTGGAAAACTCTTATCAGTCTTTTAAAAATATTTTATTTAGAAAGTACATATTTTGAAGCGCATTTTTAAAGCGTGAAAGGAATTATTTTCATCATTAAGGAATAGCGTCGGTTGGTCATTGTGATTGGAGGTATAATAAATTGTACGACAGTTTCTTGCTGTTAACTGCAACCTTATCCGTAATCCAGAAAAATGGAAATATCTTAGAATTGAGATTTTTTTTAGAAATTCTAAAGGCACTTTGCACATCCTCAAAAGAATCCGAACAGTTTGATACCAAAAACATGTTATACGGATCAGTAATTAAAAAGCCTTTCTCTGGAAACCATTTCCAAAAACTTTTTTTTAGAATAGAGAGATTATGTATTTCTAATATCCTATGGGTTGTTTTATTGTTTGAGAAACGCTGGTTTATGTATATAGAGTAACATTCATTAATTTTTATTCTAGTCATTTTACGTAGTTATTTAAAATAATTATGATAAATCGGTAATCCATGTGTATTTATCTTCATACTTTTAGAAGGAAAGCGTGTTCTTCCTTCAAATACATCTGTAATACGCACAACGTTTTTAAATCAGCGCCCGTGAAATGTACAAAGTTTCTGAAACATGTGGCGTATTTTTATAGTCTTTATCTCCATGGGTGCCAAACATGTTCTTATGGTTCTTATACTTTACGACAACGAAGCATTTGCAATGATTTTGTTGTTGCGTAGGGGAGAGGAGGGAGGAATGGGACAGTGGGAGGAGTGGGACAGCTGAAATTCTGGAAAAATAAATCAGTTTATTTTATTTCCAATTTGGTCATTAGATGGCCTTCTTATAGCTTCTTGTTATTTCCTTCATTTAGTTTATCCAGCAGCAAGTTTTTGTTTATAGTTGTAAAAATTTGATTTTCCCACTTCCAAAGTTAATATCCAGTCTATCTTGAGTTTTATTTCATTTCTCATGTAATTTGTAGAACAAACATTATATAATGCCATTGTAATCTAAAAGATATAATTTATGCTAATCTGCAATTTCATAAAGCCTAACACCAGCATAGTTTATGTGAAAAGTTATATTTTAAAAACAATGTGTGGAGGGAGGAATGGGACACTCTGAAAAATGTAAACAAAATCTGCAAAAATGTAAACAAAATTTGAAAATATTAATTTCTGATAGCTTTCTATCGCTTCAATTGAAATGCTTTTCATTTCTTGAATAAACAATTCCAAGTATTACATTGTATTTCAATTTTTGATTCTTAACACCATGGGAAAGAGTTCAAGTGTACTAAATATTTTTTAAAAATTATTCTATAATAGATATAAAATTGAAAGCTGTTTAAAAATGTGGGCAAAGGTTAAAAGAATAGTAGGTAAAATACTAGGCCCTTTCTCATTATTACATTTTACTAATTTTCTTTACTTTTCAAAAGTGTCCCATTCCTCCCATACTCATGTCCCACTCCTCCCACCCATGAGGGAGGAATGGGACAAAATTCTTGTTAATTTGAATGATCAAAAGTGATAAAATTAAACAACATTTAAGAACTGTACATTTTTAAAAAATTAAGTTAAAACATTAAAGTTTATTATCCAACCATTTGCATCTATGAATAAGCAGGGGATAATGAATAAAAAAATATTTAGTGAAAATTGTCCCATTCCTCCCTCCTCTCCCCTACTGTGAAGTCGGAAATCAAAATGCAATCATTTTTCTCATTTTGTTACTTTGTAATAAAATAAAGTATGAATAAATGTCTGAGGAGAGTTTTTATTGTATTAAAAAGATTCTGTGGCTTGGGGAAGTTAAAATTTCATGTATTAAATTTCAATAACTGCATAAAAATATTTGAATTTTTGATTTGTAGCAGAATAAGAAATTCATCCTTAAAAACAGAAAAATACAAGAGACAAATCTATAAGCTAAATTGGAAAAACAGGATTTTAGGCTTTATTATTGTGAGATTGTCTCTTTTTCAAATGTTAGGCAATGAACTTATGAAATTTCATAAAATCAAAACTAAAGAAATCAATAAACACTTTTAAAATCACATTTTTAATAGAGTTTTTATACTTTTAAATCAAAAACTTTAAACTTTAGAAGAAAACTTTTGATTTAATATTAAAAAATAACAATTGGTTTAGAAAAAAATGTATGAATTATTAAGACTAGCGAACACAATAAAAGCAAATTAAACTCCACATCAAATGTAACAAACAAAAAACCATTTAGGACTTATACACATAAAATGACTCAAAATAAGAAGCATAAAAAGGTCATAAGTTTAATTGAGGAATTAAATGCTACTTAGGAACTAAGGAAGTGTTAACAAAATATTTTATACGCAAACACAATTTTTAAAACACAAATACTTTTTACAAATATACTTATATTTTTTATGGATATAAAAGATTATTTAAAATTATAATATTAATTTAAATATAATAACTGAAATTTAAGAAGACGAAGCATGTGCGTGATAAAGTTTTTTGAGAAGTAATTATAAATTTTCTTCTTAAAAATTGTGCGAAACTATTCATTATCATATCATCCATCAAAAAAAATTTTTAATTTAAAAAATCTTCTCTTAATTATTATAAATTTTTATAGAATAAAAAATATTTGAAACTTAAGAGAGAGATAGTTTTAGCTTGAAAAATATTATAAATAAATTATAAAAAAGTAACATGAAAATTTAGTAATTTAGATATTCACCATAAAAATAATAAATAACCATTCATTTATATAATTTAAATTTTCAGAACCCAGTTTAAAAAAGTTAAATATGATTTCAAAAATATATTATTCAAATGATAAGTTTCAAATAAAACACAGTTTGCATTAACTTTTTTATTGAATATATTAAGGATGGGGAGAGAATGCTTTAAATAAATACGCTAATGAAAATTCAAAAATGATTGCTATTATTGCTCCAATTTTTTCTAAATACCAATGTTAGGGTTCGTTGTTCAAGTAAACCAAGCCTTGATAATTAAAAGTAAGATTTAATAATTAAGCTGACAAATTTACAGATCCCGTCGCACACGCGACCTCTCGCTCCAAGCTCCATCATACCATCATCATAAAAACAACAAAAAAAAACATCGAAAATGTCTCTTTTTCTTTTCCGGCAACCCGCCGGGTTGCCAACGGGGAGGGTCTTCCCTATGAACTTCATAACCAAAATCAACAAAATAATGTAAATGAAATTTATGAATAGAACTGAACTATAAACAAGTCAAATATTCCACCATTTAGGAATGTTAACTTTTCTGCATACTGCTTACTATAAAGGAAAAAGTAGTTTTACAGGCAACCAAACCATTGCTAAGAAAACAACATTACAGTAAAATTCTTAGTGTAGGGGAGAGTGCTGTACCTAAGGACGGTTGTACCTTCAGCCACCGCATTTTAAAATTCGGGAAAAATGGAAATTTGAATTTGTGGTCGAATTTGAATGAAAACAGATGATATCTAGTTGCTAACGTGAAATCAGCTCTTTAAAATAATATTTATATTTTATATAATAAATTTGCTGTTTTTAGGTGCTCAAAGTTTTTTTTAGTGCATCACTACATTAATATTTTTCTTCCCCTTTAATTATAATACGATAAAATTAGATATAAGGGGTGAATCCCCGATATTTTGACTTTTTATTTTTGATATTAGAAATTGTCATATCTCAATTCTTTTATTTTTTATAGAACTTTAAATGCAAAAACACCTGATGTTGTACCTTCGGACACCATAAGTGTTGTACCTACGGACACGTTCTTGTGGGTGTCTGTAGCTAATCGGCGTTTTTGAATCAGGTTTCATTAAAGTGAATGCATTTTAATGCATATTAAATTAATTCTAAATGGTTATCTATTTGTCGGCGATTATTTTTAAGGGATTTTTAGATGAAAAATCAAATATTTTGTGATATAAACTATTTTATAAAATTTTTGATTTTACTTTGCATTTAATGTAAAATATGGTATAAAATATTAAGCACCCTTTCACATTTAAGTATGATGATTACAAAAAACTTAAAATTTCCAGAGAATATTTGCGAAAGTTATTACCACCAAATGCTTGCACAACTAAGTGTCGATCGAATTGTTTTTATGGATCAGTGAAGTGATCAGATCCATCAGCATGATTGATGAGACTATTGCCTCAAACTTCGATCTGAAAATCCTATGTGATGTATGTATTTATGGTAAAAGATTAAGACAATTATCAATCAACTTCGTTTTAATGATCATTTACGATCTAAAACTACATTACTTTAAAAAATCTATTTCGAATTTTAAAAATGCTTGAAATAGTTTTTTAAAAGGTAATACACCAGTAAAATTGTTCATTTTAAGCTTTTTTCAACTAAAAATTTCTTTTTTAAGTGTGTCCACAGGTACAACTGGGTCTGTCCATAGGGAGAGCACGTTGTTGTACCTATGGACACAAATTTCGTCAAGTTATTAAAATGAATTAAAAATCCAATTTTGAAGATTTTAGTTAATAAAAAATATTACCCTCTTTGTTAAGGTTTGGACTATAGGTTGGGCACTTTAAATGTTAAAAATATGATTTTACCTGTCTTAGAAAAATCCAAACGTGATTTTTGTGTCCATAGGTACAGCACTCTCCCCTATAGCTTTGATCTTGTTTTCTCAGTTGGCTAAATGTAGTAAAAAATTACACTGTAACACTAATCACACTTATCACTAATATTTCTTATCCTTTTTTAGAGAAAAAATTAGATGGGTGAAATTGGATTTCTCTATACATTCCAGCATTATATTATGTAGAAAGCACTGAATTTCATACTTTAGGCTTCCCTTAGAAGGGGATTCTATCATATGCTAGAGGCTTTTTAAAATAGATTTAAAAACATCCAACTATAGGGTAGGTGGGGGCAAAGCCCCGCAGTTTTCAGTATTTTTAACATTGTGATCGATAGGGGGTAGATAATCCCGAAATTTCAATTGGAGGTGTTAGATTGAGATGTTACCTACAAAACCAATCCAAATTTATACTCTTATCGATAGTATTTCAAGAGAAATTGACAATTTAGTAGAAAAAAAAATTGCGGGTCTTTGCCTCGCAAAATGGGGCAAAGACACGCACTTTTGAATTTTCGTGTCCAAATGAAATAAACATGGATAAACAAAATGTTTCATCATAAAAACACTAGAGATAATCATCTTAATACATTAGAGCCCCTATTATCCGCGGAATTGGGTGCCAAGGGTACCGCGGATAGCTAAAATCGAAAAAAGGCCAAAAATGAGGTGAAAACACGAAAAAAAAATATTTCAGCATAAAAACTATGTTTCATTGTACAAAAAACATGATTTGTAAAACTTTTAAAATGTGTACAGTACAGCAGAAACCTTTGCTCTACATCTAAAATCTCTCTAATGTCGTCTAAAATTTACCGTCATCATTAAAATTTTTTTTCGTAGCAATCGTGGATCATCCGCTCGCGGATAATGGATTTCTAATACATTGTTTTAATATTTTTAAGTTAACCAACAATATTAAACATAGATATAATCCGTTTTAATGAAAATTGTCAATCTGTTGTAGCAATTCATTTCAAAGTGCCCAATATCTTTCAAAAGGGAGAAAAAAGGGTTTCCGTTTGAGGATTGATATCTCGGAAACCTTTATTCAACTTTTTAGGGACCCTGTAGATTCTAATTTTCTTTTGGGGTGAATTCCCAAAGTTTTGAAGATGCGGGTATTTGCCCCAAAACACCTGCGGGTATTTGCCCCGTTTCACTTTATTTTGAAAAACAAGCCTTATTATTTTTAGAGACATGTTAAGGAAATTATTTCAACACGAAACTGAAGTTCAAATGCTCTCTTATCATTGGCTTATGTGTATTTATTTCTCCTGAAGCCCTATTTTATGTAATGTTTAAGTAAAAGATCAGAAAAATTACATCAAAATGATGAAAAACAAACTTACAGCATTTTTTCAACTAATGAGTGACTTAGGGGTACGAACTTTCGTAGAATGATAGGTCACAATAAGACAAACCAACCACCTGGTTTTCAACTTTTGAATCGATTATTAACAATTAAAAATCGCGGTGCGTGGTTTTGCCCCGTGCGGGTTTTTACCCCCACCTACCCTATTGGTTTAACGATTAATCTCTCTGTACCAAAGAAAGTCATTAAAGTGTGTTGGGTTTCAACTATAGTTTAATCATCCTTTAATTTTTGACAATTTCATCAAAAATAAGCACAACTTATAAATTTTTCAAACACGAAGAACCCTCAATAAAAAGAAATCTCCCCCATAAAGCAACTGTGGTCACAAACCAAAAAGGTGCAAGGTATCAGAAAATTTCCTTCCAAGAATACCATAACATCAGAAGCCCCAAAACCTTCCAGCCTTACTCACCAACGCACATCTTATTTATTCTCTCCTTACAATGCATATTCATTCTCCATCCCCCTTTGAATACCAAATGAACTCTGAAACTTTCCGAACGACCCTACTGGGAGCACCCCGCGTCCAGTTTTCATTCGAATTTAGAGCGGAAAGTGACCCTCGCAGAGATAAACCAGGCCTCCCCAGCGCCGTAAGAGTTTGGACACCGGAATTTAAGAAGGGAATTAAGGATCGCGAATCTGGCTGCGGGCCAGTGTTTATAATCCCATTCATTTCCTCTCATGGCTTGGAAAGGAAGGGTTAAGGTTACAGTGAACAGAGGCCTTCCGGCGCTTTTTGATACTAATTTCTTGAGAGTGAAACCGGGGTTGTGTGACGGGGATTGAAATTATGGGGAGGGTTCAATGCCGTTGGCTGGAAAGGGAGAATAATTAAAGGTGGGGGATATTGGGGTTAGGTTATGCTGTTATGAGCCAGGGGCAAATTTATTTGTAGAGTTTCTGTGGCAATGGGATTAGTTTAATAAGTGGATGTTTGACACCCAATATTGTCATTCATCTCATTAGGGAGGTGAAGTTCTGTTGAAAGATGCATTAAGTTGAGCTATTAGAGACTTTCAGTGTCAAATTAGATTTTTTTCTGTTTAGAAATTTGTGGTAAGGTGATGAAGGATGAGTTACATCGCTTTATCTAGTTTACTGAAAGTGTAAGAACTTAATATTCTTTCAATGTTAATTTATGTAAAGGCTCATAAAATCATGAAACTTTTGGGGGTTTTAATGTATAGAAAATACATTTACGAATTAAACTTTTAAATGCCAAAGTATCTTAGTAAATCATTAGTAAATCATTATCATTTAGTTAAAACCTATTAAAATAGTAATAATCACAGAGTTACAATAACCTTATTAATTTTATTTGTATCTGATAAAATAAGACGCAGTATTTTAATAACATGTTTATCCTTCCTAAACAAAGTAACAAAGTAAAAAGACGTGGGGATGCCATGCATTCTAGAATCATTTATGCATAAGATATGTCACGCTTGTGAGAGACACTGGTGTGTTTTTTTCCCATAGTATAAAGGATATATTTTACGTGAAGGTATTTTTTGCGACAAAAGAAGTAAACACTAATGACAAAGTTTACAAATACTTTACTCAGCTTTTAAAATAAGTTAAAGAATGATTATTTGTAATGGAATTTTATAAATAATGAAATTTTTTAAAATAAAAATAAAATTTAATAAAAAAACTTGCATATTTGCGAACTTATTTTCTTTTGAGGCCTGAAAAAGGGATATTTTCACTTGCTATAGCTCCTGGAATGTTCTCGGTACTTAATCGAATTTTTTTCCACTGAGTTATTTATAATATTGGCAACAATATTTTTTTCCAATGGCAGAGAAAAAGACGACAATATCTCACAAAACAATACAAAAGTAAGATAAAGAAAAGTCAATGTCTCATCAGCAAGGCTCTTGCACTCCAATATCGTCTCACCTCGGAGCCCCCCACACAGAGCTGGATATCTTTGGATGTGGGACCTGTCCATAGATTGGGACAGGCCACCCGCATTCCATTGCAAGACACCCTGCATGAAGTCTCATGATGGTGATCTCTCTTGTAGTGTTGCCGCTGCATGCCGAGAGTAGTAGATTTTTTAGCCGTCTATAAGACGTTTCCAGGGTGCACCACGATGGAGGTAAATCTACTGTCGCACCATATTGGCAACAATATTATATTTGAAGTTTTTTCTCGGATCCCTTTAGATTTTCAATTGATTTTTTATTTTTTTTATTTTTCTATTAGGTATACTTATCCGCTTCGCACTCTTACGTACACTGCATGTTATTTCAATGGATTCTCCATTGTTACCCATACAGACTTTACTTTCATGACCCTAGGAGACAATGTTTCGAAATAAAAGGGACTTTTGAAACACCTGTATATACCATAAGGCATGATTTGATGTTGATAAAATGATTTCTCCAAAATAGATTTTATCACAATATGTTCTCACATACGAAAAAAAAATTGTTTCCTGAATATTTAATAATGAATGCTTGTTTCCAATAAATTCACCATTCTCTCCAAACTTCGCAACCAAAATCACCCAAAGTGACGAAGTGCGATGCAAGCCGTTAAAGGTGGGAAGCCGGTCATAAAACTGCATCCGGGCACTTGTGACTCTTGATGTAAGAGGCACGTGTTGGATTAGATCCCCTTCCGTCAAAGGGGGACTTCCCCCCTTTTGCCTTTTATTGGGTTCGTCTCGCACCTCTGTATTCAAAGGGCGGGGGAGGGGGAATGTGGGTTTTGGTCAGTTTGTAAAATTTAGAACGGAAGAGAAAGATTCGTTGGGGTGTTTTAGAGAGCGAGTTTGCATTTTTAGGAGGGGGTTTGAAATGGTTGTTTCGAATTGATGTAGGGGGGAGTGTTCTTTCTTCGTGTGAAGTTTAAAATGTTAAATGGGGCTGATATGATTTGGTAAGAGCTTTTTGTTGTAAAATATTGTAAATTTATTCCTTTTGTAGAAAATATAAAGAATGACATTTTTATAGATAGTTTGCATGCATCTGAAATTGAGGTACAGGAGAGGGCTAAATACAGAAATTAAAGTAAAAGAGAAAAATTAAAAAATAAAAACTAAACAAAAGCAATTTTTGAATTAATTAGTTTTTATTGTTAGGCTTAAAATAATTTAATGAAACTGAACAAAACTATGACGTAATGTCACAATTTTTATGTATTTATAATTTTACCATCGTTGTATAAATCACTCATATTACATACATTTTTAGAGCTTTTTCTATTTAAATTTGTAACTCATTTTATAGTTTTGGATCTGCCTTCACTATTATTAGGTATAACTCAATGTTTCAAAGTGATTCTCTCTGATACTACTTAAAATAGATTCAACTATGCTTATAAAATATTAAGACATTATAAACGATCAAAGTCTATTTTTTCATTCCAAAATAATTTCCTGGTAAAATTAAAGGTATAATAACTGAAAGACACAGAAGAAAAAAATGGAATTTCAAACATAAATGATTTTTAGGGAAGATTTTAATCCATAAAAATACACCTCTAGGTAATTTAAGAACTTTTTACAAACCCTTCGAAAACACTTTGTGTATCCACCTTTATTCAATGAAAATTAAATATTTAGAACGAATACTAAAATAGGCAAGGAGAAATTTTATTAAATTTCAAAGTTTAATTTATGTAAGTGTAATAAAACATCAGTCTACACACTTCAAGGATTGCAATGAAACAAATATAACGAATACTAAAATAGGCAAGGAGAAATTTTATTAAATTTCAAAGTTTAATTTATGTAAGTGTAATAAAACATCAGTCTACACACTTCAAGGATTGCAATGAAACAAATATAACGAATACTAAAATAGGCAAGGAGAAATTTTATTAAATTTCAAAGTTTAATTTATGTAAGTGTAATAAAACATCAGTCTACACACTTCAAGGATTGCAATGAAACAAATATAACGAATACTAAAATAGGCAAGGAGAAATTTTATTAAATTTCAAAGTTTAATTTATGTAAGTGTAATAAAACATCAGTCTACACACTTCAAGGATTGCAATGAAACAAATATAACGAATACTAAAATAGGCAAGGAGAAATTTTATTAAATTTCAAAGTTTAATTTATGTAAGTGTAATAAAACATCAGTCTACACACTTCAAGGATTGCAATGAAACAAATATAACGAATACTAAAATAGGCAAGGAGAAATTTTATTAAATTTCAAAGTTTAATTTATGTAAGTGTAATAAAACATCAGTCTACACACTTCAAGGATTGCAATGAAACAAATATAACGAATACTAAAATAGGCAAGGAGAAATTTTATTAAATTTCAAAGTTTAATTTATGTAAGTGTAATAAAACATCAGTCTACACACTTCAAGGATTGCAATGAAACAAATATAACGAATACTAAAATAGGCAAGGAGAAATTTTATTAAATTTCAAAGTTTAATTTATGTAAGTGTAATAAAACATCAGTCTACACACTTCAAGGATTGCAATGAAACAAATATAACGAATACTAAAATAGGCAAGGAGAAATTTTATTAAATTTCAAAGTTTAATTTATGTAAGTGTAATAAAACATCAGTCTACACACTTCAAGGATTGCAATGAAACAAATATAACGAATACTAAAATAGGCAAGGAGAAATTTTATTAAATTTCAAAGTTTAATTTATGTAAGTGTAATAAAACATCAGTCTACACACTTCAAGGATTGCAATGAAACAAATATAACGAATACTAAAATAGGCAAGGAGAAATTTTATTTAATTTCAAAGTTTAATTTATGTAAGTGTAATAAAACTTCAGTCTACACTTCAAGGATTGCAATGAAACAAATGTAAGTCATTAGAGGAGCGTTTAGTTAAGAGTAACGAGGAAAATTACGTTAAAAACGGTATATATTTACCAATTTCCATTTTAGAACTTATTACTTTCCTAAATCTTAGTATTCAACTCTTAAAATCAGTTCTAAATCTATTCACAAAACTGTTCCTTGATAATCAATAATTAACATTTTAATAAAAAAAATCCCTTTCCTTTGCAACAATCCTCAAAACGGGCACACTAAAATCACCCCCTTTTTTTTTAACAAAAAGAGGAGAAGCAAACATATTTCAAACAGGGCCCCACCCTCTCATTCCAACCCCCTTCTCCCCCAAAACATCATTCCCAAACTGAGAAGTGAAAAGTGAATTAGCCTCGCACGTGACCAAACCCCGGATCCCATAACTCCCCTCGCATCAATTAGTCAGAAGACATCTCAACTCAACTCGTTGCCTACGGATCCATTTCCGGCCCCAACCGGTTGACGTGCTCCCTATAACTCACGGGGCAAATTCGATTTGAATTTAAACGGAGAATTCGTTACTTATTTAAGAGCGAAGGTCGTTTCCATGACCCGAACGTGACCTTAAAATGTGGAACTTAGCAGCTACCTAGCAGATTGAAGGAAGGGATAAGATTAATGGAATAATTTTGCGTGGAACTTAAATATTCCATGTTCTTCTAGGGGGAAATGCTTCTGAAGGCGAGGCTGGTTTTATAGTCAGTCTCTGTGGGGATAGGGAAATTGGGGAAGATGCTTTTCTGTAGTGATAAGAGAGTTGTTATGGTTGGAATGTTTTGGAGTTGCGCATAGGGAACTCACTCTTGGGGAATATTTGAAAAACTGGTTCCTCTTTTTGCTAAAAAAAATTGTTTTTTAAGAAAGGCCTTTAAGAGTTGGAAAGATAAACTTGGGATTTAATGAAAGTGATTACTTATGCCAGAGAGGTTAAATATTGAGTAATCATCACGTGATACAAAAAAAAGGAGTTAAAAGTAAAAACTCGAAAATAAATTTTGCATCTTGATTGGTTTACTCTGATACATTATTCAAAGAAAAAAAATAAACAGTGAGTTTGTTTGAAGGAAGATAAAAATAAGACAAGCTCAGAATGAAATTACGTGACAAAAGTAATGAAAAATTGGGATATTTTTCTAGAATTCAGTATTTAGTGGGTAACACTTTAGAAAATACGACGGACCAATTTTGTTCAGAAACAACTTTTTATTTTCAACACACAATGCCACGTTTCTTAAAAGCTCATCTCTAAAATATAATCTAAAAACTACTAAATCACATATCACATACCTACACAGTTTTCGATTCCTCAATTCACTTTAGTTCGTTAGCTTTTTAAAACACTTTACGTTAGAATAATATGTGCCTTAAAAAATAGGACGATCAGTACACTATGTTTATTTTTAAAAGCCAATTTGTGAATATAATCCTACCTTTTCAGTATAAAAACATTTAAATAAACTTAAGGAAAAGTTTGATAACCTAAAATTAGTAACAAAAGAGCAGTTTTATTCATTAGTAACCAAATAAACAATCAAAAGAAAAAGTTAAGGAGAAGAAACCAAGTATTCTCTCATTGTTTTTCTATCTTATCTACTTTTCTTTCCAAGCCTTTCAAAGAGTCCATCCTCCAATCAGGAACCACGCACCTTCCCAAATGAAATTTTCCCTCGAAAATTCCTCTCCCCATTCATAAATCTGCCGCATTCGAAAACAATTCGTTACCCTCCCCTATAAACACAACTCCCTCGTAAAATCCGGGACATCTTGATCGCTTCCGGGATCCTGCTCGTGTCCGGTGGTCCGGCAACAAAATAAACATGCCCTCCTCTCCCGGACGTTCGGCCGTAATGACATTAAGTGCGGCGACACATTCCTCTTCTGACCCCCCCTCTTCGAATATTCCGTCCCTCCCCCCCTTTGCAAAGGGAATGCTCGGCCGAGTGTTCTGCAATTACGATGCTCTGAAGTGAAGAGAGCGGGGTGTGGAGAGGGGAGTACGGTTGTAGATAAGGGTGATTGGGTTTTGTTTTTGAATGGTGGGTGTCGGGTGGATTCTCGTGTCCAGAAAGGATCTGGAGGCTTTTGTGAGTTTTATGGGGTTTCAGGGAAAAGGCCTTTGTTTGGGTGGTTTTATCTGTTTTGATATTAGCCCCTTTCTTGGGTTGTTGGGGCTGTGCACTCTTCTTTTAAGAATCAATGTCGTGATAATTTCATACTCTTATTGTAGTATTGTACAATGGGGGGATCTATACCATGGTATCGTAAAATTTTTTATAGTTTTATTGGTGAATTATTTTGACTGAAGCCCCGCAATAGGTACTTTAAAAGTTTTGCATGTTGCTCACTCCTTCAACAACGTCATATCTCAAAAATCAACGATTTTTCGTTATGACTGTTTTTAGAAAGCCCTGAAAAGGTAGTACTATAGCCCTGCAAAATCGCCATATCGCTGCATGGTAAAAAATTTAATATGTTTTTTAATATTTATTTATAAGGCATTTCGAACTAATTTAAACTATCAAATCACAAATCACTCTCCTGAAAAATAAGGTTTTTGAGATACGACGTTTTTGAAAGGAGCGAGCGATGTGTTAATTACACATCATAATGCAATTATGGATAAAAAAAGGCGGGTCTATGGTAGGGTTTTTGTATAAGAATACATAAAAGTAGATTGTTTTACAACGATAGATTGTTTTATAAAGTTAGATTGATTATTCTTATGTTCGAATGCCAAATTAATATATTTTAGAAAGCTCTAAACTATTTTCACCCTTTCAGACCTAATTAATTTTTCCTTTTAAATAGTTATTGATTTCATTAATATCTAAAAACATTCTTCCGATGCTTGTTGTTTGCAAAACTTCTTTCCAATAATTATTTTCTTCCTTTCAATTTCTTGTCAATTACAGCGAAGCAAATTTGTTATAATTAATAACTCTGATGTTTTTAAACTTCTGAAATTGAAATTATCAATCTCCAAATATCCATTTTAAATTGCCTTATAAAATTCAAAATAGACAAATCTAAATATGCCAAGCTTTTAACTACAGGAAAATAACTAGTTTTACAACAAGTGCATTCATCGAGGTAATAAAAAGTTTTCTTCTCGCTTAAGGGGGCATCCATAAATTACGTGAGGTGAAAAAGGGGGGGAGGGGTTTGGAAAAATCTCACCAAATCTCACCAAGGGGGGAGGGGGGTCGATTAAAATCTCACGTCAACTTTTTAAGTTAGAAATTATACGATTTTCTTTCTTTTTTAAGTATGAGATAGGAATATATGAGA
Source organism: Tetragnatha versicolor (assembly GCA_024610705.1). Taxonomy (NCBI): domain Eukaryota; kingdom Metazoa; phylum Arthropoda; class Arachnida; order Araneae; family Tetragnathidae; genus Tetragnatha; species Tetragnatha versicolor. The sequence goes on from JANDEH010000008.1 coordinate 45,705,706, forward strand.
TGGAAGGAGAAAAATTATTTTTAAATAATCTCACGTGGGGGGGAGGGGGGTCCAGCAAAATCTCACTAAATCTCACCAAGGGGGGAGGGGGTCCATATTTTGGAAAAAACACCTCACGTAATTTATGGATGACCCCTAAGATAAATCCAAATAATTCTTCACGGGACTACTTAAAAATCTTTTTGTCTAGGCTATAAATAACAACTTCCAAAACGTGTACTCTCCTAATTCCACTCAATTAAAAAACAAAACCGCGTTTAGAAATGGGAAGAGCGAAAAAAATCCTCACTCCCTTGATCGCGATTTACATGACGTCCCACCGGAAGTAAACTACCTCTCAACTCCCCTCCATCGAAAAAAAAAATCTCCCCTTTACTTTATGTATCATGTGCCCGGTTTTATTTCACGACGTGTGCAAAAGTGCGAAGGCGTAAACGCGCGCTCAACTAATTCATAATTCAGGCGTTCGGAGTTGATCTTGGCGATTTATAATGTTTTTTTTTCTTGTTTTGTTGTTGGTGACATATTTGGGGAGGGGTTTGAATTTAAATAATTGGGTTAGGCCTGACACTGAAGCGAAGGGGTGCAGGATTTTTATGAATGGAGTTTAAAGGTCTAAAATGTTTGAAATCGAATTACGAATGCGTTTGTCAAGGGGAGATGATTTAAAGAGGAGGGAGGGAATTTTAAAGTGAGTTAAAATGTGAGTAATTTTGATATTATGCATTAGACTTTTTTCCTAAAATATTAGTGTTGAAAGCTTAAAACGATGGTAAAGATTTTTAAGATTAAAATTATTTACATTTGATAAGTGGCTCATTCCAGGTCAACTCGACCAATGGCATGGGCTCTTAGGTCATGGATTTTTTTCAAAAAATTTCTTTAGATAGATAGATATCTATGAAAAATATCACTAAAATTTTTTTGAAAATTTTTACGCAAAAAGGGACCCCAGGAAAAATTTCTGAAAATTTGATATTTTCCTCCATTTTTTGATTGATGAGTTACAAAAAATGATGTTTCTCAACTAATTTTCAAGCAAATTAGCTTATTCAGGTGCCAAATTAGGCACTGAGAGGTTAGAAAAGGAAGAAAAGATTAGGTTGAGAAAACTAATTACACTCTATTCAGTTTAGTGAATAAATCTGGAATAAATTTGAGACTATATTTTTGCAATAGCACAGCCTGTAATGATCATCAAATAAATAAGATCCTATCGTTTAAATACCTAGGCATTATTTTTAATCATAATTGGAAATTTAAAGACCATGTAAATTCGATTGTGAAGAAACTCAGATTAAACTCAGAACTTAAATTCTATCATTTAAAGAAATATATAAACATCGACCTACTTCTGAAATTATATTTTTCATGGGTAAAATCACGAATTGAATACGGAATTTTAGTATGGGGTGGTGATTATAACATTAACATTAAACCATTAGTTAACTTTCAAATTAAATTTCTACGATTTTTTCCAGATGTTATCCTTTTAAATGTCAATCAGCTATTTATTTTAAATTGTCTAGTATTCTTACAGAAATTTCCTATGAGAGCCATAGTTAATTCTATAAGCTCACGTGATCTACACAGGCAAAACTACTATCTAGTACCTACCCCCACATAAAGAAATATATGAAAAGCATTTCCAATATCTCTCCGTCGTGTTTTTTAATAAATTACCTAGTGAAATTCAAACAGAATCAAATATCCGTCTATTCAAAAAGCTCTACATTTCTTTCATAATTAATTCTACAGAGATATTTCAATCTGTCAGGTAACATAGATACTGTATACTTCAATGTTTAAAAAATGAATATCATCATTGCCAGCCCAGCCCCTCCCTTTTTTCTGTTTTTATAGTTATCCATTTCCCCCCTTTTTCTTTCGTAATGATAATTATAACTATGATAATCTATGATCCCATGGAAGATCTTTTTGGCTCCTTTGGGAAATCACTTACATTCTCCATTTCTTTTTTGTTTTATGATGTTCAATTATGTGATGCTTCTATACAGGGTGTATCTGAAATGGTGCAACAAACTTTCAGGGATGATAGTACTCATCAAGATGAACAAGAATCGGTATAGAAAGGGGGGTCCCAGACCAAATCCCAGGGAGTTAAAAATGGAGCGCCACCCCAAAAAATCATTGAAAAATTCAATTTGTAGAAGAACTACTATTGGTAAAAACTTAATTATGGTCTCAAAAATTGTGGTTTAATATGATCTTTAAAATTACCTCAAAAGTCTTCACTTTAAAATTTTTTTATTATGAATAAAGTTAAAAAACGCAAAAAATGTGAAAACTCTGCCAAAACCTCATTTTGTATTTCGAAATCCTTTCTTTTGATTTGATAATCTGAAAGATCATAGTTGAAAACCCTTAAGTCCAAAGTTTCACGTAAATACAATCAATATTAAACGCTTGAGATCCTGTTAAAGTTTGTTTTTTGGGTGCGGAAGCAGTTTTCTAATGCTGTTTCCAGAACAGCTGTTTGCGCACGCAAAAAACAAACTTTAACAGGATCTCAAGCGTTTAATATTGATTGTATTTACGTGAAACTTTGGACTTAAGGGTTTTCAACTATGATCTTTTAGATTATCAAATCAAAAGAAAGGATTTTGAAATACAAAATAAGGTTTTGGCAGAGTTTTCACATTTTTTTGTGTTTTTTAACTTTTTTCATAATAAAAAAATTTTAAAGTGAAGACTTTTGAGGTAATTTTAAAGATCATATTCAACCACAATTTTTGAGACCATAATTAAGTTTTTACCAATAGTAGTTCTTCTACAAATTGAATTTTTCAATGATTTGTTTGGGGTGTCACTCCATTTTTAACTCCCAGGTATTTGGTCTGGGACCCCCTTTCTATACCGATTCTTGTTCGTCTTGATGAGTACTATCATCCCTGAAAGTTTGTTGCACCATTTCAGATACACCCTGTATATGTATTTTGTATTTTTGTTATGGCTTTCTTTTGTTAATAAATTTGAATTTGAAATTAAAGGTTACACTCTACTCTTTCTAGTAAAATATAAAAATCCACAACTATTTAATTATAAGTATTAATATTTTTTCAAAAAAATGGTATTTTCGAAAAAGTTTAATAACTCCGAGTTATCTTAAAACATACACTTCAAAATTTTACTTAAGAATCATCTTGACATATACTTTCCATAGTATAAAAATTGGGATGGTGTTTTGGGTTAATGATAAATAAATAATAAATAAATTTGGGATGGAATGAGCCAAGTGTAAATATTTAAAACGGGTTATTGAGTTTTGAAAATAACATTACTTTTAATTACATTAACATTACTAAAAAAACTTTCAATTTGCTGCCGGGGCAATTGAAGGCCAGATATCTAATCCTTCTTTCGTAAACATACTTTTTCCTGTAGAAAAAACATTTTTACTTTCAAAATTCAATCTAAAATATATGCAATCCTTTCATAAAGCAGGAAGAATCCGTCCTGTCTGCAATCGTTCTAAGAGCTTTTGCGGGAATTCGAAATGTCCTAATTCCCTAGTAAAGAACGCAGCTGTGGGAAAAATTCAGATTAAAAGTGGAAATTTGCATAGGGAAAAACGTTGTTTTCACACAAAGCAAGATGAGTCATTAAAAAAAGTAGAAACTTTTTGTCTTTAATCTTTTAGTTTTTTTTAACTTGGTGACCCAGAGGCCACAGAAAGATAAATGATGCAGTGGAGATCAATTTCGTGTACACAAAAGCTTAAAAGTATACTTTTTGAAAAAAAAGACGTTGAGAGAAGCTCCTCTAATATTGGAATATGCATGCAGTCTACGATAGAACTTTAGGTGCTACTTTGATACATATTTCTCTGAAGAGCTTTTACTCTGATAGAACGAAACGAAAAAAAAAACTAAAAATGTATTCAAAGCTTTTTTTGTGATAAATAAATGTGATTGCTTGTTCGCGGATTTATTCCACACAAATTTAAAAAAAGCTCTGTTGAATTAAATTTTAAAAAATGTTTTATCGTAGAAAAATAATATTTGCGCAATTTTGCAGTTTCAAGACAAAACTAATCCTTATGATTTAGTTCCTGATAAAACTGTTAAAAATATTTCATTCTTAATGCTATCTCTATAGTAAATCTTAGAGAAGCTGTTATCAATCAATCAATTAATTACAAATTATAATTACAGTTTTACATTACAATTTAATAGAACAACACAAACACAGAGAAAGATAAAAACCAGAACAATAAAAACAAATAAATACCAAATAATAAATAATTAAAAGAAAACGATTTTTTAAATGTGTGATATCATAAGAGCTATAGCTCGTACATGATGTCTGTTATATTTAAAAAAGTGTGTTACATAAAAGATTAATATACTCTTATATTTTTATTTAAGAAGGCAATAACTTGTTTCATATAATTCAAACTTATCGCGTTTCTACATCTCTTTACCATAGTTTCGAGCAACAAATTAATAACAAACAACACGTATAAAAAAACTTAACCTAATTCTAAACCCACTTTCAAGTTCTCAATTATCGACCATTATCATCTCTTAAAAACAACAACAGCCTTCATCGACTTCCATCTCATTTTCCCTGCAGCTCCTTATTAATACCCAATAACACCCAAACTCCCAGAGCATAACTCACACAACACCTTCCATACATACATAAGCCCGCAAGTATAACGTCAAGATCCTGAAATACGCGCAGCGACCACTTCACTCAGCTTATCCTATTATGAAGAGGCTCGCATGCATATGCATATCATTTCGCAAGGGGGCTTAACACAGTTAAAGGGCGTAAGTGGCTGGAACCACGTGCTCCCCTAAAAGCCCTTTATTAGGGGGCGTCGCTGGCCGCCCCAGATAAATGCGCCCCGGCTTCGTTAAGGATGTCCTATTGAGTGCCCGAGAGTTCTTATCGTCCACTATATCACGTGTCCCGGCCGCTATCGTAACTAAACAGCTCAAATGACCGAGTGGAAAGAAATGCTTCTTGAGGTCGGAAAAGATGTCGCCAAGGTTGGCGGGTGAAGTGCTTGTTTGGCGGTTGGATATAAAATAGATTGTTTTATTTGTTTACTTGGGAATATATAAATCAGCGTTTGAAATTGGCTGTGAGACCACTGAAAACCGGCTCGGACTACTACGGCCACACCGTAAAAACATTCGTCTCTTTACGTATTGTTTTCCGTGATTTTTTCACGGATTAATTCCCTAAGCTAGGAAACGGAATTTTATCCTTGAAAATTTTTACACTTTCAGGAACATATCCAGTGTATTCTTACGCCGAAAACAAAAATGTTAACTTTTCATTTTGAGACTACCGACATATTTTTTCTGTGTTTAAAGTGTAGTCACTTAATATAAAAACATTAAAACTTAATATTAACTCCATTTTCATCAATTATATAATAGTGAACTAAAATTATAATCACAAATCACACGAGCAAAATCTTTTCCAACCTTAGAAAAGTTAACTTCCCTGCATACAGTCTACTACCAAGGAAAAACTAGTTTTACAGGATAGCAAAACCTTGCAACAAAAACAACTTTATATTGAAATTATTTCTCTGCAGGTAGACTAACAAACTAAAATGCAAAAATTTATTTTCCACAAAAATTACCTTTTTTGTTGGAAAGAACTGGAGGAACGATAAATCTTATGAAGTTCTGTAAAACGCGTTTCCTGGTAGAAATTTATTAGTGTGGTGTATTGAAAACACTAACTGGTAATACTTTGCTTGTTGCTCCTAGAGAGCCTGTATACGAGAGAGAGGCGACAACTCAGTATAGCGCGCGCAGATCGGTAAACACACTGTAAAAAAACTGTAGAAAAACAGAAAGTTTCAATAAAAATGACTTCATGTTCACAGGGATATTCTGTCATGTAACATTCCACTGCACTTCTATTTATTTTATGTAAAAAACAACTTTTTCTAGTTTTTTTAGCTTATCTGTACTTAAACAGAGTTTCAGTTCGTGGAGAAAGAAAGAACAACTTCGGATAATTTCTACTTTTATTGAATCATCGTTGGAGCAGCGGTAGCGTGCTTGCTTAGCATGCGGAAGGTCGTGGGTTCTATCCCCGGTTATTGATTTATTAAAATTAAAAAAACAGCTAAAATAAGTCGACACGCATGCGCACAAGCAGAAAATTACTGTGAGGCAACAGAAAAAATATGTAGCTCACTTGACAGAAAGTTTCTTTTTACAGCATTTACCTGTAGGTTACAGTTTTTTTTCTTTTTACAGGATTTTTCTGCTTACAAAACTTTTCTGGCAACTTTTGCTGCCAGAAATTTTCTGTTTTTTTACAGGATTATTTTTTACAGTGCAGGTTTTCTGTTCGCCACAGCCGGTTCCCTCCATAGGATTAGCATTGGACTTGAGACAAGCGGCATGATACAGTTTGGACAGAATTTAGGACAGAACTGGCTAGACAGAACTAGACACCACCCCAATTTATGAATGCCATAAATATTTTTAGATTTAATGTTATCCAATTATCAAACACTAAACTATTTGAAAAGAAATCCAATTTCTTTCCTCAAAAAATAAATTTAGAAATGAAATGAACAAACAGAATAAAATCAAGACATTTAGAAAAATTGTGAAAACACGGGAACACATTTGCATCTACTCAAAAGAAAGTTTAAAGTTGTAAATAGGGGGATGCAAAACTTCATTCCCAGTCCTTCCAAAACTTCATGTCCTTCAATTTCCATTCTGTATTAAAATCCAGGTATATTTCTAACAGTGTGATGCAGAAGTCTAGCTCTTAAGCAGTGCTGTAGTTGAAACAAAATATTTAATTAACCAACACAAAAACACATTGGCGTCGTCGGCTCCTGAATATTGGGGGGGACGTTTTATAAACGTTTTATAAACCATTTGTAACGTTCAACCAAAAAGGGGGTCTGGGGGTCCTCCCCCAGAAAAAATTTAGAAACTTGGCTAGAAACATAATTTTTTGTTGGGATAATGTTTTCCCATTCTCCCACTTGCTTCAACCTACTCTAAATGAAATGAAATCGTGTTCTAAAAATTGGGTGTCCTTCTCCTTCTTGTATACGCCTCATAAATTAGGTGCCATTAGTATATTGGCACCATCCTATATGGTTAAAAGTTGGAAAAACACAAATTCAGTAAATTTTTGGTCGCCCTCAAAAGTTAAAAACATAGTTTTTTAAACAATGTTCCCAATTATTGGGGGGACACTTCCCCCCGGCGACGACGCCCGTGCAAAAAATGTATTATTTATTTGAACCAAAAACACTATATATTGTGGGGGACGCTTCAAGTATTTTAGGGGGTGGTTCAAATATTTAGGGGGCAGCGTCCCCCCGCCTTCACCTCCAATTTCCACTGCTCTTAAGACTTTCCATTGATCAAAAACATAGGAGTCAGACCTCAATTCCGAGAGGTAATTTCTTGGCGAGCGTTTGGCGGAGTGACACGGCAACCCTCCAGTGGCCGGAGTCCGGTATCAGCGCCGGCGAAGAGCCGTCAATAAGCCGGCTTTACGACGTCCTAAATCGGCGTTTACGAGTCGCGGTGTCACCGGACAGCGCTGCTTTACGACGTCCGAGTCCCGGACACCGTGTCCGGCACGCTCCGGCGAGCCCCGAATTTATTCGCGCGGAAGACGCAGATTACTGGGCGGTCCGAATCGAATTAGCCCCCTCTTCGAATTAAGAGTTCGGACCGTGAACGAATTCGAGGACCCTCCGAGTCGTTTATACGGGGCCAGGGCGTTCTTGGGTTTTAAGAGCGAGGCCGTGTTTAGGGTCTTAAACGTCTTGGGGAGACATTAATTTTTGGAGAGGTTCAAGTCTTCTGTGCTTGAAAATGAGCCTAAATTTTTATTTGTGATCTGATGGGTTCTCTCTTGGGGGCTCTAATAAAAAGGGATCTCAAAGATTTGTTTATTCGAATTTCTATAAAAGTGTGGGGAACAGCCAGCAACCACACGATAACAGGACACACATCTTGTTTATTACTGGACTGGACATAGGATAATACAAGAATAACACAAAAGTTATTGTAAAGAAGTAAAGATCAGAATGATAGGAAACTTGGAACTCAATTCTATTTAAAGTTAAATGTTATTTAACATAGAATTTGTAGAATATAAGGTTATAAAAAGTGTGTCTAATCGTTTTCAAATGAAAACTGCAAGTGATTATTTTTTTAAAGGAGATAATTTTCTATTCATGCAGTGAAAATTATTTTTAAGACAATTAAAAAAAGTGTCTTTTAGAGACTTTTTAAATTCTTCCACAGGCAGTTGCACAGCCATATTCTCAATATGTTTTACAGATAGAGAAAATAGAAATATTGTAAGAATTTTATAAAAATGTCTATCTTAAAGATTTCTACAATTATTTAATGTAATTAAAGATATCTCAGGTATTCAGATATTAACAAAAAAGCTACATACTTATTTATTTTGAGACATTAATTAATATTTGTCGCCTATTTCATACCTCAAAAACTTCTCATAAATAGCTCCAGAATCAATGTGTTAACTCAAAATTCAGTGTTTTAATACTCCTTTATTCTAATTTATTATTAAACTTTGAGAATGCTTTAGAGGGGACATAAGATAAAAAGGGGATGATTGACTAGGTGTGAATGCTTACGTAAAACAGGAGAAGATTTTTACTCAAATGGGGAAAATGTCGAAATTTTAATATTATCCGCCAATTCTAATTATTTATCTAAAAATAATTTTGTCAACTTATCAGTTCACCAGCAGGATAAGAGAAAATAACAACCCCGTTTCTTCACACAAACACTTGCCACTTCCGATGGCAACGACCAGAGAAACCCGACACCGTTAACCGACTCATTTCAATTAGCTCACTCATCCCCCCAAAGAAGTCTTAATTGAATGATCCAATCCCAGCGCCCCAAACACAACCTCGCATAATTAAAAATCATTTTTTCGTAACCCGGGACTGGCAACACGGCGAAGTTTGCGGAAACCTCGCGATCGCTCCAAATTAGTAAGATAACGCCGCGTCGCGAAATCCCATCCGTTTGGAAATTAATTCATGGCGTAGGAACTTTTCTTTCTATTAAAGAACGAAAAAGCACGAATAATTTCGTTAAGTCTCCCCCCTTCCCAACTGCGAAAGTTAATCCTGAATTAAGACCGGATGCAATTAAGGAACCTCGGGGTTTTAATTTACAGCGTCCACTAACTTTCCTCTAAACGCAATGAATTCGCTATTTTTATGTCCGTTGGCAACAGTTAAAGCGAGGAGACGGAATTGATAACGACGCCTAATGGGGGGCCTTAACCCTTTAGTAAGAACTTCGAAATACCAATTTTTAAAGCAGACAGTCTCTTAGTATGCGACATTTAAGACTTTCTTTTGTATTATCGTTGCTGCTTCGTGTTTGGTTTCGTGAATTTTATACCTGTGATATTTTTGAACGTTTTATTTTCACCTCCCGTACGTCTTAATTAAGCTTTTAAGTTATGACTACTTAGTAATATTATTTCATACTTTTTTTGTAGTCGAGGCTCTATTGAATCAAGTGTTCTTATTTTAGTTTGCGAATGGGGGATCTTAGAGATAGGAATCACAAGAAAACGATGTACAAATAAATCATAATCAATTCTAATAGATGTTATAATAACGAGTTTTGTTAGAATTCACTCACAAGACGCTGACGTTAAGATTCGTAAGACGTTGCAGAAAAGTTATCGAAAGTTGCCCTATCGAAAATTATTTTATCTTAGTGTCGAAAATAAGAAAGAACTTAGGTTAAAACTTAAAAGTTGAGCAATGGAAACCATTTTCTCCTTAATTACAATCCCAGATAATCGTTGTAGACATCTATGCTTTATCAAGGGGTAATATTAATGAAGTTTAAAAGCAAATTAATTTTTTCTTAAGAAGAAAAAATAAGAATTATCATTAAACAAAAATCTATGAACTCAAAAATGCCTATAGTGTTAACAGTATAAAATAATCTCTCAGAACCTATTGCTGTTTCAAATGGGCTCAGACAGGGTCATGCTCTGGCCTGCTTGCTTTTTAATCTTGCCCTCCAAAAAATCATAAAAGACTCCAACATTAATTCTCATGGAACTATCTTAAACAAGTCTGTTCAGATTTTTGCATTTCCTGACGATATTGACATAGTCGCACGCACTCCCGAGTCACTTAGAGAGGATTTTACATCTCTAGAGTCTGCAGCCAGCAAAATGCATCTAGCAATCAACCAAAATAAAACTATGTACATGCCATGTGGTAATAACAGCAGCCCCTATTTTGAAATTGGGGATTACAAATTTGAAGCTGTTTGCAAGTTTAAATATTTAGGATCAGACAGAGGTTAACATTCTCAATGATCTAATGCCTGAGATCCGTAGTAGAGAAACAGATGCTAACCGATGTTTTTTCGGTCTCAAAAAATACTTGAAGTCTAACTTAACTAGCAGAAAAACGAAGATTCTAATTTACAAAAGCTTAATTAGACCCATTCTTACATACTCTGCTGAGACCTGGACAATGACAGAAAAAGCTAAAGGTATCATCTCTATTTTTGAAAGGAAGGTTTTAAGAAGCATTTTTGGCGGCATAAAATGTAACAAAATCTGGAGAAGAAGAACCAACTCTGAACTCTGTAAATCTTTTAAAGAACCAGATATTGTAAAATATATTAGTATTCAGAGAATTAAATGGGCAGGACACCTAAGCAGAATGGACAAAAATCGTATAACAAAAAAGATTTTCTCGGCCAGACCATTTGGCACCCGAAAAAGAGGAAGACCTAAACTTAGGTGGCTCGACTGTTTGGAAACAGGCATGGGAGTTTTGAGAGTAATTAACTGGAAGTCCATAGCCAGGGATAGAAGAGCTTGGAATTCGATTCTGAGGAAGGCAAGCGCCCACCCTGGGCTGTCTGGCCATTGAGGAAGGAAGGAAGTTTACAGTATACTCCATAGAATTAAAATTTTAGTTGTTAAAAGAAAATGAACTTAAAATAACTTACATTTTCGCGTAATTCTATAGATTTGAATTGAAGAAATTAATCATAAAAATGAATTTCAACTCCAAATTTAAAATTCTACGGTCTATGATGTATGAGCAAAAGAAAAACTGCGAAGAAAAAATGTTACTACATTGCTATAGTTAAATAAAATATTATTAAAGGTTGAGTTTCATTTAACAATATGGTAATTTATTTTTAAATAAAAACCAAATTTTAAAAATGTTTACTTTATTTAGAATTTTTAGGGCGTGTTTCTAATATAAAAAAGCATATAATTTAACTCTTATTCAATATCAGATAAAACAGAAAAAAAATGCATGAATAAAATGATAACTAGAAATTCCCCAGCAATCAGTAAGCCCAAGAACACCACATCAAAACTAAAGATAACAAATGTTTCAAACAAAAAATATCTTTTCTGATTGCTTATTATACTTTAGAGCTTGATACTGTCCAACAAACTCTTTATCTGGGCTGCCCTTATAAATCTATAAACAGTAACCAAGAGTGATAGGAGATTGCTTCCTCATTTTTTTATAAGTTAAAACATTTGATCATATATTATCTTCGATAATGATAACCGGAGGGAGTTTTGATGTTAATAACAAATAGATCAGTGTTAGTTAATAAATCGTGGAAGCGTGTCTGTAAAATGGAAGATGAAGGGGAAGAAATAATAAACTACGAGTTCTTAACCAATGTTTTGGTCCGAAATGAAATTGTCTCTTTAGAAAGACAGTGCTTGAATGTCATTGTCAATAATTTTGATCGATTTAATCAAGCTTTCTTATCCAGCTCCAACGAAGCATTGCAAGGGAATATTTATTCATTACGTAAGAATTATTTTTAATTTCTTTCCCCTTTCTCTCAAAATTTGTTGTAAAATATGCATTTATTAATTAAAAGCATCAGTTTCTCACCATCAAGGTTTATGATATTTTTTAACGGGTGACAATATTCTGCTTGAAATTATTGTTGTATAATTTTATTAAAATTTATAAATCAATCTTAATAAAATTCATAATTATGGGACTTAGAAAAGACAGTGAAAATAATTGGCATAAATCTTGTAAAAGATTCCATAACCCAGGGGATCCAAATAACTGTCATGTGTTATTCGGTAACCAGGGTTGGCTGATTTGGACCCAATTGGGTTGGACCAAAAAGTTAAATATATTTCTTTCAATACTGTGAATGGGTTTTTTCAAAGCTTATATTTTAAAATTTAAGTTGTTTTTTTAAATTTGGGTTTTTTTCATTATTGAATGGGGTTTTTAAAAATTTATGACGCCTAAAGTTCAAACTAGTTATAAAAAAATTAAGGAGGATTTTTTAGATTTCAGTATTTTTTTCAAAGTTAAATAGATTTTTTACAAAATTTAATGGGGTTTTTCAAAGTTCAGGACATTTTTTAAATTTTAATGTTTTTTCTCTCCAAATTTAAAATAGGTTTCAAAAATTAAATGGTGTGTTTTCAATTTCAGTGAGTTTTAAAAAAAGTTAAATCATAGAAAGAACTCACTAAAATTTTAAAAGACCCACATACTATCTAAGAGAAAACCATTAATTTTGAAAAAACCCACACTTTTTCCGAAAAAAACCCAGTTTTATATGGGTTTATTTTATTCAGGGTTTTATTGAAAAAACCCGAAAAATTACCCGGTTTTAAAATTAAACCGGAAAAATTACCCGGAAAAAACCAGGTTTTTTTTTAAAAACCGGGTTTTTGCCAACCCTGTCGGTAACTCAATTTTAATTTTTTCACCAGTTGTTTTGTACATGAAATGAGAGATCAAGTGATAAAAATAATTTTAATTAAGTTAATAATTAAGTTATGTAATTAATATGTTAAGTTTTAGACGTTTAGATGGATTTTTCAAACTAAAAACTTTGTGTTTCCCCATAGGTAGAAAATACTCAAAGGTTATACTAGAAGAATTATATTCGAACGGAACTTTTCACTCTTCGCATTTGAAGTTTCTGGTGAACGAATATTTAAAGGATTTGAAAATTTGCTCTCTACCAATTAGATCATCTTCAGAGATAGTCAGAGTGGTTAGCGAAATAGGACACGTAAGTCATATTCAAACTGTATTCCTGGACTGTCATTATCACTTCCTTAATGGTTAATTTTAAAACTTCTATATGCATATTTTTTCATTTAGTTTTTCATCATTTACTTTAACTATTTTTGAATCTTTAGGTTTTTTTTATTTATCATTAGTATTAAATAAATAAATGGCTGGTAAAATTCTTAAGGCAAACTTAAAACAAGAAAAAATAGGATAGTTTAAAATTCATTTTTAATCTACTTACTCGAGAGTCAACATTGATATTACTGTATAAAAATTAAAACATACGCAGCAAAAGAACTTTCTACTTTTAAAAACTGGATTTAATTGTAAAATAGGCCGCTTTAATGAGTTTAACCCAATTAAAATAAAAAACTGATTAAAAATAACTTTTTGATTGTGTTTATAGAAACCGAACGTTCCAGGACCGATTTCACTTAATATTAATTATTATCAAATACCACTTTCAGTCATAATTAAAATTTTTGCTGTTTTTTTAAATTTAAACTTGGCGTTTTAATTTTTTTTAAATGGAAATTATTTTTTTCAAATGGTTTCTATGAAATTCAGGATTATAATGGAATATACAGGGTGTTTTAAAAGTCCGTTTGGCGGCTTTTATTTGGAACCACCGTGTCCTAGGGTCACGGAAGTAAGGTCTACCCCTAGGTAAGTGACCCGGGAAAATCTATTGAGATGACTTACAGCGCCCCTAGCGGCGAAACAAAATAGTAAAAAAAATTAATTTAAAAACTAAAGGAGATAGATCAAAAACTAGATTTCAATACGGGTAATAGAACGAGGGGTCACAGATTTAAATTGAACAAGGCAAATTTTAATCGGGATTGTAGAAAGTATTATTTTTTTAACAGGGTAGTGGACAGATGGAATGGGTTACCTGAAACGATTGTCAACTCAAGTGGGGTAAACGAATTCAATAATAAAATTGACATATACTGGGAATCGGGTGGTTTGAGTTAAATGGACCGGACCAACCTTGTTGGGCGCTTGCCGGTAGTTGGTCGACTTAATTTGTATTTGTATTGTTGCCAACGTTATGAAGAACTCACTGAAAGAAATTTCATGAAAGAATTGGGAATATTCGAGATATTACCATGAAAAAATAGCACTTTTGTATTTGTATATTGCATTGTTGCCAACGTTATGAAGAACTCACTGAAAGAAATTTTATGAAGGAATTGGGAATATTCGAGGAGATATTACCATGAAAAAATAGCACTTTTTCAGGCCTTAAAATTGAAAAAGTTCGCAAATTTCCAAGGCATTTAACTTTTTGATTAAATTTTATCTTTTTTTAAATTTTTTCTATCTTTCAACTAAAAAAACACAAAACTACCCACTAACACTGAAAAATTTGCAAATTCTGAACTTTTTCTTTTTTGAGGCCTGTAAAAGTGCTTTTTCACATGCTAATATCTCCGCGAATATTCAGGATGTTTTCATGAATTATTTTTTCAGTGATTTCTTCATAACGTTGGCAACAATACTATCACTGAGGTTTTTGCTCTATCTCTTAATTTTTAAATTAATTTTTTTAACTTTTTTATTTTGCCGCTAGGGGCGCTGTAAGTCATCTCAATGGATTCTTCAGGGTCACTTACCTAGGGGTAGACCTTACCTCTGTGACCCTAGGACACGTTGGTTCGAAATAAAAGCCGCGAAACGGACTTTTGAAACACCCTCTTTATATTTAAAACTTAAAATGTTCATTTCTTTTTCAGACTTTGAACTCCCTGGAATTTGATACTCTTATTAGGATGGAGGCGTCTTTTATAAACACCTGCATCCCTCATCTACCAAATATAACGATGCTCAAAATATGCTCAGACTGCACTAATGAAACTCTCAAGCTCATAACTGCTTCCTGCTCCAAACTAGAAAAACTGGTAATGGTCTTTACCAGAGAAGGTCAGGACTGTGCCTTTACTAATGGAGGGTCAAAGTTCTTATGTCCTTTCGAAAACGATAATTTTCTTCCTAATACTATCCTCAAACAACTGTCCTTCTCTAACTATGGAGGTGTTCAGAATGCAGTCACACCAGAAGATATTTTATTTCTTTTGGACAAGATGAAGGCTTTGGAAACTCTCGTTCATCCCGGTCTTCCCGAAGTGCTCTTGGATCAGGGAAGAAAAAGTCTTCTGGAGAACAGTTTAACAGGCCAGAAGCAGTTTAATCTGACTAGTCTGAATCTCACTGATTCGACATTTTGTTGTGTCCCGATTCTTAAACTGTGCCTAAAGATATGTCCACATTTACAAGAACTAGACATGCTGGTGCAAGACGAGATGTTGCTGGATCATATTGCGGCATTCCCTAAGCTGGAACGATTGAAGTTAGTGGATATGAAACCTGGAATAGACTTGACTCGTTTCATAGAAATGAAAGGAAATGCGCTGAAGGTTCTGAAGATATATCGTTTCTTTTTATCTGCCGATGTTCTCATTAGGAACTGTCAAAAATTAGAATACCTTTGCTTGAGTTATGTGGCATTACGAGTCGAAGAAGGGTCTACAGAAATCCATAGCTTGGACAGAATGCAGAAGTTGTACGTGCAGTATTCTAATAAAGTGAACCGCAGAGGACCGCTGTTGAAAATCCTGGATTGCTGTCGCAACTTGAAAAAACTGTCGTTTGCAAACGACATTTTGTACAACTTGGAAACGATGACTAGCATTTCAAGATTCTTGGCGAAAAGCGTTTTGGAGAAAGTATCGTTTCGGAAGTGTTACGTCCATCCCGTATTTCTCGCTTCCGTCCTACTGAACTGCCATTGGCTGAAGACTCTTTCTCTGGTATACATGAAGAACGTAAATGGAGCTATTGTGGATGATCTGTTTGAATTTTTGCCTTGTAAAAAGCATTGCGTTGAAGTATTGTACTGTGATTGGCGGGATTATATACCTACAAGTGATAGCGAGGATGACATGGAATACTTTCCTTGATGTTGAAACTTCGAACGAGCTTTTGTTCTGTTTTTCCAGAATATTAAAATCTGTATTAGAAATCGTTGCGTTATTTTTTTACTTGAATAAAAAAATGTTTTTAAGACTGGTATTTTAAATTAATCTGTGTTTTCAGTTTACAGACAAGCAATGTAAAACATGGACCTTTTCAACTTTTTAGAAAAGTCTTCCCAAGTCGTAGAAGTATGTCAAATACTAATCCTTAAAAAAATAAATGAATCCTTCACGGACCAACCTTACCCTATACACCCTTAAAAAGATAGTTTTTTACACTAAGTTTTCTATTGTTTTTGACGAAAATTTTTCGTATGCCTAAGATAATTTGGATAAAGATAAATTGGATTTAATGCAATCATCACAAAAAGAATATCTTTAAAAACAAATATTTGAAGTCAAAATTTCTTAAAATTGAAAAAAAAATTCTTTCTTAAAAGTGGTGTATAGTATATTGTCTTTTAGAACAAACAGCACTTGTGCAAAAACGAAAAGCTAATTTGATACACCAGTAGTGTTATAAAAGTAACTAAAACTAGTATGGAAAAAGTTTCCATTTTTTTCTTTCCCAGGATACGCTTTTTATCTCTGGTTTTAGATAAACCATAAAAAATAAGAAAAGTTTTTAAAACTTTTCTGCGTTTATTTTCCAGATTTTATTAGAAGCCAGAACAGTAAGTACCAAATCGTATAGAGAAGAAAAATCTGAGGACAGATCCTCAGGTTCAACTCCTCCCTCCCGAAATTTTGATAATTATTATTAATTATTTAATTGTGCTGTTTTCCTCTTGAGAATAGGCAATTCCAATATATTTTTAAAACGCTTTTATTTATTCGATAGTGGTACCTAAGAGAAGAACATGAGTGCAAAATTTTTTTAATTACGATGATTATTTATTTTTTAATTTAGTTTCAAAGTTGGATTTTATAAAAAAAGGGCACGAGCTTGAAATTTTTTTTAAAATTTTGAAGCTATTGGTCTGAAATTTTTACAGTATTCATGCTTTATAGCCCAAACACTATAAAAATTTTACAGAAAAATGCATTGATAATTTTACAATTCTTTAAAAAAAGATTTTTAATTTTTTTTAGTTTAAAATGTTCCAGGTAAACTAAAATTTGTAATAACTAAATTTTTCTTGGAGTTTTAAATCCATAGTTTAGTGCCATTCAATGTTTTGCATGTTTAATTATTATATGCTAACTGTATTGGCTTAAAATTCTAGAATTACTATTATTTTTAGGAAGAAATATTCAAAAATCATTTAAAAAATTACTTTAATTAGATTTATATTAAAATCTAACAGTCAACCAAGGTATATAAACTAACAAGGTAGGCTCATAAGTGACGTCACCCAGGATATAAAATAACGGACCAATCAATGACGAGCATATCAGCCAATACAACGCCATTGCAATGCAACAGATCGTAGATACTAATTGGGTCGATATTATTGAAATTCATTATTTAGTTTGTTTTAAAATTTATGAA
The DNA here is from genome assembly GCA_024610705.1 of Tetragnatha versicolor. Lineage (NCBI taxonomy): Eukaryota > Metazoa > Arthropoda > Arachnida > Araneae > Tetragnathidae > Tetragnatha > Tetragnatha versicolor. Next base: position 45,723,260 of record JANDEH010000008.1, read on the forward strand.
TAAAATCACCCACTTATTTAAAAAAATTAGTATAAAAATATTAAAAAAGATAATTAAAGTGACAGACGATTTTAAGAATACTATTTCTGAATCTCAAATAAAAAATAAACAAGCTGACTGGACTGTAAAAGGATCATTAAAGGTAAATGCACTAAAATTTTGAATAAATCCATTATTAAATTAAATTAATTAGTTCTTAGATTTTAGCTCATTGTTTTCCATACTTTCAAGTACTTGATTTATTTAGATACTGAATATTTTTTGTTTTAAAAATCTAAACTGCTTCGATACAATGGATATTCAAGTTTGACATAGCAGAACAGCGATATTAATTTTATCATAACAAGAATGTTCTGAAAAGTTTTCATGATTGAATATTTGCTTAATATTTTGTTTTCTTTGTATCAGCAGCTGTTTTAATTTCATTTATACAAGTTAGTAATTTGTGGCAAGACTAGTGATCCGCGTGTTAAATTATATTATTTACGCGGCACGCGACTTTATGTGGCAAGACTAGTGATCCGCGTGTTAAATTATATTATTTACGCGGCGCGTGACTTTATTTTATTATAAGCTTTTTTCAAAATTCACTCGTTCCATTGTTATGTAAATAAATTATTCATGTTTATATTTTAAACGTTTTGAGCATTTAATTAACCACTCTGAAATAATCTACCACAAATTAAAATCAATAAGCAGAGAGATTGAAGCACATCGTTGTAGAGCTCAAGGTTCATATTTTTGATCGGCTATTATTGAGTTAGAATTATTGGTCTAATTCAAAACACTTGATAACCTATAAACATGTTCGTAATTGTGTCCAGTGTAAACTGTTATAAAAGTTTCTTTGGTCCTTATTTTAAGAAAAATCGCCAAAAATAAGCATTTTCCCATGCTGTGAATAGGGAATATATCCTGGGTGACGTCATTTTCAAAAGCCACGCCTTTTTCGCCGGAAGAGCATACCTTGTTAGTTTATATACCTTGACAGTCAACAATCTTTCAAATATGTAAAACATTAAATGGCACTAAAATATATATTCAAACCTCCATGGAGAAAAGGGCGCAAGTTTAGAACTGCTGATGGTTGGCGAGTTTTGACTATTTGGCGCCATATTTAGAAGCCACATAATTCACTTAACATCAGTTAGGGTAACTGTATAGTGATTGTTATCGCTAAAAACTTGGCGCATCAGCAGTTCTAAACTTGCGCCAAGAAATGTTTAATTATAATAAATTTTAATTCGCCTACAGCTTGAATATTTTAGAATATTAATTTTTTTAAATTTCTTGAAAAATTAAAAAGTTATTAATGGATTTTTCTAAAAAAATTTTATGTTGTTTGGGCCATAAAGCACGAAAAAAATTTCAGAGCAATAGTTTCAAAATTTATAAATATATAAAGCCTGACATCTACGTCACGATGAGGTCATATATGCGGGGAAAATCAGTGAATTTAATAGAGGAGATTAGTGAAAACGTCACTTCCGGTTTCTTGTTTTGTTTGGAAACGTTGGCCCCGTTTACATGGACCACTTTAAATCCCGGGATTAAAGCCGGGTCCGAGGAATCCAGAATTCGTGCTAAAAACCCGTTTACACGTCCAGTCCTCAAATGCCGGGATTTGACGTCACTGATCACGTGACTTGTCGAAGTTGCGTAATCTCTCTCCCATCGTTCGATGTTTTGTTAATTTATATTTTGAGAAAAAAAAAGAAATTAAGGTATTTTTAGACAAACAACTTAAACTGATGGTTAATTAACAAAAATCCTGATTGCTGAATTCGGGTTTCTCTTCAATTCTCGAAATTTTCTATTTTAATTTCGCATGATGCAGAATTAGACTAAAAATTTAACGGGGGTAGAAATTCCTTTAAATCAACAAAATATAATTAATATTAACAAAATGATAAGCTTTACACTAGGAACAATGTAATTAGCAAACATTTCGATTGCTCAATAAAAAATACTCTCCAAAATTCTATGGATGATTAGGATTTAATCACCTCCACAAACCTTAAAAATGTAGTTAGTTAAAAAAGGAATTTTTAAATAAAATAAATTAACTGTGTGTCAATTTAATAATGTCAATCAAATTTAGATTCTAGAGAATTCCGAAATTTTTTGGTATAGAGTAGGACCTTATGGGTTCAAAAGGAATAGATGCACAATAAAAATATATGAAGATTTAAAAGATTTATGTGTTGAGGTATAACTCGCCTAACATCCCTTTTTGTCTAGCGAACAGAAGCAAGAAAAATAAATCTTGCAATAAATAGTACTAAGGCTATGTATTATATTCAAGAAAATAAATCCTAACTTTCAATATTATTTAGGTTCTAATGATATCACAGAAAGAAAATAATTTTTATTAAAAAAGCATGTACCACAGCATGTAAGTTGCCATAATATTTGGGATCTGGTTATGTATTAAAGTGGGTAATATGTACTGAAAAAAATTTTAACTTGGTGAAATTTGCCATGTGTGTTTTTCATTTTATTACAAATGAATTTCTAGAAAAAACAGTGATGGACAAATAAAAGGCGAATGGATATTACAAATAATAAGAAATTAAGACATAGGTAATTAATACAAGATGTATCGGTGAACCGAAAAAAGTTTGCAATAATTGATGTCCCAAATAAACATGAAAAAACCTCATTTGGTTTTATGTTTGGTCACTCAGTTTTATGTTTAAGTGGTCGACTGAAAATTTTTATGAAAGTTAGCAAATTCACATGAGGCATCCAGTTTCCATCTCCTAAAATAATCATTATTCATTAAAAATAAAAAGATTAATTAATACAATATTGATAAAAAAACCTTAAAATTAAAATGGGAATTTTTCCCAATACTAAAAAACATCAGGACTTTTCTGCTAGAAAATAATTTATTTTTTTCAGTTTTGAACACATCACACACTCATTCTACTCTAAGTTCTCACAACACAAAATAAAATATAAAGGTATATAAAAATTTGTGTGCTACTGTTTTTTCATTAAGGCATTGGCCAACTCGTCAACATAGAAACTTGCATATTCTGTAATCTGTAAGGCTTAATATTGTCAAGCTGTTGGGGATGCCACATATTGGAGACTCTTCTGATGATACAATTGACAACACCGAGAAAGATTTGTTATTGGATGTTCCAAAGAAACATTCAAAAACAAACCTCACCCAGTTTTATGCTGTTTTCCCCCTTCTGAAATCAAACATATAATTCACAAAAAATAACAAGGTATTTATAACAATATTGTTTAAAAAACCTTAAACTCAAATTTAACCATGAGTAAAAATTATCAGGAGTTATCTTTAATTTCTTTTTTAGACCATTTTAACATTATCATAGATAAAATGATCTTAATAAAAGCCAACAAAAGTAATATTAAAACCAGATAAAAACAAATATTTTAGAATTAACTTCGAACAAAGTATAGAAACATTTCAGTTCAATATTCTGTAATCCGTAGGGCTAAATAGTATTGCCAAGCTGTTGGGGACGGCAAATGTTAGACACTCTTCTGATGATATATAATTGACAACACCGAGAAAGATTTGTTATTGGATGTTCCAAAGAAGCATTCAAAAACAAATGCTTCTCTAAATTTTGATAACATTAAGTGTCATGTTGATCCCCATCCATAGTTGATCCCAGTAAACGATGTATTTTACATTAAATTAAATAGGAATGATCGGGACCAGTTGATTTCGTAAACATTAACCGTGATCACACTATGCCGACTTGACTGCAGTTATATTGTTCACCAAGAGAGGGGTCAGATAAAACTGGATGAGATAACTTAGTTGTTATCAATGAACTGCATTAGTTTTAAAAGGATATAGTAATTTTAACGAGTTCATTATTCCCAGTTTTGAGGGGTTTAGATGGCATATAGACAACAAATGTTAATATAAAGTATATACTAATGTGTGTGCTTTTGATTTTCAAAACTTAAAAACCTAGCATAGGACAATATTTTAGTGTAAACAAAAATATCCAACTTCTCTAACATGATGAGATTTCAGATACAGGATACAAGTAATCCATCTTAGAATTATTGTTTCACCATGATTTATCATAGTGGAAACAATATAGCCCTTAATTTACCAAGAAACTTAAAAGTTCCAACATAAATTTTATAAGAAATAAGGAAAATTAGAATGGTTAGTTGTGCTTGTGATCGATAGTATGCAACTTTTTTCTCCGATTTAAAGGAATTGAAAAACTTACCTTACTTGGAGAGGAAATCCTGTTTACGATAAAAACCTGGGTTAGTTATTTCTTGAAGTTAATTTCACAATATTTAATTCGAAAAATAAATTTCTCATCTACAAGTTAAAGCTGTAAACAAACATGGAGGATTTTACAAAGCGCAATGCATCATGGGAAAGCCGGTTTCAGAAATTCCAGCTTTGAACCCGGCTTCGGAGGTGGAATTTACGATTCCACCTTTTTTTCGGCATTGCGGGTTTAAACCAAGGTTAGTAGAGGGAGAAAGGTTGGCTCATAAGAAATAAACAGCGTTCTGTGACGTCACAACGTGTACCGAACCAGTCGCGCTATGTTCAATCCATGCGTTTTGTACGTTTAACTGCGTTCGTTCGGCCATAATTTCTTTCAATTTATTTACTTTTTTTTTTGAATTTCACTTTAAAAACCTCATTTATAGTAACAGTTGAGTTTATATTTGACATGTGCATTATTTTGCTTTCGATCTTCATTGTGTTACGTGTGCTTAACTTCGGTTGTTAGTTAATAAATTAGCTCCCTTTTATCTATTAATTTTCGTTAAATTTCATCTTATTAACCTCATTTGTGGTGACTGCATACAATTTATATTTAGATAGATAATTATTTATACAATTTCTACTTTTTCAATCCTATGGTAGTACTATTTTTTTAAATATTAATTATTATTAATTTATTTTTATATTCCCGGACTTTCATATTAAAAATTACGAAATATATTTCATTTGTGATCAAGATCATTTTGCTCTTGTAAACTAAAAGTGTTATTGAAAATATATCTCTGAGAAGCTCCACTTGCATTGAGATCCATTGATTAATCCTTGATATAGTCATGAATTTAATTGTAACTTTTGATGTTATTTAGCAACTATCTAACAATTGGTTAAACACATCCTTTTTTCAGATAAAATAAAGCTATTTCAGAGCAAAATGACCATAAAAGGGTTCAAGAAGTTATTTATCAAATTATGAGAAGATTGAATGAACACCTCCAGTTTCTTGGATAATTCAATTTTTAATGAGGAAAATAAACTGTTTGTTGAGTAATAAAGAGAGAAATAAACAATTCAAGTATTCTAAAAAGTTTTAAGAAATATAATTCTGTTAAATTTCTAAATAGAGGAATAATTATTCCCTAATAGGTAATTTGTTTTTTATTTGTATCTCCCAAATGATTTAAGTTAGACTCCAATAATTGAAGTGGAAGAATCAAGGAGAAATTTCAGTTTCTCTTTGTCAAACTCTAAATAGAATGAGCGTAAAAAGTTTTGCATCTGAAAATTTCAAGAAAATCTTATTTTTAAGAATAAATTTTATAATAAAATTTATGTTAAGGTCACGCAAGAATACAAAATCTGTAAATAAAGAAATAAACATACACACAACATTCACAAAATAAATTTTTTATTTCCAGCACTTCATTTGAACTAACATTTTACAAGTGTTAGCATTCCATAGATTTAAGATCCATTATTTATCATCATCCATTATTTGACAATTTTCTGCAATTTCTTCATCTGCACGGTAGCATTTAAAAACCCATTCTTTTTTCAAAGCCTCCATCTTTAGGAAAACTAAAAAATGAGACAAAGCAATATTATAGTTAATGATTTATATAAGTATAATTAACACAAAAAGGCCTTCTCACCAAGAAATATTAGTATTGAAATAAAAGTAAGAAAATTTGAGTTAAAATATTGGTGAATAAGTAAAAATGAGATTGGCTATATATAGATAGAAAAGTTTTACAAATAGTAAAAAATGCAGTCCGAACACTACTTTGCATCAATAATTACTAATTCATTGTAATGATGCTTTTCAAATAAAATATTTTTCTTCCTTAGAGAAACAAAGGTAAATAGGTAATAGAAAAATTAAACCATATTTTAAGAAAAATATTGACCTTTTCGCAGAGGAAATATGAATGTTAGCTGCACAGGCATACTTTGAGAAAATATAAAAACTATCCAAATATACCACACCGTACCAAGAAACATTATGAATTAATTAATCTCATAATATTTTATGAAAATTAAAACTAATCCCTTTAGGTACGCCAGATCATTCAAATCAACTTGGTTACTTTTAAAAGAAATAAATAAATTATACACTCAAGAATGCAATGTACTATACAAACTAAAGTGTAAGAACATATTTCATAAAAAAGGAATTTGAATTAGAACTCACCGAAAATACGATCTGTCATTTGTTTTTCCTCTGCAGTTCGAACAACCAGCCACGGCACTCCAATCACCTTTTCCTTAAGTCATTTTTATAAACTGCACAAAATAATTCCATCAATTCATTAATTTTTTACAATATTCAGTTCAATTAAACACCGTTTCGGTCTTCAACTCTTCAAACTCCTATGCACGCGCTTGTACAAACCACCATTGCTCGGACACGTTCGGTACACGTTGTGACGTCACAGTACCGGTTTGTTTGTGTTTTATGAGCCAACCTTTCTCCCTCTACTAACCTTGGGTTTAAACCGAGCCAAATCCCGGGATTTGTGTCCATGTAAACGGGGCCGTTGATTCGATCCGTGATTGGTTACATACGGATCCGTACTGTCCGTACAGTTCACGGAACCAATCACAGACTGAATTTACGTTTCCAAACAAAACAAAAAACGTCACACTAATCTCGTCTATTCACTGATTTCTCAGGGATTTTACCATACGCTTGACGTCATCGTGACGTATTGCGAGGCCTTTGTCTGTGACGTAGGAATTTCCACGCCTACAACATTTCGGTTATGAGTGCAATACTGTGTCTCTATTGATAGTGACATCTAGCGGAAACTCTGGATGTATTCATATAATCATATTCATAGTAAATTTAGAAAGACATGCATCTAGGTAACTTTGTGTCTTCGTAAATCGTGTCAAAAGAAAAACAATAAACAGTACTTCTGAACTGCATCGATGACTGCTCGATACATCTAAGAAACACATTTTAAAGTTTATTTGGAGTTATTTTAAGTTGGTAACGAATTTCTCTCCTTAATATTTTCTCAGCAATGGATTCCGAAGCTGGAAGTTCGCATAAAAGACTTAAAACAGCTGAACGGGATTTAGATTGCACCAATGCTTCAAGAGGAGTTTGGTTGGTTAAGGTTCGTAACCTTTTAATTGTTAAAATCAATAAAATTGAAATGATCAGAATCAATAGAGTGAAAACACGAGTATGAGCATCTTTGTCTTTAGCCCTCATGTGCTGTTGTGCCAAAGAGTTCCGTGAAAGAAAGAATGCATAGAATTGTCGACTACTTTTAAGCTAAAATACAGTGAGTCCTGAAAGTATTCGTACACCCAACAAACTTGCGGAACAGCTTTAGAATAGGTCCACTTTTGGCGACCTTGGCGCCGGCCGCCATAATTGAAACCCGTCCGCCATGTTTACCTACATTTTCACAGCCTGTCGGCCATGAAATACCGCCAACTTGGCGACCGTTCAAAAAGTGGACCTATTCTAAAGCTGTACCCAAACTTACATTAGTATACCTATTATGGCCAAATTCCACGTGCAAAATCAATACAAAAATTATCCTAACATAGTATGCTATTTGATAATAAACCAAAAAACATAACAACAGTCAGAAAAAAATATTTTGAAAAATGAAACGATTTGAAGGCCCAAACAAGTATTGACTAACATTGAAAGCCATTGCGGTAAATGAAGCGAATCCGGCCCGCAAGCTGAATTTGGCGATTTTTTTTGTCGCCAAGTGGAAAACCGATGGCATCAGAGCATTGAATTGTTACCGCCAAATTTGGCGCTGAAAATCTCCGGGCTGGATTCGCTTCATTAACCGCCATTGCCATAGACTTGACATTTGCTAAAAGCATATTCATTCCTGCACACGCTCGAGTCTTGAGACCCATACCAATAAATCAATTTCTTTGGCTCAAACCTATCATTTAATTCACTTGTAAGATTGAACCTAAGAATTTGACCTGAAAAAGAATGAAGAAAGAATTGTGTGGGTGCATATGAGCGCGGCTTTTTTGATAGCATCTACACTTTACACCTTCTCGATCAGGGGTTTCCAACTGGCGGCCCGTGAAGCTCTCTGAAAACCCTCCAAAAAGTAGCTTAAAAACACTTTTTAGCACACTAAAATTCAAAATTTTTTCGGGGGAGAACCCCCATATACCTCACATATTATGGACTAGCTTCGATCGTTTTCTATGGTGCAAGAATTAAAAGTTTGAAGTTTCAAGAGGTTGTTTGTAAAACCTTTAATTCCCCCTGAGCGTTAGCAAGGGGGTATTAAGGCTTTATAACCTTTGTCATGAGGAGGGACAAAATGGGGTATCTAAAAAATGGGTAAAACAATCATCTAAGAAAAATTTACAAACATTTTCTTGAGGAAGACCTTTTCATTTAAGTAATATTCAGAATAAATATATTCAGTATTCCTACGAGTTGTATAAGAGTAAAAAAATCATATATTCTCTGGAATTTTGGAAAATGCAGTGCATAAATTCAAAATATGTAAACAACCTTCGTCCCTCTTTTGTTGGAAAAGTTTCATATTGAAGACTCTCATCCCAAAAAATTATCATCGTTAAAGACTTGACTTATCCCTCTAACACTCCATTACTGTAGCATAGGGCCTCTGCCATGAGTCTCCACGTGACTATTGGTGGCAAGATGTTTTGCCTCCCTCCATGTCACTCCGATATCCTTTAGTTCCCTCTTAATTGTCCTTCGCCATGTTGTTCTAGGCCTTCCCCTCTTTCGATGGCCCTGGGGGTTCCAGTCAAAGACCTGTCTAACCTTGAACTTTTCAGGTTTGCGAAGTACGTGGCCAATCCATTTCCATTTCCTTTTCTTAATTTCAGACTCCACTGGTTTCTGTTTGGCTTTTCTTAGAAGATCTTCATTGTTAATTTTATGAAACCATTTTATATCCAGAATTCTTCTCAAGCATTTGTTAATGAAGATCTGGATTTTTTTCATGTTGGTCTTATTGCAGTGCCACGTTTCAGATCCATATAGAAGGACGGATTTCATCATCGTTAAAGAGGAGCCAGATTACTATGTGGCCCGCCACTTGACTTGTAATTTCGATTGCAGCCCGCAAGTACTTAGAAGTTGGAAACCCCTGTTCTAGATGTCATTATGGACCTCAAGAAAAAATGTGTTCATGTGCAGTTAAATTAGGATTAGGAATGAAGCTTTTCAGAAATTTTAAGTGTATGGCAATTTGCAATGGTTTGCAGTGTTAGTCTATGGGAGTCAAATACTTGTTTGGGCTTCCAAACCGCTTCATTTTTCAAATAAATTTTTTCTAACTGTTCTGATATTTTTCGTTCTTTTTCGTACATTATAAGGAAGAATAACATACTATGTTTGGATCTTCTTTTTTTTAAATTTTGTACATGGAATTTAGCCACATGCGGACCTGGAAAAAGTTGTAACCTTCCCCCGAACCTAATAAAATTTACCTTAACCTTACTTATGTATTGCTCCTATGGAGCTGGCAAGGGGCTTCCCCCAGGGGCGTAGCGAAGGGGGGGGTCCCCGGGTCCGGACCCCCCCCATGGGCCCGACCCAAAATTTTTGAACCCTTTTTTAGGCGTTAAATATTCCAGTGCCTACTCAAGAGAGGGCGTCTATGTCCCTTAAAAGTGTCTAAAACCCACGTATTTTGCATGTTAAAATCTAAAATTTTCCGGGGGAACCCCCGGTGTCTCTATAACAAAAGAGTAATACTATACTAAAAGAGGAAACCAAACCCTGTTTTAAGGGTCAAATTTCCAAACATATTTTGGGGGAGTACCCCCTGACCCCCCTTGGGAATTTATTATAAACAACTTTTTTTATGATGAGTTCGTCGAAATACAAAACTCCTAGCAAATAATAAATTCCTGAAAATATAATGTTCGAAATTCGGATTAGGTGTACCAAAACGAGTTGAAAACCTGCATTTCAGACTTGAATTACCAAAAATTTTCTGGGGGAGGTCCCCCAAACCCCCCCCTAAGGTAATTCGAACACGATTATTTTCAACCTTTTTAATATTATATTCGTTGAGAAGATTCAATTTGATTTTCAAAATTCTTAGCCCCCCAAAACCGAACCCTGGATCAACTACTGCCTCAGAAACGTTCGATTTTCTATTTTTTCCTTTAAAAATTATCTAGCTTACAAGGAGCGGTGTTCCTCGGTTATTACCTCATAAATGAAGTAAAAAAACTCCTATTAAAATTCAAATTTCCAAAAATTTTCTGGGGGTGGACCCCCAAACCCCCCTCTTTAATATGGAGCTACTGAATACTCTTAATCTGTTTTTTGACGGTCTCTGTACTTAATAAAAAATTATGTGGATCATAACTTTCAATCGCGAAGTAGTAATACTTAATCTTAATTATTACACTAATGAGGAAGTTGCATGATTTTTTTTTATTTTTTTAATCGATTCCTCTTGCAAAAATAAGCAACTACCCAAAATTTTAGGCCTATCGAGAAATTTTTTGATTACCAAAAAAATTAACAAAAATCCCCTTTTTAAAAGCGCGCGAAAACGCCAAGAGTTTGGATGTGACGTCATCTTATATTAAACATTGTTGTAAAGCAATGGAGTTGATGGTATTATTGTTGACGTCATCTTATAGTTTAAACAATAAACGTTTTCAGTCACGTGTTTTTTTCTCGACTTTTAAATTAAAATATTTAATTACCTGTACATTTTTTTGAAAAACTGACTAGGTATTTCATTTTACCATTCAAAAAACCATACGGAACACTTGTTTGTTTTTGAAAATCTGACACATGCAACTTCCTTATTATTAATAAATGATTAACTATATTAATTAACAAAGAGAAAAAATTATTTCACTAATTGTAGAAACTTTTTGATATCCAATGGTAAATTTTTCGCACTGGACCCCCCCCATAGGAAAATCCTGGCTACGCCACTGGCTTCCCCCGAACCAGGTTTGTAGGGTCGGGCACTTTTTCCAGGTCCGGCCACATGGTTAAAATTTGTTGGGTTAGGTGTACGAATACTTTCTGAAGTCACTGTTTTTTATACTTTGTATTTGCCGCTGTTAGATTCTTAAGAATGATGTGATCATTAAAACTTACTTTAAAGCTAAATCAGTTGATTCCGCTTAATGTGAAAATTTTTGTCCAAGATCAAAATGATAACAATACCCGACTGATAATAATAAGCGATTATATACTAAAAAGTGGCCAGCACTTTGTATGCTGCATTTTGTATGCTTATGTATAGAAATTAGCCTTCAAAGGTGAAAAAGGAGGTTTTTAAGGAATTTCCACCAAATTTTGATAACAATAAACAATGTAATGATCACATAAAACAATACATTTTGCGTTAATTTAAATAGCAGTGATCAGGACCAATCAATTTAGACAACATTAACTGTGATCACATTAAACGGAGTGGACTAGTTTATATTTTGTATTTGTTAATGTTTAGAATCTTAAGAATAATGTGATCATTTTTTAGGTACCTAAATACATCTCATCCTTGTGGGAAAAGGCAACACCCCTTAGCGAAGCTGGAAGACTTAAAATTTCGAGGTGAGCCAAAGAAAAAACTAGCTGTTATTGTAATGCACCTTAATATGGCTGTCAGATGTACACCTACACTAAAATAGTTGACAATAGAACAATTTTGTGTTTTTTAAAGATCTGTTTGTGCCCTTGAAATTTTTCTTATTAAATATTCCAATTATGTTTAATACCTAATAATTTTTTCCCTTAGGATTGGAAATAAAACTGACATCAAATTTTCCTTATCAGATGAAATGCTAAAGAATACAGATGGTACAGTTAAAACTGATTTACCTAAAGAACACAGATTTATGATTTCTAACATAGCCCACCAAACACTAGCTGTTTTCGGTATGATTCCCGTATTATTTTCCATTAGTTAATCCACTTTAGGAATTAAAAAATTATCTTGTCTAATTTATTTGTATATTGGGAAATTTTCAAATGAGATAATCTTCCACCTTTTAGGTCCTGAAAATGATGACAATGGTAACTCTAGTGATTCTAAACCTGGTATGTTCTCTATATATGTTCTTTGATATAAGTAAATTTTCATTTAAACCTCCGCAAATTTCTGCTATTAGACCAACTGCTGTTGCACAATCCAACACAAGAACAATGATTCCACATTACAACTTGCATATCAATTACAAATTTTCCGCTTCCTTCAAGTTCCATTCAGATCTGAATTTATGTGGCAAATAATAAATTGAATTGTAATTTGAATTTGTCTAATTCTAATTTGAAATAATTGGCTGATGTTGTTTCTTTAAGTACCTACCCTCAATATTGATAAAATACAAAGTTTAAAATTTGATCTAATAAATTCTCTGACCAGAAAGACATTTTATCCTTTTCCCAGCCGGTCAGGCAGATGTCACAACCTACTTTTAATTCTCATTTGTATTTGAACCAAAATTGTTTCTATCTTCGGCGGTTTGTTAAAAAACGAAACTTTCTTAATCACTGTTGGTCAAGGATACTTCATAATGCCAAATTGAAGAAATCAACAGTGGTTAGAAGGCTACCAGAGGTTCAGAATACAACCATAAATGTAACAACGTGTTTATCATTTAAAGTTTTAATTTGAAACAGGGTTGGAAAAAAACATGTTTTTTTAATAAAAAACAAAAAACATGTTTTATTTGTTTTAAACGTGTTTTTTTTGTTTAAAACCTTTATTTGTTTTTTTACCCTCGACAAAGAAATTATAAGAAAACCCATGATTTTTTAAACGCTTTTATTCTACTTGCTTTTGGCGGCGTTTTACGGGAGGAATTTTATAACTCGATTTTCGGGCACTTCCCGATATGTTAGGGCCCCGAAACTTTGAACATAGGTGTAAACCTCATGTCACTCCAATATCCAACCATTCTCTAGTCAAACAACCAAAGGATTAAGTTAATTAACAAGTATTTTTAATTAACAGAAAAACCAGATTTTGAGACCTTTCCCAAGGGGCTATTCTCCCTAAACCGTGCACAATGTTGTATAAGGCATAACATCATCATATTCAAAAGTCAAAACGAGAATTGCCCAGTAATTACAATATTTATGGACGATTAATCACTTTTTTTTTACAAGATCTTGTACATAAAATTTCAGGCACTTCCAAACGATATAAAGTTCTAAAACTTTGCACCATGGTGTAAACTCGATGACAATGCAATATTCAATAATCAACTAGTCAAAACCTCCGTAATTAAGGTAATTAACGAGTGTTTTTAGTTATCCTTTTAATTCATATTTGAGACACTTCCGTGAAGCCAATGGCTCCCAAAACCAGTCAGATAATATATTAGGTACTAGCTGTTATACCCGGCCTTGCACGGGTGGGGTGTATAAATTTATTTTTATTAAATATTTCTTAAATACATTTATAATTTTGTAAATTAGCAATATTACAAATCATCCCGGTATCCCAGACGCCTCTTTCCTATCCCAGTGTTCCCGGTAATCTTATCCCGGTGGTCACGGTAATGTTGCTAATCCCGGCGTTCCCGGTAATTTTCCTATCTCAGTGTTTATGGTAATTTTTATATTCCGGTATTCTGGGTGTCTTTATGGTAAATTTCCTATTCCAGTGTTTTCTCGGTAATTTTTATAACCCGGTAATTTTTCCATCCCGATGTTCTCGCTAATTTTCAAATCCCGGTGTTCTTGTCACTTTTTACAATCCCGATGTTCCTGATAATGTTTAATAACTTGATGCCTTTATAAAATAACAAATTTGAAACCATAGTAAAAAGTCTAGTAAATTAGTAAGTCTAGTGAACAAATTAACAAATTTAAAACCAGTGTTTAAAACTAAAATAAAAGATCTAGTAAATGAAAAAGTCTAGTGATCTGTCCAATTTGAAACAATGTTTTATTTTTAACTCGTTGTATGACTGGTAAAACAGGTTTTCAAACACGGAAAAATAAGTGAAAAAAAGCAGGAAAAACGGGAAAAAAAGAATGAAGGACTGATTTTCTCTTTATAAATTATAGCCTATGTCCTATTCTGATGTATAAGCTACATTATGGTAGAATTTCATTAAAATCCATTCAGTAGTTTTTGCGTGAAAGAGTAACAAACATCCAGACAAACATTCACAATTATAATAGTAGTAGGATATCACTGCAATATTTTATCTTCAAAACGTGATTTCTTACCTTCCAATTAACAATTAAGATAATTAGCGATTTAAGATAATAACCGCGAGAAAGAAATCGCCAGAAGAGCGAGAAATCACCAGAAGAGCGAGAAATCGCCGAAAATTGATGCCCATCGCGAGAGCAGAAAAATACGCTACTTTTATAATTTATGGACTACTGAAAAGTCTGAATGGGATGCTTTTTTTTTCTTTTTCTTGTGAATCTTTTTGATATGGACGGATTTTATCGGCGAGTGAGCCGATGTTATATTTCACCATCATATTGTAAAAAACTAAAATTCCATTCTAACATCAGATTAAATATGTTTGTAATAAATGCATTTTTTCTTGTGAGTTTTTGTTAAGAAAAATACCATGACTAAAAAGTAGAAAATAAAAAAGTAAAAAAAAAGATTTTTTAAAAAACGCTTTTATTGAAGTGTTCTAAAAGGTCAAAAATAATTATTTCGGTTTGACAAATAATTTATTGGGAAGTAGAAAATACCTTTTTGGTAAGTAAATAATAACTGATTTTCTAATTACTAAAAATAAAAGCGTGGGCGCTAGTAATTCTTCACATTCACTATTTATTCTAACTTGTTTATTCTATGTTCTATGTAAAATTATACATAAATGCCGACGTATTGGCCTAGTGGTGAGCATCTGACTGCAAAGCAGTACGTCTGGGGTCCGAACCCTCGTTCGGCATAGATGTTAGTGTTACTGAACTTGAATTTACATATACGGGTCCTTACCTTCAGGTGAATTTGTACAAATTTTAAAAAATAAACAAAATTTTAAATTAAAAAATATATATAAATTACTAGCGCCCACGCTTTTATTTTTAGTAATTAGAAAATCAGTTATTATTTACTTACCAAAAAGGTATTTTCTACTTCCCAATAAATTATTTGTCAAACCGAAATAATTATTTTTGACCTTTTAGAACACTTCAATAAAAGCGTTTTTTAAAAAATCTTTTTTTTTTCTTTTTTTATTAAAATTAAAATTTGATTTTTCAAATTGAAATTAGATTAATAAAACTATACTTTTAAATAAACCACAAACAGTTTGTTCATTTAAATGATTTTTGTAAGTTTTCTTCACAGCTTTGTACTATTTATCAAGTAATGTACTGCCTATGTCATGGCGATAATGGTGGTTTGAACCCAAGTTTTATACTTGGCACCATCTTTTTATGCTCTGGGTGATCCATACATGAAAATAGTGAGTTTGTTGCTTGAATAAAGGGAGCAAGTTGCTAAAAACTACATATGTTTTAAACAATGTTTTTTTTGCTTTGTTTTAAACATGTTTAAAACAAAGTGTTTTAAACGTAACCACCCTGATTTGAAATGTTTAATATATACACTTAATGAGCATTTTATCGATCCAGTTTGATAATTGTCTTTTTCCTGGTAATGATAGCAGTTCATTGTTAGGGATGGTAGTTTATTATTAGTTGCAAAATCATTTTGAAATTTTTATTTGGAAAACCAGAGGTTAATTTTAAAAATATCTCATATTATTATGAATATTCATTTAAGTTATACAAGTCATTCAATTACTTTAGACTCAAAATATACTACAATACATTTGTTATTTGAAAAATTTTAAAAGTAAAACAGTTAAAATCCACTATTATTTACAAATAACATTAACATTTTTCCCTTTAGGTAAACTGGTGTTAGGTGGCCATGTTTTACAAAAGGCAGAGTGTCTTCCTCTAGCTGATAAACGTTACATGAATCTTAAAAGGTAAAGAATGGTTGTTCCAACTGTATTTAAATATTTAAGCAAAGGCTTGTAAATGAATTTTCTTTATTTTGTATCCTGAAACATTCGGGAAAATTTACTTGTTTGTTTTTACTTAGATTATAAAAATTAAGTTATTGTTATGTGTGTGTAAATGCAATTTAATTTTCCTTGCAATTGATTTTTCAAATTTTGGTTCAGTGGGAAAGATTAATTGTTATTAAATTGGTTATAATAGAAGAGTATCTGTTTAGTGGTTTGTAATCATACATACTTCTTAGCTAACTCTTTCCTAGGAAGTTACATTTGATTATATTATTATTTTTTAACAAAGTTTTAAAATGAGAAAACAAATTCTGACACTTGAAATATTTCAAAATTGATTAGGTGAAGTAGAGTTTTGACTATGTTTATGCCTGTTTAATACATTTTTATAAATAATTTTATGATTTCATACTTTTAGAGATATGATTTTAAAAGCTAGTCAACCTGAGAGACAAGTCAAGCAACTTTCAAAGGCAGTTACTAGTTTCAAACCAATATCTGATCATAAGCACAATGTAAGTATATAAAGCTTTAATTTCTATGAGCTTTTATATTCTCATTTTGCTGTAATTATATTTAATTAAAATTTGCATTACAGTTTTTCTTTTTTAAAAGAATGTCTAGTAGATTTTCTAGTCTTCATCTTGCTAATAATTTTAATAAGATTTCACACCAATCACATTAAAACATCCAGTTATTTCTAATTGAATATTAACATACACATTTAGAATACCACACAAAAATGGATAAACACAGTGACACACACAACAAAATGTCATTCTCAAGGTTTCATTTTTGTGAAGTATGATTTTTGAAATTCTTTATTTTGTTGAATAACTTTCAAATATAAGATCAATAAACCTTACTTATTAATACAATATATTTTCCAGTAGAATACTCTCTTGAATTGAATTCTTAAGTTCCGCTCTTACATTAAACTGATACAATTCTTGACTCTGAAGTTCTTGGTTCTTATTTTGAATAGATTGAATATGAACAAAAGAAGAAAGCAGAGGGTAGAAAGGCTAGAGATGACAAGGACAAAGTTATGGATATGCTCTTTGCTGCATTTGAAAAGCATCAATACTACAACATCAAAGATCTGGAGAAGATTACCAGGCAGCCTGTGGTTAGTCTGCGATTACTTTTTATGCCAATTTTTCAAGCCTTTATATTTAAATTTAATTTTTCTTATGTTTTCAATTAAAGAAATTATGGTGAAGTGGGCTTGGGTATTAGGGTGTCCCGAAAAAAATTTTTTTGGCTTTCGTTAACGGAAGACCTCTCAAAATTTGCGTAATTGATTGTAGATTACAAAAAAAAATTTTAAAACAAAATTAAACTATATCTTCAGGGCTCTACCTTTCGTTAAAGTTTTAGATATTACCCTTTCTATGGAGATTATTCGCTCTACTCCTAATTTCGGCTCCTAATCTGAACTTTAAAAAATATTCTTTATATGTAATGCATACTGTCTGTTTTCATTCGTGAAAAACATTTGCTTATCTGCCCGTGCATTCTCCACAAGCCATCTGCACTTCTGCGCATACCTCTATGGCGCATACTTTAGGCCTGCTTTAATTTCTGGAAAAAAAAGCGCTGGTTGTTTACTTCGTTTAATCAGATTGATTTGAAGGCGTTCTTTTCATCAGCATTTATATCAGAGCTAGAACAGCTTGAACTTTAGAAAATTACCCCTTTGGACACTTTCTCCATCCATGAAAGGGAAAGCGGCGTGGGGCATAGCATAGGAGGCACGGCAAGTTTCAATTTGCACGTAACTTTTCAACCTTTTAATTCCATCAAGTTTCAACTTGTTTTGAGAACTTTACTTACGAGTGTTTTCTTCGTAGCAAAAGTTATTTTTATGCTTTAAAAGTACTGTTTAAAAGTGCAGTTATGATTTAAAAAATGAGTTCAAGGCGTAGTGATACTACTTGTTCTATATTGGGACCATATAAACAACTTGACGATAGACAGCTACCAACTATAAGAGACGTCATTAAATGCATTTTATATGTCAAGAGTGACCTGAAATGGAAGAATAATGGACAGGATCCTCCCAATTCAGATGTATTTGCAATTGTTTCTGAAGAGATCAACAATATTTGGACAAAAGCTTCCATTCCAATCGTAACTAAACAACGAGTTATTCAATTACTGAAATACTATTTCAAAAATTACCTCAGTTTGAAAAGATACCCTCAAAACAAATGAAATGTTATTTTTCAAAACAACCTGGAGTGTTTTTTAGAGTCATCTGAGAAGCTATTTGACGCCGCTGCTTGTAAATGCAGTTCATTTGAATCCTGTTCGTGTTTGAAACCTAAGAAAGTTCCTATCAATGAGAAAAGTTTTTTGTTGGATCAAAGAAATGACAGGAAAATGGTTATAAGCGGCGTTGATAAGAAAGAAACAGCTAGATTGATGAAACGACAGCAGAGAAAAATTGAAGAGTCGGTAAGAGCATCAAAAAAGTTGTGTTCTACCTCAAATACCAATTGTGTCTTAGAAAATTGTGATGAAGATTCAGTGCATTCATTTCCACCTGAAACGCATCCTATTACCGAGGAATCCCCGAAAACCACGTCTTCGACAGATACACCATCCAAGTGAGTCGGAATACTTTGACGCTGCCAACAGTAGCTAAGGTTTGTGATAGATACGGTTTATCAACCCGATCTGCTGCTGCTGTTGCTTCTGCAGTTTTAGCCGACATTGGTTTAGTATCAGAAGATGATATGAATTTAGTGATTGATAAAAACAAAATACACAGAGCAGTATCGAAAACCCGAGAAGAAGCATCAAAAGAGGTTGAAGGTTTTGTACCAAAAAGCATTTACTTTGACGGAAGAAAAGACAGAACCATGATAAATGAGAAAATAGGGGATCGTTACCATCGCAAAGAAGTTCTACAAAAGCACATTTCAATTTTAGCTGAACCTGGATCATTTTATTTGGGACACACATCGCCAAATCGAGGCACTGCAAAGGAAATTTGTAATTCCATCACAACTTATCTAGAGGATCAAGGTTTGGATTTAAATGAAGTGATTTGTGTTGGATGTGATGGAACAGCAACTAACACTGGTTGGAAAGGTGGTGTGATTCAATATTTAGAGAAGCATTTTGAAAGACCGTTACAATGGTGTGTGTGTTTGCTTCATACCAACGAGTTACCCCTTCGTCACTTATTCTCGACCTTAGATGGTCGCACTTCTGGTCCTACTGAATATTCTGGACCTATTGGAAAAGAATTAGCTCTATGTGAATTCAAAACCATTGTATCTTTTTGTGCTGTCTCTGGTAATTTGCCTGACTTGCCTAAAAATTTGGTGAAAGAACTAAGTATGGATCAGAAATATCTCTATGAGATCTGCCAAGCTGTCTCGATTGGTTTATGTTCTCCTGAGCTGGCTAATCGTCAACCTGGAAAAATGGCCCACTCCAGATGGCTGACTTCTGCAAACCGTATTCTCAGACTTTACGTAAGTACTCTTAATCCATCTGAAAATTTGAAATTGCTAGTTAACTACGTGGTTAAAGTATACGCTCCAATTTGGTTTCTTATAAAGCAAAATGCCTCTTTTAAGGATGGAGCCAAACACATTTTTCAGTTAGTAACGTACTCTCGATTTTTACCGAAAAATTTGAGATGTGTTGTGAATTCTGTTGTACAAAGAAACGCTTTCTTTGCACACCCTGAAAACTTACTTATCAGTATGATGTGTGATGAAAGAGATTATATCCGGGAACTAGCTTTCCGAAGAATTATAAAGGCTAGAGAAGCTGAAAGGAACATTAACTGTAGGATTTTTAAGCATCCAAAAATTAACTTCTCTGCAAAGGATTACTCTGAAATAATCGAATGGGGCGAGTGTCAGATTACATCTCCACCGGTCCTTAGACATATTTCAAATGAGGACCTTCAAACTATAGCTAAGTGTAAGAGCTTGGACATAGCTGACTTTCCTTGCCACACAATCTCTGGAAAGATATGTGAAACTAGTTACTGAGGCCTCCCAAAGTGTAACTGATGTTAGTTCCAGGGATGGCTTCATTAGAACAAGGCTACAATCTCGAGCAGAAATTCCAAATTTTGACACAAGAATAAATTTGAAATTCAAGTTTGATTATTTTATATAAGATCTATTTTGTTTATTATGTTTTTCAAAGTCATGTTTCGTTTACTTCTGTAATAAAATTCCCTTTGAACTTGAATATTTTATTAATTTAGGCATACGGTATATAGGTCTGAAAAACCAAAAATTTACAAAACTTCAAGGTGAGGTAGAGCCCCAAAGATGACAGGCAATTTTATTTTTTTTACTATTTTCATAATCTGTGTAAAATTACGCAACTTTTGATACCTCTTCCGTTAGTGTAGCTCAAAAAAAATTTTTTCCCATAGACCAACGGGACACCCTATTGGGTATCACTCAGGGTTGAGCCATCACCGTTTATTAAATTTGTCTTCTTAAGTTATTAAACCTTTCTATGAGACTTGGTACTTCCATATTATCCTGTTAACTTTACCGCTGAAAACAAAAATCTATTGTCAAATCACATTACCTGGGCTGTTGAAACTGATTTTTTATGGAATAATATGTAAGAATAAGTTTTTTCATGAAAAAAATATCTTCCAACCATTTTAGGGGTATTATACCCCTAACTTTCACCTCAATCATACATGTGATTCCTCTGCCAATTTGCTTGGCAAAATTAAAATTTGGCAAATCGATTTGCTAAACTAAAATTCAGCTTTTTTCTTACAAAATTTCTTTTTGATATTTAGTTTTTCACTGAAAGATCTGGCTGTGAGTGTTAGTAGTATTAATTGAGATTACAGTATTTAGTTTGCTATTTTGAGCCTTACTTTTTAAATGTCGAAACTCACTACATTCACTTCCCCTTTTAAAATTGTTTTTGTGTGTGTGATTTCATTTTGTTTTATAAGTTGGAGTTTCATCATTTTTGAGTTTACTCAGATTTAGTGTACACATCTTGGACAACTTAAAAAGTTTTTTTCATGTAATATGTTTTTAACCATATTTTACTTAAATATTTGTTCTGTTCTGTCTTTTTACAGCCATATCTGAAAGAAATATTAAAAGAAATTTGCAATTACAATGCCAAGAACCCGCATAAGAGCACGTGGGAGTTGAAACCTGAATACAGACATTATAAAGGAGGAGCCGAAAATCCAGAGGCTTGAGTTGTGTTGACAACACTTGTCACTTGTACATATGTTTGTAATAAAAGACACCAATATTTTATTGGAATACATTCCTTTTTCAAGGTATATTTAAAAGCAATATTATCTTTATTAATACCCAATTGTGAAACTTAAAGAGTTACCAAAATTTAACATCAGAGGAGAGAAAGCAAAATTTAATTTTACCAGTGTAACTCATTTTGTTTTGAATGGCAGTTTGAAATTATTAGTAATTAAGCATGTATTAACACTGCTCAAAAGCATTGAAGAATCAGGTTTTAGAAAAATTTGAATTACAAGAAATGTTTAATGGTTTTTAAAACATGATAAATTTATGTTTTTTATGCTAATATGTTACAGTGAATGTCCGAAATTGGAGAATGTCGACATTCACCAGTGAATGTTGACATATTCCCCAAATTTCGGACATTCACCGTAACATAAATATATACCAAATAATATTACTTATAATTGAACTAAACTCATTGGTACAACAACCATAGTGGGCCAAGGCCTATGATGCCCATCTTAGTTTTCTTGACTGTGGGGCCCTTGGGTTCAAGGCATATGTTCCGGTTTGGTGGTTAGCCTTACGCAAGACCCCCAGTGTTTATATATAATTAATTTTATAAAAATTTTCTCAAATCTTTTCCTGAATACTTCAGCAGTCTGTTAATACCCATGCATTGAATTCAAATTTTCCGACATGTTTTAACCAGATGAAATATGAAGATGAAGTTAAATACAATTCCAAAACTGTTTCCATAGGATTTTGAAAATTTTTATTGTACAATTTTTACATTTTTGTCTTAGGCTTTATATATAACCCATTCCCAGACAAGGCTGTCTCAGCCAGTCTCTTTCATTACAATGTTATCATTTCTATACTAATAATACTTATTTTCAAAAAATACTCACATAACATTACTTACTTTAAAGGATAGAAAATGAAATGAATGAAAGATTAATGTGTGAATTTATTATTTTATTACTTCACTCTCAAAACCATTAGCTGACATTGCAAGGTTTAATGAGGTGTGTGTAAGTTTTATGACTTCTATGTCTTGTAATATATTATAACTGTATAAAAATCAATCTTTACAGCTTTTTTGTCTATAATTATTTGAAATTTTTTTTATTAAGTAGCAAAGCAATCATGTACTGAAAATTTTGTTTTATTTGAATGGGAAAGCACAACACACTAAGAAGTCATTTCTCCAGACATTCTGATATCAATATTTTGCATTACCTCGTGGGTGCCTGTGTATAAAGCTATATAGAGGTGAAGTTCTGTTATCCACTCCACTACTACTGAATATAAGTTAACCGCTTCTGAGCGATCACCCACAAACAATGTATTTTTCTTGTAATGGAAGTTTTTTTACTGTTCCTGGAATCATAATTAGTGGCAGCTTATGAAGGTATAATAATCCTTCAGTTAACATTCTTCAGCAGTGCTATCAGCCTCATGCCCACTAAGTTATTTACTGTTCATTTTTATTATGTTTTGGATTTGGTCACATATTTTCTAGCTTGTGTTTGAGGGGTAGTTAATTAAAAGAAACATTAGCTTGCTTACTGAAAGCCGATTTGTCTTTTATTTTCCAACTTTATAGGAAGCTGAGATGAGTTTGGGTGTTTACGATTGCCTGTCACCTTTCCGGCACTATTCAACAGGTAGATGATCATAGTGGCGTTACCCTATCCTTAAATAACTCAATATTGGAAGTTAGGGGGAGATATATCCCCTAATCCTCTGGTGACGACACTACAATCAACCACCTGATGAATAGTGTCAGAAAGGTGACAGGTAATCGTAAACATGCAAACTCATCTGAGTTTCCAATAAAACTGGAAAGTTATGACAAATTGGACTTTCAGTGAGCAAGCTAAATGTATCTTCCTCTTTTGATTAACTACCCCCAGCTTCTTCCTTTCTCCCCTCCGAAATAATTCCACATACATGTGATTCTTCCGCCAATTGGCGGAAATCCGCCAATTTTCTTAGCAAAATTGAAATCCGACAATTCGATTTGCAATACTTAAATTCCACTTTCTTATTTTCCAATCTTTTTATACTGAAAACTGACCGCTAGTGTAGCCTAGTACTAAATTTTAAGAAAAATTGAAAAAAAATTTTAAAATATCGAAGTGATACGAAAATTAGTTAAGATTTAAGCTAAAAAATATGAATCTAGCATATTGAATCCTAGGTCTCGAGTTATAACCTGTCTTGGGTCACGCGCCATATAAAAACCCAACCAACTTAGATCTATAGGAAGTAGAAGCTGATGGACCCCCTCTACTTAAAATGAAGAAAAATTTTGGTGCCATCAATTTTATTTTAATATTTTCCGCCAATTTTTTGTCTGTGTAATCACATGTATGATTCCATCGTCTGTCAAAAGCACATGACCCTTTTACTATCAGTGGTTAAGTTTTGCAGTATTATGTTTTCAAATTAAAGGTAGGGACAACACCAACTTAATTTTTATTAGTGTGAGTACTTTTGAAACTAATATTTTATTTATCAAACTTTAAAAAAAAAGTGATTATAGAAGATCTATTTAAATAGAATTGTCATAAAATTTGGTAGTTAATTTTAACTTTAATTCCTTGAGAAACCTATTTGAAATAAAGAATTTTTTTCTCTAATGGTTTTTATTTAATACTTTTTTTAAAATAGAGTTGAGTTGGCTATGGTTAATTTATTTAACAGATATAAAGAATCGAAGTGTATATTTGGACGGCCAGTGGCGCATGCGCTGTAGGTCTCGTGATTACGTAGCAGTCTCGGCGCTTAGTGATGGAACCAATGGAACGCCTAGCCGTGGAAATTAGAGTAGAGTTTAGTTGAAAAATGGCCGTCCAAATATACAGTGCCATAAAGAATTTGTTACTGTTTCATTACAATTATGTCAGATGAACCTCAATCTTTTATAACATATAGTTTCAGAATGAACTGAAATTACTCATCATTCCATTTCTGAAAATACAAAATCAAGAAGCTTGCAGCAACAATGAACTAAATTAAAGCTAACATACAATGTTGCTGTTAACACCTTAATTGACTTTTAACAGAATAGAATATCCTTTTTAGAGGAGAAAAATTAACATTGTACCTATATAATATTTAAATTTCTAAAAAGCAAAGATAAACTTAATATTTTAAAAACTTTCTGCCATTTGAGAAGTCTATTTGTTAATGAGTTCTTTTATCAGCATATATACAAACTTTTTTTTAAATTTTCATTTTTTTTAAAGACAACAATAAAATAAAAACACTTCAGAAGAAACAAAACTTTATTTAAAAATCATCAGTATAATGCAAAACAAATATCCATCTCATGCCTACTCCTCATCTATCTTGTAATTCAAAAATCGAACAGAAGGCATGAAATTAGGGTCAGAATAAGCTTCGATTATTCGAACTACCATATCGCACACCGAATCCCCACTAAATCCCAACTGCGAGACGCAAGAAGAAATGGTACTCTCGTATTGATTATTATCTCGCTTTCCTCGAAAGTAGTCGTATGGAATCTTAACCTCAACCCTCTTATACGACTCGTTAGTGTAAAAGAAGGTAAAACGCTCCTCCCCCTCTAAATTGCAGTACACCCCAGCCACAGGTTGCCTCTTATCTCTCGCTACAATAGTGCGAAAGTTGAACACCAAATTCCTCTTCTCGCAGACATCAATATAGCTCAGAAATTTCCTACTAACATAAATCAGGTTGGTCCAGCTACTAACCTTCCCATTTCTGGTCTCCTTAACCTGCCAGTTGATGTAATCTCCATCTACCGAATAGTGATACTCCTTCTTGGACTTGGGTGTATCACTCAGAAGGAACCATCCAGTATTAGGATACAACCCATCTGACATAACAATCACTGGTATATTAACGTGATACCCCGGGTCTAAAACCACAAACCCTTCTCGGCCTTCGACCAAAATCCTGAGTACGACCAAACAGTGCTCTTTGACACTGAGATCATTCGACTCTGGGGACGCCCTTAGGTAGTTATCAACATCATTCACCATCTCCTCACACGAGGCAATAAACATGGCAGACTTTAGCCCTGGGTAGCAGTCACCCAAAACGGACCTCGATCTATCAACCAGAGACTTTCCCAGTCCGACGCAGGAAAGACTCTTGGGCAGGATGCCCGGTCGGTACGAGCGGAAGAAATCTTCCAGGGGCTGGCCCTGGTGCAGGAAAGCATCGTAGAAAGCCAGGAAGCTGCCAAAGGTGTTGTAGGGATGGCTTTCCAACTCAGACTCCAGGATGTCGCGGAGTTCCCGCAGGAACAGGTCGAACGTCACGAGGGACGAGAACTCCAGAGGTTCCGGCTCACACCCCCACTCTGGGTCTGGTAAGGGTTGCTCGCCCTCTTGATCCTCTCCTGAAGAATCATCATCTTGATTCACCTAGGGAGAAAAAAATATGCAACACCTCAGTAAGGGACAGTAGTGGGAATTTCTTTCAATTGATTATAAGACCTCAAAAAAATTTCCTTTACAATTTAAAATTATCTTGTCCTTGAAGTATAAGCAATTACTGTTACTCAATTTTTGTATATTTTCCTAGAAACCCTCTATTTTCATATAAGTGTATCTTAATGTGATTTAACTCTTTCTTATCAATCATTATCCGCTAATAGAAAATTATTATGAAAGTTCCTTTGAGGTCAAAAGGACTTATAGACGCATAATCTAATGCTTATTTTCATAAGTCAAAAATAGTTGTTTTTAATTTCATATTAAATTTAATGTTTCAGATATTTAAGTAATTGTAATACATGCAAATACTAACCTAAACAGTTAATGGTCAAAATATATGTACACAAATATAACTATTAATAAGTTTCTCACCTCATCTTGATCATTATTGATGTCCCAGGTTATGTCAGGTAGGATCAATTTGGTTCCAAGTTCCTGGCTGGATTTCCTAAAAACAAAATGTCATTGTTTAACAAGCAACTTCAGAAACATATTGTAAATCACGAATCACTACGATTAATATATACAAGTTATAAATTATTTTGAATAGTAGATAAAATCCTGTTATTTCCTTTTTAGGCATGAACACTTTACCACTCTAGTATTTTTAGATCCTACTTTTGGTTTTACACAATAATAGGCTTACCATATTTTTTCGGATCCATCCAACCCAGGACAAATTTTTGAAATTTCTTAATAAGTACCATATCAAATCACCAGAGATTAAAATGTAGGATAAAACATTCAAACTAAAAAGCATTAAACAGAAATATCAAATTTTATTTATTCATTTGACATTACTTTTAAAAAATTGTTAGATTGACTTAAGTTTAAAAAATTTCTCAATTAATACAGACATTAGAAAATGTAAAATAACGCAATTTTAAAGAGCTTGGTCAGGATTTTTTCCCAAAAATATCAGGAAAATATTAGATGTATGAAACCCTGGACATTTTTGCAACCCAGGGCATTTCCCCGGACAGCTCTAAAAACCCCAGACTGTCCGGGGGTAACCCCGGGTGTATGGTAAGCCTACATAATAACAAATTGCGAAATCCTGTAATTTAGTAGATAAATTTTATGTATTAAAACTTGATAGCTTCAT
The DNA here is from genome assembly GCA_024610705.1 of Tetragnatha versicolor. Classification (NCBI taxonomy): domain Eukaryota; kingdom Metazoa; phylum Arthropoda; class Arachnida; order Araneae; family Tetragnathidae; genus Tetragnatha; species Tetragnatha versicolor. The sequence continues at coordinate 45,750,299 of JANDEH010000008.1, forward strand.
TTAAGCTATGAACTGTCTCTTGCCCTAAACATATATAAATAGTATGCAATTTTTATTTTTACTAAATCTCAATTTCAAACCACATGCATACACAGGCAGAGTTATGGGGTCATAGAGGAATACTGCCCCCATTCCACTTTAGTTAGGGTTAACCATCTTTCCAAAGCCACCAGGGACAGCTCCCCCTGCAATGTTTCCAGTACCCACTTGAAAATTGATAACAATTTTTCCCAGGCTTCCCCAAAATCTGCCCATCCATGCATACAAGATTGCTGAAGAATTACTGATAAGAGAATGGCAAGTTAAAATTTACCTGCACAGAGGGGCCCATTGTGTTGAATCCTCGAGTCAAGACGGCCATTCTGCGGCAATCTTCTCGGCTATACTGAAAGTACAGTTTTTTAAATGCTGCACAAACCCATTTGAACTAGTGTCTATTGTATCTGAAAGAGAAAAAACATCTATTCAATCAACTGAAATAGCAATGAAACTCTAACTTTTTAAGTAGATATTGCTAACACATGGCAGTTGTAATTTTAACCCTAAACACCATGTGTTGTTAAATAGAACAGGGTAATGCAAATATTTAATTATTACCGATGCATATCAGAATAGACTGACCCATAATTTAAAATACAACTTTGTTTCAGACTCAATAGATATTGCACAAAAGGGGAAAAAGATATGCCTAATTAATTTTGGACAAATTCGTGGATGTATGGTCATGGCAGACAAGTTTACAACATGAAAACAAAAACAGGTAATAAATGTTGTTTAAATTAATTTATAAGGATAACTGACTTTTTTACCATTTCTCTTAAGAAAGATTGAGAGTATATGCCTCAACAATATTGAAGATGTTTATAAAAAGTATCTCTCTTACAATCTGTAGATATTATAGTAATAAATTTCAGTTTAGATTGAATAATTATAAATTTTTTGCATTAGTTGGTACACATCAACAAATTATCAGGTTTCATTCAAGCCCTAATATATTACTCCTTATACTTAAAATTTGTTGTAATATTTCACATAGCGTCAACCATAAAATCGAGATCCAAACTTATTACAGTGTATATCCTCAACCAATTATCTGATCTGTTTGACTGATTACAGTGTGTAGTCTTCAATATACATTCCTCAACAAATTATACGATTTTTCAAATCTATCATAACACCTCGTAATCCTTAAACTCTTTAATCAAGATCATCAAAACAAGTACTACACCCAGGCGAATTACGACAAAAAAATAACCAAATTACGCTGCTAAAAATAAATTATCCAAAATTATATTCATATTCAACGTGTTATTTCACGCGTTTCTCGTTGCGACGCAAAAAGGTTTTGTAGCAAAATACTGATGAACCATGAATATTGGAGAATTTTTACGAGAATCATTCATACTAGGTGTTCATTTTCAAGACACAAATATTTTAACAAACTTTTAAATACAGTATTAGATCGCTTCTGGCAGTTTTCCTTATGCATACGCACATCATTCACTTTACAAGTTTTCGCATGGATCTATCAAACTGATCAATAAAAAAATCTCCAAAATAATTTCTAGGATTCTTTTAATTCAGAAAATAGCCCAGAATATGAAAAAAGCTTCAATTACATACCCATACAACGAGAGCTAGGGCTTTGCACTCCTTGACGTATAGCGTCTGCCTTCTCTACTTGTATTCGCGATTTTGCGGGAGCAACAACAAGAGCAATTCGCTCCTTCGCGGTTTTTACGACTATAACCGGCTGATTCACTGCCGTAGCTATTTATACCCTCTGAGCACCCTCTGAGGCTTAGGCGGAAGCGCGATGAAGTCGGAACGCTATCAACAATAAAAAAAAGACAAAACAAACTGAGGATTGCGTCACATGATATCATCCAATATTTTCATGTACACTGACGGCGTTATCAGCTGTTGCGGAATATTTTAATGGCATTAAGAAGAGTGTTACGGTGAAGCAATGTTGTGAAACCTCACCCGCGTGTGCTTGTCACGTGATTTCATTGAAAAAGACGCGCTTTCCTTTTTTTATTTTACTTGTTGCATGTGTAGATACATAAGATTATCCACAACCCACCTCAATACGCCTTGTTAATTAAGCTCCAACAAAAAAACAGGGGTGTAGCCAGGGGGGATTTGGCGATTTATTCTACGAAGTGTATATTTGGACGGCCAAAACGGACAGTGGTAGTAGTGTAGGTCTCGTGATTACGTAGCAGTCTCGGCGCTCAGTGATGGAACCAATGGAACGCCGAGCCGTGGAAATTAGAGTAGAGTTTAGTTGAAAAATGGCCGTCCAAATATACAGTGCCTTTATTCTATCCCCCCTTTTTTAACCATAGAAAATGATAAATTTTTCCCATTCTAACATCCCCCCTTCGAAATATTTTTCGGGCTACGCCACTGCCAACAGACTGCAGGATTTGACCCTTTAGAGAAGCCAAGGAAGGACAAGCACATTAAAAGCAGTTCTTAGCACATTTCGCAAGTTTTTTTTATTCCAAATGTTTTTTTTTAAATTTGGATTTTACTTATTTATAAAATTTCAAAGCGTTTTAATGACTTCCTAACAGTTGTTCCTCGTTTCAAATTCCTTCGTATACCTATTGAGGTCATCGTCTCAATCTGTTAAGAACTCTTATCACAATTTTATAAATATTGTAAAATAAAATACAGTTTTCCCTTTCCAAACTAGAAATTCTTGGTTTTAAAAGCTTGAATTTAATTTTTCTTATATCTTGCATGCCCCGGCCACGTATAGGCAACCTACGGCCCGCGGAACATTTTAAAAATTGTACTCGAAAAATCACACTAGTTTTCGTCAATAATAGCGAGAGGGGATACGGAACTTTCCCTTGAAAAGAACTTAATTTTTGAATTTAAACTTACTGCACAACTATGTTGTGCTGTGTTTATTCTGCTCGTCACTTCGAAGAATTGTTGGCCCCTTAGGTGGCGTTGAAGAGATCTAGGGAGCGATGATGGTTTGATAGAAAATCTGGGGGAGTTATTAAAGTTGAAGGGGGCTTTGACTATTTAAAAACTATTATCTATTTTAAATTGTTGGGGATTTTTTTCATAAAAAACGTTCCAAAATCCAATAAAAGTAGCAAATAATCACTTTTCAACTGGTTAAAACTAAAAGAAATTCCCGGGGGAGCACTCCCGGACCCCCCTTTTATCTATGGATGGGGTGTAAATAATTGAATTGATTTTTAAGATAGATAGGAAATTTTCAGGTATAGTAGGGGGGGTACTAAATTTCCTTGGACGTAGCAAAGCCCTAGAATCACTAAAAGGGGGTTCTGTGTATTCAGAATTAGGGAGGGGGAATTACTTTTGAATAAAATAATAATTGAATTTTATAAAAAGTAGATAATAAACCCGACTCATTTTTCACAATTGCCTATTATCAACAGTAAGGCCCCCATGCCATTATAATCTTTGAGTTCGGCCAGCAGATTCAATAAGGTTGCCCATACCATGCCCTTAGGCCACAAGCTATTTTCCATGCATTATAAAAGGCATAGGGTCCTCCCTCAATAAGTAAAAAGTTGAAAGATTCCCTATTTATAAAAAAACTAATTGATTAAACTTTTAGAAAATATCACCACTATTCCTGAAATTAACTTGATTAAGAAATCAAATAATAATTTTTTTTTTCAATATTTAGGGCAAATCAAGGGGAGTGGGGAGAAACGCACATAAAATTATTAACACACTTATTTACCGAAAAATTCGTAATATAGGCTTCTTATCAAATGTAATTATGTTTTTTATTATGTTACTTAAAAAATCCATTTTAATTAAGCAATAGTTTCAATTGCATTTAGATCGAATCATTCGTGTTAAACAGTAAATTAGTTTTCAAATCCTAAAATTATAATCGTAAGTCAGAGAGATTTTTAAGAAATTACTTGATATGCTAATATGCAATAAATTTAGATATAGAGATAGCTTTGTAAAAGTTATTTACATTAAATTTCATACTAAGTGATATAAAGCTATAAAATGTTATAGCTTTAAAAGTTTACCAACTTTTGCAGCTGTGACACTTTAATTAGTAAGTGGATAAGAAAGTTCTATAAAAAAAATCTTGATTTTTTTTCAACTAATAAATAATTGTTTAACATAATCTTATTTAGGATTACTTATACATTTTAACGTACTATTAATCGTATCTTAAAATTTTTTTACATTAAGTGTTTGTGTTTATATTGTTAGATCAACTAATATGTTAGAAATCCCTAGAGATATGTAAAACGTTTTCAGGTCAATGTCAAATAAAATAATTATTTCTTTATTTGAATTGATTAGCGCAATCATCAAAAAATTTTCTTCCATAAAAGTAATAAGTGAAATAGTTTTAGGATAAAATGAATTTATTTTTATCTTTTTAAAATCATGTTTCCATTTATTTATTTCCCACAAAGCTTTTAAAGATTGATTCTTATTTGTATAGTATTTATTTTTTAACGTTTATATTATAAATTAAAATGCATGTAATTTGCTTAAACTTCTCATGAGGAATATATAATGTGACCATTTATTTTCTGACTCAAAACGGGACATTGGTTTATTTAGATTAATTAACAGGTAGTCAATAAAAAACACTTTTTAAAAGTTATTTATTCAGAAAAAGGCAGTTGGCTTAAAAGTTACGAATTAAAAAATATATATACCCGAAACGTATAGTTATATATTTATATTTATCAGAGGAACAAATTTGCTTTAATATAGCTGGTGATTATTTTGGAAAATCATGAAAAATACTTGGAAAAAGAAAATGTTTTATGTTTGCGTGTCAATTTTGACTCTGGTTAGTGAAAAATAGTCGATTTTTTTAAAATTATGTGTTCAAAAATACAAGAAGTATCCGAAAAAGGCCGTGAATTGCTAGTTTTTTTACCCGAATAATCTAAAAAAATTGATCAGGGAAAAGTCAGGGAATTTTATTTCTAAAATTGAGTGGGAACCCTGATATTCGCCTTAATTATCAACATCGCCTTTAGAACTGAAATTTGTAACTGGGTCTTCTCAGATTATTCCATTCGGGTTACTTTCTGCGATGTAATGCAGTTACAGATTAACGAAAATTCGTCAAAAACTTCTGCATCTTTATTAAGTCAATATATTCCTTTACAATTAAACGGGAATTTTCAGAAAACGGGACAATTTTGCGTCCCAGAGTTCTTTTCGGGGACACCGGGACTCTTAACTCTAAAAAGGGACAGTCCCGTTCAAAACGGGACGTCTGGTCACGTTAGGAATATACCAAGTTTTATTTCGCCCATCATCATCGTCCAATTTCTTGTTAGTATTCCATCTATAAAACTCGAATATATTTTCTTAAGATATCCACTTCTTTAAGATAACACGATTTTCGAACGACAAGTGAATTTCAAAGGCACCCTTTGATTATTCCGTTGATTATGCAGTTGCGTCATGATTACACCAGTCCGTGAAGATTTTCTGAATTCGCAAATCCAGTCCAGTTTCAGCTCGTTTTAAAAAAAATATTTTTTTTTCGATTTGCAACACACATATTACTTGATAAAAAGCAATTGGGAGAAGATCCTGGTGTCTTAGGGGTCATCCATAAATTACGTGAGGTCAAAAAGGGGGGGGAGGGGTTTGAAAAAATCTCACCAAATCTCACCAAGGGGGGAGGAGGGGTCGATTAAAATCTCACGTCAACTTTTTAAGTTAGAAATTATACGATTTTCTTTTTTCAAGTATGAGAAACAGATAAGATACTGCAAATTATTTTTAAAAAGTTGTAGGTAAATCTCACCTGGGGGGGAGGGGGGGGTCCAGCAAAATCTCACTAAATCTCACCAAGGGGGGAGGGGGGGTCCAGATTTTGGAAAAAACGCCTCACGTAATTTATGGATGTCCCCTTATCTTACATTATGTTTGGTACATTATCTTAAGTTTGTAACTAGTTGATACACAGTCCCGATATCTCTAGCAAAAATTCTTGATAGTCAATCTTAGAATGAGGTTAAGGTCATGGTAACTAGTTTATTCCAATTTAGAATTAAGATTATTTTTAGAACTGGGGTATTTTTGAAACTTCAAATCAAATTTTTTGAAACTCCATTCATTCTAAATTCGAAGTTTATTCCTTCTTTTAAACTCCTTTTGAGCATACAGTTACTTTTATCAGATTTATTTTTAGCTTATAACAATTAAAGCAATTTAAGTAATAATATTTTTACTTTAAAAATTATTTAGGTTCGAAAATTATTTCCCTTTATGTTTCAAAATATTTTTGTTTCAATTATTTATATCTATCAAAAATTTCGCTATTACAACTGTGGCACAAAGTTTTAATTCATATCATATCCCTATCCCTACCACAACTCGAACCATCTTGGGTGTGTTTTCATAAATTTATTAAGTAGAATAAACAGAATTTTTGTTTTTGAACTTAATAGATGATAATTTTCAATGATCTAATTGTTTTTTAAATTCAAAATTTTTTTTTCAAATAAATAAATTTTGTGCAAGCTCACATAGATTAATATTTTTTTAGTTAGTCAAACTCTTAATTTACAGGAAAGAAATAATTATGCTATTAAACTAATGATGCAAAGTGATCATTTCACTTTGAATTAAATTTATTACATATTTTTTACTACTATAAAATATACCAACCAAAATGTTAATCAATATCTTTAAATCATATTAAAGATACCACAAAATCAGGGCAATTACGGAGTCTGAAACTTTTAGTATTTTTTCAAATTTACGATTTAAAGCATAAAAAACAAGAAACAAGATTAAGTTTCAACAAAGCATTTTAGTATGTTTTTTCTTTCATCTCAGAAAAGAATTCAATTCTGAGTTTCTTTTAAATTTGCTTCATTTTTTAAAAATATAAATAACATACAATGATATACTTTTTAAAAACTAGAAATGTAAACCATTTTAAATTATAGTCTTTAAATAAGTTTTTTAGTTATGGTTTTCTTCTTTTAAGTATTTATTATTATCTTTAAAAAGTTTCTTGACGTCATTTTTAAGAAAATATGAAATTATAACTTTCTATTTTCAAATCCTCAAAAAACGAAATGGTATGTATGAGTTGAAATAATTTTTAAGTAGTAAAATAAAACCAAAAGATATTTAATTTTCGTTTAAACTTTGCTGGAAAAATGCTTTGCATAGACGAACCGTACAGAAAATTAAGTACACATCTGCCTAGCGCAGGATAGCGCAGGAAACTTTCAATCAGCGCTTTCTTCTTTCTCGTGACGTCACTAATTGAGGCTCTTGGAAACCGAGTGTGGAACAAGGTCTCATTCCTCACTCAACGGGTTTTATTGAGTCTGTTCTCTTATATTTTTGGAACCCCAAATTCTTATTTGGTGTATAGTCTTGTGATTCTATTGCCGACTATATTCTCACCCTCAGTTTTTCAAAACTGTTTTTGATAGTCTTAGTTTTCTATAGAGGTGTATAATTAAATCGGTAATTATTAAATTTTAAGAAATCGTTTTCGTAGAACTCTGAAAAACAAATTTAAATAATTTGGATTTTATCTAAATACTTCACTACTTAAATCCTATTTGCCTTAAGTCATGTTACTTTAAAATTTACTTCGTATAACAGCCTGCTAAATGTATTTTAAATTTTTTCTGAATATAGCACATGATGAACTTCTTCAATTCTACACGGTGTCTTTAATTTTTCATTACGTGGTAATTAGGGTTGCCCAAGAAACTTTTTTTTCAGGTAGAGTTCTGGACACCCTCTACTTTTTTTTGAACAGCTCATAGAAGCTCACAGCCAAAATTTCAACTCTGTATTCGAATTAGAAGTCGATGACCAATAGGAGTGAAAAAATCCAAATTCGAATATTTTTATACAAAACAACTAACATCTGTGTGACTTTTTTTGCATATTTTAAGTCATATGTACACTCGCAAGCGAGTTAATGAATTTTCCATGAGTGAATCGCTCTGGCTGTATAAATTTAGGGATAGTTAAGGGACTTGCCTAAATATCAAATATTTTTATTTTTTTATTCATGATTAAATTTATTTTCAACTTGAATTTTCGTAGTAATGGTTCATTTTAAGAGTTAAAAGGATTTTAATATTTTTTCTAAAAATTTTTCGTTAAAATTTTTCCCCCTTTTTTAAATTTTGAAAAAACAACTTTTTGAAAATGATGGTCATGATGCACATTAAATCAAAGACAAAAAATTTACAAACAAAATGGTACTAATTTCAGGTTTAAGTTGTATATAGTAGTTCTAGAGTTCATTAGCTGTTTAAAAATGCAGGAAAAACAACTTTAGAAAAGTTCTTTGGACATTAGAAAATTACTACAACCAAAATTAAGGTGATAAAAAAACAAAACCTGGAACATTATATCTATAACATTAGTAGTTTCTTATAAAAAAATCATGAACAAAATGAGATGGTTTGATCTTTGTTTTTTTTAGTTGTTTTGTACAAAAATATTAGAAATTGGACTTTTTTACTCCTCTTGGTCATCGCTTTTTAATTAAGGTACAGAGCCTAAACTTTGCCTGAATAGTTTTCTCTGTAGGTCTAAAAAATTGAGGGGGGTGCCGTGGCATTTTCATAACACTTTATTTTTTCCCATTTACTTTACTTTATATTCCTTATTACTTTTTTCCCCCATTTACTTTACACACCCAACACTTTATTTTTTTAGAAAAGTGGGCCACCCTAATGGTAATTAAATTCAGTTTCCAAAGTGCTTCATTTTTTCTTTAATTGGCAACAAAAAGAGTTATAATTGCTCATTTGCGAGTACTTATTTCAAGTTTTCTGAAAATATTAGATTTCGAGAAACTTCCTTTCTTTAACAACAAAAGAATATTGAAAACCGTGGCTCGGATTGGTTTTTGTGAGTACTTTTAACAATATTCGTACATAGTATTTTGACAGAAAAAAAACTACTTACCCTAGCTCTTGTTTTGAGTAATATTTGAAACTCGTTGTGCAATCTTTACTCAATAACAAAGAAGAGAAATCTCTTATTAAGGATTAGGATCAGATTTAACTCACAATAATACGGATAAAAATTCGACCCTGAAAAATGACTAATTTGTTCTTGAATTCTAAGACGTCTAGACTTGAGTAAGCTATACATAAGCTATTCTCAGAAGCTTCAGAAACAGGTAATAGAATTACTTTCCTGCGCTTATAATAATATAAGAAGTTAGAACAACTGCAGTACGCGTCTCCTTTGTCGTATGATGAAATCATCTGTCTCGTATTTTGATGAGTTTTCATTTCTTTCTTCTTCACTTGTCGAAAGTTAATATTTCCAAATATCGTTTTGAAATAGGACGTTAATCCCAATTTGTAGTTGCATACAAACTTGCACGTGTTGTTTTGAAGATTTTTGTGTATTTTAATTTTAAGTTGATGAACTGAAGTTGATCTTAATAATATATAACTCAGAAAAAAAGTAGAAAAGTTAACTATTTAAAACAAAATATAAAAAGAATGTGTTTTGTGAGAACCATGCAGATTTTTAGAGCTTTAATGTTTATAATTTTCTCAATGCTTTGCCAAATTTACCTCTTTGTTTTCCTAATATTTTTTAATTAACAAAATAACCTTTCTCTGAAACTGAAAATAAAAAAGCTGGGAATATAACTATGTCATTACCAAAACAATTTCCAGCCCAATGAAAGTGTTTACAGGTTTTTATTAAGAGAAAATTTATTTTAATGGGGTAAGAAAAAACTATTGCACACATTCATAGAAACATAAGACGGCTTATAAAACTCATCAAATTCTTTGATTTAAACAATGAGTTTCTTACCGGTTGTTCTTAAAGTGCAACCAACTTCGGAGAAAATCCCCCATACGTCAGAAGAGCTATTTTTATCTACAAAGAACAAAATTTCTCCGAGAATTCCGCCTTCACCCACATGAAAAGCTTTTCCCAAAGCCCTTACTTGTGATTCATTCCCCCATAGCAAACAAAAAATAGGGGTATAGTGATTACCGAGCAACGTGTCTCTTTTCTCTATGACGTATTTGAGTCCATGTATTTGTATATGTTATTCGACCATCTGGTATTAAATGATTATGATGTTAGGATTGATGGAGTTTTTTTAGGCGGAGGGAAAATTAGTTTTTTTTATTAGATGATGCGTGTTTTCGGATATAAGTTTGAGGTTTAATAGTTATATTTAGTTTCATTTTTTTTATCAAAAACTATTACTAGTAAATAAGAACTTCTCGTTTGAGATTTCACGGTTTTTTGGGCTTTTTGTGAAGTCAGTAAACTTTTGTCACTTTATGTTAATAATTTTTTTTGGAATCTATAAGATAATATTAACATAATATTTGCAGAACAATTTTAAAAATTCGAATTTATATATTAATATATAATACATATACATTATACATACAAAAATATTAAGGAAAATAACTTTATCTATACATAACATAATTTAAGTACACAAAAAATTAGGAAAGCATGATATGCGTCACCAAGGGGAAAATTTGTAATTAATTAATACAATAAATAAAATGTATCTTATCAAAAATATTAAAAGAACACATTAAAGAGACACACTTAACTAAAAATACTAAATAATACATATAAATGTTATGGACCCATCAAAATAATGTAACAAATATAAATACATTTTTATAGTGCAGATGACTCAATGTTAAGCATAACCAATATTCAGGTTTCATATTTTTTTCAGGTTTTTTCAGGCTATTCGGGTTTTATGAAGTTTTGATTGAATGGAAGCAAAGGATGCAAGTTCAAATATTTTTATTAAAAGAATGAATAACAGAAAATAAAGGTATGGCTAATTACAAAAGCTAATGCATCTGTATAAGATTAATGTTTAACCCATTACATACTGACGGTACTTAAAGTTCCACCAACTTTAAAACAGGAACATTCTTTTAGTTTTTTCCTCTTCCAGGATAAAATGCAGCACGGGTTCTGCGATGAGTATATTTAAGCAGAAAATGCGAATAGATTAAAAACTGAAGTTGTGGTTTCAGCTGTGATTAAGATCGGATTCCCATGGTTGTCATTTTTGTTCCCTCAAAGGTAGTTAAAGTCAAAAGGAAAGTGTATTATTTTTTAAGACTTAAAACTGCGATAAAAATACATGTTTTATATTGTGATAATATTTAGCATGGGCGTAGCCAGGGGGGCAGGGAGGGGCAGATGCCCCCCCCAAGTCCTGAGTAATTTATTTTAGTTAAGTTAAAACACAGTTTTTTTAGGGTCAAATTTTCAAAATTTTTCTGGGGGAGGGCCCCCAGGCTCCCCTTTAGTATTAAAACCTTTATTATTCACACTTTTTTTATAATAAGTTCATTAAAATCAAAATTATACCTAAAAATGTATGTCCGAATTTGGGTTTACGTGTACCAAAAAACTGTTTGAAACCCTGTTCTTACAGTCAAATTTCGAAACATTTTCTGGGGGCGGGCAGTCAGGCACCCCTTCAGTATTTAAACCTTGAAAATTCACATTTTGTAAAAAGTTCCTTAAAAATCGAAATTCTTCCTAAAAATGTATGTCCAAATTTCGGTTTACGTGTATTAAAAAACACCTGTTCTTAGGGTCAAATTTCAAAACATTTTCTGGGGGAAGAACCCCCAGACCCCCCCTTGAAACTTAAACCATAATTACTAAAAACCTTTTGATATAAAATTTTCTTGGACGCAAATTCTACCTAAAAAAGTGTTGAAAAACTACATTAAACCAATTAATAGTATGGATGAAAGATACCTTATTGTTTCCACGCTACCCGCAAAACTTTTACATTAATTTCATTAAAGGTCAAAAACCCCTCTCGAAACAATACTGTGGCTACGGCCCCTTCTCACAGGGCTTTAAAATTTTTCTCCACAAACATTAAAAAAATTTGACCCTGCCTGCCCCCCCAAGTGGAACCCTGGCTACGCCCATGGCCCTCCGTGTACTGACGGTACTCAAAAATATCAATTTAATTAATTACCTATAAAGCGGATTAAAATTTCCAAGATGATTATTTTATTTATGTATAACTCTTAACTTTCAATTTAGTAGTGAAAAAATATTTTCACGAAAAAAAATTCCAGAAAATAACGGGTTAAAGTGTGTAAATAGGGAGGACGGAGAGGATATAGAATCGAACATTTTCATAAGTAAAATGGATCTAACCTTGCCTTATTGGAACTAAATTTATATCCCTATTATTGAAGTAGGACAGTCCCATAAATTCAGTATTGGGGTCATTGGTTTTTGTCATGTATTTTCATACCCTCGTCTTATGAAACATTGTACGAAGGGAATTGGAGAGTATAACCTCCATTTTGGCAAGTTGGGTTAAATAGTCAAGCTTATTTCAAACCTTTATTTTGACTATGATGATGCTTTCGCTTAAGAATTTTATTACATTCACGATAAAAGGCAGAAATATTGGCCGAGGTAAAACACTACATATTTGTTCAACATTATATATATTTTGCTCACAATTTAAATTCTATTTTACATTATATTCATATTTATTAAAATTAAATTAAAAAGATGATTATGTTCTATGCAGTTTGAATGAATATTAAATTTTCTGGCTGAGAGAGGGCCATGAATATATTTTCAATGACCATGGGTTGGGCCACACCGACTTAATATAACGCCACCCACTACAAAATAGCCAAAATTTGGATACTGGAACCTAACTTCTTTGGGCAAGATCTTAGTGAATAACAGACATATTATTATAGTTTCTACAGGGCAAGGGCTGTTAAAATTTAAGAATTAGAGTATATTTTTTAAACTAAGACGTTTTTTCATGCTTATTTTCAATATCCTGTATTTTTAAACTCACATTGGCATCATTCTTGGAATAAGTTCTTCGGTTTTTTAACTTTTTACTTTTGTGAATTCACTCATACTTCAGTTTAATTTTTGGTTACGCCCATAGTCCCAAAGATAACAGCTCCTGGTAAACCAAAGAATTTTGAAGGAAATAATTGTAAATGGAAGTTAAAATTTGAAGGGGGCTAAGGGTCCTCCCCACAATTTTTTTTTAAATTTGCCCCTTTACGCTAATGTTTTATCTCATTTTGAAAATCTTGGGGAAACCATCAAAGGCAAAGGTAACTTGATTTGAGTGCTCCCCAAGGTGACTCGCGGACCCCCTGGCGCAACGGATCCCCGCGGGGTCCGTGGACCTCAGTTTAAGAACCACTGGTATAGAGCAACATATCTATCTGTGGAAAATAACTGAGTTTAAAAAGACAAATATCTTCATATCATTGGCGGATCCAGGGGGGGCAACAGGCCTTTTGCCCCCCCTTGTGCTCAGGTACCTTTTTTTTAAAAAACGAAAATAGGAAAAAGGAAAAAACGAAAATAGGACATCCGAAATTTGGACAAGGTATACAAAAAAATTTTAAAAATTAATTTAAAATTATTGGGGGTCAAATTTCCCAAAATTTTCTGGGGGAGGACCCACAGACCCCCTTTTGTATTTGGAACTAAATTATTCACAACTTCTTTACATTCTGCTCATCAAAATGAAATTCCTACACGAAAATGTATACCCGAAATTCGGGCTTTAGGTATCAAAACTAGTTAAAACCTGTTTTTAGTGTCAATTTTTCTAAAAAATCTGATGGGGGAGGCCCCCAGTCCCCCTTTGGTACATCCAACTTAATAAATTATTATGCAACTTCTCTTATTCTGTACTTCTTTAAGACGCAAATTACACTTAAAATGGGTAACAAAGTTTCATTAAACCTATTATATATGGATGGGAGGAATAATTTTTGGTCCCTCCTGAAAAAATTTCTATAGTTTACGCCCTGAAGGGGAATGTGCACTAGGGTGTATCGAAAAAAACTTTTTTTTATTTTGATGATGCCTTAGTGTGGAAAAGTTGTCTAAGGTGACAGAGAGTACCTGTGAATTTTTTCAGAATTTTCAGATAATATCTTGAGGTGCCGCCAAGGCCCTGAAGGTCCCCATGTTAATCCAATGGAGCACGCAAGACAAGAAGGCCGAAAATTGGTTTTTCGCCCCTCATTTCTACCCTAATCACACGAAGAATGTCTTCACTCGAGTTATGGACCCTATATGATCTAGGCTATCTGACAAAACTTGAATAATAGCCTAAATCTCTATATAACGTTTTTTTGTATGCTCCAATTTCGTCGAAAATCGCGTATTTCCTCGTTCAAATCAGAGCCCAAAATCAACATAATATAGAGATTTAGGCTATTTTTCAAGTTTTGTCGGATAGCCTAGATCTTATAGGGTCCATAACTCGAGTGAAGACATTCGTCGTGTGATTAGGGTAGAAATGAGGGGCGAAAAACCAATTTTCGGCCTTTTGGCTTGCGCGCTCCATTGGATTAACATGGGGACCTTCAGGGCCTTGGCGGCACCTCAAGATATTATCCGAAAATTCTGAAAAAATTCACAGGTACTCTCTGTCACCTTAGACAACTTTTCCGCACTAAGGCATCATCAAAATAAAAAAAAAGTTTTTTTCGATACACCCTAATGTGCACGTGACAAGTTAATCATTTGTTAACCGGGCCCATTGTTGTTGTTTTTTTGTAAACATGATAATGACTAATTTTTTTAGGATATATTTGGAGATTCTTTCCAAATTAAAATCTATATACGCCTCTGAAGTGATGAAAAAGAGGGATGAGAAAATTAGTGACCTGTGGAGCAATCAGCCACATAAGGTCCGGGCCCACCCTGAAATTCGGGCTTTGGCTTTGGGTACCAAAACGAGTTAAAACCCTGATTTTTAGGGTCAAATTTCCAAAAAAATTCTCGGGGAAGACCCCCAGATCCCCTTTTTGATATTCAAAATATATTTATTTTTCTTTATTTTGTTTTGCATTTTTATATCACTAGGGAGCTACCGCCCCCTGCTCGCTATCGCTCACCAACCCCCGTAAACTGCTGACGCAGGACCTTTTGGAATTGCTTCGCAATTCCTACAAATTACAACTCGCTGAACTTAATACACTTTATAAAACAATTAAACAATTTACAGAAAAAAAGTCAACCAACTTTCCGAAAATACGTCACCAAATCCCCTCCATGAATAAATCTCCCTTAAAAGTTTGAATATATATTAACTCGAAATTATCAAAAATTTAAACGAAATGTTTTTAAAAACATTCATCTTAATTATTTTTAATCTAATAATTTTTAAAATAACTATTTCTAATTGTTTATCAATATTCCGAGCAAACAAACACCATTATTTTAAAGTAACTCGTTAGTATAATATACAGTGTTTATCATTCATATATTTTTTTAACCCAGACTTGTTAAACAATACCGTTTAAGCTATAGAAAATAATAAAAGACAAAACATCACTCTATGTTAACAATTAATTTCGATAAAATCAGACTAAAAATTATAAATATTGGACAAAAAGTGTGAAAATTTAATATGAAATGGCGTACATGTAAGTTTTTAGAATATGTTTTTATCAGTCTTTGAGTGATATTTCATCAAGAAAGTCCTTTTTTAAAAGGTGAAAAAGCATGTTTCATCTTAAAATATAGCGTCAATCGGTCGTTGTGATTGGATGCATAATAATTTGATTGACAGTACTTGCTTTGTAACTGTGACCTTATCCGTTATCTAAAAAATGGAAATATTTTAAAATTCAGAATTTTTTTGAAAAATCGAAGGGCCTACTCGGAAATCCGGATAGAATCCGGACATTTTGATACCAGATATCTGTCATTCAGTTCAGTAATTAAAAAAGCCTTTCTCTGGAAACCGTTCACCAAAAACTTTTTTTTAGAATAGAGAGATAAATATACCAGTGGTCGATCCAGGCGAAAATTGGGGCCGTTTTGCGGCCTCTTCACAAAAATTAGCTTCGATAAAACGGCCCCTTCACAAAAATAAACTTCGGAAGAACGGCCCCTTCACAAAAATAAACTTTGTAAAATCGGCCCTTTCACAAAATTTCTAATGACGAAAAATTACCACTTTCAAATTTCAAACGAAGCCCTTCAAATATTCTCCGAAACGAACACGATTCTTCGGTTGAGAAAGAACCATACAATCCATAGATCGACGAAAACGCAGCAGTTAGCGTTTTCAATCCGGCAACCCTATGCTCTGCAATGAATTACGGAAAAATAAATTTTTCACAAAAAAACACAATTTTCACAAAAATAATTCCATTCTCAGAAAAAATAATTTCATTTTCACAAAAATTATGAAAAACAAGCCCCAAAAATTAAAACCTGGATCGACCCCTGTATACTATACATCAAAATGCGAATCTTTCCTATAAATGCATTAAAAAAGTACATAAAACCTATGATGGAAAACCTATGAGGAAGCTTAGGAATAATTATAGGTCCTCTCCCTCGTTGCAAAAATGCAAAAATAAAAGCTTTTCGCCTGATAATGACTTATTTTTTGGAGGATATTTTGGTTCCTTCAGAAATAAATTTGTATTCACGCCACTGCCCTTTAGAGCAGTGATGACCGCTCATCTTAAGGGTCTCTCTGGAAGGATGGGACGTTAAATTGCTATCCCCCGATCCCATCTTAAATATTCAAAAATGAGTCAAAAGACTACTTTTTGGTAAAATTTCAAAAACATTTCTGGGGGAGGACCCCCCAGACCCCCTTTTCCCTGGGACGTCAAGTATTATTCAAGTATTTTCCTGGGACGGAAGTATTTTCAATAATGGACTCATTTTGGGGAAGAACCTACAACTTTCTTTAGATGTGGTTGCCCCCCCCCTTAGGTCCAGGCTGGATCCGCCACTGCTTCATATTAATTTAAAATTTTGAAGTATGGGCACGTGATTCATGACTAGACTAAATTTTAGCGCTTTTTACGAATAGCAGGCAAATTTTTCAATAAAATTTAGAAAAAGTGTGGGGAAAACGTAGCATTTATCTTATTATTTTTATATTAAATGCTTCAAATTATTTATTTCATTTCGTTAATACGCATATGATATATTTGAAGTGTGTGCAAAAAAAACCAAACGAGCTATCTCCGAATTCATTCTCTGGACGCCCATGGCAAGGATGGAATCATAGTTAAGACACTTTAAAAAAAACCAACACAATCGATGCGTTTTACCGTGTGACAGTCACTGTGATTCACAGCTCGGAAAACCGCTGCCTCCCAGCAGTTCCTCTCAACGCAGCTGGTTTGATCTAGTATTAACTGGTTTGGGGACGAGGTCAGAGTACACTTGATAATAATAATCCATTCATGCAATTGTTTTGCCCTACCTTTGACTCTATCTTTGAAGCTTTTGGAACTATCGTATTTTGTATGAGAATTGACTGTGCTCTCTTTTTTTCGTTATCTAAATTGCTTATATGTTTAGATATTTTTATTTATATCTCTGCTGAAGTTGACCTCTTTTCACACGATATCTATATTTAGTATGCTATGTTTCTTTATAAAAAAACCCTTATATTACTATGAGCCTTGAAGTTTCATGTGAATTATTCTTCCCAACACAAAGAAAAATGAAAATGTACCTAGTTATTGCTAATTTTGATGAGCTAAATATCATACCTAATAACAAAATAATTGTAATTTAAAATTTTTTGGTTATAAGGAATAATAATAAGGAATAAATACTGAGTATTTTAAAATATTTAGTTCCCCTCACACAAATGCAATTTATATTGTTGTTGAAAAAATCTTCGCCGGGTTAGCCCCTTTGAAAATGATTCATTAAAGCATAATGAGGAAGTTGCATGATTTTTTTTAATTTTTTTAATCGATTCTTCTTGAAAAAATAAGCAACTACCCAAAATTTGAGGCCGATCGAGAAATTTTTTGATAGCAAAAAAAATTAACAAAAATCCCCTTTTTAAAAGTGCGCGAAAACGCCAATAGTTTGGATGTGACGTCATCTTATACTAGGCATTGTTGAAAAGCAATGGAGTTGATGGTATTATTGTTGACGTCATCTTATAGTTTTAACAATAAACGTTTTCAGTCACGTGTTTTTTTCTTGACTTTTAAATTTAAATATTTAATTTTTAGAAAAATTTACTAGATATTTCATTTTACCATACAAAAAACCATTCGGAACACTTGTTTGTTTTTGAAAATCTGACACATGCAACTTCCTTATTAAACAGTTTAAAACTTTATATCAATAAAAACTTTTAAAATTTACTCACCCATAAAAACACTCTTTCGAGGAATTATTACTAAAATAAGCTGTTTTTAAAATTATTTAATCTTTCATAACTATTTTATCTTTTTTCCAACTTTAATCACAACAAAATTCTTACATATTATTCATCACAATCTTTTTTTAAACAATAAAGGGATCTTTTGACACCTACGTACGACATTTCTAACCTTATCTAGCAATGGAAACTGACTTAACTTTCTATAGCTACGTTTTACAGCAATGCTCTGCTGTTTAACGGTAAAAACAAATGCAACAATGTATGTTTTTCTAGCACTGCTGCTAGCACATTCGTTCCCAAATTTTTCCTATTCGCAAACCCCGATTTTTTTAAATTTTATTTTTTATTCCAACATCAACCCACTTTTTGTGAACATCTTTCATACACATCATAAAACTCCTATACGTCACTAACAAACAAAGTAGTTCCCATCTCGGTGTCTTAATTTCGAGTGAAACAAAGAACGTCAATTTTAAAATATGATTATTTCTTTAAATCCATGTATAAATAGTGTCTTCTTTATCACGATTCGAGTATCGAAATTCCTCATATCAACCCAACAGGCTTTGTGTTTACTCACTTTCTCCTTCCGCGTAGTGACGTAGGAAACGTTGCTGTGAAGTACAGTATATTTTTTTTATCTAAAGATAAATAAAAAAAGTTATATTCCTTACTTACTAATAAGGAAGTTGCATGTGTCAGATTTTCGTAAACAAACAAGTGTTCCGTATGGTTTTTTGTATGGTAAAATGAAATATCTAGTCAGTTTTTCAAAAAAATGTACAGGTAATTAAATATTTTAATTTAAAAGTCGAGAAAAAAACACGTGACTGAAAACGTTTATTGTTTAAACTATAAGATGACGTCAACAATAATACCATCAACTCCATTGCTTTACAACAATGTTTAGTATAAGATGACGTCACATCCAAACTCTTGGCGTTTTCGCGCGCTTTTAAAAAGGGGATTTTCGTTAATTTTTTTGACAATCAAAAAATTTCTCGATCGGCCTCAAATTTTGGGTAGTTGCTTATTTTTGCAAGAGGAATCGATTAAAAAAATTAAAAAAAATCATGCAACTTCCTCATTTGTTTGGAAAAGAAAAAAAAAGATTTTCTTTTATTGAAAAAAATATTTTGCATGGTAAATCTGTATCCGCATTAAAAAATGCCTATACAGTAGAACCCCGATTATCCGCGGTGCGGATTATCCGCGAGTGCCAGGAAAAAAGTTTTTAATGATGAGAGCAAATTTTAGATGAGATTAGAGACATTTTAGATGTAGAGCAAAGGTTTCTGCTGTACTGCACCTATTTTAAAAGTTTTACATATCATGTTTAAGTACAATAAAACATAGTTTTTATGCTGAAATATTTTTTTCGTGTTTTCACATCATTTTTAGTCTTTTTTCGGGTTATCCGCGATTTTCGTTATCCGCGGTACCCTTGCCACCCAATTGCGCGGATAATCGGGGCTCTACTGTAGTTCTTTTTAAGAGCAGTTTTTTTAGCATGCCTTTCTCTGAGAGGTAAAAAAATTACCACTTTTTAATACTTTAAATTGTCAATTTTCTAATTAACTTTCCATTACATTTTACACTGTTCACGCTATTTAACAATGGCGATGTTAACAGATGCAAGAAAATAAAGAGTTCGCTCTTGGCAAGTGAAAAGATCTCTTGGATAAAAAAACGTCAACTAAAAAAGAACCCTTTCTTTGTCACAAAAGAAGCCAATGAATTAACATAACTTTGTGTAATCCTAAGTGTGAGAGATCGCGGAGAAGTTCTACAAGTGACTTCTATCTACGCAGTTTTGTAAGAAGTGAACAGTGGTTGAACACTAAGAATAGTCTGCCGTCCTTTTTAACGTGATTACAAATTATTTAACTAAGCATCTTAGTTATCATAAAAAATGCAGCACTTATAACTGGTTAGTTTTACTCAGTTTGTTATTTTGCCATTGGTTTTAAATTGTATTCTCTATACAGTTCTTTGTAGTATTTTCTACATAGGGGCCGTTCAAATATTACGTAAGCACTTTTTTGATCATTTTTAACCCCCTCCCCCCTTGTCAGCAAAGATAAGCAAACCTCAAACCCCCCCCCACCATAATTACGTAAGAAACTGCCGGACCCCCCCCGAAATTTTGAAATCCCTATATTATAGTAAGTACTGTTTTTTTTCCTTGAAAATTAGGTGACTCGTTTTAGGAGTTGTCCTTTTTGGGTGTAACCCTAAGGGTTCATAAATGAGTCGAAACACTACTTTTCGGGGTTACACAATTTCAAAATTTTAGGGTGGTCCATCTCCAGAAAAAAGTGCTTACGTCAGATTTCCTAATTCAATTTTTGTTACATTTATTTTTGGTTGAATTTTTAAATTATTTATGCAAGAAACAAGAAAATTTCGAAAATGCACCATCTTACGTAAGCATCACTCATATCCCCCCTCCCCCCTTGTCAGCAAAAATAAGCAAAGAGCAAACCCCCTCCCTCTTAGGTGCTTACGTAATATTTGAACGGCCCCATAGTTCTTTGTTACCCATAAAACTGTTAGGAATTTCTCCGTTGTTTCATTCCTAATTTGATCGTTTTATCTTGTTTTAAATTTGAAATTTCACACTTTACATAAAAGTTAATAATAATTGCAGCTTAAGAGATAAACTTCTCTGGTAATCCTCTTTTATAGAAAAATTTATAAATACACATAGATACAATACAAGTGGTTTCAAATCTTAAAGACTTGTCTATCCAAACACATAACCAAGGACTCCAAAACTAATAGAGTTTTTGAGGTTGAAAGTGTGTCAATGTGCTCCTTGTTTCAAATCGTCCCGATTACCCTAATTATTTTCAGTGTATCTTATAATATTTTCAATACGATACATACGAAAAGCATTTAAAACAATAAAATACCAAACCTTTTTCAACATTTATTTCTTCAAATTATGCATTCAGTATTTAAATAAAATTTCATTATAAAATATTATAACCCCCTAAACTACCTTTTTTAATTATAAACTTATAATTCAAATTATGCAACGTACTGACCTCATCCTAATTAGTTTTTGAATCAAAGATAAATGTTTAAGATAGGAAGTCATAAATTTTTTTATTATCCTTCCATTATAAAGATAAGGCCTTTAGCGTATCCTAATATAATCTGTGAAATGCAAAACGCAAAAGTTGGACTGTTGGTACTGAACATCTGAACAAGCTTATAAATATTTCTAAAATTTTATCTGACCAGACGAAAACTATCCTGATACTGTAACCGCTGCGCTGGTTTGCAAACGGTGGACACAGTTAGAGATAAGAGACAAAACGAAGGGATTACATTTTGAGCTATTTTATCCCTTTTTTTTAAACTGTAAATTGATTACCAATTATGTATGTTAAGCACACTAAAAATCAAACTATCTTAAACAACTAATCTTAAGCAATAATCAAACTAGAGTTAGATAAATTTTATGATGTTAAATAGGTAACGTATTAATTTGGAAAAAGAAAACGAACCCAGTTAACACATGAAAATCAATGTATCAATATATTAATCTTGCTAATAGTATTTTGACAGGGACCTTTATTATTTAAATGCAATTTTCAATGATACGTAAAGAGTTAGAAGAGTTGTATGTACTACTGTACATTTACAATGAAAATTTACTTATAAAAACTTTTGCAGCATTTCATGCCTTCCATTTAAAAAAAAAACTCAAAAGAATAAAAAAAATAATTAACATTTTTAACCTGAATTGAGGATAGACTTTAGAATTCGCCAAGCAAGTACTAGTTAGGTTTCAATGTGCAAACCATTTAAAAAACAATTGTTATTGAAATAGGTTATTTTTAAATTTAATTAATCTTTTATTTTATTATACATGTTACATGGACATCTATAATCTTATTCGTTAAATAAATTAATTTAATGACGTTTTTTTAGAACTTCAAATAATCACCGTGCAGATGAGGATTGGTTTGACGAAGACTACAGAAACTGCATAATACGTAATACGCGTTTTAAATAAGTAAATTTGTGCTTTGGTAAAGCTCCTAGAGAGGAATTTCAGAGGTGTTCCAAACAATTTTTTAACCCCTCTCCACACTTTCAAAATCAGCACCCAGAGACAATCTCTCTAATATAAGATACATTGTTATTCTTGCCAAGTCCCTTTGGTGGATCAAGAAGAAATTGCGCAACACGAAACTTGGAGAAATTTCTGTTAGCGCCTTTTACAAGATTCTAATGCGCACTTCCTATTCACGACCAACAATTAAAGACCGCACTGTCGGTATTTTGTCAAGGAAGCAACCTTCTGTCTGGCTCAGCCAGACCTCAACCCCTAAGTATTTTTAGATCAGCACACACTCCTCTAATAACGGAGGTGAAGTACCTTTTATCCCAAAACACAATCCAACTACGACATTGTTCCATTGGCGACGTACCAATACCTTCCTTTTGTTCTGGTTTCTTCGGTATATTATTTGGGATGTTTATTTGGTATTGGGGGGAAAGGGTATATGCTCGGAGGAAAGTGTCAAACGCGAAACAGAACAGCATTGGAGATTTAGGCCTATATTTGTGTTAAGGTCGTTTAGGGAACCCAGGCATATTGATTTACATTTTGAATGTTGTGGAAGACATTCTGTCTATGAGAAAGAGAACACTTCCCAACATAGAATCATTTTAAAGATGGGGCCATACCCTAGAGCTGGAGTGGCCAATCTCTTTTTTCCTAGAAAGAGTGATACAATTTGGCAAACAAAACTTAGACATGCCATTTCTCTTTTTCAATCATTACTAAAAAATATAAATCAGTGAAACTATTATTTATTTACGGCCTATGATAATTTTACGCAAAAACATTGATTCTCCTTACGTCTGAGTAAGTAGTGGATATTTAAAAATTTAAATAGTTATGAATTTTCGATCTAGACAAATTTGTTAACACATTTTTGAATACAAGTAATATGAAAATAACCATATTTGACCATGGATGTCTCGTCTCTCCAAAAACTGCAAGACGGAACTTTGAACTATCTTTTAAGTCCTTTTCCTCCAGTAGAGCAATTATTTTAAATTGCGGAAAAATTAAAAAATATGAACAGTTAAATAAGTCCTTGAACTTCAAATTAAAAATTTATTCGAGTAAAGCCAGTTTATTTGTGGGAACATGTGCGATGTACTCTGAAACTTAATTCACAAATTGTTGCTAAATGGTCAGCTGATTTTGCTTTTAGAAATATTTCCGTTTACAGAATTTTTAAAAAGACGGAATTCCGTCCCCAGGACGGAAGAATGGCACCCATGTATTTGACTCTAGAGGGAAATTTAAAAGATTACCTACATAAGAGTGTGGGACAAAATTAAAATCAAATCTGTTTAAGTGGAATTCTGTCGAAGTTGAAGTTAAGCGAAAACGTCGGTCTTGAGTGTGACTCCTTACCCAGGTTAGACTGCATATCGCTTTTTGGGCTGATATAGTAATACATGTAAATGTAACGTCGGTCTTGAGTGTGATTCCACTTAGCAGGTTAGACTGCATATCGCTTTTTGGGCTGATATAGTAATACATGTAAATGTAACGTTTTCATATGCGACATAAAATAGATGCTTTGACGTATACCTATGCGTATACGCATACTCTATAGCAGGTGAATTTGTTGAAGCAAACTCATTTCTGATATCAAAACGTGTATTCTAACAACAACGCACTTGGTTGTGAGATCGGAATTTCACGATCCCGACCGTCACTGCATTAAATAAATGAGGTGAATAATGTGACTCCAGAATTGGCAGAGTCAATAAACATCGTTCGAGTAAAAAATACTGCGTATCAAGCATCATGGGAGTAGGAAATATTACGAACACCCATCGCCAGACAAATGGAAAAAATCTAAACTGATTTGTTTAAAATAGTATACTACCTACCCTGTGTGACCTTTTCACATTTGACTTATTTTCTTGAAAAAAAATCTGTTTTCATTAGCGTGCAATATTTTTCTTTTGGCAAAATTCGCTCATAATATTTATTTTTAACGGTGTTGGACTTTAAGAAATTTTATTAGTATTTGAAAATTATATTTCATATCCTTTGAATTTTAGAATCATTTGATAATTCGTTAAAGGTCAGTTCAATTGTTGTTTATAAATTTGAATGCGCACAAAAATTAAAACTGAGCCTTAAGCAATTTAAACTTCCAACATAAATACCAAATTTAACATGTGTTTTAACTTGTACAAAAATTTAAAAATTAATAGTTAAAATGAAAATGCTCATGTAAAATAGCATCTCTCAAAAATTAACTTACTTCATTCAAACCGAATTTTCAAGCTTTGATTGACAAAATATTTAGAATTGATTTCGTCGTATATTCACGAAAATGTTTTTCAGAATTATTTATCTTTATGAAATGAATAGAAAAATACATATCTGAAATATCTAAACGTACATGACTAAATTGACTTATGGGCGTTACCAGAAGTCGGTGGGGAATTCGATCTAAAAACCCCGTCAGTTCATTTGAAGAAGAAAAACTAATTATCTCCAATCCAAACCTGCTGCATCAGACTGCTTGGCCTCACCTGAAAGGCCTTAAGGCTATATAACCACCTTTTAAAGTCAAATGTTAATTGCAACTTGGCACAATGGCAAATCAAAACACGCCATTTAGCATAGCATCATTTGTGTTTTTACAAGTGTATAAACCATTCCACAGTCTAAGGGAATGTCGTTAATGTTAGGTAAGAATTGCATAACGGGAATGACTTGGGTCCTTTTGTGGATTGCTATCCTTCTTGGAATAATTGAAATATAGTCAAGTGATGAATGAAATTTTCAAATTTTCCTTTAAAATACAGTCCAGTCCGCTTAATGTGATCACGGTTAATGTTATCATTCGGATAATGTTATCGAAATCAACAGGTCCCGATCATTCCTATTTAATTTAATGTAAAATACATCGTTTATTGTGATCAACTAAAGATCAACACGCCGCTTAATGTTATCGAAATTTGTCCATATCCCCTAAAAACGCCCGCTTTTGAGTTTCGTTTTAAAGGTCAATTTCTTTTTTCCAAAACTCAGATGAGTTCACAGTTGCACTGTTATGTTTCTTTGCTTTGATTGTAAAAAAACATTCTATGCTATCCCACCTCAAACATCGAAAGAAAACTACTGTTAAGGGGGGGGGCGAATCCATGTTTGTCATTGGATATCACCATCGCCAACTTGCAGATGTTTCTGATAAGGGGCCATTCATTAATTACGTAAGGGTCCCGAGGGGGAGGGGGGGTTGGAAAAATCTCTACATACCCTTACTTGGGGGGTGCGGGGGGGTCAAACCAATTCTTACGTAAGATTTTCCTAGTTAATATAAACAAATTCCAATTATTCTAATCAATAGATAATAATATAAAAGTAATATGTAGTTGACAGAAAAAATATTATTTATCCGTTGAAAAAAATAATCTTTGATTTACGTCAAACGGAGAGTTTTCTAACATTTTATTGTTTTGACAAACATAATGGAATCTTACGTAAGAATAGGGGGGGGAGGGGTTTGAAAAATCTTACGTACCCTTACATGGGGGGAGGGGGGGTCAAAAATTGTCAAAATCATCCTTACGTAATTAATGAATGACCCCTAAGATATTTTTGATGAGCCTTTTCTATGTAAAATTTTGAAAAATACCGATGATTTCTTGACTGGAAGTCGAAAGAAAACCAATTAATGAATGGAATCACATAGGTGTAGTGCTAACATAACCGAAAATACAGAGTAAGCTATTTTTTTATTTTTATTAATTGGACTACTCTTATATTTTACCCTTTATAGGAAATCACTTATTGTTATCAATCGGATAATATTGTCAGTTTAATATCGGACAAATGCGATCACATTAAGCGGATTCGACTGTATTTCCTTGTTCCATTAATTATTTATGCAAAGAATGATTTTTGAAAAATGTTGTAACATTCATATCCTTCACCTACCCTCGACACACCTATTTAAACGATAGAATATCTTTTAATGTTTAATTAATGAAGTTCAAAATGATCTCGACTTGATTTTTTTATACTTAAATTTCTGGTTTTCCATCCAGTTCAGTTAAAAACTATAGTTCGAATTAAAACTAAATTGATGAGATTATACTAAGTTTTCTGAAATATCAGAAAAGGAAAAATTCGTGTGATCCTTTTCTTTGTCATTTTTTAAATGAGAGAAAAGAAAAGAGAGAAATACTATTTTTTGAAAAAGAACCAATGAGAAAGAAAAATGAGTGAAGGAATAAGAGAGTGATGATCAAGAAGGCGGAAAATATTAGAAAATAGTATTAAGAGAGAATAGAGAATGAGATAAAGAATTAACGAGAGAGATGCAATATGAGGGTTCAAGGTTCAAAAGAAAGGGAATGAATGATAAATGAGAGTGAGGATATGCCGGTAAGATTGAAAAGATTAAAAAAGGGAATTGATAGGTAGATAAATTCTTCGATCATCAGAGAAGATAATTGGAAACAAATATTTTACGCAAAAATAATTATGCAGTTTAAAATTCCTTTACAACCCTGAATTGTAAGCATGGGTTGATTTAAGGGGAAAATCAGTTTTTAGAGGGGAAAATCGTGTTTCCAAAGCCATCAGGGACAGACAGCGTGCCCCCCAAGTTTTCCAGTATGCACCCCTAGGGTTCGGTTCACCACCTAATTCCGGCCATGCCCAAGATTGTAAGCTCTAAAAAATCCTGTGCAGACGTTGCTTCCGTACATTTACTCCTTTCTTTGACCTCGTGTGAAGAATTCGAAATGCGTATTTCCATTGATCATTAGCTGAACAAGTTCGGTGAACCTTTTCCTGGAGAGTAGATGCTTCAAACAACGTTGCTATGATACTGCTTAAAAATTTTTCGTGCTGCCATCTTGCATCGGTTTTTAAGCGAATTCTTTTGTTTAGAACCGCAAAATGGACTGGAATTATTTTTATCAATGAATCCTAATATTAATATTTTTTAAATGCTTCGAAATATTTCAAACATTTAAAAAATATATCCAATCAATTAGAAAAAATCACAGATGATATTTATAATTTTTACTTTCGTGTACAGAGTGGTCAGGGTTAGGGGTGGATTTAGGTGGTGAATCCTGAGGGGGGCATACCGGAAACCTTGGGGGGGGCAAGCTATCCCTGATGGCCATGGAAAGTTCATTTTCCCTTATAAAATAAAAATGGAACTTTCTCAAACAGTTGTGGGGGCATTGCCCCCTTCTATCTGCCCATGAGTGGTTCCCAAACATTTACAAGTTCTTTTGATAAAAATAGTTTAACAATGTTAAAAAAAAAAATTTCATACATATAAAATCAAATGCATGGATAACTATTTTTTTTTCGAATAACAGGATGAAAATGTTTTTTGATTAGTAATAAAACAAACGGGAGGAATTCATCTTTTGATGAATTCTAAAATGTAAATGTGCAACAATTTTAATAATTAAATATAAGTATTTTATGCTTTTATATTAAAGAAAAAGAAAGCTATCAATACAAAAAGTGCTTTAAAACTAAAGTTTTCAAAATAGGGCCGATTCAAAGTATTGCCCAGAAGAATATCTTTTTTACTATGTTGTTATATCTTTATTAGGATTTTTTGTTCGTATGGAATCCATTATACTCATACAGGGGAGAGTAGGGATGAATGGGACAAATTTCACACTTATGCTTATATTAAAAAATTTAAAAATTCAATCCTGTAACAAGTTTAAAACCAATAATTGAACTCTTGGTTACATATAAACACATATATTCAACCAATTAGCCATCATTTAAACTGCAAGAAAAGTTTTTAGTTTTTATGAATGCATGTGTTTTGTCTCATTCGTCCCCATGATGGGAATGAATGTGACAGTTAAAAAAAAGTTCAGAAATTTACAAAATAACAATGTTATTAAAAGCAGTCTACTTAATTCAACTTCTTAACGAGTAAAATTAACTGAAGCAATTCCTTTTGTTCTTTAAGCTTAGTAGTTGCGACTTGATGTTATTTCTTTTAATGCCACTTGCTTTTAATGGGTTTTTACTTTTAGGAGGGCAAATAGATAATTTTTGATGCCTGGACCAAACCCCCAAAAGCCATTCCTTTCCTGCAGTTACATTTTCCTGCCATTCTGAAGGAATTTTTCATAAAAAATTAAGCATAAAAACCAAACTTGTTTGAATAATGGTTTAACCATAACATATTTAAGATGAAAGTTGTAAGTATTTGCTCATTAAGAATTTGCATAATCACACATAAGTTTGGAACATAAAACAAAAATTTAAAGTGAAGTTAAAGTAAAAAAAAATTGAGCTGTCCCATCCATCCCCCTACCTTTTGAAAGTTTTACCTAAATAATTCAATTAATATTTTTAATGCATTTTCAGAATTTTGAGTAATTAAAATTCTGCCTGATAGTGGAGTTTCTAATATAAATTTGTAAAAATGTTTATGTAAATTTATGGTAACAAGGTTATTTTGGTTCTTTAGGTGAAGAGTCAGAAAATCTTTGGTATACCAATTTTTCTTTCACTTTCATGGTCTAGAATCTAGATCTCAAATCTAGGTACTTTTACTTCTTTCTAACCCCCTGAAAAGTAAGGAAATTTCGCATGTAAACCCTTAGTTAAATTTATTGGATTATTGAGATTATCTCCTGTTAAACACAAATCATTATTATATTATACACACATATAACTAGTATAATTAACATAGTTTCCTTTATCATAGTTGTCATGTTTTTAATGCTAAGTCTTCTATCAGAATGAATTAATTTTTTATACTACTTGGTAAATTTGTGTAACCTTTTGCCCATTTAAATGAAATTGCTTTATTTTAGTAGTAAATTGTTTTGTGTATTTTATTAATGATACAAACATGGATTAATTATTTGGTACAATGTATAAAATAATTTTGATTTCAACATGGATTCATATAAAAACTTAAACAATGCGTTTGAATCAAATGTGTCAAGATAAGAATTGTTAGGGTTAGAATCTGAATTATTGTTTTAGTCCAATTATATTATAAAATCAAGGCTTTTTAAGGGCAGAAAAAGATATGTCCATTAAAGAAGAAAACTATTGAAAAATTTAAAAAATTCTCTTTATTAACAATGTAACTCATCTTTACACCTACTGTTTGTGTTTCAATTAAGTTAAGTCAGTACAGTCGACTTCTCTTAATGTGATGGATTTGCACTAAGATAAAAGCTTAATAAAATTTGGCAAACAGTAAAACTAGAGTTTACCTTAAAATCCTACTTGTGCAATCTTAAAAGTATTTAAAAATTATTTTGAATAGGGCATTTTACAACTTCTAATTCTCTTAGAACCAATATTATTTCAGATTTACTGAAAATAAATTGCTTTCCTAGACTCATTTAAGAAAAGCGATACTCACATATTATCCTATTGACCGTGCTGCAGAATCCCAACAGCATTGCCAAATATTATAGACTGTGCTGCTGAATCTGATGGTCCAAATAATCAAAAAAGCAATTCAGATTATCTATCCTTGTAGGGGATGCAGAAAATTTTGAAAACATAAAAGATGCATTGATTATCACAAAAAGTGAAATATGTTGCATTAAATGGGAGTAATCAGAAACAGTTAAATTTTGATGCCTCAAAGCAGTGGCGTACATAAGGGGGGCTGAGAGAGCCCTGCCCCCCCGAAACCTGGACCCCCCTTGAAACCTGTGTACCAAAAAAAGCTAAAACCCTGTTTTTTCTAACAAATTTTCTGAGGGAGGACCCCCAAACTCCCCTTTCTGATTGGAAATTTATTATATTTCAAATATTTTTATAATAAGTTAATCAAAATCCTAATCCTACTTAAAAATATATGTCCAAAATTAGAACTAGGTGTACCTAAACCGAGTAGAACTCCTGTTTTTAGGGTCAAATTTTCTGAGGGAGGACCCCCAGATCCCCTTTTCTACTTGGAACTTTTTATTACTTTCAACTTGTTTTTATATTAAGTTCACCCAAATGCAAATCCTATTTGAAAATATAAATCTAAAATTCGGACTAGGTGTACCAAAACTAGTTAAAAACCAGTTTTTAAGAGTCAAAGTTTCAAAATTGTTCTGAGGGTAGGACCCCCAGACCCCCCTTTTGTACATGGAACAAAATTACTCAAAACCTTTTTATATAATAAGTTCTTTTAGATGTAAATTTTAACAAAAATTTATAAACAGTTACATGGATATAATTTTTGGCCCCTCCCAAATAAATTTCTATATACGCCACTGCCTCAAAGCGATTGATGACCGTGATGTGATCATATTAAGTGAGTCGACTGTGGCAAACATAAACTAAACAGCATTTCTTAAAAAGAAAGGCTCTTGCATATTAACGAGTCCACAAACTGAACCCACAATATCATCAATATATGCAGTTAAAGATTTGTCCAGACAACTATGTGGTAGCAACATTTGGTATTCTCGAGTTCGCTTAATAACTTGCTCTACATAGAGCCTTATAGCGGCTGTTCTTTCAGACCGTTTAACATCAGCCTTGCTACTGGGGACTCCAGCAGAAGGAAGACGAACCAGAGTGCAGTTTTTTCTGAGCAGGAGACAATCAATGCCCTGAAATCCGCTGTCTACCATTACCTGACTTCCTGGGGATAACTTTTCCAAGAAATGTGATTCTTCAACAATAAACGCATCTGTAGCATCCCCTCCAAATCCATCCGAAAAGAAGTTTATGAGGCCATCAGGCGTGTAGGATATTAGGAATTTAAGTGTATGACAATTATAGTAATTTGACCAGGTTAAATATTGATGAACTCTTTTACTTGGTCTCTCTATTTGTATTTCCAAGGAGTATAATATGCAGCATACTTTATTATAATGTAGCCGGAATGGGATAGGTAACTGCATAAACACTTCTTCTGGACTAGGCCAATGTACCAAAGCTTTTAGAACTGCAGAGACTTGAGGTAAAGAGGTTTTAAAAATCTTCTTAGTCTGACGTTCAGACAACCCGAAATCTATAGCTAAAGCTTCAAAAGAAGGATTCATTCTAATTTTTTTAAGAGCAATGTATATATTTTTAAGAGGCAAATTAGTACGCTCTTGAATCACTTTAATAAGAAAATAACTATTTGCAGAAACTCCTAAAAATAGCATGGGATTTTTTTCTATGTAAAACATTGTGCACTTGCACATTTGGTCTCTCATTAGATGTTCATCCTCTTCTAAAGAGGAGTCTGATGACTCGTCAGGACTTGAAACAGACGACTCGCCAGGACTTGAAACAGATGTCTCGTCATTAGAAATGTATTCGGGTGAATTTGGAATTGAATCGATAGAGTTATCGCTAGATACTTCCACTTTAACTGGGAATTTTATTGGTGATGTGTCGGGAGATTCACACATCAAATTTGTTCCAGCATTTGTGGATTTGAAATGCTTTTCTTCCAAAGAGTTATTTTCCTGTGAAGTGGTAGAAGCTTCATTGAATTTCGGTTTACATTCTTCAACACATGAATCTGTTTCTTCGTTAGATTTTACTCTTGGGCTGGAATCAGCTTCTTTATAAAAATTAACTCCATTGGAATATGTTTCTTCATTGGAATTTACTCCTTCATTTGAATGTGTTTCTTCATTGGCTTCAGCTGCTGCTCTGGAATTGGCTTCTAGTGTTAAAGAAAGAGAAATTAGTCTTGATTGTGAAACGGCTTCTTCAATAAAGTGTAGACGTCTTTTTTTGGCAGCAGCTTGCCTTTCTGTGAGCTGTGGTTCCTTTTGGCAATCAAAACGATGGGGAAGAACGCCGGGTTTCAAAACAATTCGACGAACTTGGTTGGTTAACTTGTGCTGCATATAGTTTTCCATGTCATCCTCCACCTGCAAAACAAGGCATGTAAATATATTTGCAGATATTGAAATGTGAGTTATTTACTTAAAAAATCGTTAAAATGGTGAAGAATGTTTTGAATTGAACATAATTCCATTATTGGTCCTGCTAAATACCGTCACGTTCTTTCAAACTCTAAAAAGTATAAATAGTTTCAAACTCTCATGTTTAGTTATGTTAACCCTGGAGGATATGCATGGGGTCAGCCATACCACAGCGCTGAAATAAACTTTCAAGAGTTTGGTCCAGGCATAAAAAATTACGGTACTACATACGTATTAAGGCCACTGTAGCTACAGATTTGGCCTTGGTTCAATTCTGCTAGCGTTCCCGCTATATATGGCCATGCTCTTTTAGACACCAAAAAGTAGAAATATTGCTAAATAATTTCTAACTCATAGATTAAAATGTTTAACACAGGTCAATAACTGTTCAGTTAATCAATAAAAATCAGAAAAATTTATCGATATTTGAATATGGGGCGTTCAAAAGAGCATGGCGATACCCAGCGGGAACTTTAACGGAATTGAACTATGGCCTTAAATATACCTTAATCTAAAAATAATAAAATCTTCCATTAATAAATAAATAAAATCTTCCATAAAACATAAAATTCCATTGTTTTTTTTCTTTCGTGTAATTTTTAAGTATATTTTGTTACAATAAATCCTTGAGAAAAAAAGTTAACGTTTCATGTTTTTCCGAAAGAATGTATCATTTATGTGACATAAATAAACATATCTTACACTAAAATGATCCTCGCAGCAATAATGTGTTGTCTTAGTAGACAACTTCCCGCTTTTTTTACTTTGTTTGTTTTCATCACGTTTCATTATTCTACACCACTTTTCTCTTAATTTTGGATCCTTTGGAACCGAAAAGAACAATTTTCCAGGTGTTCTATTCGATGTGCTTCGACATTTTGGCACAATACAATACTTATTGGGTTTTTTTACATCCATATCATAACTTTTAATATTTTATATGACGAAGACGAAGAGTGCTGTGTGTTTGTTGTTTGTTTACATAGATGGTATGTATGCAGTATGCATGCAGTGTTTTCGCGCGCTAAAGGCTATTTAAAAAAATATATTCAAATAGAAAAAAAAGTTCTTTAATAAAGCTAAAACTTTGCCAGATAGCATGCATTTTAAAAAAAATTTGATAAAATTATATTTTCATATTCTAAATATTTTTTAGGTTCTTTGGTTAGAGGTCTATCTTCTCGACCTTCTCCGTTCCCAAATAAAATAATTTCTTAAAAGTTCGGCAACAGTAGACTAAAATATGTCTTTAGAGACAGAACTACAAGTGACCAATGAAAGGGGAGCACTTTTTCTGTTATGGTTTTGCTTAGGAATTTAACATTACGATGCACATGCGTTGCACCTGCCACGTTTCCCTCAACAACCAATAAGGTATAGAATTGTGTTTGACAACTGTGTTTTGTAGACACTGTGCTTTACAGTTATTTCTTTCTTTTGTCGTGATTTTGCATGGAATTAGGAATATAGGGAACTGCCGTGGTCTATCTCTCCAATGTATTTCACATCCGCCAAAAGTGAGACACATAGAGGGAGCTACGTGTGCATATTTGGTTGATCAGAGGAGAGAAGTCGATGGGTAGAGACATATGTTTGCTCACTAAAAGCCGCTTTGTCTTAGTTTTTTCATGCTGCTTGGTTGATAAGTTTAAATGCGGAGCGGAGGAGGAAACAGCTCAGTGGAGGAAACGATCTCACGCGCGTTCCTAAGTTAGTTACATGTTTCAGCATATTTTTTACTTAGTGATTTCACTTTTTCTGCTGTTTTATTTCAAGAAGACGAAGCCGCGGTTTAACCAATCCAACCAACCAACCGCGCACGTGGCGCCCTCTATTTGTCTCTCCACTGGCGCGTGGCCAAGTGTATTACGGCAGTTCCCTATCTTCCTAGTTCCATGTGATTTTGTTGACTGGTCACGGACGTCAGCTGAATTTTCGTGGTCATGGCCGAACGTAGGAAAAACAAGAAGAAAAAGGAGGTAATAATTCAATCAATAAATTGAATGATTCAACTAAATCCGTGGGATTTTATTAAATTTGATTGGTAACAATTATTATGTATGCCAATTTTTCTTTGATCATACTTTGCTGGATCGACACATTGTTTTTTGGAAACCTTTGTTTAATGTTCTATAAGGAAAATGAGAGATTTTTTCACTTTTATCCCATTATCATGAATATAAGAAGGTTGAAATCGTGAACTCTTATTCATTTCTATGTGCGTACTTACGTTATTAACATATCAGCATGTTGTATGTTAAGTTGCTAAGTTCCGCCCCAATTTGTAATATAGTCTAGAAAAGAAACGAATGTATATTTACAATTTTTCTTGTGTATGATCATGTTTTGTTTTGGTGACTAAATTTAAGTTTTTCATCATTCAAATAGGTATCCAGCTTTCAATGAATGTAAAAATGATATTTCATGTTTATTTTCAACTCAAAATATTGGTTGCTTATTAAAAGGCAGACTCACTTAAGTAAATGCAATAGACAGTATATGCATGATTTTCAAATTCATTTTCAAATGAAAGAGCATGAAAAGTGCTAATTAAACTGCAATTGGATCAAATTAATTCGATTTAAAACACATTTAAAGTTGCTCTTATGAAAAAAACAAAACAAAACTGCAGAACTTGACGATTCAGGCTTATGACGTCATAATTCAGGAGTTCAAATTACGCTCAAAAGACATCCATTGATCAGCAATGATGTTTATATTATTTATGTTTAGATTTTTTTGGTAGTCTATGGGCCATATGCAGCTGCCATCGCATATCGAAATAACAGGTTATCAACCTGTTACTTCTGCTACTCGTATCGAGTCACGTGATCAAAAACGAGTTCGATACCTCCGGAGGGTCTCGAATATTGGTCACGTGAATCGAAGTGAATGCTGATTGGATGGTAGTTAACACGTGATCCTTACGTCACGTGAAGTAAGTCCAATGGGGTTAATTCATCGCCAGGTCGACGTCATGGAGAAAAACGATTCTGACGCTGCTGAATCGCTTTTTTCGATTTACGATGCCATTACGAATATTCGGTTCGATTCGATGGCAGCTGCATGTGGCCCTATAGTCTTATTTCGGTAACTATGGAATATCCTAAACCAGTAAAAAAGTACTATAACCCTTTTAAGACCTAGCCGCCCGAAATTCACATTGGATCTCGTGTAGCTTAGGTCTTAAAGGGATATAGGTTGTTTAGTACCTATGGGCAGAAATACAAGTGTTAGAATGCCAGATAAATTGTTTTTCTGGGCAATTCCATGAAACAAGGGACACAGAGTTGAAATCCTTTTTCCAAGGAAAAAAACTCATTTTAACCCTATATATTTTAAAATATGGTTATATTTAATTGAAAAAAAAAGGTTTGGGAATATTGTTACACACAGTTCTGCAACGTTCAAAAATTATTTTTTGTTCTATGTGAAAAAATGTTCCAAAATGCATGGTTTTTCTAATTTTTTCAGCAAGTATTTAGTAAAATTCAAAGCTCTGTGTAACTTTCTACTAACTATAACAGGGTTGGCCGGTTTAAACCAATTTGGTTTAAACCACGGTTTGAACCAAATGTTTTTTTTTTTACAAAAAAAACCACTTGTTTTTTTTTTTTTTTTTTTAGAAATTATAAAATATTTTCAGGATTTTTTAAAGAAAGTGTTATTAAGTAGTATAATCTTTTGCAAAAAATTAAAAGGTCAGATTTATCAAAAAATTGACATTTTAAGGTGATTAAAAATCAGAAATCTTTTAATTTAATGGTTTTAATTATTGAATTCTCTCTATCTAAACTTAATCTTAAATGCTTAAGTTAAACTTATTATATGTTGCAAGAGATAGTTTATTTATTAGTTTCCTTTAAAATGAAACATTGTTTCAAAGAGTAACTAAAGATACATAAAAGTTATCTGTTTTTCACTGATAAAAGATGGCTTGGATTTTAATTAATTGATAAAACCAATTTGTCTTATTTGTCAGTCATAAAAACCAGTTGGTTTTTTTACTTAATTAAAAAAACCGTTGATTTCTTTAATGATAAAAACTAAAAACCAGTTGGTTTGTTTATAAACAGATAACAACCAGTTGGTTTTTTTACTATATTAATAAAAAACCATTGATTTCCTTAATTGGATTAATTATCTCAATCATTTATCCAATTTCAATTAACATTAGTTGCTTACTTTTCACTTTTATTTATTTAAAAAATGTTATTTTCTCTTTCTAAAGAAATTTTTTAAGTTTATAAATTAATCCATGTAATTAAGATAATTAATTTGATTATTTTACCATTTAATAATTAATCAAATTAATTATCTCAATCAATTATCCAATTTCAATTAACATTAGTTGTTTACATTTCACTTTTACTACTTATTTAAAAAATAAAATATTCTCTTTATAAAGAAATTTCTTAAGTTCATAAATTAGTCCATATATAATTAAGATAAATAATTTGATTATTTCAACCATTTATCCAAGATAAATTAAAACTGATTTTTATTCACTACAATAATATTAGATTTTAAAATTGGAATATTTTAAAAACAAAAATTATTTTTAAAACAGATGAATTTAATTTTAATTAACTAATTAAATTAATTAATTGAAATTTACAAATCATTTGTCAATTATAAACAACCCTTGAAATAAATGTCCCATTTACAACTCAATTTCAAACATCACTGCTAAAATAACTTATTCTGAAAAATATATTCTAAAAAAACTTGGTTTAAACCATAAAAACCTGGTTTAAACCGAAAAAAACCAGGTTTTTTGACAACCCTGAACTATAATATGTTTTAACTATAATATATTTAATATTTATACATGCATTCTAAAGAGTTTTCAATAAATAAACAGGTCAATAAATAAACAGGTCAATAAATAAACAGGTAACATAATTTACTTAAGTACAGATTGTTTTATAAAAATAAAAAAATTAGTAGAGCTTTTACAGAAGATAGTTTAGAAATGTTACGTGAGTCACAAAACTAGGTAACGTGAGTCACTCATTTAATTATGTTAATTATAATCATATTAGATTTGTTATATTACTGATTTTTGAAAACCTCAAATGTTCTGAATATATTTTAATGTATTCAGGGTTGGAAAAAACATGTTTTTTTAAAATAAAAAACAAAAAACGTGTTTTATTTGTTTTTTTTACCCTTGACATAGAAATGATAAAAATCCATGATTTTTAAAAATTTAAATTTGTCTTTTCAAATTGAAATTAGATTAATAAAGCTATACTTTTAAATACACCACAAACAGTTCAATCTTTTAAATGATTTTTGTGAGTTTTCTTCACAGCTTTAGGCTCTTTATCAAGCAATGTACTGCCTATGTCATGGTGGTTTGTACCCAAGCCTTATACTTGGCACCATCTTTTTAGGCTCTGGGTGATCCATACATGAAAATAGTGAGTTTGTTGCCTAAATAAAGGGAGCAACTTGCTAAATACTACATACAAATTTTAAACAATTTTTTTTTTTTTGCTTTGTTTTAAATATGTTTAAAACAAGTGCATAAAACAAAGTGTTTTAAACATAACAACCCTGGATGTATTTATTAATTTTTATAATACTAGGGAGCTACCGCCCCCTGCTCGCTATCGCTCGCCAACCCCCGTTAACTGCTGACGCTGATACTTAAGGATCTCTTTGCCATCCTCACAAAACACAGCTCACAGCACTTACTCATTTTATAAAACATTCTTAAAAAAGGGGAACTACTTCTCTGGGGTATTCTTTCAAAAAAGGGGAATATTCATTGAGTGGCGAAATTTTAACAGTTCCTTTATGGCAATATGAATTGGCGGATCGCCATTTAATTCCAAGAAAATTAGTACAGTAACGGACCCTTTATCCGGGAACCCGAAATCCGGACGGACCCGAAATCCGGCTCACGTTTAGAATTTGTTTTTTTTATATTTTGAAGAATTTTTAGTGAGTAAATGCTGTTACGACGCGCAATGGTTGCGCGCGCCTTTTGCGACATCGTCTCGGTGCGGAATGGGACGATTCGGCGCGGGCCGACGCGGCCGAATCGTATCGTCCTCGCGCTTAAACGGCCGTTCCAAAATCGGCTGCTGCCTCGCAATCGGTTCTTGCCGCGACGACCCACGTGCTTTGCCGGAAGTTTTTTTGCTAGATCCGTTACGATTGGATGCGCCGCACCTTTTGTGACATCGTTTGGTGCGGAATGGGACGATTCGACGCGGCCGAATCGTATCGTCCCCGCGCTTAAACGACTGTTCCAAAATCGGCTGCTGCCTCGCTATCCGTTCTTGCCCACGTGCTTTGCCGGAAGTTATTTTGCTGGATCCGTCACGATTGGAACGGACTATGTCGTTTCAGCGGGTATTTTTGTTTCACTAAAGCAGCTGCGTCTTTAACGGCGTTTTTTCCGGAACGGACCCAAAATCCGGAAAATTCCGAAGTCCGGGATGATGTCGGTCCCGAGCTTGCCGGATAAAGGGTCCGTTACTGTAACAAAGCAGTGTAAACTTTCTTTTACCATTTCCCCAAGGTAATGTATTTCTCACACAGATCCATTCAGAAGCACTGAAACATTTCCGGAATAAATTTTACTTTCTTAAAATTTGTAATGATTTTCATTGATTGTCTGTGAAAAATGTAGTAATTATCGTAAACATCACGAAAATTTAGAATTTTGCTTCATGAGAACAAATAAACATCGAAATTGTGTCAGTTTCATAGCAATGACACGAATGTTCTGACTTTCGATTTTTACCTTTATTTCTAAAACATTCCCCCGCCATATCTAGTTTTGCGTTTTGGCATTATAAAAAAAAGTTACCTTTTACTACCTTAAATAATAAGGATATAAAAATAATTATTATTGTAATAAATAAATGCAAAAGTTCAAAATTTCTGAAAGCGAGTTTATATTTTATTGTAAATATAGTAATGATTAGGTTGCCACAACGACAAAGATAAATATATAAATATGAATTAATTATTTAAAAATAAAACATAAATTAATTATACATTAGTTTTAAATATAATTAAAATCGTTTGAACAGCAAAAATATAAATATTGTTAAAAAGAATCCAATATATATTTCTTAAATTAGTGTGATAAATAGAAAGATGATTATTTAATGTATTTGAATGTTAAAAAACCAGTGAAATATATTTTCAATTGTTTTAAAATTCATAGTTTCTTGCTTTGTAACTGCGACCTTATCCGAAATCTAAAAAAATGGAAATATTTTAAAATTAAGAATTTTTTTGAAAAATCGAAGGGCTTACTCGGAAATCTGGAAAGAATTCGGACATTTTGATACCATATATGTGTTATTTGGTTCAGTAATTAAAAAGCCTTTCTCTGGAAACCGTTCACCAAAAACTTTTTTTTAGAATAGAGAGATTTTAGAAGGGAAGAAAATTG
The DNA here is from genome assembly GCA_024610705.1 of Tetragnatha versicolor. NCBI lineage: Eukaryota > Metazoa > Arthropoda > Arachnida > Araneae > Tetragnathidae > Tetragnatha > Tetragnatha versicolor. The sequence goes on from JANDEH010000008.1 coordinate 45,789,853, forward strand.
AGCTTTTTTAATGATTAAAAAACAATGTCCTTTTTTGGGTAACGTGAGTCACACTGTTAAAAACACTGCTGTGCCTTTTATTATAAACTTTTTTAATTGTTGGATTTTTTATTGTTTTATGGGGATGATTTATTTAATAATGTCTTTTAAATGACCAAAATTAAATATTTTCAGTACATTAATAGCAATTTGAAAATAAAAATGTGTCTGAATGTAACGAGTCACATACATACCAAAAGCAAACTAGAATATAGTGATAGTACTAGTACATTGACATTGCTATAATAGTCCAAGAAAGTTAGCTCAAAAAAGGGGTTCAAGTGGAACAAATTGTAAAAGAAAGTTTGATGGGTGATTCGTTTCGGAAATTTTCCTTAGAAAACGATGGTGAAACGTATACCAAAATTAACCTTGTCCTTTAGCCAATATGGCAGATTTTCCAAAATGGCGGTCAATCGTTTTTAACTTATTACTTCCTAAAATATTTTAATAAAATTATAAATTTTGCAGTAAATGATTAAAATTTAGTAAAAAAAACAATGGGGAACTTTTTTTTTCTCTTACGATAAGTCATTTATACAATATGGCGAATTTTCCAAAATGGCATCCACTAATGTTTATAATAAGTAAAATTCTGATGATAAATTCGTAATGTTTTCAGGATATGGTAAGAATTAAGTCATAATAATATTCATATCCATTTCCTCTCCTCAATGTACCAAATATGGCGGATTTTTCAAAATGGCGGACAATCGTGTTTTACTTATTTGCTGAAATTCGTTAATAAAATAAAACTTTTGCTGTAAATTATTAGAATTTAGTTGCAAAAATAATGTGGAACTGGTTTTTTTCTCTTACGATAAGTCATTTATCCAATATGGCGGATTTTCCAAAATGGCGTCCACTAATGTTTATAATAAGTAAAATTCTGATAATAAATTCGTAATTTTTACAGGATATGGTTAGAATTAAGTCATTAAAATATTCATATCAGTTTCCTCTCCTCATTGTATCAAATATGGGGATTTTTCAAAATGGCGGCCACTTATTTAGAGCCTTTTTATTTTTAACGTTTTTACATATAAATAAATTTTATTTTGGCATAACATAAATAATTATGTATTAAATTATCTATAAAATGGTATATTAACCAAGATTTTGCGATACATAGAAATAATTTTCAAAAAGGCGGTCGCATATTTCAAACTAAGTAGTAAATAGTAATTTTTGAATTTCTACCTACCTTTAACATTATTTACCCGTAAATTTTAGTGAATTATAAGTATTCTGCTTATATTTTACATAATAACATTTAATATTTCTAATTATTAAGAAAATTAAAAATAAAAAGGATCTTAATAAGTGGCTGCCATTTTGGAAAATCCACCATATTTGATACATTGAGGGGCAGGAAACTGATATGAATTTTATTATGACTTAATTCTTACCATATCCTGAAAAATTACGAATTTATTATCATAATTTAGGTATTTTAAACATTAGGTGGACGCCATTTTTGAAAATCCTCCATATTGGATAAATGACTTAACGTAAGAGAAAAAAACCAGTTCCACATTATTTTTGCAACTAAATTCTAATAATTTACTGCAAAAGTTTTATTTTATTAACGAATTTTAGCAAATAAGTAAAACACGATTGTCCGCCATTTTGAAAAATCCGCCATATTTGATACATTGAGGAGAGGAAACTGATATGATTATTGTTATGACTTAATTCTTACCATATCCTGAAAAAATTACGAATTTATCATCAGAATTTTACTTATTATAAACATTAGTGGACGCCATTTTGGAAAATCCGCCATATTGGATAAATGACTTATCGTAAGAGAAAAAAATAGTACCCCATTGTTTTTGCTACTAAATTTTAATCATTTACTGCAAAATTTATAATTTTATTAACAATTTTTAGGAAGTAATAAGTTAAAAACGATTGACCGCCATTTTGGAAAATCCGGCATATTGGCTAAAGGGCAAGGTTAATTTTGGTATACGTTTGTTTCACCATCGTTTTCTACGAAAAATTTCCTATAAGAATCACCCATCAAACTTTCTTTTACAATTTGTTCCACTTCAAACCTTATCTTTCTTGGACTATAAAGGGAATGCTTGATTATCATTAGTTTAAATGAATAAATGAAAGCATTTAATGTTGTCTGGGGTCTAATTATTTACTGTCGCAACAGTTCAAAAATTTAAAGATTTTTTTTGTTTGTTTAAGTATTTTTTACATTTTTATTTTACTGGTGATTTTTTTAATATTTTATAAATAAACTTAAGATTGTGAGAAAAAACCTACATGACATTCATTCATTTATTTGCAAACTATGCTAACATCCAAACAGGCGCGGATCCATCACGGCTCCAAGGTGGGGGGCACTTTTTCAGATAAGGGTCCGTTCAAATATTACGTAAGCACCTAAGGGGGGAGGGGGGGGTTTGCTCTTTGCTTATTTTTGCTGACAAGGGGGAGGGGGGATATGAGTGATGGTGCAAGATGATGACGTAAGATGGTGCATTTTCGAAAATCTCTTGTTTCTTGCATAAATAATTTCAAAATTCAACCAAAATAAATGTAACAAAAAATTGAATTAGGAAATCTGACGTAAGCACTTTTTTCTGGAGATGGACCACCGTAACATTTTGAAATTTTAAGCCGAAAATTAGTGTTTCGACTCATTTTTGAACCCTTAGGATTACACCCAAAAAGGACAGCTCCTTGTACGAGTCGCCTAATTTTCAAGGAAAAAAACAGTACTTACATAGGGATGTCAAAATTTCGGGGGGGGGGGTCCGGCAGTTTCTTACGTAATTATGGTGGGGGGGGGTGAGGTTTGCTTATATTTGCTGGGGGGACAAGGGGGGAGGGGGGTTAAAAATGACGAAAAAAGTGCTTACGTAATATTTGAGCGGCCCCTAAGATCCCCTTGTGGTACCATTGGGGGTATGAGGGTCCTGAAAAAAATTTGAAATTTGACATGAAAAAGTAGGGTTTTAACTCATTTTTAGATGCGTTTTTGAGTAAGGGGGCACTTTTCAACCTATTACCTAAAAAAAAATCTCTTTTAGCTTATAATCTTTTTCAGAAATCATATAAGGAGCCAGGGGACCCGATCCCCCCGTTCAAAACAAGTTTAAACCCTGTTTTTAGGGTCAAATTTCCAAAATTTTCTGGGGGGCCCTAAGACTCCCTTTTGTACTCGGAACTCACAACTTTCTTCGATGAAGTTATGAATATTCAAATCCTAGCTTAAAATATGTGCGCAATTTAGTTAAGGTGTGCCAAAACTAGTTAAAACCCTGTTTTGTAGAGTAAAATTTTCTGGGGAGGACCGATAGGCCCCCTTAGGTACTTGGAACTCTATTACTCACAACTAATTGTATATTTAGCTTTTGTAAACTTTTCTGTTTTCTATTTACACGAATGAGTTGAAACAAGCATACATTTTTTCTATTTTCCAATTCTAAAATCCTATCACCATCCATTCAGTTACCAAAAGACCAAATAAATTAAATAATACTATATATAATATGATGTTTATAAATATTATAAAATACTTTTGTATTGTATCCCAAATATTCTTTTAACCTTTTAAACGCCGCAATTCAAATTTCGAATTAAATGTTCTGATTTTTGGCTTAAATGGCTTGTTTTATCATTACTAAAACCATTCTAGTCATTTTTTGTCGAAAAAAAAATCCTAAGTTTGATTTTGAGGATGTTCCCATTTGGGAACATCGGCGTTTGGGGTGAAGTTTTTAGGGGGATTTCCAAAAGGCACATATTTTACAATTAATTCAAATAAAATGCTTGAAATAGGTTTCTACTCAATAATTATGAACATTTTTATGATAGTGGACGGTTTTTTCATTTTTATTATCCATACTTGGACGATTAAGTAACATTTCTATATATTTTCATAAGAAAAATTGACATGTTTATTACGTACGCGAAGCTTTTCCGTAAATTTTTCTTGCACTATGGGTAATATTTTGGTGTAAAAAATACATAAGAGTGTTCCCATGCTCTTCAAAGCTAAACAGTTACGTTTCTGTGAGAAAAATTAGTTTTAATTACGGTTCTATCGGGATATCTAGCATAAAAATCACTAATTGCATTCAAATCTAATTAGCTTTCAAAAGTGATAATCATAATTATCTCCATTGATTCATTAAAGCTGTGTTTCTCATGGAATATTCCGAACTGAACCACATATATCTTACATCCAACTTACATTAGAAGAGTGTTTTTAGATGTACGCACTTTTCCTTATTTTCAAAATTCTTCGAATTTATTTCTTAAATTTTTATGTAAAAAAAGTACTCGAACAAAAATATGTACGCAAATCCTCAGAAGCACTCAAAATATGCTCTTTGCATAACCCCTATTGATAATTACTGAAAATTGATCGATGGGGGAGTTAGAAAAATATATAAGTGTAAGAATCTGCTATAAAGATTTGGAATTTATTTCTCCATAAATCAGGAGAAAAAATAAAAATCACATATTTTTAAATTTAAAACATCATTCTTAACCTGTTTAAATCCTTTGAGACAAAAAAAGTTCAAAAAATTAAAGAAAATAGGAAATAACTTGAATTTTTGCATGTTATAAAAATCCCCTCAAATACTATACTACCCCAAACGCTGATGTTCCCATTTGGGAACATATACGTTGTATTGGTAATTACTCTCCAAAATTAGAATGTAAAGCTATTCTGTCAAACCAAATGGGAAGATGTGTACTTAAGCTACCAAAACACAGCAAAATTATTTAAAACTAAATTTATTTAAAATTTTCACAAGGTTAAAACTTGTGCAGGTTTTGGAAGAGCCAAAAATCTCTAATTTTGATGTAAATTCTACAAAAAGGATTAAATTGCACGTGAAAAACTTTTGCATGTAAAATAACTTCATATCTTTGAGTAGCTTTCTACCAAGTATCAAATTCCTGCATGAAAAATTAAGTGGTGAAAAAATTCCTGAACATGATGTTCCCATTTGGGAACATCGGCAGGTAAAAGGTTAAAAAAAATTTTAAATTTTCAGCAATTAATGTTTTTATTAACACATTCCTTCAAAAAAAAATAGTTATATGTTTAATAAATCTATGGTAGTTTGAGATGAGAGCAAAGAATGAGATTTAGACAATAGGGTGTTACCACTTCAAATAATACAGACTAAATATTTAAAATAATTAAGGTCGCTACAAATCTTTTGATACTCATGTTAAATGCCCATTATACTAAGAATGTTGTTAAATTCTTAACAAGCCGTGCATAATTTACGCACAAGCAAGCAAGTATGAGCTCTATTATTTTTATGAAACTTTCTTTGTGGCCCTCCATGTCTCAATCAACAATGTGAGTGCCCTCTTCCCAAAAAAGTTGTGCATCCCTAGGTTATAAGGACTATCCATCACAAACTTTGAGCTTTAGTTGGAGACCGATTTCGTAGAAAAGGTCCAGATTTTGGAAAAAACACCTCACGTAATTTATGGATGTCCCCTTACATGAAGTAATAACGAGTTACTAGTCTTCAACTTACACTAGCAACTCATGAATTAATATCTGTTGTACTAGTAACTTGTTATTACTTCTGTAACAAAGATTGACTTCATACCAAGTTTCTTGCTTTGTCAGATAAATTTTTTGTTTGCAAGTTCACGTGACCAGCTGACGGTCATTCCACTACCACCCAGCCAGCTGGCAGTCATTTTTGTAATCCGGAAGGTCTTAACTACCATCTCCATCAAGTTTCATCCACGGGCAGATGAATTTATTTTTCTTTTTTTGTACCTTTCACCCCCTCCCCATGCTCAACCCACCGCTACCTGGCCAGCTGACACTCGATTCCATGATCAGCACCCTTAACACTATCCTGTAATATTAAAATCGTCAATGAGCAGATGAATTGCCAGCTCCCATAAAATGAAATTACTTTTTAAGGATTCATTAGTTCATATAGGCATCCCTTAAAATTTAGAGTTGTCAAGTATTATCCCGTCAACCATTCCGCTGAATTCAAAAAACTTTATCAAAGCCCATTGACTATTCTATTGCTGTGTCGTTGAAATAGACGGCTGCTGGACCGTCGACAAAATAAGTACAAAATAAGTAAGTAAATAAGTAAGTTTAGAAACTTACTCTAAAATTTTGTCGGATGTCACACACATTAAAATGGAATGGGGCCCAGATTTCACTTCATTTATCGACACATTTTTAAAGAAAAACTTTCTGCTAAGTCAGTTAAGTTTTCTGCTCTCAGTTAAGCACCTATTTCTACATAATTCAACTACGCTCTTAAGAGGAAATAAAAGCTTATTTTAATCCTATTTTTTATTTATGAATTCTTTCTTAAATGTTCTAGTATAACTAACTATCTTAATTTGGTGTGAATTATGGTAAAAATCCTCATAATTAAAATATTATTTCAAATGCTAATTCTTGAACAGCCTTTTTATGCATCATGATTTTCAATTAAATATTTTAAAATTTAGATACTAATTCATGAAAACTTAAATGATCTAGAAAGCTTTTTTAATGTCCTTGAAATCAATTTATTAGACATTTTGAGGTTTCATAAAAAGTTAGCAGCAAAACTAGAGAAAGTATGCCTAAGATCTGTTTAAACCAAACTAACTGACTTGTTAATCTTTTGACTGTTGTTCAAAGTAAAGTGCAAATGCAGTGTTGGGTAAAAGTGCCAGTCAAGGGATGATGATTATGCTATCGAGAGGTTTTGTTGATTCATCTGCTGTTAGGAAAGGAAGCTTGGTATTAGCATTTGTTCTCCATTAAATGTCTCGTTTCTTTCCCACTTTTGGTGATGACTTTCTCTTAGCATGATCCTTTTTCTAAAGATGCTTTTTGAACAGAAATTTTTACTTAAATGCAAGAATCTGGAAAAGAAATGGGTTTTGACTTTGAATATTTATTTTTGGTTTTATAAATAATCTTCATTTTGTTGCGGATTACCAAAACTGGTTTTGTCCTTTCAATGGACACTCTTTTTTGTGTGATTAATTCATTTATGACAGTATTCCTCAAACTGTTTTCTCTTACAGTCGGACATTAAAGGTATTGATGAAAAACCATCAAAGGAGGAATATGCTGTGGCCAGATATCTTAAACAAAAGCTTCCTGAGAAAAAGACCACCTTGTTGGGGCACAAAGTGGAATATTTTATTGGTGAGTGTGTGGATTGGATATCTTCCCAGAATATCTAATGTCTTGTATTGAGCTGTAAATTAATAAATTTAACCAAGAGTAAAAATCATTATTTTGGTTAGGAGAGAAAAAACTTAACCATGCATTTTACTACTCTAATATAGTTTTTAAAGTTAACCCATTAGCGCCCAGTGATCTATTTTTAGATCGCTAAACATAGTGTCATAAATTATCTTTAAAATGTCCTTAAATTCACCCAACAGTAACGAAACTGCACGTATGGCAAGAGAAAACATCCCTCAATTCTAATACCATGAGTTTTTTATATTTGCTTCATTTATTTTGGGACAGTGATAGGCTAAAGTTTGTCTCAGAGTCTCATTCTGCAGTTTTTTCATCTTCATTTGCGTTTTTTAAGAAAAAAGTAAATTTATACCACTAAATGAATCCTTTTCCAGTTTTACTTTATCTTTATAGATGTAGCTATTGGGATATAATGCAAAGTTAAGTCAAAAATAATTTATTTAGTGAAAAATCAAGTACAAATACTGCTGATCTAAAAATAGATCACTGGGCGTTCGGGCTTTTATTTTTTCTGTGTTGCTTACAATACGAGTATTTAGTTTTTTCCACTAAAACAGATAAAATGTGTCTGAGAACACTCAGTAATGTTTAGGATGAAGTAAAATATTGATTTTCTTGAGAAGTTGAAAATTATATTATTGGAAATTAAATTTTAAAATTTAATCTGTCGAATAAATGGTGGAATAAATGGGTAAGCCATTATGATTCATTTCTAATAAAGCACAGCATTGGAACTAGTGGTATAAAATTATTGGTGTTTATTCACATAAACGTATTTTATATGACACAAATAGTTTTGAAATACTTCACAAGGGAAATTATAAAACAATTAAAGGTTATCAAGGAACTATGAAAATCTCAAATTTAGAGTTACAATATTTTTTGAATTCGCCCTTATCCAGCCTATGTAATCTTAAAATTGACGTTATGCCAGAGTAAGAAGTTTATTGAATAGGTCAGCGAAAACAAGCAGCAATTTTGAATGTTGTCACGTAAGACAAAAGCACATTTTATTTCATGAATGTTATTAATTTTTGGTAAACCAATTTACAAAATTATCAAAAAATTAACCCAATGCATTTTATTTTACTTATTAGTTACAATTTTATGTCATTTCATATGTTTTCTATAACATACTTATATCTAAATCTCAAGTTCTTGGTTCGATTTCCCCTTTTCCTCCTAAAATTACTTACAACATAGGCTATTTGTGTACTTATTTTTTAGTAAATTATTTAATTTTATTACTATTTGATCCTTTTTCACATATTTATGAATAAATACGTGTTTTTTAAAGAGAAATACTAATATTTATATTTATTTTATAATTTTAAGTATTTTTTTAAATTTACACTAATACTTGGCTTTGTGACAAAAAATATCCTCCGAACGCCCAGTGATCTATTTTTAGATCAGCATTTTTTGAAAAAACTAATGACTCTTTTGACAAAATTTGTTCATAATATTCATATTAAAGGCAAAATACACCAGATTCCTGATTTTTATTCAATTCGCCCCACAAAAAGTTTGCTTGGGCGTTAATGGGTTAAGTTTAACTTAAGAAACAGGGGCGTCATTTAGGGGGGGCAACCGCCCCCTCCCCAAGGTTTCCACTGTAATGTGAAAAATAGCTGCAAGTCCCTGGAAAATTCTGTAACTTCCACAAGGAGCTTTGAGTGCAACTCAAAATGTCTCAAAAGGAGTTAAAACCCTACTTTTGAGGGTTCAATTTCAAAAATTTTCTGGGGGAGGACCCCCAGCCCCCCTCTAAAATTTTCATGTCTCTTATTTAGTGTTTCTCCCCTTGAAAACTATTCCTCTTACAAGAAGCTTTTCTTTTTAGAAGCTCCCCAAAAAGTTTGGAAAAGAGATAAAACACTTGTGTAAAGGGGAATTAAAATTCCTGGGGGAGGACCCCTAGCCCCCCTTAAAACTTTGACGTTTATTTACAACTAGTATTTATGTAGTTAGTATTTACAACTCTTTTCCCTAGAAAATTATGTGGTTTACAAGAAACTGTTCTCTTTGGATGCAGCCCAAAGGGTCTCAAAACAAGCTAAAACACTACTTTAAGAGCCAAATTTTCAAAATTTTCCTGGGGGTGAACCCCCAGACCCCCCATTTTTCCTTGGAGTTCACGTTGTCAAATTTTGACATGATATTACCTTAAAAATGAAGTTGAGGCAACCCCCGCCAAAAAAACCTAGTTACAGCAAGGTCCAAACCCATTTTTAAAAAAATTCCTTGCCCCCCCAACCAAAAACTGAAATGACGCCCCTGTTAAGAAAGTCTGAATTGGAATAACATATAATATATAGAAATGAATTTATTGTTTGATTGGACAATAATAAAGATAACACAATTGTCTTTTACAGCTTCAAGAGCTATTGATTGCTTAGTTGAATCTCCATGGGCTAAGGAAAACAAGAAAGGTGAACTGAACTTTTCCAATAGAGATGTTGCTCTAGAGTTCATGGGAAGGTAAATAAACTTAAAAATGTTTTTATTATTTTATTCTTTAACTTATATTTTAGATTATTTACAAGAATGATTTCAGGATCAGGAAATAATTGCAAGGAAGTATACCTATTTGTTTATTTTCTATTTGTGTCCATGTATATGTTACAGTTAATGTTCATAATCTGGTAATGTCGGAATACCTAGGTAAAGTATGAAATATTTTGTACTTTACCTTAGGTAATTATCATTTTACCTAAGTTATTCTGAACATTACCGAATTTCGGACATTAACTGTAACATATATACTAATAATTCAGTAAATTTAAGTTTATGTAACTTGTCTATTACTAACACCTGTCAGATTAAAACTGGAAAAGACTTGTAGTACCATGTAAAAAATATTACCTAATGATGATAACTTTAGTGCTTGATGTTTCCTTAATATATTTAGAAGAAAAAATTTATTGAAATATTGAAAAATCCCTTGTTTTCACCATGTTAAACATGTATTTGTGTAATGTGTATCTAAGGCTATTTAAAAGTGTTTTAAACCTAAAAAAAAATTTAACCCACCTTTATTAATTGCCTTTTTTAAATTATAATATGTGTTGCCTAAAGCAATCAAAACTTCCCTTAAGAAGTATTTACTTTCCATATAAATAAAAATTTTTAGGTCAGGACCAGTATCACTATTTCATTTTCTCACCTAAGTTTATCATTTAAAGTCTAGTCATTGTTTACAATTCAAACCAAGTCTTTGAATGCTTTTACACAAATATGTCATACAAAATTTTGCACTGTAGTCCTTTCTAATGTTATCATTTGTTTAACAGATTATTGGTACACAAGTTCTTTCACCGTGCCAAAAAGATTGTAGTTCAAAAAGAACCAAAGAAAAAGAAACCAGAAAAAGAGGAGAAGGAATTGGAATCTTCTAAGGAGAAAGAAAGTAAAAAATCCAAAGCTAAGTCTGATGTCATTGATAGCAAGGATGGGAAAAAGGTAATCCTCCATATAGAAAATACTCAATCCTCTGTGGAGTGCAATGAATGCAATCAATAATGAATTCTAGTGCATAGTGCTTGACAGGGTCACCCTTAAAAATTAGTTTACAGTAGTGTTTCTTTCAGTAACCCATACCAATCTCAATACCAAATTAATTTCACTTTGCTTTTTACTGTCTCAATTTCAAAATTATGCGTTAAAAAATATGAAATTTTTACTAAGGGTGGCAGTGCTTTTGCACAAATAATTTAAGAACTAAAATAACATGCATCGTTTAAGTTGAGAATGGATGCAATGTATTTCTCAGGATATATTAATCACTGGTTGGTCACAATTGTTTTTCACCAACTGCTTCATTTTCACTAACACTATGCTAAGGAAGCTGATGAGAATGACTAAATTTGTTATGGGGGGTACTGATGGCATCATAAAAGAAGTCTCCTTGTTGCACCTAATAGATGTTTTAAACTTGTTATTGTTGGAAAACAGATAGAAAGCTAAAGGAATTAATCTACTTATAATGTTGGGTTATTATTCTTAAAAGATACAAATTTTGTTTATAATGGAAAATCAAATCCTCTACAGCTTAGCCACATACTACAATTAGGGATGTTACGTATTAGTTAAAGTGTGGAACCGGTTCCACAGTTCCAGTTCCAAGGTGGGATTAGGTTCCCTTAACAGTTCCAGTTCCAAACGGTTCCAACTTTAAAACCGTTCATATAAAAAACGCAAGGGTCCCAAAGACAAAAAGGAGCAATAAAGTCAAAAAATTCAAAACTTGACCAGTGGTCAAATGGGGTTGACGAAAGGTCAGGGACACCTAAAACAACCACGAGACAAAAAGAAAAGGTCAGAAACGTTACATATAGCGAGAAAAAATGGATTGACCACTGGTCAAGAGATCTTGACCAGTGGTCAACACCAATATGTTACCCGTCTCAAGGCGTTTGGTTTGATACCCGACATGACCTACTTCAGTGCCAAAGCAAAGAAGTTGCAAAAAGTTGACTGGACTGACCAATGGTCAAAAATAACCAAAGATACATGTTATAGCAATAGGGATTACAAAATATCAATTAGCAACTCCTAAATTTATTTTATAATGAATTTTAGTCATCTTGGACAGTGGTCAAATGAGGTTGACCAAAGGCCAGGACCCCCAAAACAATCAAGAGACAAAAAGAGAAAGTCAGAAAAGTTACATATAGTGAGAAAAAGTGGAATGACCACTGGTCAAGAGATATTGACCAGTGGTCAACACCAAAATGTTACCCTCCTTAAGGCGTTTGGTTTGAGCCCCCACATGACCTACTTCAGTGCCAAAGCACAGAAGTTGCAAAATGTGGATCGGACTGACCAATGGTCAGTCGGAACCAAAGACGCACGTTATAACAATAAGGATTACAAAAGATAAATTGGCAACTCCAAGATTTATTTTTTTAGTGAATTTTAGCATCTTGACCAGTGGTCAAGCTACAGGAAACTTAAAATGAATTTCCAGATTTAATTCTCATTCTCACAGATAGACAGTTATACCCTTCCCAACAAAGCCTAAACAGAAACAAACGCTTATACGTTCCAGGTTTATTAGTATTATTATCTTACCAGTTCCAAAGAGTTCCCAAGTTCTAAACCTAGTTATAAGTAGTGATGGGCAAAATCGATAATTTTAGGTATCGAATACTTTGGTATCGAATACTTATAGGTATCGAGTACTTTTAGGTATCGAGTACTTTTTTTCAATGTCGGGAAATGAACCTGAAGGGACAATTTTTTAGGGCCTATCCATAATCAGACTAATATTAAAAAAACTGAAAGCGATCCATCAAAAAGCCCCGTAGCTACGGGCCTGGAGGTGGATAGAGGTGAAGGATTCGGCGGGGGAAAAACCTAGCCGCGTCAAATTTCTCTCGCGGATGATAACGACTTGGGTTTGAGCGTTGCAAAATGAAAACGGAAACAGGCTGCGTTTGATCTACAGTAGGTATTATAAAGATTACTTCATTGAAAAATTTAAAACGAAATATGTCAATAAAGTATCGATACTTTTGTGGGTATCGAATACACTCGATACCTATAGGTATCGAGTACTTAAGTATTTGGTATCGATACCTGCCCATCACTAGTTATAAGTTCCAAAATAGCTCCAAAGTTCTTACCAGTTATAAGTTCCAAAAGAGTTCTAATCAAGTTCCGGTTCCATTCCAGTTACGCGAATTCCTCCCAGCATAACTAATCCACTCGAAACAGTTCCACGGGAACGTATTAGTTTCCGTAAAGAGTTCTATCATTGGAACTTATTTCTCTCAGAACCGTTAAGACTCCGTGGAACTATTAGCGATTGCTAACAGTTCCAGGCCGACCCGGCCCGTTCCGACAGCAAATCCATAGGAATTTCGGGCGGCAGTAATGAAAGCTCATAATCCGTGGAATTCAGGGTGTTAACGAAGCCGGCCCATTCCAACGGAAAATCCATAAGAATTTCGGGCGGCAGGGATAAAAGCTATCGACTGCTTTGGAGCGTTTTAATTGGCCCAGGCCGCTGTCAGTCATTTTTTTCTTCGGCTGCTTCTTCGTTCTTTGCAGATGTCTTTCTTTTTTATTTATTTCCTCTCGTTGCGGTTTTTCAGTGCGATAAGAGCATATTTGAAAATGGAGTCTTCCGGGCTTTGTTTTGAAAAGGGATTGATTAATTATAGATTCAGTTTTTGGCAGATGTGCTCTAAGGTGCGAATAGATTGTTGCGTTTTTGCCTCGCTGCGTTTTTTTGCTATAAAATATTTCTGCGGTAGCGGTTTGCGGGCATTGCTTATCTTTTAGTTTGGAAATCCCCTCTTTATTTGAGGCGTTCTCGTTCAATGTTGGATAGGATTGCAGAGAAATTTGGATTTGTTATTGATCTTTATCGGTTCCAGGGTGGAACCGTTAAGCGGTCTTCGTGGAACCGGTTCTGACGGTTCCATGCTGGGATTAGGTTCCATGGAACTGTTCCAGTGGAACCGCAACATCCCTAACTACAATTAATAACTACTTAATTTTAATACTATTGAAAGCTGTAGTTTTTAAGCATGAAATCAAATATGGGCGCTGTGTGATTTGAACCCTATGGCGTTGTATTTCAGGAGAGTGAAGGAGCTGATAAAGACAATAAAGAGAAGGACAAAGACAATAAAGTGAAGGACAAAGACAATAAAGATAAGGACAAAGACAATAAAGACAAGGATAAAGAAAAAAAGAAAGAGAAAAAGAAGATAAAGTTAGACATGCATTTGGAACAGATATTTATTGATAGCAATGAGGTAAGGTTCACACATAGGTAAATGTAATTATTCAAGGGGAAATCCTTTATTTTTTGGGATAGATAAACTCTGAACCTTTGCTTGCACCTAGTCTTTTTGCTACAAAACCTCTTCAGGTGTGGAACATCTTGATCTAGTTATTTTTTTACTCTGAAAATAAACATATGTAAATACACAAACAAGATGAACAAAAATCCTACTGTCTACATTACCCTTTGAAAATGAATTATAGAACTGATATTACCTCTTACTGTCGTACTTTTAAGTGGAAATTTTTACTTTGTTGACTTCACTCATTTTATGATGTATATGGCTTAATTTTTGTTAAATCAATTTAAAGATTTAGTTGAAAATTGAAAGCATAAATTCTTTATTTTAAAATGACTAATAAATGTGTTTATTTTATCTTCCAGCCTTATGTTTGGATTTATGATCCCATACCTCTAAGAACATGGATAACTGGTACTTTAATGGGTAGGTTCAACATTTGTCTATTTAAGATCTATTATTTAATGAATTTTTAAACATTATAGTATTTAAAACAACTGCTAAAAATGTTTAATTTTTAATTTATTTAGTTTAAAAAACGGGTTAAATGTTAATGAGAAGCTTTAAAGCTAGTGACTATTTTTAAAGCGTGTAATAATTAAAGATATCTTAAGTAATAAATAACTAATTCTTTTACTTATCGTCTTCAGTTATTTTTTGTTCCATCTTTTTTACATAAAATTATCGTTTGTTTAATTTTTACTAGAGTAATTGTAAATATGTTGCACCGGAAAAAAGTGCTAAAAACATTAATAAAATTAAACAAAAAACCCCTTTATTAAAACTGCTATCATAATTTTTCCTTCCAATCTGTTTTTTAAATTATTTATTGCTTTATAAAAGTATATAATCACAGTTTGAAATTTTTATTTTATTGTTTATTTTGTCACAGTATTTCTTACAAATAAAGAGTAATGTAAATACCATACTATTGCTGTTCCCCCTTATTGTACTAATATTTTTAATCTTGCACAAACTTTCTTATTTTATCATGCATTTAAGCATGAGACTGTTTATATAAAATAAGATTTTGTTAATTTTTACAATTGACATTACTGTATTAGAAAAGGCAATGCAACACAGAACCTCTTAATCAACTATTTCAAAATGTTGGCACTGCAGTCATGTTTAAACTTAAGTTATTTACAAAAGCTAAGTGAGATGTTTCTTAAACTTTTATTTCCCTTGCTGCATATTTGTTCAAGTTCATTGTGGGGTGTTGAAATCTTGTGTGTTTTAGAAAATAACTTGTGTATTAATTTAAACTTTAATTATTTATTTTCTCACAGAGATAGTTTAATGTAAAACTCTATCTACATGATGCATTTTATTTTTATCTTATTTCATTAATAGACTGTCTTTTCAAAGAAAAAAACAATGCAGTTTTTGTAGCTTAACATTTTATTCTGGACCTATACGACCCTTTAACAGTTCAGGCTGTCATGCTTTATATATCAAAATTTCATTTACTATTGGAGTTATGATAATTTAATTTAAATTATTTTGGTGTTGTATGAATTAACAGATAAGATCATTTTGATTTATGTCTAATAATACTTTTTATGCAATTTAATTCATTTCTTTCAGTTATTGCAGCTGTGCTGCTCTGTCTTTTCCCTCTTTGGCCCCAAACAATAAGACACTATATTTATTATCTCAGTGTGGCTGCAGCATTCTTTCTTGTTTTCATAATTGGTCTAGCATTCTGTAAGTATTGTTTTTAGTTTAACACATCTGAGTTTTAAAACATGTTTAAAACCCTAACTTGGTTATTGTATAAAAACTTGGTGATAAACCTAAAGTTCCAACTAGTTTCTAAAATAACATTACTTCTAGTGATGCATTCACTATGCATGTATTGCTTTTCACGTATCTTTTTTATCTGAACACATTTAAAGGCATTTCTACAGGGTGATTCAAAAATAATCATCAATAATTGGGGGGAGGTAGAGGGACCCTAGACAATCATATTTCGAATGGGGATGGTGGGGCGCAGCCTTACCGTTAAAAGAGCTAGGACCTAATGTAGTGCGAGCGCGTTTCAAAAGGCCGTTTTTAGAAGGCCCGGGTGACGAAACAAAACATAATAAAATGAAAAATCTATTGCATGAGGTAAGGAAGTATCCCTACTACTTACACCATGAATTCGATAGAATTTGGACCACTTTCTAAACCGTGGAGTGAGTTTCAAAAGTGCAATATTAATCTTTTAGTCAAAGAATGAAGTTTCCTTAATGGTATTTAGAAAACTGATGATCGGGGAAGGAATTTTCTATGATTGTAACATTGATCATTGAAACTGTTTGATGATTGAAAATTCCTTCCCCGATCATCATTTTTCTAAATACCATTAAGGGAACTCCATTGTTTGACTAAGAGATTAATATTGCACGTTTTAAAATTCACCCCACGGTTTAGCAAGTGGTCCAATTTCTATCACATTGAGGATTTAAGTAGTACGGATACTCCTGTACCTCATGCAATAATGTTTTTCATTTATTATGTTTTGTTTTGTCACCACGGGCCTTCTAAAAACGGCCTTTTGAAATGCGCTCGCACTACATTAGGTCCTAGCTCAACAGTAAGGCTGGGCCCCACCATCCCTATTCGAAATATGCTTGTCTAGGGCCCCTCTACCTCCCCCCCAATTATTGATGATTATTTCTGAATCACCCAGTATATCTGTTTCATATAGCCTTTTTACCTTACTTTATGTAATCATAAGCAGTTGCCTGGCAGATTGCTATAAAAATGGTATTTTTTTACATAAGTTTAAGGTTCTAATGCAGTGGTTCCCAACCTTTTGTAGCCCATCGCCCCCTTCTAGAGGTTGACTAACACCTATCGCCCCCTTTTCATTCTCATTGTATGTCTAATTTTAAATTGAAGTAAAGTGTAAATAAAAAAGCAATTTTAGGTCCAGGGGTCCTCCCCAGAAAATTTTTGGAAATAAGACTCCAAAAAACAGGTTTTTAACTAGTTATGGTACACCTCTTCCAAATTTCGGACATATATTTTAGGTAGGATTTTGATTTTGATGAACTAGTAATTATAAAAAAGTTTTGAAAAATTAAGTTCCAAGTACAAAAGGGGGGGTTTGGGGGTCCATCCCCAGAAAATTTTTGGAAATTGGACCCTAAGAAACAGGGTTTTAACTAATTTGGGTACATTAAGTCTGAATACAGTCTGTCATAGTGCTATTTTATTTTCCCCCTTTAAATACCCATCGCCCCTCCCTTATTTATCGCCCCCTTGATAACACAAATCACCCACCTGGGGGCGATCGCCCCCAGGTTGGGAACCACTGTTCTAATGAATCTTGTTCTTTGACTGCTCCCTATCTTACATTCCCTAACCATTCATTTCTGTTACCCTAACGCCATTTTAAGAATTTTTGTAGCTTAGCTTTTATTCCAAACTTTATAGAAACATTGGGGAAAGATGTTCTTACCGAATGAGGTGCTCGAAGCAATAAGGAGCTAACTCCAACAGCTTTTCATCGGAGTTAGCTCCTTGTTGATGCAAACGCCTCAATTAGTAGCCATATACTATCGATTTTTAAGAAAGTGCATAATCAAACATTAATTTTTTGCATGAAGTTTCCATAGTAACCCAGTTCTGCTGTAATTCCCCCCCTCATTCCACCATGCTGATGATTATTCCCTCTTTGCAGTGCGCCTGGTCGTGTTTGTGATTTTGTGGGTCCTGACACTGGGCAAGCACCACCTGTGGCTGCTCCCGAACCTCACCGAAGACGTCGGGTTCTTCGAGTCCTTCTGGCCTCTCTACAAGTACGAGTACAAGGGACACCAGGGCAAAGGGGACAAGGAGAAATCTTCCAAAGAGGACAAAGCCAAGGAGAAGGACTCAGAAGAGGAGAAGGAGGAAAACGAGGCACAAGGAGAGGAGGGAAAGGAGGAGGAGGAGGCTGGCGAGGAAAAGGAGCAGAGTCAGTCGGAGGACTCCCAAGGAAGCGACAGAGACGCACAGAAAACCGAGAACGGCTTCGAGTTCCTCGAAGCTGAGGAAGTGAGCGACGGTGAAGATCGAAAGACGAAGTGAATGTTGAAGGTAAGTTGTGTCTTGCCTCGAACTCCGACAATGGCATTTAATGTTCTTTGGTGTGAAAAAGGAGCATGCTACAGATACAAACTATTTTTCTATTTTAATGTCGCTCTTCTGAAGTGTTGACGGCGAGGGGCGAAAGTATCTTCTTGTTTGTCTGGAAGAACTGTATATTTATGGCACTTTCGTGTTCCTATACATGTTTTGTAAATCTTGGCATTCCATGTCTCTAAAATGCTGAAAGATGATTGTTGGAATGACATCCACCAACTTATGTATGGCAATAGTTTTTAGTAAAAGCTGTGGAAATTTATTGTTGTTCTGGTGTATTTCGAGTGTTTATTGTATTTTTTGATAAAGTTTTAACAGCATACTGCCAGAGTCCCCAGAAAGTTAAGGCTGTTTTCCCCTTTTTTTGTTTGATACTGGAAAAATACATTCATTTTTCTATGATCACAGTTCAAGGTAGTTTAATTTAGCTTTGCTTATTAAAGGTGATAAATGATTTGAAAGGTTGAAATGATAAGCTGCCTAAAGTAATTTTTCTTTGCAAAATATATGTTATAATTAGAATGAGATTTTATATCTTCAACCATCTTAAAATATTATAGTGAAAACTTTTATAATTATATTTTTTACTCTTCTTTCAAATAAACTAAAAAACCCCCACATTTTCCTGCAATTTTGTCAGTTTTCATTACCTTGCGGAAATACACTCATAGTTCGAGTTTTCACACATATTTTTAATGCTTTTACTAAATTATTTTGAATTACTTTACCTTCAATGAAATTAAAAAGTTTTAATGGCTGCTCTGATTGACTAATATTAAGTCTGCCAAATCTTATCTCATTCATATTTTATAAAGATTTTATTTTTTATCTATAAATACAACCAATTTCATTAAAACACTAACCCATTAATTTCCACTTTCAAATAATGAAACAAAATAGCAGAATATCTTTATTTTATACTAAAATACTACTTACATGTGATGCAAAATGGTAAATGCTTCTTAAACACGATCATATTTCTTTTAAAGATCATACAATAATAAATCGAACAAAATATAACTCATTTCTCCACCATGTCTGAAACATACAAAAGTCACAGGAGAAAAATATCTTTGAACTTAAAGTCGGAGTGGCATAGATGACATACATGACTTCAAGCATCAGTGACTAAGCAGTTAGCTTCTCGAGACTTCAATGGGGTACATGAGCACTTTATTACACAGATTGAATTCCAGATTATCTATTTTGCTTTTACATTCACCTCTCACTCCCCCTTATACATTTCAGCCCCTTTTTAGAACACGAAACAAAAAGTATCTTGCCAGTAGTTCATCTTTTTTTTCCGCTAACTTAACGCATTTCATACTGGACCATATAATGCACCAGAAACCCTTTCGACATCTTTGGCACTTGCAAAATAATTTATAGGTGATGTTCCAACCAAAATAGATGATAGATGAATGTACTGATAGTTTTTTGTTACTTTGTGCTTTTGTACAAGTAAAAATGCAGCTATCCAGCCCTAACTCAAACAATATGGATTATCTATGCTCATACTTATGTCGAGTGCATTTTTACAGCTGTGCAATTTTATTTAAAACTAAACCCATTGTTTGAAAATACCTCAGCGTGAAAGACTCAAAGCATTTTTATCGTCTGTAGTAGAAGGCCATAGTATTGCTTTAAACTCTCAATCATATCACCATTTTTATGTTTTAAAAATATAATGTAAGCAACAGGTTAAATTTGTGTCAAGATACATAAAGTATATTCCTTTTAGCACCTATGTTATACACATATTTATACATACTTTACACACATTTGTGATTCTTTTGATACATGGCAGTGAATCAAAATAGTGTACAAGTGATATATAAACAATAATACATACTTAAAAACCGAAGATGGATGAGCAAAAGAAATTCACAGAACATGTCACAGCATTCAGTTATGAGACTGGGAAAAGTAAGGAACAATATGTTAGCGAATATTGCTATTGGAAAATTTTGAATCTGTTTCAACTTCTCGAGAGGCGAGGTTATTTGATTTTACATCTTTGGTAAGATTCAAAGTAGTTCTCACAACCTTATCAATTAATTATGCACCCCAACTTCATTTTTGGTAGAGAACCACTGATCTATGTTTATTATGCTCATTGACACCAAGAAATCTACAGCTTAGGAATAGCTGTTATCTAATCATCCAAAAATAACACCTAAAATCTCGTTTTCTGGTTGAAAAAGTTCATAAAAATCAAGTCACAAGAGTTCTAACATTTCAAAATATTCCAGCAATGGTAGCTGTACATAGGAAAATCTATTGTCTATACATAGAAATGGTACAACAAAGACTCTAGACCTTATTAGGGTTGAGGGCACTGCTAGAAATGACATCTAGATTTCAAACACATAAATCTAAAGTAGCTGCAGTGATTATTTATGTACATTTTCAACCTTTTACAGTGATTTAGAAAAGTTTACACAAGCATATTTTCTGTTACAGTTGTTAAAAGTTTCTCAATTTTAAACTGTGATAATTTTTGCTAAGCTTGAATGGACTTTCCATAGGAAAAAAATACCTATTTTTATAATATTTTGGCTTGATTTTAAAAGTTAATAGTGTCCAAAGTATACTACACCAAATATCAAGAATTAGTTGCCTTTCCTGACAATATACCAATACATTAGGTAAATTAGTTTCATTTATATAGACACAAGTAGAATAGTAGAAATTTAGTTCCTTCAATATTTATTGTTTCAACTATCTTTAAGTCAACAAATTTTAACCCAATTTCGAACAGCTACAAAGTATTGCAAACAAACAACAATTGTTTTATGTATGGATTACGAGCTGCTCATTATCAAAGTATTAAAAACATAAAACGGTTTCCATGAAAAAAATTAATATGGATACAAATTTAAACAAAATTTATTACTTAAAAATAAGATGCAAGAATAAAAAATATTGTTAAAAATACTTGATTGCTTTTTAAACTTTTAATGCAAGTTATACATGATTGATGTTTCACAAGAACTTAAAATTCATTAACAAAGTTAATAAATATTTGCTAGATAGGTTAAAAAATTATTAAAATTAAATGATAACTAAAACTTGGAAAAAATCATAGGACATAATGTATTCTGCGTCAATAAGTTGTCAGGCACTTATTGTTGGGAGAGATTCTAATGTTTGTTTGAATATCTTTCAACTATGAAACAATTGAATAGCATTTAGTAAAAAACATTGAAAGTATAAATACTTTGAAAAGTAAAAATATACTTTACAAAATATACTAACAATAGCACTGTTGTTCAAACACTGCACTAATTAGTGACATGAATAATTAACATACTTGTACATAGTTTACATTCTCAAATAATAGGAACATCCCTTTAATTTTACATTTGAAGAGCTTATAATTAAACCCGTATTTGATATTAACTAAATAATTTGTGTTGTGTTACTTGTAAAAATTGCATTTAAGAATTATATTTATTTTAAAAATATGATTACTTTATTTAACAAAGCATTTAAAGTTTAACAATTAGTAACAAAAGTTTTTACTGCATCTTGAATTTATTTTCTCAAAATAATAATGCAGCACTTATTAAATTCTAGAATAATTTTATCACGGATTTAACTCCTATAAGTTGATATAAGTATTTATGTTTTCAGTGGAGGGTTTAGTGTTCGTTGTGTAAGTTTTTGCATAAATCATTCACACATCTGTATCGCTAAAAGTTAAGACAGCGACCGGAGTGTAAATTTAGAGATTGTTGATCTTAATAAGATTCCATAAGATATCAGTTCATAGCTATATTGCTGCCAGTGAAAATAGAATTTTCAAATCAAACCCAAAAGATAAATTTTAAAGTAAAAATCAGAAATGTTCACTGTTTCTCAAGTACATAATTTATTTTTTAGTTAATCCAAGTGTTTTTTTAAATGCTGCAATAAAAGCTTTTAAGGTATATCAGGAGTAATTGATTATCTTTTATGCTATTGTAGATGCTACTAAACATTTAAACGAAACCTTTGATATCTAAACGTGGGGTGCCTGAGCATGTGATACACATAAGGCACTCACTCAAGTATATAAACCATTTGATTGATGACGTAACGTTTACACTCAGAGTCGGTAATGCTAAAAATATATATATGAATCAATATGGAAGCATAACATAATTACTTTTCCAGTCACTTCATTTCAAAAGGCAACCAAGATCATATATAAATAATTACTTATCATATATTTGTATCTTTATAATTCTAGTCATTTTATATATTATATACTTTCTCATCTACTCTATTATATTTTGTATAGTTCTAATCCTCACATGAGTAATGCACTTTAACCATAAAAACGAGTTAAACGTTATTGCATTTTCATTGCATAAAATATCAAGTATCTATTTGAGGTTGTAACAAGTGACTATAATTTCTATAATGCAGGAGGTGTAATCAATATAGCAACAACTATTTAACTCATAAGAAATCAGTTTAAGCTTTAGTAATCATTTCTCTGGGTTAAAGAATCTGGTTTCTTATATAACTATTGACTTTTGGAAAGAAACTTAACAGTATGTTAATACTTTAACACTATGATGTACATCTAGATTAGTTATGATCCTCTGCACTTGTCAACTACATTTGACACAGACTCAAATGATTGGATAAAGGGAATAAATTATTGAATAGGTATGGTCACACAGAACACTTAAATTGATTATGATGGAAATTATTGAACTGTACAGTAGAGATTGAATGTCAGCGTATGTTTGTATTATGTTACATTACTGAAAAATATACACTGAGAGAAAAGAAATACAGATCAATCATATATACACACTGGAGAATTGTTTGGCGAGTTTCAAGTCAGTGAACTGCTGTTTGGTTTTAGCAGTACAATTTCATTTAACCAATTGGTTGCTTCATGTTTTTTAGTGTTGAAACACGTTTCTATATTGACATTGTATAAAGGTTTAATTTTCTAGGTCTATATTTCCTACTTCAAATACACATGTATGTTACTGAAAGTTTTTTCTCATTAAAAATATTTTTTTAACTGAGTTGAATACTATCACTGAATGTGTGTTGAACTGATTTGGGCAATTGCCATCTACATTATCTTAGATCTTATGTATTTCTATTAAGAAGGCAGCACTGAAATAATAGTTTTTTTTCAGCATTCAAACAGGGACTGGGAAATAATACACAAGACTGGAAACTCGCCTATTTATTATGTGCTCTGGCAGTTAAGGGGTTTTAATGTATACTGATAGCTAAAAATATAATTTTTACAGTTAGGTAGAGAGCCCATGTGTGGGGATATCTATAATAAATACATCTTGAGTGTCAAAACATTCCTGATTCATGCCAGTGAGATGAAATGGTGGGGGCAGTTTTACGGTAGTACTAAAAAATAATTATTCAAATGCACTTATTTTTGCATGGAAAAATCACAAATGGTCAGTGAGTGTTGTTGACTGATTTCGAAGCAAAAGCGTAGAAAATTATGACCAAACTCAAAACAGATTGAGAAAAATCAGGATTAAGATGTGGCTGAATTAGATTTTTATATGTCCTCAATGGAAAAGAAAATTGCAATAAATTTCGAAAAGCGTTACTTATAATAACCATAATTGTGTGTGCTTGTAAACAAAAGCACAAAGTAAGTAAAAGTCGGAACAGAACTAAAACTGCTTCACTCTTCCTACAGCAAAAGTGATGGGGTCAGTTCCCAAAAAAAGTTTTGTTTTACACTGCATAGCTCCACTCTTTCACTGTATAAAAATACGGCATTTTACACAAAGAGTGGTGGATAGAAATTGCCTCCATACTTGGAGATATGTTACACAGCGATACAGAGGGACCTCCCACGAGTCTAGGTGGGAGGTCCCTTCATATCGTTGTGTAACGTATCTCTATGTATGGAGGCAATTTCGATAAGTTACACAGCAATACAGAGGGACCTCCCTTGAATCTAGGTGGGAGGTCCCTCTGTATTGTTGTGTAACGTATCTCTATGTATGGAGGCAATTTCTATCCACCACTTTTGGTGTAAAGTGCCGTGTTTTTTTACAGCGTTCTACAAAAGAAAACAATGTGGTTGGTTTTGGAAAAAAATGTCCTGTTTTATTTCGCATGAAGACAATCGAATGTATCATTTACGTAGCAGTGGACAGAACACCTCTCCGAAACACTTATCAGCCCGGTTGTCTCCCTCTCTCCTCGGACTCGAATCCACACAACAACAGAGAAGCTCTTCTCAGAAAAAAATCTAATTCAGCCGTCGCAGTGATGAGAGTCTGTACAGAGTAATGGGGGGGAGTCAGACGAGGGTTTGTCTGAGGAGCAGGGGGTGGTCGAGGGCGGAGAGCAGGTCGTCCCCTTGCAGCAGGTTGCAGGGGGCGTCGGAGGCCTCGTATTGGCTGAGGCGCAGGAAGTTGTCCAGTAGCTCGCTCTCGCTCTGGGAACTGCTCTCGCTGGAGGGCAGGGACAGCAACGCAGGCTCCAGCTGAAACACACAAGATTCAGTATGAGTAGGGTTCTAAACAAGGGTTGTTAAAACATAGCTTATACTCTATTTCAGGGGTTCCCAATAGGTGGTCCGCGGACCCCTAGGGGTCCGCGGGCTGTGTCCAAAGGGTCCACGAAATGTCACCGAGAAATTAAGTATTTTTTTTATTTTCCTTGATTTGAAGTAACCATGATCCTACTCAGCAGTTCATTCGTTAGTTTTGTTAGTTAATTGTCACTAATGTAGGTGGCGCAGCCTCTGTTTATCACCCAAGATAATCCATGTTTTGTTTTTTTTGCAATTTTTTTAAACTAAATTTTGTATTTTTCATTTAACTTGTGTTGTATAAAATTTTCTTTGTGTATAAACATTTTCCACATCACTATACTTACACCATAAATTACTTCATAATTTAACTCAAATTATAATGAGTAATATTCATGTAATGATTTGAATACATTAGTAATTTTAATAGGTTCTATATAATCTACATTTTAAAAAAAATTTAAGCCTTTAAGTTCAAGGGGTCCTCGTCAGTAAATTGTAAATTAATTGTAAAGGGGGTCCTCGGCAAAATTTTATTGGGAACCCCTGCTCTATTTATTTTGAACTGGCGCCTGAAGAATAGTGCTTTCCCCTCGCTAGAAGCGTAACCATGGCTACGCTCTTCGCGCGGCCGATAGTCTTCGTCGCTGTGAAGTTGCTAGTTGCCATGGTTACCGATTCAGTGGTGGGGAAGGAAATATTTTCGAGCGCCAGTTCAAAATGAACAGAGTATAAAACGCGTGTTTTTTTAAAAGTTACTCGCTTTATTTATGCAACAAAATGGCCATTTTCAGATCACCCAGAGTTAGTACAATTTAGAGTCAAGTATAATGCCTGGGAACAAACCCCATAATCGCCATAACAGGTGTGCATTATTAGGGTGTCCCTTAAAAATCGAAAGTCGGGGAAACTTTTGAGACACCCCCCAATTTTTTTCCTTTTGGTATTCTAAGAAAGTGTGCAAAATCTTAAATCGATCAGAAAATATTAACACGTGCCTCAAACGGCCTAAAGTTGGGAAATTTTGACAATTTTCTCATTTTTTCGAAAATTTTTAAAAATGCCTTAAAATATTATTTTGTCGAATAATAGGGCTTTAACACATCTAAATATTCATATTTGACCGTTTTTCATTC
Source organism: Tetragnatha versicolor (assembly GCA_024610705.1). Taxonomy (NCBI): domain Eukaryota; kingdom Metazoa; phylum Arthropoda; class Arachnida; order Araneae; family Tetragnathidae; genus Tetragnatha; species Tetragnatha versicolor. Next base: position 45,815,719 of record JANDEH010000008.1, read on the forward strand.
CTAGCTAGGCGAAATTACCCAGGTTTTAGCCTGGTCATCAATCGGAAAATCATTGAATTTGCCCATTTTATACTGAGAATAGAGGATACAAAAGTCAGTAGGGAATGACTTATAACCACAATTCCATAACAAGGTACCACTTTTAAACTATATTGATGTGTAGATAAATTATCTGGAGCTAAAATTAATTACTAGCATTGTAATTACAGGCGCCATATTGGATTGCATTACCCCTAATAAAGTTCTGGGATAAATTGTATATGGGCATGTTTGGTATTGGGCAATGCGTATTTGAGTTTTCTAATCTCAGTTAATACCAATAAAATCATTTAACCACTTTTTAAAGCTCTTTACTCAATTCGAATGGCCAGCATATCTTTTATTACATAACTATAGATGATAAAATTCTAAATGCACAATAAGGGCAAGAGAAATTATAAAAAAATATTGAAATACTATACTTCAGTATATACAGAAGTATTGTATTGTTGAAAAGTTGAAGTTGATAGAAAATTAACCCGCTCTCTATAATGATTGAGCCTATTACACCCAGATTATAAGTCATTAACCATGTTTATAGATCTTGTATTTCATAATTTTATACATAAACATAAAAACTTTCTGCAATTCAGCAAATTAGTAACATGAAAAGCCGATTACACACTGTTATTTGGTTCTTAGCTAGGAGAATTTTAAATACTAACTACAGTTTCTTTAACTCTTCAACTTCTCTTAGTATTTTTTTGCACTATGTAATTTTCATTTGGGATAGAATGGCCTAATCTAGCCCTTGTCCCATAAAACCCCTCAATTTTCATTGGTGAACGTTCTTGAAGAAGAAATTAGGTTTCAAGTTGATATTTTGATAAATTTATTTATAAAATTAAAATATTTTAAACTCTCAGTATTTTTTAAGAGTCTAAAATGTCTAAAATTTTTCAGAGTGAAGTGTAGCTCTGACTTAAAAACTGACTTTAAAAAAGGACTGGTTTCAGCAACCATTGTCAATATTTAACATTCTCATCACAATATCAGTATCTAATCGGTTTTTCATGTTACAGGAATATTTTATGCTCTTATGTACTATAAAATCACGATAAAGCATAAAAAAGGCTTTAAACATAGTAAATGGCTTATAATCTGGGTGTAGCAGGCTCAATCATTATGAAGAGCGGGTCAATTTTCTATCAACTTCAACTTTTCAACAATACAATACTTCTGTATATACTGAAGAATAGTATTTCGATATTTTTTATAATTTCTCTTGCCCTTATTGTGCATTTACAATTTTATCATCTATAGTTATGTAATAAAAGATATGCTGGCCATTCGAATTGAGTAAAGAGCTTTAAAAAGTGGTTAAATGATTTTATTGGTATTAACTGAGATTAGAAAACTCAAATACGCATTGCCCAATACCAAACATGCCCATATACAATTCATCCCAGAACTTTATTAGGGGTAATGCAATCCAATATGGCGCCTGTAATTACAATGCTAGTAATTAATTTTAGCTCCAGATAATTTATCTACACATCAATATAGTTTAAAAGTGGTACCTTGTTATGGAATTGTGGTTATAAGTCATTCCCCACTGACTTTTGTATCCTCTATTCTCAGTATAAAATGGGCAAATTTGATGATTTTCCGATTGATGACCAGGCTAAAAACTGGGTAATTTCGCCTAGATAAGAATGAAAGACGGTCAAATATGAATATTTAGATGTGTTAAAGCCCTATTATTCGACAAAATAATATTTTAAGGCATTTTTAAAAATTTTCGAAAAAATGAGAAAATTGTCAAAATTTCCCAACTTTAGGCCGTTTGAGGCACGTGTTAATATTTTCTGATCGATTTAAGATTTTGCACACTTTCTTAGAATACCAAAAGGAAAAAAATTGGGGTGTGTCTCAAAAGTTTCCCCGACTTTCGATTTTTAAGGGACACCCTAGTGTGCATTACTTAATAACTCAACAAGCATGATTCCCCCCTCTCTCTGTGATGAAAACTTCTGACAAGTTGAATCAATGATTTCTTTGGTTTATGTGGATCACGTTATATTTCGCACGTAATAAAAAGTTTTAATGAGCTGATTTTCGATTATAATCCATAGTCACCCACCACTCAAAGAAATAAGAAAAATACTTCAAGTGAAGGCACCTATCCCATCAATCTAACGGTACCGGCACTGTTCGTAATGGGGAATCTAGCCCTACCAAGAGGCAGAATAGCAAATACTAGGAACATCTCCCAATAAGGAAGATGATGTTATAAGGTTAACTGAATCTCCTCTGGAGCAGCGGTAGGATGCTTGCTTAGCATGCGATAGTTCCTGGGTTCTATCCGCGTTTTTTATTTTTATAAGAAAAAAATTTGCCAAGAGAAATTTCAAACAACCAATTAAAGTAGACTCGGCTAAAAGTGACAGCCTAGGTATAGGATAGGGTAAGTACCTGGATTATGGAGGCTGTTACTTTTAGCCTGCGCCAGAAGTAAACTCAATAGGAGGATGTCATAATGGTAAGGGTACTGAATCCACTGGTGCAGTGGTAGGATGCTTGCTTAGCATGAGATAGTTCCTGGGTTCTATCCCAGGTTATTATTTTATTTAAAAAAAAACCCAACTATATTTTCCAACTGAAATTTAACCAACTAATCAGAGCAAACTCGGCTTAAGGTCTGGTAAAAATAATGAGAATCCATCAGGTTCCTTTATAATTGGTTACGATGTCAAAATCCAAAGTATCCAATAGTTCTTTTAATTTAAGTAACATGCGACCGGATGGCCTTGTGCTATAGAGCGCTATGCTTCGAGTCGGAAGGACCATGGATCGAACCCCGGCTTCCAACTGTGTTGTATTTTTGTCATTCATGAAATTATATTAACTTTTAATGGTGACGTATTATCTTCAAATTAATTAGAGAACCAGCCTGGTTGCAGGAACGGATGGCTTGGTGTGTTAGAGCACCAGTATGCTGGATCCATAAAGGCCCTCAGATCGAACCTCCCTCGGTTCGAGTCTGAGCCTCTCCCCGGGTATAGCACTCGGACATAAATGCAGTTGGGCATTTATAAATTTATTCCTGCGTATTAAAGGGGGGTCTTACCATTTTTTCCTTCAACTCTTAACTGTAACCGTATCAGTCAAATTCTTGGAAAATAATCATATATTTCCAAGATTTTTATACTTTTTTAGAATATCCCAAGCCTCTAATCCTTCTGTCTTCGACGGAAACTGACTTGAATTTAAGAGTCTTAGGAATGATGAAGACATTTGCTTGAGTCTCCCATCCACAAACCCCAACCACCTGCCCTGCGCGTCGCATTTAACTTTTGATTTTTATCCTAATTTTTAAAGTGGTGACTGAAACACATGTACCGTATATAAAGTCGAAAGAGATGCTTGACTTAAAACATATTTCCTGATTCTTAAAGCGGTGACCATTAAAATCTTAAAGGTAGTGACTGACCAAGTATGAACCCTGCAAAATGGGGTTATAATACCGTTTTAATACAGATTCTTTATGAAAGCTTTGTGGATGTCTATAGCTTTTAACAATTTATTTTAAGCCTCCAAATTTACTAGGTCCGGATTTATCCGACAAGAATACATTGAGCAATCAAAGAATACTTGAAGGCTTAGATTTAAGGTAAGGAGGCTCTACTTTAACAATTTTTCCTAATTTTCCTAGTGGTGACTGTTGACAGATTCAAAAAAAGTTAAGCTATATTTACAAGTACTACTACGTAATTAACGGGATCGTAATTTATCCCCTGTGACAAAGTAGTTGACAGCAAAGGTGCTCTTACATACTAGAATAGGATCCCCCACCTAAAAACATAGGTGGATTTAAAGGGAGCAAATTCTTCCCCACATGAAATTTATTTTCTTGTTGATAAATCTTGTTTCCAGAGCCATTAAGGACAGCTTTCTCCACATTGTTAATAGTGTGTGCACCAGCTAATATCGTCCATACACTGGACTAGACCAATATCCTCTGTACTCTTATTTATCACTTACTAAACTACTACCTTAGTCCATAAAACAACAGCTCACCAACTAATAAACTAGTATTTAGTACCTTGAGATGCCAAGGGAAAGTAAAACTCCTTATATCAGAAGCCTTGAAAAAAAGTTTGACCACCTCATATACAAAAGTTTTCTTTCTACACTGTCACTTGTACCCTTTGGCATTAAACTCACCAATAATATATTTAAAAAAATAAAATTGCGCTTAATTCCTTATTCAAACAACACAACCTATTTCCTCTCCTTAGTACGTTAATGTTACTCACCTTATTTTCAGTGTATCTGTTGTTACCCGAACATAGGTAACCCCGACTGGCATCTTCTCCACTTATTAAAAGGTTCAATAGAACACTGTCTCTAGCCAAACCTTGGTTTCCTGGAAAAGAAGATGGTATTGTAGCAAACAAAATTAGCTATAACTGCTTATAGATACGATGGCTTGAGCAGCGATACTCAAAAAAAGGTTTCTGATCCGTACGATGATTGGTTGAAGTTCACAAAACTACAGACTCTTGAGAGACACTCAAACTAAGGAGCGACCTTCTCAAGAAATAGCAAAAGTGGAGTTACAACTCATAATGAGACACTTTAGATTACATCTAAGAGGACCACTCCTTGTGAATCACAAAAGTTTCAAAGAAAAACCGTACTTAAATAATTTCAAAATTCTGGGTTGGGTTTAGGGGTCTTCCACCCAAAAAATATTAAAATTTTTTACCCTTAAAAGTAGGGTTCTGACTCCTTTTGAGATTCTTTGGGTTGCACCTTAAGAGAACCACTCCTTGTAAGTCACATAATTTTCATTTAAAATAACAGTATGAAAATTGATGTCAAAATTTCGTAGGCGGGGTTTGAACCCCTTAAACTCTTGGATACGGCCCTGACTCCAGTTCTTCTAAAGACTGTCTAGCTCTCCTCTAACGGCCGTATTCTGTGATACCTGACCCTCGGTTAACCACCAATCAAAGAAGGAATCGCCGACTCTGATTGGTGGAAACCTTCTTTGCTGACTGCTGATTAACCGCTGGTCATGTAGCACAGAATACGGCTGTAAGAACCACATAGTATAGAGCTTAACAGAGATGTCAAATTCAGTTCACTAGCATCCAATCAGAGAACGCGAAATATATTTGATTTGATTTTTACTCTGATTATTGGCGATTTGGATTTGAGTGACAGCTTCAGTGGGCGAATGACAGAATTAGCAGGAATGACGTGATATTAAAGGAGGCGGGTCCGTTTGGCCAAAGGTTTTTCAATGGGAAAAGCCCTGTTAAAAAAGTTGCCATTAGCGTCTATGGAGATAAACACTCTGTTAATCTCAATACTCTGTGGTAAGAACCATAAAGATGTAGATTCAAAAGATACAAGGTAAAGACTCACCTGAACAGACGATTCCCCCGCCGTCAAGCTTTATCCGCTTGGGGCTGTTGTGGAGGGGAAGCCCCGCCCTCTTCGGCGGGGGGTCGGGCGGGGAGGGGAAGGGCTGCTTCTGCTCTATGGGCGTGGTCGGCAGCTCGGACACTGACACCTGCACCTTGATGAGGCGGTCGTGAACCTTCACGGTGGCCGTGTGAGAGCCGTAGGGCGGGGAGCGCGGCGCCCCGCCCCTCTGGGGCGGCGCCCGCTTGGGCACGCTGTCCAGCATGATGACGCGCGACGCCTGCTTGCGCCCGCCTTTCTCGGTGGAGGAGGGCCACCGCTTTCGCCCCGCCCCTCCATTCTTGTTGCTGTGCTGTGATTGGTGTTGATGCTTCTTCAGGTCGGACTGCAGCAGGGCGGCCAGGCTGGACTTGAGCGAGCCGTCTGAAGGCGAGGGCTTTTGCGGCGACTGCTTGGGGGAGGGCCGCTGGGGCTCGGGGTCCGGGGACCTGGGGGAGGAGAGAGTGACGTCAATTATGGAGGCGGGGTTTACTGAGTGCGAGTAGTATGGTTTGTTATCTTCTGGTAATCCATAGAGACATTAACAATAAATGGTAACCAATCCCAGTGGAGATATGTATAGTTAAAGTTAAGTGCAGTTGTCAGGCTGGATTGTGTTCTGAATGATGATGTTCTCATAATGGACAGTGTTAACCCTTGATGGAGAAGACACAAGAAGGATGACTTTTAAACCTCAGCCAACCTATCGATTTACAGTTTTGTCCACACTCATTAAAAAGAAAAGGGGGCACATCATAAGATATATTTTAAGATATTCCTAAACTTGAGCTAGAATTAAAAGTCAACCCACGATGACATTAGAAGCACGGATTACAAAAACCATAGCCTATTGATCTACTATGCAAGCGTTATCTCATGGTAGGAACAGAGAGAAACGACACTTTCTAATCTGAGTAAATCGAGTTGCATTTTGATATGAAACAGAAACTTTTTGTTTCAATTATAACGATCCAATCTTTTCAGTTTTAAAAAACCTGAAATACTCAGTTTCAAACAGTTCAATAGTCACCACTCAAATTATATTTAGTTTTAATTTATGTCCGGAAATTAAAACAATTGATGGAACTATCCCAAGTTATTCAATCCATCTGACTTATTCATGTTTTATTCAAAGGTAAGAGGTCTTCTAAAGAGTGCGAAATAAACATGTAAAAGTTTCATGGAATACGAAGTTAATCACCAGTAATAGTGTGTGAGAAAAGTTGGTAAGTTTGATAAATATTCAATGCACTACTCAAGATGGCCGCCAGTCATTACCACAGTTAAGTTGGGATTTTTTTGGCTTCAGTGATTTCAGACCATATTCCCTCCACTTACTCCTAGCTCCATGTGTGAGACCTTACACCCGATTTAGAAAACAATAGTCTCAGTGACACACCGATCTATGAGAATACTCAAAAATAAGCACTTGATTTATCATTTTGTTTAAGTGCCAGTTTGACTATGTGTCATACTTAGAATTGAATATTTTTTTCTCAGTTTTGAAAATCTCGTTTTATATATAAGAGTGTAATGCTTATTCCACCTAATCTCCCTTTTTCTTTGTCAGCTCTCGACATGATTGGATTTAGGTAAAAGACCCTGAAGGACAGGATGTCCCTGAACGATCTGAAAATATTAGAGGGCAGTGACTTCCAATAAATATTCATTGCTCTCCCAAATCTATATCAACTCTACCACCTTCATTAAACTATCCCTATTTCCCATTTATTACATTCTGATTGCCTTAGGCTAGTTCTTTTTTTGGGATGAATGAAATTTTTCTCACAACAACTTACCTTTCTGGAGGTGACTTTTTGGGCAAGTGTTCCTGTGGTCCCCACATGACAGAACTGGAAGGGCTGATGAGAGGGAAGTCATCGTCCATGTTCATGGAAATGAAGGGGGCTCTGTTCATGGAAATGAAGTCCAGGTCCTCCTGACAAACACACAACACTCATTATAGCAATCGATTGATTCGTTACGTCAAGCCACACGGCACATGAAAGGATTCAGGCAAGTGTAACAAAATGCATAAGCTGATTAGTTGAGCTGTTTAGGATGAAAGTGGTATAAGTCCAAAAATAAAAAGCATGGATTTGGATTTCTTCAAAGGTCTTTTACCTAGTGCGGTAATCGCCTAAGTCAAAAGCCCAATGATTCGTCTGGAAGAGCTGCCTGAAGAATCCATTACACAGGCGCCGTTAAGGGAAGACCGTCAGTTACTCACAACTACGGCCAGCGTACTTATGCATAGCCATCTAGAACAAGGAGGCCTGGACACTTCGCATCGATGAGTCATTCTCTCCGTCTTGAAGGTGGCGAACCTCCAATAAGCGCGCGCTTCTCGTGTTTTCCCCCGCTCCTCAACCAATCGTTCGAAAGCTTTCGACGGAAAGAATGACTCATCCTCTTAGCTGTCCAGGCCTTCTAGCTCTAGATCGCTATGACTTATGCCACTTTGATTCTAACCAGCTCAGTTATCATCAAATTCAGATGACAGGCCTCGAAAGCTTGACTCGACAGTCATAAGAAACAACGGCTGCCGATGAAGTACAACAGAGGCTTAAAGGTGCATATAATATACAACTTAACATACAACTCAAAATTGTTTATAACCAATCAACGCATGCGATTCAAATTCATGCAAGAGTTTGCGTGTTCCACCAAAAGTTCAGATAGAAAGAGAGAAAGTGCTAAGCATAGGCAACCTATAAGCAACAATCCACATAAGCAAGAAAGGGACTATATATGGAAGACAGCAACTAACCATGAAGAGCATATACTATAAACCACATTTAGTGCAGTAATACAATATACAATGTGCTTAAAATAGGTTAGTGGATGTACCGAGGAGGGCTCACCTCGTAACAATCTGAGTCTTTGTCAGAGACGGAGGGAGGCATGGTGAACTTGAGGTCTAAGTTCGAGAATTCGTCGATAGGGTCTAAGCTCGGTAAGTCTGACAGGTTTCCCGAGTCAGGTGTGTTAGGCGTCGTGTTGAAACGGTCGGGTGAGGTGCTGTTGCTACCAGGCTGAAACACAGAGCTCTTAGAACGAGGATGGATGGACCTTAAGCTACTACTAGTTGACACAGGATTTCTAGCATATGTTAGGACTACACTATCTTCGATTTGTGTGATACATTTTTTGGTAGAGAAGCACTAGCCAGGAACTACAAGACTATTAAGCAATACTTTCAAGAGGATTCTTAAATAACTGATTTTGTAAGGTTGGATGAACTTAACCCTTTATGTCCCAAATTATGTTTTTCAGAAAAATTGTGCTGTATATTTTTTATACGTTATCTCTATAAGTATATAAGCTTCATATTAACCCTAGTAGCACAGCTCGTCTAAAATATGTCAAGTTTACGTAACTGCATCTAGAAGTAAACGAAATTTGGCCTTACATGACGAAAACTGGACGAATTTCGAACAATGGGAAGTGGGACTTACAAGTCCCGTCGGGGCATAAAGGGTTAAGCTACTTTTCAGACACAGGATTTCTAGCATATGTTAGAACTACACTATCTTTGATCTGCGTTATAATTTTTTGGGGGGGGATTTCGTAATGAAGAGAAGCACTAGCCAGGAACTACAAGACTCTTAAACAAGACTTTTTAAATATCTGATTTAGTAAGACTGTTGTATTATTGGAAAACATGTAAAAGATGCTAAACAGATGAGCCAGCCAAAATGATTTGGTACTGAGACTCGGGATGTCAGTCAGATTTGCTATGCCTTGTGCCTCCAGTAGTGATGGAAACTGTCCAAAAGAATTTATAAACACATGGTTATTGACACAGAGTATAGAGCTTACAGAGATTCCAAACCTCAGTTTTCCTCTTTAGGTACTTAATTTAATTCCTGCACCCAGATTATAATTAATTTCACTTGCAGCCAATCAGAGAAGGCGAAATGCGAAAGTGATTCCTGATTGGATATGGAACTTCTATCAAGGGGCATTTAAATTTCATCGGTGTTGTTTTCTCCCACCAGTTCCGATTTGGATTTGAGTGACAGCTTCAGTGGGCAAATGACAGAATTAGCAGGAATGACGTGGTATTAAAGGAGGCAGATCGTTTGGCTCAAAGTTTGTCTATGGGAAAAGCCCTGTTAAAAAAGTTGCCATTAACGTCTATGGAGATGAATACTCTGTTAAGCTCTATACTCTGTGGTTATTGATGCGAGGCGTATAAAATGACTGGTGTTTCAACTGCCCTGGATAAAATCGGCTCACAGGATGTGAAAGAGCACTTAAGTACCGAGCTATAGATAATGTTCTAGCAGGACGAATTCTCTAAACTTCTTGCTTTCCTCTCAGTGGCGGGTTCGTAGATAATATAAAATAATAAGACAGGACTTAAAATATTCAACGAAGACGTATTGATTGATTTTTACCGACTCTAATACGGAGTCTAATGAATATTTTTATCATAAATCTGAAAGAGAAAGTATTCAGGCTTTGGAAAACTATAGTTAATAAACTTGTTAAACTGGTTTTAAAAAATTCAAGGATTGATTACAATGAAAACGTTTGTAACATTAGTACTGAGATGAGCCCTGTCTTGAAAATCAATATTGAACAATAGTAGTTTAAGGAACACATAATTTTTGTACGTAATTTAAACAGTATCTTCTCAACATCGTTAGAATATTTTTAAGCTTATCGTTTATCAAACTCGTTATCTCAAAATTGTATAGGGACCCTAAAAAATTCGAGATAGCGAGTTTTTGAGATAGCAAGGGAAAATAGAGAATACGTAATTCAAGGGGGAAAGATACAGTTTCGAGATATCAAAGTTCAAGATTATTGATTTCTCTACAGACTACCCCAAGCCAACCAAGTTCTTAAAAAGACATTGTCTCCACCTCCAGTCAAGAAATAGCATAGGAACCCCCTTGAACCCACAATAACGAAGTACGCTGCCTACGTCTTGATGTTATCCTACACTGTAAAAATAGTCGTTTTTTACGCTAAATTTTCTATTGTTTTTGACGAAAAACTTTCCGTATGCCTAGAAAACGCCTTTTTCGTTAATTTTTCCACAAAAAGGAATTAATATTTAATAAAATCACCACTAAAGGAACAAATTTTAAAAACAAGTATGTACCAGCCAATTTCTAGTGTTCAGAAAGCCAATCTTCATTAAGCTAAGTGTAATTAGTTTGCTGGTGAGGTCACAATGGCATTATGAAATTTGTGTTGATTATATTGATTTTGTTATAACAGCCACCTCTTGTAACTAATCTAAAAAAACTCTCAAGCTTCTTCAAATAACGTTAAGATTCTCTTTTGACAGAAAAGATAAAAGATATTTCCTTAAAAAAGAAAATTATTGGCAACAATGCCAAAATGTATTTCATAATCCTGAATCCGGCTAGCATCAAGACCCTCTATATACATGGCCACCCAACTCCAGACGATGACGTCAAACGTGAGTGAAAATTGCCATGTTAAGTCTATGGAGTGACGTCAAAGATGAGTGAAAGTTATGACGTTGCACGGCCGAGTTGGGAGGCCTTTATATAGAGGGTCTTGCTAGCATACTACAAACCTAACTAAAAGAAAAAAAAAGATTGGCCTCTTTTTATTAAATGATCACTGTAGGAATTTTGACTTGCACATATTTGATTTTATAATTTATTCTTTAAGTGGTGATCCGTTATTTGAAGATAGATTTTTCTACAGTGTGTAACTTCTCTATGGGTAACATCATGATGGACTCGGCGTACTTATTAAATCACGAAATGTTGCATTAGACCCATTAGACAAGAATTTTACGTAAACACTGACGACACAAACGTAAATGAAAAAAAAATGAGGGTTGACCTACCAGGTTGAGGGAGGATTCAGGCGTGCCACAGTAGCTGGGGGAGGACAGGGAGTCATCCCTGTAGGAGAAGGGGTCGTCGCAGATGCCGCTGTTTATGCTGCACGGGTCATCGTCTGGGAAGAGGTCCAGCTCCAGGGGCAACTTGGAATCTTTGAGGGGCTCTTGGAACAACAGAATGTCTAGGTGAGAGACACACACCGTATAGGCACAGCATTCACATTTTCCATTTAAATACACTTATTCTCTTTGTAATAATGGTATATTAGTAACTAAATTATTTATTGATTTTGAAATGAGGTGCTTTTGAAATGAGGAATTCAGTTTTAATATCTGGCAGGAAGGAACATTTTAAATATCCCAGCCGAAAAAATCCACAAAATTGCATAAAACAGTGAATGGAATTCACTCTGTAGTTTTTTAAGACTACTGAAATGTCTTTAGAATGCTTTCCAAACTGCTGTAGAGAACTGCAGACTTACATGAAAGACTTCAAAGTCCTATTGTTATAAAACAACAGCAAACTTTAAGAAAACTGCACTTTAGACGCATGTTAGGAGCTATTTTAAAAACAATTTTGCAGATTTTTTTTTGGTGAGGATGAGGGATGAATAAATAAACCGCCCTTGTTCATTGGAGTAAATTCTTAAGAAAAATGATAACTACCGTCAAATAAAACGTTCATGCACTTTTAAACAATAGGTACTAAGAGATTTCAATGCTTTGATTTGCAGTACATTGATAAAAACATTATCTATGACCTGGCGTAAAAGTGGACCTTTATGGTTTCTATTTTCTTTCCTTTACGATTATCAACATAAATTCGCCTTATTTAAAAAAACTACTTCTTTAGTATTCTTTAAAAATCTGATTGAGTTACAAAAGTGTCAAGGATTAATTTCTTTAAAAAAGCGGTTAAGGTGTTTAAAGTGACTTCGATAAAGAGAATAAGTAAATACGCTTCCAAGCAAAATAGTAAGGAGTACATATAAAAGTTCTTAAACTATTAAAACAATTCGATAAAAAATGTAGTACCGAAACTAAAAACTAAAACTAAACTAAACCGAATAAACCGAAACCGTAGTACCGAAAGCCAGTTTTAAATACTGAAGGATGTCAAATGTTTACTACATTTTACATCAATACGCAACAACAACATGCTAATACCAACGTAAAGTTGTTGGAGTTAGCTCTTTGTTGATAAAGCACCCCTTAATTATTATAATACACCACTGAGCCGTTTATAATCCTGGAGTGCAAACTTTTTGTACTTTAACATTATGAAAATCGAGCTCTTTTTGTGCGTGGTTTGTCGTCACGATACAAATCTTCTCAAAGGGGCAAAGCATTAATAATAAAAAATCAAACATTTGTTGGAAATAGTTGAGTTCCCTAAAAAAACTGTTGTTTTTCGATCGTTTTTCAAAAGAAATTTTGTAAATCTATCTTTGCATAGCTTTTGCGCTCTATTTCATCAAGTAAACAAACGTGTTAAGTTGGATTGTTACCGTGCAAGCAATAGGGCAATAGGGGGAACTTGAACCTTTGTCCCCTTGGAGTAATGATACATTTTAATTTTGGCACGGCACTCCAGGTTATTATAATATGGAACAGTGCAAAACACTCGTCACAAATGCACACCCTTCGCAGTAGAGTTGAATATTGTATGAGAGCTTTTCTGACAAGGGTGCACTACCTGTTTCGGGAAAGTTGAGAAAGTCCTTGCTCATAACTGTTTCTTTGGGAGCGAATATTGCACTCGTAGTGGAGAGGTGAACAGCAGGTTCCTCCGAAGGCTGGTCAACGGCTGTCGCTGCTGCTGGCTTCTTCTTCTTCTGCTGCTGCGTTGCTTCTTCCTCCTTCTTCACTTTCAGCTCCTGCTGCTCACTCACTAGTTCATCCTGGTTCTCAATTTTGCTGCAAGGAACAGTGATGCATTTTAGAACGAATCATTTAAAATTATAGTTACTATTATACACCATTGCTGTTTTAAAGTTTGACACACCGGTAAAGCGATTTTACTCTGGGGTAGTGAATGCATCAAGAGAATGAAATGGTGACAGGATATCAATTGGTCAAGTTATTGAGTAGCCGAAAGTTAATCCCACAGTTTAAGTTAATAGCCTTTGGAATTCAGCACCAATTATATACTGAGTTAGTTAAAACCATTCAGTATTCAAGTGCATGACGGCTAATTTTCGTATGGTTGATTTTGAAAATGATAAATCCGTACTAAATAAAATGTGACTAAAACATTTTTAGTAGGATACGTGTCTTTACGATACCTCGATACCTATATTCATTACCGATACCTATATTCATTACCTTACATGGGATGCAAAACATTATATCCCAGTTCTCAGCATATCGACTCACTGAATCAAAGGTGTCGTAAGTACTTGACAATAAATCATATAACCAAAAAGCACCATAATCCAGGATTAACCCTGACCGTGTTACATAGAAACGATAGCTAGTTTACAACCCCTCAAAGTATACAGAATTTGCTTCGAGATAACTAGGTCAACACCGTGGATCAATCATAACTTCTCGCTATAACAAGGCAAACATTATAATCTATTCATTTTGAATTGGCGCCTGAGTACATTTCCCCCACCACTGAATCGGTAACCACGGCAACTATCAACGTCAGAGTGACGAAGGCGGCTTACTATTGGCTGCGCAAAGAGCGTAACCATGGTTACACGCTTTTACAGAGGGGAAAATCACTAAATCATTATTTCTCAGGCGCCTATTCCAAATAAACTGAGTATAGGCATAGTTAAATTACCTCAGCACGTAGTTAAGGCAAACAACGCATTCTGGTTTGGATCCGCTCTCACAGATGAGGGTCGCCTGAGTTACCAACCACACGTAGCCTCCATGCTTGGAGAGGAAGCGGTAGTAGCCGGTCTCGCACTGTCCTTTGGCGAATACTGCAAAGAAACACATAAATTAGTTTCACAGGATACAAAACACACAAGAGAGTGATGCCTTAAAATATATCAAGATTTTTACAAATATAGACGCAAATGATAAAACCCAAGACAAAATAACAAATTCAAACTGGTATGTCATTGAAATTTAAGAAAATTCCTAGGCAAAAATAGAGTAGAGAATAAGAAGAAAAGATAAGAATGATATTTTCACTACAAATTAATTCAGATCCTTTCAATTCCACCTTAGAAATTAACATATAAGCATAGTAATTTCAGGATTGAAGTAAATGCTATGCCTTGTTAATAAATGACACACGAAGTCAAAATTTCGCACTATTAAATTTAAACGACTAAAATTAATTTAAAATTAGTTTAAAAATACACAAGTAAATTAATGTCTAGTTTGGTAAATTCATCACAGAAGGCCAAATATATTATGAACCATGTAAATTTCAAACAGTTTTGAAACCTGAAATATACGTTTTTATCATTGCTTGATCACATTTCAATATTATAAGTTTTACCATAAACGATATTTTTCTAAAACCTTTCTCATTTTAGATTTTCGGGACGTCCATTGACTTTGGACACATGGATATGGTAGAATTTTTTAAAAACATTTTAAAGATTAACAACAACTGAGCATTTTCAACATTTCATATGAATAATTGTAATTGACTGAAGATGTAATGCCTCGGGTTATTTAGGAATGTATTTTTAAAAAGATGGCACATTCGAGGAGCTAACTTCAAAGGTAATTCAAACTTAATTAGAATTATTTTATAAAAAATGCCTAGTTTTAAAAGAAACACTCACAAAAGTCTTTGACTAAACAGGTAGATATCCCTACGATATCAAACGACCCCACGTGTTTAAAGCTTTTTTCGGTGAAGACTATATAATCCTTAAATATTTAATGATTCACATATTAAATCACAGTGAAATAAATTATATTATGTCAACGGTGATAATCCAAGTACCTCCCCATTGGTTTAAAAAAATAAAATTTATAAATGCATAATTTTTACAACAGACATGCAATTAACTCTTACTATAAATTAACTAACATCCTCGACTTGTTTAAAAACATTCTTAACTATTACTTCATTAAATCAACAATCATGTTATGGCGTCTGGTGTGATTCATTTTTCTTTTCTCCAGCAAGCATTTCATTCACGGAAATTAAAATTACTTCACCTCGAATCATGCATTCCAGCATTACTTCTTTTGCAATTTTAACTATTAATTAAGAAAAATTTCCCAGTAAACAAACGTAACTATTCAAAACACTGAATGCACAACATGGAAATATCCTTAATTAAATAAAAATGGAGCAAGCTTGCATGATAATAAAACCAACTTCTGAAAAATGTTAAAAGCGTTCGCGTATAAAAAAACAGTTAAAGTGCAATTTAAATGATTGTTTACAAATTGAATCTGGGAAAAATTTTAAGCACAAGGTAAATGAAGTTATACTTAATGGTTTCCGCGTTGAGGAAGGGTAGAAAGTTTTCGTGAATGTGGAAGATGCAACTTAGGGCGTTTTTTAGCTGGCTTCCGACCGAAATGAGTGTCATTAGACGCTTGTGATGAAATAGAGTGAACGTATTACGTAACTTGCCAAAAGGCATCAGGAAATAATAACCGTGTTTGAAAAAACCAGTTGCATGGGGAATGGAAATGCACCAGAGCATTACCACCACACTGATTCTTCTAAGTAACGAATACTTACCGTGAGTTTTGTTAAATCATATATAAGGCAGTGGTTCCCAACTCAAATTTGTCCGCGGACCACTTCACTTAAATTTGAACCTCGTACGGACCATCCTTATCCTCCCAACTTTATCTTTTAAATTTTAACCTTTTTTCAAAGCATTTTTCTTCACGTAGGGTCTGAAGTTTGACTTTTTCTGAAGTAAAGGAAACAGAGTCTTGAGAATATAGGTTTTTTGATGAAACTTAAAACCAAATAATCTATTAAACTTATAAGAAAAATTAATATTACTTAAATTTTTTATCCAACTATTAAAAATATATACTCTTTTATAAAAGACATTTAACCGTTCTCATAAAGCTCTCACTAAATTCAATAAATAAAATAGAATTCATTATTAATTACGATTGCTTATTTAATTCAGTTAAGTTAAATTTAAATCAAACTTCGTGAATTTTTTATTTTACCTAACCTGGAGTAACTCATCAGCTTTAATTAATCTGATGTAATACATTGCCACATCACATTTCGTTTCTACTTTCTTATAAACAACAGTTCAATGAAGTAAATGAAATGAGCAAATGAATTACAGGAGAAAGATAATCTAACTTTTTTATTTTCATTTATGAGACATGACTTTTTTTGCTTACGATTTTTGAATTTATGGGTTTTTTGTTAACTTCTTGGAATGTGTGATAAGGATACCAATTTTTTTAATTCCCACTTATTTTTTGGATAAGTTTAAAAATCTTCTAACGGACCACCTCAGAGGGTCTCACGGACCACCTGTTGGGAACCACTGATAAGGGAAGGTTATATAATTTTTTTTTGTAATTTTAATAAGAGCATAAGATAGAAAATATATATCAGGATGTACCAACTATTGAATGGTGAAAAACACGCGTGTATACAAAAAAAGAATACAATATGTACAAGAAGATGCATGCACTTTAAAAAAAAAGTTCCAAAAGATCACCACTTAAAGACTAAATTTTATAAAAACAAGGTAGAAGTCAAAATTTATCGTTATCATTTAGTTGAAACGAGGCAAATCTTCTTATAGCTAGGCGTGTAATATTATTTGCCGGTAATGCCACTGTGTCATTTAGGGTTATGGAATTTGTTATTATTATATTGATTGTTATAAAGGGGTCGCCTCTTGTAGCGCGCATTAGAGACTTCCGTCACGGCGACTTAAAACACTAGTCACTCGAGAGCAATGCATTTCTATGGAGATATTCGTGGCAATCGGCCAAGAGTCTCGTCACCTGACCTGTGCGCTCGCTTTAGCTTCTTGCAATAGCGAGGGTGATAATTTTGTCTCTGTCGCCGTGACAAAAGTCTCTAGTGCGCGCTTAGCCTAACTAAACTAAAAAAAAACTCAAGATTTTGTGCAGCTGGTTCATTAAAGAAAGAATTTTTTACTGTGGGTTTGAGGCATGAGCATGAAGTTTGACAGTTTGGCACAATGGAAAATCAAGTAAGAAAACAGAAATACTTTAAACAATGATAAAAGTTAAGATATTAAGGATCTATGATCTAAGATTTAAGTACAATTAACTTTCATTAAAAAGTTATTTTTTCAACAAGAGTTGTTGAAGGTCTATTTTTGAACGCGGTTTACGATTAAAAAGCATTATGTAATATTGCAAATATTAGCTATTTATTTTCAGTTATTCATAAGCAGTTATGCACAGCGATTGAAAAAAAATACGAAATTAAAATCCAGAATTTCTAAAGCAAAAATAATGAAATAAATAATGTATTTCTTTAAATTATAGAACTGACTGTAGGATTCCAATTTTCAAAAGTCAGATCAAATGCCAGTTTAAAGGAAAAAAAAAGGAATAAAATACTTTGAGCCCCAGATGACAAGAAATTCAACCATCTTTTAGAGCGAACTACTTAAAAATTAAAGCATCTCGGAGGAAAAACCCCCGAAACAATTTCTTAATGGACCACCCGAAAAAAGAAAGAAAAAAATCCCATACATAATTAAACACAGGATAGTAGTTCTAGTTAACTCCGTACAGTTTATAAACTCTGTCACCTATTGCATTTCCTTCATTTTTAAAACCATGAGAGTTGGAGAACGTTTTTAACTTTTACTTTCTGCGCCCCCCCTCCCCAGTAGAATTTGCTCAGGTATTCCCGGTGTTAGAAGGCGAGGAATTCTTTATAGCATTTATTTCATGAATAATGCATTAGAATCGCGCTGGATGCTTACTCTAACTTTTTGGATGAGCTAGTTATATATTCCACACGAGCAGCAGTAAAGCTCACGTTATGTAAATACTTAGTAATCAAGTTTGTAACTGTTCAGAGGGTGACGCAAAACGTTGGGAACTTTGTCTAGGAATTCAATTCTCAGGTATAATAATTTTTACAGCATAGCCACACTTGTGAAAATGTTTATTGAGTTTTTTAAAAGAAAGTATTCAAAATGAATAATTTTATGTATTCATAGTTTTTAAGTTTTTAAAAATATCTAATTTAAAAATATTAATGTAATCATGGTTTAAATGAGCGTTTCACAAATTATAAAATCAAATAAATTTCACAATAAAAGCTAAAAGGAAAAATTTATTGTTTACAAATAACTATTATCAAAGGTAAAATATGAGGGGAATAAATATAAGTATATAATGCAAATGTGAATGCATACATTGGGTGAATATAGTGATGTATTTCAAGCAACAAGAGGGAAATAGATTAAGCTAAAATTCATGGAAAAGATAAATTTTTTCTTATTTTTTATCAGTTTTAGTTTATTAACCAGTCAAGATATCCAAAAAATTAACATTTTAAATTTTTATACGAACATAATTATAACAAAAATTAATTTTAAAAATGAAACATTTTTAAGGAAAATTTGCATTAAAATTAGTAGCAAAAATGTAATGCATAACTTTTCAAAGACGAGGATTAATATAAAAAGCAGAAAGTAATAAGTATCTAGTTGACTACATCATACAGTTTTTAAACAAATGTAGCAACAGTGAGTTTTTGGAATATTCCCAGACTAAGGTCTTTTTGACTATACCTATAACATGCCCCATAACCATTAAAAACTTTTATAAAATAAAATAACAAGCTATTTCCCCATAAAACGAATATAAAAGCACTTCAAAAGTAATTTCTTTCCCCAAAAGAATATAAAAGCTTAAGAAAAGAGGAAGAAAAGTCAACATGGAAAAGACATTTCGCTAGCCGCCATAGTATTTTTATTGAGTCAAAATGTAGACTGAAGTAGGAGAACTTCTTTACATTGTAGTAATGCTAGAACCTTTAAAATGGTGTCAGCTTAACTCTATTGAGGGTGTCGTGTTGTGAGCGGACGTGCTGTGAGCGGACACCTAAAAACTGTGTTGTGAGCGGACATTGATAAAAAATCGAGATTGAAAATCAAGATCGAATCGATATGTTATGCTATTTACATTCATAATGGCTTTTTTAATGCTCTTTTTGTGTGACATTAAAGAGTACCGAGCCCCTTTTGAACTGAATCGTCTCTGTCACTGATTACACTCAAAACGAGTTTGGTAATAGTTAGGGCAGGGGGGTTTGGGGGGGCGGTAGCCCCCCCAACCACCATTAACTTTTTACTGTTCTTTTGATGTGTGAATTCGAAATTTTAATATCTAGTTTAGTGCTTATTTTATTGAGTTTTCTTGTTTTTAAGTTGCCAAATAAAAATGCGGACGAGATTTATATGTATTTACATTTTTTGCTAATCTTTGCTACACAAGTTAAACAATTTATACAACTTTCAAATTTTTGTTTCTCAAAGTCGTTAGTAAAGTAAAGTAAGTTATGCTATTTGTATTCATATTGGATATTTTAATGCTCTTTTTGTGGGATTTGCGAGCTTTGTGTAACCTTAAAGAGTACCGAGCCCCCTGTTTTCTGAATCGTTACTGTTACTGATTACACCCAGAACGAGTTTGGTTATAGATAGGGCAGGGGGGTTTGGGGGGCGGCAGCCCCCCCAACTCCCATAACCTTTTTTCAGTTCTTTTGGTGTTGAATAATAGCATATAAAATCGCTAAAGGATTCAATCTCGATTTTCGATCTCGATTTTTTATCAATGTCCGCTCACAACACGATTTTTATATGTCCGCTCACAACACGTCCGCTCACAACACGGCACCCTATTGAGCTTATGAAAACATAACACAGAGCTAGAACTAAAGATAACTTATAAATTTAAAAAGAAATTATCACATCCTTTTTATGGATATCACTTTTTATTATTTTCAAATTTTTACAACTCTGCGGTTAATTAATGCGGTATGTAAGATAATCAATTCGTTACTTTTACATTAATTATAAAATTATCCCATACAAATATTATTTAGGGAATTAATGCCTTCTTAGATGATTAAGGGTTACGTACTACACTAAAAAACTTTCTTTACACACTAAATTATCCATTGTATTTGACGAAAATGCTTCGCATGCCTAGAACACGTGTCTTTTCCATGAAATTTTCCAGAAAGATAAAATTTAGATTTGATAAAATCACCACTAAAAGAATAAATTTAAAAAACAAGTATGTACAAGTCAAAATTTCTCGTCAGGTTAGTTAAAAAGGGGGCCAATCATCATTTATACTCTGTTCATTTTGAACTGGCGCTTGGAAATATTTCATTCTCCCACCACCGATCGGTAACCATAGCAACTATCCACGTCAAAGTGACGAAGAAGGCTTACTATTGGCTGCTCGAAGAGCGTAACTATGGTTACGCTTCTAGTGTGGGGGAAAGCACTATTTCTCAAGCGCCAATTCTAAATGAATAGAGTATAGCTAGGTGTATAATGTGTTTGCCGGTGACGTCACAAAGTCATTCGGGATTATGAAATTTGTTATGATTACATTGATTGTCATAAAGGGTGCCTCCTGTACATTACACTGTTCATTTAGAATAGGCGTCTGAGACGTAATGTATTAGAAGCAGTTCCTATTGTAATTATCATCGGAAAAAATTTTCTTGTGCAATGACTAGGTAGCCTACACAGAGAAGTAGTTAAAATACTGTAACAGAATCGGTCACTGAAGTTGTGTGATGAGCGTTATTAGGCGTTATTAAGCGTTTTTTATCCTGTTTTAGGTGCCTATTTTAAATGAACAGACTATAATCTAAAAGAACTCTCAAGCTTCTTCAAATAACTAAAAGTTTCACTCATTTCACAGAAAAAAACAGATATTGACATAATGCTGCCGGTAAATTTCCGTTATTTGAAGAAAGCAAATTTAACAGCGTAATTATTGCGTTAAACTAAAGAGACATTGACCACTCTTACAAACATTAACCTTAAAATTATATTAAATAAAACCCAATTTACTCCCACATCTGGAGATTGAAACAACACTGTTGCACCCAATTAAAGTAAGTTTCTTTCCATACAAAACAATGCTGGCATCCAATAAATGGCTTCATAATGCCAAAGAGCGTATATACGGCAGCACCCAGATGGAAAGAAGCATCTATTTGGATCCCTGGCCATAGTGAGGCAGAGGCATTATCTTCGAAGAATTCTTCAGTTATTTTCGTGCCTCACAACCTGCAGTTGGCGGCGGGTGGTAGAGATGTCCCAGTTAAATATAGCGGAGCGTCATAATGAGAGAAAAAACCGCTACCGAGAGGAGGAAAAAGCTCAATGGATTGTTTGTGGCAACATCCCATCTTTTGTTGATAAGAGCATTCTTTGACCTGTGCCATTTCGTGTGGATTTTTTTTCTTGGAGTTTGGGAATTTTGGAGGGTTTGGATCCCGTACAAGATGTTTAAATGTTAAAGGATGAATGAAACGCAGAGAAGATGGATTGTGTTATGTTGTGTTAGAAAAGTTTTCTTAGAAGTTTGAGATATCGCCAATGAATTATCTTTAACTTTTAAACTATATGGTGAAATCTAAATGAAACCAGCATACAAAGAAAAGAAGAAGGTTAAATTTATCAAATTGAATTAAAAATTTTTTAAAACTGTTCAAATCATTTAGCAGCATAGAAGATACTAGCCAATAGCAGATTATTATACTAACTTACTTGAAAACGTATAAAAATCTGGTCTGTATCAAAATATTAATTTAAAGCTAATTTTATTTCAGTAACTTCTTTGAACACTAAATAAATAGGTATAGCCAAACGATTTAGATAGGTAATTGCCTGATTGGTTACAAATACAGAGCGGACGAAACAATTTATGCAATTTTAAAATGATTTGGAAATTATATTAAGGATCATACTAATTTAAATGACAATCTTCTTGGAAAAAGCAACAAATTGATGACGTTTTTACATTGCAAATCGTCTCTCTATATTTATATAAGAATACTTCTTGCTTTTTTCTGTCTGTTCTGTCGTTTTATTATTCTGATAAAATCTTATTGCATTTATTTACTTTCTTATAAAGAAATAATTATATTCTTATATAGAATATTTCTTTTAAATCTTATATAGAAGATTCACAAAAAAAGATACTATTTGTTTATTCGGAGAAGAAGGGTAGCTGTTTATGATCACAATGATCATAATTTTAATTTTAAGAGGACGCGGTACCTCTGTTTCGACAAAATTATGAAAAAAATTTTTTTTAATCCAAACTAATTTATTTGCATTCGTCTATCATCCTACAAATTTTTAAAACTGTTCATTGAAAAACATCTAAGCTGTAGTTAATCTTATGTATGAAAGTATGAAGGTTTCTAAGGGTTATGGAAACTTCAAAAAAATATTTTTATTACTTAAACCAGTATAAACCCTTAACCAATACCAACTTTTGTTGTAGATTGCGGTATTTAAATAAAAAATTATGAGTGTAAGTCAATTATTGTAGGAGGAGTAGCATTTTAAAAACACCTCTGAAATTTGAGGTTTTAAAAAAAAACTTAAAATTTTTAATTTTTTGGTATCTTCAATTTGGAATGTCCTTAACACAAGGCAAATACATTTATTACCACCAAAAAGTATCAAATAACGATGAATTTAAAGATTTTGACCAAAACAGTACCGCGTCCCCGGGAGTTAGTACCTTTTCACCTTCAAAAAATCGATTTTTCAATTTTTATTTAAAAAAATTATTTGAACTATTATGAACATTTTAAAACAAACTCCATCCAAATCGGTCCATAATTAAGCTCTCAGTGACAAAAAACGTAATTCTAAACAGTGACGTGCTTCCTCTTTCTCGCGCTTTAACCTTCGTTTTCTCATTTTCATATTTTTGGACTTTCCCACAAGATTAAAAAAAAACTAATGAACCAATTGTTTTAAAACTTGGTATGGTTGTTCTTTATGCTGATCTTAACTCTATGAACTAAGGATTTGTGTATTGGAGCTATGTTTTTTCATTTATGGGTCATTAAAGAGAAAAATATTTTGAAATTTCTTATTTTTTTAAATCTGATTTTTTTAAAAATACTAAAACTTATAATATTATATATTCCTTAGTTCACAGAGATGAGACATTAATATAGATTAGTTTGGTGCAAAAATTTAGGTTTTATACTGCTTCTCTCAAAATTTATTTTGCGGGAAAGTCAAGTACATGCATTTCAAATAGTAGGAAATGTTGGCAAATTATGCTTACTTTTAAAAAATTTGGTGGGTTATTTTAAAAATATGATTGCATGTTTTAAAAATTTGTACAATTATCTACTCACTGCTCTAATAGTATGCAAAAATATACAAAACTTAATTATTTATGACAAATCGAAAAAGGTATGTTTTTTCAAGCATCGCGAGGTCTGAAAGGTACTAACTCCCCTTAAAGTAAACAAACTTAATTGACTTCGCAAAGATAAATAGTGCATTAATAAGAGAATGGCAAACATTAAAGATACTTCCAATTTGAATTAATAGAAGTCAAACACACATTCATACTAAGTCCACACAGGAAAAAGAGGGGACGAATGTAGAGTATTGAGGGGAAAACAACTTCTACATAAAAGAAAATAGAAGGAGTTATACACAGCCAAATAAGAGATAGTTATAAATAAAATAAATAAATAATTTGATTACTTTATTACAAAATCTCAGTAATGCCTTTCTGTCAGTTTTAGAATATTCAACCCAACAGATGATTCTTGCTCCTTTGTCTTCCTATTAGAATCCAGGAAAATTAAATTACACCAAGAATTCTTTCAGTTAAAATAAAAAAAGCCATCAAACTGTTTCAAGTATTGGAATGCTTAATTTAATTTGCCCCAGAATAGAATATATTAGCCAAAACCCTTCAAATTTTTTTCCTCACTGAGCCAGAGTAGTTTTTGAATAAAAAGTAGCTTTTATGACTCTAGCTTTATTTCCCTAATTAGATTCTTATTTGGAAGATGTTAAGATATTAGCTTTTAAATATTAAGTTAGCATTAATTGTATTTGTTTTCGATACTATAGTGTTATCGTGAAAAAAGGTTATCAAATTAAATAGGGACCAATTCCACTAGTCTTCAGAGGGACAAATACAAGAAAAAAAATTCAAAATTCCATGATGGAGGATCTGTTTCAAATTGGAACGAAAACTGAAAATTTTAAGACAAAATAAGACACAAATTAATGACTGCTTTTAAATAGAAGCGCAGGTAAATTTTGGAATTTTTACTTACAAACAAACGTTAAGTATGGATAAATATGAATGAACACATTTATAATCCCCACACTAACTCTAAACACGTCACTCTTTAGAATTATAGTGAAAATGTGACTAATAACAACGTTGCACAAGGCTATCATTAGTTAATAGGTATACAATAAAAGTAACTTGTATAAATATTTATTAACATATTGATACTTATTTTATATTAAATAACACTTAGTAAATATAATTTAAAGAGCATGCTGAATCCTATTCTGGAACAAAATAAAAATAAAGTAACACAATTTGTTGCGCTCGCAATTTAAAAACATTCAAATTCCAACGTAAAGAAAAAGCTCTAAAGAGGCTTAAAAAGTCTATTGCAAACAAAGCTTTACAACTAGCAATTTATTTCCCGATGATGGAATGAGAAAGAATTACGTCCAATTTGCAATCGGAAATAAACACAGACATACAGCACCCATGACAATATCACCTATTAAGACAAATTGAAACAAAATAGCTTTCAGTTGTGTCTCATTAATCCTAACAATACGTTTACCCTCCTTTATTACACGAAGTAATATTTCAATTTAATCTCCTAAAGGGCAAATAAAAAACAACGAAAGCTCATCCAATAACATTAAGGGCTTAAAATTGAATTCATATTAAAAACAATTCCTGCTGGGAAAAGAAGAATCTTTCTCAACGACGATCACACGGCCTTGTAAAAGGATATAAATTCTGGAAGTCAGTTAAAGCCATTCTTCTTTTTCAGGAGTAAATGCGGCATTCTTTCAAGAACGAAGGAATTCAAAGGACATGGTTTTTAGGCACGTACCAGGAGTTATCAATTGGGAGAGGGAAGAGTTGAACTTTTCTTCTGTTGTGTGGAAGTTTTTTTCCCTGCCAGCGCTCTTCCGATGATATTGCGGGAGGAATTTTAAATGAACTTCTGATCAAAAAAGCTCTTTTAACATATTTTAAATACAAAATTGTACCTTTCTTTTACAGAAAAATACTTGGAACTGATTAATCAAAATAATATATTTTTAAGTTAAATCGCTTTAAGGAAATAGGGCAAAATTATTTCAAAAACAGTACCATGTTTGAAAAAACTTATGAAAATCAGAGGTCAACTTTATTCATAACAATCACCGAAAAATGTGTTCAAAAATTCTTTTGATAAATGAACGAATTATAGTTTTAGTACTAAAACTGTCAAATGGTTGACAGATTGAGTCTTAAAGACTATTTCTTAACAACGTCTAAAGAAACAATTTACTTTTTGCATGAGTCAGTCAAAATTAAAAAAAATGAGCATACATTGCTATCACGTGATATTTGTGACACAGATTAGGTTAAAAAAAGAAATAATAAAATTGTTATATTTTTATTTCATAAAAACATTTTGTAAAAGAACCCATGGACTAAATATAGACAGCAATTAATCGTTGATACTGCTAGCCTCGTATGACTTGTTGATCAAGCAAGTCGATTCCAGTTATTCCTTCATAGTAGAAAACAATTCAATACTGCATCATTATAAACCGAGGAAGAGATAGAAAATATCAAGCTCGAATAACTAAACTAAGAGAACCAAAGAGATAGATATTCCCTCAAACAGTAATGACCATACATTTACATATAGTACAAGCCGATAAATCTCGATCAGAAATAGGCACAATACAAACGAAAGGGAACCCTGGCAACAGAATCGGTAACAAATCAGGTAATAACGGAGAGTGTCAAAGGAAACAAAGCTCAGGCAGCGGAGCAATGAAGCTGGTAATTATATTTCCCGCCGCACGGGGGACGGAAATAGCGTTGCCACTTTCGAAAATGCAAAAGAGTAAAAGTCACAGAGTGATAGATCAAGGCCGCGAGACGACATTTTCCATTCTGTCGAACGCGAAAGGGTTCTTCCTCTCCTAGTTTGTTCTCGATGCCAAAAGAAAAAAAACTGTTCATTTCACTTGGCTCTTTCGGCTCAGCTGGTTTAAAAAAGGAACACCGGTTATCTCTAAGAACGTTCCCAACGCGTGACACTGCTCGAGCGATAACGAGTCGAAAAGGTAAAAAAAGAGCAAAGGTGAGCAGAACGGTAGCAGCTCAACTCTTTTTGGAGGTGTTCTTCACGTAAAACTGATTTCGGTTTGTGCCAAATTGTGTCTTCTCTTGATTCTTTTTTCCTCAGTAACAATCCTGTCTTTGAGATAATCGCTGCTGCCATTCAGCTTTTCATCAAGGAGAAAAATTCACATTTTATAGAAGAAAGAGTTAGGGAATGGCTTTTATTGTAAGGATTGGATTTTTATCGAGTTGGAATAAGGCGAGATGCAATAAAGTTTTAAGATAAAAAGGCGAAGTAAAAAAGTTATTCCTCTTGATACTTGAAATTTTTCAATTTCTATTGCATTCAACTGATTTTCCAAGAGAATGCAATTTTATTTCAGCTTAACTCAAGGAATATTTCTTAAAAGGAACATACTAAGTTTGCTGATAAAATAAATGATGAATCTGAGCAAATTTTGTAAGAGCTATAAATAACAAATATTTTTTATAACTGAATGAATACAGAAAAACATATTAAAACATTCAAACTTATAACTAACTACGACACCCTCTTTATAGATCAATATCATTTTTAAAATTTAATGCAAATGCTCTATTCAATAACTGTGAGAAAAACTGATAATTTTATTTTATTATTGCTCTAATTATCTCTCTCTTATGCCATTTCACCCCTCTACAGTGCTCCCTAATAAGGATCCGAAACCCATTATTTAGTTATAACTTAAAGTGGTCCGAGTAACTTAAAACATAACGGCAGTGACAATGTGAAAAGAACTAAGAAGACTAAGTTGAATAGCTGCTTGAAATCAAGATAAATTCGCGTTTATTGCTTACTTAATCAGAAAAGTACAAAAGCAAAACACAGCAGTTTTAGAAGAAAACTCAAAGCAGCCAACATCCACGAAAAAAAAAGGGCAACATTAACTGAAGTCAGCACACGTACTCGCCAGCAATTAAAGCAATAAATCCCTAGCTAATAGTCTCAAGCAGTGGGCGTCGTTTTGAAAAGTTCTCCACTGGGATTCCTAAAAGCACGAGAACCCCCAAAAAAAGCTCTGGGAAGAAGTCCGCTGTTTTTCTCAACGAAGTAAAACAAAAACACCGGAGAAGAGAAACACGAAGCTCAAAATCGGACACACCGCCATTTATCATCCATTACGGATACAGTTAAAACTAAAAAAAACTTTGGTTCCATTCTTAAGTTCTCTCTCTCTCTACTTTGAGAAGAAGATCGTGGAGAGGAGACGGTGTCCATTAATCGAAGAGCATCACGGGAAGAGCACGTGATGTATCGTGACGTCAGAGGCAAACAGAAATGCACAGACGATACTTTTTTTTCTCTTTCCAGAGCAAACCAGGAAGGGGGAAGTGAGATTCAGAACGAGAGAAATGAAAAAAGGTTTATTTTCTTTTTATTCGAGCAGGCGTGACAAGGAGAGAGAAAATATTTGAATTTCTCTTAGGGGATAAAGGACGAAGTGACAAATTGCTGACATCGTGTTTTACGCGCGTGTTTCGATTATAGCTATTGAGTTTTTGTTAAAAATTGAATGGTATACGGAGAGGTGTCAGTATGGCGTTTCTGTCAAGAAGTTTTTGAAAGTTTCAAGAATGAAAGGATCAAGGATCATGCACTAGAATTTCCGTAAAAAGTATCTGATACTTTTATGAATATTTAGCTGAATTTCACGGAATATTAAATATTCTATCCAATGTCTAATAAAATTTAAAGATATAAGTAAACGAAGAAAAATAAGTAGCAAATATTATGTGTGTTGAAACAACATCAAACTACACTAGCGGAAATAAAAATCCCAACACCAAGAAGGAAAGGAGATATCAAAGTCAAATTTGTTTCTATGATTGCACATAGTATTAATGTGAATTGATTAAAAAATCAGCCTTCCCGGATGTTAGGGGGCCGAGAAAATTGGCGAGGACTGTTGTCTCCATAGGTGTCCATTACCGCCGTCACACGTCATGGTATTGAGTGACAGGGGCTCTAAATGACTTTTGAGGGATTGGAGAACCATGTTGCCTCTTTAGGTAGTCTAAATTCATATGGTGCACCAGCGGACGTTGCATACCGGGCTAGGTGATTTCTCCCTATTGACCGGACTTGTTTTGTGGGCGTTGGTTCTAGAGAACGGGAAAGACGGGGTAAAAATGCAACCTAGGGGGTTAAGAAGAAAGCTTTGACATTGCATACAACATGTGGTTGTGCATGTTTCTCTTGAAATTTGTCCCCAGGACAGGTCTGAAGGTAAGGACGGTCTACCGGCTGCAAAATCTCAATGACGCAGCTCTGGTTGGAAAAAGTACTGGTGAATCATTCTCAGGAGTTGCAGAAATGGAATCCAATGCATCCCCACTCCGTTACCCTGCATCACCACTCCGTGGAACGATTAGAAAATCATCAGCTGAGTGCGCTCTCTCCATTGTGTCTTCAAACTCATACCCAAAGCTGGTGGTGCTCCAAACCGAATCAGGATTCTCTCATAAACACAACGTAATGAAATTGGGATTTTCATTTCCTTATTTCGTGCACTATTGGAAACAGAAAGGCCCATTTTCAGCCCATTGTTTATAGCCAAAGCTGTAAGAAGCCATGCGGACCGAACGGACAATCCGCAGTACTGCAAACGACATCCATCCCACTGCCGCTTGTCCTCAGTATGATCTACCGGTGCTTGGGCCAACCAGAGCTGCTTCATTAAGGTTTTTTAGCCGGTTGTCCGTCCTTACCTTCAGACCTGTCCTGGGGACAAATTTCAAGAGAAAAATGCACAAACACATGTTTTGTGCAATGTCCAAGCTTTCTTCTTAACCCCCTATGTTGCATTTTTACCCTGGCCTATCCGTTCGTAAAAACTAACGCTCACAAAACATGTCCGAAGAAAGAGGAGAAATCACCTAGCCCGGTATGCAACGTCCGCTGGTGCACCATATGAATTTGGACTACCTGAGGAGGCAACATGGTCCTCCAATCCCTCAAAAGTCATTTAGAGCCCCTGTCACTCAATCAATATCATGACGTGTGACGTAGGTAATGGACACCTATGGAGACAACACTCCTCCCTGTTTTTCTCGGCCCCCTAATATCCAGGAAGGCTGATTTTTTAAGCAATTCACATTGATACTATGTGCAATCATAGAAATAAATTTGACTTTGATAACTCCTTTCCTTCTTGGTGTTGGGATTTTTATTTCCGCTAGTGTAGATTGATACATATTTGACAAATGTTATTAATTAATCGTCTTTCTGAATAAATTAAATATGATTTAAATCAATTTAAATAAATTAAAAATTAAAGAAAAGTAATAAAAATGAGAAACTTAACATTACACAAATTTTAAATCTCAAGCAAATTAGCAAGAGAATAACATTAATACGATTTTCAAAATTACACGTTATTGCAACAAAAATAAGCTTCAAAATCTTTGACTTTTAATCAAACTATTAATTCTTCTATTTTCAAATCTTGAATATATTTCACTTCATTTTTGTTAAATATAGTAGATATTACAGCTATTATAAATGACACAATAAATGCGTTCAATAGGGGCAATTTGCTCAATGTTCATTAGTTTAAAAAGTAATGAATGAATCGTGAATAATGAATTCGTAATCACACCAACGAAAAATTATAAGCACGAAAAAATGTCGTATTTCCTCGAAGTAGCCAAAACATGTTGGGTAAGAATTTTTGGAGGACAGTACACCAAGCCAACACAATAGTCATTAGGTTGAAATGAATAAGCGAATAAAAGTGTCATTAGTATTGTTTCATACCATATGATGAGTGACCAAAAGGAATGTCAGTAAAAAAGCAAGTTTGTGCAAAGGGAATATTTCATAATTTTTTTTTATCATAGTGTTTGACTGAAAATCAAGAACCATGATACCTTCTACAAATTGAAATTTTATCACCATGTTCCAGATAAATAAATATAATATATATAATGGGATCTACTTCGAAAAAAAAGTGTTTACTTACAAATGCTATAGGCGAATATATATTTAGAAAAATAATTTAAACTTTCAACACACTTTTCCATCATATTAGGAACACCGTCGCAACACGATAAGGTGATAAAATGTTCTACCTTTAAAACACATTCAAAGTGTTGCCAGTTTGAGGAAGAAAAAATCGTTTTTAAACATGTTTATGCTGTGTCCATGATAGTGAGTAGCGTTTGCATTGTAGTCATCAAATATCGATACAGAGACACATTAAAGGTTCACTCAACTCGCGAATCTCGAGCTCTCTATCCTTAACTCTAACGTTAAACCAGTAGCGGAATCAAGGGGGGGGGGGCTGGCATGGAGGCACGTGCTCCCCAGAAGGTAAAATGCTGATATAAGGATTAAATGACATCAGAAGAGAACTTTTTTTAAAAATATCGTAATTTTGAATCTTTTAAATGCTTTAATCTGAAGCTTTTTTTTTATTGACACGGGGCTTACAGAAGTAAGTAATTAAAATATCACAAGAAAAACACTACAACTTACTTCTTGTTACGAGCGTCCGGCTAATTGTACACTACACTCCAATAAACACTACAATACACATAAAATAAAATAAAGTGAAATAAAAAAATATAAAAAAAATAGGGAAGGCCAACCCATTATGGCACACGTGATAAATCATGTTCTTCGTTATAGTGCATTATTGCTGAACTTACGGATATATGGTCCAACGTCTTCATTTCCACCAATTTTGCACAATGAGCTATTGAACTTAAATTGAATCGGTTAAAATATTTCTTTTTAAATTTCCGTGTCCTGTAAGAAGCTGAGTTATTTTATAGTTAGTTAAAAAGTGATGGTTGGCCAATCTGATTGTTGTGGATTGTTAATATGTTCTTTAGCTTTAGGGCAAAAAAAAAGTACACTATCTTTCAATATTTACAAAAACATCGCAGTTTCTGCATTTCCCCTGCATTAAACGAGGGAATCGTAAGAAAATATTTCAAACTTTTCGTGACACGACAGAAAACCAATTCGCTCCACAAACTCTAACCGCAAGCCAAGTAAAATATCATCCCCAACGAACCCTCAACAACAACAACAACAAAAAAAGTCTCACCTGTATCGTCTGGTAATCCAACAACCACCCAGCTCAGAGAAACCACCGCCGCTGCTAGCAGTCGAGAGTGCTCTCCACACTCTGAGGGAGGAGCAAAAAGAGCCGAGGAGAGAAGGCCTTGGCACAACCAGACTGCAAGGTACATAAAGAAAGAGCAAAAGAATCTTTGGGATCTATTCCCACCAGTGGTTGGGAAGATCGTCTATTTTCGCTCCCACTCCCCCGGAACATCAGAGATGTGTGTCGGTCGTGTGGCAGCAGCAGCCGATTCTTCTCTATTGTCCACCCTCCTCTGTTGAGGGGTCTATTTGGGAATGCATTAGGAGGGTGGTTTTGGATTTCGGGAATGGTATGTATTGGGAGAGAGGAATGGCCTTTTTTGCTCGTATTTGTGTGTGATTAAGTAGTGCAAAGAGACTGTCAGGGCCGTGGGGAGCCTAGTGGTTAAGGCATCGGCTTTGGGATCGGAGGGTCCCGGGTTCGATTCCCGACACCGCTGAAGACCCACCGAGTATATGCGGAGTACGTGCTCGTTAAATCTGTGGGTCCAAAAGTCCTGTGGTCGGTCGCAGCAGTTTACCATGGGTCCAGGTCTTCTGGAGACTATTTCCCTCCCCTTCAGAGACATGGCAAAATTGTGGAGGTGGCGAAAGATGGTGGTGGCATTTATCATCCGAGGCTCAAGTCGGACTCCTGCCATTCATGGGGCCTCACCCCCTTTGCCTCATATCCTGTACGCTTTGCGGTGGAGCTTGGATATTCCAAGTGCCATAAGACAAAAACAACAAGAGACTGTCAAAGTTAAAATTGTTTTAAAAAGCTAAATATTTAAACACTTTTTACTGATGTTTTTAGGGCTAGTAACTGTGTATCTCCGAATTGCAGTTGGTTTGCAATTTTCAGCGATAGTTCTTATCTTTGGTGGTTTTTAACCAGAAAAAGATGGTTGGAAGAGGTAGAGGGACTTAATAGAGATGACGAAGATCAAGAACTGAAAGGAAAAGGCCAGGGATAGGAGAAAGTGGAACCATATTGTAAATAAGGCCAAAGTTCTTCATGGACTATAAAGGCAAGAAGCAATTACTAGGTGGTTTTCAACGGGATAGCGATAGATAATGGAAAAGTACCACAGACGATGAAAATAAAACGATTTAGTAAAGAAACATTACCTAGTGGGAAATTAAAGACATTACTTATTCTTTAATCTATTTGGGAAACAGTAGCATTAAATGCAATCAAGATTAATCCTAAAAAACTATTAATTAAATAAATCAAACGTCTTTATTTGAAGGCTTAATATAGAAAACTTCTTTTATAAGACGAAAAATGTGTTAGGTTTGACAGCGTAATCCTTCTTCGTTTTAATCAAGCATTAATTAGATATTCCTTTATTCTTTTCATTAAATATATGCAGGAGAATTTTAAATAGGTACTTGTTTTTGAAAGGAACACTTTATTTTAATGCATGTTTAATTGAATTAAAGAAAAGTGATTGAGTATAAATAAATGGAATACGAGTAGTGAATTTTTATCAATAAAAATAATTTATTAAATTTAATAGTATTTAAATATCTATAGCAGAAACAAAAAAAACCCACGTTTTTATCAATGTAAAGAAAAATCTGATGCCTAGTTTTCCCCAAACCACATAAATTTAACTTCGCACCGTTCTGAAAATTCCAAAAACAATTCTACCCCAAACTTAAAAACTAGAATTCCTTCCTAACACCCCCCCCAATTACCATGAAAAACAAATCCAAGGGGGAAAACCTCAAGATCCTAACACAGCATATATCCCAGCGCTTTTTATTAAATCCGACGCTTCAAAGCCATCAAACAAAACACCCTCAAAAAACGCAAAGAAAGAGAAGTGACACCCCAAATTAAAGAAACGAAAGATAAAAAAGCCACGGATGACGCAAACTATGTCCCCAAGGCTATTTTTAAACACACCTAATTGATTTCGAAGCGATCAGTGAAGAGGCTTAATTGCTTGATTTAGATTAATCATTCGTGTATGCCCCTCCATCCTCACAGTGCCGTCGAAGTGAGGATCTATGCATGCATGTAAAATGGCCGCCAGAGGACGCAGTCGATGCTCGTTGAAGGATAGAGAGATGAAAGTGTAATTAATTCGTGGTTAATGAATGGAAACTGGGAAACGCAGATGATTTGGAGGAATTGCAGAGAAAAATGTACTTATTTGGTTGATGAATTGTTTTCAACTAGTGGAATGTTGTTCTAAAAGATACCTTTAGGCTTGTTGATGAACCTGTTATAACTATTATTTAAACTTTTGAGACAGTTCGTATAATGATATTTAAGAAAGGTATAATTTTTTTTCATAAAAGTCAAGGGTTATTTTTTACATAGTATCAAATAAAAATAAAGGAAATTGTAGTCTTGCGTGTAAAGAATTAATCAAGCTAGCCAGAAAACGCTCACAAGACACATTTAAAAAGGTTAAATAAACCCAGACATGATTATTGACTTATTAACCAGACGGGCATCGTAACGAATAAAAGAATTTCCTCCAGGCAATCGAATTAGGTTGACTAGTGTAAGGTTTCTAGAATATGGAAAATAAATGTATAAAATCAGAGTTTTTCGAAATCGACAACAAATATTAAGTTAATAAACGCTAAGTTCTCTATAAACAAAAACTTGAGAACTTAGAAATATAATTGAATTTTTTCTAAAATTAGTTGGACGAGCAAGAAACAATACTAGAGAATATATATTACCTATAATTATTTCTATTAGTTAACCGATTAGAATTTACCTAATCAAAAACAAATACCAAAACCTTTAGGGTTGAATGGTTAAGGTCGATCTAGTTGCTTTTGTGCCAAATTACATCATGCCATCAAGCTAGACAAATTAGCTTAATTGATTAACATTTTCACTAAAACAATACAAATACGTTCCAGAAAAATGATTTTGTTAAATAGGTACTATTCTGTAGATACAATCACAACTTGTTTAGAATTACCCTGTCTGTGTTAAAGGAACTTATTGATCTGAAATAACTTTCAAAAAACACAATAGCTACACACGCCGATCAATTGTTACAGTGTTTACTTAACATGCGTTCTGGAAAGTAACGGAAGTTGTAATTTGAGAAAAATTTCATTGTAACACTTTTAACAAACGCATAGATTTAGGTAATGATATTGGTTTTTCGCATTTGAGCAACAAAGCCTTCGGTGATTAGCATACGAATTTTGCTGAGAAATATTAAAGCAATAGTTCAAATAAAATATATGCACAATATCGATAATAATATGAAGTTAAGGTAAGATAGTTTAATGGCTAATTTTAAAAATAGCCACCAAGGTTTTATGACAAAAGAGTTAAGACACACAAATCCTAATAGCGTCCGTTGATTCGATGGAAAGGATTTTTTTTTCTGATTGAGAAACATTTTTGATGAATGTTTTTTTTGTTAAAAATGTGAAAAATATTAAACGTCATCACACATTTAAAGTTTAAAGCAGTGTTTCCCAACGTGGGGCGCACGCCCCACCGGGGGGCAATATCATTTTCTAGGGGGGCAATTTGAAAATTTTCAACCAAATTGCCCCCCAGGTGGGACCAATCCAGGGGGAAAATTAAAAAAAAACTTTTTAAATAAAAGTTTATCAAAATCTTATCATATTCTATCTGAGAATGTATGTCTGAAATCTGGACCAATATGTATCAAAACCAAGTTGAAACTTTGAAATCCTGTTTTTAGAGTCTAATTTCCAAGCCTTTTCTGGGGGATGACCCAAGATCTCTTTGTTTTTAGAACGCTTATATTTGAAACTTTTTTGTTCATCAAAATCTTCCCTAAAAATTTATATCCAAAATTTCCCAACTAGGGGTGCCAAACTAGTTAAAAACCTGCTTCCTAAAGTCAAATTTACGAAAATTTGCTGGGGGAGGACCCCCAGACCCCCCTTGGTACTTAGAACTTAATTACTCATAACTTGATTTAGTTCTTTAGCATGCAAATTCTACCTAAAAATGCTGTGATCATTAGACTTATTAAATATACATAGGAGGGAGGGGCTAAGAAATAATTTTGTCTCCCTCTCAAAATATATTTCTATATATGCCACGGAGACCGGGGGGCATGGAAAATTCAGAAATGCTTTGGTGGGGCATGGACCGAAAAAGGTTGGGAAACACTGGTTTAAAGGGTTTTTGTTATTTATATAAATCCAACGTTACAATATAAATACATACAATCAATGAATTTAAATCTTGTTAAGGAAACCAGAAATATGCTAGAGTCTAGCATACTTCTGTTTTACTTTAGCAGTTTTAAATTCATTAATTATGCAAGACGTTTATCCACTACACAAATTATAGAGTAATGCTTTGAAAATATCCAAATTATAACATTTTTTAAACTGAACTATTGACGAAAGTTTATATTTTGTTTGAACAAGTTTAAATGAACTATTTTAATTGTAATATGGATGAAACACTTCTGAAGGAGAAAATATTTGTTTTGCAACTAAACATTAATTTTTGGTGAGACCGCAAATTTATGTAGCGAGCGTCTTGAGTAGTTTCAAGGGAGCTCATTAGCCCAAGTTTTATAAAAGCTTAATCATACAGTAACTAAGTAATCTAAACATTAAATATTGCGGCAACACAAGTTTAATAAAGACTTCTAGTTAAATTTCCTTCCCCCTAAGAAATTAAAAAAAAACCTTCATAACCTCATAAATAATATTCACAACGAAACGTAATTAACCGATCATATTTTCTATGAAAAAAAATTAGTTCCAAGAAAAACCCCCTTCCAACAAAAAAAATACTCTTAAAAACTGAAGATTAAAAAACTTGTTTCTTCTTGAATAATTTCCATATTTGAATGCGTGTTTCATACGACGTAAAAAGTGTTTGGGAAATAAGTAAAGTGTATTTAATGTAAAACAAGAACAGTGGATAAAAATAAGCGAGTCTTTTTGGTCATATAATTAGAACTTCGCGTGCCGGAGTCTGATCCAATAGTCGGAAAGGGATACAATTCTAAACATCTATTTTAAATGTCTGCTGAAAGGGATTGTTGACTGCGAAATATATTTGGCCGAGAATAAATGTTCTTGAATAACGTAAAACGAGAAAATCAATGAACAGGTCATCAAAGAGAGCGAAACTTGACCACATGTGTCGATTTATTCTTGCGAAAATTCTAAATGGGCTGTAAATAAAGTATGTTATTTAGAGAACTAACGCTAGAGGGGAATGTGATTTTGAATCTACTTGAATCAATGTAGGGTAATAAAATAAATTTTTGATTTTTAGTCGATGGATAATACATAAATAGGATAAATAAAACGATAAATGAATTGGTATTCATGATATATTAGAACAAGTTTGTAGTGGTAGTGAATAAAATTTTTTATTATTTTAAGAGAAGTGACAAGATTCAGGTATTCCAAATTTAATGTTTGATTAAATTCTTCTTCTGGTTGAAAATAAAACCGATAGGCTAATAACAATGAAACCTTCGGAGGATAATATTTTAAAATTAAAAATTAAGTAAAAAAGTAAAATAATTAAAGAGTAAATACATCCACAAAAGTATAAAAGCATATTACATTGCCGTGTGGGTGAGTTGAATATATAGATATAGACCCGGCATTAAAAGATAACCTTCTTCTATTATTTATGGGATATTTATCGAAACATTTGTTTCGTAAATAGTACTAAAATGTTAAAGGAATTAAAATGTATAAGCGTTTAAACATAAACAGAAGAAACAAATCAAGAAAACAGATAATTTTATTAAATGCCAAAAACGCGATGAAAATTAGTTTTTAAACGCAAGAATGACAGGAAAAAAAAGGAAAACAACTAGTTTCAATACATAAAGCACAGAACAACGAACGACATATGATCTCATAAATAACTGCAACACTTGAAAATAAACAGAGAAAAAGACTCCATAACTCCACAAAACCCAACAGAGCAAGAACCACTTGTATAGGAGCTACAACTCAACAAACAACTCTTTAATCACCAAACCGGAGAAAAATACGTTCTCATAACTACATCAAGGAACAGTTTAAGAAGCCATCCCTCACACAAAAAACCTTCACCCCGCCCCAGAAAGAGACCTTTCTTCCCGAACCCGATACCTCCCACGAAAACTTTCTCGACGAACATTCTGGAGAGGGTCCAGCGCGTGCCGATTTAGCAACACAATGACGGTTGCGAAAGGGGGTGGCCCCTTGCCAGACCCACGAGGGGTCAAAGCACCCGCACTGTGTTACACGGTCACCGTTGAAAAAAATCGCGGTAATGACAATGAAAGGGTTGAACAAAGGTTTGTGAAGGTTGCATAATGGTTGCGACACGGACGGATTTAAGATGGATTGGAGCAGTAGGGATGCTTTTTATAGGGAGGAATGCATTTCCTGCGGAAGAAAAAAAATAGACGCGTGGAAGCGATAGGGAATCGGGTACCAAACGTCTTTTGAATACTGTTTGTTTAAGGAGAAACAATGAATAACTTATGTTTAACCCTCTCGCCACCCTAGGCCTCATATGAGGCTCCTACTTATGAGCTCTATATTTGTATGATGTAAACACGCAAATTTATTTTCTTTTCATCAGTGACTTCACTGATTCATGTAGATCACGTATGAGACTTCTACATGGTTTCTGAATTCGTTCCTAAATGGCAGCAAGACGATTTATACCTCAATGTGTACATTTTAAGCTGTGATGCTTCTGAAGAGAAAATACTAGCTAGATACTAGCTTCTGTAGAAAATTTTTTTATAGGTTGGTAGATATTTTCTTATTTCGTAACCTTCTAATATTATGACCATGTCTTTTAATAAGCTCTAAAATAAGTATTTTCTGTTAAAATGAAAAAAATATGGGCTCATATGAGGCTCATAAAAATAACTAGGAATGAGTGCACACAAGAAGAAAAAAGTTTTTACACTTTTTTGATGTTCTGGTGCCGAAAGGGTTAAGAAAAAAGTCGTGTCAAAGATTAATTCCCTTCCTCAGTTTTAGGATAAGAAAAATACATGAGAAAACTACTCTCCTGTATTGGGAACTTTTCCTTAAATCTTAAATTTGCACAAAGAGCAACTGCTTACCATTAAATGAAGGGAGTATTACACCATTATCGCTACTCATTTCAGCGATAATGGTGAAATACTCCCTTCATTTACCTTTCCTTTCAGAAATTAAATCTGTTCTAAGAATGCCAAGTCATTCCAGCAGATGAGTTGAGGACTAATCAATTGTCACCACTTGTTCCGTTATAGTCGGCTAGACAAGTTTCTTCTCCCCACCCTCTTGCGTTGCCTTCCTATGCCGTGCTGATGAGTCTTAACAAGGACGAAACCGGTCCATGGCTGGAGGCCACGCTTGGGAGTTGGAGTTTATGCTTACCATTAATTTGCTTATAGCATTCATAAAACACATTTTGACATACCAAATAGTACCTCACTAGATTGTGTAGAAGCAACTGTTATAATTACTAGTACTTATCTGGTAGTGTATACAAGTAAACTTTAAAACTTTAATGTAAATGAATCAGGGCTGGCAAAAGGAACTAAATTGAAACCAAAATTTGTGTTTTTTACCTATTTTGTTTAATCCTGAACTAACATCAGTGCTACTCGGCATTGTAATTTTTTTCCAGAGTGTAATTAACCGTAATTTTGACATTCAGTTTTTTCCAGACCCTAATTCAACTCCCCCAAAACTTTTAATTTTATTCCAAAACAAAAACCCTTTCACTTCAACATTTAAATTCAGTTCCAAGATCAAAGTCAAAGATCCTTAAGAGTTTAATTTTGTTTTTGGAACAAAAGTCAAATTGAGATGAACCGCTAACTTTGATCCGGAAATAAACACAATACCTTTCAACGATTTAGTTTCACTCCAGAATAAAGCCCAAATCTGAAGTCAACGGTTAATTTCTATCCGACGTGAAACTCGAGGCAGATGAATGAGTTTACTTTCCTCCTGAACTAAATACGGCTGATCTTGAACTGTGTCGGTTCCTCCGGAGTTTTATTCAACGCTGCTGGTCGCGCTCACTTCGGATCCGGAGTTTTATTCAAAGCTGCTGGGCGAGTGTAGTTTTGCTCCAGTGCGAACAGAGATGTTGTTCGTAGAGTGGAATAAAATTCCGAAGAAAAATGTCATTGCTTATCAACGGTTTAATTTAGTTCCTAATTAAGACTTTAGGATTTTCAATCGTCTATTTTAGTTCCGATAATAAAATGAAATTTATTTTGACATTTTAATTTAATTGTGGATTAAATCTTTAGGATTTTTAATCGTCTATTTTAGTTCCGGTACTAAAATTAAATTTATTTTGACATTTTAAATTATTTTCGGATTAAAACTTGATATTTCTTAAAGATTATCTCTCAGTTTTGTTCGAATACAAAAATAAACGTAACTTTGGTCTTTCATTTTTGTACTAACACTAATCTGGATATTTTTACGACATATAATTTAGCTTTAATGAGAAAGCATATATAAGACAACCTCAAAAAGTATCAGATTTAAAAGGGGAGATATCTGTGGATATTTCCAGTGATAAATACAATTGAATCAAATGCAATTTAAAAAAAATCCTGATTAATCAATTGTAATTGAGGGGGCATGATAAATAAATTAAATCAATTGTTATTTAGGGTACATGAATATCAACAATTACTGCCATTATTCAATGCTAAAAACAGAAAACGTGCTTTTTACTGACTTTGATTGGTGGGATCCTTCTTTAACCGATGGTTAACTACTGGTAAGGTAGGAGCTGTGAATGATGCCATAAATCATCGGTTCTTAAACTTTCGGTCGCCGCGGCCCCCCTTTATTTAACTGCCAGACATCGCGGTCCCCCAAGATTTCGAACAACCGGAGCAGTAAGCAGACTTTTTTCAGGGGGAGGGGCTGACATACCATTATTTCTAAGGTACCCCCTAATTTTCCACATTATGTTATAATTTTTCAATTAATTCAAGTTATAATGGGGATGGTCTGAGGATCTCCCCCAAAAAAATTTTGAAAATTTGAATCAAAAAGTAGTTTTTTAGTTCATATTTATTTGATACATTTTCTAGTTGAAGATAACTTCCCAAATAGTTTTTGGTTTGATTACCAACTTCTTCAAAAACTATGAAAAAATAATTTTTAATTTTTTTACTTTTCTGTTTCCATGCTGACTGACAACAGTTTTATTCCATAAAACTTTTTATTTTAAAATTAGGTACACTAGGAAGTAAAAAAGTTCTGTTTAAAACTGCACTGATCCATGGAATATTAATATAATATTTAATATAATTTAAATCTAGGTTTTCTTTTTAAAACTTATTCCTTTCGTCTAATGTTTCTTTGTATCCACATAGATCTGTAACCAGGAAGGAGCTGATCTTTGAGAAGCGTGATCCTTAAGCAAGATGACTATAAGGCTTAAAAGACCTATTCAGATATAAAATTTCATCCCTCTACCATAATATTAACCCGTGGACCCCCAGACCACCTTGGTACTTGTAACTGTATTATTACAACTCTATTTTATATCAAGTTTGTCAAAACACAAAAATTCTACCATAAAATCTATATCCGAAATCGGATGAGGCGTTCCAAAACGAGTTGAAAAGAAGGGTTTTTTACTTAAATTTCCAAAAATTTTCTGGGAGGAGCCCCCAAACCCCCCTTTTAGTAGTTGGAGCAGGATAATTCACTACCTTTTCTCTATTAAGATCATCAAGATGATTAAAATTGGTTATGAAAATGACCCCCAAAACCAAATCCTGGATCTGCCCCTGGTACAACCCACCCAACGACGTGGTAAATATCATTCCCGAGGTGTTGAAAACCTTCTCCTAAGTAGTATAACAAAGAAGGATTAAAGGGGGGGGAGACAGCCCCCCTGATAAAACTGGTAAATGTGGATGAAAATGTGGTGAAAACTGTTTTTAAGGGTCAAATATTCAAAAATTTTCCTCCAGACCCACTCCCTCTGTAGATAGACACGGTGCTCGGAAATCCCCTGGCATTATACACCACCGTGGAGCGTGCTGTAAACTGCAATGCGCTTTGTCCTCAGCCGGGACCCATAAACGGCACTTTCCGAATCCGATACACCAGTGGTCTCCAACCCCCGGTCCGTGGATCAAATGGTACCGGCCCGCCGGCCGACTATTTCATTGAAAATTAATTTAAATTCCTATTTTTATATTCCAAATTAATGAATGAAATGAATTATAAATCACTATATATTTATTTTTTGGTGTAATTGTATCGTATTTTGAAAGCATGATTAAATACAATTAAATTAAAATTAATAAATCAAAATAATCTAGAATGTAAACAATCAACGCCCCCCCGGCGGGGCGTGGTAAAATTATCAGACGTTGACCGGTTCGTGGTGGTAAAAAGGTTGGGGACCACTGCGATACACCACCTCAGATGCTTAAAATTCCACACAGAATATCCAGCCTGGACCTGCCTTTGTCTTGAACGAAATAAACTTAATATGGAATTTTGCTCCTGAACGAAATGTAACTTAAGCGACAGTGTTGGATTTCCTTCCAAAACTTAATTAATTAGTCTAGCTAAATTGAATTTAGTTCCAAAAACAAAATATATCTTCAGCGGCAGATGTAGAATTTGTTCATGAACAAAACTAATAAGTCAAGAACTGTTAAATTTCATTCTAGAAAAAAATAAATTTCTAGTGATATGGTTGAATTATATCCTGGATTGAAATATTACTCAAATTCAGAGTTAGATTTCACTCTGTAGCAAAACTAAATTGAACCATCATCTTAAATTTCATTCCTGAATAAAGTTTAACTCATCACAACTGTTGATTTTTTATCTCGGAGTTATATTACAATCAATCCCAACCTTTGAATATTGTCCTGGATTGAAATCAAACTCATTGAAAGCGTCGAACTCTACGCCGGAACAAAATAAACTCGTCTCTCAGCCATCAGCTCTACTCAGGAACTTAATTCCACTCTACGAACAGCTTCGCCGCTCCCGCCGGAGCAAAATTGCACTCGGCCAGCGGCTTTGAATAAAGCTCCGGATCCGAAGTGAGCTCGACCAGCAGCGTTCAATAAAATTCCGGAGGAACGTTGACGCGATCTTCCGCTCTGAGTTAAGCGTCGAAGGGAAGTTACCAACAACTAAAGCATTGACTTTTGTTCCTGGAGCATAAGTAAATGATATTTTAGCGAATTATTTTGTTCAGGAACTTAATTGTGCTTGTTGCTTGGTACTGAGTATTGGAACAGGAACAGGTACAAAAAAATCATTTTGCTCCTTTTGCCAGCCCTGAAATGAATACATTTAATTGAATCCCCTCCAATGTTGCCAAATTTGGTTTCTGATGTAAAAAAAAAGTATGAAGACAAAGTTTAAAAATATAAAACGATTTAAGGAATAAAAAAAATTAGAAAATAAACCGCCTATTCCTATTATCTCTCTATTCTAAAAAAAAGTTTTTGGTGAACGGTTTCCAGAGAAAGGCTTTTTAATTACTGATCCGTATAACACATATTTGGTATCAAACTGTCCGGATTCTTTTGAGGATGTGCAAAGTGCCTTTAGAATTTCTAAAAAAAATCTCAATTTTAAAATATTTCCATTTTTTTAGATTTCGGATAAGGTTGCAGTTACAAAGCAAGAAACTATGAATTTTAAAACAATTGAAAACATATTTCACTGGTTTTTTTATATTCAAATAGATTAAATAATCATCTTTCTATTTATAACACGAAATTAAAAAATATATTTTGTGTTATTTTTAACAATATTTATATTTTTGTTGTTCAAAGGGTTTAATTCACAGTTTAATTGTTGTTCAAACGGTTTTCATTATATTTTAAACTTATTTATAATTAATTTATTTTTTATTTTTTAAATAACAAATTAATATTTTTATATTTATCTTTGTAGTTGTGGCAACCTAATCATTACTATATTTACAATAAAATATACACTCGCTTTCGGAAATTTTGAATTTTGCATTTATTTTTATATCCTTTTGCAAGTATGTTTTTTAAGGTAGTAAAATGTAACTCTTTATTTCATAATGACAAAACGCAAACAACTAAATAACACGGGTGAATGTTTCAGAAATAAGGATGAAAATGTTGGAAGTCTTGACATTCGGTGTCGTTGCTATGAAAATGACACAACTTCGAAGTTTGTTTCTCATGATGATAAAATTCTAAATTTCCGCGATGTTTAAGATAATTACTACATTTTTAACAGTCAATCATTACAAATTTTAAGAAAGTTAAATTTATTCCTGAGATATTTCAATGCTTCCCTTAATGTATCTGTGAAAAAACATTACCTTAGGGAAATGGGTAAAAGAATGTTTACATTG
Source organism: Tetragnatha versicolor (assembly GCA_024610705.1). Taxonomy (NCBI): domain Eukaryota; kingdom Metazoa; phylum Arthropoda; class Arachnida; order Araneae; family Tetragnathidae; genus Tetragnatha; species Tetragnatha versicolor. The sequence continues at coordinate 45,859,786 of JANDEH010000008.1, forward strand.
CTTTGTTGTTAATTTTCTTGGGGTTCAATTCCGTTATAGTTCCCGCTAAATATCGCCAATCTCTTTCGAAAGCTCAATATTCAAATGTAAACCAATTTTTCTAATTTTTAATGATAAACTGAATAGTTATAGATCTAATTAAACACTTTAATCTATGAATTTGAAACAATTTAGCAATATTTATACTTTATAGTGTCCAAAAGAGATTAGTGATATTTAGCGGGAACTATAACGGAATTCAACCCCAAGAAAATTAACAATAGAGCAATGTAAACATTTTTTACCCATTTCCCTAAGGTAATGTGTTTTTCACAGATACATTAAGGGAAGCACTGAAACATTAAGGGAAGGTTCATATTTAGCGGGAAATATATATGAACCTTTCTTGGAATTATAAAGCGATCCGCCAATTCATGTTACCATAAACCAGGGTTGACCGGTTTAAACCATTTGGTTTAAACCATTGGTTTAAACCATGGTTTTTTTATGGTGGTTTTTTTACCAAAAAAAACCACTTGGTTTTTTTTGGTTTTTTTAGAAATTATAAAATATTTTCAGGATTTTTTAAAGAAAGTGTTATTAAGTATAATCTTTTGCACAAAATTAAAAGGTCAGATTTATCAAAAAATTGACATTTTAAGGTGATTAAAAATCAGAAATCTTTTAATTTAATGGTTTTAATTATTGAATTCTCTCTAATCTTAACCTTAAATGCTTAAGTTAAACTTATTATATGTTGCAAGAGATAGTTCATTTATTAATTTCCTTTAAAATGAAGCATTATTTCAAAGAGTAACTAAAGATACACAAAAGTTATCTGTTTTTCAGTGATAAAATATGGCTTGGATTTTAATTAATTGATAAAACCAATTTGTCTTATTTGTCAGTCATAAAAACCAGTTGGTTAATAAAAACCATTGATTTCTTTAATGATAAAAACTAAAAACCAGTTGGTTTGTTTATAAACAGATAAAAACCAGTTGGGTTTTTTACTAAATTAATAAAAAAACTGTTAATTTCCCTAAATTGGATTAATTATCTCAATCATTTATCCAATTTCAATTAACATTAGTTGCTTACATTTCCCTTTTATTTATTTAAAAAATAAAATTTTCTCTTTATAAAGAAATTTCTTAAGTTCATAAATTAATCCATATATAATTAAGATAAATAATTTGATTATTTCAGTCATTTATCCAAGATAAATTAACACTGATTTTTATTCACTACAATAATATTAGATATTCAAATTGGAATATTTTAAAAACAAAAATTATTTTTTAAACAAATTAATTTAATTTTAATTAATTAATTGAAATATACAAATCATTTATCAATTATAAACAACCCCTGAAATAACTGTCTCATTTACAACTGAATTTCAAACATCACTGCTAAAATAACTGATTCTGAAAAAAAAATTCTAAAAAAACTTGGTTTAAACCAAAAAAACCTGGTTTAAACCAAAAAAAACCAAATAAACCCGGTTTTTTTGGTTTTTAAAAAAAAACCCGGTTTTTTGCCAACCCTGCCATAAACCATAAAGGAAATGATAAAATTCCACCACTGAATAAATATTCGCCATTTTTGAAAGAATACCACGGAGAAGTACTACCCCTGTGTTAAGAATGTTTTATAAAGTGAGTAAGTGCAGTGAGCTGGGTTTTGTGGGGAATTGTGAAGCGGTCCAAAAGTTACTGCGTCAGCAGTTAACGGGGGTTGGCGAGCGATAGCGAGCAGGGGGCGGTAGCCCCCTAGTTCTCTTAAAAATAAAACCAATTTTTAAGAAAGATCATACTTTTTAAATTCATCAAAACAGTTTAACTTTGATTTTACACAGAAACTTTTAAGCGGTACATAAAACAAGCAAAAATAAGAATAAAAACTGGGTAAAATAGGGCAAAATATTAAAAAAAACGAGCTAAAATATTTATAGAGTTTATAAATAATAATAGAAGTTGAAATAAGTAGCAGAATATCCACGGAATAAAAAAAGTGAAGTCCAAAAAAATAAGAATTTCCAGCAATAAATCTTTAGAGTATAAATAAAGTTTGGATGAAAAGCGTAAACAAACATTTATTTTCCACAAAACTTATAAAAAATGAGAGTAACGCTTTTTCCCCCAGAAAGCAATCTGTAGAAGTATCTTTTCAGCAAGCAGACTTTAGAGGCAGGAAAGCCAAGAATACAACCCACGAACGGTTCATTTGGCCGACATCGTTGTTGCGGATGGAGTCCAATGAAATTTGGCGAATCTATTGGTACAAAAGTTAATTTCTTTTTAAAGTGAAGGATTTATATTAACGCACAGTTTCAAATTTAGTCTTATAACTAACTTATAAACTTGAGAGAATGATACCAAAAGGTATACCTTGCTGGGCTTACGCCTGTAGTTGGTCGACTTAATTTGTATTTGTATATAGATGATATTTTAAAAAACCCAATGATTTTTTATGCTTGAAATTATAATAAAAACATTAATTATACATACAAAAAATTCATTTTAAGGACATATTTATTTTAGACGAAAAACCGTTTTTAATTTATTCTTTTTCAAACTTCTTTCAAATGCATGTGGTATTGATACAAGTTAAAAGCGATATTTAAATGAAAACGTATAATAAATAAGACTTTCATAAAAATAAATTTGCAGTAAAATGTCTTATGCACGCTTTTTAATATTTTCTCACGATTGTTCGAATCCCATCAAACTAATACGATTTCAATCAAACTGAACACAGCCACAATAATTTCTCAGCACAACAATCACAATACAAATCAGCTATACTGAATGGGCTTTTTAACAAGAACAATAACACCTCAAGCACCCCTATTCGAGCAACATTAACAGCCATCTGATTCTTTTGCCGCTTTAAAAGTCACCGTTTTACGATACCAGACCAGATAAAAACCTTGCAACATCTTCGCTACAAGCTCATAAAATATGCGCATAAAACCACGGTCCCTTCTTGTCCTTAAATAATAAAAAACGCAAAAAAAACCGAAAGTGGCTGCAATCTTTTAGCAAATCTTTCTTGGCAACGGTCGGAAGAGCCGGCCTGGATTCCTCCAGGAGCGATGGCAACGTCTGTTTAACATGCGAGGATGGCTTGGAGTCAGAGGGGGCATTGTACCGAAATCGGGAGATGGTTCCGAAATATGCTAGATTTATGCTATTCTATAGGGAGATTGGATCGTAAAATCCTTCCGCAAATAAAGATGGGAAGATAAGTGGTGTTTATTTGTCTAAAAAAATATTGGCTATTCTTAAAATATAGAAAATTGGGTCAGTTTTTGAAATTTGACAAACCTTTGTACGCTACAACTTTTTCATCACTCTTGAAGTTTCTAAAACAAATTTCGTGTAAAAGCTAAGTAATAGTAGTACCTTGTAATTTCCAATATTGAAAGATTATTGTTTTACAACACACTGACTTTTATGATTGAAGTTATAATTTTTTTGTATCCAATGATTTAGTTTTAAATAAGTTGTAACTATCAACACATTGCAAGAATGTTATTTAGCAAATTATGATCTATGATATCATTTAAAAAACAATCATAAAAAATCCTTAAGTTAAAAATTTTTTATTTTAGTAAAAGATAAATTTCATTACAAATACAAAATACAACAAAAAGTAAATACTTCTGAAGCTACAACTCTTTTCAACCAAAGCTACCCAATCTTTGGAATTCAGAAATTTCCCTCCTTTCATCAAAACCTCCTTATTAGCCAAAATAATAAACAACCCACTACCTCTTTCACTAAACAAAACAACTTTACAACGCATTGTGCACAAAACACACATGACTCATACTTCAAGTTCACAAAATTTTTCCCAAGAAAGAAAAAGCCCAAACTTTTCCCCACTAACACACAGAAACCTAGTAAACAGACATAAACCTAATAATTATTAAGCTCTTTGAAACCAGTCTGAACACAGACAGGCAAGATACTGTGCCAAGGCGAAACCAAAGCCAGTCGGGAAAGAAAGGTCCTCGGCTATGCTAGGAAAATGAATGGCATCCGGCCAAGGATAGTCCGGCAGTGCCTGACACCCAGCTATTAGTCACTCATCGAGCCCGATTTTCTTTGCTGATGGTTGCCGGACTGATTAGGTTAGGAAAGTTTTGGGTTGTTTGAGATGGGTGTTTGGGTATTAATTGTTGGTTGAAGGGGCATGTTTGATTGAAAGGGGTAGATTTTGGTACTGATGAGTTTTAATTATGTGAAGGGTATAGGCAGTTTGGGATGGTAGTTGACAGTTTCAATTGCATGTTTATAAAGAATTTGGGGTGATGAGTTTAAAAGTTTATGAAAATAAAGTAATTTTGTGCACTCAATTTCTGACATCTTTTAAATTTGATAAAACACAATACAATATAAAGGTACTAAAAGAATGGTGGGGAAATTACTACCATCATAATCAAAGATTGAAATACTATTGGGAGTGACATACTTAAAATAATTGCTTCAAAGGAATTGCTTTTAAATGAAGATTTTGTACTAATTCTAAGGGTTAACCCTTTAAGGCCCAACCAACATGATTGTGCAGGTGAAAACAAAGCTTTTGATTGTTATCAAAAAAGTTTCAGGTCTTAAAGGGTTAAATAACTAAACTTTAAAGATTATCGTTCAGATAAACGTTATTTATAAGTGAAGCGGATTAAATTATTTAATGTATTTGCTTACAAAAATTGGAAAATTGTTGCCAAACAAAAACAGTGTCAATTTATTGAAATTCGATGAAGAAATAAACTTGCTTCGTTAATGGAATGTTGACTATTCATGAGAACAAATACCTCAGCGTCGTGAATGACTCTGTAACAATGGAGTAGTAGACAAAAGCTTTTGTTACATTAACTAGTACATAAATTTTTCTACGAACAACTAAAGTTTCACAGACTAGAAAAAAATTTCTTCACAGCAGAAATTTCTATAAGATACTACAAAATTCTATTTCATAACGTGTTCAGTGAGTTAAGGATTGGAATGTATCACAATAAATCAACACAGGAAGGAGAGAACGAGTATCATCATCATTAATATTTAAATTAAATTTTAGTTAAATGTCTATTATTTTGATATTACATGGATTTTTTGTGAGTTTTTCGAATACTGATTTTTGTATTCTACATTAATAATTTTTTTGTTCAATAAATGGAAGAAAAAAAACACTTTTTTTACAAAGACTGCATCTGTAAGTGAGAACTGAATAATAAAAGCTACACATATGATTGTGCTCATAAAAAAGCCATTGAGCTAACCAACGATAACACAAAAATACTTCCTAAAAAAGTAGCTATTTTTTAAAATAGATGTTTGGACTAATGATAATAGTTTTTGATAGAAAATAAAATTTTAAACCTAGAGTAATATTGCAATATGCAAGGGAGAAGAATAGGAAGCGGCCAATGTCGCCAAGCAAATGTCCCAACTCTATTAAACTAATTTTAAACTAAGCGTTTTAGACGTAACAAGCCTGGCTATTTTACGTGCATTAATGCTAACCCAATTGAAGAAAATTTTAAATAGAAAATAAAATGTCACACAGAGAGTAAAATTAGAATGCTATGGCAAGATCCTTTTCAACATCCAAAATCCCCAAAAGGAGACGAAAAGCCCAAAACACAAAATGCAAAGCATAAGGAAAAAGAGAGAAAATCGCCATGATCCACAGGTCGTCCTTGGCGGGACGAGGATATGTGTCCTGTACAGTCATCCATCGTCCGGGCCTGCTGCCAACAGCAGTGGCCATTAGAGGCTGTCGGCGACCCCGAGAGAAGGTGACCATTACCGCCCATTAAAGATGGACGTTTCCAAAGGACCAGACTGGTATTGTGGGAGAGGAGTTTTAAGTTTTAATGCAAACATGGTGGAGAAATACATTGGTGGTTGATTGATGTTGGTGCAGTAAAGTGGGGATGTGTTAGTGATGAAAGGGATTTTCCATTCGAAAGAGGTAACGAAAAAGAGTAAGAGAAAAGGATATTAGAAAAGAAAAGAGAGAGAAAAAGTAAGAGAAGAGGAAAGTGGAGAAGAAGAGAAGAAGAAAGAAGAAAAAAAGATTAAGAGTAAGAAAAGAGGAAAATAGAGAAAAAAAGAGAGGAATCGTAAGCGAAGATAAAAGAACAGAAAATATAAAAGAAGAGGAAATTATAGAGAAAAAAGATCAAGAGAATTGATGAAAGTAATTGATGTTTGTGCAGTGAAGGGGGTTGTGTTAGTGAGAAAATGGATTGCCTACTCGAGAGTAAGAGATGATACGCGGGAAAAGCAAAATAGTTATAAGAGAAATAGTATAGAGCAAGAGGAGAGGCATAAAGATTAAGAGATGGAATGATGAGTTAGATAAGAGAAATAGAAAGTACGAGAAAATAGACGGGAAGAGGTATTATGAATGAGAGATGAAGAATAAGGTAATAAAGATGGCGAGAGTGAAAAGACAGATGAATAGCAAGAGAAGTATGATGAAGAGTAAGATAAGCAGAAAGAAGAGAAGAAAAATGAATGCAAAATAGAATAATTTCACTACAATTTTGAAGAATGGACACCTAACTAAATTTATAAAAGTAAAACAATATCAAAAGGACTCTCAGTTTCGATTGATAATAAAAATATTGAAGATTGTAAGAATACAGTCTTTGAATTGCATCAAGTGCAGCAGTAAACGATTCTTTAAAATAGTGTTTTTCGGAGTTTTGATTTCTTATTTTAAAAAGCTAGAACATGGTTCTACAAGATTATTATCTACGCTTAAAAGTGATCGTCCATTCCTTCCTTTTTCCAATTTTAAGATATAAAATAAATTTTAATGAGATAACAAGTAAATTGCTCTCATCTCCCCAACAGATTAATTTTGGTGCTAAACCAGCATGAAAAGATGCAGGATAGGAGGGAAAAACAACCAAACGACTCGAAGATCGGCCCATTGTCCGCGGACGATTCTACTCTGCATCTTCTATCGAACTTTGCAAAAGAATGAGGGAGAGAGGGTATAAAAAAGGGGAGGGAAGGTGCTCCTTTTGTGCATAAGACCTTTGTTCAAGGAAATTGGCACGCGTCAATGCACTCATGCCAAAAGGTTTGCACTATATGGCTGCTTTAAATAGTGTAGGGGGATTTATTTTAATTTCTTAGCGGGGCTATCGCAAGAATGAGAAAGGTGTGATAATGACGAATAAGAAAGGAATTCAGACGTCTGGAATGCAAATAGCATTGGATTTATGGGGTTTATTTGTGAGTATTTTTAACTTCGCGTAATTAAATGGATTTATGAAGATTCTTTGTTTGTTTGTGGAAGACATATTTATGCCATTTATGACGTAGTTTCAAATATAAACAGTCATCAAAAGATATTCTTAAAAAGGCGAGGAACTAAAATAAGTAAGTTAACCATAAAATTAATTTTCATATGGCAGGTTAAAACTCTCCGACTCTCCCTGCATAGATTTTTATATCTAAATAAGATTCCCAAAATAATTTTGAATGACTTAAAATGTGCAGCATTATAAGCAATAGTTTTGTTCATGGTTTTTTACTACACTGATAAAAAATAATGTAATATAACTTATAAGTACAAATACTTTCCTTCAAAAAAATTCAAGAATTAGTTTGAATTTCTTTAAAAAGCGACTAACTTAAGCTTAACTTTTAGTAACGTAAAGGAAAAGTATTAAGAAATAAAGGAAAAATTGTGTGCAATAAAATTGTAAGTGTATTTGGAAGAAATCTTTTGAACCCAGCAACAAAATATTCAGTAAAATTGCTTCAATCAAAAAAGTGAAAGGCATTGAAACAACTTTGTCTCTAATTTTCCTTAGAAAATATGTAGTTTTTTTAGACCGCTGAAATGTCTTTAGAATGGTTTCAAAATTGTAGTAGAAAACTGCTGACAAGCTGAAAGGCTTCTAAGTCCTATTGCTACAAAAAATAACTGCAGACTTATTTGAGAAAACTGCACTTTTGACGCTTTTTTGAAGCAATTCTGCATATGTTTTATTGCTCGGAACACTTAAAAACAAACTATAATCAAAATATTACAATCGATTTATCCCCATATATGCATTCAAGCAACGAGCAACTAACTAGCAAGGATGCATGCAAAGGCAAAGTAAAATACCCCACTTAGAATTGAAACAATACTAACGGGAGACTTTTATCATAAAACCAAAATGGCTCATTTCCATACAGGCTTCGAGGAATAACCAGTCAGTATAAACTATTCGAGAGCGTGTGTCCATGCATAAGCAAAAGAGTTGCTGGATCACGTTTCGCAACCTGGAAAAATAACAATTGTTGTCGATTTGCTAGTTACAAAGGGAGTTAGTGGGCTTGAAAGAAGTATGGGGAAATTTTGTTGCACAAAAGTAAAGCAAAAAGGAAATTTAGAAACGCTTATCGAGAACGCCGGTAGAAAAAGAAGTGGTAGGAAGTACATTCTTTTTATCTCTATTCAGTAAGCTAACAAAAGAAATCTGATGCAAAAGAACTACTTTTAGGTAAGGCAAAATCTATTCAGTAGACTCACAAGGAAGATTTAAACGTGTTGTGTTGTTGATAAAGCTTATAACTCGTTCTTATAATAATATATTTCACTTAGAGATTGCAAAATTTGTAATTAAGATGTTAGCTGCAACAAGGAGCTAATTCCAAAATCAATCACATCAAAAAATGTCATCTTGACTTCAGCCAGCGGTGGCCGCCAAGGTGGTACCTGTTATAGAGCCTTGTTTAACCGGGTTGATGACATCGGTCACCATTTTTTTACCCCAAAGCAAAGTTCTAGGATTAGATAAGCGAAATCTTTAGCACATCAAGGTAACCGAGAAAAAAAGTTGCATTTTATGCACTATATATGCACACTATTGCCGGAAATTAAGTTGGGAAACTTGAACATGTTCTAATTAAGTATAATTTTAAAATAAAACCCTCTAGAACTTCACTCCAAATTCTAAACTTTACGCCAACTTTTTGTTTATCGGCTACTTATTTTCATTTTTAAAAACAAAAACTTCTACGAGCTAAAACCAGTAAATTATTTTATAAGAGGCACTAAAGGCAATTACTTTACTCCTAAATCCAGAAAAGAAATTATTCATAAATCTCACATTTTTTTAGGCCCCTATATATTTAACAAATTAAATGAAGCTACAAAACTTACAAATAATTATGCAGAATACAAAATAAATATATCCAAATTCATAGAAGCACAAAAATCAATAGAAATTCTCTTTAGGCTAAGCGCGCACTAGGAGACAAAGACAAAATTGCTCTCGGCGACAAAGACAAAATTGCTTCCTTGGCTATTGCAAGAAGCTAGAGTGCGCGCACATGGCGACGAGACCAAGATCACTAGGCCAAGAATTTCCTCATAGAAATGCATTGCTCTCGAGTGACTAGTGTTTTAAGTCGCCGAGACAGAAGTCTCTTAGTGCGCGCTTAGCCTTATAATAAATAAATAAAGCTCCATCGCGTTGCCTTAATTACATAAAATGACATTTTTGATGTCATGACACGAGCTTATGCTCTTAATGATATCACATACATACATTTTTTTTTGTTCTTTGTTATTCCAATTTTGTGGTTTTTTTGTTGTTGTATGTTTTCCACTTTGTCTAATCTATGTGTGTCTATGTGTCTGTATGTTAATGTTAATAAATTTGAATTTGAATTAAACCGAGCATTTCTCTCAAGGGAATTTAACCCGGTAAATACCACTATTGTAACTAACAATGTCCTCAAAAGCTTCCGATTTGAATACACACTACAGCCGACCAAGGGACCAGCATCGAGCCTTCCGGAATATAGGCTAACGAGCTAAAAGTGTCGCCGGTTATCGACTTTACGGTGGGAAGAGTTTCGTCGGCGTCGGTGGCATCAGTTGTTGGCGCGGAAGAGAATGTGCATTGATCGACGGTAACAAATGCGGGATACTTTGGAAAGGATTAGTGGCAACGGCGAGGGAGATCGTTTGGAACTAAATTACGGGGCTTAGTGGGGAATTAAGGAGGCATTCCGAAGTGTGCTTAAAAGTTGGAAGAGCAGATGCAGAAAGTGAGAAGGAAATGCAGGGACGGGACAATGGAGGTTGAAATATGCCTTGAGCTACTACTGGGAAATGGGAAAGAAATTAAGACAGTTTCAAGTTTTGACTATAGTAAATGTATTTTTTAAATGCCTTTGAAATAAATCAAGAGTTTATTCCTAAATGTATGTTTTGTATGACTTATATAACTAAACTAAAAGAATATTCGTATAGGAAGAGAGATGATCGTTTAAAATGTGTTCATTTTCTGTAGCTTTTTATAAAACATTGTGACTATATTGACTTAACGAATTTCAAAACAAAATGGATAGAAAGTACAATACCATTTCATTACAAGTTATCGTTGGATTGGAAAGTATCTTTTCTTATAAAACAATATAACAAATGAATTTCAAAAAATATCCTGCACTACTTAGTTGTTGCAACGTTCTAGCTATTTAGGGCCATATTCAGATCTTCGCCGACGGCGAAAAAGTTGAGCTAAATAGTTGAAACGGTATTTAGATTGACTTTTTCTCGACTCACTTTTTCGAAATCGCTGACGGCGAAATTTCCGACTTTCTCTTCTCTCATTGGCTGAAACTGCGCTGAAACCTTGGAAACAGTTTGTTTACATTCTTCATTTAGTTGTACTTCGTAACAAAAATCGGGCGTCCATCTTTAGGGAAATTTGCATGCTTTGATTAGTAAGATGTAGAGTCATTAATGTCTGGATTGATATATTAAAATATTTGATAAATTTAACAAGAATGAGAGAGCACAGAAGAAAAATGGCACAGCTGAGATAAGAGTCGACCATGCCAAACCAACACTCCTTGCCCTGCTTCAGATTACTCCCGATAGCAAAGAAAAATTTGAGGTATGTAAATCGTTTTTTATTTAATTTTCTTATTATGGAATCTTTCAGAATTGGTAAATGTTTGTGTATTCAATATTTCGGATCAATTAGGTTATGTTCCGTTAAATATCGCCAAGTTTGTTTTGGTATCAAATATTAGAAACATAGCTTCAACTATTACTAATCTTAATAGGATAAAAATGTTCATTTAGTATAAAATGGAATAATTTATAATGTTTTTAATGTTACACAAATCGACGTGGCAAATTTCTTTTTGAATTGTTATATTTTAAGATTAAGAATTCTGAATAGACTCGGAAGTCCAATTCAAGATTTGAATTAAGAAGGTGGATGTGTTCAGTACTTTTTTTTATTTAGAGAAAGTTATAAATGGAAAGCTTTAAAATAGATATATTTAAATGTTTATTTCAGTTGTAATAATATAAGAAATAGTTTGTGTTTTAAATTCATGAAAGATATAATTTTTTCACAGAATACATTAGTTATTACTTGTAATTCTTGATTTTTTTATGTACAGCTTATAGCATTTTTTTTGCATTGGAATATCACATATTTAAAGAATTCTTATTCTATCGCTTTCCATTAAACTAGCTTCCTTCAGCAAAAAAGTGTTTTTTAATTTTAGGATAGTATTAATTAAATTAAGAAGATTACACCAAGATAAAAATCATTGAATTCGAATATAAACATTTCAAAATAGTACTATATAATTACATAACAATCAATTATGCTGTTAAATAATTTTTTTCTTGTAAGTAATTAATATTTTCATTTTATGTTTACATGCAAATTTAATTTTTTTCCAGTTCAACTAAAATGCTGTTTTCTGTGAATCCAGAAAGAAGTATTGAAAAGGGAAAATTGTAAAAGTTTAAAAGGATGAAACTATAAACTGAAAGTTATCTTTTAAAAAATATTTGATAAATATTAATGGAAATTAATCAATTATTCATTTAAATTGTTTTGAGGTATAGTTATTGTATTTGATAATTTATGAAAAAAAATTTCCTCCTGTGAACAGTGACAATCCATACTCAATTAACCAAACAGAATCATTATTGAGAAAAGAGTTGTATAAATGTTGGAACAAATTGGTGTAGTGCTTACTTTTTTTGTTCATAATAAATAATATTTTTTGTGATTAGAGGAGTTTTTATATTTTTAAGATTATTTAGTTCATATAATATACTTTGAAATTATCACAAGTTACACTTTAGTCTAACTGGAGTAATAAAAATTTGTTTGTAAAATCTGCCTCATTCTTTCTTGCATGTTGTACTAATAAATTTCAATTTAATATAGAGAACAAATTAAGTATGCAGTTTAAAATATAATAAGTTGAAGAATATTTAATACAAAATTCCTAAACTTTTATTGAATCTATCGTAAAAATAAAAAAGGGAACTTTAAAATATTGTGTAGAAATGAAAATAGTATAAGTACTTATTTATTTTGTTTTATAAGCTTGCAAAGTTTCAGTTTATATATTTAAAAAGTGCAGCTAAAATTGGGAAATGATAATTAAGGATTAGTTTACTGTACCAATAAGGTGAGTATTATACTAAACTCTTATCAACCAGAATTATGAATTATAGTTCCTACTTCCTAACATCTTGTATTATATTGAATTTAATGAGTAATTAATTCCTTTGGTGAAAAGATATTTGCATGTAATCATACTTTATGAAATAACTTTTTCTATTGAATTTTATCTATTATCACTCTTTTTCATAACCATTCTTTCAAAATCATACAAGAATGAATTTCCAAAACATACTTGGAATTAAATTTAGGAAATGAAGCATTACTGTTATGAGTTACAAAAATTACTTGGTTATGCTCCTTTAAAAGGTGCAAAGCTTGTAGAAATAAGAAAAGATGAAATATTTTCTTTTTCTTTTATTGTTTTTATCAACTCTTTAATATGTGCGCTCAGCTAAAAGCTTCAGCTTGGTTTCTAGTTCACTCAAACAACACAAACAAGCGACTTGCAGTGCAGATTGAGTTTGTTTACACTTTTGGAAACATGTGAATGCATCAGTGATGTTTTCCCGCCTTTTTAGAGAGGGATTTTATTGGTCGCTAAGCGTTTCACGTCAACAACACAACTAACCAATGAGCTGAATCTCCGAGATTTCCGCGTCCTTTCGGAAAGAAGATCTGAATACGGTGAAAAAGTTCAAGGCGAAATAGATATTTCGAAATCGCCTCAACTATTTAGCTGAACTTTTTCGCCGTCGGCGAAGATCTGAATATGGCCCTTAACTTTAAAAATTTAATTACACGTACCAAGTAACATCACGAGTAAACGACATTTATCTAGTTGAAATGAATAAGAGTTAAAACTTCAGAGTTTTAAGAAGAAGCATATCAACTTCAATGAGAATTTTATACATGATGGTAGTATGCAAACTTTAAAACAGTTTCTTTTTAAAAGCTAATTTGGATTGATACTCAAACACTTTTAAACTTTTGGATTGATTCTGTTCACAGACTGGAGGACATATTGTTCGAGCAAGATACTGAAATTATTCATCCTACCAAACCCAGCAATGCAAGAAGTTTTGTCAAAACTGCTTGCATTCTAAATTAAACACGCAATTGAATTTTATTGCTCACCTACAAGGAAGACATTTTCAAAACAATAAATTTCTCTAATACAAAATGAATTCCACTAAAAGCATACCATTAAACAACTCTTTCCTGTACACTAAAAACACGTGTTTCAAAAAAAAGAAAACACTTCAAAGACAGAAGAACATAAACAGTAGGTAAGTGATAATTGTTAGCACATTTTTCCTCGGTGTAATACTTTAAGCAAATAGAAAAGAACGATGGGGCAATCGCCATTCGACTGGTGTTTCGGAAAAACTGGACGGTTTCCAACGTTTACGAAATTCCCCACTACTCCAAGAGAATGTATCTCCCCTCCTCAAGATATTTACTTTTTCAAAACACTTGATGAATGGTATTTGTTGCATCAACGCGGTTCCAGCACTGGTTTTATATGTGTAAGCGACGAAAGTTTCTGTGTGCAGATGGATGTATTGAAATGTAGTATGTATATATGAAATTAAATCGTCTCCGCCAGATTGAAGAAAGGGAAAAGTGTTATTTTAATTAAGAGCTACGTGACCCCTTTTATTTCAAAATAAACTTATCAAGTGTTAAAAAACTATGTTTATGATTTCTCCTACCAAACACATTCTATAACTATCTTAAATTGATTCAATCGACGTAAATTCAAATGACGAACTTAATTTATGATATTATTTTAAAAGATTAAGAAGACTATTTTGGTATTGAATACAAATAAAAGTAAATAATCAATAGGAAATATTGATAACTTAATAAATATCCAAACATTTTTAAAGATCCTATCCTTAATTAATAATATAAAGATATGACTCTTAATAATACAGGTTAAAAAGGAATTCGTACTCGATAATTTTCTTCGAAATTAATGCATACTAAAGGTTTAAAAAATCGGCATTTTAAGCAGGAAAAGGGTTAGAAAAATCCTAACATAGCTGTATAATAGTAATCCTAACATTATTGTATATTAGTATTTTGTAACAATTGTAACAGTGTTTTTCTTACATACAACTTCAGATTAAAAAGTAAGACTTTAAAAGGGATGTATACATTTCTAAAAACGTCTATAAAGAAATGTGTTTAGCTTTGAGGATCACCGTAATCTTAACACTAACAGTCATTCACAGCCATCAGCGTTGTAGTAAATCCTTGGTAAAAGAAGGATTCCACCTATAAGAGTCGGCGAAAAGCTAATTTTTCTTTCTTTAGCTGCTGGTTAACACCGACGGCAATGAATATGGCTACAACCACGGCTTACTAGATACTACTACAGGCTGACCGAGATGCGGAAATCTTTAAAAATGTAGATGGCAATAGTTAGCATCTAGCAAAGCAAATCCACAGTGTTGAAGGCGGGGCTTAGTGGCCAACAGTCAGCAGGTTACGTCTTGAAAACACGCCTTTGTTTTTCCTCATTTGTCAGTGTGTTTATCCTATTAGTTAGGACGTTATAGACCCGATATGTAGCGATCCTAGCGGGAAAAGTTGTCAAAAGTTTTAAATAATTCAAAACTCGGTCAGCCTGTAGTAGTACATAGTAAGCGAAGCCGTGCTACAACACAGACTAAAAAAAGTTCAAACTGCAAAGGTTCACACTCGCCCACAATGAAAAAGACTAAAAACCAATAACCTTCACCCAATACTTACACCGCCTGACTGAAAGAATGCCAACAAAAAAGTTCAGAAACAAAAGACAAAACCTCCAATACAAATCAGAACTTCGGAGAAACATAAAAGGGGCTCAGGATCAAACCCGATCGGATCCATCCCCAAAGGAGGTTGAGAATGACACCTAACTGGATCAATGCTCCCAGCGAAAGGTTAGAGTTCGAAAAGCAGGCCCCCCTGGCCGCTTGCCAAAGGATCGACCCGGACCTTTTATTAAAAAAGAATCCGGCCCTGGTCACCACGAGTCCCTCTTTCTTTTTTAGGTTCATTATTACAAGCGATTGGAGATTATTGAAAGCGTCGTGGGCGGGTCCATTTGGAGTTTGCTTTGTTGAAAACGTTTAGAGAAAGGGTGAATGGGGTTATTCTGAGGGGGTGAGGTTGTGTAATGTAATGAAAGGAGGCAAATTGGAAGTTTTTTTTTTGAGGAAATAGCGAGAGGGGAGAAGTTTTTTTTTGTTTCTGGGGAAGAAAGGAGTAGTTTGTAGGAGTAAAGTAAAGCAGCAATGTTGATGGTGGCGGAAAATACGAAATGTCAAAGGGTCTCACAGTCAATCTATGTAAAACTTACTCTTTTAAGTAGTATTAAAGAGATAACAACACAAATGAAGAGTAGTAGTAGTAGTAGTAGTAGTAGTAGTAGTAGTAGTAGTAGTAGTAGTAGTAGTAGTAGTAGTAGTAGTAGTAGTAGTAGTAGTAGTAGTAGTAGTAGTAGTAGTAAAATATTAATATAGTAACTGGTTACATTAATCTTGTCTTAGGATATCTGGTTAACCCAAGTTTTAAAATAAGATATTGCAATGTAAGAATTGTGATAAAATACTAGAAATTGTTTGTTTTTCTTCTTTTGAGTAGAAGCAGTGCTTATGGCGTCAATAAACGTTTTTCCTTAAAAAATATAGTTTCGAATCTTGTATCGACGAGCATTTGAATCTACATAAAACTCTAAACGATAATATCTCGTTTGACCCAGAAACTAGATTGTTACGGTTTGAAAACACACACGCAAAAGAAACTTAACTACATAAATGCATCACAAATTTGCTCATGTCCTAAAACTTTGACAATGGAAATACATTCTCCTCACCAAATATGCATTATAATTCCGTGGATAAATATGCATAACAATCTTAAATACCTAAATACACTACAATCTCAAATACCTAAATGCATTACAAATTTGCTCATGTCCAAAAACATTATCCTCTCCAAATATGCATTATAATTTCGATAGGAATAAAATATAAATAATACATAATTATTTGCCCACAAAACATCGAAAATACAGAAATTCAAAGGAAGCAAAAAGTGTGTAAAAGTGGCAGAAAATGGGTAAATTTCAGAGATGAAAATTATTGACTAAGAGTAATTCATCGTTTGTGACGACAAAACACACAAATCAACGCAACCAAAACCGAAAAGCCAGAATCATTAACTTAAAACCTAACCCACAAAAGATACATCTCCAAATAAACTCAACAAATACCTCCCATTAAAACGTCTGAACATCCCAACCGGGCGAAGCCAGCATCCTCATCCAAAAACGGACGGAATATATCATTATAAAGAGATTCCACTCGACAGTCGCCGTCCATTTTTCAAATGGAAGAAAGTGGGGATCACACAGGCACGGGTAGCAATCGATGGAGGCCATTTTTTACGCGGAAAGAGGACACCGAGGAAGAGTTCCAATTTGATTCGATTTCGCGTTCGACGATCTCGCGCCGGACGGTTTGGGATATTCCTTTTTGGTTGTTCGTCCGTTTTATGTATGGCAGGGAAGCTGATGCCATTTTGTGGGTTTTTTCCACGTACGCGCGATGCGGGGTGAAATTGTGGCGTGGGAAAGGGTTTTTTCGTTCTCTTTTTGGAAGAGATACCTTGGGTGTACGG
Source organism: Tetragnatha versicolor (assembly GCA_024610705.1). Classification (NCBI taxonomy): domain Eukaryota; kingdom Metazoa; phylum Arthropoda; class Arachnida; order Araneae; family Tetragnathidae; genus Tetragnatha; species Tetragnatha versicolor. The sequence goes on from JANDEH010000008.1 coordinate 45,876,851, forward strand.
TTGCAGGGAATGGTCCATCAAAAACTGTGTATTGTTTTTAAGGTAGATATCTATTTGCACGATGAGATGCTATTTTTTTTTTTAGCAGATATTGATTTTGTCGTTTTATTTCATAAATGAAAAGAAACTTATAATTTAAAAACTGCCTCACAGTGAAGGGTAATTAATGTCGGCTTGCTTAAAAAGGTAAATTTTGGTATAGCAGATGAGAACAATGAGTTTTTGTAGGTGAGACTGCTCTATTTATTTTATCTAGAAATGAATAGAACGGGATTATAATACCGATTATTGATTCCCCATAATTATAGTACCGAAATTATGAGATAAAAAGTTTTTTGTGATATATTGTTAGTTAATTTAGAAATAAAGTATTAAAAGGATAGAAGAGATTCTAAATTTTAAAACAAATCACAGTATAATTACTTACCCTCTAAAATATGAAGTTTAGGAGATACCAAACATTATTTAATACAAATTATTCGAAAAATTCATGGAAGAAATTAACAATATTGTAGGATTAAACAGTATTCGGAACTCTGTAAAACCTCTTCTTCCAAATGTTGTTTTAGATGATTAGCAAACATAAGGAGCATTATAATAAGAAATAATTAATCCTAAAATTAATTACAAAATAAAATTGAATAAGTTTTTCCCACGAAAAATGCCATTTAGGAAAATGAAGGAAATAAATATTTTTTATGAATAAACGAAACAATCTAATTCAATCAACAAAATTAATCACATCAAAATGAATTAAATAAGCCTTATTATTATTAAAGAGCCGAACCCCAAAATGATTAATTCCTCCAACAAAAATCAATTAGAAAAAAAACGTCTAATAACCATCCAAAAACAATTCCACCCTCTTAAATCCCCCTTGCCATCAAAACTAATTCCCTCCATCCGTGACTTAATTCCCTCGAACGTGTCACATCCCAGACGACTTCCATAACGTGAGGAAAAGTCCAGCTCGCGTGCAAGACGTAACGATATGAAAAATTATGCGTGCTCACGTGACGCAGGGATCTCCAGAGATATGGAAACGATGGGATCGGAGTAGAGTGGAATACGTATTAATTATGCAGATGAAACGTTCTGCTGAGCTAGTTAAGAGTTCTCTCTTTTGAATAAAGTGATTACTTAGGGAATCGATTCTTTGCGAGGAGGGGAATTATGAGGGATCGATTGTTTTAGTAATGAAATCAGGGATTGTAGCGGGTGTTGAGGGTAATTACCGGGACATGGGAGTTATTAGGGTCGTTAATCGGATGGGGATAATCAGGACCATGGTCTATGGGGGTTCTTGGTTGTGATGTTCTTAAGGTACGTTTGGAAAATGTTACAAGTGAATTTTTATTGGTAATTAAAATAGGTAGTATTTTAAATCCTTTTCTAGTTGTAACACATTGTAACAGAGTAGGGCGTAACTTAGCTAATGATTATTACGGATAAAAATGCACGAAATTGAAGAAATAATAATTTTCCATTGAAAAAATAAAAATTTCGATTTTAATGACTGGCTGAGTTTTAGATGACAACGCTGCATATATTACAACATTTCGCAATTAGTTGTTTCATAACTAAAATAAAACAGTCAATTCAAAATGACACTTAAAAGAAATTGCATTTTTGAAATACTTTTACTAGAAGATCATTTACTTCGACCATCTTGAAAATACTTACCTATTTTATTAAGCCAACTGAAAACTGAAATGCTTACCGTAAACATAAATATTATTATTACCTTAATAGATTCAAAGATGTTAAATTCAAACACTGTGTTTAATGTCTGAACCTTCTCCTTATAAAACTGACTGAGAACGACGAACAACAAGGCAACAAAATCCTTAAAAGTTCCTCGGCACAAAATCTGATACAAGCTCATACTAAAATTTTCCAATAACAACAGCTTAACCGACCAAAAATACTATATTATCAATCACTAAAGATTGAAAGTGGGAAAATACCATATCAAACCTACAAAGCAGCTGGATAAAACACTCTAATCGACCATGTCCAATGAACTTCTCATCTAACAACCCTATAAAATTTACCATCCACATAAAATGGTTCAACAACACCCGTTGTCCAAGAGTGTCCGCATTGGTGACATGGCACTGACCACGTGGCTGACATGCACACCTGACGGCTTACGTCAAAAGAGGAAGCATCTCACTACTAGGATACAGAGTAAATAGAATGAATGCCACAGACGGGCGTGAATCACGAAGGCTGAACCAACAGTCCTTGGGATTATTTACTAGTTATAGTCCGTTGACGATGTTACTGCAGGTCGTTGGTTCGATTTTACCGTTAGAAAAGACACTGGAAAACATGTCTGATTTTAGGTGTTATCGAACCGAGAAAATATATAAAAATTCGACAACTTTCAGGTACAGGATTATAATTTCAACATATAACAGTCGATCTCTGTAATTGTGAACTCTTGTAGTACTCAATAAATAGTTACATATTAACATACTAGGTTATAGTCAAGTATCCCGTAAGGAGAGTAGATACATTTTATTCACTGAGATAGCCATGGTTAATAAGAATACTTATTTTTAATAGTATTAAGTACCAATAAAGTTCTGAAAATAGAGTTTTAAAAGTGATGGAGAAGAATCGTAGCACCAATTTGCAATTTTCTTAATGGGTAAAAAACTCATAGATTTAACTTAAAATTTTCCTAAAACAAACTAGCTTGCTTTTCATTTAAATTTTCATTCAAATAACAAGACGAATCGATCAGATTCAAGTAAAATTTGTTCAGAATCCACTCCATAACCTTCAGGAAGACGTTAGAATTTCCAATTGCACTTTAATTTTCTTTCAGTTTAGAAAATTCAAGTTTTTTTCTTTGGTTCCTCTACTAGGCTTGAATATTTCGATGATTACTTTTCCAAAAGCCAGTAAAATCATGGTTTAGATCTCAGTCACTGCAGGGGATATGCAAAAGGTAATGATTGTTCTGAAAAGTCCTAGTGAAATTTTTTCTTTAAAAGAAAAATTCAGATACAGACACATATCAAGAAATAAGGGAAAAAGCTTCTTTTTTTATCTAAGAAACATAAGAGAAAAATTGAGAAGGAAAGATATTGTTAATACACTTTCTGCAACTACTTCAAGGATTTAACTAGACTTCTGTGTCGGGAGGGGGTAGTAGACTCAAAAAAAATTTTTTCTACATCATGTCTTAGATGACTTACACGTTGTATGTTAATTTGGATAAACTTAATTCCTAAATTTTGTAAAATTTTTTAATTTCAAGTAAAACTAGAGGATCTCGGGGTTATCCCCAATAAAAATTTTGGAAATTTCCTCCAAAAAATAGCGTTTCAGTTCATTTAGAAGCCTTTTTGGATTACATTCTAAGAGGACCGCTCATTGAAAGTTATAACAAAAAGCAAAATTTTGAGGTGGGATATTTGGGGGGTCTTCACCCTTAAATTTTATGAAATACCCTAAAAAATAGTGTTTTGACTCTCTTTGAGACCCTTTGTGCAACACCGCTCCTTGGGAGTCACAAAAATTTTAAGGAAAAACGGTATAAAAATTTATGTATAAACTTCGGGAGAGGGGTTTGAACGCCTAAAAACTCCCCTTGGATACGGCCCTGAACTACTTTCTTAGTTCTAAAAGATAGAAAAAGGATAACGCGGAAGACGATCGTCCAAATATGATGAAGCGATCCTTAAATCACTTCTTGATGTCACACGGTTGTGCTTTCTGAGCACCGAAACGCTTTCTGGCTATTGGATGAGACGCGAGGCGAACCGTACGTCAATCACGAGGCGGAAAAAAAGCGGTCTGTCATTAGATGTGTCGTTTTTATTTCCTTCTGCTCCGTGAATGGGTTGGCCTTAGACATAAATATTGGTTGAGAAGCAATGCTTACATTGCATTCACCAAATCTGCTTTTTTTTGTAGAAATTCGTAGTGAGGAATTTATTTTAGATATTCACATTCAAAATAATAATTCGTGTGATTAGAGAATACACGTAGCTGCTTATTCTTACTTTCTAATTCTTCCTATAGTTTCAAAACATGACACCGGAAAGCTAATTACATCCAAATGATTGCTCAATGCAATTTTATGTACAATAGTAACCCCAGAAATACTTTGCACAGGGTTCACACTCACAATTTTGAAAATAAAATTTCCTGACATTACCAGGTTATTATATTTCGGTAAAAAACTAGTAAATGCACGGCCTTTTTCGGATACTTATTGCTTTTATGAAGATAAGTATTTTAATATTTCTTTCCGAATCTAAATATCAGACGCAGACATTAAAAATTGACTTTTTTCCAGGTCTTCTGTATGATTTTCCAGGTTATAATAATAATAATAAATAAGCAATAAATATAAGCAGGTAATAAAAATAAGCAATTTTCCTTGACTATACCCTAATTTTTTTTATTAAATTCAAATTCCCCGACTTTTTACAAGCTTTCCTGAGAACCCTTTTTGCATCCCTGATAAAAATTTACGTAATTTTATTTATTTCATGTATGCTAAAAAAAAGTTGTTTTTAAAATTCTTCCTTATCATTCCAGCTATTCCATATCCACACCCAGTAATTCCATAAGCAAAGAGAGGACACCCAACATTAATTACATCTTCACGTCCCAAAGAGTCCAGCAGAACTGTCACTCAAAGGGGACACCTCAAGAGATAAATCTTCGTGAAATGCCGGGGCGCACACAGGGGCTGACCGCCGGCTCGTTAGCCCCTGCGCTTAATGGAACGAAATAAGGTCAGGGGAGGGGTCGGTCGGAATATTTTTGAAAGGACGTGACGGCGCGTTTCCCTCGTTAAGGGATTAATTCCGTAATGGTCTCGGTGGGAGGATGTTGGGCTGTACCTGGTAATTATTCTCGCTGTTATATTGGATGAGTAAATAAAATAAATGTATTACGGAGGGTCAAAGAAATGCGTAGGAAGCACGATAGGTAATAAAGTGGAAAGAACACTATTTAATTTAAAAAATGTATTATCACACAGGAGCTCATGCAGGTTTTTATGCCAGGGTCTTGTTTTAGGAAATTTTGTGAAAAAATTACAAAAACTTTTGTAAAAATGAAGAGTCTATCTCTATAGTACAGCCGTAGTATTCATGAACTGCTAATTCCATTCCAAAATGGTAAAAACACATTTTTAAAACAATTTTAAAACCACTTTTGATCTTTGGACATTTGTCAAGAGTTCGTTTTATGGGAATGGAATTTTGTGAAGGGTCCTTTTTTGAAGATTAGAATTTTGTGTAGGGTCCTTAAAAGTTCACAATTATTATTTCTAAATGAGAAAAATCATAGGTAATTGCGACGTAACGAAAACTACGAAGATAATTTTTTAATCTGGACAAATTTAGAAGGTCTGTTAAAATACTAAGTAAGCACATAAGAAGGGAGGGGGTTTGCTCTTTTCTTATTTTTCCTGACAAAGGGGGAGAGGAGGTAAGAGTGATGCTTAAGTAGGATGGTTCAAATACTGCATTTTTGAAAATATCTTGTTTTTGCACATAAATAATAATTCAACCCAAAACAAATTGTATTTTAAAATTTTCACGTACAAAAAAAATTTCTTATGAGATGGTTTATTTGTTGTAAGGGGGAAAAGGGTCAAAAACTTAAGATGCTTTCGTAGTATTTGAACGGCCCTTAATGTTCCCTTTATAAACAATCAAAACATTTATAAACTGTGATAGAACATTTATAGATAGAAAGCCCTTTCAATTTTTGCTGACAAACAGCAATTCAACAATCCTTTTAGGCAGTTTAAAATATTAAATTTATATTACTAAATTTCATGAAATTCCGACCACATTTTAGTACGAAATCGTGAGTTAAAGCCTTTATTTGACTACATTAAATTAAAGTAGTATTTATATTAAGGTAGTTATTTGACTTTTAAATTTTTCTTATTCATTGTTTGTTCTTGTTGTTTAATATGTGTCTTTTATAGGGGTTTTGTGTGTCTTTTATAGTGTTTTTTGTGTGTCTTTTACTTTGTATTACCAGTCATGTAATTGGATTTTTATCTGTTTGACTGTAGAATAAATAAATAAATAAATAAAATAAAAAAATGAGAAAAAATAAGACAAGATTATAACAAACAGAAGTTAAGCTTTAAACTTATAATAATAAAACAAGTGTTTCTGACTTTCAAATAGTTTTATGCTATCCACCTCAATAAAATTTATAGCTAAGACACTAAACTTAAGGAGTAACTTGACGGATAACACAGAACGTCTTGAATAATTCAATACCCATTAAAATAAATGATTCTAACTCATAAATACATGACAGTTCTTAAAAGACTCAATGATTATTTTAAGTATATACATTCCAAAAATTTAGACCTTACATTTTCTTTTTATTTCCACGGTATCGACGAAATTTAATTTTCAAATGTTCAACAAACCATAAAACTATAATCTATAATAATAATATTTTTTCTAGGTCCCTACAGTATCGTTATACATACAGGTTTACACTGTAAAATACACTACAGAAATACTAATGAAAATACACTTAATTTTTACCCCAATTTTTACGGATCAAAGGATTTCTAATTATGAAATAGTTATTATCTCATTCATTCGTATTCATCCCTCATTACTTCAATCGCATCTCTAAATATATGTTAACTACAGTTATCATAGTATAAGTAATACAAAATATACTTTCAATAGTATAAGTGTACGTATAAACTATAATTATAATAGTATAAGTCTGTATAAACTATGATTATAATAGCGAAATAACAATTGTTACTAAGCGTAAAGGCTCATTTAGACTTTTTACTTTCAATCTTCTTTTTGGAGGAATCCTCCAAACTTATAAAGGCTTATTTACACTTTAACTTTCTCAGTTCACCAGGATTGCTTGATTTAAATCACTTGATTTTTAAAAAAAAGTCATTGATTATAATCAAAAATGTTAAACTGCCACAATTTAAATAAAAAATTAGTTGTATGCTTTAAAATAGTTTGCAAGATTATTTGCATTAAAATTTTTTTCAAAACTCTGCTAGATATGTAACTGGGAGATAGGTTTAGGTTACACTACATAAAATTGCCTGCAATTTCATGAACAAATTTTACTTCCAATAACAAAAATATTTATGGTGAAAAGGGGTAAATAGCAGGGTTTGGAATCAATAATTGTGATAAACTAAACAAGAATTAAAATATTTTAATTTTTTTATCTGGTACATCAACTTTTTAAAATACAAGCATGTGAATGATTTTTATCCTAAGCTTGCTTTTATAAAATTAGTTAGTCAGGTTTTCCAAAATATTGTTTTCTTTTACATAACTACAGTGAATAGAGCTCTATTCTCTATGTACATGACTGTCAATAAGTTGCTTATTTGATATTTTATTTTTATTACTAATTGTTATTTTAAAGAAATAAGTTATAGAAAGGATAAAAATTTTAGTAACTGATGGTATAATTGTTCATTCAACCATTTTAGGATGGGCTTTGACACCCCACCATGAAATGGCAGCGAACCGCTCCCCTTAATTAATTCAATTATTTAATGCATAAAATAGATCAAAATTGGGATATTAAGGAATCCTAAACTATTATTCCACATTGAAATTACAATATCAGTATATTATTAACCAGTTTCAGGAAGTTCAGAGCTAGTAATTTAGTCTAAAAGTTAGTTTAATCTAGTCATTTAAATAAAAAAAATCAGATTTCAATCATATAAATCCGATTTTTTTATTTAAAAAAATCAGCAACCCTGCTGTTCACCCTGGGGGAACAGTGAATCGTGAGTTTGTATTGTTTGCAAAATTGAAGGCGTAAAGAGTGAAACGCCAATTTACATTTGGATCATTCCTCCAAAATGAAGATTCAAGTGAAAAGTCTAACAGTTTTTTTTGTAAATAGTCGTTTCACTCATCACTCCTCCGATTTCGTATTAAAACGTGGGATTTCTCGGTGAGTCTCACTCATAACGAACATTTAAAGTAAAACAGATTAAACGAGCCATTAGTTCCAAGTCGAAAAATCCCCACTCCTTCCAAACCAAAACAAGAACAACATTAAAACCAAAACGAAACAACAACAACAACAATCCAACCACATCTTCAAACACCTCTACCCAACAACCGCGCCACCATCAACTTTCCAGAAAAATGAGATCACCCTCCCAACACCATCCGTTTCTCCCGAGTATGGCAGGGGAAAAAACCCTACAGGATCCCCGTTGTTGAAACTCACCAGCACAAAGAGGTAATGGATTCATTCTCTCTCTCACACAGCTCTTTCGCATTTCGCTAATGACCTCTCTCAGAGAGCGAGAAATGGAGGGAAACAATAAAGGGGAGAAGGTAGTTAGCTTTGGGATGGGAGGTGTTTCTGAGGAGATGGCCGATTTCATTCAATGGGGGCGGGTTTATTTGTAGGTTAATTGAGAAAAGATGTTGATTGTACGCGGATATTTTCGTGAGAGTATTTTCGGAGGTGCAATTGAGAATAATCTCAGGGGCGGGTCCATGTTTGACTTCTGGGGGGCACAATAATTTTTAAAACTACTCCATCTGCAGAAACTGCGATATTTTTGAAAATATTGAAGGATAATGTACTTTTTTGCTATAAAGCGACATATTAAGGCATTTGAGAGCTTAAAACTTAAGATTTTTTAGAAGTACTCTTCAGATGCCATCTTTACAAATAAACTTTTACCCTTCTGGGGGGCACGTGCCCTGCTATGTCAACAACTGAACTGTGCTACTAAATACACTTATTGAATACATGGATACAACGAAAGCAATGTTTTAGCGTGTTGCTGTAAGAAAACTTTACTTTGAAGAGAACTAATGCATATGTTACGGGCAAAGTGATTAATTGGGCATTATTAATAATGTCTAGAGCGGAAGCGGGCAAAGTGATAAATTTCGTTCATAAATTTCGTTGAATTTATCATATTGCCCAGCCATTATTAATAATACCCAATTAATCACTTTGCCCGTAACATATATAATAAGTGTATATAAGAGATATTTTTTTCATTGACTGACGTTAGCTCTAAAACTTTAATATATATAAGCTGATCTACTTTTAAAAAAATACATAAAACAACTTATCTAAAGCTTTTTTTACGACAGATGATTTACAAATCGAACTAAATTTTGATCATACCTAAAATGGTTAATTAGTCAGTACAACCATAAGCTCCATACATACAAAATATATTCACAAGGTTAAGTTATCAGTTTTATTACTTAAGTTTACAGGTTGATGTTGAGTAACAAGCGATTTCGATGAAAATCTTAAGAAATGGAGGTGAAAGATAAAAAACTGTTTACTTTTTTATCGTCAAAGAACATGTGCGGACTACTTAGCCACTTAAGTGTTCCATCAGATAGGAAACACAAAGTCCAAATGCTAAAAAAACCACGACCATTCTAGATTTTAAGACTACTACTAAATGCTTGGTTTATTACAAGTTCACAAGTAGTACCAAGGAACCCGTGTACCAACTGTTATTTTTCATTATTAAAATAATAAATACCAACTGTGTATTTCAGATCATTATTCATTGGATTAGATAAAGACTATTATGAAAGAAATACTTAATAAAAGTTAAAAATAGATACTCAATCTAAATAAATAATGCAATTTTTAATAATTTTTCAATATAATTGCATCACATTTTCAAGAACTTCAAAATAAAACCTAATAAGTTTTAACAGAAAAAACTAGGAAAGTTCAAGTATCAAGTAAAGGATAAAATTTAGCCTGAGCAACGTTTTCTTTTCTTTGCAAGTCTTAAAACCAAAGGAATAATTTTTAACATCTTACAGAGTCCTTACAACTCTAATTATATAACTGTCATCTTCAAACTCGACCGAGAGAAAAATTTTAAATTAAAAGCCAAATGTAAAAACATTACCAAGCCCAAATTCAAACAAATAGTCTGCTAGTCATAAAACAGAGCGTTAAGTTAATGAAAATAATATTTACAACATACAACGCGTTTTTAACACAAGAAATATGAAGCTAAAAAACAAACAAGAACGGCTCGAGAAATTCTAAAAATGGCGACAAAAATAAGAATTAATGGAGTGGCTTTCCCCCTCTTCAAGATCTCAATTATAATCTTCTCAAAAACGTAGACACGCTAAAAACGCTCTTTTTAAAAGTGGCTTAATTAGTTTTCCCCGTTCTTACACAAAACGCTAATCGCTTCGATTCCAAAAACCCTTTCGAAAGGAAAAAAATGGCGAATGAATGTTGAATTTAATGCGAACTAAATGGCTCGGAAAATAATCCTCGCCCCCATTTTTATGCGGGGGCTTAAGAATTCGCTCAAAAAGCGCCCTCTGGCGGCGAAATAAGCGAAATATTCCGCGGGGCAACAATTGGACTTCTTTTATCAGATGGGAACTTTTGGAGGAAAGGGAAAAGCACTTAAGAGAGTTTTAGGAGCGAATTTCGCCCGGATATTTTACAGTCCGTTTGTTTTACTGTCGCCGCAGCACCGAGTTTATTTAAGTTCGCCGCGAAACGGCATAATTTGGCCCCCGATGCTTTCTTAAGTTTCTGCAATTAAAGCCTCTCCCCCCTGGCTTCTCAGAATGGAAGGAGCTTCTTTCCTGTTGTGTTCCTTCTATTATTATAGCTAGCTGGAGGGAGTTCTTGCGAGATACTAGTACTACTACTGGGGAAACTTCTTGAATATTTAAGGTAGTTGGTTATTTTATAGATGGGGAAACACAACAGAGAGAGTCCTTTTTGGCTTGTGTCAACCGGTTAACGGGGAAGTTGGGATGCAGTCATAAACTCTAGGGAACTTTGAAATTGTTAAGCGCCCGAAGAAAAGTGCAATAAGGAAGTTGCATGTGTAAGATTTTCAAAAACAAACAAGTGTTCCGTATGGTTTTTTGTATGGTAAAATGAAATATCTAGTCAGTTTTTCAAAAAAATGTACAGGTAATTAAATATTTTCATTTAAAAGTCGAGAAAAAAACACGTGACTGAAAACGTTTATTGTTTAAACTATAAGATGACGTCAACAATAATACCATCAACTCCATAGCTTTACAACAATGTTTAGTATAAGATGACGTCACATCCAAACTCTTGGCGTTTTCGCGCACTTTTAAAAAGTGGATTTTTGTTAATTTTTTTGACAATCAAAAAATTTCTCGATCGGCCTCAAATTTTGGGTAGTTGCTTATTTTTGCAAGAGGAATCGATTAAAAAAATAAAAAAAAATCATGCAACTTCCTCATTGCGTTTGAGAAGTAATTGCTTGGTGCTTAAGATACCGATTGCGCAGCTTTTATTGCGACTTTCTAAGTAATTTGTATGTTTGAACGGTATAATGCACGGTTTAAAAAAGGAAATGTGAATGATTTTGAAAAAGATGGGAAAGTAAATTTTTAAATTTTATTAGTGTAAGGACACCACAAAGTAGAACCTTTGAGGGAAAATTCTGGAATGTTTCAAAGATTTGAAAAAGTAGGATAAAAAATTTAGGAAAAAATAACAAAAAAAGAAATGAAAATTTAGGTAAATCAACCATAGAGTTAGGAGAGAACGGAATTAAACTTCTTTTATTTAATCTATGGAAAAATATCAAAAGTATATATCATATCAAATGTAGTGATATCAAAAGTATTAAGCTTTCTATAGAACCGTCTTGGAAATAAATGAACAAGGTTTTAAATTATACTTAGCTCGAAATTTTCCATCTCCTCAATAGTATTTACTAAACAAACAAAATTTTCACATAATACACCAAGAAGCAAGAATCCTTCAAAAATGCTACCCACAAAAATAAAAAGACATCGATATAGTTATCACATTACCTAAGCTACCTATCACCTTAATTTTAAAGTACAAAGAGAGAGGTAAAAAAAAGTAGAAAAAGAAAAGAGATGAGAATGTAAGGAAAGAGAACAAAGCGGAATAAGACGTGATAAAAGAGAAATAGTGAAAAGAAAGAGAAAGAAAGAAAAAGTGAATCATAGCGATTCCATGTCCCATTTAATGAAATCGAGCCCAAAACCCTTTCCAATATTGGAATACTAACTCCCAGATTAGCATAGCTCCGTCAGCGCAAAAAAATAAGCTTAAGGTCCTTGATCCGCAACCCGTCGTGTCCTTAATCTGATCTGGACATCCATTACTCCATCTCAGTTTCGGAAAAAAAAAGGATTCATCCTCTCCTCTGTTTACTCTGCATCACAGAAAGCGCGTTGAAGGATTAGCGGAATGGCTTCTTGGCTAATCTCGGAGGAGAAATCGTGTAATGCGATTTTCGAAAGATGTCGATCTGGAGGAAGAAGGAATTGCTCTGTTCCTTTTTATTTTGGTGCTGAATAAAAACGATGGGGTGGTTCTTTATCGAGTTTTATGGGTGGTATTTATTTGATTGCTGTGATAATGCATATGAGAAATCAATGATGAAGTGAAAAAGAGGGGGATTATTTTTGCCTATAAGGTTTAACTTGGGAGGTGTTATAAGATACCTTTTCTCACCAGCCGCTTTTAGAGGCTATGTTAGTCACTTTTTATCTGTTATTGAAGAAAGCTGACATTCATAACTCAAGCAAGGAAACCATCTTTAGAGCATGCTGTTCTTGGGAAATTTAAAGTAATCGCCAAAAAAGACAAAACTGTGATCTCGGGGATGCAAAAGTTTTAATTTGTCTCATTACAATGTGCTCAGAAATGCCTACAGACGTGTTTACCTTAATCACTACAACTCTGTATTCATAATCTACATAAAGAATAGGATATTTTGTCCATGATTTTTTAAACTTTAAAAAATAATTTGCGATTGAGTTAGGTAAAACGTTTTCGTATAGAACTCAAGAAAATTTTAAAACAAGATTTCAAGAACAATGTCCTGACATTGTCACATAAAATAGAGTAAAATATAAATTTAAAGTATAATTGCAACTCTAAATTTTTCCCTAAAAAATAACTTTTGACCAGAAAAACACAGGTGCAGAAAAACAACATGATGAAAAAATTCATACTTCAACAAGTGTTTAGTTTATTCACCTCACGAATCAGACAAAAAAAGTAGAATTTTGAAGGTTTAATGAACGAAGAAAACCAGATAAAAGAAGAGAAACCCCACGAACAAAAAAACATTTCCCCCTCAAAAACGCATATTTCCGAATTGCACAAGGTTAAGAATTGGGTTGCAGCTCTAATTGGTCCGTCAGTTGGATTTCAAACCCAATATGGAATTCCCCATCACTCTTCGATAGCTCTGATCCATCCCTATGCATAAGTGAAGGAGAAAACCTCATTCAATAGAATTCGGAAAAACGTCAATCAAATCCGATCCACAACGAAACTGAAACCAAGAGCATCAACCACAACAGCAAAACGAAACCAACTCCATCCGAAACGAGAAGGAGAAAACGCATCCTCCCACTCACGGAAACGTACCATCCGGAAAAACTCGTCAGCGAAAATTGAAAGACGAGGAGAAACAACAAAGGATGAATAAAATCCGAAGCACGACTACGGGTCGGCACCGATGTAGTAGAGGGGGAATGTAGAGGGGCAATAAATTTCCGCGTCCTGCTCATTGTTCTGTCAGCGCCCGAAAGGGTGAAGAATGGTGAGTTGTCCCGTGCACCTTATTAACACTTCATTCCTCTGGATGTAGAGGGAGACTTCGTGTGCGGACATTGAAGTAATGTCGAGCTTCGTAAGTTGTGTTTATTGGAGGTTACAATAGGACAGGAGTTTCTAAACTCGTCCAAGTCGTGCCACATCCCTGGGATGGCTGGAGTTATGTCAAAGCATAATTTTTTTTTACAGATGCCGTGACTTGTATGATCGATATCAAAGATTATTAGAACCTTTACAGTTTTAGTACTGTAAATTGGAATATTTATTAACTTGACGACTGATGGGACTCTGTTTAACTAGTTAAAATCTTTTATCGCTACATTGCTCTCTTCATGGCCCTATGTAAGAATTACTCTGAATCAAATACTGACTTTTTATCCTTAATATTATCCTTTTTAATTCCATTAAAATATTATTACTATGCACTTCAAAAGCAATTGGTTTTCTTTAAAATATAATTAATATTGTATCAATTGAGAAAGAATTAGAGCCAGAGATAAGATTTTTTGATGTAACATTACGACTAACTTGTAACAAAATGGGCAATACCAGAATTTTTTAACAGAAAAAAATGCATTTTTCTAGTAAAGGAAATAGATCGAAATTAATCGAAAAATCAACATGAAAAGTTTCAAAAATATTTAGTTTATTAAAATATTTAAAAATAAAAATAGAGACAAGCCCTTTTTTTTGTATAGGATTGAAGTACGTCACAGATGATTCGGCCTTACTGTAAAGTGAAACACAACAATGATTTTGAATTGTTTCAAAAAATAAAGCATTATTTATACCATTTTGTAATAAATAATTTCAAAATGGAATAAATAGTTACTCTTCTGGTCGTGGAAGTTTTCATCATTTTATAATAAAAGCATTGTTTAAAACCAATAAACTATAGGATTTAAGTACGTCACATTTTAAAATTTGACGTTTTCGCGCATTTTTAAAAAGTTAAACTTTGAAATTCAATTAAAAAATAAATAAATAATCATTGTAATTTAAAAATGTTAGTGCGTATATTCCTCTCTAGAGTACCTACCTCTATCGAATAAAAAATAAATGCGGGAATTGATGCCCATTGTTTAAAAAGATAAAAAAATACTAAAATTATCACACACAATTATGGGCTGATTACATAAAACTGAGGCGACACCGCCAAAAGAGCGCTCAAGCGCCAGAAGAAAGACTTTTGGCGAGCGCAACACCAGCGCCGCGAAGCAACCTTGCCCGGGCAGCTCTCGCCGGGCAGAACGACATTCCTCAACGAACGACGGACACTCTGCGCGCTCTGTTATTTCTCTCGTCCTCGTATCGCGGCTAAGCCTAAACGCCACGCGCGTTATTGTTATGTTTTTAATAAATAGTTCATAAAAAGCAATCAGCCTTAGTTTCATTTATCGAGTAGATGGTGTAGCACTAAAATCTTATAATTTATAAGAATTAAATCTAAATATGGGTAATACTGATAAGCTTACGCTAGAAATAGCCACGCTAAAGGGGGAAACAGCTGCACTTATACAGCAGATAGCCGAAATGGGCAGGGATAGACGTAATTCTAGCTCAAGGTACTTGCAATCTCCCCATAGTAGACGGCATAGGTCCCCGCCGGCACACACAAACGGCGAGCTATGTTTTTACCATGACCGTTTCGGGGACGAGGCCCGTAAATGTAAACCTGGCTGCCCCCGGTTCGTAACAATCCAGGAAAACTGAATTCGGCTGTCGGGGTAAACATATCGGCAGCAAATCTGCCGACAGCCGCTAAATCTAGCCGCCTGCATGTTTACGATAGAAAAACCCATTTTAAATTCCTAATTGACTCTGGCTCCGACGTTTCGTGTATTCCGGTCCCTAAAAACAGCAAATCCTTAAAACCTGATTCTTTAGAGCTATATGCAGCAAATAACTCAAAAATTTTCACCTACGGTACCAAATTACTCAGCTTAGATTTAGGTTTCAGGAGAAATTTTGAATTCAAATTTTTAATTGCCTCCGTACCAACCCCTATTATTGGTGCAGATTTTCTTCAGCATTTTAGCTTACTCATAGACTTAAAAAATAAACGTATAATCGATAGCACCACAAAATTCAAACGACAGGGGATAATAGCATCAGTAGATAACTTTTCGGTCAAGGTAATCTCTGGAGATTCCCCGTTCCATAAAATGCTCGGAGAATTTCCAGATTTGTTGAAAGTTAACCCTAATGTAACAAGCATAAAGCACAACACGGTGCATTATATTGAAACGTCCGGACCCCCAGTCTATAGCAAACCCAGACGACTAAATCCTAAATTGCACAACGAAGTAAAAAACGAATTCCAACACATGATGCAGCAAGGGATATGTCGACCCTCTAAATCTCCTTGGTCGTCCCCTCTCCATGTTGTCACTAAAAGTTCAGGTAGCATTAGGCCGGTAGGAGATTACCGAAAATTAAACTCCTCTACCATTCCGGACCGCTATCCCATTCCTCACATACAGGATTTCTCCAATGCTCTCTTTGGCAAAAGTATCTTCTCAAAAATCGATATCGTCCGCGCATATTTTCACATCCCTGTACACCCAGACCACGTACAAAAAACAGCCGTGTGTACACCATTCGGACTTTTCGAATTTCCTTTTCTAAATTTTGGCCTTTGTGGAGCTGCTCAAACTTTCCAAAGGTTCATGAACGAGGTACTTGGAGAATTCTCTTTTTGTTACGTCTACTTAGACGACATTTTGATTTTTAGTGATAACGAGACGGAGCACGAGAATCATGTGCGCAGTGTTTTGAAAAAATTAAACGAATACGGACTCACTATAAACGCTTCGAAATGCGTGTTTAATGTCAAAGAAATCTCATTTTTAGGACACCTAATTTCTAAAGACGGTACAAAACCCTTACCGGAAAAAGTGCAACCTATACTAGATTTCCCCCGACCTACCACCATTAAGGAACTACGACGGTTTCTGGGATTTATTAATTTTTTTCGGAGGTTTTTGCCAAAAATTGCCAGCAATCAAACCACATTGAATGGGTACCTCAAGGGTGTTAGGCAAAATAAAAATACTAAAATCGACTGGACCGAACAGGCAGAAAAAGAATTCCAAATTTGTAAAGAGCTCCTTTGTAATGCTACACTATTATCCCACCCTAAACCAGATGCAAAATTAGTGCTACAAGTAGACGCCTCTGATTTGGCTATAGGAGGTGCCTTGTTCCAATCAATTGATATCGAGTTACAACCGCTCTCGTTTTTCTCTAGAAAGTTATCAGAAACTGAGCAGATATATAGCGCGTACGATAGAGAACTGCTGGCCGCGTACGCAGCAATAAAACATTTCCGACATATGCTCGAGGGCAGAAATTTCACCCTTGTCACGGACCACAAACCCCTTACTTACGCTTTTCGACAAAAAGCGGATAAAGGATCGCCGCGTCAGAGTAGACAACTTGACTTCATTTCCCAATTCACAACAGATATACAGCATATTAAAGGAGCCGAAAACATAACTGCTGACACATTGTCCAGGATAGCCACGATAACCATTCCAAGCGCGATCGACTTTAATGAAATTGCACAGGCTCAGCTGAGGGACACAGAGCTAGGGGAGCTACTAAGAAAGCCTCGGGGTTTGCAGTTAAAAACAGTTACCCTCTCAGAATCCCAAACCCCAGTGTACTGCGATATCTCAACGGGAGCAGCCAGACCATTCATTCCCGAACAATTTCGCAAACAGGTTTTCTTAAACTTGCATAACTTGTCCCACCCCGGCACTAGAGCCTCAACTAAACTGGTCAAATCTAGATTCGTTTGGCCCTCAATTAATAAGGATTGCACCACTTGGGCGAGGGAATGTTTAGCATGCCAAAAATGTAAAGTGTATAGACACACTAAGACCCCCCTCGGTTCCTTTCCTGACCAAACGAGGCGATTTGACCACGTACACATAGACTTGGTTGGACCCCTGCCGCCATCCAGAGGATATAGCTACGTCCTCACCATGATCGACCGCTTTACCCGATGGCCGGAAGCCGTGCCTATCCAGGATATCACTGCCGAGACAGTGGCACAAGCGTTCTACACCACCTGGGTGTCAAGATTCGGCGTTCCAGCGTACCTGACGACGGACCAGGGCAGGCAGTTCGAAAGCCAGCTGTTCCGATCCCTCTGCAGTCTTCTGGGCGTCAAGAGGATCCGTTCCTCTCCTTACCATCCGCAAGCCAATGGACTCGTGGAGCAGTTCCACCGTCCCTTCAAGGCGGCATTGAAGGCCCACACCACGGAGCAGTGGACCTCTGCCCTCCCGACCATCCTGTTGGGCTTCCGTTCCGTCTTCCGGGAAGACCTACAAGCGACCACCGCAGACCTCGTGTATGGGCAGAGCTTGCGCCTACCAGGCGAGTTCTTTTGCCCGTCAACTGACGAGACCACGTCGTCACCCAAGCAGTTCCTGGAGGACCTGAGGAGCTCCTTCGCTGACGTCCGCCCAACCCCCACTTCCAGCCACGGCCAACGCAGTGTTTTCGTGCACCCACACTTGGAAAAGTGCACACATGTCCTGCTACGACATGACGGTGTACGCACACCGTTACAACCGCCTTACGACGGCCCGTTCGAGGTAGTTTCTCGCCGAGAGAAAAACTTCGACATCGTTGTGAACGGACGCCGAACAACGGTGTCCCTCGACCGTCTTAAACCAGTGTTCCAAACTGTAGACAAGGACTATTTGGTTACTCAGCGCGTATCTACGCCACCTCCAAGCAAGTGTGATAGTGACAATTCAAAGACTGTACAAGATACGTCGCCGAATGAGCGACCGGTGACAACACGCTCGGGTCGAAAGATTACCCTTCCCAGAAGATATGTCACATTCCGTTGACACTGGGGAGGGAGTGTGAGGCGACACCGCCAAAAGAGCGCTCAAGCGCCAGAAGAAAGACTTTTGGCGAGCGCAACACCAGCGCCGCGAAGCAACCTTGCCCGGGCAGCTCTCGCCGGGCAGAACGACATTCCTCAACGAACGACGGACACTCTGCGCGCTCTGTTATTTCTCTCGTCCTCGTATCGCGGCTAAGCCTAAACGCCACGCGCGTTATTGTTATGTTTTTAATAAATAGTTCATAAAAAGCAATCAGCCTTAGTTTCATTTATCGAGTAGATGGTGTAGCACTAAAATCTTATAAGCAGTAATCCAGAGCACCATCTCAAAACCATTCGCTGATAGAGTACGCTAAGAAAAGATAAGACCCCATTCAACGTTTATTGATAAAAGATTGACGTTCTACTTTTACAAAACCTTTTCCTAATCATAACTTGTTTGTGAGTAGTATTTTTACAAAACCAAAAAATTTAATACTCCAAAGAAGTAATTACAGCGTTGTGATGATGTGTATTCATATAGAAAAAATTTGCTTCTTTATTCATCGCGTTATAAAAACAAAACAAGTCTAGTAAGACATAGAAACTCGCTCAGACTCACACAATATCATCTATAGTCATAAAACCGTTTCTTCTGTCTGGTATCTTTATGAGTAAATCTCATTTACAAGCAAGTCCCTCGTTCCTTACGAGTCACACGAGGCGAAGATTAGCCATGGAATAAAACGCAACCACTTGTAAGCACCAGGGGGAAACGGCACATAAAAATACTTCCTCTTTATCCAATACACCGAGAAAAGAATCGATTAACTAACACTTCAGAGACAAAAACTAGGTTCTCTCCCCAGAAAGCACTATATTAGTTATGATAAATCATAGCTTTATGAAGGGAGTAATAATCAGTCGTCTGACGTTGCTTTTTCATTTTTCTGTGTCTCGGTAGGAGATTCGTCAGTCTTATCTGCTGAAGAGCTATCAGGATAAGTGCTTTTAAGAGCCCGAGTGGAAGTAGTAAGCTCGAGAAGCTGTAGTTAAGAAAAAGTTTCATTGCCTTGAGTTGAAAATTTTTGTAACTTAAGTAGAATGTATGATGAGACGGTACATTTTAAATCTAGGGATCCAATTATTGCGATTTTGGCTCATCAAGAATAGCGTAGCTTTTGAAAAGAACACAGTTTTAAGAATAAGATCGAAAGGATTCATTTTCTTGAGCGTCATAAACTAGGACACATATAACAATTCAGGAAAATAATCCAAGCGCAGAATGAGTTAAAAGATAATGGAAGGAAATTTAAAAAGAACAGAAGAGTAGAAGATAAGTGTCAGAAAAATTTTTGCATCTATTAACACGACTGCTTATCTCACGCTTGCTTACGACATTTTCGCTTATCTCATCATCTCACCCGTATTAAAGACATAATGTCCGAGAAGTGAAAAATTCCACCTGCTTTAAATGAAATAATATTTAGCCTTATCAACGTCAGATAACGGACTACGAGATTCAAAATTGGATAACTAACTAATTAAGCAGTCTAACTAACATAGTATTTCTAAAGGTTTATGAGGATTAACGGTTTGGATAGAAGTACTGATAGAATACAGTTAATTAGTGTGTAGCTAAGAACGGGTTTTTCAGGATTACACAAGCGAAGTGTTAGTGCTATCAATTTAATGTTATTTGTATGGTTAAACACGGGTTAAGATAACTTAAGTCCAGTATAGTTAAACCAAAAGAATAGGTTAACTATATATGAATTATACAACATTGAAAGAAAATCAGAAATGCAGACGGAATATCTGAAATTCGTTGAAGACGAATAAATACATCAAATCTCCTCTTGTAAAGGGATCACAGGATGCATTCATTTCAATCTCAACCGGTCCCAACTGGTCACGCATCTATTTACTGCCTTCCCCAATTGCAGACGTCATCTAGTCAGACATCAAGATAAAACGTTTATTTGAATTCCGATAAAAGCAACCAGAGAGCTTTCCCTACACATAAAAACCGAGTAGTTTCTCCAACCAACCAACCAAGGAATCGCATCACGAAACATCATCCCATTGAATGGGGGGAGAAGGCACGGATCCTTTTGATGCGGCCTGATATAGAAAGGAAAGCCCGATTTGTTATGAGAAGGAAAGCGATCGGACAAGGAAAAGAAAAACACTGAGCATTAAATGAAGTTAAGGCGGCCGCGGCTTCAATCCATGGATTAATGGACATCTCTTATGGCCCCTGGTAATAGATGATGAAAGGAAGTTTGTGCGCCGAACGGCGCCGGCCTTGTCCTGTATAGCATCGGGTTGAGATGGATTTCCTATCTTAATTCCTATTATGAAATAGTATCTTAAGGGTAAAGAGCTAGGTTAAGATCTTATTTAGGAAATTTAGTGTCTTTACCAAAAGGTTACTCTTTGGTTTCATCTTTAAATGTATTAATTACATCAGAGGTTTGAAAATTGGGGGTTTTGATGCACTTGAAGAACAATGTTCCTAAACGCAAATTATTTATAAAAGCACTGCATTCTATGCTATAGTAAACAAGTGCAATAATAGGGTCAGTATCATTCAAATGAATTAAAACATAAGCCTTCAGCAACAACAACCATTAGTGACACGAAATTGATAAATTCAGAGATAACGTAAGTGGTTAAACCAGGTTTAACACGCTTGGCCGTATCCAAAGTGGGATTAGATCTTTTCAGGTTTCTTCCCATCCCTTCAAACTGTCTTTAGTCAATCCTTCTCTTTTGTAGACGGAATTTAACTTATAAGCCCAAGCTTTTTAAAACACATTGAGTAAGTTAGCCTTAAGAGCAGTTGTTTAGATTACAAAATGACAAAAGTAAGGAAGGTAAAAAAAGATAGATTTTAGAATTCGATCTTACTTAACCCTCCAGAGATAAACACTTTTAAGTCCACAAACAATACATACCTACAGTACGACGTCAAAATCCGATACCTCCAAACAGATACGAATATACGCACTAACGCTACTTCACATTGAGCAGATAGCCTCTCCTATCCTCTCCCAATAGATGCTTTTAACTTATCCACGGACTCACAGACGAAACGCAAAAACTATACAGCAGCTGGTTTGTTCGATAAAGCCGATGGAACGGGAGCCCCAGAACTGATTTGTTTCTTCAGTGGAACTCTTTCGGAGGCGTTCGATTCGATTCCACCCCTCTTGAGCGTTATCTCTGGCAGCCGAGGATTCTGATCTCTTCGAGGTCGCAACGATAAGAGTGTCCACAAACAAGCGAGATACGAAATTGGAAGATTTATGGTATTTACTCGGATTTAGGGGAGTATTTGGAACAATGCCTGCTGCTGTTGTTTTGATTGAGATTTGATTAGTCTTTAATCTTCTAAGATTAAAGCAAAAATAAACAGTGAGCAATATTAAAGTCTATACAATAGATCGAAGAGGGGGAGAAGTTTACAAGGGATTGAATTAAAGGAATATATTTCTTGGTATTCAATGGAATTCGATCTAAAAGTATCGACTTCACTTGTCACCAGTCCCACGGCGCGGCGGAATAAAAAAATTCCTAGTAAATGTGGTAGCATTAGAAAAAAAACATCATACTATGTACGAGCGAATTAAATTATAATTATCTAAAATATTTTCATTTTACACCCGTACATATTATTACTACATCATGGAATTTTACTTGAAGGGATAATAACCTATATAATATGCTTTACCACATAAAAACAGTAGTCCAGAATGTAGATAAAGAATGATTAGTAATTTTAATTTATCGTTGATAAATTCATAACATACTTAAAAGTAAAATGAATAAATTTATAATATAAAGAAGTAATAAAAGCATTAAAATGTACTTTCAATTTGAAATACATACATTTTGAATTATTAAGTGGGACTTTTAATTGCAATTCATTAAAATTGGCAAATGATACTAAAACTTTATCAAGGATGTTGTTTTCTACCGATGTAAACCTACGTATCATCAAACGCTGCAAAAAAGTAATATTACAAACATCTGGTTCCCCATAAAAAAGCTCCAACACAAAAAATACTCCCCAGAAAAACTGTATCACTAAAACTAACTTATCCAACCCTAAAAATAAAAGTGCAGTAGTAGTAGCAGCGTCTTTGATAGCAATTTAGAAACTATCAGGCCTTACAAAACTAAGCCTCCATTTTAATCTAATGCGTCAGTGAAAAAACAGCAAAACTTCGCCCGAATTGCCTAATGTCACGTGTCATTAAGCAGATAGCAGAGCCGCACAGTCTTAAATGGAATCTGGTTGCCGGCCAATTCTCCAATGGGACGGACAAGGTCCCCACACTGGCCCGGTGCTGCTGAGTTGTTTCAGTCCTGATAACTCAACGGGCCAGAAAAGATACTGTGAGGATGTATTACTATTGGGGGAAAATATCATTTTTCAAGGCAGTTTATTAGTTCGTGCGATACGGGGAAACGATATTTTGATTGTTTCTGAAGATAAATGTTCCACCCACCGTGATAAGAATATTGGTAAGAAATGCATTTGGAGAAAAATATACGCACACATTTGTTTAGTTTTGAAGAACATGCTTGTATTTGGTGGTAAAATAAAGCGCTAGGTTATAAAAGTTAAGAGAAAATGCAAAAATTGAACACACTAATCTCAGAATGCATTAAGTTCTAGAACTTAATGCATTAACTACAAGCATTAAAAAAGTACCACTGCAGTAATGAAAAACTTAAGAAGAATTTTCTTCTAATAAAAAATACAATAGGAATGACATACCAGTTTGAAATGCACTCTATGCATTGAAAAGGAGAAGTCGGATAAAAGAGACGAACTTACCTAGAAAATAAAATATAAACATAAGACTACAGATAACAAAAAATGACAATAAAAACAGTTTCTCAAATATCAACACTCTTAACTGTACAACTCTCTCTAACTTTTAACTCTGTTTACAACATCAAATTACTTTATGTCATCTTCGAAACATTTATAAGAAAACAAAATATAGCCCGTACAAGTTGTTGTAATGAAACATAGGCAGTTGGAGGTAGATTTATACAATTTGAAAAATAGTTCACGATGACAAATTTATCATGCCTTATAAGCCTATTACCATCCACACAATGTACCAGAGATGAAATGCATGTCTTGACACATGTACAATATCTAATAAGATCTTTATCAGTTAACTAGAAACTTTCCATTAAAGTACTCTTTAGTAACACACAAATTTTCTCAGAAAAATCAATTTCACTAAACAGGTTACTTAGCTAGTTTAAATTAAAGAGTTCCCTATTAAACACCCGATAATAAGTAATAGAGGTTTTAAATACAACAGCGAAGAAAGGACGGAAAATGATTTACATCGAGAAAATATTCATAATCCTGACTCAAAACAAGCTTTAGCGATATTAACGGAATAAATTTTACGGAATCTAATCATTAGCGGAAAAAGAGAAATATGCTCAAAATATATGATGATTTATTTGAAAGGTTTATGGAGAACTTTAAAGACCTCGACCAGTATTTAACGTATAAAATGTCGATTTTTTTTAATTTTTGAGATAGGAGACTATTGTGATAATGTAAAACAAAAGCGGGAAAAGCATAGGAAGGGAATGAATTATTTCGAGTAAATATGCACCATACCTGAATTTCGGTAGCATTATGATTTAATGCATTCGAGCGTCACTGAAGTGTTATATTCATAGAGTTAGGAAAGAAGAATAGAGGAGGAATCGGGTCCGATTTCAACGGAAGCGAGCGATCCCATGACTGCCTAGCATGTCAAAGCTATGATTTACGAGATTTCACGCTATTTGGCGAGGTTATCGCGCTGTTTGGCATGGCGCTCAGAATATATATATTTTTTGTTGCTTTATAAGTTTCGTATTTTTGTATCAATGCTATCGTATTTTTTATAGTGATGGGCAGGTATCGATACCAAATACTTAAGTACTCGATACCTATAGGTATCGAGTGTATTCGATACCCACAAAAGTATCGATACTTTATTGACATATTTCATTTTAAATTTTTCAATGAAGTAATCTTTATAATACCTACTGTAGATCAAACGCAGCCTGTTTCCGTTTTCATTTTGCAACAACGCTCAAACCCAAGTCGTTAATCATCCGCGAGAGAAATTTGACGCGGCTAGGTTTTTCCCCCGCCAAATCCTTCGCCTCTATCCACCTCCAGGCCCGTAGCTACGGGGCTTTTTGATGGATCGCTTTCAGTTTTTTGAATATTAGTCTGATTATGGATAGGCCCTAAAAAAATTGTCCCTTCAGGTTCATTTCCCGACATTGAAAAAAAGTACTCGATACCTAAAAGTACTCGATACCTATAAGCAGGCCCGTATTTAAGGTTTTTGCCGCCCTGTGCATATCGATTTATTGCCGCCCCCTTTTTCAATATCTGTTTAACGTTCAAGTAACTGTCCCTCCCATTTGACTCTCTTTTAACTCCCTATGACTGTCACCATTTAACTCAATCTTTCTCTGAAATGCTGGACTTTTCCTGTTTTCCCTCTCATAAAGAATTCTTTTGGGGGTCTGGGGGTACCCCCCAGAAAATTTTTGAAAATATACCCCTAGAAAACTGGGAATTTACTCATTTTTGACCCCGTCATGTGAAAACTGTGTGGTACATTTTTTTTTCTAAACTGTATAGTATGTAGCATTTTGAATTGGTGTAATCTGCCGCCCCCTAAAATTTTGCCGCCCTGTGCCATAGCACATGTTGCACGTGCCTAAATACGGCCCTGCCTATAAGTATTCGATACCAAAGTATTCGATACCTATATGTATTCGATACCAAAGTATTCGATACCTAAAATTATCGATTTTGCCCATCACTAATTTTTTATAGTTAAAATATAAATTAGGTTACATTTTTTTTGTAATTTTAATTCCAGTATCTGTTATCTGAAACATAAATGAAATTAACACTACTCTATATCCTATTCTAATTCACAACGATAAAGCACACGCAATATTTAAAGGAAAGCAATTTTAAATTGATGAATACAAAAATTAAAGTAAACTGTTACTTTAAGTGGTTAGAAAGATTTAAAAAATAGTTAATTAATTTTGCTTATATATAGAAGTGCATAAATTGTGTAATTTGAATAGCGAATTACATCCGAAAACATACAAGGAAGAAGTTTATGGATTTGTTAGGTGAATTATCACTTTGAAATTTGATGGTCTACTTTTTACCTTATTTAACTTGGAGACTCTTCCCCTTTCTCATTAAAGCTCGTTAACCCCCTCTACTTATCACTTCGCGATCTTAGCAAACAATGTTGCAAAAACCGAAAAGGCACCGAAAAGCTTGAAACTTCAAATTTTAAATACCCAAAAACTAATAGGAAAAAGAGTGACGGTAATCTTTATTCATAAGAGTATGTGGCTTCAAAATAATATTTTTCTGAAAATAGGGGGGGTCTGATGCCATAAAACCCCAACCAACCAATCTGCTGATTACAGTTTTTTTAATGGCAAACTCGCAACTGAAAAAATATTTTCGAATTAAACATTTGATGGCTTTTGTACTAGTAAATTAAATTAATAAGATTACATTCTACTGATTAGGTTTTGTGTTATGAAATTTCAAGGATATCAAAGCGAAAAATTTTTTATACAGCCCCAGTGATGGAGACATTAATTATTATTACATTATTTTATTGAGGTATTACAATTCTAAAAGAAGTACCCAAATCTTGTACAAATATCCATAATAATATTATTAACAATATTGTTACAAAAATTACATAAATGTAAATATTGGTAACTTATTTTGATACATTTAGCATTATTGTAGCAGCAATCTAAAAATAGTCTTTACAATATGGCAAAAAAAATCCACAGAAACTTTAAAAAATCACAATTATTTAGAAACTGCATCTCAATAATTGGAATATGCATTTATATTATTCCTTAATAACTATTGGAAATTATCTTCTTGAATTCTTGAGAAAGAGGTAAAATAAAAAAATAATAACGCGCTAAAATTAAACCCGCACCAACACAAAACAAGCGCCAAGCTCGATCGCCAACGGCCGCCAAAGCTCATTTCATGACTTAACTTCGTAAAAAACAATTTTCAACCAGAAATATTGATTTGAATGACTCAAAAACACATCCAATTTAATCACAAATCTTCATTTTATAATACTAGAAGTAATTTAACTGAAATTCTGTCAAATTTAATCGAATATAGCTCGTGAAAGTCGAACGAACTCGGCGCGAAGTTTTTTAAAATCCCATTCATAAAAATGTTTCGGAGATATTATAAATTTTTAAGCTCAGAATTTTTGGTCTTTTCCTTCTACATCATAAACAGGTGTTTTTTTCTTTTTCCGATCATTTTTCTATGAGTTATTACGATTTTTCACCTTCGAAATCGACGCGTCTATGGGAGCTCCAATGTTAAAGAATTCTTTTTGCCTAGCATTGATCTTTGGAACACAGGGTTGCCGTCCATGCCGTCTCTATTATTCTTATACCTCTATGGTTATATTATCTGCAGTTTATGTTTTGATATATTTTATAATATTTTCATATATTTACTTCTTTATAAAGAATTCGGGAAGCGGTATAAATCATACATATCCTAATGTAGTCTCATAAACCAAGCTAAAACATTCTTATTTTATTTTATTTTTATTTTATTTTAAAAATACATTGCCAAACAGAAAAGAAATTCCATTTACTTGGCAAGAAAAAAGACACAGTACAACAGACTTATCTTTAATGCACAATTTCTTATACTATTTGAAACATTGAAAACATGATGACGCACTATTTCCTGAAGTGAAAAAGATACCCTTATTCATTTCTCACTTTAAGATATAATATAACTTAAGATATTTCCTCAAATTAAAGAAATTCAAGAATAAAATCTTTGAATATACGGAAAAACGTTTAGTTTGCACATTTAACAGGGTCACTGACGAAACGTATGCTTGTTTTAAAAGTTTTTAAATTAAATTTGCAAAAAAAAACCCGTTGTTTTGTATATTCATGCTTATTTGCACAGCTTGATTTTATCACTATAAAATCTTTGGTTTTTGAAAAGCGAAGAATACTATTTGATAAAGCAAGTATGGCACTTTTATCAAACATTTCAGTCGGTACGATCATCTCATCAAAACAACGAGTGTGACATCAAAATTAAGTTCTTATGGACACAAAACCATTCGGTAGATCTCACAGAGTTACTCCAGAAAAATATCCTTCATCAAAAGGGGAAAAAATAGTAAGTATCCCAGAATACATATGAAAATATTAAGAAAGGCATAGCATTACAGTTCATTAAGTGTCCACCATTTCCTATCTCCATTCCTCAAGAAAAAGTCAAGGCTGTAAAAAAAAACCCTTCATCGCCTGTTGGGCACAAAAAGCACCTTTTGGCTGCTTTCCAATTCCATAAGAAAATCAGGGAATGGACTTATCTACGCTCTTAATATTTTCATCTTCTTCCTCATCATTTTTTCATAAGGACGAGCGGAATGAAAAAAAAAGTAATATCAGTCTAGGTTACGGAAACGACATTTTATAGTTAAAAAGCGATGGTTCTGATAGTTAATTTCTACTGTCAGAGAGCTTGATGAATAGTTTGCGGTGGCATCCTCTGGGCTTTTTTCAAGTGTTATAAATGGCGTGAGCATTGTATATTAACGCTTTCGTTGTCGTGTAGTTTTTGTGAGAGTGGGGTGGCTGTAAATACCCATTATGGTTTGAGAGATCGCTAAATTAGCTTTTTTTTTCTTGGCGATGTTTAAATGAAGTCGATAAAGTGGAATGGTCCGCTAGTTTTTCTTCCCCACAAACGCGATTTCATAAATCTTAAATGCCATGGAACGATTTAAGTAAGTTATTGGGGTTCTTCGTTCAGATAAATTAGCTTTTTTCTTGTTTTTTAAAGAAATCGAGTCTCGCCGCATATTAAGTAGATAAAGTTCGACACTTGAAAGTCTTAAATGGCCAATGCTGCCGTTAAAAGCTTTTAGAAGATCATTTTTTATAGTCAAACCTGTTCTACATTCTCCTTTCTGTTTTGACAGGAATAAACTAACAAGATCAATGAAATTTCAATTTACATCCTTAACTAATAGGACATAACAAACAGATTAGATCGTTGAAATTTAACTTAACATCCTAATTACATGCCCAATAATACAAAATTACTGCAAAAGATGTAACGAAACTTAACAGAATATACTTTTGTAAGAAATTATCATTCAATAAATTAAGTCTTAGGTAAAGGGAGAAATCTATTTCTAGTTTCAATAGACCGGATGGAAATATAAGTCCCACCTCCACCCTCATTAAATAAATTAGTTTTAAATCTTTTAATTAGTTTAAGTAATTATATTTTAAGAGGTATATGTATTTATTATGGTAAACTTAAAGGTTAGGAAAACAGGTAAGTTGATAAATTTTTCGTTTGAATCTAATAAAGACAAAAACGCTTGCGTAATATGCATTAAAGCACTGTATTTAATTGGAAATATTGTGTACTCTATCGAGATCGAGTAAGTGCCCTCCTATATTTGTACGGCTCATACCAACAAATATGTCGAGTTCACGTAACAGAAACTAGAAGTAATTTGACCATGCAATGATAATGAAGAATTGCAGCATCTCTTAAATTTCTAAATATTGAATTTTAATCTATTAAAATTTCTCTCCTGATTCCAAAACTACGCTTGTCTTTTCCCACAAACTTTTTATAAGGTATAATTATGACATATTTTAATACAGAAAAGCTCCTAACAATGTGACGTCAAATGTGCCTCTTGGAAATGTGAGAAACACTGTTTTCATCGAAACACTGCTGTAAGAAAACTAGAGCTCAGACTTTCCAGTCTTTCAAAGCTGGATGATAACAAGCGGGAGCAAGGCACATTTGACGTCACAATCTGTTTCAGCTCAGACAGAAAACATGCTATTTTCAATTGAAAATAACTTAAAATTTAGGCCTTTGAAAGGAAAATTAATATGTTTTTTTGGAGGTTTTAAGCTATTCTGAACACATTTAGATTAAAAAAAATTAACTGCAATTATCCATTATTGGATGAATCTTTGAGCGTTTACGCTGCTTGAGAAGTGACAAAATGAGAAATAGAAAAACTGTATAAAGATAGGATGAACTAATTCAGATTTGAATGACAAGCTGGAAACACTCATGCAGGATAGGTTGGGTAAGAAGTGTCCCTTCGAACACATACTCCAAAACCAGATATTTTAAGGAAAAAAACTCTTTACTTTGAAATTCTCAGAAATCGAATGTAAGCGGAGTTCCTCCAAATCAGAAATAGACCAACTTCCCCAAAAAACGTAGATCTACTTCCCGTGTCAACCACAATTCCCTCTGCCGAGAGAAAAAACCGAAAGAAAGCTACAAAAAAAACTCCGAAAGGGATAAAGTTAGCAGCAAAGGTGACGAAGTGTATAGTCGGACCCTTGCAAGTCGACGAAGCCTAAAAATATTCGAACATTTCTCGAAGTCGTAATTTGGTGGGGAAGAGGAAAGCGGGTTCAGCGAACCCCCCAACTTGCAAACAACGCCTTTTAAAGTAGATGCGGCCTGAGAAGACATTTTTTTCTCACCAGCAGCCTTTCTGACTTGGAGCAACAGAGCATTTTCCAACAAGCATCAGAAATAGAGGATCTGTTCGCTTTGGAAAAAGCAACAAGGACTTAAAATAGAGGAGGAGCAAACATGTTTTGGCTAGAGTGATGTTTCGTAAGTTGGGATTTTTTTTGTAAATTTTGAAGAATGTGGGAATGAATTACAGACCTAAACACGGTTCAATGGTCTTTGAAATGCAGAAAACAACGTCATTTTCCGGAAAATGCTGTCCTTAGAAAATAACAAGTGGGGTTATGTATAAGAAGTAAGATAGGGGGTAAAGCTTATTTTTTAAGTATTTTGTGTTAAAGTAAACTTATCTACTTCCTGTTTTAAGGGGAATAGAACTGACAAGTGACACTTTACCATCCAACTAAAACGTTGAGTTCAATTTATTTATACGATTATCGAAGTTAATGAAGATTTGAAACAAATTATTGGTACTGTGAAATATTAGTAGTTTTTTTGCCTTCCTTATAAGTCAATACTACACTGCAACGTTACTCGACCCTAGCTGAGAGCAAAAAAGGTAGATTCCAGCGCGGTGTCTGAATTTTGAGAGAAATTAAGAACTTCAAAAGGATTTCTGTTTACTTAGTTTTTCTTCCGCGTAGTGAAGTCATATGGTCAAAAAAACATTGCAGTCCAGTATGAATATTATAATAATGTATAAATTTTATATGTTTTACTACAATAAATAACTCTAATAATATAACAATAATAAAAAGGAATTTGAATACATGGTGAAACGTTCATACAAATGAATTAACAATTTCTGAAGAAAGAATTGACTCTTCTTAACATGAAAAATTTAAATTTTTACAGTATTGTTTTTTAAGTACCGGGTCAGAATCTCCAGTATTTGTTTGTCATAAACAGAATTCCTCCTTACTTACTCTAACAAATTCATCTTTGAAGACTGTACTCAAATCTTCTACTCAGCAATATACTCAAACCAAAACCAACTTCAAACAAAATAAACTCAGCACCGAGCAAAAATCAATCAATTTCCCAGCAAACTAAAGCCACTCGAATTTAAGCCCCAACTTTAAACCCCTCGAACATGAATAATAACCTAGAAACCAAAGCCAAATCCCCAAGGAAGCATTTGTCAACCTTACACCACCCGGTCCTCGAATCAATCTACAAGGCTAGAGAAGAGCAGCCCAACTATTACACCGATAGGGGGAGCACTGCGCGTTTGATATTAATTACTCTCGTCACCCGATGCCTTCGCTCGAAGCTAATTGGACCCTCGCCTCCCTTCATTAGCTTCATCTAGCTGGGTTGGAGGATTTTTCCCAGCTTCTTTCGTTTCGGGGATAGTCCGAATCGCTCTCGTTAGCTTCTCGTCTTATTGACACTAACGGGACAAATTCAATTTGGGGATGTCTGGAAATGATTTGGAAGGGAAATGTGCAGGTTGTTTAAACACACTTAAGGTGGGAGAACTAAGATGGAGGGGGTATGAGAGTGTGGATTAGATGGTTACGAGACAAGAAGAACATGCTCACAAAGTTAATTAGAACATGCTCACCCAAATCGAATCAAAATCAGTCGCTTAGGAATTTCGTACACAAAAGGAACAACGTTGCATACCAATGATTACATTAAGTATGACCTATTCTTAAGTTATATAATAAATGAAATATCTCACTGGATGAAGGGTTTAACAGATAAATAAGTTATATTAAGATGACAAGTTAGTGGTATCTACATTTTCAGAGATATTTTTCAAGAGTAAAAAATTGTTATTAAAAATTAATTGTTTACGCATTTTTGTTGTAACGAGATCAAATCAGAAATATATTTATATATTATACTTGAATACTTTTTTGAGGGCTTTATTGTACCCAATGAGAAGAATTGCATAAAAATTTTCTGAAAAAGATTATTAAAACTAATTTCAGAAACCAAGAAAACTAACACATTATTTCTGTTTTTAGAAACCGGTTTTTTGAAGATAACAAATACCATTTGTATCCTTATAGATAGTAAATTTCTGTGTATCCCAACATCATGTAATTACTTTAAATCATTACTTAGACACATTTGTGTTATGTAGTGGAGTGGACCAGGACAACATGCAAGTAGAAAAGTAATCCCAAGTTGAAGTTCAAGTTACTATTTGAGTAAGACTAGTAAATCTAGTGATAGTACTAGTGAATCTACAACAGTTAGCTAATGCGTTTTGAAAGAATATTCGATTCAAAAGAACAGAAATTCAAGATTTAAAGAAGGCGATGAAAACTTTCACTTGAATAAAAAAGAACCAGCAGAAAGCTACAGAGCTCTATCTCATCAAAGAAACCCCTTTAAAAAGGCCAACGAAACTCCAAAAAGAACCACTAAAAGGGAAACTCGACTTTTCCACACCAAAGAAAACCACCCTAACAGAAAGAACTAATATTTCCACCGAAACGCTTCAAATCAGACAATAAGAACGGCCCACATTTCTTATACTCCACTTCATGAACCGTAAACGAGATAAGAAAGAAAAGAAATGAAAGAAACCTATTAAGAGAAAGGAACCTTTTCCAAGTCAAACACTCGGCAACACGGAAGGACACTCAATCCCGCAAAAACATTAGCGCGGACACGGGGTCTCTTTCCTTTATTTCACGGACTCCATATAGCGGTAGTCGTGTTTTCTTTCAGTACACCAAGGAAAGGGGAATGTTAAAAACAGCCGTGTTTTGGAAAATAACAGTCGGATATAAATGTGATCTAACGTTTCATTTAACTCTCAGACGGGAGTTACAATTGGGGGGAGTTAGAGGAGACGGTGCGGTCGATTTTGTCTCCCCACCTTCGATTTTTTGATGGCGGATGTATATGTAAGAGTCTGTGTATAAATACTCTTGTCATTCTAAATTTGATATACAGTAGAGTTACACGTTAACATGAGGAGTATTTAAGGTTGTCGAAGATATGGTATTGAAGAGATTTAAATTAAAAGAAATTGAAAGGTATTTATCCTGTAGAAATAACTTACGATTATTCTTTTAAAAAAACTCGAGGGGGTAGTCTTTTAATAATAACATACATATGCTACAACAGAACGTCTGTACAACGACTGGTAATAAAATTAGGGATTGCTTTATCATAATGATAATTTTATTAGTTATAAATGTATCGCATGTTGTTCGTCCCAGAAGGCTTCGGTCTAACAAGGTTCTAACTGTATTTGTTTTTAGGGTGTGCCTTTGCAGTCTTTGCGAGGGTTTTTAGTGAGTTTAGACTTCTTTTTTCGACGTTTATATTCAGAATTTAGGCACAATATGTTGCATGACTCTAAATCAAATGATAAAAGTACAAACTAAAATAATAAAAAAATATTTGAAGCAAAGCAAAATATGGTTTTAGTAATTTTTTAGATACTTAAAACTAAATTAACTTCAAAATAAAAAGCACGTCATTAATTTCGACTAAATAAAAAGGAAACAAAATTTCAACATACTAAGAACAGCTGTATTGAAACACTTGTTAATATTTATGAATAAAAAACTATCAGTTTGTTTTAGATAAAAGCTGGATGGCCCAAAAACTAGAATCTAAAAATACTCCGTGGGATATTTTCTGCTCGCGATAGATAAGTCAACTTGAAAACAAAAGTTGGAAGCCTTCCTTATAGGCTTATTTTAAACGAGCCACCTATTAAAATGGCTTAAGAAAATCATTCTAAAGTTTGAGACTTTCTGATTGAAATTTCATGGCATCATGCCATGCCATGAAAGCTTTCCATAAAAATTAAACATCGACGGATGTTAAGTTCTCCAGGAAAAACAACCGTAAAAACAACGGATAGAATAAAAAATTTCAACATTTTAAAAACCACAAGGAAAGCATGTTTTATCTTTTCTTTCCCCAAAAAAATTTTTTAGGGGTTCGTCTTATTTGGAAATTAGAGAATAGAAGATAAATGCTTTTTTAAAGTAACCTTTTTCCTTATTTTAGTGAAAGGTGATAAGTTAAAAAGAAGAATACATTAAAGATAAAAAGCAAGAGATAAAGGTAAAACATCGCAGTCTCTTTTTTCTAACAAAGCCTGTCGCTTTCAACATAAATGAAAATTATTTTTTATTCAAATGTCAGCCAGGTAAAATTTAAATGAGCAAAAGAACGGAATAGAATACATAAGTAATTGAGCATGCTTTTAATTTATAAAACGGCTGTTTTTTATTTGAAGCTTTTAACTAAAATTATGTATGTATTTCAAAGAAAGATTAAAACTGTGAAACATAAGAAATACAAAGATGTTAAAGTAAAACTCTAAACACTTGGTAAGTTTTTTTTCATGTGAAAAGAAAACATTTCAGAATGTGCACATTCAAATGAAATGGATGGTGTAAAGGTAAAACATGTAGTGTATGTCCAAAATTTTCTTTTCATTTCTCTTCAAATGATACCCATGGGAACATATGCAACGAGATATTGTCACAAGTTAAGCACAATAAATGAACCAAAAGGGAATAAAAGGAGATGAAAGAATCATTGAAAAGCTTTTCAAGCATCATTTAAAACCCCTTTTTCATCTCGACTCCATACATTAATATTCGATATAATGTGTTTTGTATCTTTATACTTTCTTTAAATTTTATTTCGTCACAGGTGAAAATAATACGAAGGTATCTCTCTATATTAAAAAAAAGTAACAGTGACCGTCACCGCCGCTGATTTTGAAAATTTTATTTTTTAACACTTTGAACTATCACTACGCAAAAACTATTTGAAGGAATATTATGAAATTTTGACCATTGGTAGACAAATGTATGAGGGTCATTTCAGTTTCCAGACCTAATTATTAGATAATTAGTTCTGGAGTTATTTAATGTCAAAGTCGAAAATTATTTTTTTCGGCTGCGAGTTCGCCCGCAGAAAAATCTATTTACAGCAGAAACATGATTTTTTGCAGACACATGCTCTTAGGTATGAAGTTTTGCACCTCGTCGCCCTTTTTTCGAATTTCGAATTATTTTTGGAGTAATTAAATTCTTAAGTTTCGAAATTTTTTACTCTTTTTCGGTTTTTTCGTTTTAATACAAAAACTAATCACAGTAGAAATATGATATTTTAAACACGAATACAATTATTTTTTATAGAAAGATTGGCGTTTTCTTTTTTAAAAAATTCGAATTATTTTTAGAATTATTAAGATTCAAAGTTTCAATTTTTTCATGTCTTTCTGGTCGTTCACTAGAGAAACAGCCGATTTTTATGTGAGTCTGATTTCTTTTATTTCCAACGATTCACTAGATACACGTGCATTTCATAAATTTAAAAGATATTAATGGCATGCTTTTTCTCTAAGATAGTTGATGATAACTTGTAGATTTGCTGGATATTTTAAAAAACATTTCGATTAAATTATTGACAAGTTAAAACAAGGATATTTCAGTTGCAGTTTTATTTTGATATTTTTGTAGTTATGGTCCGGATTAAGTTATTGATAAGTTCGAGAGATAAAAGTTTCGATTTTAAATTATCATAAACTAAGCCGAAAAGTTCCAGGTTTTACTGGATAGTTGAGATGAAACAAGCGAGCTCTGCTCGCTAAGATCGCGAAGCGATCTTCAACGAACTGCGAAGCAGTTCCGGGGGTTGGTGAGCGATAGCGAGCAGGGGGCAGAGCCCCCTAGTATATAAAAGATTAAGTACTTCATAATTCTACTATTATTTAGGCCTTGAAAATGTCGAGACTTTTAGAGTAGAATAAAAATATTTGACATGAGAAAAAGAGTGCACACTTTTACAATTAGCGACAGGTAAAATGGTATTTGGTGGTATTCAGACTAGAGAGCATTTTTTGTTGTTAACTGGTATTAATGCTCGCAATAGTTTAGAAGATGAAAATTTCAAGTTTAAAAAAGAATATAATTATAGTGTTATCTTTATTAGAAATGCAGCTTTTAGCGGTGGTTGAACTTAACTAGATTCGGTAATGCCAGCAAAACCGATATAGAGCTTATAAATGACCAGTCATGAATGAAAACACAGACGAGTAACACAAATATGTCCCCATTATCTCAGTTCTAAATGCTGACACCCATCACTTCACGCTCACTGCGTCCGTAACTGAAAGAAGTCATCTGATAATGTATCTGATCCAGTGAGCCGTTATGTGAAATGTGTGAGGTCGCATTCTTGACCAATAAAGGAAAGGAATGCATCGTATGGAAGAAAGTGCTGCGACAAATAGAAAGAGAAGAATAAGAAACTTATGAATGTAATGCAGGACAAAATGAAAAGGACAAGATATCCAGGGAACTAACAATGTTAACCTGCAATGTGCAAAATATATTTTCAGCATCAGAGTGAGAAAATGTTTTGAGAAAGTACCCCATCATATCATGTTAGTGAAAGAATAACTTTGTGAAATATTTATCATTGTAAGCTTTCCAATTAATTCAGAATTCATTGAGTCTTTATTGCTGTCATCGTTCAAATATTTTAAAACTAATAAATAAAAATATAAACTACAAAATCACTAATAATCTCTCTATTCTAAAAAAAAGTTTTTTGTAAATGGTTTCCAGAGAAAGGCTTTTTAATTACTGATCCGTATAACATGTTTTTGGTATCAAACTGTTCGGATTCTTTTGAGGATGTGCAAAGTGCCTTTAGAATTTCTAAAAAAATTCTCAATTCTAAGATATTTCCATTTTTCTGGATTACGGATAAGGTTGCAGTTAACAGCAAGAAACTGTCGTACAATTTATTATACCTCCAATCACAATGACCAACCGACGCTACTCATTAACGATGAAAATAATTCCTTTCACGCTTTGAAAATGCGCTTCAAAATATGTACTTTCTGAATAAAATATTTTTAAAAGACTGATAAGAGTTTTCCAGAAACTCACAGATCTACTATTCAAGTATAGAATTTCACACACCAAAATTAATTGTTTGTAAACATTGAGTGCAATGTAGATTTTGTCTCTTATCATTTTTAATAGCTTAAATAGTATTGTTTAAAAAGTCTGTTTTAAAACTAAAACTTGAATGATAAAACACTAGATATTTTGACGAGTTACTAGGTACTATATTAAATTTAACAGATTCATTGCTGAACGTTTTTGTAAATATTGAATAACAATAGCACGAGCAGACTTGATGGATATTTTCAAGGAAAACGTGTTGATTAAATTATTGATAATTTAACCAATAAATATTCTAACTTTTAAGAGAGTGTGCTTCAAGAAAGTTGGTTGAAGTTTTTTCTACAAATTGTTATAACGAATGTTTTATAAATAAATAATTTTAGTGAGCAGGGTTTTGTGGGGATTGCGAAGTGATTCAAAAGGCCCTGCGTCAGCAGTTAACGGGGGTTGGCGAGCGATAGCGAGCAGGGGGCGGTAGCTCCCTAGTGAATCAAATAAAAATTTATTCATTAGTCCTTGAAAAAAAAGT
Organism: Tetragnatha versicolor; assembly: GCA_024610705.1. NCBI lineage: Eukaryota > Metazoa > Arthropoda > Arachnida > Araneae > Tetragnathidae > Tetragnatha > Tetragnatha versicolor. Next base: position 45,914,389 of record JANDEH010000008.1, read on the forward strand.
TTTTTAGAAAAGCATTCCCTGTTATTTGTAACGGATATACATAGTATTCCTGAACTCCATGGCATTCTTTTAAGTTCATGGAATATTTTTGATTTTTTATCACACCATCCTCGAACTTCATTTCAGCGGATTTTAACTCTTGGATCCTTCATGGATGGTAGCTATATTTTTTTAAAGTTCTCATGCGTGCTTGTTTCTATTTATGCATGGGGGCCCAAAATATTGCATTACAGGAACTGAAATTTGCTTCATTACTGCCACAAAATCTAATTACCCTAAATTTTTGAACACGAGTGTAATTATTTGATCCCTAGCCAAGCCTGAAGTCTAGTTCAAATGAATTTCAATTAAATCTCCCATGCTTTCATGGTTTCCATCACATACAGAAACCGTTACCGCCTCATCCAATTAGCACCGTCATCCGTCATACACCGTTTCAAAAAAAATCCTGCATGCAAATCCGTATCATGCTAATAACCCATATCTCGCCACGTGTCCCCATAGCCATACTGTACTTTGATAAAACCAAAAAAAGAAGAAAATATGTTTCTTAAAGAGAATGACTGACAGCCGGTTAACCCAACGAAAACGCCAAAAAATTAACAAGGGCTTTATCAAAGTTCAGTATGGTTACACGCGTCCCCAACCGTGTCTAAATAAAGCGACGAATGTACCTTGCGGAAGGGTTCGGAAAGTGGATGGATGCTGTTTTCGCAGCTTTATTTATCGGGTTGTCTTCTGGGCGTTAGCACGGGAAGGTGGAGTCATGGGGTTGAGGAGGTGGTTTTTTTTACCCAGAGCTCTTCTGGGAATCGGTGCTTAGGAGGGAAAATATTTGTCCAGGGTGATGTGGGAAAGAGTGAAATTCGATCGAGAGGGGGAAACAGACGGTTGGCTGAGTTCATTGTACCTACTACAAACGTCATTTACTAGAAAAATTACGGTGTTTATAAGATGACTTTTACTTAACACTGAAAAGTTGTGAATTAAAAAAAATATTTCACTATAATAAAATTTAAAAGTACATTAACTTTCAATATTAGAAGAAAGTCATTTAAAGCGTTTAATCTAGAGTTGATATAATAATTAACTTATTTCTCTTTATTTATGAATGTCTTATTAAAGGGTTGTAACAACTTTGAATGTGTTCGATAAGGTTTAAAAAGTAAATTTGGCGAGTTGTACAGAGTTTGGAAGTGAAAGGATCACATTACATTACACATTAATGAATAAAGCGACATATTTTCTATCAACGTAATTCAGGAACACAATACTATTAACATTAAAACAAGGAAGGTAAAACAACAAAAAGGTAACACAGATCTTTTGGAAACAAAAATGATCACTACAGTGAAAAAACCCCCCGTCTCTGTACAAGTTGTTTCTCTACACTTAAATGTTCACATTCATGTAGTACTTATCCCATAACTACAAACCTCTCTTAAGGTTTAATGTGGCATCAGAAAAACAAGAGTCAAACACGTGAATCAACCTAATAAACGAAAAGCGATATTTTAATTGAAGTAGTTCTACACTCTACAACACCAAAACTAATTGCGAACAAAATGTTAGAAAAAACACTCGAGGTTAACTTCTCTGCGTGTTATAAAACGTGACCTTTTTGAAGCGCTTTTTTCATACATCGTGTTTATTTGGTTGACACGTTCTGATACTAGAATTTGCAATCATCGCGTTTCATATAGAACAGCAATGAGAATATAACCCCTCAATTCTATTCAACTACCTAATTTAATTAACAGCAATCTGTAACTACCTGGATTTATTTTTAATAATAGACAGCAAATGTGTAATGGCGACTCCTTTAAAATATTAAGTAGAATGTATTCTCTACATCGAATCAAAGAAATCTCATCACTCCCTCATCTTCTTATCCCACCCAAATCTTCAAAACATCTCCATAGCATCTGATAAATAACGTCAAATCCAATTCCACCTCTTTACTCCAAAAACTCCCTCATAATAAAGACGATGACAATAATAATTATATCCCACCCCAATTCCCAAATATTTGCAGGGCAAAATTGATTGCAAATCCCATTTACTCCCGGGACTTTCGCGTGGACATCACGTGCCTACCTTCGTGTTTTATCGCGTGGCCTTGACCATTGTGCCTGCTCCTCCTCTCTCTTCTTCCTTTTCCCTCTCCTTCTCCTGACTGAATACCGCTCTGGATGTTAGCTTTTTCCGCTGCGTCTTCCATCTCGTCTTATCGGTCTTGTTTGTTGAGGTGGTTTTTTATATGGTAGAGGGATACAGATTGAAGGGTGATGGGTATTGTTTGGTGTAATGGATCGGAAATTGAAGTTCCGTTTTTTTATCATTGTTGTTAGTAAAATGTTATGATCCAGAGACAACTTCGAAAAAGTGTGTCAACCTGAAGTCAAAGGTATTATAGAAATTTTCGGACTCATACTCCCTTCCTATAGGCTCAGCCAATACAATCTTCGGTTTTTCGGATACACTGTAGCAATTAACCAGAAGCAAAAATCACAGCTACCAAGCACTTTCAGTAAAAATTGTCTTATGATGAATTCAATACAATTTAAGAGATAATTTGACTGTTTGAAAACATTTCAATCTCTAAGAAATGAGATGAAATCACTAAAAAGATCGGTTACTTAAAAAAAAAGATACAATTTAAATATTTTATTAGTTAATAACAAAATTTAAGAGATTTTAAACGGATTAAATAAACATGTTATAAGGTTAAGAGAAAATGTAGTATATTTTACCGTAGTCAGAGGTTGTTTATGTTTAAAATACTAATACACGCTTAATGCAAATTTAATCTGAAGCAAAGTGTGTATTTGAATCTAAAAGGAATTTAACTATCAGGAAATAGGAGGGGGTGCACATAACTTCAATCAATAAAAAATTTATCAAATATTTAAGTTTATCTTTCGAAATACCAAAGTAATCCTTATTTAATGAAGCATAAACAGCTTAATGAAGCAGCAGCGTAGGATATTTACCAAAGAAGGGCTTCAGTGAGAGGCATTATCTTCAATGTGAAGAGTATAAAAGCTTAAAATTATTCGCCCCAGGACGTGAAACAGATTGGGAATGCGTTTTCGAGAGCTAGGCACACACGGCAGTTTCTACCGAAAATGTTCCAAGGAGTAGGTGCGAAAATGAGATTAAAACGTGGGGGAAGAGGTGCTTAGTTTTCATTAGTTTCTCCAGCGCTAACGATGTTTTCCTTAGGCATTAGTGAGATTATGTAATGAACTAACAAGATGATTTTGAAAATTTAGTTAGAGACTTAGTTAAGGGTTCTTGCCTAGGTTTTTTTCGTGTGGGTCCGAACTAAATATACAATAAGGGGATTCCTATAATTTTTGAAGGTATAGAGCTCAGGTAATTGCTTTGAAAGGGGTACATGATCTAATGATTATAAAATTAGTTCAAATTTTTTTTGGTACTATAAGATAATTTTTTCAGCGAGGTAAATTGAGGAATGAAAGAAGGAAAAGAAAGGAAATATGATTTTGCAAGGAATCCAAATAATAAATTGTATGGAGTTAAGTAAAAGAAGGGAATATAAGGATATATAGAAAATGTTATTTGGTTGTTAAGTTTTATCCAGTTGAGCGTCAGTTTCAGCAGTAAAGTAAATGGGCTTTGGCTACAGATTCTCGTTTTAAGCGACACGATCGACGGGATAGTGCTTCAGTATCGTTTACTTTATAGAGTAATGAATTATTTATTATTAATGGGTCAAATAATGACGTTAAAATACAATGCCACAAAAGGAAATTACTTAATAAGAAGGATTTTAGAAATTCAAGAACCACCTTCTTAATACCACGCTAAACATGAAAATTATTTAAACGAAAACGGACGCAACATTTCCGTTATCTATCACGCTAAAGCTCTTTTGGACGCCAAATATTTAAATATTGTCAAATTTCTGTAGTTGTTAAGTATATAAACGTGTATTTTAATGTGTTGGTTCGCAATTTTTAGTGATATTCCTAATATCTGCCATACAGCATAATAGACGAGAGAAAAACACCAAAAAAATTCCAAACACCAAAAGTTCATTGCACCAAATTTATTTTTTACTTAACGCGTTCCCTCTTGGACTACTAGTTCAAGATTCCACTCACACAGCCAAAACCAACTTTTCATAAAAAACACTCAAAAAAAACTCCACTCAACTAGTATTTACTCCTCGACTCGGGGCCGCAGAGAAACAAAAGGCAACTCTCAACTCGAGGGATTTATTTTGTACATAAATCTGCACACATAACTTCGACGTTCACACGTTCCCAAAACCCCCCAAAGAGAAAGAGGGAAAGAGAATATGAGAGGGGCATGTCTTGGAAGGGAGCCAGCGATTCCCAAAATAGTAAGTGAAACTCGTGGCCTTTTCTTTTTCTTCTTGAATGGGAGTTGGGGTATTGATTGGTCCGGGAACCGCATATCACGTGAGGCAGTCAGCCCCCTTGTCTGTGGACTAAGTGGACAACTTTCTCAGCGGATTTGATCGTGATTAATTTGATTGTCGCGGAAAGAGTCGGTTAGTAGGATTAAGCAGGTTTGTTAAGTAAAAGTTTGCTGCTACTGTTTGGTAGTAGTTCTGTCGGTTTGTGTAAATTGGAGAGAGGTGTAACGTAATTTTGTTTGAGATTGAGATTCAATTTATTAAGATTGTTTTAAATAAAATAAATATAAGCTTCGTTTCACTGGAGCTAGTTAAAGTCATTTTCTCTTTGCTTTCTATCCAAAATAATGTGTAATCCAGTATTTAGACATAAAAAATGCATATATAAGATCAATTTCTTATGTCACATGATAAAAAACAGTCTAAAAATCACTTAAAATACTAAATAAATTATTTTTTCAATAAAAATTCTTCATTACATATTTAGATACCCTAAATCTAAATACGTACTTTTCTTTAAGTATTGCAAATCCACTGTATTCATTTTGTTATAAATATGCAAAAGGCTATTTATTTTCAAAACTTAACTGAATTTTGTTGATTAAAATACAAATTTATTAATGCAATTGGGGGTTTCAGGCAGTAAATATTAGAATAAATTAAAGTTATCAGCGTGCAAGATTTCACATGTCAAAGGTATATTGATTTCAAAGGAATAAAAAGATTCGTCATCTACCTATAAACAAGAGTGCTTTAACATTTTTAATCGTTGATCGCCCCAAATATAGGATACAATGACAATATCGGGATGTCTAGGATTGAAAGGGTTATGCATTAAACGTGACAGAAGGGTTAATACGACAAATTATAAAGACGACTTAATTTAACAAAATAAAATTGAAAATGGTATCCTAATTTATTAAAATATAATTATACACAACATAAATAATAAAAAATATAATACAACAACAAATAAGGAAGTTGCATGTGTCAGATTTTCAAAAACAAACAAGAGTTCCGTATGGTTTTTTGTATGGTAAAATGAAATATCTAGTCAATTTTTCAAAAAAAATGTACAGGTAATTATATATTTTAATTCAAAAGTAGAGAAAAAAACACGTGACAGAAAACGCTTATTGGTTAAAGATGTCAACAATCATACCATCAACTCCATTGCTTTCCAACAATGTTTATCGTATGATGACGTCAACATACGATGATCCCAAACTCTTGGCGTTTTCACGTGCTTTTAAAAAGTGGGTTTTTGTTAATTGTTTTGGCAATCAAAAAATTTCTCGATCGGCCTCAAATTTTGGGTAGTTGCTTATTTTTGCAAGAAGAATCGATTTTCTTCGATGCTAGAACTTTAGGAGGAAATAATACTGCTTTCAAAGAAGGTTTAAAATACTCCGATAACACGACAAATCGCTCTGAAACAGTAGTGTATATTCCCCACAAATTTATATACCACATTATTACAGAACTAATAATACCACACAAATTTATTTCCTAATAAAACAACAACAAAAACGGCATGGAAACAACCAATTACACAACGACAATCCCCACCACTCGATACTTTCACAACAAAGACTCAAAAAATCCATTTACCTTATATGGATTTCACGCAACGTAAATCACACCAGCAAAATAGTTAACGATATTCCGGAAACACGTAGTTCAAAACGAGGGGCGTCGTACCTCAATTTGCGACAACAACGGGGATTCTCTGTCGCTAATGAAAGTGCCAGGCATTCCTGCGGAAACATAATCCCTTCCAAATGCGACATACGGCATAATTAGTTCGACACCAGCATTGAGGGATAATGAGAGAGGTAGAAGTAAAAACGACAGTTTTGTTTGGAGGATATGATGCCAACGGTGAAATGCCAAATATTTTGGAATAACTCGATTGTGCGTGAAATAACTCGGTTATATCGATAGGCTATGATGGAAATTGGTTTGGTTATTGTTTTATGCGGCTATGATAGAAATGGGACAAAAGAAGTTAAGTTATTTGCTTGAAAGGGATTCCTGTAACATTTTATTTTTAACTTTCTAAGTTGTGTTGTTTTAATTTAATTTTTGAAAAGTTCTTTGCTTGTATGGTAACATAACCTGATATTGCCACAAAATTGTCAAAATTTCAAATTTAAGTAACACGAAGAAATGCAGTGAAATGCTTGTAAAGCAAATTTTAATATAGTTAAGTTTAAAGTAGAATGAATTAGTAAACGGGCAAAATCTTGTGCGTTTATTACAAATAATTTCTTCGGTTGAACTCAATGCATATATTTAAAGCAAATGCTTTGATTCACTTTTAATTTATCTATTTTAACTTTTTTATACTTTTACTTACTCACTTTATGACTTTTTTATAGAATAAAAACGAGTGAGGATTTTTTTTTAAAATTTGATACGCAGAAAATTCAAATCGAAATTTAAAATAACATGCGATACTAAACGACTAGTTCACTTTCTTCACTTAAAGGTATAAATCTATACGTGTTATTCACAGCTGAAAAATCAATATATCTCACAAAATTTGAAAGCTCATACACAATGTGTATAAATGATGTGTATTACACATCCATAGCAGCACAGCTCATACCAAATATGTCAAGTTTACGTAACTGCTACAAGCAAATACTTTCAAACTGATTAGTTATTTGTAAAATTTACACTAAAATACGTTTCGAAACTAACTAAAGGAATTGGAATTAACTAAGCAGTCCTGTAATTGCAAGCAAATGGTTTAGGGTTGCAATTTCGTAAGCAGGGGATGTTATAACTCGCGTAATCGATTGTTCTTCGTGCCAGGATTAGAGAGAAAGGAATCTGAATGAGATAAGTCGGTGAAGAATAGTCATAAATATATCCCCGGCTTTTCTAAACACGTGTTCAAAAGATGATGCTATAAATAAGGCGACGGAACAGTGTATTGGAGGAGGAAGAAGAGAGCGAAGGCTTATCTCTGAACGGAAGCGTCCTATACAAGTTTTTACCTTGAAAAGTTTAGCTGCTTTCGAGAAGCTAAAGCATAGTTAAGTTAAAAAATATTGGTGGAAGTAATAGAGAAATTTAAGGAAAAACTCAAAATAAAAAAGTTAAATGTTGTTATCTAATGTAAGAATGGAAGTTTAAAAAATTCGTAACACACTTTTAAGTGAGAAAACTCCAGCTCTCAAGCGTCGCCTCCAACCGTGGACCGGTTTCGCCCTTGTTAGGGCTCATCAGCACGGTATAGGAACTCCTTCCTATACCGTGCTGATGAGCCCTAACAAGGGCGAAACCGGTCCACGGTTGGAGGCGACGCTTGAGAGCTGGAGTTTTTTCACACATTCCTCTAACCAGAGGTTACTGGTGAAGAACTCTTCTTTTCACACTTTTAAGTGTTATTACAAGCAAGATGAGCACGAAATTCAACGGTAATTATTTTGAAATACTAACTGCATTACTTAAATATATTTTAAACTATCATAAGGAAAATAATAGGATGAATACAAAAAAACTATCTATTACAATTATTTTGTTAACTTTTATAGGTATACCAAATAAAAAACTAACACGTAGACAAATTCGAGGCATAAAGTTTTTCAAATGTCATTTCAATAACTGTTTTACAAATGATAAAAATAAAGATACAAAATTAGACATTTTATTTAATAAAGTTTACCTTATTATTCATTTGTATTATAACTTAAATCACACATTACTGTTTAACGGATTTAAAAATATTTTTTCAAATTTCTAGCAAATATTTGTATTTAGCTTTAATCAAATATTTGAACGGGTCAAAAATTTAATATCTTGAGATTGCTTAGAAGAAAAAGATGTTAGCAACTCGGAGGAGAAATTCCTTACAACAGAAAATCAATGGAAGTTCTAGAACATCATCTTAGACAAAAAGTGCCGGCAAAACCTTTTATTTTTGGAAAACAATCAATAAACACTCCAAAGGCACATAGTAGTTTCATGATGAAATTGACGTAAAATATAATTTTTTTCCTAGACGTTCAGTTTTATTAAAAAAACTTGAAAGATATAACCTGTATTCAATACTATTATGAAAACTTAGTTTTGGAATGGAAGGGTTTGAATTAAGAATTTGTTCTTCGTTAATTTGTTTAGTCTGTGACCATAGCATCAGACAAACATTACTAAAAACTAAAGTAAAGCACGTAAACATTTTGGCTAATAATCAAGGCATAAAATGCGTTTAAAACTTAGTTTAGGAAGGGACGATTAAAGTTGAAGTGAACTATGAAGGATAGAAAACCTTTAAAGATATCTACTCGTGGAAATAAATTTACTATAAAGCCGGTGAAACAGAAAAAATAAACAGCAGAAAAAGGATCATAAGATACAATTTGTAAAACTACAAATAGTAAAGTAGATTTAGTGTTAAAGATCGATAGTTTATTCTAGAGAAATTTCAACTGGGGAGATATTTTTTTTATCAAGGTGAAAAAGTTGTCGGAATTAAGATTTTTAAATGGATGATAAAATTGAATACATCGAAAAAAAATTTCATAACCGAAGAATTGTTATTACAACATTATTAACTAATTAAAAAAATAGTTCGACCGAAATCAAGTTTTTTAAGGCCTAATAATTTTCCAGTACACTTTAAGTGGTTATGGGATTATATTTTTAAATAAAATTATATATTAATTTTGTACACAAGTTATTTATGTTGTGTTTATCATAAAAGTATACAATTTAAAAGAAACTAATTAAAACAATAAAAAATTATGACAAAAGAGGCACCAGTTTATATTTTCACACACCACGAATAAATTTTCTGAAGCACACGTGAGTTATCCAACACTTTGGTACACATCCAACTTACAAAACCGGTGCGGGGGGGAACACTCCGAAGGAAACAAAAACGTAAACAACAAGAGCTCCCTACCTGAGCTTCCGAGCGCGCTCTAGCTCCAAGCTCCTCCAGGGGCGGATAAGAGGATCAGAGGGCAGCAACCAAAACACGGAAGGAACAAAAAGGAAGAACAACACCACAGGACCATCCAAGGGAAACGAGTGAGTCCGAGGACGAAGAGCGAGCACTTTGCGAGCCGAGCATATACTCAGACACTCAATCGATGTGGCCAGATCCCGAAGTACGGGTATGCGGCACGTGTGGATGCAGCGCCATCATCCAACCAGCGCGAGAGAGCGTCTTGAGGTGTTCTCTTTCGTTTTGGACTCCTGGAGGTGCGATGCTTTGCGAAAAGTTGGCTTTTTCGGACACTTTTCCGGAGTTTTAACTAACCGAAGAGAGTGGAGTTAGGAGAAATGCTGAAGAAGAGGAAGGATGTGGATGGGTTTGGTTTTTATTCCCACTGCGGTTGGGGATGTAGGTAGGATGGGGAGTTTTCCCCTACGTTGTTTGGGGAGATGATGGAATTTTCAGATATTTGTTTTGTACTTTTCGGACAAGCCGACAAGTTATTTAGTTTGGGTTTGGGAATAGTGGAGAGAGAAATTTGTGTCATAAAAAAGATCAGTTAAGACATAGTGGCGGATGGGGCATGAAGAGGATACTTTTCAAAAAGTATGAACAGACACAAAATGGATCGCTTTAAACCTTCAAATTCCTGTAGTAAAATTCATTTCATTGAAAAAAACGTACTCCTTTACTATCACCCAACAAATTCTGGAAAATTATTATTCAGAAGAAATTAATATTAATATCAGCTAGTAAAATTATCATACTAGTAGTTAATGATCATACTAGTAAAATTAATTAATGTAATGACTCCATGGTAATTGCAAGCAATTTTATTTATTTTCTTTACTTTGTTAGTTCTTTTGTGTGAAACTCTCTATTTTTTTGTTGAAAAAAAATTAAATTTGCATATAAACCAAAATGTTAAAAAAAAATTATTAATTTACAGATCTGGTGGTTATATTTTAAACCTGTTATTAAATGGTTTTAATTACAAGCAGAAATCGTCAAGAATCTGCGTAATTGATATATATTTTCTCATATAGTAATTGGATAAAATATAAATACGACATTAATTAATCAGAAAAAGAAACAGGAAGCATACAAAGAAACACAAACCGAATAAAAATAACCGAAACATTTAAAAATACACAATCGATCATTATTAAAAGGTAAAGCAATGATGTCCATTCCCGAAACTCCCACTTCCTTCAAAACAACAAACCACGAGACCTAAACCACGCAACAGAAACCCTCCAAACACCCATAAAACCCCACATCTACAACCATTGTCTCGCCAACCACACACCCTGAAAGTCCTCTTCCCTGCCATACACCGCAACACCAGCCACAATAATAATAAGCAGCCACCTGTGCTCGCGCGCCTTGCAGAGAAGCCAACTGTTGATCTGGTTCTCCATCAAGGCTGGCATGTGGCCACGCTGGCAGAGAGCTCTCCACACTTCTAGTTGTTTTTCTTGGCACGTGTAGGGAGGAAACGTTAATGAGATCCAACTCCCCCTTAGAGAGGAATTTTAAAAGCCGTTTTCCCAAATCCCTATCCAAACAGGGAAGCATTGGGCCGAGATCAAATAAACAAGGGGTACAGAGTGATTTGGTGAAACATTTGAGAGTGAATTGCTTCGTGTGAAACAATGTCTGAAGGCGATGGTGGTTGTGTAGCTCCGATTGGGTGCTTATTCTTTAAATGAAAACCATCTGGGTTTATTTGTAATCATCTGTACAGTTTTAAATACAATGCTATACTAGACAGCAACGGTAGTTGACCCTACGACGTCACTAACAGAGTAGTTCACATCGCAGTGTCTTAATTTCGAGTGAAACGAAGATCCTCAATTTTAAAATACGATTATTTCGTAATACCCATGTATATGTTATGGGCAAAGTGATTATTTGGGCATTATTAATAATGCCCGGGCAATGTGATAAATTCGACGAAATTTATGAATGAAATTTATCACTTTGCCCGCATCCACTCTGGGCATTATTAATAATTCCCAATGAATCACTTTGCCCGTAAAATATATATAGTGTCATTTTTATCACGATTTGCGTACCGAAACTCCTTCTAGCAACCCAACAGGCTTTGTGTTTACTCACTTTCTCCTTCCACGTAGTGACGTACTGGGTTCAGGAAACGTTTCTGTGAAGTATAAATGTGTTGAATAAAATAAAAATGTCCTTTCACAACAATTAAAAACTGTTGTTGAATTTTTATTAGAGGTATAAATAAATGTTTCAATTAATTTCATGATATACCTACTCATAACAAACGTTTAAGAGTAATTTAATTTCATTTCGATTAGCAAATAATAGTATAGTACATAGAACTTAACAATCGATGTAACTAATGAAATCTGATCGTTTTGAGTTTATCTAATTTTAAAGGATGTTTTTTACTGTTCTCTCAATTTAATAACTAATATAATTATATATTATTTAAGTATCAACCCAACTGAAATAGTTTTTAAACACGTTTGTGAAAACAATGTAGAGAAGTTTTAGTTAATAAACTGTTACTTCAGGTTTAAAAAATGCTTTTAAATTATCACCCGTCAGTTCTTTTTACCTGTAAAGTTATAGAAACAATTTATAATAATTATGAATAATGAAGCCGACAACGATTTCTTGAAATTAGTAGCTACTAATTAACATGATTTAAAAGTAATTTATAAAACTGGATACATTAACCTTAAAAGTAATCGATGAAAAGTTTAATAAATTAAAACAGTTAAAACCTTTTTTTATAACTGCCAATAAAATATAACAAATGAAAGGTGACTTAACTTTCCTAGTTTTACAAAAACAGCAGACAAAAACCGCATTTCTCTACAAAACTTTATTTTAAACAAGATTTTTAGAGGAACACTCACTCGCCTTAAAAGCATTACATTCGCAAAATCTCGGTAAGAGGTTTAGAAGAGGATCGATGATGAAATGCCTTACTTTCTCACGATGATTTTAACGGAAAATCGAAGTAGGAAACATCGGGAAGAGAAATATTCGGTTTAGAGTTAACGTTGTTTTACCGTATTGGGTTTAGACCAAGTTAAAACTTTCCAAAGCAAATATTTAAACTTGTATGTTTCCAGTAAGGGCTATTTCTCTTTTTAAAATTATTTATCTGTAAAGGCTCAATTAATATTTTATTCTTGAAAAAGAAATCCCTATTTTTGATAATTTGACTCTATAGTTTTACATGTTTTATAATGCACCCTGTGTTTATTTTGTAAACATAAACTTAATTTTAAATGCAAACTATTAATCTAAAAAGGTATCAAATATATAAATATATTAAAGCTGTATATATTGGTTAATTTATCTTTGAAATAATACCTATTTTTGATACTTTTACAATGGTCCCCTGTACAAATTCTGTACAAAAAAACTAAATTTTAAGGCTAAGCGCGCACTAGAGACTTCTGTCACGGCGACTATAAACACTAGGTCACTCGAAAGCAATGCATTTCTATGGAGATGACTCTTGGCAACCGGCCAAGTGTCTCGTCGCCTGTGCGCGCTCTCTAGCTTCTTGCAATAGCCAGGGTCATAATTTTGTCTCTGTCACCGTGACAAAAGTCTCTAGTGCGCGCTTAGCCTGAATGATAAAAAAGCTAGCATTAAATTTTTAGACATGAAAACTATTAGATAAGATAAGTTACTAAAAACTTATAGATATTTATAAAGATGATAAAGTTTCTAATTGAATTAACGTTTTTTAGATTTATCTGCATTTATCGATCATGATAGAAGTCTAACTTCAAGTAACATTTGTCAACAAACTGATGAATAACTGGAAAATACTTGAAAAATACTGTGGGATTTTTATGTCATAAAAGAGAGTAGAAGGTAGTGGTAAAAGATCGCGCCACTAATATTTTAACTGCTAATTTTATTATTTTTAAAAATGTATCAGAAATATTCAAATAACCCATAGGTAAATGCTTTGATATTTCAGTATTGAAAGAAAGATATAAATAGAGAATAACAATTTAAAATATAAAAAATCGAATTTAAATAAACTGTGTAAACGTGTAAATTTATTTATTCCTCCATTGCAGGAAGAAATTTATATATTCCAAAACTGCTATCTCAAAAAGTGCATCTATAATCTAAAAAGAATACGAAAAAAAGGCCCTTTCTCGTTATATAAAAAAGTCATAAACTGGAAACAACGCATGCGAATATACCGGCTTCATCCTAAATTATGCATTCTTCATTTACGTAAAGCAACGCAGGACAAGGACGCAAGAGATAGAAGCACAGGAAGCTGACCACGTAACGGTTCCATTTATAGCAGGACATGGGACCAAGGAACTGTATTTGTCGCGAGATCTATGACAGGGCGAGTCAAAATAGACGATAAGGAAGTATTATGCAAGTTGTAGCAGCTTCATTAGAATGTATAGGATAGTATGAATGGATTTCATGTATCAGACTGACGGTTTTATCAAATTTTATGCATATTACATAAGAGTTAAGAATTTTAAAACCATGTTACACAAGTTGTGAAGAAGTATAAGATAAAAGTTAATACAGGCAACGAGTTATATGTTTAAAAAAACTTTGAAACATGATATATAAAGTTTAAAGTATCAAAGATTTAAAATAGCATGTTAAGAAAAGAGGATGTATTAAAAACATCGAAATATGATACATAAAGTTAAGTATCATATAAATTGATTATAAGAAACGTAATTTGACTGAAAAACCTAACTGAAACCGCTATCACAGAATATATATAAACTAGCTGATATACCCGCCGTTGCTCGGGGGGGAAAGGCTTTTCAAATTGTGTGTTAAAATAAATAAAAATTAGTTTCTTCCCTATATTCCCTTACAGGGCGTCATTTAGGGGCAATAGGGTCAACTGCCTTCCCACTGGGGTTCTTCTTTGATGCTATACTTCCTTAAGATGTAAAAAGCTTTAAAATTACCACCTGTTTAGAATTAATGTGTGAAATGCCCAATTTTAAGAGTGATATTTTAAAATTTAAAAATGTTGGAGGGAGCCCCTTTTAACCCCCCTATTTAAAGGTGTTATATCTTTGTTCTCTTCAATATCCTTTGTTCACTCCATCCTTTTCTCCAATTGGTAATGTCTTGTTGTAGCAAAATCTTCCAACTTCAAAATGGAAGTAAAGGTCTATTTTTAAACAGCTAATTTCTACTGACTTAATATTTATTCCCCCTTCATCCCGCTGTTTTCATAAAATTCAAAGCAAATAAAAATAAATACTTTCCTGAAATCTAAAACAAAACCTAAAAAAAAACTTTTCAAATTACAGTGTTAATAACCGGTTTTTAAAATTGAAATTTAAAAAAAGGTCAGGGGGAGACCCCCTGAACCCCCCTTGGTTGACTTATTACCAACTCATTCATTAAAGAAATCGTTTTCAAACATGAAATAAAAATAGACATCATTTGAAATATTGACATCAACCATCTAAAATGCTTCTGATGAAATATTGTTATTTTAAATTTTTATTGAATGGGTTAAATAGTTTTAATTTATTGTAAAATATTATTTTATCACAAATTATTTCTTTATTAGATTTTTTCTTTAAATTCTACTCACTATAAAATATTTTTAAATAAATATTTCTAACAATAGAGGTTTTGCGTCACCTGGAATGAGCAAAAACCGTTATCAATTTAACATTGAAGCTACGCATAGGAATTTAGAAAAGGGCCAAAAAAGACTGCTTGGAATGCTTTGATTTTAAAAATTCTTTTTTGAAATCTTTCCCAATTATGTAAAGAACAACATGCTAAAATTTCATACCAATCGCATTAATGAGGTGGGTGATAGAAAGCAAAAACTAAAAACCGGAGTAAATATTCAAACCCCCGTGCACCCCCTCCAGAATGAAATATCGAAAAATCCAGAAATTACTTTCTTTCAAATATTCTTAAGAATCTATTACCAACAGGTCGCTTCGAAATATCAAATTATTAGTATATTTTTCTTCGAAAATGTAAAACTTTGTTTATGCTCAGTAAAATCGGGTTTTGGAAATTTTTAGACCCCTTAAAATTCGAATATCAAAAATTCGAAAAATGCCTTTCTGGATATTGTGAATAGTTACCTTCCTGCGAAGTTACGAAGATCTAGGGTAATTTGGGACGGTGCTAGGTTCAAAAACGTAATAATCACTCCAAGCACCCCTGTGGGTCAGAAAAAAAGAATTTCGAAAAATCCCTTCTTAGTGCGCGTATACACTGTAAAGTCTTCCCCCACACCAAGTTTCGACTTTCTAGCCCCGGTAGATTTTGCTGTGCGTTGATAGGTGAACCGATGAACCGATGAATCGGTGAATGAACCGTAAAGCTCTTTTATTATTATAGAAATAATTTGTCTCATATTTTCTTCATTTGACTTCATACATTGATATTCATATTACAACCGAACTTATAACTTTACTTAACATTTTTACACTCAAAGTAATACCTTTTGATAAGGCACTGAATATGCGTAAGAATTATTAAACGAAAAATAACAAAAAGGAATAATTCATAGCAGAAATAGTAAATATATCACATATATCAATAAATTTAATTAGTTTGATTGCTATTTATCAAATTCCTTAGACCCAAAACAAAAACGAAAATCTACTTCTTAACCTTTCAATTTAAATCAAACTATACGTATAAGTTTCGAGTTTTCAAAAAGTTCTGAAAATTAATAATACAGAAAATATCATGAAAGGTACATTTTAATTTAGAATTAAATTCTGCTTGATTACATAAGATTTGCTTTTTATTTTGAAAGTTCAGTCCTGAATATTAAGTCTATGGAATATTTTCTTAAATAACATTTCTTTCAAATAAAATAAAGCCAAGTTGCAATTCAGACCCTATACAGTCTGATCACGAAGTTACATGAAAAACTATTGAAGTGAAACGTAAATAGTTCAATAAATAAATTTAAGATAGAAACAGGGATTCTCAGAGGGGTAGAAGAAGCTCGGAATGTTGCTAGGGAAACGATAGAGAGATTATTAAGGGCAAATATAACTACAGAAAAGATTTGAGAATAAATTGAAATAAATTTCTTTGGAATGAAAAATATAAATTTCTCTCTATTGACTACACAACTTAATTAAATTCATTATATTTTTAACACGAACATAGAATATTTAAGAGAAAAGGTAAATAAAACATTTTTTTGGATCACTAACCCTCATATTCCCTTTCCCCTTTTTAATGATTTTTTTACACTTTTATACTCACTGTTTGGTTTAAGCTAGTTTTTCAAAGATATTTAGTTAAGAAATTATTCATAAAATTATGCAGTAAAGAATATATCACTAAAGATGAAAACATGCCGATTTCTTTGCATGTTTTTTTTTGTACACCCATTTAAAATATTGGGTCTAGATACCATAATAATGATATTACTTATTTCAACAGTTAAAAAATCGAACATAATTATAATGGTGGTAACTCCAAAGTGAGTAGAGACCAATTTAATTTTTAAGGAAAACACATGGACAATCATAACAGCCCACATTCCGTAAATTAACAATTCTTACAGTTAGGGATTAAAACTTTACTTGCAAGTTTATCAAAATGTAGCAAATCAAAATGCATTTCAATTCAAAGTGTAGTCTATTAAATAAAGCATCAGCAAAGAAAGCATACCTATTGAATTAAATGTTTCTTCAGATCGCTTCTTTAAAATATATAGTCAAACAATATAATAAGAAATAATTTCAACAGTTCAATTTTCAGCATATTTTTAATGTTGTAGCTTTATAGTGAGTATACGCCGAAATATAAATGTTTAATTTTTAAGGGAAAATACACGGATGCTTGGAGAAGCCTACAATCTCTAAATTAACAATTCTTTCTTACAGGGACATAATGAAATTCTAATACTAACAAATTGATCCTTTAACCCCCAGT
The DNA here is from genome assembly GCA_024610705.1 of Tetragnatha versicolor. Classification (NCBI taxonomy): domain Eukaryota; kingdom Metazoa; phylum Arthropoda; class Arachnida; order Araneae; family Tetragnathidae; genus Tetragnatha; species Tetragnatha versicolor. Next base: position 45,931,677 of record JANDEH010000008.1, read on the forward strand.
GATTAGTATCCAGCATTCATTTATTCTATTCTTATCCACTTTGAGCTGAATGTCAGATCGAAATGAACGGATTGTTATACTTGCACGACACGCGTCTGATTAATGAAATTTTCAATGCTGAACAAACCAAAAAAAGCAATGAGGCTACGTGACGTTCACTTTCCAATAGATAGCATTGGACACAGTCCAAATAAACTCGGTGAAAGTATGCAGGAAATTCAAACTTTCCCTTTCGCGACAATGAAAAAAACTTTTCCTCACTGCATTTTAAGTCTACATTAATCAACTTTCGTTGTGCTGTTTGCAGTCTTACTTTCATTAACCATAGCTTTGGTAATTGAGGAGTAATTACACTTAGACCAGACGAAAGGGAAAATGAATAAGAAAAAAAGAGACGTCTGAGAACCAGTTCGATACACCTAACCGAAATAGCGGTACTGACGTGAGGGCAAGTTTGGCATTATGTAATGAGAGGAGAAGTGTTATGTCAGTTTGAAGTGATGTTTGGTTTATTAGAATCGCTTCCTAATTAGCAAGTATTAACAGGCGTTAAATTAAGGAAAATAATTCCTTTACACAATTTGGTTATCTCATAGTTTAGTAATTTGAGGTTTAATAAATAGACAAAAATTATTAAAATTGGGATTTGTGGTTTGTTTTATTTAGTCACCGATATGTATCTGACGACTCCATCAATTTCCTTCTACCGAATTCTCTGAACGGTTTATACTATGTATAGTTGAGGTTATAACATGCTATGGAAGAAGGAAGAAGCGATTTATTTTTAAAAATATCCTCATAAAATACTTATTTGTAGATTTAAGATACATGTAATTTACACGGTTAGTATGTATTCTAACTACCTACCCTTTTCCATGTTTTCAATTTTGATTAATACTACAATGGAACTAAACTATGAATCTAAATTATTCTGTATAGCCTATATGCTATAGAAACCTTTCAGTATTTTAAGCATCCTTGTTCATAATTTAAAAAGGGAATTTTTTTGTATTTTTAAACTATTTATAAACATAAACTATTAATTGAAAATTATAGAAAGAGGAAATAAAGTCGCAGTTATTATACCATAATTTATCACGTATTTCATGTTTAAATAGGCATGGATCGCAACATAATTTTCATCTTTCACAAACTATACTGAAAGCAAAAGTCATGTAGGTAGCAAGATCAGATGAGAGGGATCTTTTCAGAAGAAGCATATTTCATTAACAACAAGACACTACCTCAAAACCATTTGGGATGCTAGTCTCAAAACAACCATAGAACAACAGTATATTCTCCTCACGCAATCAGATATTTCTCTATCCATCTCATGACGGTGTTAACACCATTAGAGGGAACGAAAATCCACAAAAGAAAACAAGACAAACTCCCCCCCAGAAAAATACAAAACTTCCCAACTACCCTGAAACACCACACAACCTCATTAATAGTAAACCCATCGTCACGAATATACGTGACCCCCCCAAATACAAAAATTTCTCATCACCCTCCCCTAGCGTCCGCCTAACTATTACGTTGCCTCTTCGCGACCCAGTTCCTTTTTGAAACATACACCTTCATTGATTTTGTCCTCCGAACGGGCTTAAATAAAGGGGCTAAAAATAAATTGAAAAGAATCATCGAGAGGAGGGGGCCAAAGAAGAAATAAAATGTGTCTACGGCGCCCGGGGCGGAAGCGGCCATCTTTTTTTATATACGTGAAAGGCTTTAAAGCTCTCTAATGTGCTGAATAAATATTGCGCTGTGTTTTTATTTTTTTTGGAAGGGATTTGGAGAGATACGTGTCCTAGGGAGGAAAACAATTTATTCGTGATTTGGGAAGAAGGGTTCATCCCTCGGAGGTCGCCATCTTTTATTTCTTTCGAGTCTGTCTAGTAGTACTGGGAAAGGAGAGATGGTTTAACCCTTTCAATCCTAAGCCGCCCGAGATTACCATTGAATCCTAAGGAAACTTGGGGAGGCCAGGGCTGAAAGTGTTGAAGGGATGATTTTGATTTGTGCCTTTCCTTTTGAGGTATTTGTACAGATTACCGTTGTATGAAGGTAATAAGGAGTGATTTTAGAATTGCGGGCAATTTGTTGTAGAAGTAATTTTTTAATTTAAGAAAACAGCCATGCAAAATACGCTAATTTTACAATATTTCGAGACCCGAAATTATATAGTAAAAGTTATTCAAATACAATAAAAATTGGTTGTGTTAACTAACAGTCTTTTGTCATCCTAAAATGACAAAAATTAATTATATATTATATTATTTTTTAAAATAGGAAGTCGAAAAAGTATATTATCATACGAGTCTTCCGATGGATGGGGTTAGAAAGGTTAACATATAGAAAATTCTATGTTGTTTTTTAGCAAAATAAATAGGTTTCCATGTAGAGAAATGTATATTCAATTTAGTGAACTAATTTTTAAAACAATTTAATGAATACTTTTTAAAAAAAAAATGCTGAACTTAAAATTTTAAAACGCAGCAAAAAACAGCAGATTTTTCTCGTATTTTTGCTTAATTTAAAAAATTATTGCAACATAAACTGTATAAAATGATATTCACTGAATGCACTTATATAAAACGAATATTTGTACCAAGTTTCATGTAATTTCATTGATTAGAATTTTGTAAGAGCTAACCTAAAGTTCAAAAAAACAGGTTTTGAGAAAAATGCAAAAGAACTTAAAATGGAACATTAGTGGTGGTGATTGTTTACATCTTGTACCCCCATTTTCTGGGGGATCTCGGTCCTAAAGGTATATGTATTATACATTTTTGGAATAGTCATGAAACCTACTATTTTATCAAATAAAAATTAAAAAATCGAATTTTTGAAGGTTTTGGACGTCCTGGTTCCCTTAATAAAACCTTTTTAACGATAAATGACTGCAACCAGATGTATCTGAACTATTCATAGTAATTAGAATAGGAATATAATCTTAACGGAGGAAATATCAGAAATTTGCATAAAACATTTTTATCTCAGTTGTAATTTCTAAAGCTAGGGCTTTAGTAATTTCAATGCATGGTCTAGCAATCAACTCGTATCTCAGTTAACAGAAAATATCATTACAGTACAATAATTGTGTACGATGAGGCTGAGGCATTTCAAATTTTGAACAGGGGAGATTGTCTTTAAATTTTACAGAAGTAATCAAAAGAATTTTCTTTATTTATTATCCTACATTCTCTATTTGAATATTATTTAATGTAAACTCAATATTAAGATATAACAGGAGCTTATATAGTGACTTATACAATCCATAATTTAAATTTAGCTACAGAGGAAGGCAGGCATCTTTTCGATAGCATTCATCAAGATTTTCCACAGCAAATGATTCCTCTAAACGTTTTCAGTTAATAAGAAACATGAAACGTTACTGTTCAACATCTAATAAGAAAATAAGCTCATAAGACATTGAAGACCCTACACACTGAAAGGGCAAACACAACAAGCAAAGCAAGAAAAAAGATAAAATACTGCACTGAGTTGACACTGGCATATTGAGAACTGAACCAATATAAGCAAACCCCTCAACTTCCATCATTCACTAGATTACCACATATCTTCTGACAACGGAAAAAATCTCTAACACAAAACAAAGCCATTCGAAATATTTCGTCTCCTGTGCGAGTCGCACGTACGATTTTGCGAACCGTTCTGGAGACAATAACCGGAACAAAAAAATGCAGCGGCCCTACAGAAAAACAAAATGGCGCCATCGGTTAGGAAATATGGCGGTCGTTCCGATCAGAATATTCTATCGCCGCTTATTACTCGGCGGCGGATTGGAAAGCCGATGGGATGGAACGGACCGCGCGGTTAGAAGTTACGGAAAATGAAATGGAAAATTTTATTGTTGCTGGATATGTGGGGAAATATGAATGAAAATATTCGACCAGAGGGGAGACCGTTAAGTGCATTGGATTGAAGGAAAGAACTGATTAAAATTCTGAAGAGTTCTGAAAAGATAGGAAGGAGATGGAATGGAGTTTAAGGGAACATACATTATGACTGGAAGGATGTTAGGAGCCAATTTGTTGATGAGGAAGTGGTTTTGAATGAAAATAATCAGGTATCTTGGTTGATGTAGCTGGGAAATAGTGTTTCTATATCTTAAACAAAAAACACCCCAAAGACTACCATCAAACTATTCGTTGATTAAGATTCTACAAGATTACCATGGGTAACATACAATTAGAAGATATTAAACAAATCCTTTATAGGAGGCTTTTCAAAACATTTACAAATGAAACTTTAAAAAATTATAATTTGCAGCAATATTAGTAATACCTTCTTAACTATCCATTATTTAGATAAGTGAAACAAAACCAATAATTTTTAAAGAGTAAACGAAAAAAAACATTACGATATTGATAAATGATTTTTTAGGAACCCTACTTAAAAAAAGTACAGTTAAGTACTTATTAATCACAAAATAAAGCAGTAAAGGCAGATATTAGAATAAAATAAAATAATTAATTGATTGGAAACATTTAACAGATAACGTAATGTTAATGGTAATGAATGACTGTGTGCATATTATATTACCACATAATGTGTGTGAAAGTTTAAGACGCATAGCAAACAATTACTTAATTACAAAAAATGGCCTTAATGAATACTCAGAAGAGAGTTAACACAAGTTAAATAATTTCTTGCAGCGCAATGGCGAATCTTTAAGAGGAATGAAGAAGAAAGTTCACAGTTTTCAAGTATCTACCTTTTCAAAACACGCTGCAACGTCCTTTTCAAAAGCAGGTTGCTTTTAGCTCGATAAAATCCATAAAAGTTGCATTGAATTTAACGCATTCATTGATGTTGTTTGCCCACGAAAAATGGTTGCCTCAAAAAGATTTCTAAGAATTAATTGTTGAAATAGAGGCCATCCTGATTAAAATCTTTGATATCAAAGTAACAAACTATGTTATTAAAACTAGTAAACCGTTTTTAACAGTAATAGGCCAGTAATAGGCTCAAAATGGATGCAAATTTATTTCTCTCAAAGGACACTATATAAAAAGAACCTCGTTAAAATAATCCGGAAAATTCCCTTTCAACCGATTTTCAAAAAATGTGAATGGTTAAAATTTTCAGTTAGAAAAAGTAATGACACGATAAAAGTACGGAGCCTCGGGGAGATAAAAGATTTTTCGAAATAAAACCTCATCCGCAGCAGCGGCGGGAAGAAACAACATTCCATTTGCATAATTGGCAACAGCAAGCGATGAAATAAATTCGCGGAGGAAAACAAATTGAATATTCACTTGCGAGAGCCCCGCGTTTGCAGTAATTACTTTCTGGACATGAATTTTGTAAGCAACAAATGGCCGGAAAAAAAAGAAGGCTCCACTTCTCAAGCGAGCTAACGATAACGTGGCCAAATGCGGTTATTAAGATCCTTTTGATAAACGATGCCACTCAACTTGCCTCATCAAAAATGAATAGGCCATGGATTACAAACGGGAGTTATGGCAACACTAGCGTTGGCCAGCCCGGTATGGAGAAAGGAACCTCCAACACGGAGTGAGGAATAATCCTGGCTTGTTGTCGAATTATTATAATGGCAATTTCAATTGGATAGTGGGATTAGGAAAATGAAATATTTCTCAATTATAAGTTTTAAATATATCTGGCTTATCAGCTCATGTTTAATTCAAGATAAGGGTATTTGTTGAAGGCACTAAATTTACTACCAGGGATTATTTTATAGCATGGAATGCAGACTTGAAAATTAAGTTGTATATTGTTAAGAAAATTATAATAACGTGAGAAACAACAAATAACTTGAAAAGGAACAGTTTAAAAAATATATTTATGGTAGACGGTATTCGATTTCAAAACAGACGTTTTATAATTTTATTTTTTTAAGTTTGTACAACGGAGATTTAATAAGAATGAAGTCCCAAAATTAACTTTTAACAGATTTCGAAAATGTTTTTCAAAATTTTCTAAAAATAATTAATTGAAATAGTTTCAGGAGATTACGTATCAGCATCGGCAGTTAGACAGTTAACAAGTAATTGGCCAGAATAATATTAAACAAAAAATCTTTAAAATAGCAAAATATTTTTATTACATTTACTTACACATTTCATTAATGTTTAGATATAGTAGTGTTTGGATAATGGCTTTAGATATTTAGGTATACATTCTATCTAGTATACGAAAGTTAATGCTTATAGCCTTATATTGACTAATTTATATAATTATTGAAATTATTTAATTTCATAACACCGATGTACAATAGTCTTTATGGTTTTTTAAGAATTCACCCCTGAGTTATCTCTATAACTATGAGAAATAGCACACAATATCAAAATTAGTGTGACTGAAAACACATCTCTATTTTGAGGTACTGACCATTTTAATCCAATTCTGGCAAACTAAGCTTGATGCATTAATAATAAGTAGTATTAACTTTAAGCAATTGATACCTAAACGGCTTAAAGACGAAATAACTTAATATCAAAGTAGAGAAACCAAAAAGTAACTAACTTCTCCATTACTTATCAATAAATTCCTTAAGTAGCACAAGGATTTTAACACACAAGTGAAAACAAAACATTACCCGCCCAAAAATGCCAGTAAGTATGGATTTCTAATTGGGGACATAGTATTTTCCAGACGCACGGACAGACGGTGTCGGGCCGGCACTGCGGCACGGAGAAATAAATCAATAAGCCAGAGATCGGGCCTTCTCTTCTTCAAGCGCTCGTCCGCGGAAGGATCATCATCAGATTAAAAGAGAACGGACGATCGCGACTAAATAATATAATTCCACCCGCTGAGTTTTTTGGTCGTTGCCATCGCGTGGTGATAAATCCCGCCTCAATCAGATGATCGTTTGTTATGATGATGATGGTAATGATAAAGAATGGAAAAGGTTGGGGGCCATTGTTGTGTCGGAAACATTATCCTCCGCGGGGGAGCTTGGAGGGTTCTTGTTTATGGTTTAGTGTTAGGATGCGAAAGCGCTGTAGGAGGTTATGGAAGATTTTTCTCTGATGGGAAATGTTCTGTTTAATGAAGTTAAGGGGCAATGTGTTCTGATGTTTTGACTTGGTGGATGGTTTGGTAAGTATCGTACAAATTGTCTTGCTAAAGGTTTTATTTCTCTAAGTACAAATTTATTACATCCATTCTAGTCAATGATAAATAGAGTAATAGGTCTACTGGAGTTATAGGAACCAAAGTGAATTGTATTTTAAGGGGTAACACATATTGGGAACTAATAGTGGAGAAAAAAAATCTAATAAAATTAAAATTAATGTCTTTAAGTTAATTAAAAATTATTGTTTTAAAGTTCTAAGAAGTATAATAGCATCATTGTTCTTTTGAACAAGTAGTAAAAATAATAATAATAATAATAATTTTTGAGAGTGAATGTTTTTGTTAGTTGGCTTGTTTCACAAATACTAGCTTTCAAATTGTCAAAAATTAAATTTAAATTTTTCAAGTGTTAAGTCATAAGATTTGTTGGAACTACAAAACTAATGTGAAACTTCAATGCGATATTGAAAAATTTGAAATTTGCAACAAAAAAATGTATCTAAGTTATTCTTTTACAAACATTATAAAATTATACCAAATAAAACGATTTTATAAATAATAGGATATTAAGCAAACGTGAAGCAATTAGGCTGCTGTGGTTTTTTTCTATCCCTCTGATGGTGAAGGAAAGCCTTCACCAGATCCAAAAGACCCCGTCTCATCAGAAAAGTACACACTATTTCCACTTTAATATATTTATTCCATCAAATTATTCATTAATGAATAATTGCTTAGATGAATTGTGGGAGAAAGTTCTTTAAAGCCCTTTAATGCTCTCCTTCAAGCGAGATGAAATTCAAAAATGCAACTAAAATAATAATTTTTCAGCAGTGCTCCAGAAAAAATGCAATATTCATAAAGAGTGTAACGGGGCACCATCCCCATGCCATTCAGAAAAATCCGAAACCATCCCCGTAGCTCACAAATAAATTCATCAACTGGAAACAAAGCTTCCACCCCAAAAGGGAAGAAAAAACTCAGAAAAGAGCAATTGCCAAGCAACACAACCATCGAGGGCCAACTTTCACATAATCCCCTAGGAAATTAGGGTGGATGGAAAAACGTCATTAGCCGTAACAGGCCCAATGTCCGGAAGACAGGTTGCTACAGCACAGCTCATTTGGATCCCTCAACCTCCGAGGTCTGCAAAGAAACTCGTCGTAAAAAGAAGCGTTTGTTGCATACACCAGGAAGCACAGACGCGGTTATTAGTTTCAAAACCAGCCGTTGTCGTAAAAGTTAGCTTTGATTTGTTGGTGGGGGCGACTCTTTAACAGCGTGCGTGACTTTTATAAAGGCATGAATTCTTGGGTAAAGTGATTTTGTTTTATCCTAAGTTCTTCTTGCGAGGTTTTAATATTCATGATTAAATCTCAAAGCATGTACGGCTTTATAACTCCGAAATTACATTCTTAGAAGGAATTGGGGAGAACTTTAAAGTCACGTACTTGACTATATTGAGTTAAGCAACTATTTCGTAAACGTTTGCGTTACATAATTTTTTCAATTTCTTTTTTTTTGTTTAAATCAGTTGGAAAACACTCACTGCAGCAGAAAATATTCTTTTACACGGCTAACTTAAGGAATAACGTACAAAATCTTAACTATTTGGTTCTGCCATAGAATTTTATATCGAACGGTAAATTTTATGGTATATGGTTTTCCAAGAACCTCGGGCCACTGTAAAAGATTTTGAAGAACAGAGTTAAAAGGTTATTTTCAAAAAGTTGTAAAGTTTTATGAAAGCGAATTTTATAGGTTTAGGTAGCGTTCTAAAAATAATAACGGTCATTGCATAACATCTTGGGTTGACAACGTATTTTTATATTTTACGAGTAGTCGAAACAAAACAATGATAGAGACAGGGAAAATAGAGTAGACTTTTTAAAATTATTTTTTCTACATTATAATTCTTATGTTTTGAAACTCCTTTTAAACAGCCCGTTTAGGTAAGATTATTAAAAGGTAATATTGTACTTAAGTAATATGGTGTAACCAAAACACATTAAAATCAGTTGCCAAAAGATATGGGTCAAATGGACCATCACCTAAGGTGGACAAAACCAATATTAGTTTTTTAATGGATTTACCCTTTTTTCAAATTTTAAAGCGAAAAAAAATAACAATATGTGGATTTCTACAGAAAAAAACACATTTAGAACTGGATTTTTTTACTCAGCTATTTAAGTCCTTTTGGTACATTCGTATTAGCTCGTCCATTCGCCAACAGGGGCGATAAGTCGCCAAGTCAGGTAAACCCCGCAACACTACCGTTGATCCTGGTAACCCTGGAAAACGTAGCGAAATCGCGCTAGTTCCGATCACTGGCGCATGCGCGCGCAATTTAAATCGGTAAGCCCATGGGTGAAATAATGTGTGCGCACCGCGCAGGTTGTTTTGAACGTAAAGTCAACAGTGTTTACAAGGTAAGAACGAAGACTGCATCTGAAAGGTAGGAGTCTGCTTTCGTGTCGTTCCACGGTGAACTTTGTTGCGCCATTTTGCCGAGCACCAGAGTCTTTCAATTTTTGCGTATGCACGCCGGTGGTAGAATCGACAAAAGATCGCCGGCGGTAGGATCGACCATTTTGCAAGTAAGTTAGTGCTAAAAAAGTTATTTTTATGCTCTTACCGAGTGATATCCGTAGTTTTGGTTCATCCAAGAATACTGATTCCCCTTTTTCTGAATCCTTACTGTGTCTGATTACCCCCACAACGAGTTTGGTTATAGATAGGGCAGGGGGGGTTTGGGGGGGGCGGCAGCCCCCCCCAACCACATGAAACTTTTATTTTTTATTTTCTGATGTTATAAAGATGTTTCTGATGTTAAAAATGTGTTTTTCGGCGATTCTGATGAAATCCCTTATTTTGGCGCGTTTTGGCGAAATTTGGCGAAGTTGGCGAAAACGATGGACGGGCTAATACGAAAGTACCGTCCTTTTAATATTATATCAGTATGATGTAATTTTTTTCTTAATACATCTTTTTTTTTTATTATTTATTTATTTATTGAACTAGAAATAAAAAAAAAAGAAGAAACAATTATTTTCTAAAACTATTATTTTCTAACTAAACAATTATTTTCAAGAAAAAATAAAAATTTATGTGTCAAAGGTTTTTTTCGATTAATTTCAAAATAATTCAATCCTTTTCAAAAATATAACTGAAAAATATTGATACATTAGTTTTGAGTAGGTATACAAACGAGTATCATACCCAAAGAAATTTAATGGTAATTTTTCCTCATGGAAAAAAATCTTTAAAAAATTTACAAGGATAATGAATGGATACATGAGGATAAACACAAGAAAATGTTTAGATAAGTTACTGTTAGGTATAGTGATGTTAACTCTTTATTGAACTTACCTACTCACTGCAATAAGAGCATAATCCCAATGCACTAATTTTCGACTGTTGCCAAGTAATTATACAATTATAATTATTGAGTTCAATGGACGAGGAATCACAATATTCCACAAATCACCAATTCAATATCCTAATCTAACACTTTTCTTAATGGACCCGACATGTCTACAGCCCATTTCTTGTTTATTTTTTTTTATCGAGAAGGATATAAAGAAGACACACAAAGAAAAACTATACAGGAACAATTTTTCCAAGTGCTCTCCACCCCCTTAAAATCACAGGGGGGACAGAGGGGAATAGACAAATGGTCGGAAGATAACAGTCCGCTGGCAGTCAGCAGGAAACCTTTCGCAAGATTCAGACTGGTCATGATGTCAGCGAAAAGGGCTTGAAGAAATACCAACATAAGAATAAAGAAAAAAAGGGGGAACATAATGGTTTTTTCGAAAGATGTTAGGGAGAAGTTAACAAAGGTATTTTTTCATAACTATGTTACAAAATATGTGAATACAGCTGTTTTGGACGGTACTCAGAAACATTTGTTGTTTCGAAGTTTATTGTAAGTATTCTGTTCAATTGTTGAGTTAAATACGAAAATGTAAATTTTGAAATAAAAAAAAAAGGAATGTCATTTGAAAGAGACAAGTTATCTTCAATATTTATAAAAGGTTCTCTAATGGGGGTATCTAAAATTAAAATCTGAAAAATAGAACATTTTATTAGGATAGAAATCGCTAAGAATTTATGCAACCGAAAAAGTGCCGTAAAGAATTTTTTTTGTTAGGAGGTATATAGCCTTGAACTATTTTTACTTTTTAACATTGTTTTTGACAGAATCCTATTCACTATAAGGAGAATAGCTTTCATTTACAAATAGAAAGTTCTTATTATGAAACCTGTTTTATTCCTTTCTCTATTATAAAACAGAACGATCTTACAAGCTTAACTTTAAAAGTTAGCAAATCCAGAAAAAAGTAAAGAGAATAAAGCATTGAAACAGACGAGTTCGTAAAATAAATATTTTTGTCAGGTTTTTTTGCTATCATACCTCCGTATACATGATAATTTTACCCTCCAAAAACTTTTTCTCCGACCAAAATCAATCAAACTTTCGATTAAAAAAATTACTTTGACAAAAATACACTGTAAAAAACTGTAGAAAAACAGAAAGTTTCAATAAAAATGACTTTATGTTTACAGGGATATTCTGTCATGTAACATTCCCACCGCACTTCTATTTATTTTATGTAAAAAACAGCTTTTTTCTAGTTTTTTAGCTTATCTGTACTTAAACAGAAACTTTCTGCAAGCGAAAACGAATACAGCTATTGGCAACACCCAACACGCTTTGAAGCCAAATAGTACAAGTTTCAGTTCGTAGAGAAAGAGAGATCTTCGGATAATTTCTACTTTTACTGAATCTTCGTTGGAGCAGCGGTAGCGTGCGTGCTTAGCATGCGGTGGGTCGTGGGTTCTATCCCCGGTTAATATTTTATTAAAATTTCAAGAAAATTACTGTGAGGCAACAGAAAAAAACTGTAGCTCACTTGGCATTAAGTTTCTGTTTACAGCATTTACCTCTGTAGGTTACAGCTTTTTCTGTTTACTGGATTTTTCTGCTTATAAAACTTTTCTGGCAACTTTTGCTGCCAGAAATTTTCTGTTATTTTACAGGATTATTTTTTACAGTGTAAAGCACGCAACTCTCGATAAGCGAACCTTAAAGATGACTTCCAAAAGAAAGGATTACTGCAAAACAACGCTAAAAGAACAGGAAATCACAAATCAAATTACACCTTTCGAACCAACCTAACCAAAAGAATATTATTGAAATATCCAAGAGCGAGAGGACAATCCTTCACAGAGAAAGCAAAAAAACGAGAAATACATTATCTCCATACCTCTTCCTCACGAAGTACATCCTCGCTCTAAATCATAATAAATCTAACGTAATCACATCTGCTTCGAGAATTTTAGCTACACCCTCCCGAAAAAACCGATTCGACCCTCCCCCCATACTTTTTCATATATCCTCGGCGATTAATTCCAAACTGAGCGAGGAGAAGAATATCGTCTTTGAGGAGATGAAGCGAAAGGAAGAAGATGAATGGATGAGAGATGGCGGACGACGTTTTCATCCCTTTTCCTCCCCTTATCTGGGAGACAAAAGAGGGGATCTTTGTTCTTCTGGAGGTATATGACGTCCGGATGAGAGAAAAGGGGTGGAAAGTCCCCATTGGAGGAGAATTTTCAGTTTCGTTCCTTGTTTATATTGATCGGATGATGTGATGTTGGATTTGCTACGGAATATATAGGTGTCATTTTTCACCCGAGCAGCACAGGCGTTCGAGATTCGTCCAGTTTTTATCGAAATTTCGTTGACTTCTAGTTGCAGTTACATAAACTTGATATAAGCTGAACTACTAGGACAAGAGAATACGGTAAAGAAAAACTTGTAGAGAATGGGTGTTGGATACCCTGATTTTGAAAAATACAAGCAATTCTAAAGGAGTGTAAACACTTTAGTTTGAGATTTTCAAGAGTGGAAATAAAGTATAGACATTGGAAGTGGAAAATATTGAGACTATAAACATTTTGAACACTAGGAGAAAACTTTATTCAGGTAGATGTGTATTTTTCCATATGAAAAACTACAACGAAATTCCAGTGACCGTTTGAGAACTACTATAACATGTATCTGAGTAAAACATGCACGAAATCCAATGTTTCAGGGCATCATATTTAACACGAACAGATCAGACTATCTTAAGAACTATTAATATAATTAGCGTCATTGTAAAGAACTTATTAATTTTTCCATAATAATTTTGAGTAAAAAAACTGATGAAAATGCAACAATTTTTACATTACAGTTGAACATCTAAAAATTTGGGATAAATCCCTTTTTCATCAGACAAATACTAATTATTAATTAAATCATAGACTTTTCTCCTTCAGGTGCTTAGTTTAAAGGTTTATTGTTTTCAACCTAGCTTAACAAACCGAAACAGTATTCACCATAATACACCGAACATTTTCTCTAACAACTGCGCGTAAATCACAAACAATTCAAAAGAACTGCATTTTGCGAAACTCTTCGCTCGATTTCAACTCCGTTCTGATATTTACATTTTATCCAGCCTTTTCTTCCTTGGTTGGGGATTGTTGGTCAATAACAAAGGTCTTCGACCAAGCGAAAACGACAATGCCGACACTAGTGTGAATGTATTATGGAACTGCACGTCTGCGAAAAACGACATGTGGTGATGGAACCATGTTTCTGGCTAACATATAGCCAGAGAAATTTTATAACAATAGCTCGTCAGCAGTGACAGATATGATCGCAAAAATCGTGAGGTTCCTATGTCTGAACTTAACACAAATTCAAAACAATAGCAAGGCAATTTTATTTTGCAAATAGACATTTCATTTATTATATCTCAGACCTGCTTTATAGTGACATGGTTTGTGTTTCGTATAGTTGATAATTAATTTCATAAATTTTAAAGGTACTGTTGTTAAAATTGAAAGAACTAAATCTGCTTTAGCGTATCCTGTATTAAAATTCAAAACTTTTTAATCGAATACACGCCTTATTAAGGATAAGAATTAAGTTTGATGAACTCAAAGTTCGATAAAACTAAATACAATAACTTTCCTTTTATTTGTACACTTAACTCGTGAATCAAAATAATGCTGTTTTAAGAGTGAAAGCCGAGTTTTAAAGTTTACCTATCCAATTATTGGAAGGTACATTTATATTCAAATCTCAAAATACGAAAAGTAATTGAATGTAAAATACATCCAAAACTCTTCCATAATTCAAGGGAAAAAACCTTTAAACCTTTTCAAATGGGCCAAAGAAAAATCCAAAGAGATTTGGATGGAAATAAACTAAAGAATTTGACTAGAATTTTCCATTGGAAGAAAACATAAGCCATAATCGAAACCCAATACTTCGAAATAAATTAAACAGAAGAAAAACAAAAAATCATTACTCTCAAATTCTATTAACTTCAGAGAAAATCCAAAATTTTCAACCGGCCCTTTTTAAACAAATATCAGAAAAACATTATTCCAAAGCAAAAGCAGAGGATAATAAATACAGAAACCATCAGGAAAAGATAAAGGATCAGGAAGAGGGGAAAAAAGTTAAATTTCTAGGCGCTCTGTTAATTGAAGAGGAAATAAAAGATACGAGACAGAGCATGAAGAATCGTAGTGAGAAAATTTCATTGGAGCTAGAATTTTTACGGCTTAACTTCCACAAAGAGAAAAACATTCTTCCTCTCGCTCTCTCCTCTTGTTAAAAAGTTTCTTGGCTTGGAAGATAAGGATGGATGAGTGAGTGGATTTCGGAGTAAATATAGGAACAAGTGTTCGCTTTTAGTTCTCGTTTTGGATGAAGATCTTGACATCAATCGTGCATGCATTCAAACTCCCGATGCCATGCATAAGACATTAATTTATTTCTTAAGTATGGTGAAATAAAAATCGATGAAAACGCGAAAGGAGATGAAATGACAAAATGAGTAACTTATTTGGATGTTTTCAAAACTAATTAAAGGAAAGATAACTGCAGGAATAAACTTAAGAAGGGGAAATTTTTATTCAGGCATCCAAGGGTAGTCAATATCTGGAATAAGAATATTTATTTACTTTATATTAATTAAGATTTGGGGTTTCTTTCTTTTTTTCTTGTTTTCAGCGCTTTGAAAATCGACTTATTTGAGTCTAAAGTAATTAAAGAAAACGAATTTACATGCCAAGAAATGTAGTTATATTTCATCCAAAAAGCTTGTTTTGGGAAATTCACTTTCGTTTAAAAATATGTAATAAAAGTATTATTATTATTATTATTATTATTATTATTATTTTATTTGATAACCATCAAAATTTATGTTATTGAAAGTATTGTTCATTGTGTATTCATTCATACCTAATTATCAAATGATTTTTTGTTGTTTTTATTTCTTTTATGTATTGATTTTGAGTCTGGAAACTCAGGATTAGGTTATAACATATCTAGTTTAAACCATAGTTAGCTTCTAATAACTAAAAATACTTAATTACAACAAGACTGGATAAAACTTCAAAAGGTATGATAGGTATTCTTGAAGTATCATAAATAAATTATCTTTGTAGACATTGACTAGTTATCAAAAAAGATAAAAATAATTAAAACTTTAACCATTTACAAAGCAATGAAAGAGCGCTGAAATTTGTTCAATACTCATTTTCAAAATCCCAGAGAAATCGCCAGTGAATGACTCTCAACTTTCATCTTTTAACATACAATGAACTTGCACAATAAAAGAAATGGGACTCTCTTTATCACCAGAACATAAATGAATGAACACGGTACGAGTAGACCGGTGAAACACTGCCTCGTAAAAGCATCAACATCACACATACATGAAGCAACGGTGGTATTCCAAACACCAGACAGAGATTCCTACAATTTTTTTTCTTTGTTCCTATACAAGGTTCAGTTTACCTCTGGGGATACATAACTGGGTACTGAGCAATCGTAGCAATTCTCACTTTTATTCGGGAAAAAGAGAACTTATATCCCGAGGAGAAGCGTGAGAATACTACATCACAAAAGAGAAAAATTCGATTCTCGGGCCCTCCTACTATACTACTTCAAGTGGAAAAGTAGAGTGGGATAATATAGAATTTCAAACTGGCACCTCTAAAAACACTCGACGGTGCACTTTCTTCTCCAACTATTTTTTCAAATTACGATTCAGAATACGTGGTGCCATTTTGAAACAGCGGTATAAAATGCAGACGAATAAAAGAGGAGGGGAGGAAATCCTCCCTTTAGCTATTTTACCCCCTCCAACCGCCAGCACCACTTTGCCCTCGATTTTAGAATCGATGGAGTTTGAGAATCGATATCTTGGACTCGAAGTCGGATATGGTTAAAGCTACGGTTCTAAAACTTTTCCGGGTTGTGACGACATTTTGGAAAAGTATATTTTCATTAAAATTTGGATAAGTTTCCCACTTAAAAAGTTATCAATTTTTCTTAAATGTCCTATTAGTGAATTATGCAGGTTCCTAAAATTTTTAACTTCAATAAGAAGTTATTTAACTGATTGGGAACAAAAACTTTTTTTAATTCTTGTTCACAGGTTCTGCTCATATATCTGAATCATAAATTTGGTTTTAAATATGAATATCAAAATACAGAATAAAGTATTTAATCCAAATAATGGAACATCTATCTAATAACACCATTTAGATAAAACCCATTTTTATCCATTCTGAAGAACAATCAAATTTTAAGTATAAACTAAAATACTCAAATTTTTTCTGTTTGAAAACACTACCCACGACTTTAGAAATTGAAGAGGAAGAACAACAAAATTTGAAGGAAACAATTTGATCCACATTAATCTAAAAGAAACAATGTGATATGATTTTCAAAACCAGATATATATAAATAATCTGTATAAAACATCTTTTAAAAATTGGGAATTTTCATTTTCGTTTAAGCGTGTTTATTTTTTTTGTTTAAAACGTGTTTTCTTTTTTTTTCACCCCAGACACAGAAATGCTGAAAAAACCATATTTTCAAAAAATTTAGATTTCAGGGTCCCCAGGCCGTTTTATATAAACAAAGCGTTCTAAATGTGACAAACCCTGCCAAAAGCTTTTGAAACATAAAAAAAAGAACATAGTTTTATAAATAGAGATAAAATTAACATTTTATCCCGGAGTCCTCTTGTTGTAAAAAGACATGGCGCCCCAGTGGGGACCAATGTAAAGGAATCGAGAAGTCAAATAAACGCTTTTCCGGTGTCGCCTTCGAATACTTTCGAGAGATGACAGCCTGACAATGGGCGTTCGAAGTAATTTCATAAATAATTCATCGTAAATTTTAAAAGACAATGGGAATATATCGCCCCGAACAATTGCTACAGTGGGACATACATAAACTCCGATTTTCACAAGCAAGACATCAATAACGATGAAAATGCTTCGCGATGAATGGCGATCGGATTCGCGACGAAAGCATCGGATGAAGCCATGCGTTTGAAATCCCATGCATTCAATTGCTCGTGTAAAGCACCTTGATTGGTGAAAAGGTTTTAAACCCTTATTCTATGCACTCGTGTAAAAAAATTGAATTTGATTTTTTTGGAAATAATGACACAAATCTTCGTTTTTGAAATGAAATGTAATTATCGACATAAGTCGAAACGAACACTTATGAGATGATCTTCAGAAAATATATTTGCTACCACCCACCAAAAAGGATCCCAGAGAGCTAATATTTATAAAACAAAAAATATTCTACCTAAATAGTAAGACAGATTATCTAAATTGTTAACTAAATATTTATAAAAAACATAGGCAACTCTTTTTTTAAAAGAAATCTTTTGTTTAGTTTTTAAAATTTTATTAAATACAAAAATATATATCAGACATTCGATTCGAAGAGTCTTAAATCATAATGAATATCCATGTGATACAAAGTAATCGTACAAAATAACATTCCACTAGACTTGAAATGACTTCCACTGACAAAATAACATAAGTTTGGAAATTTTCTTTTTTGAGGGAAAATAGCATGAAAAACATTCTCCTTGACATTAAAATTAAAAAAATGAAGTTTTTTTTCTTTTATTTTCATTAATAGAGAGTATTTTTAATTCAGTATTGTTTTAAAGACGAAGAAAAACAACGGGCCAAGAGAAAATTACTTCCTTAGGGGAATATTCTAGGTCTAGGTTTTAAACACCAAATGATGGAGAAATTAATGCACCAAGAAGTAAAATATTGAAACAGCAGTTTTTAAAAATATGATCCAATAAAAAATACCTACACTTTGTGATTTACTACAAGACAGCACCAAAAAACTTTTACGGATATTTAACAATCAAACAGCAAATCTATAACAGCGATGATAACTTTCTTAACTGTTCACTTGATAAGATTATATAAACATTGAAAACAATTAAATTACCCAATTAAAGTATCATTTTTGCTTCACTTTTCCTGTCGGAAACTTTATATGAGCTTCCAACTGAACTACAGTCCTTAAGTCCTATAAGACTTCTTACATAATTGAGATAGAGTGTCCTCCAGGGTAGTAATTAACACCTAACTAACGAGTTCATGACCGAGATCGATTTTTCGGTCTGCTGCATTCGATTCTTTTTAGCAGCTCATCGATTGCCGAAATCGATGGTTTTTTTTCGGGAATAGGGAAATCGAAAACTATAAACGGAACAGGAAAACTGGAGTGGAAAATGAATGCGAGAAATAGCCTCCAGGGATATTTTCGGGAAAATAGTGTCGGGAGTTTGAAATTTTTCCCGGAAAAAGGAGAACGACTCTACGTTAAATGCAATTAGGAGTGGGCGATGGAGTTTAAGATTTCTGCAGCTCACTTTCTATAAAAGTAATTCCGACAGTTTCAACTAGAGTTATTTCAAGGGAAAACTCTTAATTTAGAATAGAAAACTTGTGTGCACAAGCCGTTTGTAATTCTGTAATTTTAAGTATACGCCAGAAGCAGTTGTGATGTTAGGAGAAAAGTTAGAAATGAAATCTACCAGAATTTAAGTCTTATAAACAGATGTGTCAGTACTCAGTACTGTTTGTGCTCGTTAATACTCCCGAGCCCTAACTGTTTCGTAGTGAAATTAAACAAATATTTTTAGAAATTTAATTAGTCTTTGGAAGCAGTCGTTCTCTTACAGGTTTCTGTTTACCAAAACTACGCCATCCAGTACACTGCTTAATCACAATCAGTTAAGGTAAAAGATGAAGAATAGAAAGATGAAGGTTGGTTGGTAGTTTGTAGGTTGAAAAACTTACGGGGTATGTAGGGTTCACAGGATTGTTTATAATTTTTTCTTAAATAAAAGCTCTTTTAATCATTAGATGTCATTTTTGCTAAACAGTTACAGATAAACAGGTTTGTTATCCAAATTAAATTTTGAGATTTCAGTCTCTATTCCAGAATACTTCCAAAATTACTACACCTATTATTTCAGAACTCCAAACAAGATTAGGCAGCAAAATCTACAGTTTCCTAACCAAAAAAGTTTTATAGATACTGGTGAAGAAACTAGAGATAATATCAAACAAAAAAAACAACAAAATAGTAGTTTCTTTGTCGGAAAGACAAATACAAAAACGATTTATATATTCACCATTAGCTTCATTAGAGTAAATTCACTAAAACAGCATGCGACAGACGCGTGCAATATACCTTACACAACATCTCACCAAGAGTCATCAGTCACAACGACATACGAAAACAAATAACTTCCAAGTAAATCGATATCTCTCTAAACAAGAGAAAACACCACTCAGATGAAGGATCATTGTTTCCAAAGCCAATACAATCACAGAACCTCAACACACATCGATCGATTCAATGAATATTATATTAGTTGGTTGGTTGGTTTGGACAACAATGAATATATCGACGAACCTTTGACCAGAGCTGCCAAACACGTGTCGGCGGGGTTCAACCAACCCCACTCATCAAACCACAGCATCAACACACCTGCTGCAAATTATTTTTCAAACGATAATAGTAAGAAAAAAAGAAGGATGTCTCCATCGACCGGACCAGCGCTCGACCAATCAGGGACGAGGTCCATTAGCAATTCCAAACGAGCTCCAGGGGATGGTGAAAATAAGAATAAGAGAGGGGCAATTCAGGAGAAATCCATTTCCATGGCGCGATCGATCGCAAAATGGAACGTTACTTTATTTTGAAGTTTGTTCGAAAGACCCCTTTGGTGATGGATGGACCTTCTCTTCCTGTCCTCGAGCGGACGTTGCTGTCACTTCGTTCCAGAATGAATTAAGGTGCGAATTATGCCGAGGATGGAGGGAATAACACACAAAATGTTAAGTGTTCCGTGGAGTATTTTTAAAAGGGTGTCTTTTGCTTGGGGATCTATCTGATAGGCTCGATAGAGGGGTAATTTAATTAATAAAGAGGTTTCTAATGATGTGGTAGGGAATGGCCGAATACCTTACCAACCAACCTATTAGGGTGGCTTGATAAAAAAGAAAAAAAAAAGGTGTTAAGATGTTAAAAGTTTTTTGAACCCCAGGGTTCAAAAGTCTTTGAGTAATAAAAAGTATTTTTAAAGTTAATGAACAAGTAAGGTGCTCAGAATGAAAGTGGTAGAGTCTAAAAATACAAAAATTTAGATAAGTGTGTATTTTGATTTATATTTTAAGGTCCTTTACCTAGTGCGGTAGTCACCTGTAACTCGTAAGAGCTTCCTGAAAAAAATACCTTCTCCATAGGAACAGTACAGACCCCGTTAGGAAAAACTACGTTTAGGGGACCTAAGTTCTAACCAGCTCAAGTAATAGTGACCTCAAATGAACAATGAGTAAGTAATAGTAATAGAAGTTCTTTCTCAGGACAATGAAACTATTTATCAAACTACGGGAGAAAAGTTAATAATTGTCTTTTCAAACTATAATAACTCAGACTAGTTATGTTTTTACCTTTTTGGTAAAACGATATATTATAGTTCACGTGCGATAATTTTGCTTTTAAACAATATAACGATAGAAAATTCTTAATGTGTTTGTGTATCCAAGCGAAATGAATGGAAAATAAACAACCCTTAAAATAAATATTAAACGTTAAAACCAGAAGAAACATAGTATATTTTCAACCATTTCAAAGGAAAATACTTATTCAAAAAGCTATATAAAGACAAAAAATAAAAATACCATACACAGAATCTTCTTCCAAACAAAGAAATGGAATTCAACTTACCTAAAATAAAAAACAGATAATTAACAATTGCTGACTCATGAAAACATATTATTTTGAAAAAGTCACTACGGTTTCTCTAATTACAAACAATTTATCAAAGTAATGCAAAAACATGACTCCTAGAGTTACCCAGCCATAACCAAGCATTGGAAAATTGATTATACACTAGCGGAAATAAAAATCCCAACACCAAGAAGGAAAGGAGATATCAAACTCAAATTTATTTCTATAATTGCACATAGTATCAATGTGAATTGATTAAAAAATTAGACTTCCTGGATGTTAGGGGGCCGAGAAAAACAGGGAGGAGTGTTGTCTCCATAGGTGTCCATTACCGCCGTCACACGTTATGGTAGTGAGTGACAGGGGCTCTAATTGACTTTTGAGGGATTGGAGGACCATGTTGTCTCCTCAGATAGTCCAAATTCATATGGTGCACCAGCGGACGTTGCATACCGGGCTATGTGATTTCTCCTCTTTCTCCAGACATGTTTTGTGAGCGTTGGTTCTAGAGAACGGGAAAGACGGTGCAAAATTGCAACCTAGGGTGTTAAGAAGAAAGCTTGGACATTGCATACAACATGTGGTTGTGCATGTTTCTCTTAAATTTTGTACCCATGACAGGTCTGAAGGTAAGGACGGTCTATCGGCTGCAAAACCTCAATGACGCAGCTCTGGTTGGAAAAAGTACTGGTGAATCATACTCAGGAGACGCAGAAATGGAATCCAATGCATCCCCACTCCGTTACCCTGCATCATCACTTCGTGGAACGATTGGAAAATCGTCAGCTGAGTGCGCTCTCTCCATTGTGTCTTCAAACTCATACCCAACTGTCGTGGTGCTCCAAACCGAAGCAGGATTCTCTCATAAACACAATGTCATGAAATTGGGATTTTCATTTCCTTATTTCGTGCACTATTGGAAACAGAAAGGCCCATTTTCAGCCCCTTGTTTATAGACAAAGATGTAAGAAACTATGCGGACAAAACGGACAATCCGCAATACTGTAAACGATACCCATCCCACTGCCGCTTGTCCTCAGTATGATCTACCGGTACTTTGGCCAACCAGAGCTGCTTCATTGAGGTTTTTTACCCGGTTGTCCGTCCTTACCTTCAGACCTGTCCTGAGGACAAATTTCAAGAGAAAAATACACAAACACATGTTTTATGCAATGTCCAAGCTTTCTTCTTAACCCCCTATATTGCATTTTTACCTTGGCCTATCCGTTCGTAAGAACCAACGCTCACAAAACATGTCTGGAGAAAGAGGAGAAATCACCTAACCCGGTATGCAACGTCCGCTGGTGCACCATATGAATTTGGACTATCTGAGGAGACAACATGGTCCTCCAATCCCTCAAAAGTCAATTAGAGCCCCTGTCACTCACTACCATAACGTGTGACGGCGGTAATGGACACCTATGGAGACAACACTCCTCCCTGTTTTTCTCGGCCCCCTAATATCCAGGAAGGCTGATTTTTTAAGCAATTCACATTGATACTATGTGCAATCATAGAAATAAATTTGAGTTTGATATCTCCTTTCCTTCTTGGTGTTGAGATTTTTATTTCCGCTAGTGTAATATTGGGAATAAAAAATAACGGAATAACGGAAACGGTTAATTTCTGTACTTCGAAAAAAATATGTTTTTCGTTTCCTGTCAAATGCAAGAAACTTTTCGTTATTTGAATACACTAAAGAATTTTTTGAAAAGAAGGAGACGGCACTTATAACAATACAATTATAACGAATTCCATAATCCGGGGAAATATTATTACCAGGAAACATATTACTTACCTAGCTAAAAGAGAAGACTGATGATCACGTTTTAACTAAATGATTACTACCAGAAATTTTAACTTGCACACATACTTGTTTTTAAAATTCATTCTTTTAGTGGTGATTTATCTTTGTGGAAAAATCAAGTAAAAAGGCACGTTTTCTAGGCATACAAATTTTCGTCCGAAACAATAAAACCAATTATTGCGAAATGACGATTTTTTTACATTGTAGTGAAGGGCAATGAATTTTAGCAGAATGCTTTATAGACGAAAACGTGAAAAGCGAATTTGATGATAGTTAAATATTGTTGTGTTTGAAATAGACAGTTATTGTACTCTAACCAAAAGATAAAAACACTTGATATTATTAAACTAGTTCCTTTTTAACAGTGTTGTTAAGACACGACAGGATGTTTCTTTTTTTAATTTAGGGGGATATAAATTAACAACATCCACTTAACCCATTTACACTGACAACACTTAAGAGAATAGTTATCAATCTATAGTAAACCAGTTTGCTAAGATGGGGCTTTTCCCCTAAGCTTATAGAACAACAGAAAAAAAAGATGCTGACGCTGCACAAAAACGAGATACGAGTTTTACACGTCAGTTGTTATCAACCTACTGGCCCCACAAATAAAAATTTTTATTATTAAGTTAAGTTTTCGAGCTTGATGCCTCCAAAAAACGAAGCAGGCCAAGAAGGAAAGATTCATTTATCTGAAGGGGTGTCAGTCTGTTCCAGCCACTTCCGAACGGCCGAGATTAGCGGATGCAAAAGAAGATTAATGCTTGCAGAGTGGAGAATAAATAGCTTCGGGCGTTCTAAAACACCCCTGCATTCTTTTGGGAGAGACCCCTTTCGCTCGCGGAATGTTGATGAAAAAGCGGGGCAGATTTCGCGAAACGGTTTTTCGTGAAGTTTTGATGGGGGAAATTTTAAACTGAGTCTCTTTTTGGGGATTAAGTTAAAGGCCGTTTTTCTTGGGTTTTTTAGGAAAAAAATAGACAGGAAAATTTTATTAGGTCTTTTATACTTGATTCTACACGGTGAATATAAGTGGATAAGTTGACAAAGCCGGTTAGGTAGCATACAAAAGAGAGTAACAATAACCCCTGCGTTTTTTAAAATAGGGTCACGTGTAAAATTCTTACTTGATGTGTCTGTTGGTAAATAACGATAAAAAATTTTGAATTCAAAGAGATGAGATATTCATATCATTAAGAAAAAATCTAACAAACAAAAGGTTGTTTAATTAAAGGTTTTTTTTTTCACCTACGGTGGTGTTAAAGTGTAAAAATTAGATTTTGTAATCACTCAGGATTTTAAAAATGTTGATAACCAGGTACTTTCACAAAATATAAACAATTTACCATCATAGTCAGTTTTTTTAAGTTTGCGTATGTTACAACCGAAGTTCTTTTTAATTTATAATGAAGGGACTTCATTGCACACACTTTCGAACCTTACTCTACTACCCTTAGCACTCCGAATACACAAAATAAAGTACGGAACTTCCAATATAAACAAACAAACCCCCTTTAAAACATCCCTAGCAACAAATAAACAACCATTCCGAGATGCTGCAGGAGGTTTTAACGTTACTTAAAACATCCCCCCATTCCGCATTCTCGCGAGTAAAATACCCTCGCAACCCCCAAGAAAACGAACATAAACATCTCAAGACACCCCAACATAAAACCCAATAAACAACGCCCCCACAACAAGAAAGGCTCAATATCTCCATCGATTTCCCCAGCACACATATTTCCCAAAGGATTATGGCCTCTGGAGCCC
Source organism: Tetragnatha versicolor (assembly GCA_024610705.1). Classification (NCBI taxonomy): domain Eukaryota; kingdom Metazoa; phylum Arthropoda; class Arachnida; order Araneae; family Tetragnathidae; genus Tetragnatha; species Tetragnatha versicolor. The sequence continues at coordinate 45,956,471 of JANDEH010000008.1, forward strand.
CGGCGATAAAAACGGGCGCCCCCTGTTTACATTCTCCAGCGCCCCGGCAGGGGCCATCCCGGGATCGATGGCGCATGCGCAGATACTTAATTTTAAAGCCGGATCGTTGATTTGGGGGTGGACAATGTAAGGGGGCTTTTAATTCGCTTTTTTTTCTTCGGGTGATTGGCTTCGGGAGATGCGGTCGAAAGTGGTTTTTGCGCCGCCTTCGGGGCAATTATCACCCCGTTGGAAGGGTTTGGGGAGCGATTTGAGGGTGTAATGTTCCTTTTCAGTTTTTTTACTGAGAGCGCCTTTGTTTTTTCTATAAGAGGGAATTGGGTAACGGTTTTGTATGTGGTACAAAAAGCCTGATAAGGACTGCCAGAGTTAATGGTCATTTGATAGAGGGTTTGGACATTTAAAGCGAAGGGGACTATAGAGGATGCCAAAGCTAAATAGTTTTACAGAATAGCCAGTATAAAACTAGTTCAAGATGCAATGAAAGATAAATGGATTGCAAAAAAGTTAGCTGCAGAGTAGTCTTAAAGCCAAATAGTTTCATAGAATACCCAGTATAACATTACTCCAAGATTTATTAAGGGATAAATGCGTTGCAAAGAAGTTGAGTCTTCATCAGTTATTAACAAATTTCACAAACTGGACTACTTTGTACAATATTCTTAAAAAGGATTTCTAAAAGTTAATGCTGATTTAATGAAAGTTTTAGCATTAACTTGAAGGATTACACAGACTTTGTATTGAAGAGGATATTATAAATATTATCGGACAATTAGGTAAGCGATAAGTCGCTATAAACGAGTTTACCAAGCAGGATATGAAAATAGTTTCTGAAGGAAGATTAATTTATAGTAAACGATAAATCTATTACTAAGCTTTTCTAAATATTCAGTTATTATGAAACAGGATCTAATAGTAGTTTAGTTATCTAACAGACCCCATTAATCAACTTAATTAATTAGAAAAATACCTTTCTAGAATAAATTGTCCCAATTTATAGATTACATGGAATGAAATATTTAATATTTGCAAAGAGGAATGGCAATGTTTTGTGTATAAAAATATGAGAATAACACAAATTTAAATATTTTTCCACATCTAACTATTTTAAAAACGTCTAAAAACATCAAACTAGTGGATTATAAATTTAATAAATATTTCGGTTAAAATCAAAAATTCTTCAATGACTCAAGAAATGAAATTAATTTTCAAGTTAAATTATTCGTGAATTCAAAATTAATTAATTATAATTAACCTATAGGCACTCTATTCATCTTAGTTATTGATTTGTCTGATAATTCAATTTCAAATAAGCATTTAGCATTTCATTCAGTGTTATCGTTTAAGGCAAACGTTCTTCTAAATACCTGAAAAGAAATAATTTATAGAGGCAGTCCTTTTTATGCAAATGCATCTTTGCATTATTCAGAACAAAAATAATTATACTTTGAAAACAATTAAACGTTAACAAAAAAAATTCACTTTTCTCGTCAAGTTCTATCAAGAAACCAACTATTCCAAAAGGCTATTTTCAATCGATACGTTATAAGAACTCATCGCCCAGTTCCAACTCCACAAAAAAGGCAGCAGCACAATCCACTTTAACCGGCGGTCTTATTAAAGCATCGTAGCATTGAATCCAAATTGAACTCAATATATTTCCATTCATCCCCATTGAATCTTTTTTTTCTTCCTCATCGTCATCATTCTTATCTATGGCGTCCTTGCGAGCTTGTTTGCGCTTCCGCGATAGATGGAAGATTCGCTCCGCCCGTGCCGCTTTCATTAGGGACCCCGTAGCGGCAAATCCCTTCAATTTCTGAGATGTCGGGGATTTGCAAGAGATGGGTGTCATTTTCGTGACAGCCAGAACAAATAGCGGACACTGTCGTTGTTGTGTTATGGGATTTGTTTTAATGCTGGCCCATATCAGACAAGGATCCCATGGGAGAGGGAGAGTCTAGATACATAATATAAATTGTGTCCCTTTAAAGAAATACATGGATATAAAAGTTACGTAAGAAATAATATGTTGATTGTATGAAATACTTTTTTTTCAATCTACAACAAAAGGATTTTATGGCAATATAATAAGCAATGGGGCAAGTACAGTGGAGTGGAGTTTGGATAACTCGAATTGTTTAATACAAAAAAGTGGAGGGTTCGAAATTTTCGATTTGTCCCTTAAACTTAAATAATCGACGATTAAATGCTTTGAATTAAATTTGACGATTAAATGCTTTGAGTGAATGCTTTGAAATTTATGTAACTTCTTTTTTATAAGTTTTTGTTATGCATAATAAAACACATTATAGGCAAATTGTGTCACAAAAAGAAATTTATCGATACTTGAGTTACCCGTTACATGTTCGGCTAACACTTTGTTCATTTTAAATCTAGGAAACTTAAATTTAGAAAAATTCGGGGCACCACTAAGTAAGCAATGAGGTAAATACATCAAACTTAAAAACTAAAAAGAAAGAAATTGAAAACATTTATTAAAACTTTTAAATAATGCAAATTTCCTTTAAGAATGTGGCGGAGTTTACGGTTTTGTGTGAAATGCCTATTCCACAACAAGAAATTATCGTGACTTTTTATTTAATTGTAATTTAAGAAAATTTAAATACAGATAAAGCAAAAAAACTTCAAGAGTCGAACTTATGTTAACTAACGTTTTAATACTAAATCAATAAGGACTTCCATATTTTAACAAATTGAAAATCATACAGATATTGAGAGAAAAAAAACCAATTTACTCAGCATCCCCGTTCGAGTTATTACTAAACACTTCTCAATAACTGAACTCAATGTTCTTTGTCCATGAACCAAAGCAAGAAACTTCCTTGAACCGAAGGCGTGTCATAAAGTCTCATAAGAAGCATAATTATAAAAAAAAGAAAGAGGTCAGAGATACCCTCATGGTCGTCTGCTCCAAACCGGAATGAAAATCAAAAGGATTACTAAATAATAGTGAGTAAAGGGTTCAATATCCTCCTTTATTGATATTTTGTGATATAAGACCCTGAAACTGGTTCCAAATCTGGGCCATCGATATCAGGGTAATTTATGCAGTACGAATTTCGTGGCCCAGACAGACGAAATTCTTAGCAGAGATTCTTTGAGACTAGCACAAAATATGAAGTCATGATGCATAGGTTTTTGAATGTTCACCATATCAAGGTAAAATGTATTTAAGTGAACAGAGTAATCGATTTTTAGTGAAAACAAGTTTTAACAACACTATAACAATATATATTTAAGTTTGTTTTAAACCTACGGCTTCTCAAGAGTACTCTGGGTTTAAGTCTTCTTAAAGAGTTATAATTATAGCCAATTTCAATAAAAACTAACACATTAAAGAGTTAATTATCATAAAATGATGACTTGGGAATACATAAAAGTACATTTATTTATTATTTTTATAAAGTTACAGCTGTTATATATAAACATTTTTGAAATATAACTAACGAGATTTTTTTCTATTATGATGGTAAATAGAATACGTTAAATTACTTAGGAAGTGAATTTCTGTTTCAAAATTACACATAAATAGTTCGAATCAGAATGCAAGAAAATTAAATCATCATGAAATACAGCATGGAGGTGAACGGAAAAGGATGTGTGAAAATATAATACATTAAAAACCTGTTTTATTTTATTAAAACTGTCAAAATACGGATATAATTTATCTCTAAATCTTTACAGCATTTAGTTTGAAAATAAATATTGCATTTTTGCCTAATAAATCTTATAACTATTTTAAACTTTTTAAATAATAATGATTAGTCATTAAATTTTATATTACTTTCTTATAAAACAAAACAACCTGACAATGTCTACCATTGCGAAACATTACTATAGATTAAAATAATACATTTTCGGTTAAAATATTTGATATAAAACTATGACAAAATATTTTATCCATACATTTATAATAAATACCACTACGAGTAAATATGTAACTATATTTACAAAATGATAATAAATGCCAAAGAAATCAGTTAAATAAAACAAAATTGATTAGGAGGATGCAGTAACTCAGCAAATCTGCATATTACTAATGGGGACATTCATCGTGTAGTCCACTGAAAATAGAGTTGAACCTCAAACAAATTGCAATAGAAGGTTTCTCAACGGTTTTCACTTAGAAATGACCTCAATAATAACATACTAAAAATCGGCCAAAATCGGCCGGGGGGAAGTTTAATTTTTTTCAAATTTTTAAAAAATGGCCGAAAAAAAATTTAAAAAAAAAAACAAAACAATAATATAGACATGTGATACATGTTTATAGGTTATTTTTGAGTGCTGAAACCGAATATTGCCTTTAGTTTGGAAAAAAAATTGAAATTTCAATTTTTAAAATTAATTTGAATAATTAGCTATATGAAAAAATTAAAAACCCCCTAAAAACCTAACAAAAACATCCAAAGAGATAAATCCAACGGTTTTCATTTAGAAATGACCTAAATATTAACATACTAAAATTTAAAATTTTTACGAGTGAAAGAAGTTCAATTTTTTTTCAAATTTCCATTTTTTTTTGCGAAAAATGCATTTTTTTTTCAAATTTGTGCAAAAAACTTTAGAGGCTTTTGAAAAGGTCATTTTTCGGTGGATATTGTCCACAGATAGTTATATAATGGAAAACCGGTGGAATTGACCCTCAATGAATTAGTTAATTAGTTTATTTAAAATTTTGAAATTGGTAAAATGTAGTACAAATTTCGAAAGAAGTGAAAAAGTAATTCTTTGGCATATTAACATCTTAATTTATGTAATTAACAATAAATTATATTAAGAACACATAATTAACAAATTAATTAATTATTTTTAATTTAAAATTTTTAAAATTTAAAATTTTAATAAATTTTAATATCATAATATAGGCTTGCAATACATGTGTATAGGTTGATTTTTAATCCTATTACATAAAAAAATATTATCAGTGCAATAAAAACTGAAATAGACTTAAAAAATTTAAAATTAAAAAAAATTCTTAATTACATCAAAATAGTCTCAACAACTGGAACAAATTGCAATAAACGTTTTTTAAACAGTTTTCATTCAGAAACGGCCTAACTAACAACATACTAGAAATCGGACAGTGGGAAATTTAATTTTTAATTAAAAAAACTGGCATTCTGGAACAAAAATATTAGCCAATTATGCCAGTTTTTTTAATTAAAAATTAAATTTCCCATTGTCCGATTTTGTCCGATTTCTAGTATGTTGTTAGTTAGGCCGTTTCTGAATGAAAACTGTTTAAAAAACGTTTATTGCAATTTTTTCCAGTTGTTGAGACTATTTTGATGTAATTAAGAATTTTTTTTAATTTTAAATTTTTTAAGTCTATTTCAGTTTTTATTGCACTGATAATATTTTTTTATGTAATAGGATTAAAAATCAACCTATACACATGTATTGCAAGCCTATATTATGATATTAAAATTTATTAAAATTTTAAATTTTTAAAATTTTAAATTAAAAATAATTAATTAATTTGTTAATTATGTGTTCTTAATATAATTTATTGTTAATTACATAAATTATGATGTTAATATGCCAAAGAATTACTTTTTCACTTCTTTCGAAATTTGTACTACATTTTACCAATTTCAAAATTTTAAATAAAATAATTAACTAATTCATTGAGGGTCAATTCCACCGGTTTTCCATTATATAACTATCTGTGGACAATATCCACCGAAAAATGACCTTTTCAAAAGCCTCTAAAGTTTTTTGCACAAATTTGAAAAAAAAATGCATTTTTCGCAAAAAAAAATGGAAATTTGAAAAAAAATTGAACTTCTTTCACTCGTAAAAATTTTAAATTTTAGTATGTTAATATTTAGGTCATTTCTAAATGAAAACCGTTGGATTTATCTCTTTGGATGTTTTTGTTAGGTTTTTAGGGGGTTTTTAATTTTTTCATATAGCTAATTATTCAAATTAATTTAAAAAATTGAAATTTCAATTTTTTTTCCAAACTAAATGCAATATTCGGTTTCAGCACTCAAAAATAACCTATAAACATGTATCACATGTCTATATTATTGTTTTGGTTTTTTTTTAAATTTTTTTTCGGCCATTTTTTAAAAATTTGAAAAAAATTAAACTTCCCCACGGCCGATTTTGGCCGATTTTTAGTATGTTATTATTGAGGTCATTTCTAAGTGAAAACCGTTGAGAAACCTTCTATTGCAATTTGTTTGAGGTTCGGCCCTATTTTTCGCTATTTTCAGTGGACTAGTGGATGAATTCAAATAATAACTATCTTCCTCATTTGAACATGGGAAACAAAATACGATTTAAGTTCAAGCACGGTTCCAAAACACCTACATCAAACAACGTCGATCATTTTTTACGCATACACCCCCTCTTTTAAAAGGAAAATACACTGAAAAGAGAGACGCATTACAAAGCAAGGTACTTCATGGGCAATTTATCACAATAACGGCCCCCAAAAAAATAAACCCTTCAAAGTCACTTCAACATCGATCGCGCACTAAAAAGGCCGCTTTTCCCTGACAAAAGAAGGTATCGGAAAACAAATTGGTAGCCGGGCGATTCCGATACCTCTATCGATTCTCGCTATCCGTTGTTGTCTGGAAAACGATACAGGGCGACCCGCTGCATTGAAATACGGGATCATCTTTTCCCGCATAACCTCTTCCATTATAGTGCATCCTCTCTATTATTACTTTCATCGTAATTGCTATTAGAGTTTAGATGCCGCTTTAAGTATCGGGAAAGGAAGTTTTTGGTTAAAGGGAAAGTGATCCCATATCCTGTAGAAAAAAAGGAGTTTTAATAGTTAAGATATAACTAAAATTCAAACTAAATCATAAAATATTTTAATTAAAAACATTTTTCGATATAAAATTAATGACAAAGAGATTTGTTCTTTCTATTCATAATTTCACTCTATTAAATCTGACATTTTGAATTTTCAGTAATACTTAGTTTTAAATTGATAATACATTTGTTGTTAAAATTAATTATGGAACAAAGTTATATTGAAAACCACAAGAAAAGAAAAACTTTGATTAAAAAAATCAAGACTTAAGCTTTCAATAAAACTAGAGTATCTCTCTATTCTAAAAAAAAGTTTTTGTAAATGGTTTCCAGAGAAAGGCTTTTTAATTACTGATCCGTATAACATGTGTTTTTGGTATCAAACTGTTCGGATTCTTTTGAGGATGTGCAAAGTGCCTTTAGAATTTCTAAAAAAATTCTCAATTCTTAGATATTTCCATTTTTCTGGATTACGGATAAGGTTGCAGTTAACAGCAAGAAACTGTCGTACAATTTATTATACCTCCAATCACAATGACCAACCGACGCTATTCCTTAATGATGAAAATAATTCCTTTCACGCTTTAAAAATGCGCTTCAAAATATGTACTTTCTAAATAAAATATTTTTAAAAGACTGATAAGAGTTTTCCAGAAACTCACAGATCTACTATTCAAGTATAGAATTTCACACACCAAAATTAATTGTTTGTAAACATTGAGTGTAATGTAGATTTTGTCTATTATTTTCAATAGCTTAAATCGTATTGTTTGAAAAGTCTGTTTTAAAACTAAAACTTAAATGATAAAACACTAGATATTTTGACGAGTTACTAGTTACTATATTAAATTTAACAGATTCATTGCTGAACGTTTTTGTAAATATTGAATAACAATAGCACGAGCAGACTTGATGGATATTTTCAAGGAAAACGTGTTGATTAAATTATTGATAATTTAACCAATAAATATTCTAACTTTTCTAATAAGAGTTTAAGAGAGTGTGCTTCTGGAAAGTTGGTTGACGTTTTTTCTACTAATTGTTATAACGAATGTTTTATAAATAAATAATTTTAGTGAGCAGGGTTTTGTGGGAATTGCGAAGCGATCCGAAAGGCCCTGCGTCAGCAGTTAACGGGGGTTGGCGAGCGATAGCGAGCAGGGGGCGGTAGCTCCCTAGTAAATTTAAGAAAGAGTTTCCCACAACTAAACGTAACGGAATAAATAAAAAATCATGTAAAATCCATTATAGGAATTTTTAAACTAATGGACTAAAATGGGGGGAATAAATAAACTTCCAAATTTAAAATAACAACTCAAATAAAAGAACTTTGTTTCAAGGGTTCAGTTTATTAAAACTAAATAAATTGGTGAAGAATTTTTAAAGTCAATGAAAAGAAAATTAACTACTTTAACAACTTAAATTTAAAATATGTCTTAATATTGATATTAATTAATCTCAAGAAATTCCTTACTTAATTTCGGGTAAAAGAACACAATTCTATAAACAGCACATACTTGTAAATTGTTGCAAAAAAACAAAACTAAGTAAAAAAATTCCGGAAAAATACAGAACTATTAAAACAATTATAAAAAGGTAACAACATCATTAACAAATTATATTAAAAAAGATCTTGGCAACAAAATTAATTCAAAATCCTGTTAAAAATTGCAAGATGAGAAAAGACAACTTTTTACTTCCCTTCATAATAAAAGCCACTGTGAGGAAAATTGGACTTTTTTATGATGGCTAAGTAATAAAACGGATAATGGAATTGAAAGGACGGACCCAATTCGATTGTTAAATAATCATTGATTGAATTAAAAATGTACGCTTTTGCTCATAAAAGCGGATATAAAAGTATTACGATGCGCAACTGCGCTTAGAAACTTCCACTTGGAGTGCTTTCAGTTACTAATTTTAGAAGTGCAATAAAAGGTTGAAGTAATTCTAGTTAACTGAATTCAATAATGAAGAATAAATAGAAAGCTATTCATTGAAGGTGACTTGTTCATGAAGGAATAAAATTATTTAGGAAAACGTTTTAACCAAAAGTTCTCTCATGTGGAGCTATTAATGTATTCTTTTTAGGTATGAAATTTAATAAAAATAAGAAGTTGAAGAAGAAGAAAGGAAATTTTTTATTTTCTGCTTTAAAGTTATTTTGCTAGTTAAAAGTGACGATTTCAGAATATTAAATGTATCTGTTACGGGCAATGTGATAAATCGGGCATTATTAATAATGCCCACCAAAGTGGAAGAGGGCAATGTGATAAATTCAATGGCATTTATCAACGAAATTTATCACTTTTCCCGCTTCCACTCTGGGCATTATTAATAATGCCCAATTAATCACTTTGCCCGTAACATATCTACTGTAACCATACAAAAAAAATAACACCACTCAAATCATGGCTAATGTCGCAATTAAGCCTGATTTTTCTGTACTATAATTACTTTTATCTCTCTATATTAAAAAAAAGTAACAGTGACCGCCGCCCTCACCGCCGCCGCTGATTTTGAAAATTTTATTTTTGAACACTTTGAACTATCACTACGCAAAAACTATTTGAAGGAATATTATGAAATTTTGACCATTGGTAGACAAATGTATGAGGGTCATTTCAGTTTCCAAACCTAATTAATTAGATAATTAGTTCTGGAGTTATTTAATGTCAAAGTCGAAAATTATTTTTTTCGGCTGCGAGTTCGCCCCCAGCAAAATCTATTTACAGCAGAAACATGATTTTTTGCAGACACATACTCTTAGGTATGAAGTTTTGCACCTCGTCGCCCTTTTTTCAAATTTCGAATTATTTTTGGAGTAATTAAATTCTAAAGTTTCGAAATTTTTTACCCTTTTTCTGTTTTTTCGTTATAACAGAAAAACTAATCACAGTAAAACTATGATATTTTAAACGCACATACAATTATTTTTTATAAAAAGATTGGCGTTTTGTTTTTTAAAAAATTTGAATTATTTTTAGAATTATTAAGATTCAAAGTTTCAATTTTTTCATCTCTTTCTGGTCGTTCACTAGAGAAACAGCCGATTTTTATGAGTCTGATTTCTTGATTTCTTTTACTTTCGACGATTCACTAGATACACGTGCATTTTATAAATTTAAAAGATTTTAATGGCATGCTTTTTTTCTCTTAGATGGTTTGATGATAATTAGTAGACTTGCTGGATATTTTTTAAAAACATTTCGATTAAATTATTGACAAGTAAAACAAGGATTATTGACAAGGATATTTCAGTTGCAGTTTTATTTTGATATTTTTGTAGTAATGGTCCGAATTAAGTTATTGATAAGTTAGAGAGATAAAAAGTTTCGATAATAAATGATGATTAACTAAGCAGCCAAGTTCCAGGTTTTACCGGATAGTTAAGATGAAACAAGCGAGCTCTGCTCGCTAAGATCGCGAAGCGATCTTCAAAGAACTGCGAAGCAGTTCCGGGGGTTGGTGAGCGATAGCGAGCAGGGGGCAGAGCCCCCTAGTCATTTAAAAAATAACAACTAACAAGTTTTTTTTACAAACTTTGAACCATGTTATTTAATCACCGGTATCCAAGTTCAGTTTAGGTAGGTATAATAAAAATCTTTCATTTATTTACGAAATTCAATCCAAAGTATTGAGCCAGATTATTTTTCATCATCGAAAGTATCATTAAAACTTAAAATTAGCGAAATTATGCATGGTGCAATACTGACAGCTAAGCAAGTTTCTCCTAAGGATCATACCATGAAGGCAAAAACAATATTACAGGCGATCTCTACTTCTAGATGCATGAAGGAGAAACAAACTTGCCGTTATTCAGAAAAATGAAGGAGAAAAGAGATAATGGTGGATGTCTGATAAAATAAACTCATTTTCGGTTGCATACAGTATTTTTCGCTTATACCATGAAGGCAAAAACAATATTACAGGCGATCTCTACTTCTAGATGCATGAAGGAGAAACAAACTTGCCTATACAGAAAAATGAAGGAGAAAAGAGATAATGGTGGATGTCTTATAAAATAAACTCATTTTCGGTTGCATACAGTATTTTTACTTTAAGTGTTAATTCAAGCCAACTAAATTGACTTTTCATTTTATATTATGGTTTTCTGTCTGAAATATATTTTAATTTTTAAGCAGTAAATTATTCTTAACAATAAAAAAATATAATTTTACAAGATTAAAAATGAGGTAAAATATCAAGTTTATTCACAGACGATACTTCTTATGCTATCGTTTATTAATTTTAAAAGGAATTTTATGAATGTTTATTTTTTTATTATGATAATGATAAACCTGAGCTTCTTTCTGTTTATTGTAAGAAAAAATATTATGTTTACAAACCATAACATTAATTATATTGAGTACGGAGATATTTAAATTACAAACACGTTTGCGTATAATACGTTTGTGTATTTTGAAACAATTATTTATGTATTTGTTTATAATTGATTTTCTATATTTTAATCGTCTTACTGCGTTATTCCCAACAATTGATTTATTTAAAATAAGTAAATAGAAGATAAGTTAGGAAGCAGAACAGCATTCAATTACGCAACTTCCCCCATCCCAAAAAAAACTCATAAACATGCCCTCGAAGTGTCAACCTTAACGAATGGGGACAACGAAGGGCAACCGCCAAAGGTGCTAATTACCTTTTTTTTGCCAATGCGGTCCATTTTACCCTATCTCGAAGAGCAGCAAACCCCCAACCCCATTGTGTTTGTGCAGCTTTACGTGTTCAGTTCGTGCCAATGGATTTAGTGCAAAGAGGGTAACAATTAGCACCTATCTATCTCATAGTCCAAACTGGAGGGTGTATGTTTAAATGGGAGGACTTAAACGGTACTTGGGTTTAGAAGATATATACAGGAAGGGGATTCTCGGAATTGCAGAGTTAGGGAAGTTTAATGAGGTGTAACTTTAAGGAGGTTCAATTGATTTAAGGCTTGTTTAAAGGGGGATTTGAAGTCTTAAATAAGTTTTCAGAGTTTATATAGGGATCGTTTTGGCTATTAAGTCATTATTTAATGAAAAAGATTATTTTACTTAACGTATTTAATTTGAAATTTCAATATAGTCTTTTGGGTTTTTAACCCTAGTTTCCTTTAAGTTTATTTTCAAGTTCGTACTCACCTAATATTCTAAATTTTGAGAAATTTCTACACATATTCTTATCTTCTAAAAATTTTTGGCGTAAAAGGTAATGGAAATATAAAACTCTTCTTAAATATTTACTTAAAATCAAAATATAAGTACACAACGACACTAAATGTTTAGAAATCTAAAATACTTTTAGTCTAAAAAATTTATTTTCTTCGATAAATCGTAATTAAAAAAGACTAAGATAAAATAAACAAAGTAGAAAACTTTAGCATTTTAATGCATTTTGTATATAAGAAAGTAATTAAAATCCATTAGGAAAATACAAAATCCCTGGATAGGGTTATGGTTATGATACAATAGTGAATAATTAAGTTTATTTAAAACGATATAATAGTGGATAATTAAGTTTATTTAAACAGAATTAAACCAATATCCTTGTTTAAAACAGTCAAATTTCAGCTATCACAAATATCTGACATTTACACCATAAAAGCGCATTCATTTTAACAATTTACGAAATAGCTAATACCGATTCATCAGTTCTGTACAAACCATTCATTGAAACTATTCAACAAGTATCATTTATTAAAATTCATAATAGCTTTATCTCCCTCCACGATCCAACGACGCTCTGTAACACAATAACTGCACGAGTCAAGCTAACAGTACGAAACCAATGGATAAAGTTTCATTCGTAATCGGTTATCAATAGATTATTTTCTGGTTCATTCAATAGGGTCAACAGCGTCACTAATTTTTTTTATCGTGCGAGGAAAGTGAATGGTTTTCGATTATGTAACACAATGAGGAGGATTCCCTCCCATTGTTCTTAACCATTCACGTTTTCTCTTGATTGTATCAGAAGTGATTGCCGGTATAGTAAGCTAATCTTGATTGCTTAAGGAGCCATGAAGAGGTTTTAGGGTTGAAAAGCATTGGTTCAACGAACCGAGTCTCATCAGCAGTTAAAGAAAAATCAATTTAAGGGTTAAGATATAAAAATGTATTCTTTAGCTCTCTTCTTTTTAAATATTAATAATCTCGAATTTTTGCTAATTTTGTATCTCGTTATTTTGGAAAAGTATTTATGAATAAATAAATAAAGAATCGAAATTTTTTTTTAAATTTTAAATAGATAATTCGAATTTCTATAGAAAAATTTGGGACAGGATTTAAAATAGAAATAGCAGGTATTTCAACCCATATTTCCAGATTTTTCACATAGTTACTTTAGTAAAAATAGCCATTTTCCTTCTTTGAGTTTATTCGAATATACCTGGGTCATTTGATCCCAAAAGTGCTCAACATAAATAAACAATTATCCACTAAAATTTAATTACAACTCATTAAAAGGCAAGTGACACTTCAGAACTATTTTAACACCATGGAAATCTCACAGTTTTAGATGCAAATTACATATCAGTAGGTGAAGAGACACCCCAAAAGGCCTAATTCCTATCTCTCGAGCTCTTTAGCTGACTGAACCCAAAAAGCTGACTTTTGGGTGTGGTTTCGACGGCAAACGCGTGCTGGGCGCGTTATGCGAAAATTACAGGCCAGGGGATTGCGGAGCCCCACCAAACACTCTGGAAATTGGATTTTCAGTTTTTTTTCTGAGTCGAGACACGAACCCGTGGCATTCAGGGCGGTGCACGCGATGGAGCGGTTGTAATGAAAAAGGAGGATTTTAAAATTTTCCTCTGGTAATAGATGTGGAGTTGGGTTTTCTGGGACTACTAAAATGGGTCTAGTTTAGTGTGTTTGTGTTTTTAGAAGCTAGATGTAAGGAAACGGGAAATAATAACTTGGTTGATGGGAAATAAATGCTTAATGTAAATTAAGGAGTTTTGCTTTATATACAGTTGTGAAAGATGAAATTTCATTAAAAGTAAATGAAACAAAATGAATTTAAAAAGGGTAGAGAATAAAATTATTATGATGCAACTCAGGCTTATATTAATTTACAATTCGTTATCTATAACAAAATTTATGCAGAATGCTAAAACACGGGTTTTCTTTTATAAAATCTAACTATTTGTTTCAATGTTGTTCTGTAGTATGCCACTTGAAAGACACAAGTATATGTTTCATTGGTTGAAACTTAGGATAGTTCAATCTGAATAATTTCAAATCCATACTTTCTTACTGTTTGGCAGTCCTGGAAAAGGGGAATTTTTATCATATCTACTAAACCTTAATGTTAAATGGAAAATCAAAGACTCTTTTCAATGGCATAATATGAGTGGAATCTTGTCGAGAATCTTTAAACCAATAGAATATGAAAGGTGTATTAGTTCAGACTTCGTTACTTGACAAAAACACTAATCAGTTATACCAAAGCTGAAAAATTCCAAAATCCTTATTATTCTAAGACCATATTTTAACTCAAACAACTAGCTCAAACGTTAACTATTACGACCATTCACATCTCTCACTGACCCAACCAATTGCAGATTCAAACTATAAACTCAAAGGACACTTTCAACAATGTTCAAGTCCAGACAGACACTAAAGAGTTGAGTTCTATGACTACCCATTAACACATGGTCTCTCCATAGAATAAATTCACTTCCGGGTTATCTCGACAACAGCGTCGTTCGAAGCATCATCATCATCGATTTGAACGGTGTTCCATTTCCGAAAGGTGGGCATAATCGATTTTTAACTCATTTACCGGACGCTTCCCAGTGATGGATTCCCTTGGGTTAGAAACGGTCAATACAATGTGCGTTTGAAGAAAAATTTGAGAGCAATGAACGACTTTTCTTATCCAATAGTTTTAATGATGTTCTTTTATTTTCAACAGCAGATATTTTTATCCTGCCATATGTATTTTGGGATGTTTCTAATATTTCCTTAAAATTCAAGCCAACCTCTTTTATTGCTGATATAGAGGAGAAAACGATATTAATAAATACGATAGTGTTCTGTGAAACCATAGAGACAATATAAACTCTTAATGAAAAAATTTAAGCCATAAAAATAATGATATTTAGATATAAATAGAAAAATATCGTTTGAAACATATACAGTATTGTTTTGTTTTAACAGTTCAAAAATGTTTTTAACTAACTTTTAAGTCATGTAAAGAAAGATTTGTATGAGTTTATTGATCGAATAAAAATACCCTTTATACTTTAAATTTCATGACGACAATAATTTAACATTAATTTGTTTTGACTACGGGCTAAGCATAGCTTAACTCTTAAGGTGTAGTTATATTTAAAGAAAAACAACGCAATGTATCTATCTATAAGTGTATTTTAAACCTAGAAAATCCCTAAAAGCTAGAAAACCTAGTAAAAAACCTAAGAAAATCTAAAAAACGAACATAAAATTATACTTTTTGGTCACAAATTGAATTTTGTAGTAAAACGACGCGAAAAGTAATAATATTAGGATAAAAGTTTTCTTCCGGGCAATTAGGCCGTGGTCGAAAGGTAGATGTTAAAAGTCCAAACGTTTCGTCTGCAACTTCGGCAGACATTATCAATGGGAATAAAAGGCTAAAAAGCCTTTACTTTTTTAGCCTTTTATTCCCATTGATAATGTCTGCCGAAGTTGCAGACGAAACGTTTGGACTTTTAACATCTACCTTTCGACCACGGCCTAATTGCCCGGAAGAAAACTTTTATCCTAACCCATCCGGTCGTGAAAGCCTTTGTTCTTATATAGTAATAATATTCATTTGCTAACATATAGAGTGTTTTCAGGTGACGTCACGACCATTTATTTTCTTCCTTGCAGTAGGTCAAAAAATCTGTTGCTAAGGCCGTTGCTAGGTGCGGTGGTGTCTGTTGCAAATTTTCCAATAGAAGCATTCCATGACCAATTATTTTCTTTTAACTGTTAACTGCTGTAGGTAAAACAATCTGTTGCTAAGGCCGTTGCTGGGTCCGAGTCATGTGATTGAAAATGCTCTATACTTATCCTATTTCTAGTAGTAAAACTACATCAACACAAGCTAAATTTACAAAGATACATTACGAGTACAAGCCCACCAACCATACGAAGAAACCTGACACTAAACACACGCAATGTCTACTAAATAAAAATACAACAAAGTACACACAACCTAACCATCAGCAAAAAACTCAATACCCTCCTATACATCCCCAGCTAGCAAGCAACCTTACGGTTAACCTTTTTTTTTTATTGTCATTGGGTTGCCAGAAAAAAGGTTAGCAAAAAGCCTTTTTTTAACATTAGAAAACGGCGGTTTTTTAAAACCTCTTTCGACTCAATATCAACACAACCCATCTTCACCCTTTTCCGGAAATAAGAGAATGCGCACGTTACTTGCGCATGCGCGGCGTCATTGTTTTTGGACTCTGCAACTGCATGCTGGAGCTGGAGCTAGCTGACCTGACTATCCGATCGCTCACACATTTAATTAAAAAGGTAAGTAAATTTTTTAATGTTTTTTATTTTTGTACTGCGATTTCTTGAATTATTCTGATTTTTACGTTAAAATCGATTACATAGAGTTTCCGTAGTAGTGGTAAGCTAGCTGGCTTCGGTAAGTAGGCTTAATTCATTGTTACCATAAGTTCCGATTTAGGCGTATAATCCCACCTAATCTTTCTCTTTTATTTTAAAGTTTCTTTTTTTCAGCTCTAGAAGACATGATACTGATTTGATAAGTTTAGTATGATGATCAGATGTTCTTTCTTTGGATTTCGATTATTCCGATTCATGTTTACGTTTTACTATGTGTTTAGGGTTAGATGTATTGCTTTGTTTACGCTATGTCCTCGGTTGTAAAAATTCCTTTTCAGCAAGTGTTTCAACCGATACTTTGTTCGCAAAATTCGTTTATTTTATTGATCTAAGGTTTCTTTCTCTTTCAGCTTCAGTTCTGAAAGTGGCTGTTATCCCTATGATGAAAATGTAAGTTAATTGTAAGGTATGTTTAATGCTATTCGTACTTTTAAATAACATTAGGTTCACCGTGTATTCTACAGTTATGTTATTGTCCTATATGTTTATCTGATTTTTATAGATGTTACATGTATGCTGTGTTATATCCTTCAATAATTTTAAGCTTTGATTTAATTTTTTGTTGCCTGGTTGGTTGTTTAGCGACAGAATTTTCTTCAGAGTCACAGGGCAGGATTGGGAGGGAATTAATACTGGGGCTTGTATTTGATCATTCATTTTGGACATCGTACCTTACGGTAAAAATCTTGAAGTGGGTTTGGGTTGGCGCCTCTTGGTGCATTTTTAATCGCTAACTTCACTTTGATACTTTGTCGCTACTTCTTGGCTTGGCGTTTGAACCCACTTCTAGATTTAAGCTGTACCTTACATACCTTGGTCACGGAAATTAGCAGGGATCTGTCTAGGATTTTTTGCCAACTACCTATTAAGTAAAAATATAACAGTAATTTCTGAAAAATATTTTTAATTTGTGAAAATAAAATACGCGTATTAAAACTAATTGACAAATGTAAAAATCACTTTACATTTACATTTTAAGGGGAGTTAAAGTTTTCAAATATTATTAGTTAAGTAATAATTTGTCAAAATTCAGCTATAAATTGTGAAAATTTAGCAATAAATTATGAAAATTAGAAATTTTGAATTTGTGAAGCTACCGTTTTAACGATCAGCGAATTTTTGAAGCTACCGAAAAACAGTAGTAAATTTGTCCTGGACACAGATCCCCGATGAGTGAGTTTTGTTGGCCTTGCTCTTCATGGACTAGTGTTCTAATGACATGTTTAATCGTTTCTCAATTCAGTCTTGAATAAGTATTAGCATCCCTTCGACTGAAGTTTAATCAGTGGTTCAATTCGGTTAATGCTCCCGCTGAATATTGACATGCTCTTTTGGACACCAAAAAGTAAAAATATTACTAAATAATTTCAAACTCATGGATAAAAATGTTTAGTCAGATCACACACAATAGCTGCTCAGTTTATCAATTAAAATCAAGAAAATTTGTCGATATTTGAATGTATGGCGTTTAAAACTTGGCAATATTGAGCGGGAAACATTAACGGAATTGGACCTAATCAGTCAACAAATATCATTTAGCCTTTTCTTGCCATGGGTTAGTGTAATCCGAAACAAGTCAAGGCCATTCTCTTCCTAAGGTTGTAGAGGTAGAGATGGAGGGTAAAATCGGTTACTTTTCACCACTAACCCCTTTCCCTCTTCAAAAAAGATTGCGCTTCAGTAGCCTAGCTCGCTACCTTGATTTCCCGCATCCCTACTCGAACTATGATTTCCCTGTTTCTAACTGCCTAGCAAAAAAAAAAGAATAGCGAGTCATTTCACTTGCCATTTACTGTTTACTTATTTTGTAAATCGTACTAAGAAAGTTTGTTGGAATGGATTTGAAACAGGTCTACGTGATGACTGCTGTACATCTTTTGGCCATCTCCCTATTAACAGCGAAATCTATTCCAGTTTGTCACTCAAATGATATAATTATTAGAGTTTTCAACAACTTACATAGCACAAAGTTTGTTTAATATTTTAGTTCAATTCTGTTAATGTTCCCGCTAAATAATGCCAAGCTCTTTTGAACACCATGTGTATTAAAATGACAAATTTTTCTGATTTTTATTAATAAACTGAACAGTTATTGATCTTTTAATTTATGAGTTTGAAATTATTTTGAAATATTTCCACTGTTCGGTGTTCCTGAGATCATGGCAGTATTTAGTAGGAACGTTAATGGAATTGAACCAATATTTTAAAGCAATTTGTGCATTTCAATTCAGTTAATGTTCCCATTAAATATCGCCATGCTGTTATGGACACCAATAAGTAGAAATATTTCTAAAATACTTCAAACTCACTATTTAAATGTTTATTTAGATTAGATCAATAAATGTTCAGTTTATCATTAAAAATATAAAAAAATTGTTGTTGATATTAGAATGTATGGCATACAAAACAGATTTGCGGTATTTAGTATGAATGTTAAAGGAATTGAACCCAATATTTAGATGCTCTAATTAAATATTTTTGTTGCTGATTTATGAAGAAAAAGGGTGTCTGGGAACAGATTAGCATCGTGCTTTAACTCATCTTTTTTTTTTTCAGCAGCAAGAGCTGCCGCAGTTCCAGAAATGTCAGTAATCATCAATGCTGAGACCACCTCTGAATCTGCTCGCCCTTCCATCCAATTCCGTTGTAAGTTTCTGTTTTTAGGATTTTAACCTCTTTTGGTACTGCAGTCCCGAATTTCGGGGGGCAGGGCCGCTCATGCCCCCTTTTTTCCACCACTTATTTGGCATATGTTTATCTCTTCTGTGAAAGGTATTTTTCTTTCCATACTTAAAAATTTTACCTAACCACACATAGAGATGGGGGAGACTATCAATGTCACTAATCACCACAGAAAGCCGAAGGATCATCATCGTTGGTATAAAACTACACATGCACGCTTAGAATCTGCACGACAGCCCTCCTTCGGGCGGTTTGGGGGGATAAGATCTCACTTTTATCTCCCCCGTCTATTTGTGTGGTTAGGGAGTTTCCCCTAGCAGCCCCTTCAGAGGGGGGAATTCTTTTGTTCACTAATTGAAACCCCAAGTAAGCGGGATCATAAAACTGGCTATCATAAAATTCTAGGTGCACCCTCTTGTGTCATCAGATCATATTTAGAACTGTGAATGTTAATTAGTTTTAATTCTTGGCAAAAGCAATCCATTCTTCACCATAAAATTGAGTTTGCAAAATTTGCATTGTTTCTTCCTCCTTAGTTTTTATTTAGAATAATTTATGAAAATAATAAATTTTAGGTCTTCTCACCAAATAAGGAAATAAAGTCTGTATCGAAGAAAACTGTAGATGAGCATGAATCTAAGGATAACGCCATAAAGAAGATTCCTTGGTTCCGTTTGGCTGGTTCTCAAACCCCTGCAAAAGTCCAGCTAAAGCCCCTTTCGAAACAAAGCGGAAATTTTTAATAATTTGGAAACCTTTGGCGCGTTCAAGAAAAAGAACAGCAATCCAGAGTCCCAGTGAGTAGTTTAATTTTTAATTTAATACTCAATGAAGTTTTGAAGATTCATATTCAAAAGCCTATTGTGCAAACCTATTGTGTCATCAGATCATATTTAGAACTGTGAATGGTAATACTGTTCTGTAGAAAAGTGTTTTTCGTTCCATACTTAAAAATTTCGCTATGTTTTACAATTTTTCTTGATTATTGGCGTGGCACCCCAGGGTGCCGTGGTACACAATCTGTGGAATCCCAAATATTTGGGTCCCCCCATTTTCAGTAGCCGGCAACGCCAATGCATGCCAGTATATATAATGCAATGTGATTACTGTTTTGTGTTATTTTGTTAGGGGACATCTATAAATTACATGAGGTCAAAATGGGGGGAAGGGTTTGGAAAAATCTACCCAAGGGAGAGGGGGGGTCGATTAAAATCTCGCGTCAACTTTTTGTGTTAGAAATTATGATTTTCTTATTTTTTAAGTATGAGAAAGGAATACACACAGATAAGATACTGTGGTGATTTTTAGGTGGAATTCTTTCTTTCTCAGTTTGAGCGAACTGTTGGCTTTTTCCATCTCTTTTTACATGTCATAAATTTTCTCAATCAAAATTATGCTGTTTTGCGCGGCCGTTTGTCTGTTCCTCTTTTCAACGCTCCCAGCCTTTCTTGAACTATTCGATTCCTCCTCTCTGTCGCCTGACTAGTCGTAACTTTTCTGTCCAACATAATCTTTTAATCATCAATATTTTAAATTAATTGTGGAGATAAGAATACCTTGTTGTAACCCATTTAAAATTTAGTAGATAATTTCTTTACTTCATTGGCAGTTTTTCTGGTGTAAATGAATGTCTGTGGGTTATTGTAAAATTTTAAATAGTTTTGTGTGATTTTTATAATAAAGAAAACCTGATGATAACATAATGTCCTTTTCCCCCACATCGTTAATAATGTAAAAGTTTTAGGTGCTATGAAGCACAAAATGCAAACGAATAGGATAGAAAATTATTTTTAAAGGTTGTAGGTAAATCTCACGGGGGGTCCAGCAAAATCTTGCCAAGGGAAGAAGACTTTGGAAAAAACACCTCATGTAATTTATGGATGTCCCATAGGATATTACAATAGCTGAATAATTTGATTTTACTATATTTTTTTCTTAATAATGTGGTAAATTTGCTTATTTAAGCTATTGGGTGCTTCCTATATCTTTTTGGGAATTTATAATAACAAATTTAAAAAACATCTCTTAATGTCCAAAGGTGCCTCAGTAGTGTCCCACCTTTGGACTCTTTCAGTAATACTACAAAAATATTAGTTTATTTTGAAAAATACAAAAGTAACATAAATAATGATAAAGCTATGTTAAGTAAATTAGACATCCAACATATTTTAAAATCAAAATTATTCAAGGATATCCTCATTTTTGTCTTGACATAAATCAGTTTTTCTGTTTACTTCAAGTGATTTTTTGCATCAAATTACAAATATCTACTTTCTTAAATTCTTTATAAAAACATTTTTTGCTCACATGAGTTAGGTGTCTTTTAACATTATATCCCACGGTGCCCCACACCTGACTGTCCCTTGGTGCCCCACTTTGAATGTTAAGCTTAATTACTCTTTTATATTTAACAACAGGGTGGCTACAGAACTTGGAAATCAGGGATTTCAAGGAAAAGTCAGGGAATTTTATTAATCTGGAAAAATCAGGGATAAGTCAGGGAAATTCTTAAAAATAAGTTAAAATCAGGGAAATTTCCGGATGAGATTTTTCTTGCTTTGATACCTTGTGATGATTATTTTTTGCTTTCATTAGCTCATTGAGAAAAATATTCTGCATCTTATACTTGCATGGACTCAAGCATAACTCAAATTCCAAATTAAGTTTTAATACTTTATGTGTAATTTTTTTCATTTTAAGTAAAAAGTAGTGATTTTTTAATTATCTTGTATGCATGTAATGGTTCTAAGTACAGAGAAAGCCAGAAAATTAATAGAATTAGTTCCTGTAAATCAGGGAAAAGCTGTAAGTTTAATCCTGGAAATCAGGGAAAAGTCAGGGAATTTGTTTTCTAAGTTTCTGTAGCCACCCTGAACAAAAACTTTCTCTTTATTTTCTAAAATATTAGTGAATACACATATTTTAATTTCATTTTAATTGTAATAACATAAATACACTTCATATATTTTAAAAAATGTTTTAAAAACTAAATGTGATTGTTACTTTGTATTGCACAAAACCAGATAACGTGAAATAATTATCTAGACACACTAAATAAACCAAAACACGTTGATGAATAGATTTTAGCACAAGTTCATAATTATAAAATTGAGTCTGAAAAGTGGTGTGTCCCAAGGTGCCCCACTCTACCCTACTGTTAATTTAAACATTTGTTGTTGGCACTTTCAAGTATTTTCTTATCTCTTGAGATGTTTTACTATGAAGTGGCACGTTTAACAGGTTATTGCATAATTACTTTTTTAAATAGTTAAATAAATTGTTTGTATTTTTTGCAGGAGCTGTCAAGTCTGGTTACGATGTCCCTTGTAAAATTGTTCTTTGAAGCACTTTTTGTAGACTAATTTTCCATAAATATATATATAATGTTTAGGTATCATATTTGTAATTTTAATAAGTTTCATAGTATATTTCCCTTCATTTTTGATGAATTTAGGGAATTGATTAAATTTATATTTTATCTATATTTTTTTTGTATGACTCACTTTTACCTTGAGTCCTGTAGTGCTTGAAGGCTGTTTGTAAAATTATCCTTGTTTGTAAATAAATCAGTACAATAAACTGAAGGATTTTTCTTGCATTCAATGTCTTGGAATAATTTTTTGGAATGAAAATTTGCCTGTTCCTCCTTTCTAGATTTAAGAATTAAAAAGGTAAGTTTTTTTATCAGTGCTTTAGGAGCCTAAATTAAGCCAAGTTATTGTAGAAATTGAAAAAAAAAATGTTTCAATGAACTAAAGGATTTTTCTTGCATTCAAAGTATTGAAATAATTTTTTGGAATGAAAATTTGCCTGTTCCTCTGCCTTCTAGATCAAAAATTTAAAAGGTAAGTTTTTTTTATCAGAGCTTCAAGAGCCTAAATTAAAGTTATTGTAGAAATTTAAAAAAAAATATTTTAAACAATTTAAATTTATTTAAATTAAAATTTTAATACTGTATAAATCTTAATTTTATATAGACACTGTTCTGTAATTAAACTGTGAATAAATTCTAGTTAATTTTTGTAAAAGATTGGGTTTAATGACCTAACTATAAAAACTTGGAATAAATTAGTTTTATTTTTGTCAGAGTAGTTAAGCATAGCACTTTTTATTTTTCATAGTTTCTTTGTTGAATTATATGATGTAAAAATATTCCTGAAAATATGTACTAAGTGTAGCGCATAATTTCAGGAATAATTTTTCGACGTCGTATAGTTCAACTAAGAACTTTCGAAAAAAATATATAAAACGATTCTAAACCTAGAACTTGGAAAAAAATTTTGTAAACCCAACAAAAACCTAAAAAAACCCATTGCTTTACGGTTTATTAGCAACCTAAAATCAACCTCCATGTAAGCAACGTTACAAAAATCTTTCCCTCTAATATTGTAAAAAGGTTTATAAGAAACCTCAAAACAACCTCAATGTGACCAACGTCACGAAAACCTATGCCTGTAACCTTAATTTGAGGTTTTTCCGCAAGGTTACGCAAAAGGTTGCAAGCGTCAACTAGCCCACCTCCGCCAAAGGTTTTGTTGAGATAATCCTTGGGTTGCAAGGTTTTCTAGTAAAACCTTAAAAACATCTTTTTTGGGTTGCACTTCAGGGTTGAAAAAACCTTAAAAAAACCTTACATTGCTGACTGGGTCTAAACACAAGCCACCATCCCTCCAAAGCTGTTAGCAACGTCCCAAAAAGCACTTAGTCCCCATTAGCTCTAGAACAAACCAAGCAACCAACGTCCCCCATTCATTTCCATGGATGATCCATCCACCATGAGAGAGCTCTTCATTGTATATTCCACTCTCCAGTTCTAAAAGTAAGACGAGATGAGCATGGAGCTTGGAGGACACTCTGTGGATCGATCTCCATCAGTCTTGCATTAAGTCAACTCCTTCTCATTCTTATTTTCATCTCTTGCCGGTTCTCTCTGGGTTTTTTGGCACACCTCTCTTCATGCACCGCTTAGTGTATCGTAATTTTTTTCTTTTGGATGTACGACAAAGAGATAGGTTATGCTAGCGATACTGTGGACGAAAATACACTTGAGGCTAAGTTCATCGATTCTTATACTCACTGCAATGTTGTAGTAGGCGACAACTAACCCTAAATAGGTGGAAGAAAGAATTGAAACCCTATGCAATCCACTGAGGTATAGGTGAACATTAGTTTGACAGTAGTAATAATTCAACTGGCATTGGATGGTGATTGGAAAAAAAAACATTTAAAACCATTGAACTTGAAAAATCAAATAAAAAGCAATTCGTGAAATTTTTACCAGAACTTGTATCGAACTTGTCGATGCTAAAAGATATTTCGTAATAAAAGAACATAAGAATTCATTAAATAATTTTTGTCATTAATATAAAAAACTGTCAGAATAAATTGTAAGACCGAATTGGTTTTTCAGAACGTATTAAAAGTTATTTTTGCTTTAAATTTTTAGATGATTTTGAGATTTTTTGGGGCTTTTAAATTATATGGGGCCTCTAGACCCAGACCTCACTGGCCTAGTGGTAAATCAGGGCCTGACTAAGGTCTCCTTAGGAATATCCCCTTATCAGAAATCGTTAATATATCCCAAACTTGAAAACAACACAAAAACTCCACAATTTTCTGATCCCTCCCAACCTCCATCCAAAACGTTTACCCAAATCAGAAACTTAAGAACATAATTGCCAACCAGTCACGTGCGGATAACCCAACACCCTCTCAAGATCGGATCCGCGAATTATGCGAGTATTAACGAAACTCGAGCAAGGAAAAGAGCACAAATTAGAGAGCCATAACTCTCCACGTAATTGACGTCGTTCTCACGCTCCTGATTCGCCATTAAGCAAAACGGCGCGAAACTGCAGCCGTTGTTCCCGAGCGTGATTGGTTGCCGTTCTCGGAACCCAAATTGAACAATGCCACAGATATAAATTTAAAATCTTTCCGCACTTCCGGTTCATTAATAAGACGGGACCTAACTGGAGGTGATTTATGGGGAAACTATATGGAAGGGACAATGAAGAAAGGTTGTGGGTCGACCTTTAACCTTATTAGTTTCTGAGTGGTGCCAAGCAGAAATTAATGCAAAAAATTAAGGGTTGAAGTCAAACAAATTTTAAACTTTAAATGTTACATTCTACACTTAATGTAATACAATTTCCCACAGGAGGTAAAGTAGACTGTCCTGCCACGGCACTATGTCGTCTTTAGTTGCAAATATTAACCGGAATAGCCAAAACATGTAGTTGTGTTTTTCAAAGAAAACTTTGGAAGAAGAATTGAAAGATAAATTCAAGTTTATTTTTAACACACAGTGCCTTCATACAAATTAAAATATAAAATGCGAAATGATTAATCTTTAATTTAATTAGATTTGTTATAAAAGTTACTCAGTAAACAAATTTTAAACCCAGACATAATTTTATAACAAATATTGAATAGTTAGAGGTGAAACATAAAATATTTTTTATCAAAACGACAACTTAATTTGGGGTTTAGGAGAAACAACGATTTATCACAAAGTAATGTTTCTTTGAAAACACAAATAACAATAACATGGCATTTCCAAGCTAAGAAAAAGGAAGAAAAGGTAAAACCCAGACTAAAACAATTAAAGCCAGACTAAAAAGTAATATTTCTATGACCTAAGAAGCTTTCATAGTGGCCGTTTCCATAGAAACCATCATGAAGAAGAAGCAAGAAATAATGGCGTTTAATAGAAAACCTAAGTCTCATAAACAAGTTATAGAAAAAGATGATGTAGCTTTGTTATAGACAAAGGCGTCTGTCACTTATTTTAATGTACAATGTTAGGTTGTATCGCACACGAGAACACTTAGTTCATTATTTTGCAATCAAGAGAATCAACATAGGTGTGGCCCTTCAAAGGCTATATTGGTTAAGAGAATGAATAAAGCTGTTTTATTAACTTCATAAATATATGTTAATCTATTGCTTAATTTGCAAAGAGGTTTTAAAATATGAAAAAATATTTTTCTCTTTATAATGTTCAAAATTTTAGAGAATATATGATGTTCTTAAATGAAGTTAAATTTCTTAAAATAATAATAGCTGATCCATTAATTCATATAATGGGCAATCATTATATGAATTATTTTCTTTTTAGGCTATAACTATTTCAATATTAGATAATAAATAAGTTATACAGTCGTATTAATACGTATTAGAATATCTGGTTAAGAACTAAATAATGACAAAATTAATTAATGCGAAAGAGTTAAATGTTATTAAAACAATAAGGTTATGTTTAAGTAGAATTCTAATTTTTAATGGAAATATACATGAAAAGTAATTATCAATTGTTAAACATTTGCTGTTTAAAAGTTAAGCATTGCAAAATTCATTAAAAAATCCAAATAAGTTAAATGCTCTTAAAACAATAAAGTATTCTAATTTTTAATGGAAATATAAATAAAGTTAATATTTACCACAAAATGAAAATATAAAATCACGAACATTAAGAACAATTTTCCGATATGACTTAAGACATAATCGTTGATAATAAATAAATTTTTCCCTAAGTCTTTCCTCAACGGCCATAAAACCCTATTGTTTTAAAGCTCGAAGAAACAAACGGAACACGATGTCCAAATTATTTAGAACTACCACTGGATGATCATTTCCTCACAGAAAAGCGAGTTCTTTTGAAAATCTCCAACGTTATAGAAAGATCAGGCAAATTACGAAGATTCTTTTGTACAGGCACAACGCATCAAAAAATACTCCAGCTCGTTAGGGCCCTCAATCTCTTCCTCCATGGTGCCCCATTCAAATTCTCGTCTGCACCTGGGGGGGGTGGAAGTCAGCATTGTGCAAACTTCTCCGGGGTCTCTTGGAGAATTTCAATAGGGACGAAAAGCGCCATGAATGTCGAAGTTAAGAGAAGCGAACGAATTATAAATCGCTGGTGGAAGGGATCGGGTTGTTCTCTTCGGGGATGGAATTGTAGAAGTCGTCTCGTGTGGAATGGAGTTGAACCGCTTTAACCTCTATGGGGATAGAGAAGTGGAGTACCGATGGTTTTATTGGGATTTCATTAACTTTTCATTGATTGGCAGTAATTAACGGGAATCCCCGTGTGTTGGTTGAAAGATTTGGGATTCTTCATTTAAAATCGTTGACCATAATTTCTTTATCTTTGAACATAGGTACGAACAATCGAATTTTTTATCATAATGAAGTTGTTCAAGCAAATTATACTTAGTAAATATTATACATTATGTTCAAATTTCACTTTAAAAATAATAGCCATGCAGGAAAGTGTACGTTTTTCTGATTTTAAACTTCAATTTCAGATTGAGAAATTTAATCGATTATTATATTATAATAATTTTTTTGGATGGCGATGGATAGTGATTTTTTGGCGAAGGACGGTACCTTAAAATTAATCATATAATTATAAATAATATTTTTAAATTTTAGGGAATAGAATCAGTTTTCCCTAACCTTTCTCTAAATGTTTTTAGCAGAATTTAAATTAATAATATGAAAAGTTAACCAAGTTCTTCCTGACTAATGAAAACCATGTTTTAGGTACCCAACAACAATTTAGTTTACAGAAAGAGAGGTAAAATTACGTCTGATATCGTATATTCGATACAAAGATTTATACAGTCGAAACCCCTTATAACGAACCCTTACCTGGTAATAAAAGTAACTAACTGCTATTCAATCAAAACTGATAATACTCTGCGTCATAACCAGATTTACCTACATTCTGAGTTTACTTAAGAATATTTTGTCTGCTTGACTCTAAAAAACGAACATAATAGCTATCATTTTCTTCATGGAAGTACAGACTTATGGAATGCACACAACATCAATGTGTGTCAAAGGGCGTCAAAAACTACCACTACTCCGTTTTACGAGCCTACCCGCACCGTAAACGTCATCCTTATCTGCCAGGTTCACAGCTCTGAAAAGTGAATACCTCGCGACACATAAAAAAGGTCCACCAACCAAAGAATCGTTCTGCGTCCGAGCCACCCGCACTTAACGAGGGGGACATCTTCTCGAATCGTCAGACATCTCTCGCGAACAATGCCGAAAAGCGACTTTCTGTGACTCCGTAAATAAAAGAACGTTAAGTTTTTTTTCTACATGCATGTCACTCACACTGGCTTGCATTCGTAGAGCTAGAAGGAATAGATAGCACACTGAACTTTTCTTCCTTTTGGAAGATGAGGTGCCAACATTTGACACCTAAATTACTTAGGTGTGTTAGCTATTACTTTTTAGAAGTTTAGTTATTTCTTTTGCTACTGTCGAGTTAATACAATGGAATAAAGAACAGACATTAGATGAAAGCTGGCCAGTGTACATTCTTCTATCATATATTTTTAATAGCCAAAAGAAGATACGTGAAAGTTGTCATTATCTGACTTTTCCTGGTTTAACTAGTAAAAGAACGATTTTCTTGTATAAATTATAATACAAAATAATCGTATAATTCAAATCAAATAAGAAAGTTTCATTTAACAAATAGCAAATCAAAAAGGTGAATGGGACTAGTGGAAAGAGAACAGGAGAATCAGGTGGAGAAAAATATTTCTACCATTTTATATCATTCATTTCAGGTGCCACACGACTTAAATCCCCCACACGCCCAGTATGATCCTCACTCAGGTAAAGCTGCATATTACCCTTAGCCATGGACCAGTCGTATAGCTAAAATGTCTTTAGTCTTATTAATTTAACGTTTGATGTACCTCCAAACACCTCCTGTGGATTTTTATAATTATATTAGAATTCTAAGTTTATTTTTTCTTTGAAAAGTGCATAACGGTTTGATTAATACAGTTTCATTTATTTTCTATAAATAAAAAAAACTTTTTACTATACTTCACAGCAACGTTTCCTGAACCCAGTACGTCACTACGCGGAAGGAGAAAGTGAATAAACACAAAGCCTGTTGGGTTGATAGGAGGAATTTCGATACGTGAATCGCGATAAAAAGACACTATTTATACATGGGTTTAACGAAATAATCATATTTTAAAATTGACTTTCTTTGTTTCACTCGAAATTCAGACACCGCGATGGGAACTAGTACTTAGTTTGTTAGTGAAGTAGTAGTTTCAACTCAAGTTGCTGTCTAAGTATAGTTAAGTTTTTCCCATCGAAAAAGAGCTATTTTCCCCACCTCGAAATCCTCACATCCCTTATCAAATTTTTCTCCCAGCCACTTTTCAATGGTTGCCACGCAGAATCGCAGCCAAAACCTCTCTACTCCACTCCATCTCCACGCGTGCATTCATTCTCCTCCGTTGCCAGCAGAGGAATAAAAAAGATATTTCCACCACCACCACCAAGAACATTGTTGCTGAGTCGGAATTATGAAGAGAGCCAGTGAAAAAGGTTTTTCCTGAGGAGCCAGCACATATTTCTCAGCCTGCTGTTGGCAGCAACCCTCGCTTTTGTTTCTGGATCGCTCTGGAACAGTGTTCGGTTTCGGAACACGCGTCCGCCGAGTTCTTTTCGAAATCGCGGAGTGTGAAGTGTTAAGGTTCTGTGTCTCTTAGAAAGGAGGATATTGTTTTACCTAAAGGGCGCCTCTTGCACATGACAGGAGAAGGTTCAACATTTGAGAAGTAGTACTACTAGACGAGATGTCTTCTTCAGATTTTTTTAAAATAGATTTGGACATGGCTGTGTGCGGTAGTATCATTATCTCTCTGTGAGGTTTGAAGCTAAGAAATGTCAAAGTAATTGGACAGTAATTGACACAAACGAGGGACGTTTGTAAATTATCCTCCTGCAAAAAAATGTGGAAATAATTTTGTAATGATTGTGCAATTGACTCTTTACCAAGAAAACTAAGAAACTTTTTCTACTGGTTATATCGAGTTCCAAAGTGAGAATCTTTCATTTTTTGGCCTACAGTCAATAGAGATGATAAATGCCTATATGAATCCACACCAATCGAAGCCAGTATGCATCGAAAAAAAAACGCATTTAAAATTTGTCGAAAGGTGTATCTTCAGATCTACTCTAAAATGATTGCTTAATTTTCAACATAAATTTTGGGAATTACGAAAGTTGGCTGGGTTAGAGTACTGCTTAAGTTACAGACATATTCGTCGTCGGTGTTATTTCCTAGGTAAAGAAGGATTACCCTAATGTAGTCAGCGAAAAACTAATTTTTCTTCTGCTGGTTGGCACTGACGCTGATGGCTGTGAGTCATTCCAAAAATGCAGCAGATTAACGTTATTGACGTGGTGGTAACTAATAAATACATTGGAAAAAAAAAGTCTTAAAACCGCATTGAAACTTTTAACTAGTCAACTTTTTAGATCTGTATAAAAAATACCCTTGATTGAATTTCTTTTTTTGTTGGTTTTACCCTCAGAATCCATTCAATATCTGGACCTTTTGTTTCAGTTTTTGGGAGTGCATTTAAAAGAAGCGGCCTCTGTAAGAGGAAACAAGCTTGTGGCGGAATTATTTTAGAAGACAGCCTGCGTTGAAGTAAGAATGGAACAATGTTGGTTCAGACTCAAACTTCAAAAAACAGAAAATGGGAAACTGAATCGAAAACAGCAAAAGAGAGGAGTTTTCCTTGGCATCCGAGAAGGAAAAGACATGTGAATATAGCGAAAGAAAAATTTTGAATATTCTGGAAACCAAGAATAGAAACTCAACTCTAAATTATTGTTTTGATAACTTGAAAACAGGTTTCTTTTTTATCAGACATGGAAGATATACGTTAAATCACAAGATTAAGGCTATTTGCATTTGAAGCACTCCTTCTTAAATTCTAAATGACAAAAATTATTACAAGGGTAAAAGAAAAAATAAATAAAGAATCAAATAAATAGACGCTTTCAACAAATCAAAATATCTCTTAAATGTATCAATCATGAAAGCATCTTATAAAAAGCAAGTCAAGAACTACAAAAAGCCAGTCAAATGGTATAATACCAAGGAGTTAATACATAACTTCATGAACAACTTTAAAAATATCATCTAGGCCTTTAACGGCAGTATTCTGCGCTTTCTGATCAGCGGTTAAATAGCAATCAAAGATGGATTCCACCAATCAGAGTCGGTGATTCCTTCTTTGATTGGTAATAAACCGCTGATAAAGTAGCACAAAATACGGCCGAATATTTTAAAATAAGTCTTCAACGTGGATCTTCGTTTTTCACCAAAAGGTTTCGGATAAAAAGAAACAAAAACTTTATACAATATCTGATACCTTTATACTCCTCACTGTCAGTGCCAAGGACTAATCAAGAGCTGCTATAAATTGTCTGTTGAAAAACAGCGAGAGGAGAGAATAAATCGGCCGTAAGAGAGAACAATGGACTCCAATTTCCTTGGCGGAACTGGAAACTAAACAGACGTGTCGACAGCTCTAGGAAGCGAAATAACTTTTCACTAATACGCCACATCGAGGTGGCTAACATACCCAATATCCACGATTATATTTTCAATAAATAATAATACTTAAAAGAAAAAAAAGATATTTTCAGAGATATCCAATGGTTGTCAAATGTATATTACACTTTCTGTGTAGGTACACAATTTAAACAAAAATTAGGCGATGGTAACTTGATCTGAATATGAGGTCATTTATAAAAATTAATGTCTGTTGAACGAGATTTAATATATAATTTTCGATAATATCTGGTTTTAAAATTACAATGCACAGACCTTAAAACTTCAATTATAAAAGGATGACTATAGTTAAATGATGATTGACAATTTATTTCTCTCTAATAAGTGCAGTCACACTAGTTAAGCTTATTTCGGTAGTAAATAGGTTGATAGTATGAATAAGTTAATAATTAGTATATCAGTTGATAATTCGTATCAGTTTTATGAATGGTTCACATATATTAAAAAATCCTGCTTTAAAGTTCGAAAAGTACCAAAAAGTTTTTTTAGAGTTTCATGACTTTAAATTTCCTTCCTTATATGTGATTTCTAATGCGGGTTTTGTAAATCTAAAATTTTCAAACATATAAGTAAAAGATACATTGATTGATGCAGTTTTTTCAAATACCTCTCTCCTATAGAACGTAACAGATAACTCTGGTCCCACTTTAAAAGCAAATCAATCTAATCAACAGGTGGCAAACGAGAGCACGGTCATTATTCTCGAAACCAGAAACCCCACACTTTGCATAAATCACAACAGCACAGAGAAACACCACAAATGAAAACCAAGATTTCTCACCCTTGTTCTCATCAGGAAACAAAAGAGATCATCTCCTAAATAATCAAAGATAGTATCAACTCAGCACAATCCCCCCACAAGAACAAAAAGTTTGCGTAACTAAACCTTTTGAATAGTTAAGCAGTCACGCGTCATTTCGAACAAAAACAATTAGCGAGACCTAACTGTTTGTGCGCCAGTCTGTCTCTCTCTCTTTTTCTCGTGAGCAGGATTTCAACGGCTTTTGAGGGAGTAACTAGAACTTGGCATGCTAAATTTAAGCTTTATAGCCAGAATGCACACGACAACACGTCTGGGGATTTTGCATAAATTGAGAAGTAAGTTTTGGAAACTTGGTATCATTACTTTAAGGATTTGTCTCTCTGGTGACCCAGTGTTAGGAATTTAGTTTAGTAAATTAAAAATTATCTATTCAGAAAAGCATTTTGAATATAAATCATAACGTTGCTTATTTTGAGCCAATTGAATGTAGAAAATGAAATTGTTAAAAATAAAAAAGGGGAGTAAAAAATAATTCAAAATCACAATATGTTGTAATTAAAAGTATTGTAAGTTTGAAAATCACGTGAACCTACTCCTTTTTTAAAGAAATTCAACTATATTAGATTACTTTTAAATTATAGCCTATATTCTGCAGAGGGAGAAAAGACAGAAAAAAATTGAAGGGTCATTTTGACTGTCTCATGAACTTTTAATCGCTACCTATATTTCCACCATCTCTACATTTCTGGCTGTAGGAGAAACACAAATATCAAGGTTTGTTGTAAAAAGGTTCCGAATGGTTGTCCACCTTCTGAGACAAGAAACTGTTTTAAAAACAGAAAAACATAGAAGGGCTGCAATTTTATAAAGAGAAACGAAGTAAAACTTTTTTAATTCAAAAAAGCTTCTATTATTTTTATAAAAAATGCCTACAATTTTTCCTTCCTCATGAGGAATCATACAGAAAAAAATAAAAGTATTGAAACAGAAAAGCTCTGTCAGCAAAAGTTGCCAGAGCTTTCCTTTTCACGGAAATTCTCTGTTGACT
Organism: Tetragnatha versicolor; assembly: GCA_024610705.1. Classification (NCBI taxonomy): domain Eukaryota; kingdom Metazoa; phylum Arthropoda; class Arachnida; order Araneae; family Tetragnathidae; genus Tetragnatha; species Tetragnatha versicolor. The sequence continues at coordinate 45,989,791 of JANDEH010000008.1, forward strand.
GAAATTTTTCTGCGAAAATATTTAGGGACAAACCCACCAAAATTTCCGAAGTTGGGAAAAATGAGACACCAGACTCTAGAGAAACCCCCCAATATGTTGTTATAAATAAATAGAATATTTCCCATGGATCCCTAATAAAGTTAATAACACAATAAAGTTGCGAAAAGATCGTAGCATACGGAAAAAGTGCAGTCAACAGAGAAATCCCGTGGAAAAGGAAGGATCTGTCAAATTTTGCTGCCACATCTTTTCTGCTTCAATACTATTATCTTTTGCAACCAGACCTGTTCTCCCATTCTGTGTCGTCTTTCAGACACAATTTACAGACGAACCCCTAATTCCTCCAACTTAACAAAACCAACCAAACCCGAATAAAAATCAAACAGCGACGAAAGCGCGTTTGTAACAACCGTAACAATTGGTTCCAAAAAAGAACAAACGCGCGCACACACACAAAAGCTCTTAATTAATCGCTGTCGACACCCGTGGAACGACGGGGGCAGGTGTTCCTGACACCACCTTTCGAAGCGGGCCAAATAAATGGGGGCTGCCAGAACGATTTCGAAGGCTGCTCCAAAAATTCGCTGCAAGAAGAGAGGAATGAGTGTGAAATTTGCATGCTCTCATCAGGTAGGATGAACGGGGCTTTCAATCGTTTTGGGAAGGATGGGGGTGTTGGGAAACCACTGACTTGCCACATAGATTGCACAGAAACTATAAATCAGAAACAAGATGCTTTTATGTAATACAATGTTTCGATGAGGAATGAAACAGAACTTGGAGAAGTTGATGCAACTTAAAGTCATCAGTAAATCAAATACATGTTGAAGGAATTTTACTATTCATTGCCTTTTTGATGAATAATTGTTAGACACACTCAACAGATCTACTGAGTTGAAAAAAAAAGACATCACTGAAAGCACATTAATATAGTTTATACCAAAACCAATTAACGCAAATGATATAAGAAGGGGTTGCAGGCAAAAACTAGAGTTGTTTCGTTTATTGTAAATTTCAAAAGAAAATAGGTATACCATGTATCTGTTCTCTTCCATGAATCTGATCGGCTATGGTGACATATTAACACACAAGTCATGATTATCCTTCGCAGGGAAAATTAAGTTTTTAAAGAGAAATCCCCATACACATTATTATCCCCCTTTTCGAAAATGTTTCAGCACATTTTTCATTAAGAAAGTAAAAATTTAGGCTATATGATTTAAATTAATTAATATTTCGACCACATATTGAGTTGATAATTTACAATTGGCACAATACAGTAGTTTGGGTGTCTAATTCCAACTATAAATAACACATTTATTGAACCTTAAAATTGCTTTCGAACAAAACTAACAAAAGAAAATTTGAAAACATTAGCAGTATTGACAAAAAGGGTAATTGGAGAAAATCCAATTTGTATCGGACGAAAATTTCGGACACCGTGATGAAAATATTTCTCTCTGCGAGCAAAAAGTTTTTTTTCTCACAACAACAACGAAAAAAAAACGCACCGAGTTTTTTTCTCCGCTCCTGCGAGCCGGCCGAGTCGCGATTTTCGATAATTGAATTTCAAGCGGTGTCAGCGGAGTAAGTGGATTTCCTGACCGTGATTTCATCTCCAGCTAATGATGATGGAGGAGGACAACAAAACAAATCGGTTTGACCCCATTTGTTTAGCAAATTCTTTAAGGGGAGAAAAGCGCCTTGAATTTTAAGAGGAAAAGGTGTTGAAAGTTGATTTTCTTTAAAGAGAAAACGATTGGACGCCATCTTTTTACATACTTTCTGATTTAAAAAAAATCAATTTTCAGAAATAATTGTTTCGGTATAATTCATACCATTAAATCTTACAATTTATGTACGACGGTAATATTAAGCACAATATTTTAAATTATATTTTTGAGAAATAATTGTCACAAAGATTACTTTATTTCGATTAAGATTTTATTCATCATATTTCATGATGAATAAAATATTCATTTCATTCTTCTCATTGTCATGAGAAAACTTAGGCACGTTACTAAAATTAATGGAAAACAATTTATAAATAGTCATCCAAAAATAATCATAATAGCATAAACTTTAGTACAAAAATATCAGACACATAGATTGTACTTGTCAACTGGTTAAATTATCCATTAAAATAAGTATTGGTTTACTTCATATTTACGAGTATCTAAGTTCTTTTACATTCCATTAGTAACATTCAAGCGTAAACTAGCATTAAAGTAACAGGTAAATAGCATATGCAATTGTTGGACCTAAAATACGTCATAAATAAATGTAATTGCATAAGAATGTTATTAAAGAATTTACAAACACGTACTTAAGGTTTGCACGACTTAATGTCAATGTCCATTCGTTGATATACATGAAAAATTGCATAAAGAAGGGGCACCTTCAATCAACACACATTTAAGGGAAACGAATTACTTTGTCTCAAGGACTGTATCTGACACTAAGCATCATAAAAACTTACAGATTAATTTTCGAAAATTCCCTCCTTAAATTAGAAAGCTATCAAAAAATACTCCAAAGTTAAATAAAAGAAACGATGACTTAAAAAGTATAGAACAACGGCCAACCTCCAGCTACACAGAAATAAAAAGTCTTCCTCAAACCAATTCAAATTCATTCCCTAATTATAAACTGTCAGGAGCAGGACGATACGAAAAAAAACCCCATCCAATCCAAGTAGAAAGCCATTTCAAAGTGATCTATGAGGCAGAAGAGTCCCCATACCCTTCTAGAACAAAACGATTCAAGCCCACAAGATAGGCCCACCAACAATGCCTAAAAAAGAAGGAAGAGAAAGCAGACGAAAAGAAGGAAAGGACTTGCATTTCGTAAAGGGGAGGTGGATTTAATTATACACATCTCCCCTGTTGCCAACGCAGCCGAAGAAATTCCTGGAAGATCTCATCCATCAAGAGGGGGTGACTCCTCCCCTTCTTTGTGGCCGAGCCACCTTCGAATCAAAAAGAAAGAGCCGAGTCATAGTTTGGTAATTAAATGGAACTTTTTTTAGTTTTAATGGAGTGAAATGTGACAATTTGTTCCTCATCAAGGTATCAGCTGCAAGAAATATTTTAGAAAAATTCCCAGTGGCATACCTTTAAGAGCTAATGATTGATTACCAAGAGAAACAAGAGGGGATAAAAAGTATTCTTTAAGAATCTTCATATTTGAGAACAAAAATTACGAACAAAATGTCAGCAAGCTAGTGAATTACATTACGAAAATCTTGGATTTTTTAATGTCTTAGGTATGAGTAACAGCCAGTCAAAATTTTGAACACTTACTGGGACAAAAAAATTTTAAGTTGTTGAATTGGTGAAAACTGAATACTAATTTGCCCCCAATTACAACACTCCTTTACAGTATGTTTCCCAACATATCTCAATCTATCACCTATCGGCCCTAACGGATTACCTCAATGAAAAGGAATGTTGCAAACAACTGTTTATAATTTCAGTTAAGCCTTTGGGGGCTTAAGTGATGTGATACCATAAAAAAGTAAAGGGAGAAGCCAAAGAAGTAGAGAAGATGCTTAACCCTAAAACCCGAATTCAGTTCGTAAAGCTGAAGAGAGGAGCTTACACTAAACTAGCATATGCTCGCTAATCGCATGTGCTCACAGACGATTTGGCGAGTTATTTGCAATGACTTTATTTTCTTTTGTTTATTTTAGTAGTAAGTATGTAACCACCATAGAGATAAAATAGTACACTTTTACAATAAAACACTTTTACAGCCATTATAATTAACGAGATGCGAAATATATTTAACAATGGTTTTTGACGAGAAATACTGCCATGTTAGTCTTACGGTTAAACATCTGGACAAAAACCCAAAACCCAAGAAAACAGCATCAGAGGTAAGTTGTCAAATGATGTGCTTTTTGGTTCCACTTGCATTTTGATTGGTCTTGAAGGGATATTTCAGCTGGGAAGTTGTTTAAATGCATTTTTGTGACCCCTTACATAGACTTATTACGCCTTGCCTGTACAAATATGGCGCCTTGTCGGTTAATGCAGTAACATTACTGGGTCACGTGATGTCCACTCAAATATACTATTTGATCTCTATGGTAACCACTAAAACCAGCGAAACATACATCTAACAGTATGTATCCACTAAACCAGCGAACATACCTTTAAAAGAAATGTATACAACTATCACTCATCATTCAGTATAAACACAAAAAATTCTGATGATTGCTTTCAAAAAGAGCAGTGACCATAGCAAAAAGTCTCAGTTTCCTCGTACAAAATAAATGAAACTATCCACCGTATCCAACAGAGTAATTTTTCTTCTAGAGTAACTGATTCTTCAATACCCAGACAGCTAAAAAACTTTTTTCAGGAAAGGACAATAGAATGCTAAGTAGATCATACACAATACCCGAATGTCAGAGAGATTTTGTTCTGCTAAGTCTAATTAACTATCAAATGACAAAAAATACATTATTCCACCCTAAATCCACATTCAATTACAATGGAATGGTAAGTGCCTGCTACAATACCCCACATTCAAAGGACCACCAAAAGAACATCTTTTTGTAGCTGCACAAGGGTAATTAACTGCTATGCGAATTTCTGAGGTCTGTTAGACAATGCCTTGGATGAAGGCCAGCTGGGTCTAACAGGTGGTGATTGAGTAATCTAGTTAGCTTTATCTTCAATCTTTTTTAATTGGGGATGGAGCGGTTTCCAAAATCTTAATCGTGGACCTGAAATAATTGTAAGTAATGAAAATATTCTTTTCATAGGAGTAATTAGATTATTATGAAGAATTTTTGGTGGATTAAAATGTTATTTACTTGGTAAGTATTAGGAAGAATATATTCTGTTTCATCAACGACTGGGGTTTTAAAAAATAAGTCTGTGCAAATGAAAAATTAAATTGTGGAGAGATAAATTAAAATGTTATGGTTCATGAATATTTATTTAGTTTGAAAGTTGTTTCATTGTATAGTAAAATAGACAGTTAATTAAGATACTTTTAAAAGTGAACAAGTTTTTAAACTACGAGATGATTTTTTGTTTTTTATATAGTCAAGATGGAGTAATGATACTTATGCATACAATGTCAAAACATTGACTGACTCTAATAGTCCTTTAATAACTTTTATTTACAAAATGGGAAAAAATAACTATTAGAGTTCCAAGATTGTATAGTAACTACTTCACACGCACAATATTTAACAGATGTTTTTATTATGGCTTTTATCTAGTAAAAACAAAGTTGCATTAAGACATATATATTAGCTACAAAACCGGGATTAATTATAATAAGAGGTTAACTTCTTAACAAACAAGTTTAGTGATGAGTTTATATCAGAAAGTTAATGTTCTTATACTACAACAGAAATTCTATTAAAAAATGAAAAAAATTTTCCATTATAGTAACATCGAGTCCTGAGGCTATCGATTTACGCTCCAGCGCAGCGACGAAAAATAAAGTTTATGTTATATTCTTCCCATATAAATACTGAAATAGAAACTTCTCTCACATTTTAGAATGTTATTTTACAAGAGAAAAAGTATGACAGGTTATACTAGGCGCTGTCTAAATATTGATCTTGGTAAAAATGATCGATAAGGTAAATGCTTCAGAGAAGAAGGAAAACAGCTCAGAGAAACCAATATCAAGTCCGAGAAATTTCTAATGTCTGAGAATAGCGGGAACATTTCAGTTTGGCTCGAGATAAAACAAATATTAGAATAAGCCCATAAGAATGTTGATTTAAAATAGAATGCATCAATATTTTTGTATAAAATAGTTGGGTTTCGATTTGTATTATATGTATTATGGTTTAACTCCATTTTCTATGTTCAAAAGAGATTCTCTACAAAATCAGAATAATTCCATCATACAAAAACAGCACTGAATTCAATAGTGTAGTGTAAGAACTTGATAGCCATATCTTTAACTTGAGGGGACTGCTACAAATACATAATAAGCGATTAAGGTTTAATTACTGAATATATTAAATATCAGGTAACCTTAGTTTAATCCACCAGTTTAAGGTGGATTGATAAAATTTTAAAGGCACGTTTAGATTTATCATTAGTTAAAATTTTATAACAATTTTCTTAGATATGTGAGTATCATTTGCAATACTTTGACTTCCCAATTGCTTTATATAACTTTAATGGGTTTGAAAACTGATAGAATATTTTTGAATTCGCAACGAGAAAGGCAAAAAAACCATGGACATATAGTGCTAATAAATACCCTTTAATCAATGTTGAAACTGGATGTTATAAGACCATCCTGACAAACTTTTGCAATATTTAATATGAAAAACCGTGGAAAAGGTAGTAGGTACTAATTAGTAATACCATTTAATTGATGTCGAAACTGGATGCTACCAGACCCTGCCAAATCCTTGCTCCTGACATCAAAGGACTTAAACGGTTACAAAAGGACCACTCCTCTTACGTCGGTACAATAAAAAACTGACATCAGCCATTTACAACGCACTGGGCCTGTCTAGGACAATAGGGAAGATATATTCCTCCATTCACTTGTACTCCAAACAAGTGTCATCAACATCGATGATTAGTTGGACACCGAGTCCTTGGAGAGGGGTCCAACTCCCCGTAAATGGACTGCTAACAACCTCACACATCTTTGAACAGGGCGGCATTATGCAAGAAGAGTATTTCTATTCTCTTATCTCGTTTTATCTGCGTTTTTCACCGTCAAGGGCCGTTAAAATTCAAACACTCTTCCACGTTCACAACCGAGCCCTAATAAATGAACCTGCCTCAGACCCCCAAGTAGTAAGAGCCATTCCTGGAGCAGAAAGTTTAAAAATAAAAGTATGTCTCTGGCACCTGACTTTTATTATATTACCTGACAATGCTTCCTTGGCAGCGCTAGGGAGTCGGCCTTGGCTCACTTTCCCGGCTTTTTCTTTGTGGGGGAGCTTTTATTTGGGTAGACTCGGGTGGCATCAGCAGTCAAACAAACCGCTTTTAATCGAGCGGGAGCGCAAAAATTAAGATCTCTGCGAGAGATACCAGCATTGTCTCAATCGCTTTGGTTTCGAATTAAAACGCTCGTGTCTCTATCGGTAATCTGGTATTATAAACGATCGTTTCTGTCGGCGGGATTGCCATCTAAATGGTGTAGAGTGTTGTTTTAGAGTAGTTGCTTCACGATAGCCGAGTTATCTCGCTCTGTATCCGTTCATGGCCGATGTTGGAGTGTTGGGGATGTACTTGCAGTATCGAGTTTAGAAGGCCGCAGAGAGAGACAGAATTAATGGCTTTGAATCTCGCTATCAGCTTTGTCACACTCATTAAAGGGTTCATGATACTAAAGCATTTATCACCTTAACTTAAGTGTTTAGGTTTATCTTTGGATTTCTTCCCTAGCTTTTCCATTGGTAAAAGACCAAATAAAAAAAAATACATCAGGGAAGACGAGATAGCTCTTTAAGAATCTCACCAATACTTGAGGTTTTATATGGAAGTACGGGAGGGAAAAAAGAAAAAGGGAACATTCAACAGCTTTTCCATATGCGACTTTTAACCCTTATAAAGATATACCTCATCTAGGACCTATATAATGTTTTAAAATAATATAAGAAAAAAATTATAGAGTAATCCTAAGCATTCTTGAAACCAATAATTCAATTAATTCCACCCTAATTTCAGAGTAATCATTCTAAAATGTCAATACTAGAGTTAAAAAAATTAACTGAATCGTTAACTTAGGATGGATTTTTTTTTATTTCAAAGCTTTATTGCCATCTTAACCCCCCCATTCTTCCATGTGCAAACCAAAGCCTTCATCAGTACTAAATAACACTTAGTACAATTTGAATTAGACAATTGAATTAGTACAATTAGAATTACAAATAGAAGGTATCCAAAATTACATACCATTAGTATTATTCCTCTGATAAAAATCTAAATAAAATTTTTTTCATCACATAGATTTATCCAAAACATTAACTCCTAACGCCCGTTATTCCACATCTATTTCCCCTCAACACTTTTTTGGGCGGCAAAACGATAAAAAAATAACCCAAAATATCCTTCCCAACGCCTCATTACCTCCAAAAGGGGCAACGGCCAGCCATAACACAGGTATACAGATCCAGTACTGGAAGACGTTGGGGTTGAATTATTCATCCAGCCCAATCGATGAGGAATCCAGTACATAGATAGGACACTAGATGGAAGAACGATGAGACGCCAGATGTCTAAGGCAACATCAGTCTAACCGTAATCAAGTATCAATTTATTTCTATTGAAGATGGATGAAGAATCGGATAAGGGATGAAACTCAGGAGGATGACAAGTTAAATGTATTATTAAATATTCATGGCCGGTTAGTTATATGTTTCTCCTTGGTGTTGAATGATATTTAAAGGATTTGTCACAAGAGACAAGCTATGCGTTATTTCAATTATGAGAGAACTGACAGTAGGAAACCATTTATCAAAAAAAATACGACGCTTAAATAATTGACATTTTAGACTTCTAAGGGTCAAAGGTAGATTTTATAGGGTTGGTTTTAGACGTTTAGTCTTACAACAGTCAGCTTTATGGCGAAAAAAAGACTGCATCTTCGAAAATCGATTGCTTTTTGCATAAATAATCTCAAAATCCTACCAAAAATTAAAATTTATTTTACAATTTTTATTTTGTGCAAAAAAAAAGTACAAGGGGAAGGAGTCGGGGAGTTAGTTATCTTTTGTAATTATGAGGGGGTTCGGTTGGAGACAAGGAGAGACGGGGGGTCAAAAATGACCAAAAACATGCTTAAGTAATATTTGAACGGCCCCTAACAACGATAATACGATCAATGTTATTTAATAACAGCCCATCATTCCAGTAATTTCAGAAAACTCGGCGTTAACACAATAAACACATCCAAAGTTCAACCGAGACAAGAGTCTATCTTCCTCCTGCACAATCCAAATTACAAGATTACACAGATAACTTTCCCTCCAATAACGAGTAGAAGAAAAAAGACCAGGAGAAAAGAGATAAAGATGAGATCTCAAGGCCCTTCAAAGTTCAGCCACTTTGCGATTGGGTCGTAGTTATATGAGATTTGGGTCAACTGTCTCTTAATGCACTCACACAAATCTAGGATTTTAAAGTCAATAACCCTCCAAAAGAGAGAAAACATGCTTGCTGCTGTATCGATAAATTAAAGAGTTGCGCATCTCCTCTCTTCATGGCGATATTTTTCTTTTGGCGTGAAATATAACTGACGCCAAGTCGTCGGTGTCTCTTGAATAAAGCTAATATCAATTCACTATTTCTTTACAAAGATAATAATGGGGACGTTTACTATTTTCTATTGAACCAACCGGATGGACAATTTATTTCATTATAAGCTCAAAAGCTCGCCTTATTTTCACCCTCTTACCTATTTTCTCCTCTGTATTTTTTTGATCGATTGTAATCAGAATATCAAGATCGTTTTTGGATCGTGATAATTTCCTTTAAGTCTGATTTTACAGGTATTTTTTAAATTGGTAATATTTATTTTTTAAACTGATAATGTTTACAGATATTTTTATAATTATTACTATGTTTCTGAGAAGTTTCTAAAAACTAAGAAAACTAGAGTTATACACAAAAATCATTGCGTGTTAAACTTTGACAATAAGACCATATTATTTACTTTTAGAGCAAAAGCTTATTTTGAAATTAAACCATCATTGATATTTCTGGGTTGAAAAGGATGAGTTAATAAATTGTAAGTTATGAAACAAATCAGAATTCATGTTATTTTTAAGCAAAAGTTTATACTTTTATTCCAGTTTTTAAACAAAATTTCACTTTAATTACTAATAAGTTCTCAATATAATAATACGAGTAAATACTTTTTATCCTCAAAAAGTTTTTCCCTTTTTTAAAAAAAAATATGCAAATATGATAAAACTTTTAAAATATCCTTTATATCAGTGGTCTCCAACCCCCGGTCCGCGGGCCGGTGCCGGTCCTTGGATCAATTGGTGCCGGGCCGCGGGCTGACCATTTCATTGAAAATTAATTTAAATTCCTAGGTTTATACTCCAAATTAATGAATGAAATGAATTATAAATAACTTTATATTTATTTTTTGGTGTAACTGTTGAAAGCATGTTTAAATACAATTTAATTAAAATTAATAAATCAAAATAATCTAGAATGTAAACAATTAACGCCCCCCCCCCCAGCAGGCCGAAGTAAAATTATCAAACGTTGACCGGTCCGTGGTGGTAAAAAGGTTGGGGACCACTGCTTTATAATATTTAGGTTAAACAAGAAAAACAAAATGATCGAACATTATTTTTTCCTTGTAAAAATTCACAATGGCTTAATACCTTTAAATATCAATTTCACTTAAAATATGATTCAAAAAAGATTTTATGAACTGAAAACTGCAGACAGTTACCAAAAGGTAAAACGAGATAAAAGCGATAAAGTCGCCAATCAGTCCTGGTAAACACGAAATGCTTGATTAAATTCGATAGTAAAAGGTTTATGTCAATGTTTGCGAAGTAAATCTATTAGAGTCGATGTTCCTAAAAGATTTCGAAAATTCTTTCAGAATCGAGATTCAAAGGGGACAAACTTTTAAAGAAATGGTACCGTCTTTATTTTTTTGAACAGACATAAACCCAGAAAAGGCCGATAAAAGCTAATGTTTAGAAAGTCTGGAAAAAATTCCCTTTCTATAGTAAATTGGAATGCAGGAAAGCGAGAAATGCGAGGACTAAATTTTATGCATTGGTTAGAAAGAAATTTACGTCTGTTTATAACTTGAAACTGTTATGCTGCTTTCTTAAAAGAAAAGACCAAGATTTCAAAAGCTTATTCAAATAGGGATGAATTGAATCAAATACAAGAGGAAAAGGATACGTTGTATTTTCAATGTGTGTTTATTCCGAGATCTTCCGAAAATAAATCCAAATTGTGAGAATACAAAAATATTTGAAAAGATGTCATGATTCTAAGCATATTATTTGAAAAGGAGATTCCACTTTTCAATAAATGCAGATTTATATTCATACTATCAAGTTTTGAGTAGGTAAAATACTAGATCTCACAGTATTTTCCTAGTAAGAGAAGTTGAAGGTACTTCAAATCGTCACTCTTCAAGTTTTTTTTGCACTTAAATTTCATTCAACCAAACCATATTGAAATCATATGAATACATTGAAAATGCAACCTAAGCGAACCACAAATAATATGAATGAAACAACTTTAATCACATAGAAACTAGTATTGCGATCTACATTTTTACTGTTAACACAATTTTGTATAAAAGTTAAAAAATAAGCAATTTTTTATACAAAACCTGAAATGTCCATTTGAATAGATAGTGATAACTAACTGCACTGTTTAAAAGAATAGAGCATTTTCAATCACATGACTCGGACCTAGCAACGGCCTTAGCAACAGATTGTTTGACTTGCAACAGTCAAAAATTAAAAGAAAATAACTGGTCATGGAATGCTTCAATTGGAGCATTTGCAATCACATGACAGCAACAGATACCGCCGCACCTAGCAACGGCCTTAGCAACAGACTGTTTGACCTACAGTAAGGAAGAAAATAAATAGTCGTGACGTCACCTGAAAACACTCCATATTCATAAATAAAAACTAATAAATATTATAAAAAAGAATATTAAAATTTAACACCAGTAAAGTGGTCAGTGTGTATGTCCATGTGCTAGAAGAAAAAAGGGAAAAGTATGCTGGGGATCAAGTTTTATTTTAATGCATAATGTTTAAACAAAAACTTCATTTTAATTCTTTACAAATTTAATTTATAATAATAGCAATCAATTAAAACAAAACGAACAATACAATAAGTTGATAAAATTAAAATTACTTATATAAGATAATTAATAGACAGAATTGATCATAAAACGCGCTTTAAAAAATTCTGAAAAAAAAGCAGACATTTTTTATAAACTTTACAAGCAACAAGTTTAATAAAAAATTCACGCATGGTTTGCTAGCTTTTCTTTTTTGCTACTCAAATCCAACCCCTCAAGCACAGGGGGGAATCACTATCCCCTCTACTACAACGGCACTTTTCCGCAAGACCCCTTTCCTCCCATTCGCTCCTAATAAACAGAAAAATTCATACGCAAAAAGAGCGATTTTTTTCCCCAACGAGAAATGAAATATGGATGCAAGCTCTGGCAATGGCAGGTGCAGATAGCAAGGGATAAGCTAAAGCGTTTTCTGTGTAGTTATTAACTAAAAAAGGGGCGAGGTAAGTTCGGACAGGATAGTATTTGAATTCGATATGAGGAAGGGGAAGGGTTTTTCTTTGCCCATAAGAATTAATTAAAAGATCAAGATCTAATACATTTAATTATACAAAGAGGGGAAATACAAACTCAAATGATCACAGAAGTTATTACAGTAAAAGGATACTGAGGAGGGGTATGATATAAACCAATTACACTGATGTACAAGTGGTGCTAGTGATGTACAAACAAGTGGGGTAGAAAATAGACAAAATCTCTTATCGTTTCTATAATTATATAAAGACAAATTTAATATTAATTTAATTTCATTACTTAAATGAAAGCAAAAAGCGTGTAATTCCATATTATGGACTTTGTTGGTAAAAAACGGATGTTAAATCACGTAGGTGGGTTGAAAAGAGGTGATGTAAAAATTTCTATCTTCAATATAGCAGCAATAAGACACCGGCCTTATTAATATCCCTGTAAGTGCCTATTTCCTGTTATGTTTTGCCATTTTCGTAGAATCTGTAATTGTAATCTTTAAATGAAAATAAAAATTCAAAGAATTATTTTAACACTTTTCAATTGCAATAATGTTATATGTTAACATCAGAAAAGACGGAAATCTTTAAAGTTTCATATTATAAATTTGATATTTCACATACACACACACACACACACACTTGACGGAAATACTATCCATAAATTTCCTATCTAAAAAAACTAAAAAAAGAGTACAATGACAACACGAATCGGAAATCATTGCCACGTTCGAAAAATATCGACTTCTCTCTCACAGCAAAGTGAGTACTAACACAAGCAAAACACCTTTTGCGTACCTCGCCATTTTTGTTTTCAGAAAAAGAAAGTTTAACAAAAATTTCCCCATCACCAACGCTGCCAATAAAAGCCTAACCGAATTCGGCACCAACACATATTTGATTCCATCTCGCACAACTCTCAACATTTTCAATCTTCCCAGAAAGTTTTTTAAGCAAAATGTACAACTTCCTGCCATTTTTTTTTCACCGCATTGTTTTCTTGCAAGAGGGAGAAAACGTCGACGAGGAGAGAGGGAGAAAATAAACAGCTTTCTCCCTCAAAAGATGCGGCCAACTTTCTCGTAGGAGCAACCGTCTTATCTCGAGGTTCAACGCTTTTTTTCAGTAATTTAACAGAGAAATCCCTCGCTTTGGGTATAAGAAAAGGAACTGCGGTTCTGCTTTGGGTTATTTGCCAGGAACCCGAAGAAAAGACCTCGGAATAGGTTCCTGTCACAAGCAACTAACGCGGACAGGAGGGAAACTCGGAGAGATCTCCAGTTAGATAAGACTTGAGGAGATGACACTGGTGTAAATAATAAAAAATTGAAAGATAATTGCCGTGCCCCGAAATGTACTTGTAGTAGAGAAAAAGGGATAATGATTACATGCTAAGACAACTCCGGAAAGGAATACGGAGTAGCAGGCATGATAAATTATCTTTCGAGTGTGGAGAAAGATGTATCTTAATTCTGCAGTTTTTTTGCCAAAGTGTTCCGAGTTACATACTTGGAACTGTACATTCTTGAAAAAGAAATTAATCTGTGGATAAGGTGAATATAGTTAAATAAAAATGCGCTGAAGAATATTAGTAGTTCTCTTTTACAAGTATTTTTTACAGTACAGATTGACGTGACAAAATCTGATAAGATTTCGAGTCTCGTAAATGCTCACTGAGAAAGGATGGATGAGACCTTCTTTGAAATAAATAAAGTACTTACAAGTACAAAAGATAATACTTAACTTATTTTTATCTATTTGTTTGATGGAAATTTTTATATTACTTGAGAACTATGATTAATATTTTTTTTCTTAAAATAGGTAACAACAAAAGAAAAATACTTTATCAACCAACGTAATGGATTTGTACAGGAGAATACTACTTTAATTACTTAAAGGTAAGTGAAAGAGTTACATCCATTTTTAAAGTTTGCCCTGGAGTATGTCTCTCTATATAAAGCAGTGAATTCCGCTAGTAAAGTCCCTGCCCTGGAGTATCTCTCTCTATATAAAATAAAAACAAACTAATTTAAAAAGACAAAAAAATTAAAGGAGAAATATTCAATCTTTGAGTACACAGAAGCAAAACTTCTGTAAATCGGAAAATGTAATAAGTATAAGAATTCCTCAACATTGCCAGGTTCAAAGCCCTATGATGACTCAACACTCTACTATTCACTTGAATAAGACAGAAATCAACAACGCCTATCATGACTGCAATACCTTTCACTTTCATTAAACAGATGATGTCAAGAAAAAGTAAAGATTGAAACAGTCATCCAGCGTTTCAATAGCATGAAGCAAACATCTAGCTCTAGCTGCACACACCATCAGATTGCATCGATACCTTTGAGGTAAATCAATCCTCTGAAGGATTCGTTATTAAATCGTCATACTGATAACGAAATTATCACTCTTCGTCTTCACATCAAGCGACTGAGGAATTCCTCGAATTACTAGCGGAATTCACTGCTTCAGAAATAGATCCCTGCTGTTGATTCAGCCTCTGCTGATGTACCATTCGATTTATGGGATTATTTGGACACATTTCTGCCACGCGGTCTACAGAGGGATCCGGACTATTGGCAGGTGTTCAATTCACTGTCTTGCAGCTTCAGCCGACGACACTTACAAGGACTGACGTCTCTTGTTAAAATCCCAAGTCAGCAACTTGCTTCCTCTTGAAGAGACGCAGATGGCGAACTCTCTCTGATTATGCATTCCTGAAGGATGAGCTCAGAGCTTATAGTGTTAATGTAGGTCGTTGAATTGCATAATATTATGTAATTTGTTCAATAGGGAAACAATAGTGTCAAAGATCAAACGATAACGAGTATGAGGGGATTTTTGAGACTCTATATCCAGCTTTTAAAGCTTATAATGAAGTCTCCCCTCCGCTCCTAGGTTTGTTACTTAAAACTTTGCAAAAATTAAGTATGATTAATAATGAAAAAAAAGCTTATTTTTTTTTCTCTTACTCTTCATGCTATAAACCAACGATGGGCAACCTCCGGCCCGCGGGCCGGATCCGGCCCGCCTCGTCATTTGGTCCGGCCCGCGGAACATTTTAAAAATTGTGCCAAAAAATTACTCTGGTTTTCGTCAACATCAAAAGAGGGAATACAGAACTTTCTCCCGAAAATAACTTAATTTTAGCAGTTAAAACGTGCTGTACAACTATATTTAGTTCTTGGGAGGCGTCTATAAGCGTGGGGGAGTTGTTACTTGACGACGGACGATCGCCGACGGTTGATATTCCCTCCCGTTTCACCCTGTTGCCGGCTTGCTGCTAAGGTTAATTTGTCCTCCTGAACATTAATTCCTCCTCCATTAATTATCCTTTATCATGTAATGACAATTGTTAAAAGTCTGTCCTAAAATATTTTTCCATTACTATGAACTCTGAATATTATTTTATCCCATATTAATGTAACTTAAACATTATAATTATTGTATGTTATCAAGATATTACTTTAGTCCAGATTGTAACTTTATAATTATTGTAAATAATACTAGCTGTTTCAACCCGGCAAAGCCGGGTTTTACAGCTAGCCTTCTTTGGCGCTGATGCGAGATTCACTCGTTACTACCTGTTCGTATTTATTCATCCCCTATCATTAAATATGCAGTTTTAATTCATTATCTTTCAAAGGGGTTTGTCTCCGATTTCATATGGTATTGTCACAAATTTATTACATTGAAATAAGTGTCATTTTATTTTGACCGGTCGTCAGCCCAATCCACCGAACCGGATGTGTACAAACTTGTTCTTAAATGAAATCTTACTACCCCGATATAAACCCATTTTAAGTGTCCTAAAACCTTCCACTTAAAATAATTATTTGATTTTTATTTGTCTCATTGTTTGAAGTTAAATGTTTATCCCCTTCTGTGTAAAGGGAAAGAAGAAATACTTCAATCAAACATGTACCATAATTTTTTATAAATTCAATACAGATCTAGTATCCCGTTGGGATAAATCTATAGTGAACCGTCAAAACTTTGAAATTCAATTTAGATGTAGATTTTCTTCACGCTCTTTAAGGACGTTTTGCCTGTGTTGGTAAAAATATTGACTAAAAACAATGAGGCAAATTGAAATCAATTTGTAATTAAAAAATGGAATGCTTTGGAGGAATGCGACCTAAAACTGGCTCATCTAGGGGTGGAAAGCTTTCTTTTAAGACCGAGTTTGGCATCCTCCCAAAACCTTCCACTTTAAATTATTATTTGATTTTTATTTGTCTCATTGTTTGAAGTTAAATATTTATCCCCTTCTGTGTAAAGGGAAAGAAGAAATACTTCAATCAAACATGTACCATAATTTTTTATAAATTCAATACGGCTCTAGTATCCCGTTGGGATAAATCTAGTGAACCGTCAAAACTTTGAAATTTAATTTCAATGTAGATTTTCTTCACGCTCTTTCAAGGACGTTTTGCCTGTGTTGGTAAAAATATTGGCTAAAAACAATGGGGCAAATTTAAATCAATTTATAATTAAGAAATGGAATGCTTTGGAGAAACGCGACCTAAAATGGGCTCATCTAGGGGTGGAAAGCTTTCGATCAAGGCCGAGTTAGTCCAAATCGGTTCGGAGGTTCGGGCTGGCGGCCGGCCGAAAGGAACCTCTCCATAGAGTTAACATTAGAGCAAAACGAAAAGAACGCATAATTTTAAAATGGAAGGTTTTTGAGGAACGTGACCTAAAACTGGCTCATCTAGGGGTGGAAAGCTTTCTTTTAAGACCGATATTGCCCAAATCGGTTCAGGGGTTCGGGCTGGCGGCCGGCCGAAAGGAAGCTCCCCATTGACTTAACATTACAGCAAAACGAAAAGAACGCATAATTTTAAAATGGAAGGTTTTGGAGGAATTACACCTAAATATGGCTTATCTAGGGGTGGAAACCTTTCGTTTAAGACTGAGTTTGTCCAAATCGGTTCGGTGGTTCGGACTGGGGGCCGGAAAAAAGTTCCTCCATAGAGTTAACGTTAGAGAAATGCGAAAAGAACGCATAATTTTAAAATGGAAGGTTTTGGAGAAACGCGACCTAAAACTGGCTCATCTAGGGGTAGAAAGCTTTCGATCAAGACCGAGTTTGTCCAAATCTGTTCAGGGGTTCGGCCTGGCGGCCGGCCGAAAGGAACCTCTCCATAGAGTTAACATTACAGAAAAGTGAAAAGAACGCACAATTTTAAAATGGAAGAATTTAGAGGAACGTGATCTAAAACTGGCTCATCTAGGGGTGGAAAGCTTTCGATCAAGGCCGAGTTAGTCCAAATCGGTTCAGGGGTTCGGGCTGGCGGCCGGCCGAAAGGAAGCTCCCCATTGACTTAACATTACAGCAAAACGAAAAGAACGCATAATTTTAAAATGGAAGGTTTTGGAGGGATGCGACCTAAAATGGGCTCATCTAGGAGTGGAAAGCTTTCGATAGAGACCGAGTTTGTCCAAATCGGTTCAGGGGTTCGGCCTGGCGGCCGGCGGAAAGAAAAACCCAATTATTTTAATATATAAGATTATTTTAGTCCAGATTAATGTCACTTCATTATAATTATTGTGTGTAATCAATATATTGTATAAGTCCAGATTAAATTTTAACTTTAGCATTAAACTTCGTAAATATGTATAATAAAACTACCCATTTTTTACTTAAAAAAATATTACCTATTATCTACTCTATGGCCCTCCACGTCATTATAATCATTGAATCCGGCCCGCGGATTCGAAAAGGTTGCCCATACCTGCTGTAAACTAATCCAAAACAAAGCTTGTCTTTAATTTTGAAAGGTTTTAACTTTTTTGTCCAGTGATTGTTTCATACAGTTATATTCACTTACTCCATTGATAGTGGCTTAATGGAAGGCAGTTTAGAAATTATTCTTAATTTTATTTGCTTTAATCTTTTTATTTATCATTCTTGTACTGTGTGAGCTAAGCAGAAATATAATTAATAGCCTATTAAAGGGGGTTATAAGATTTTTTTCAGCTGAGATTTCAGAAGTTAGAATAAGGGAAAAGTCCATATTTTTTCAACTGCTAAATATCTGAATATAATTTGCTTTGTTTCGACGATTGTTCGGCATTTTAAATAGGGTCCCAAACTTCCAGTAAAAATTCGGTGGTTTTACAACGAAAATTCCAATCCTTTTTTACTCTTTGCACAAAATATTCATTTTTTATTCAAACTGACAATTATAAACTAGCATTCATCCCTGAAATATCCAACATTTTTAAACAACGGTGTCTCAGTAAAAAAAGGGATTTTTGCCAACCGAATCTTCCAGCCAACCGAATCTCACCGGGTGGCGCAAATCATCCCAAACCAACACGTGTTTTCTTTCTCTTTCGGCGTGAAAAACAATGCTTTCAGAATAAATAGAAAGTGGCATTGTCTGTCCATCACCGAAAGCCGTCGTCGTATAAAACACGGCATTGTTCTCGCGAAATGGTGATGCCTTTGTTAAGATTAATAGTTTGGGGCAGTATGGTTTTTATTGCTTAAGTTCCATGGCCAATAAAAGTTTTACTTGGGATGATGGAGCTTTGTAGGGAAAAGATTTGTAATCAATTTTTGAGAATGAGAAAGAATAATTTATGTTTAAAAAGACGGAGAGGAAATTCAGACTTATGTAGAGAATACTAAAACATTTCGGAAGAAATATTGTAGCTTTAGAATAACATTAGACTAATTTTTTAGTTGTGAATTATTTGATGCAGTAGCATTTTAATATAGTAGTACAATTTAAATCTCTTTCTATTTTAGTAATAATTATTTATAATCTTTTTATCACGCATTAATACAATCATTGCAATATAAAACGATGCTATTTATCGCTTTAGTTTTTTCCATGATTACATTTCGATTGCTTGTAAAAATTATAATATTTTAAACCAACTATGAAGATTAAACAAATTTAATCTTTAGGAAACTAAAAAAGACGAAGATTTTCTTTCAGCTACAATGAAAAACAAGAGAGGGAGCCACAAAAGACGCATAAGAAAATGCCAAGTCCGCCAAGTCCGTTACAACTCGATCGTGCTGCCATCTGTGAAGTCGCTTAAGAAAGTATAATAACTGAGAGAAGATATACGAGAAGGACCAAGCGATCAAATTCAATAAATAAATAGGAAAAAAAGTAGGACGTTTTATGAATATAACATCCAGCAATTTCTTTTTTAAATTTTTTCATAGAATTTTTTAAAATTATAGTTTTAAATAGTAATAGGAAATAAAGAATGAATGGATCCTTTTTAAAATTTAAATTTAAGTTTTTAAAAAAGTAAAATAAAAATAAGAATGAAAAACCTAATAGTTTCAATATATTAAAGTGGAAACTACCATAGAAAACACACTTAGAAAACCTATAGTCTTAAATTATTTTAAGATAATATCCAGACATGTTGTGGAATCATGATATTTTATAAGGACACTCGCACCATACTTGTGTCAAATCTTCTTTCAAATGTTCCCTTGATTTCTCAGGGACTTTGTTCTCGTCTTCAATTCTAGACAACCAATTCTGAATGTTTTTTAAACATTTTAACCCTTTATGCCCCGACGGGACTTGTAAGTCCCATTTCCCAATGTTCCAAATTCGTCATGTAAGGCCAAATTTCGTTTACTTCTAGTTGCAGTTACGTAAACTTGACATATTTGGGAAGAGCTGTGCTACTAGGGTCAATATGAAGCTTATATACTTAATATCTGATAGGGATAAGGTATAAAAAATATACAGCACAATTTTTCTGAAAAACATAATTTGGGACATAAAGGGTTAAAGACCATCATAACATTTCTTTTATATTTTTTAGTCAGAAGCTAAGAATAGGAATAGTACTCACGTGTTTTGAATGACTGTTGTAACTCATGGGCATCTAAGGCATGGTGGTAGGCAAACACCGAATTCCCAATGAGTTCAGAACTTTTGTATCCCAAAAACTCAAAAATTCTGAAAATAAAATTTTTTTCTTAATTACCTTTATCTGCAACATTTTGTAATAACATTATTTAAATTTTTGTTACCTTAAAAAAATACTTAAACTTAACAACTTAAGTTCAAAGATTTAAAAATAAATCTGTACATATTTTTTTAAATTGAAAAACATACATTTAAATAAGAAATTGTTAAATTAAATTTTATTTTAGAAATTAAGACTTTTCTGAATACCTTATAGAAACATAAATTCAGAATAAAAAGTAAAATGTTTGACAATTACATTTAATAAAACCATTCAGATATTCATTAAAAAACTTTGAGGACTTATTTGATCCCATTAAGATATGGAGAATGGGAGATCCTTTAGACACACAATTTTAAAAAATTACTTACATTTAATATTAATTGCGAAAAACTAATTTATTTTGATGCTTTCTTTTAAAAAGAAATTTTTTAAAACAAAACTATCAATTTGCTTAACTCATCAAAACATTGAAATTTATGATTCACATTTAAAAAAATTCTTATTTTGATACATTTGTGGACCAAAAGACAATGGAAATAAATTTCCAATAAATAAAATATCATTCATTGGGGTTATGTTAAATTACAAGATGCTTTTAAGTTTTAAAC
Source organism: Tetragnatha versicolor (assembly GCA_024610705.1). Taxonomy (NCBI): domain Eukaryota; kingdom Metazoa; phylum Arthropoda; class Arachnida; order Araneae; family Tetragnathidae; genus Tetragnatha; species Tetragnatha versicolor. The sequence continues at coordinate 46,010,633 of JANDEH010000008.1, forward strand.
AAATAAGGATTTAGGATCTAAATCCTTATTATTTGATAAAAAAAAGAACTTGAGAACATAATGTATAACCTTAAGCTTTTTTTCTAAGAACAATTTAATATAAAATATTGTTTTCTCCTATTTACATGAAACAATGAAATTGAAAACCATTCTTTGACCAGACTTATTACATAAACAAAAATTAATTGTACTAATTGTGTTAAATTAAGATTTTCATTAAAAAATTTTCTCATTACATCAAAAGTTTTAAGCATTCATGTTTATATGATGGACTTATTGAAATAAATTCTATTCAAAGAATCTTTTACACATAAAAGTAAAACTAGGCGTGTTGTCATTTTTATTTTTTATTTTATTTTATATTTATCATATGCTACTGGTACTGTGTGAAGCTATAAATGGTATCATGAGGACATTGCACCATAAAATATTAAGACTTACTTGTCGTCAATGTGCGTGATTTTCATATCTGGACTATGTCTACTTAGAAAGATGTCCTTTTCCAAAGGAGTGTCAATTTGTGCTGGGTGTGGAATAGTGCTTCCAATGAACACTAAGTAAAAAGCTGGACAACTATCATCATCATTATTGGTCACAAGTTTATCAAACTTGTGACCAATAAAATGTATCACCTGAAAAAAAAATAATGGTATATTAATATTCATGGAATAGTGTGGTTTAAACTTTAAGTACAAATTGAAACACTATATTAAAAATAAGCAAACTTTTTAAGGTCATGGACATTAGACTTGCAGAGTGCAGGTTTTTAGTTACATTTGAATAGTTAAGACAAAAAAATGTACAAATAAACAAGAAAAAGTAGAAAAACGATAAAAAAGCACAACAAGAATAAGTAAAAAACCCAAGCAAATAAGAAAGAAAGTGGGTAGTGTGCATAAAATTGTAAGGTTAGGTATCCTTATACTAAATGGGTAAATTTAATTTTAAGAAATTAGTATTTTAGGAATAGCAGGGTGCAAATCTCTCCTATCAGACTATATTGGCAAAATTTTATAATTTACACATAAAAATATAAAATCAAAAGAAACATTGCTAATTGTGATATTTTAATGGTGTTTTGTATTGATATTTGATTATACTTTTGGCTGTTTTGCATAACTTGATGCTTGGGCTCAGCTATTCCTTAAGTATCAAAATCTTTGAACCATAAATTATCTTTTATTTTCTTTGTACAACACCTGTTATTGAATTCAATTCATTTAACATGAGATAAAAAATTATATCATAAAAAAGGATAGATCAATTGAGTAGAAAACTACAGGTATCATATTAGATAAACATAATACAAATTTTAAAATAAACTCTTTGACCCCAATTTATTGTATCATTTTATCTGTATGTAAAAAATGTCTATCCAAAAAACACCTGTTTTAGAACTTAACTTTGATATGTTGACATCTTTATCTTGACAAAAATAGATAGCCTGATAGGAGTTTAGTAACTAGGAATATGGATCTGATAAAAGATAATTATAATGCATACCCTTTGGTATGATATTCTTAGTTTGAAGAAAGTGCTTCTTAGAAAGGAAAACACCCAATTTATCAAATTAGGAATCACCCAATTTATTTTCTGAGTGAACATATTGTATAGCTCAAATAATACTAGCAATTCCTTTATTTTAGAGAAAAAAAAATTTTTCTCCCCTCACTGTATAAAATAAATATCTATTTTATTTAAAAGTTAATTTTTCATCAATCATTTTTTAAAACTTTTTTTAAAGAAGATATGTGCTGATTTGATAATTGATAAATTTAATGTTATTTAATGATAAATTTAATGTTAAAACCATGTTAAAAATCTGTGCAGCAAGTAAAATAAGTATTTGGTAAATTAAATATAGAAGACATACTTAGTTTTTGTAAACTCATATATATTTTTACTGCAATAAATGAAAGAAAACTTAATATTCACTCCTTCTATTATAAAAAAAATATTTTAGGGACACTGACATACAGACAGTATTTAATACTCTGTACTGAGTACAAATACTCTGACAAGTAAACCCTTTTAAAGTTAAAAATAAATCAAATTTTAAATGAAATGGATTACATTATAAATGTTACATTTAAGTAACTTATGAACTATGTAATTTGAAGAATGGACTAAGTAAAAAGGTATGTTTGGGTCTGTGTGATGTATAAGAAATTAACCTTACTTTTTACTAAGTCATATATGAAATAGTTCATCACATCAAAGAAAAACAAATTACAATAAAAGGAAAGGAGGATCACACAAAGGAACTTTAGAATTATCACATGTAATCAAATTCAGATTTTATGAAAGAGTGTATATTTTTGAAATTTATTTCAGGAGGGGCCTAAATATCCTTCAAAAAATTAAATCCTTATCAGGACCAAAGCTAAATTTTTGCAAGGGGGAGCAGATCTAAAATTATTCCTTAGCCCCTCCTATGCGTATTTAAAAGGTTCAGTGTAGCTTGTTAATACATTCTTAGATAGAATTTTCAGTTTTATGAACTTAATATAAAAAGAAATTGTGAATAATATTTGCAAATATAAAAGGGTGGTTTGTGGGGGGTCCTCCCCAGAAAACTGAAAAGTTGACCCTAAGAACAGTGTTTATAATCGTTTTTTGGTACATCTAGACCAGAACTCATCTCACTAGACACTCAAGTTACCTATGAGTGTTCCAGGGTTACAAAATGAGATAAAACTCTAGTTTAAAGAAGCGAATTTCAGAAAAAATTCTGGGGGAGGACCCTCAGCCCTCAACGAAATTTTGACTTTTAATAAATATTTTTTTCTTGGAAATACTGTGGTTTACTGGGAGTTGTTTTTTTTTGGGGGGTGTAACCAAAAATGTCTAATAATGAGCCGGAACTCTATACTTTTTGAGGCAAATGTTCAAAATTGTGGATATCTTATATGAAGATGCACTGAATCTGCCATGATTCAAATGTAACATGAATGAACACTGAATCTTACTTGATATGTGGGTGATTTCGTGTTGGCGGCCCCTCTGCCTTTGGTTTTGAGCGTCGACCTCACCCGAATGAAGGCCGATATCGTCTCTTTCTCGTCCTCACCCCCGAACTCTCTGGGAGGGAGCTTCGAAGTGAGGAGAGTCTTGATTTCGTCGTGGTCGCACGGGTTGCAGAAGTCGTACACACTGTGGCCCATCATTTCCACCTATGCGAAGAGAAATAGAGAGTTTTTTTAATGGAAAAGAACTTATACGGTTGGTTATTTTAGTTATTCGAACAGCAAAATATCTATTAAGATTATGGTTTAACCCCTTCGCACCGGCTGGGACATATGCTGTCCCACGGTGGAAAATTTTTGAAATTACGACTGAGGCAACATTATGTCCCAGTTGCTGAAAAACTTCAAGGAACAGAATAAAATGCTCCTTTGTGCCTCCAAACACATCATGATCTAATGGATATCTCATCGCAGTTGCCCCCAGGAGCTCAAACAAGTGCAAAAATTGCTCTTTTCTGATTCCCTTGCCGTATTGAAAGGGTTAAAGGAAAGTAAAATATGACAAGTTTTAAAGGAACCAAATTTTGACAGAATAAAATCATCCCTTTGATGTGACAGGAGTCATTTATTTCGAAGTTGATGATAAAAAAAAGTGTAAGAAAAAATTTTTACCGGACCTGTAATTTTTTTAAACATCGAAAATAACAGTTTCGTGCATTTAATTATTTCTGTATATCTTAAATACTACTCTTTTGTAAGTAAAATTTTGATTCTAAAAATAATCGTCAGTACTGTGAGGCTCTATAGAGGAAAGGAACCAAATTTTGACAGTATTAAATCATCCCTTTAATGAGATAATGCGTCATTTATTATTTCGAAGTTGATAATATAATAACACTAGGACTATAGTCTGTTCATTTAGAATAGGTGCCTGAAAGAGGATCAAAAACGCTCAATAATGCTTAATAACGCTCATCACACAACTTCAGTGACCGATTTTTTTACAGTATTTTATCAACTTCTGAAGGCTGCCTTGTCATTGCAAAAGAAAATTTTTTCGATGTACAATAATAGTAACCGCTTCTAACACATTTCGTCTCAGGCGTCTATTCTAAATGAACATGGTATAATATAGTACGAACCTTATTTCTTTTTCATAAAAACAGTGTAAAACATTTTCTAAAAATTCCGTTGTTACTTATTTTATTTTTTAAAGAATTGAAGTATGTATTTTCAGAATGTTACCTGTGAAATGCCAATGATATCTTCAACATTATTTGAAATGTAGATGACATCTCCTTCTTCTGATAGAACGAGAAGAAATTCGCTCAGCACAGAAGCGTATAGACTCCTCAGCTCAGCAGCGTATTTAGCCTCCTCGGCATCTTTCTTCTGCTCTTCTGGATCTTTTGAAGGAGGTTTTTTGACAGCTAAAAACGAACAAAAAAACTAATAAACATAAGAGCTTCATAAAAACTCGTGAAGTCTGGCATTCTAATAAGCTTTCTCTTCCAGAGACAAAAAATAAAATTTTTATAAAAAGTTTTAATTTACATGCCCTAAAATTTATTCTTTTAGTGGTGATTTTTTTAATCCAAATTATCTTCTTGGAAAAATTAAATGTAAAAGCCACGTTTTCTATACTATGTTCATTTTGAACTGGCGCTTGAAAATATTTCCTTCCCCCACCACCGATAGGTAACCATAGCAACTATCCTCGTCAAATTGACGAAGAAGGCTTACTATTGGCTGCTCGAAAAGCGTAACTATGGTTACACTTCTAGCGTGGGGGAAAGCACTATTTCTCAAGCGCCAATTCTAAATGAATAGAGTATAGGTAAGGTCACTTGGGGTAAGTGGGGCCCCTTTTTGGCCTAGTGCATTTTTGGAGCCCAATAGAAGAATTTTGAACGGGTTAAATTTGAACTTGTTGACTAAGACACTATCCATAAACAAAAATTTATTAGTAGTTTCTAAAAATAAAGCATTAGATTTTTCTTACTTGTTCTTAATTTAAAAAATGAGATGGGTGTCTCACTTATCCCAAGCGATAGGGTAAGTGGGACACCCCCTCTTCATTTATATGGGAAGTGAGCAAAACTTAAAAGGAAGTAAGGTGTTAACTTCTCTGCTCTTTGGAGTCAAAAACCAGAAAGACAATCGATAATGTAAAAAGATACTCAAGAACAAAGAGATGCTCAATAGCAATATGAATAGCAAATGCAATAATAGCAAACTGTGTCTAAAAGTAAGAGGATACTCAAGAGCAAACCGATGATCAATGATTATCAAAGGGAAAGAAGAAAGAAAAGAGGAAGGCGCAAGACCACATTAATCCATCTATCATTGTTTCTGCTGCACTCTAGCGCCTCAGGATTCCGACACCCCTTTCCCAGATGACTTTGAATGGAATAGCACCCAAATTTTGTTTTAACGAAGTAGTTTTTGCGAAAACTAGCAAAAGTTATTGAACTGAACTAAAGGATTAACTTGAATTACAGTGTTCCCTCGTTATTCGCGGTAGTTACGTTCCAAAATACACCGCGAATACGCGAAATCCGTGAATAACGAACCCAGTTTTAAAACGCACATATATGATAATATAATATAACAGATATAATGGTTCGATTACGTAATTTATTACATAAAACTAATAAAACTGGTTCATGCAAAAAGTATAGTTTTAACTGTAAATTTCCTTTCCCCCCCTTGTCGATTACCACAAGGGTTAGTTAGAAAACTTGCTTAGTAGAAGAAGTTACATTTTTCAAAATGGCATTGTATAATAAATACAGGAAACGAACAATTATATCTTTTTCTGGCAATTATGCAAGTTTCATTGCTAAAAATCTTGAGGTTGAAATCCGCGAATATGCGGGGGTAACATTACTCAACCGCGAATATGCGAGGGGTCCACTGTACTTCTTATCTTTTACTTTCTTTAATAGTGGCATTGTTGTAAATATTGTTTTAGAACTTAAATGATGTAAATAGAATTGAAAAAAAAGTGAATTCTAGATTGTATAAAATAAATAGGCAGCTTTTTATAACTTGATACTTCCTTTTGGTTAAACTCAAAAACGAACGAATTCTTACGAACGATAGATTATGTGGGAAATTTATCAAAGTAGCAATACTCACGCATGAGCACCTTGATCATCTCCTTGACCTTGAGGTACCCGACGGAGAGTCGCATCACGGATGCCTTGTCCAAGGCGGAGGTGATGGCGGAGGAGAGGGGGAGTTCCGAGGAGAGGTCCGAGTAGAGCTCCGACTCCTTGCTGCGGCGACAGCGGGCGGCATCTCGGCTCTTCTCCTTGCGCTTCTCGGAGTTTCTGAAACAGAGAGATTGAAAATGATTATTGTCATGTAGAATTTGGTAATGTGTCAGATTTTCATAAACATTCAGGTGTTCCGTATGGTTTTTTGTATGGTAAAATGAAATATCTAGTCAATTTTTCAAAAAATGCGTTATTTCCAAAAAATGCGTTTCATATCCAGACTCATAAAAGATTCCAAAATTGCGTCTGAAAAGCGGAGGTGGTCCATATCCCCAAGGTGCTCCACTCTTCCCTGCTATACCATCCTTCAATTCAAAAATAGAAAATTTTACTGTTTTGAAGAACTGCAAAATTGGTAAATTTTAACAAGCATGATTCGAGAAAAAGATGCACTGAAAAGTTTCCTTGCTAATCACATTAAGAAAGCTCTTCTGCTCCTACAAGAAATAATAAATAATTGAAATACTAAGATGATGCTAAATGCTTGGATATTCCACTCTTTTTCCCCTAATATAATTTTTCGTGCAAGTATTTTTTGAATCTTTGCTTATTATACTAAAAAAATTTTATCTAACAAAGTTTAATAGCATATCTTAAGGGAAATCTAAAAATTCAAATTCAAAGCAATGTTTTTTCAGTAAAACAATACAGGTTTTAATACGATTTGATATATCCCATTGATATAACATTCAACATTTTCTTAGTTACTAAAAATCTATTCGTCACTGTCACTCCATCATATGAAACCGTTATTACTGCACCAGTACTGTTTATTCTGTTCATCTGTTTATTTAGAATAGGAGCTTGAGGCGTAATGTATTATAGAAGAAGTTACTACTGTAATTATCATCGAAAATTTTTCTTGTGCAATGACAAGGCAACCTAAACAGAAGTAGTTAAAATATTGTAAAGGAATCGGTCACTGAAGTTGTGTGATGAGCGTTATTAGGCGTTATTGATCCTGTTTCAGACGCCTATTCTAAATGAACAACTTCACTAGTTCAACTAGATATAACTTTTAATGAAACTTCTTCCAAAATATTAGAATAAACTATGCCCATTTCAAATGAACCAAAAATCCTTCAGAAAGTTAAACCTCATCAGGGCCTGCAGTCCCCTTGGTTTATTTGTAAGTTACATCAGTTGGAAAAGAGCTTAAAACAAAGCATTTCAATTTGTTAAAAAGCCCGTTCTTATCACTACCCCCTTCATGAAAAAAAATAACAAAACATATTTATCTTATTAAAATTATAAACGTACCATTCATTTTACTAAACTTAACTTATTCTGAAGCAATATTGATGAAATAGCAAAATGATGAACTACATAGTACATATCGTACAAAAAAATCGCCAAACCTTTGAGCTTGTCGAGTTTGTAGCCTTGAACAAAATGAAAAAATACCTAGGGAGAACTAACTGAATTAAATTTTTCCATAGGAAGTGTCGAAAAACGGCTACTTAATGCAGGAAAATCTAAAAAAATTCACTAATTTACATAAAACCATCATTAAAATCAGTTACTAACACCGATATGCTGACTTAATGGCATTGCAGTTCCACGTATTCACTCATCAGAGTAGCCATTTTTAACTCCATAAAAATTTATTTAAAAAAGTTCAATGATTAAATTTATTAATGAATGCAGGGTAATGTCGAAAGACATGAAATTGGGACAACTAAAACAACTCTTTCAATACGTTATTTCTTAACAGCATGCGAAAGAAAATTTTCACTTAAATAAGGTTCAAAAAATTATTTTAATATTAGATCTTTTATTTTAATAGCAAGTTCATAATCGACTTGAGTTTTTTTCGACTATGTTGCGTCAAATGTATTCCGATTAGCACTTTTAATATGCATTATGTATGCATAGTCAATACAATATAATATTAAGCAGAAACGTGATGTGATGTCATCATTAACCAGACAAAAATAATTGATTTAAAGTAGAAAAATCGGGTTCACAAAATTTTGAACTATTTAGTAAGAGAGCATAATTTCCTGCCATTAACCATGATTACAACTATTTCTCTCTTATTTTAGACAAATAATCCTTAAGTTAAATAATAAAGTACATATATAACCTTAAATTCGAGATATCGAGGTTTCGAGATAACAAGGTTATTTCAAATTTATAATCATTTTATTGGGAAATTTATTTTTTCACATTACCTATTGGTTTTCGAGGTATTCAAGGTCCAGATAACGAGGTTATACTATACCTGATTTCTTATGATAATACAGTATAACCTTGCTACACCGAACTTTCATACCTCGATAATTATTTTTCCCCTAGCTTCATTAACATAAAGTGCAAGTTTATTTTATATTCGCAGTAACCTTGTTTTCTCGAATTCATTTTCAGGTCCCTTTGATTTCGAGCTATCGAGGATATACTGCATTTTAAACTATATCTTTTTCACCGTGTATGAAAGAGACTGCCCCCTCAGTACTCCTCTTAATTTGAGATCACAACACTAAAAAAAGTCGCCTCAAACACACGACATCACAAATAACTCTTATCTATGCAGAGCCAGACGGGAAACGTGTAAAAAGCTCCACACCTTGAACTTGAATAAACCACAAATACAAACGAAACGTACGACGCGATGGCAACAGCTGCATAATCGGTCGAGCGAGATCCGATCGGAAATTCTATCGCGTGGGCTATGACGCAATATCAATGAATCAAATAAGTAAACGTCTGTTGGCGACGCACGACCCGAAAGTCCATTTCATTACACGTACAGTTAATTACCATTTATAAGTCAATTTGACTCATTTATTTTGACTCAGAATATTTAGGGTCAAATTGTTGTTTGAAACAGTCAATCAGGGATGGGAGATAACTTTGACACCCCAGAATGACTGAATTAAAAAAATAAATTAAAATTACCAAATGAGAAGAAAATGTGAGCTATTCTACTCAGCATAACTGTTTAAACACAGCGCATTTTGTCCATTTTTAGACCTTGCGCCATAAAACCCTCCTAATAAACCCAATGATGACCGATGACCAACATGGCGTTCAATGGTTTGTTTATATGTGTAAGGCCAGGAAAATACTAAATAAATCCAGATTTAAAAATTTATGATAATAACATTTTATTTAGAAGAAGTAACGAACATTAGTGTAAAACACTGAAAGAATACAGAAATATGACACTTCAATTAACTCAGTCTTTTAATGAGCATTTTCGTTAGAATAGTAAAGAAATTAATTGTAATTATGTTAAGCGATACATAAAACGATGACAGAAATAATATTTTTAGTTATACAGTAGAGCCCCGATTATCCGCAGGCGGATGATCCACGAAAAAAAAATTGAAATTAGAGAATTAGAATTGAGTGGCACGAAAAAAAATTTAATGATAAAAGCAAATTTTAGATGAAATTAGAGAGATTTTAGATATAGAGCAAAGGTTTCTGCTGTACTGTACATACTTAAAAGTTTTACATATCATGTTTTTTGTACAATAAAACATAGTTTTTATGCTGAAAATTTTTTTTCGTGTTTTTTCCTCATTTTTAGTCTGTTTTCGGGTTATCCGCGATTTTCGCTATCCGCGGTACCCTTGCCACCCAATTCCGCGGATAATCGGGGCTCTACTGTACGTTGAAAACGTTGACATTCTTTTTTGTAAAATATCAAGTCCATAAATTTAATTTTAGACACAATATCCTAATTTAAATCATAATAGCTCCTAACCATAAGACACAAAGGCCTTGAGACGTAACACTTCTCAGACACCTTTTCAACAGCCATAAAACACTTTGAAAGCATTACTTTTTACAACTTAAGGAAAGGAATATAACCGCCTAGACGAGGTCATGGAACAGTCAGCTTAAATTTGATCCATAAATTACTTAATGAAACTCAAACTGATAGTTATATCAACGGTAATTACGCATCGATTTTATACATACACCCTCTATTTCCTCCAGGACAAACTATCATTTCCAAAAATTACCATTCAATACGATTCCGGCACAGATTTCTTCTTTCAGTCACAAGTACTGCACGTGAGTATCAAAGAATCACACTTTATGACCCCAAGAAAAGACAATTCAATTCAATTCAGACAACAACGTACAAAAATCAATCTCTAAAATCATTGTATCGTCCGCAGGATAACCCCTTCTTCTAACACCCAACCTTCAATTATCTAACGCCGATACGATCGAAAACGAGAGGCGATTAGATAATAACACTGACCGCTATCCGTATTCAACTCACGACGTCTAATTGAAGCGACGTTAATGGAAGAAAGAGATCAATCCGTCTATATCGCAATGGTGGAGGAAAACTTCTGTTAATGATCCAACGACTATAGAAGAAGGATCGGACTAAATTTGAATATAAGGACGAAAAAACTGGAGACACACTTCGTTAAGGGAGTTGGTTAATTATATATTGACTCCCCCTGAATAGCTAGGGCGTCCCGAATGGTTGGTTGTGCATGAAGTTTGGAGAGAAATCGTCAATTTACATCTTGCCTCGTTTGCATATAGTGTGTGTTGATGGTTAGAGGTCGTATGGGATATTCAAACCAGGATTTTATTGCTTCTCAAAAGAGGTGATTTCATTGCGAAACGAAGTTCCTTTTGGACCACGTAGAAAATGCAAGGGGGACATGAACTTATTAAACCTTTTTTCCCATACTTCTAGGAATGAATTGTTTCTAACTATACTATTGCTATAACTATACTATATAAACTATACAATAAATAACTAAACTATATGATGTATATATAACCATAATTTACATCGGATGGGAAAAATAAGAATAGTGGTTCAGGATCTTATCCAACAGGTGATAGGTTAACCATCAATAATTTTTTGGCTACCAGTTTCTCCTCATCTTCACGATATATAGAATGAACATAATAGAAGAAATTTAGTTAACATATCACTGCAAACTAATATCTGCTGCTTTGTTAAAAGATTATTGGGTGGCAATAGTGAAAGACGAAGAGAGAATTCACACAATTCAGCTTTTCCTGTGTCCTATTTTTGTGCAGTATTTCACCACTAACCTAACCTGGAATCAAAACTTCTAATTGGTAGTTGAAAAAGGGAAATAATTTTTGAGCTGATCAGAGTTGCCAAAACGGTTTAATTTCAGGTTAACCTCAGGTCAACTTAGTGGTGAATACAGAGGAAAAAGAGAACACAACCTCAAGTTCTGGGATGGTGAATGAATGGTGAATCAATTGCATATGGTTGGTTGGTTAAATGGTGTTTTATGGCACAAGGTCATAACGGGACATTTTGCGCCAGATACAAAATTCCGAATAAGAGAACAGATTTCGAATGACATTCAAAAAGATCTTCACAAGTTGAACAAGCAAAAGTGGAAGTTATACATTTGTCGGTTTTGATCGTTTAAGTTTAAACAAAGGATAAAAACAAGGATCCTAAAGGATTTTCTTGCCTCCAGGAAGGGTCAAACCTTCAAGAGAAATGGAACACGGGAAAACCAGAAGGATCCTAAAATGATAGGCCCATTAAATCTACCCATTGTAATAAATAACAGATAACAAAAAAAAACTGCTTGCAACTAGTTATGATCACCTAAAACTACCACCTGGATTAAAATGACATATTGATTGCATGTGAAGACACGGATAGGGTTAACACGGAGAAAACACGCAACCATCATGTTTGTTTCCAACAACGTTGCCACGAGAGGTTTTTTCAACGTTATTATTTTATTCCGAGCGGCAATAACTGCCAACCGCAAAGAAGAGCCTCGGTCACTGACGTTTCTCGGAAGGAAAGAGTTAACAAACAGAACAAACTCTTCGCTTCGAGCTTTATAATTAGCAGGCAAAGATCGATGTGGCGCTACTCTCTGTTATAGTTAACTGGTGTTACGCCGGCGTTAATAAAAAAAGAACTCTAATAGCGATTCATTCGAGGCGGACTCTGGAATGAATGGAAAACAGCGACAACGAGCTTACTAGAACAAAATGGAAGGGGACTGATGATGATGGTGAAAAAAAGAAAGGAGTTGTGTAATTGAATAACCGACGACACGTTTGTTGGGTTTTGGCTGGAGTAACGAACTCTTAATTTGTTGGTGGTTACGGTAGCTTTTCTTAAGTATGCTTTCTTTAGGAAGAACAAATGCCAAAAGGATTTTATTTTAGGTATCACTATAGGTTTTGAATAAGAAAACAATAACTATATTTGAATTCTGATTTCGAGTATTCGAAACCTATACTCTATTCATTTTGAAGAGGCGCCTGAAAATATTTCCTTCCCCCACCACCGATCGGTAACCTTAGTTACTATCCTCGTCAAAGTGACAAAGAAGGCTTACTATTGGCTGCGCGAAGAGCGTAACTATGGTTACGCTTCTAGCGAGGGGGAAAGCACTATTTCTCAGGCGCCAATTCTAAATGAACAGATTATAATACTCGGCACAAAGTATCAGAACATAGGCCATGGCCAAAGGCGGTAATGGAAAAGAAAAAAACATGAAGTATGTCTTATGATAGGGGACCCTGATTGCATCAAACTCAGGACCCTCTGTTCATTTTGAGCTGGCGCCCGAAAATATTTCCTTCCCCACCACCGAATCAGTAACTATGGCAACTATCAACTTCCCAGCGACGAAGAAGGCTTACTATTGGCCGCGCGAAGGGCGTAGCCATGGTTACGCTTCTAGCGAGGGGGAGGGCACTATTCTTCAGGCGCCAGTTCAAAATGAATAGAGTATAAGATTTTCCTATGTGGTACTTGATTGATACTTCAAAGAATAATTCGTCACCTTAGGGGTCATCCATAAATTACGTGAGGCGTTTTTTCCAAAATCTGGACCCCCCCTCCCCCCTTGGTGAAATTTAATGAGATTTTGCTGGACCCCCCCTCCCCCCCAAGTGAGATTTACCTATAACTTTTTAAAATAATTTGCAGTATCTTATCTGTTTCTCATACTTAAAAAAAGAAAATAGTATAATTTCTAACTTAAAAAGTTGACGTGAGATTTTAATCGACCCCCCCTCCCCCCTTGGTGAGATTTGGTGAGATTTTTCCAAACCCCTCCCCCCCTTTTTGACCTCACGTAATTTATGGATGACCCCTTAGCATCAAAAACACTACCATCGAAAAATCACACAACAAATAAGAAGATCGTGTTATTGGAGGTATTGGCGTTGTTAAGAGTTGCGTTTTTAACCCTTTTAACTTTCAGTAATAGCCATTTCAAATTTTGCATAGGAATCAATGACAGTCTCGGGCGGTCTTATGTGGCAAGCAGGTTGCCAATTATCCAAAAAGCCCATGATAAACAATTTGAGACAATGTTATACAAAAAATTTACATATTTAGTTTCCTACATAAAAGAATAACAACTTAAATTAACCTAATCTCATCCAATTAAGTTAATCATATGAGAATAAAACTAACAACTTGAAGACAAGACTGAGTTCCAATAAATATGATTTAGCCCTTTCAAACCTAGCCACCTTAAATTTCCCATTGAGTTCAATGGTAATCTTGAGCTGCCAAGGACTAAAAGGGTTAAAAAATTCACAAAATATTTGAACTTCCATAAAATAACAGTTTTTCCTTCAAATATCGAAAAGGATTCATCTGAGCCGGGCTGTTAAAAGAACAGGGATGCTCCTGTAGTCTACCCCTTCCGCAATGCTGAGTTTCTACAGCAGAGTTATCTGATGAGATAGGGTTGGGTTATCTCTCTGACCCGAAGATCCGCTCTAAGTTTTAATAAAAGAAGACGAGTTTCTTGAGTTTCCATCGGCCAGCCATCGAGCGATGAACTTCGCATGCTGTAGTCTCTTTTTTAACCCGAAGAAAACTTGAGCGATGAGTGACAACCAAACAAGCAAGAGAGAGAAGCAACTGAATCTGTTTTATCCAGATGGGAAAACAAAAACTAAAGAGTGGGAAGCATAGAGTTAGGAAAGATGCTTATGTACGAGAACGAGTGCCTTTGGACTGAAACATCTTATATATATGAAGAAGGGAGAAATTCCAATTACAAGAGGTCTGCTCTGATTGGTTGAAATTTCTTTGGAAAAAGTTTTTTTATTATAAAATAATAACAGGGGGTATTAGAACCCATCAGGAACTGCCGCATGCTACCCAAGCATCCTATCACTGCTTCAGCGGAGATTCAGTAACTTTAACTTACTATTATAACACCTTCTTTCTTTGTAGATGTTTTCCAGCCAGAGTAGACTCTACTATAACTGACATACTGAGAATAGGGACTAATATTCCGATTGTTTTTTAATGAAAAATATGTAACTAATGGTGATAATGTAGAGCAAAACTTGGACAGCTAATTTAATAGTTAATATTCAACAAGTCTTTCCCAGAAAAAGTGCTACAGAAAAGCTATTAAGTATTAAACAAATTAATATCTGGTAGCACAAACTCCCAGACCTAGATTATATATTTCTATTTTTTGAATAATTTATTTTAGAAATACCACTTTCATTTCAAGAAACCCATAAGAAGTTAAGAAGTACTTCGGTGCACAATATGCTCATTAAAATAGTCACACTGGATGACAACACTACTGGAACACCATCGCCAGACACGCAAGCTTTTGAGATAAACTTTTAACGCCAAGAAGTTTCTAATCCGTGGTGCCTTTCAAATATTCTGGATTCCTTTCCCCCCAATGAGGGACTCCGGAACGGCACTCTTCAATTAAAAAACGCTCCATTCGCATCAAGCTGTCAAAGAGGAGTCGGGAAAATTGAACTCCAGTTGTGTTGCCATTAAAAACCGTGTAATTCAGAAATGCAATGGAGAAAGAAGTGAGGCAGACGACCTGATGTGGCGAGCATTTGATGATTTGATTCGGTTACTTCCTCTTTGCAAACGATATTCAGTGTGGAAATTTTTTTCTCTCATGCAGACGAAGGTGAGACGGAATAAGGGTCACAAGGAAAAGAACAGCTCTTGAATGCCACATTCTAAATTGACTAACTAGAGAACTGAACTGACCTAACTGAAGAAAAGAAATGGGAAAATATGTGTTGTTGACCAACGAGGCTAATAATCTGCGATAATTATAGAACTCTTATCTGATCAACATCTGATAATCAGAAAATAAACAATAATATGTTTTGTCCAGTATTTCCAGTATTCGGGATAAAGGTGCGTTTTGGCTATGGCAAAATGGTGGGAAAAATTCAGAAGGAGATTTTGGTGTCCTCCCAAACAAGTATGAGTGTTGGTTTTCTGCAGGTACTCTTTCTCGAGACAATATTAAGTTTCAATCACACTGTTTCGCATTCACTGCTCATCCTGAGTGATTTACTCCGGTTAAGCGTTAGTTTCCATAGAAATGTGAAGGAGTAAAGAGTGAAACGCCAAGAGTAAAAGCTCATTCAGACTAGACTTATCACTTTTTTATGTACACTTTACACATTTCCTCCATAATGAATATCAAAAGGATTTGCTGAATGAGCCTTTTCAGGAATAGGAATGAATATTGAACACTCACAGAAAGTTACTGACCTGGATATCACAGAAAAGGCTCACTCAGACATCACTTTTGATATTCATTTTGGAGGAATCCTCCGAAGTGAAAAGTATAAATTGGCTTTCACTCTTTACTCCCTCACTTTTCTATGCAAACTAGTGATTCAAAGCAGTGAATCTTCTATGTAAACTAACGATTTAAAGGAGTGAATGAAGAATCTAGGATAAACAGGGAAAGTGAAAGAGTGAATGAGCGTTTGCAAAATATCTTTTGAAGGTACTAAAAATTATGAGCGGATCCAGTTAGCAGTAATCGAAAAATTCCATGTTTATGGAACAGATTAACAAAAATTGTGCAAAACAATTCATGTGAATTCGTATGAAGAAGTAATTAGGAATGCTCGTAAACAGTGGCGGATCTACGGGGGGGGGCTTTTGGGCTGAAGCCCCCCCAAAAAAAACGTCTAATATTTTACTAAGTTTGTCAAAACGCAAAAAATCTATATCCGAAATTCGGATGAGGCGTTCCGAAACGAGTTGAAAAAGTTGGGTTTCATTTTTGACTTAAATTTCCAATAATTTTATGGGGGAGGACCCCCAGACCCCCCTTTTAGTGGTTTGAGTAGGATAATTCACTACCTTTTCCGTATTACCATTAACAAGAAGATTCGATTGGATTACGATAATTCTTAGCCCCCCAAAACCAAATTCTGGATCCGCCACTGCTCGTAAATGCCGGTGAAGAATGCTTGATTAGAACCCAACTCATGCATGCACCTCACGTGTACCGATTTCAAAACAACATTACACAAAGATTATTTCTGCATAAAAAATAAACCCGGACTTTTCTCAAAATAAACACGCTCAAAAAAGCGCCATTTTCTCATCGCCATCGATGAAAACTTACGACAGCACTTATCTATCTCTGGAGCTTCCAAAATCTCTCAAAAAATTATTAATATGAATGAATCAACCGCTTTCTCTATCCGCGCGGTCACTTTCCATTGCAGCAGCAGCAGTGAGACCACTCAACTCGACCGTCTGTCTCGAAACCCTTTTACTCCAGCGCGGATTGGCAACACAACAAGAACGACGTTGTCGTCTGATAGGTCGCTGTTATCGTGATCCGGAATTCCATACAACAAGGATCTTCCAAACCCAGTAGAACCTTTTAATTATGGGGTTAAGGACGATGGAGGAGTATTCGAAGCGATTTCTGAGCGAGATAACGATTATTCTTTTTTTTGTTCGGTTTATTTATTCGTATTCCATCGTCACTTGGTTTATTTTTTTCACCAATTGGAACTGAAAGAGGAGAAGGGATGCAAGGTTGTGGCCAGTGAGAGGATTTCTTTATATTCGGTGGCAGATCTCTTCTTATTTACGATATGGAGCTAGGGTAATAGATAGCCCTAACTGGGCAACGCCTAGCACTACCCAAACCCATACTAAGGTGGCACTCAAGATTGTTCTAGTTAGGGAGGATGTTGAGAAACGGTTCCTTCTAGGAAGCTGTAGGAAATTTCGAAACGTTTTGAAAATTCCTTTACAGCAGATTGTTATCGAAAGCTTTACTTGGGTTTTTACAAAGGCCGAATTGTATTTTTAACGGATATCATTTATCAAGGGTGTCAAACCTTTTAGCTGCCACATCGTAAGAAAACTAAACAAACTTTGGGATGCTAAAAATTGAATAATTCTTCTTAAACGATGGTGGTTTCAAGTTTTTTCTTAGCAGAAACTTAAAACGTTGAATTTAAACTTGATGTTAAAAGTTGTAATTCCTCGTAAGATCCTTTTAAGTTTTGAATTTTAGACCAATAACAATAATTCCTGATGAAGTCCTCGTATTTTTATACCATTGGGTGATTCCATGAAAAGTGCCCCTTATCTTTAAAATATTCCCCCACGTGACACATCTTTAAAATACTGCTGTTTTAAAACTAATTGGAATGGACATACATGTTATGTGTGAAAAATCATTGAATAAGTCTAATTATAAATTCCCACATAACATGTATGTCCATTCCAATTAGTTTTAAAACAGCAGTATTTTAAAGATGTGTCACGTGGGGGACAGATAAGGGGCATTTTTCATGGAATCACCCCATTACACATTCTGATTATAGGGCATAATGGACTTAGTATAAAAATTTTACCACAGTGTGCTTTTATACATTATAACGCATGAAACTAAGATTACATGGAAAAGTCTTTCTAATACTTACAGTAAAATTTTTTTTTGCTTTTAAACCCAAAACTTTTGAATAATTTATGATAGAAAACAAAATATTTAACCTACTTATTACAATGAATGGACAATAGTTGCAAGATGTATAATATATTACTAGTAGAAGGGACATTTATAAGCACACGTTTTTTTATAGCAGGTAATCAATATCAGAAAAAAGCTTGAAGATAGCATACATAAAATGGGGGTGGACAGACAGTTGGCAACCAACCACAAACAAAAATATTTTTAGCTTCAGATCAGGTCCACCAAAATTGACCATTCGACAGTGAGACGAGCTCTTCCAATGACCTAATTCCGTCACTCAAAAGATAGGTAGAAAATAAGAATTCCTCCTGCAGATGCACCACAGAGGTTCACCGGGTTCACTACACAATCATGAAAAAAAAACGTTAAAGGTGATGCTCTGGTGATACCCCGGTTTCGCCGAAAACCGTTTTTCCTTCCCCCCCCTTGTTGAAAAAATCCCTACTGTCCCCTCTACCCTCCCCCCTAATCACCGATATTTCCCTCACATTTCGGGATCGGGCAAAGAAATCGATTCTGGAGCAGAATCGAATGCATTTTCCCAATGGAAACCCTGTGGTGCACCAACCCTGTGACAGTTTTATGACTTGTAACTCTTCCTATCAATATCTGACGCCCTTTGATATCCTGTCTTTTGTATTGGATAGATAGTGTACTGAGCCAATTAGTTGGTTTCTTAGAAAACGTTGAGTCGAGGGGTGAAAAAAACCCATAGGGTGTCTAAAAATAATTTTAATTTTGGGTTAGATGACAAAATAAATAAAAATTAAC
The DNA here is from genome assembly GCA_024610705.1 of Tetragnatha versicolor. Classification (NCBI taxonomy): domain Eukaryota; kingdom Metazoa; phylum Arthropoda; class Arachnida; order Araneae; family Tetragnathidae; genus Tetragnatha; species Tetragnatha versicolor. The sequence goes on from JANDEH010000008.1 coordinate 46,029,398, forward strand.
GCAAAATATTTAATAGCATTTAATTTATGATATAAAACTAATTATGCAAGTAGAATTAAATATCAGTGCCAGTTACAATTTTGATTTACATTTTTTTTAAAATTATATAGAGAATTTTCATTTAGTAGGTTGTTTTCGACAAAATACAACAGTAAAAACGCTATTGTCGTTGTTTTTTGAATTCGAAATCTTGAAAACCTTGACTTATCACTGTTTTAATTTTAGAAATAATTTGTAATAAACTTGGTTTTAGTTATTTTAATTATCTTAAGTATATTCTATTCAATCAAAATAACCCTTTTAATAATATTTTTTCTTTTATTTTGAGTATTTACAAACATGGGTTTTTTAGGATACATTTTTTTTTGTGTGTCAATTTGTAACGGAGAGTTGGAATTAAAGAAACTAAGCACTAAAATGTAGGGGAGGATTAGTCTTTACAACACAAAGGAGTTTCCTTAGTGTAATGGTATTTTTAAAAATTAAATGATCGGGGAAGGAATTTTTAATGATCATGCAAGATCCCTTATTTGTTCAAAGAAATGTATTATCATTGAAATTCCTTCCCCGATCCCCTATCATCATTTTTCTAAATACTATTACATTCTAAATAAACTCAATTCTTTGGCTATAAGATTAATATTGCACTTTTAAAACTCACCCCACGGTTTAGCCAGTGGTTCAATTTCTATCAAATTTAAGGAGTAAGTAGAACGGATACTGCTTTACCTCATGCAATAATTTTTTTCATTCCATTATATTTTGTTTCGTTACACGGGCTTTATCAAAACAGCCTTTTGTAACGCTATCGCACTACATTAGGTCCTACACTGTAAAAACAAAAGAGTATTAAAACACCATTATTACACCTATTTCGAGAGTAGAGACATTAATTGTGATGTAATTGAACACTACATAAGGTGTCAACTACAAATATAGTGTAAGCATAGTATTAGAATGGTTTTGTAAGAATTAAAAGGTATTACGTCTCCCTTTTTGGGTTCAAAAAACACCCCAGAAACGCCATACACTGAGAAATGCTACTCTATCTCTGGTGTTGTCTGGCGTAGTATCCAAATCGACTAATCGAACACCACCAAACCAAACTGGCATCACAGCGTCAGTAGTCATCCACGTTAGGGTTAGCATCTATGCTTGATGCATCCCTTGTTATATAAAAATATTATTGTCTGCTTTTTTTATAGTATGTACTGTTTCCGTTCTCAGTTTGATTCGATTCTGACCTCGCCCCTGGGTGTATTTTCCTCCTCTGTGTCAGTTGTCAGCAAATATCCTATTTAGTCTGTCTTACTTGACGAAAGTTTATAAGCAGATCCTTGAGATCAAGTGCCAAACCGGAAAATATATGTAACTAAATCAACATCAACAAGATATTTAGTCAACCAACCGGTAAGTAATGTTATTTTATCTGAATTAATGACATTATTTTCCACGTATTAATATATTACCATTAGTTTAGAGACTTGGTTTGATCAAGTTCGTCAGGACAGTTTTAAACATTGTTTACATTATAGTATTGACATTGTTGTTGACATTGTAGAGTGATATGCATTTGTGCTAATGGTTTTAAGTTTGTACTTTTATGCTTATCGTTTTGGTGGTAAAAATAAGAACACGAACATGATATTTTTGGCTATTTTTAAATAGGTAGAAGAATAGTTAAGGGTTAAATTCATCGGTCGCGACCGATCCGTCATTAGGTCGGATGTTTTCCTGCTCATATTTCGTCAAAAGATTAAGAACGTAAAAAGAGCTCTCCTATTTTAACAGGTCTTCTCATATATGTGAAGGGACCTGGTTTTTCGGAATTGAAAGAAAAACTTAATTTTGTAAATTCCAAATTTTTTTCAAATTTTGTTCTTTGGCTATAGAAGTCTAAGTGAAAACTATTTGAGCTAAAACTTAATGAAATTTCCTCAAAATAGGAATTAAAAAAAATATATAAACTAATTATTAGGTATTAGTATAAAAATAACTTGTTACTGTGTGAACTATTGTTTACGGTTAATTTATTTCCCCAATCGATTCGACAGGCTAAGGTTTCGCGCTTATAGCTTGAATGGTTGGTAATATTTACCCTCGTCATTGTTAGATTAGTTTTTTTCTCACCTTCTACTTTTATTAATGTCTTTTAGAATTGATGAGGAGAGTCTTTACCTATTGTGAAATGCCCTTGTTTTGCGAAATTGTAAAAATTCACATAATTTTGGAAATTTAAAATAAGCGTTAAATAGTGTTTGAGCAGATTCGTGTTTTTGAGTAAGTAGGGAAATATGGTCCTGCTGTGTTGAAATTGTAAAATATTTAATGGGTTGAATGGCTTTTTAATTATTTCAGAGAAATTCCAAAAAGTTTTTAAGATGTTGAAACATGGATCTGACTTTTGAATATTGCTTCCCACTTTTTATGAACAAATTCAATGCGACTCACAACCTCATCTTCAGTCAATTTCCCGGTAAATGAAGCGAATACAAGCTGAAGCTGAATATATGTCAACTTTTTTTTGTCGCCTAGTGGAAAAACGCTGGCATCCGAGCATTGAATTGTTATCCCCCAAATTTGTCGATGAAAATCTGCAGCCTGAATTCGCTTCATTGACCAATTTCCCCATATCCCCTTCAAGATTTTGAGCTATGTGCCTGTGGGGTTTTGTCACTAACTATTTTGCATACATGTGATTCTTCCCCCAATTGGCGGAATCCACCAATTTGCTTGCAAAATTAAATGTCCGACAATTCGATTTGCAAAACTCAAATTCCACTTTCTGATTTTCCAATTCTTTTTGTTACTGAAAACTCTGGCCACGAAGGCTACCTAGTAATAAATTTAAAATAAAATAAAAAATTATCAAATTAAATGAAAAGCAGTTATTTTTTAAGCCAAAAAATATCACGCTAGCATCTCGAATCGTAGATCTCGGGAAGTGTAGAAGCCAATGGACCCCATCTATTGGGTTGTCCCATAAGTTCTGTTACTTTTTACAAAGTTTTGGGTTTGAAAATGTTTTATGAAAAAATGGCAATAGGTGGAGATTTCAAACAAAAAGGATTTTGTTTTATGTATATTTATGAAGATAATGTGTGATTTTGGTAGTTCTCGTGATATTATTTCTTTTCAAAATGGTGGTTTGAAAAAAAGACCGCAAACGACTATTTTCACTCAATTTTTTTCTTTTGTTTAAAAATCTAGGAAGAATGCATAATTCATGGCTAAAAAAAGTTTTACTGTAAGTTTGCAATGTTTAGTTCAAGATGTCATAGTTTCAAGATAATTCGATTAGTTAAACTTAGGAAATTTCGGTCTCAAACATAACATCTTTTGCAAAAAGATTACCTCAGTAATGTTAGTCATTTCAAAGAAATTTTCACGAAAAAAGCATCAAAATCAATAAAAAAGCTTAGGAAAGAACCAAGTATTCAAAATATGCAGTATATTCAATTATATCTGAACTTAAGTTCAGAAAGTAGTGCGCACAATGCAAGCGCGCAAAGTTTTAGCTTATCAGAATTACACTCGCTGAACTTATGCTTAGCGAACAAAGCAATTATTTGATTCATATACGAAAACACTACAATAAAAACAACTCGTTGGGATTTAGAAATAAATCAATTCAACGATATTATGAAAAGAGGCTTTCTATGTTTAAACCGTTGAAACAAGCATTATGGTTCAAAAAACATCTGCCATTAATTTGCTTCATACCAGCTGCTTAGAAAAACAATAGGTGTGCTTTAAAAACACGTGAAATTGCCAATATATGAAGTTTTAAAGTCAAAATTTCCTACCTTAAACTTATCGAATCATCTTGAAACTATGACATCTTAATCTTAACTTTTCGAATATACAGTAAAACTTTTTTTAGCCATGAATTATGCGTTCTTCTTAGTTTTTTAAGCAAAAGAAAAAAATTACGCAAAAATCATCGTTTTTGGTCTTTTTCTCAAACCGCCATTTTGAAAAGAAATAATATCACGAGAACTACCAAAATCACACATTATGTTCATAAATATGCATATATCAAAATCCCTTTTGTTTGAAATCTCCACCTATTACCAGTTTTTCATAAAAAATTTTCAAAGACAAAACTTCGTAAGAAGTAACAGAACTTATGGGACAACCCAATATTTAAAATGAAGGAAAATCTAATTGCCATCGAAATTTTTTAAAAATATTTTCACCCAATTTATTGTCAGAGTAGTCACATATATATGATTTTGGGTTCTTGTGTATTATCTCGTCAACTGTACGACTGAATCCAAAAACGGTAAACAACCCATTGACTTTTCTATGGCTGTGCCACACTGAATTTGAGTCATGGAACGTCGACGGGATAATACGTAAGCACCCTATTTTGTTTGAATAATAAATTGCTTGTATGTATAACAGGTTTAATTGACTCTTGAAAAATAAAATGAAGGATTTAAACCTGAGCATATCAAATTATTAAATTGTGGGGTTTAATTCCGTTAATGTTCCTGCTAAAGGTTAATGAAGCGAATCCGGCCTGCAGTTATTTACCGCTAAATTTGGCAATATCGATTCAATGCTCGGAAACCACCGATTTTGCACTTGGCCAAAAAGTCGCCAAATTCAGTTGCAGACCGGATTCGCTTCGTTTACCCCGCTAATTACCACCATGCAGGGATGCAGAATATGTCGGATCCGGCGATCTAGGATCGGGGGAAATTTTAGCCATCTGGGGAAATTTTGTTGAAAAGTATACTTTTGAATTGAATTTTAGTACAGTAATAAAAATATACGTGGCGATTTGTGTCACTACTTTTTAACAGATTTCTGATACTGACGATAATTCAGAATTTTTGAAGGTCTTTATAATTTTTTTAAATTTTGGGGAAATTTTTGTATGGATTGGGGGAAATCTTGAAAGTAAACACATTTTCTGCATTCCTGCCACCATGTTGTATTGTAATGTAATGGACACAAAAAGTGGAAAACGTGCTAAATAATTTCAAATACATATAGATTAAAATGATTAATTAGAAGATCAATAACTGTTCAGTTTCATTAAAGATAAGAAAAGTTTGTCGATATTTGATTATATGGTGTTCTTAAGTGATAGGTGATATTTAGCAGGAACGTTAACAGAATTGAACCAATTGGGGGAGCAGCAATGAGCTCCGTAATATAAAGGAGGGGTTTCAAGGCTCACTTATTGAAATATTTGAATTTGACAGTAAGAAACAGGGTTTAAAATTTTTTTTTTTTTTTCAAATCTTATTGGAATAACTAATAATTTTTGAATAAGCACATTAAAATGACATGTTTAGTTTACTTTAATTGTCCATTACAGAATTCAATATTAGGGTATTTGGTACTTAAGGATTAGCTGGGTGCAAGCTTCAAGTACTATGATGCTATATTGCTCATAGTAATCAAACATCAATATAAAACACAAATCAAATATCTCAACTTTTAAATTTTGCTATATATTTTTATGTATAAATAAAAAAACATTGCCTCCTGTAATATAATCAGGTTGGAAAGATTTGTACTCGTCTAATCCTAAAGCACCTGGCATTTTTTCTTATTATTATTTGCTCTTTTTGTTCCATTAGGTTTATGATGATTTGTAAAATATAATTTTCTTAATACTTTAAAATATACTTAATATACATATTATGGGCAAAGTAATTAATTTGGCATTATTAATAATGCCTGGGCATGTTAATGTGATAAATTCAACAAAATTTATGAATGAAATTTATCACTTTACCCGCTTTCACTCTGGGCATTATTAAAAATGCCCAATTAATCACTTTGCCCGTAACATATATACATATAATACTTTTCAGACGAATTCAAAATGCTGTGATCCTCCAAACACTGATCGGGGACCCACCAGTGGGGTTGTTGAGTTGACTTTGTGAAAAAAATTTCTCTCAAAATATTTTGTGGAAGGGCACCCAAAAAGAACCAAATTTCTGCTAAGTACACCCCTTTTGACCTAAATTTTGTGAAACTACTCGTGACCCGGTATTAAAAATTCTCAGCTGCATAAGTTTGCTAACATTATTAGTTATAATTCTGACAAACCTTTATTTTAAAGTCATGCATAGGTTTTTGTCGCTCAAGAATATGGAGAATAAGAATATTCAAGACTATTAATTTTTTCATTTGTAAATAATTATAATTATGTTGAATAGTGTATTATTTTAACTGCCAAAACCTTAGAAATAAAATAAACTTTGATGTAATCTACCTTAAAAACTTCCTTTTTTTTGGGAAATATCCTCTTAATTTTAATTTCAACATATATTTTATTAGGGTCTACTAATTTCTATGCATGGAAAACACAAAAAAAATATTTTTAAGCTTGTATTAGCTTGTTGAAAACCTAAATCCCTGATTCTGAAAAAATATGAAAGCTCACTAATTGAGCTATAACTGTGCGACTGAATGGTCATAAAGCTTATATGTTTTTAATACGCAGACGCAGACACAAAAACAAATTTTGGTACTTATACATATTATCCTTTTGACCATTCAGCGACCGTCAAATTCAGCCGCACAGGTATAGAACAGTCAATGGGCTTTGATAACATTTTCACTGCCTTTACTGTGTTTCAGGATTTTTAAATTAGGGCCATTCCATGGTGACGGGTGTGACAATCAGAGAAAATTTTCGAGGTTGTATCTAAATTTGGGGGTATATATTAAACATTAAATCTCTAAAAAGTATTTTTAGTATGTTGTCCTATGCTTATACTTAATTTTAAATTTTTTTTAAAAAAATTTTAAAACGCTGTGACGGGTGTGACGCTCCCAGGACAAGAGTTTTCACTTACCTACACATTTGTTAAAATTCCTGTGAATTTATGAATGTTAGATGAATGAAACATTTTTTTTCTTATAAAGGAGATTCAAATAAAGAATAATAAATAAAATTTATTAAAATATTTATGTAATTTAATTTATAAGAATTTTTTTTCTGATGTGACGGGTGTGACAGGATTTGTGACGGGTGTGACACAGTGTGAATTATGCTATTTCAAGGCTATTTACTAAATAAACTATGATCAATATAGGCAGTTAACTTGATTAAAGCTACTATACAAACACAAATTTATAAAACTGACCACATTTTATGATGTTTTAAAACTTTTAGGGTTGATTTTTTTTTGTTGGGTTTGATGAGTTTTCCATCCAATTATATCAGCATAAGTTTATTTTCTAGCATTTAATGTGGTGTAAAAAGCAATGTTTGTATTTCCCTTATTTCCTGGGTTCATATAAAACCTTCCATATCAAATTTTAGTGTTGCTTTCCGTAATTTTCCAATATTGCACGTCTAGACTTAGGAATACCTTAATTTCATAAGGTGCTTGTTATGTGTAAAAAAGTGTAAAATTTCATTCTAAATTAAAACCAATGAGAAAGTAACATACTTTAAGTATGATATTTGTTTTTAAACTTTGATGCTCAACCCACAAATAACAAGTTATTTTAAAGTTGAGAAAACTTTTTCGACTAGCTGTAAGGATATTTAAAATGCAAAATTTGCTCCAATTTATCACTGATTACTACAACATATAAAAATGGGAATCATAATGATTTGAGAATGAGTCTATTATTAGTAAGTACTGGACAATCTAATAGTGTTAATAAATTTTGAATAAGTCAACTATAAAACTCTTAATTATAATTTTTTTTTTCAATTAATGATTAGTTAAAAAAATGTGAAAGTAGTTTATTTTTTATTAATTTTATTTTTTATGTACATTAAATGTCATGTAAACAAATGTCTTTTCTTTAAAAATCTACAAAAAGTTTAATAAAACTTTGATTAACTCACATTTTAAAAAATAATTAATAAAATTATTTATTGTTTAATAATTATTTTTTTTGCTAGCCATGACTGTCTTAATATGTTTAAAAATTACAATGATACCATTTTTTATTTCCTTTAGAAATCATTCAACTATTTAAAAAAAATTTTAAATGTTGTCACACCCGTCACAGGAATTTCGTCACACCCGTCACACTAAAAATCACACAAAATAAAAATTTTAAAATTTTTTACGTACATCACATGTGTTCAGAACTGCAACAATCAGAACATCTGAAAGTTTAAAGGATTCATGCTGAAAATTGAATCTTGTAGAATAACTTTTTTATCTTTTTTGTGACGGGTGTGACGGAAGGACAACATAAATTCAAAGGCACCAAAATTCAAGTTTTAAAAATATTTTTTGAAAATTAAAGGTTTATAAGATAAACAAGGTCACAAATAATGATATTATGCATCTTCAATGAAAATTTAGCTGCTTTTAGTATTGTTTAGGTCAAGATGAAAATATCCTATTTTACATACTTGAAAAGTTTTTAAATTTTTCTAACTTTGAGCCCTCAAAAAGTATACAAGAAAATTTTTTAAAGCTTAGCTCTCTGTAATTTCATCTGGTTCATATCTTTACCTTTAATTTGATGTATAATTTATAGTTATAACACCCATTTGAAATTTCAACCCTCATGTCCACTTTTTCATGGAATGGCCCATTAGTCAGTTTTGGCCATTTTTTCAGTCATCTTGTGGTTTGCGAAGACCTTAACATCTCTCCCTCCAAGTTGATCAAGGCACCGTGCCTTGACCGTGCTCTATGTCATATTAATAATCCTCTATTTACAGATAAGAATCGTGAACTTTTTCAAAGAATTGACTCCTCAGTTCCTGGAGGTGTCACGCCTGGTGCCTCTTTGCTTCCAGTTCCTGTCCGTGGAGGGGTCTCTGGTTCCTCTTCGCTTCTGGTTCCGGTCCCTGTAGGAGTCTTAGCTTCCTCTTCGCTCCTGGTTCCTGAAGGTGCTCCTAGTTCCCCTGCGCTCCCGGTTCCTGTGCTTGGTGAGATCCTTGGTCCCTCATAGACTTCAATTCAGGACACTTTCGTGGTTCTTGGAGTTTAAAAGTAGTTCTTGAACTGTACACTTAAACAAGTGCTGGCTGAACTGTGACTATGAAAACTTTTTTTTACTTTTAATTTACTTTGTAAAAAAAAACTCAAGGAAGGAAGTGGAAAAACTGGCAATCCTATTGATCAAGTTTCTCATTTCCTATGGCAACGAATGATAGGTTTCCATTCTGATCTGGTGTGTGCTTTATTTTAATGTGAGTTCCTTGTTGCGGAAAAAGATTGACTGAATGTCACACGCTTCTCACCTAGTATTATCATATATCTGTACAAAATGTAAATATTAAGAAATTAAATTTTTGAGTATCGGTAACTAAGAAGTGTTTCCTTCCAACCCATAATACACTACCTTCCAGGTTTTGATGTAGACAAGCTTCCCCGTTGGACTTCTGAGAAAAGGTGAGTGCAATTTTTTGCTCCCATTGTATTTAAAGTAGAGATGGGTATGGCTGGAAAAAACCTGGAAACTTTGGGGGGGGGAAACGTTTTTCCAGTTTTTTTCTCGAAGGGTTTATTTCTTTCCGGAAAAATTGAAAATGTTAATTTAAATACTTTATTTAGAATTTATATAACGGTGATATCAATTAAAAAATATTTAGATGATATTCTTATATAATAAAGTACTTATAAAGAATGAAATTTTAACCATGCAATCATTTTTTCCCCAAAAAGTTGGCTTCCACTCGTGAAAAATTGAAAATTTTTAAGTTTGTATGAAATTAAAAATTTTCTACATTCACATTCTAATGTTTTCTCATTTGATATTTTTTATACTCAATATTTCATTTGAAAACACAAATTTGGAAAAAGTAAGCTGCAAGAAAAATTATTTTAACATCCAAATGTTATTTATTTTACTCTCTAAAAATAATAATAATGCCATGCAAATAAATATCAATAATACAAATTAATTAGGATTAGAAGAAATTTAAATTTGATATTCTTATATATATTAATTATAAAATGCAGCATCTTAAAAATATTTTAACCATTAAATCAGATTGTCTAAAATCATAAGCATATGAAATGACTTACTACTTCAAGTTTCTCTGCTTTATCTGAATTTTAAAAAAAACTTTAGATCAGAAGTTTGGGATTATGGGAGGCTTTTTACAGGGTTGCTTTTAAAAAATATTTATGGTGTAAGAGTATTTATTGAACAATGAACACAATAATATCATGAAAATTAAATAATAAAAAAATAAGTTCCAAAAATATTTAAACAAAACAATGAATGATTTTTGAATTTTTTTTATGCAATGACTTCAACATTTTTTTAGAATTGGCAGAATGTATTAAAACTTCTCAACCTTTCTAAGAAAACAATTGCAAACAGAATTGCAATGATTATGTGGAAAAAGGTTAGGATCAATTATGTATATCGATGTTAAATATAGCAAACATCTGTTATTTGTTATTGGATCATGTTGTATACAAAATTAATTCATCAAAAGTACTTTATGTTAAGTAAATAAATATTAAATTAATGTTATTTATTACAATCACATGCTTTATATTTATATTACATATATTGTTATAGTTATAAAAACTAGTTTTTTGTTTTAAAATTACTCGTAAAATGCTCCATATTTATTTCGGAAGAATTATTTTTAATTATTTAATAACTTATAATATATAGTGACTAATGATTTTTTTTACAACAAATGATTTAGTTTTTAAAAAATATGTTTTTAAAAACCGCAAGATAAGGTTTCAAACTCTTACTAAAGTGAAATTATTTTTTAAACTGTAAATGGTTTGGTAGTTACAATTATATAGTATTCATTCAAAAAGCACAAGAAATTTTCTTTTTCTTGCATTAAATTATTTTAAGAGGTGAATATTTTATTTCCATTTTGGGTAATTTCATGGGTAACTGAACTGACGTTTTCAAAGAAAAACAATAAGTATTTTCTAATTTACTTCCCAAAAATAAATTTTAAAAAGATTTTTCTAACAGTTTACTGCCTTTTTGTTAACTAAATCCAATGACACAATTAAATTTTCAAAATGGTAACTGACTGAAATAAAAATTTCATTATTGTCAGTCAGTTACCATGTAAATTTATTTGTTCCATTAAATTTAGCTAACAAGAAAGCAATAAACTGGGTTGAAAAAAATTTTTCTTTTATTTATTTTGGGAAGTAAATTACAAAATACTTATTGTTTTTCTTTGAAAATGTCAGTCAGTTACCTGTGGAAATACCCTTTTATGAAAATTATAAAAATTTATTCAATTTACTAATTAATTAATTGCTCTTTATTTGAAAGATTTATTTTATTTGATTTATATAACTCACTGAAAGTTTAATATATTTTATTATATACTAAAAATATAATTTTGTGCAATTTGAAATTGAAATTTCAAGTTATTACCCAGGCAAGTCAGAAATAAGATGATGAAACACCAAAAAAGGTGCCTAGTATTAAAACACCAGCATAACACCAAAGAGGGTGGCAACTGAGTTGCCACTCCTAGCGGTGTAAAAGAACACCAGTGTTTCATTACACCAAAACTATTCTACCAGTGGTAGGATAGTTTTGGTGTAATGAAACACTGGTGTTCTTTTACACCACTGAGAGTGGCAACTCAGTTGCCACCCTCTTTGGTGTTTTGCCATCCAAAATTTTTTACAGTGTGTAGCTCTAAGCTGCGCCCCCTCATTCCTATTCTAAATATGCTTGTCTAGGTCCCCTCTACCTCATCACCAAATATTGATGTTGAATTTTGAATCACCCTGTATAAAATATAAAATAAGTGTTGGGTATAAAATAAGTTATTGGGTGAGAATACAGGGCCCGAGAAAAAAATATTTCCTATCAATATTTTTAGGGGGTAAATGGGCCCTCCATTGATAATGGAGTTCCATTACACATTATTAGAGCAGTGACAGAAACTTCTATGTAAGAGGTATTTAACCAAAAAAAATTTAAGTTTTTTGCAATGAATATGATTATTTCTGAACTCAATGCAAATTTTTAAACGTTTGTTCTCCCTTTAAATGGTATTTTTTAGGTTTTATTGAGAGATATCGGTCTAATTATCATTTTTGGCAAGTTTTAACTTCTGGGTCATTTTTGGTGAGTGGTATCTTAGCGTTAACCATGTTTTAGTAGGTCTCACACATGCCTAATTGCGTTTGGGTCTGGGAACCTGAAAAGTAACTTTATTCTTTCAATATCGTTACTTATGAACAACTTTGAGGTAGTGAAATTGTGATTTTCTGCAGCTTTTTAACTAATAAAGAGAAATATTTGACCCGAGAGGTCCTCTAAAAGATGTATAAGGGACATGAGAGCACAGGTACGCAATTGCAAATATCAGTGAAAATTTCTGTGTTTAAGGGGTGCTGAAACGGCACAAAGAATTGCATAGTTTCACAGAAAGGAAATATGTTATTAACATTTAAAAAAAAAGAAAAATTTTTAGTGTTTATGAACTTAAACGTGGCTGAAAAGAAAGATATATCTGTAAAAATATCTCAATTATCTTTAAAATAAATTTTAAAGAGATCGAATCGGGTCAAGGATCTCTCTTTATTCGTGAAAAATAGGCAGAAAATCACAATTTGACTAACTCAAAGTTTTCCATAGGTAACGATATTGAAAGAATAAAGTTACTTTTCAGGCTCCCAGACCCAAACGCAATTAGGCATGTGTGAGACCTACTAAAACATGGTTAACGCTAAGATACCACTCACCAAAAATGACCCAGAAGTTAAAACTTGCCAAAAATGATAATTAGACCGATATCTCTCAATAAAACCTAAAAAATACCATTTAAAGGGAGCACAAACGTTGAAAAATTTGCATTGAGTTCAGAAATAATCATATTCATTGCAAAAAACTTAAATTTTTTTGGTTAAATACCTCTTACTGTAGAAGTTTATGACACTGCTCTAAATGTGTAATGGAACTCCATTATCAATGGAGGGCCCATTTACCCCCTTAAAATATTGATAGGGAAAATTTTTTCTCGGGCCCTGTATTCTCACCCAATAAACATCTTTTGGTATGATTTTCATGGATAAACAATTCTACTATTTGTTAAGTTGAAAAAACAGTTCCGTCCTTAATTTTTGCACAGCAGTGTACTAAATAATAAATCCTAATACTAAATAATAGTGTAATAAAAGCATACTACAAATTTTCATACCAGTTTGCAAATATATTGAATGGAAATGTGTGGCACATTATTTAATAATACTTCTTCCGTGGTATATTTGTGTAATAATACGAAAAATTTCAACATATATTGCTGTTTAAAAAATTCAAATAATTGTATTCGGGAACAAAAATCGCAAAGAGTATATTGGTAAGTTAATTAATGGCTTAATGTTAGTGTTAATCTCCCACTTTACTGCAACCACAAACTAAAATTTTGCATTAAATCCGTGATTTCACCCCAGAGGGATCTAATAGTATATACCCCATTACCCCATCCATGCAAAATCATTTTCATTATTTTAAATTATAAAATTTAAGGAGAAATATTAATTTCTAGCAAACGAATTTACATAGTATTACATTTTTTACAAAGATAAATTGACTGTATATATAATATTTAACTTAACGCGGTGCTTTCGAGTATTAAAGATTGGAACCAATTTAAACAGTTTCCCAGAATACCATCTACATTTCATTTATACAGAAAACAATCTCCTGATTTAAGCTGTCATAAGATTTACTAATATTCAAGGATATTGCATCAGCCTGTTCTTATTAAGGTTATTTGTTTGGGAAAAGGATAATTAAGCGATTTTTTTCACACTAAACGATAATTTTTACAGGAAAACCAAAATGCTGGGTTGTAAAAAATTTGATATTGTCTAAAAATTCTTAGTCTTTAATGATAAAGGTATAATGACCAGTTATGGAACGTAAATATATAGAAATTTTGATTTGAGAATTATATTTTACTTAAAAATGATCGATATAAGTTGAAGAAGTGTCAATTTCTCCAATTCGAATATTATTGAAATTCGCGATGCCATTACTGTACAATACAAGTACATCAAGGTAATCATCACTCACTAGGTACGAGATCCAATACAAAATTTATATTTAAATATGCTCCCCGATTATTGCATTTTTACTTAACGGTGATAGCAAAGTTATCATTAAGAAAGTATTCAATTGTATAAGAATGAAAACGATCGATAAATCCTACTTATATATAGGTAAGGGTTATAATCTCTGTAGAAACGTACTCTGTATACGTACGATTATTTTTTTAGTCATGAATATTTTTCGATTGAAAATTAAGGAATGAGAACAAATAAAATAATCATCTTTAGAAAATTCTATCCACTAGAGCTAATTAATTAAATGGATACTTTCGAGTACTGAGAGTACATGTGGAGTGCTTAAACATTATTAAAATTAAAAAAAACATTGCTCTCTTTTATCGCAAATACACTTTGCTATATAAAATTCCGGTACCTATAAGGTTTTACTAAATCTGTGTATTTTAAAAAAATACAGTAAAAGACTCTTCAATCTCAGATTTTTTTTTATTTTCAAAAGTTATTTTAACTCGTTTAGACAAAAACATTCTGTTCTGTATAAGGTTTATTGAGGAAGTTGCATGATTTTTTTAATCGATTCTTCTTGCAAAAATAAGCAACTACCCAAAATTTGAGGCCGATCGAGAAATTTTTGACTGCCAAAAAAACTAAAAAAGATCCACTTTTTAAAAGCGCGCGAAAACGCCAAAAGTCTGGGATCATCGAACGTTGACGTCATCATACGATAAACATTGTTGGAAAGCAATGGAGTTGATGGTGTGATTGTTGATATCTTTAAACAATAAACGTTTTCAGTCACGTGTTTTTTTTCTCAACTTTTAAATTAAAATATTAAATTACCTGTACATTTTTTTGACAAAATTGACTAGATATTTCATTTTACCATACAAAAAACCATACGGAACACTTGTGTTTTTGAAAATCTGACACATGCAACTTCCTTATTGTGAGGTATCTAATATAAGTCATTGATTGTGTGTGTTTGTCTTTTACACAAATCCATTTTTTTCTAACTTACGTATAAATACCCAAGGAAAAGCATAGGCTATGTTTCGAAAATTTTAAATGATCCCTTGACCCCTTTTTGCTATAATTGGGCTGAAAATAGCTTTATTTCTGCTCAAAAAATATCCGCTTACGGTTCACCCCATTGTTAAAAAGAAAAGATAACACAAAATATTAATTTTTTAACAGAAAAACTAGATATAACTCATCGATTAAAAATCATACTAATATTTTATAATCTGTTTCAAAGAAATTAAAAGTTTTAAAACTGGTAAGTGTAGTGTGTAGTTTAAAATATATTTTTTTCAGGATTTATTTTTTAAATAAAAAATTCAATGGAATAACATTGTTGTTAAAATAGTGTCCATGGAATAGGCTTTAATTATTGAATTCTTGAATAATTTCACCGAAAAATTTTATTAAATTCCTGAGAAAATAATTATTAAGAAAGGAATTTTAATGAATGTTCAATTTTTCTTTTTAAGTTATTTTACCAAGATTTGGCCCCAAATATTAAATACTGAATTCCTCAGCTAAAAACTTATTCCAATCTAATACTTTCTTATATTAGCCTAAAATTTATGACGCAGCTAAAAATATTAGCTGCATTTTTATTTAAATGAAAGTAAAGAAAGTTTCCCATCTTTACTTTCTAGAAGTTTAGTTCACCATGCTGAAAAAGAATTCGTCATACATTCCTTGTGCATTCTTCAAAATACAAGGGTAGCACCGGGTAACATCTATAAACACCTGTGTTTAGATAAGAAACCACCATGCACCATACCCCCTGGAGAGCTTCAATTCGTTTCGCCAATTACTTTCCCCACTTTCCCAGGATTCCTAGGAATCGATTCTTCAGTAGGTTTGATTCACAGGCATTCGATTCAGCATTTCGGCATCGATTCTATGGTATTCGATTCGGAGGTTTGGCCGAAATCTCCCCACAGGGAAAGTGCAGCAGGTTGTAAGGGGGGAAGGAAAAGTGGTTTACGGCGAAACGTAGGGGACACCGATGCTCTAACAAAAAGTCTGAGTTTCGTCTAGAGAAAGTGTGACCTTGTCTGGGCGATAGATTCCGGAAGAAACGAGGTTCAACAAACCGTGGCTGTAGAAAAAAAAATCGCGTATTATCAAGGCCCTGGTTGACGGCAGATTGCGGGTGTCACAGCGACAATGACATCAGGTTCTTATCGCTTGGAGAAGTACTTCAAAAGTGACAACTAGAAGAACGGTTCGGGTTGATGGACAACAGACGAAGATTTAATATCATTAAATAGTCCATGATAATTTAATTCCTAGATACTGGCAGGAAAATATTATTATAGGATAACTAAGCTCAATTAATACTAATAGAATTGGTGTCCAATCACTGTCCTTACTCATCAATTTGGTTGACAATCACTAATTATTGAAAACATGCAATGTAACAGATTTAAACTGAACAATTCAAGAGGACCTAACCTAAATTCCACCACCCTAGTGCCCGCCCTCGGTCAAGAAAACGATATTAAAAAAATTGTGGGCCATACACCCCCTTGGGTACACAAACACAAGTACCGTAGTTATTGAATTATACCTAATTTATAGGTACTGGAACAGAAAACTACTCGACGGATTGAAAGATTTTACATAAATTTGCAGCGTTAATTTCATTTAATTTTGAAATTAAAATTAGAATTTTACCACCTTGTAATCTCTAGATTATTTAAATTGAATTGGCTTTTTAATTTTTTTCACATAAGTTCTTGATGGGACGACATAATTTGACTCTTTTTGTCTGCGGCAAATTTTTGTCAGCAAATGTCGCAAATCAATCTTCAACTCAACTCAACTCAACTCAACTACTCTTTTTGTCCTTTCCTTATATTCTCCGATTCTACCTATTATAACAATACAATTGAGATGTTTGGGGCAGCAATAATTTAACTCCAATGAAAACTTATGGAGTTAACCTCATTGATGTTGACGCAAACACCTCAATTCCTATTCTCAATCAACGTATAGTTTCACATAACCTGAATCAAAGAATTGTGAAAATATTGTTTAAACAGCGTCAGATTTCTTCAAAAGGGAAACAGTGCCATTACAATTACAAAATAATAATAAAAAATAATTAATTTTCAAAATAATTAATACAAAATTACAAGTGAATAGTTTCTCCCCATAGAAGTCTGTACAATCCATAAAAAATAATTCAATAGAAGAGCTTCAAAGAGATAGGAAGAGTCACATGGGAAGAAACAAGGGCAACCGTGCGGTTTTGAAACAAGAACGCACGTAGAAGGGGGAACCTAAAAGGATGGTTTAAAAAAATGAGGATGGTGAGATGAGTTGCTAAGGGAAACCGTAATCAATCGTGACAAGGGTTAATAAATAACCAATCTGGAGAAATCACTAGCAATCGATACAGTGTTGCTAAGTGAACATCAGAGTTTCATATAAATCCGTTTAAGCTTTTAAGACCTTCATACCTTTAGAGATTTACATCTTAATTTGTTAGCCTTTAAGAATTTTTAAAACAGTCTCAACATAAAATTTGTATTAAGGATCTCCTCACGCAGCATTGTCAGACTGCAAAATATTATTGTTTATTCTTATTTTAACACTCAAAAATATAAAGCAGCCGAAGGCAAGAAGAGTTCAGAGGATGCCGCGGCACTCTGGAGTGTAGGAGGATGCCATAAATTATGGTGCGAAGAGAGACTCTATGACTGGCCCTAACACATACTTCCCTAAAAAAATAAGGCTAAAATAGTGGCCAGTAGTTATTATTATATTCTAATTGTGTTAATCTAATTAGAATTAAATAAATTTTAAAGGAAGGTTTGTTCAGAACATACGCTCCAAAAGGATAACAATTTCCCCTAACTTTTATTAAATATTTTGGATATTTCCAGAGGACTCAAATGGATGCTTATAGATTACAAGTAGTAAGTAATACTCGCATATTGCACCAAAAAAACAAGCAGTTTCTTAATTTTACACCCTTCTATACCTACTCCTTGTAAATAGAATAGGCGGCTCGTCACCATGGCAACGGAATAGAAATGCAATGGGAAATGACTAGTAGTGAGCCACCGATTCAAACTACACAGGCTATAGTTTAGTAACTATGATAACTTTAAAAGTTTATGGCAGAGTATAATATCACATACTAATAAGCAATCATATTGAGAACAAATATAATACAAAAAAACGTTTAATTATAACTATAGTGTTTCACTGTATCTAAAAAATTAAGGACCTAAAGTGAAGCGAGAAAAAAACTAGAGTTGTTTGTTGCAACACGAAAATGTATTTGACAATAAAAAACAAATGTCTTTTTCTAAGAAATATGAGCCCGATTTTCTTATCAGAAAAACACAACAACACGAAATGAAGAGCGATTCATCCGGCAAAAAATAAGTTACGCAAACAATTCGTGAAAAAACATCTGCTAAGGAAATGGGGACAAATATAACAATCGACAACAAAAAATTCCACAAAAAAAAACAATATTTAGCATTAAGTGAAACCATCATCCCGCTACTAAGTAACAGTGAAGCAAGTTTCTAATCAACACAAGAAAACAACGATAACGGGGAGAATTTGCAAGAGATTACTGACGTCATAATGGCAACACTAGCCGCTGTAAACAATTTTGACCCACACTCCAATTATTCTAAAGCTCATTCAGGGTGAGATTTTGGAATGACGTTTAACACCTGTACGATGGGTACATTGGATAAGACGGGAGGAATTACGCAATGATTTCACATTTTGTAGGTGCAACGTCGAATGAGAATTAAAGACTTCAATAATTTCTTTGAATAGAAGAAAAGGTACCATACAATCCCAGGGGGGAGTTTATAACTTTATCCTTTATTGATACCGATTCATTTGTCTTTTATTACCCTCCAAGGTTAACAGTAACACGAAAGTCGTGTCCCACATTTTTAGCATAATGTCAATTAATTATCAAATGATCCTCATGAGCAAACTGGCCAAGAAATTATTAATAGGGCAAAAAAATTACCACTTATTGACACATTGAGTTCATAATCTTATAAAGAATTTTATACACTTCTTCCCACAAGGACATTTTTAACAAGTACTATATTTTGTTTTCCGAGAAATTTTACAAAACACTTCTTAATTTCAAAATACTGCCGTTGAGGAATTCCTCAACCATCTTCCCTCAAACAAATTACGCATTTATATTGCTTTTCAATTTATTTTAAAAACAAAATAGAGAAATAGACTAATCAATTGCAATATAATTTTGTTTACATTAATAGTAAAAAATTATTTTAAATCGAATATAACCTAGTGCTTCTTTCAATGGTTTTATATAGGCAACTCAAATATCTTATCTTTAACCGAAGTAATAAAAATTGTTTTGCCCATGTCAAATTAGAGGAAAAATTAGGAATTACACGGAAGGAAGTGAGGTCCTCATACTTAGTTATTTTTTTAAATGTTTTTCTAAATAGTTTTAGCTTTCTCATTAATTAATAGGACCTACAAATAATTTTTTATGCCTTAACACATCACTGTTACAATTTAAAAATTAAAAAAAATATTTTGTTGTTGTTGCCAATCCCCCTTGGAGTAAATTTAATTAAACCAAGTCCAAAAGATCTCTTCGCAGTAGATGATTGAATATCTCCTCCCCCTCACTCTCCAGCTGCCTCGTAGAGGCAAAAAAAATATTTTGGATTTTATAAACAAATAAATACTCAGATATGTTGGTACATTTATTCAAAGAGCATATATTTGTACCTCCAATACATTTACATCAGGATTACATAGATAAAAGAAGCATATTATTTGACAAATGGCATGCCTGTCATCAGGAGTGGTAGTCGCGGACCTTGAACGGTGTCTACGTCACAAAAAAGCGTTTGATCTCTCCCAAACACTGAGCGCTCACAGCGACGAAAAGCTAATTGGGGGGACACTGCTTTATATCAATATTTTTGTTACAGCTACCTCGTTGAGAAATCTCATCGCTTTTCTCTATGGGTGCTAATTAATGGTGTCATTATGTGTCGACGGCGCACTGTCTAAACGTGAGAAAGTGAATGATTTTTCATTGATAAAAACAGAGGGACGCGACATTGGTTTTGATGACACGGGCGATGTGATAAATCCTACTAATGCCCGCGTATTTCGGACAAAGTGATGAATACTTATTAATAAATGTCATTGAATTTATCACATTGCTAGCCTGACTTCGGACATTATTTATAATGCCCGGTTTATCACTTTTCCCGTAACATATGCTCACTTCTTTAGCAGATATAATTCTTTAAAGTTTGAGTGATAATGGTTTCTAAATTTCAGTAACTACAGCAAGGGCAAACTGGCATGGTGACATGGAAGTATAAGGCCTCCTCTAAAAAGTTGATGCAGAGAGAAAATTAAAATTTCCAAATTAGTCTCTAAAAGATGGGTGAAATCATCCATGTGGTTAAAAAAGTTATCTCTTAGGCATTGTAAATGTTTCTAAGAAGTTTCATTGCTTATCTTTTTTTTTCTCTATGCATTAAAGATTCCCGATACCCTGCCCAGTGCAGTAATTAATTTAGAGGAAAATTAATTTAGAGGAGGTATAATTAATCAAAAAGAAAAATAAAGATTCACCTGAGTGTTTCACTTAAAAATACGGGTTAAATCAATAAAGTATGAAAAAGATGGAAGTTTCAGATATTAAACAGAGTCAACAGTTTTCATCTTATCTTCTATTAGCCAACTACCTAACGGTGCAACTGAATATTGGTCCTTAGGAAAACACTTCTCAGTTGTAGTGTGATAATTAACGCTGTGTAGCTAAACTGAATCTTTCCCCCATCATCTTGTAGTGTTCTTGTTATTTTCTAGGAAAAATTTAAAAAATAATAATTTAGTATTAAAACATAATAAAGTATTCCCACCCCTTCCCTTTTGTTAGGGGAGTGCTGTTCTAGTCTTCCAATTAAAGTTCACAAGGAATTTACATACTCCATCCACAGCAGAGATCAAACCGTATCACTGATCCAAAATCAGAATAGTTGAACAACACCATCGCAAAAAAAAACATCGATGGATCAAAAACTCATACAACCCGGAAGAAAAAAAACTGCAGTAAAAACTTCTCCATCTCCACACAAAAAATAAAACCGTCAACACTTCATCCCCACCCAAGGCAAGGTCGCCCGAAGAAGATTCCAAAACAAAAACTCCCGACGACACCCCACCGCGAGGCGCATTCAACCCAAACAAACCTCTTCCCCTCCCCCTCTCACCTGTTGCGGAGAAGGCCACCAGATGGCGCTCGGGAGGCAGGTATTGCGTCACAGCGCCGAAAGGGAGGGAGGAATGAATCGGGTCCTTTTATAATATTTTGCGATGCGGTCCGAATCAAAGAGCTTTGGGTAGTGGTAGAGCGCTTGAGGGGGATTGTTGAGGTGGGGAGGTTTTATGTATGTGCCCCTGCTGTAGGGATTTGCTGGTCCAGCTATGACCGGTGGGATTGGAGGAGGGGTGCCATGACATTTCTCGATTGGAGCTAGAGAAATGTCAGGCAGAGTGAATGAAGAAATTCACAGTCTTCAGTGGCGGATCCAGGGGGGGGGCAACAGGCCTTTTGCCCCCCCCTTGGGCTCAGGTACCTTTTTTAAAAATTACGGGAAGAAAAGGAAAAAACGAAAATCGGACAAGGTATACAAAAACAAGTTAAAACCCTGTTTTATTGGGTCAAATTTTCAAAAATTTTCTGGGGGAGAACCCCCAGACCCCCTTTTGTATTTGGAACTCAAGTATTCACAACTTCTTTACATTCTGCTCATCAAAATGAAAATCCTACACGAAAATGTATACCTGAAATTCGGGCTTGAGGTACCAAAACTAGATATAAACCTGTTTTTAGAGTTAATTTTTCTAAAAAATCGTATAGGGGAGAGCCCCCAGTTCCCCTTTGGTACATCAAACTTAATAAATTACTTACAACTACTCTTATTCTGTACATCTTTAAGACGCAAATTATAATTAAAATGTGTTACAAAGTTTCATTAAGCCTATTAAATACGTATGGAAGGAATAATTTTGGGCCCCTCCTGAAATAAATTTCTTTAGTATACGCCATTGAAGGGGAATGTCCACGAGACCAATTAATCATTTGTTAAACCTGCCCATTGCTGTTTTTTGGTAAACATGATAATGACTAATTTTTTAGAGGATATATTTGAAGATTCTTTCCAAATAAAAATCTATATACGCCTCTGGGGTGATGAAAAAAGAGAGGGAAGAAAATTGGTGACCTGGGGAGCAATCAGCCACATAAGGTCCGGGCCCACCCTGAAAATCGGGTTTTGGCTTTGGGTACCAAAACGAGATAAAACCCTGATTTTTAGGGTCAAATTTCCAAAAAAATTCTCGGGGAAGCCTCCCAGATCCCCTTTTTAATATTCAAAATATACTTTTCTTTATTTTGTTTTACATTTACATTTTTATACTACAAATATACGAATCTTTATACGAATCATCAAAATGCGAATCTTTATTATTAATGCATTAAAAAAGTACATAAAACCTATGAGGAAGCTTAGGAACAATTTTAAGTCCTCTCCCTCGTTGAAGAAATCTAGCTTTTCGCCAGATAATAAAACTTTTGGAGGATATTTTGATTCCTTCAGAAATAAATTTATATTAACGCCACTGCCATCTAGAGCGGTGATGACCGCTGATCTTAAGGGTCTCTCTGGAAGGATGGGACGTTAAAATGCTATCCTCCGATCCCATCTTAAGTGTTCAAAAATGAGACAAAATACTACTTTTTATGGTAAAATTTCAAAAAAAATTTCTGGGGGAGGACCCCCCAGACCCCCTCTTTCCTTGGGACGTCATCCAAGGATTTTCAATAATAGACTGAAATTTTCAAAATTTTTCTGGGCAAGAACCTCCAACCTTCTTAAAATGTGGTTGCCCCCCCCTTAGGTCCAGGCTGGATCCGCCACTGACAGTCTTACATCATATTTAGAAGTTTTGATTGCATTTTTTAATAGAAACTTAAAATTTAGACCAGCTTTGAGAAGGTAGGAAAATAGCGTTTCCTTATACAATCAGTGAAAATCATTAAAAGCAGATCCATATTATTTTAGCCATTACCTACAGCAGGCGCGGATCCAGCACGGCTCCAGGGGGGCACTTTTCCAGACAAGATCCCCTTGTGGTACCATTAGGGGTATGGGGGTCCTCCCCCAGAAAAAAATTTTTAAATTAGACCTGTAAAAGTTGGGTTTTTACTCATTTTGAGAACCTTTTTGGGTCTCCAAGGGGGGCATTTTCCAGAGTGCCACTCCCTGGATCCGCCACTGACCTGCAGGGAGAAACACTTTGACAATAAAACTAAAACTATGAAAAGACGCCAAATGATAGCCACGCAGATTTTGCACAAAGCGTTTGTTTTATCGTTTATAAATTACAGTCAACCATGAAATTGAGTGGAAAAATCCATTCCCATAACGATTGCGAAAATTTCAAGAAGTCAAAAGTTTTACTCGAGGCAGTATGACTTGACTTTTATTTTATTATCCAGTAAGCATCTGACTTCGATCTGATGACAATGCACTCAGTACTATTGAAAATGTAGTATATAAAATAATACTAAGGTGAACAGAAATTTTATACTTTGTTATTCAGTTAAAATTGCATTCAAATTCATTGCATTCAAATTCAAAATTGCAGTTAAAATTCATTCAGCATTGAATGAATCATAGAATTGAATTGAATATGAAAAGAAATAAAAAAAATAATTATTTTAACTTATAAAAAATTATATAATTCCCAGAAAATTTCACTATAAAAAGCAGAAGTAAACACAATGAGCATGGTCTAAAAAAGTTCACTGCAACTAAAACTTTTCTTTATAGAAATAAATTTTCAATGAAATAGAAATAACTTAAAATTTCATTTGGAAGCGAAAATACAGCATAAAAAATAGAAAAAGAATGGGAAGTACTCTTCTTGAAAGAGGCATAAAGGGGGTTCGGGACCGTTCGGGACCACAGTTTTATGACGTGAACGTCATAGCATCTTAATGGTCCAGGAAAAACTCAAAAAACTCGCAATATTTATGAAGAAATTCGCTCCATCTCCGTAAAAGCTGGACTTCGCAACGAATGGGCAGAAGACGTCACAGATAAAGCTGATTCACGGCGACCCGTCAATCTGCTGCCATTCCGCCACTTTTAAAAGCTCCCAAGACACCAACTTGCGAAAAAGAGATATCAAAAACTGGATATAGCATTTCGGAAACCAAGAGGAAAGCGCCAGACTGTGTGCAATGCAATCGAGAAAAGGGATAAGAGAAGAGGTTTAAAAAATGGGGTCAATCCTGAGGAACTTTTTTTACCCTGCAGGGCCTGTGACCTTTTTCGAAATGGACTCTCAGCGCGCACCAAGCTTTTCAGTTCGAAAGGAGCTTTACATGCAAACTCGTTTGGGTACAATTAATTTGTTTAAAAAGATGGTTGCCATGGTTCGAAAATGCTTGAATTGGTTAGAAAATAGAGTGAGGTGGTAAAATAGTTATAACCTCCAGATCTGTTGAAGCTTCGTAATGTCATTCATTTTAGCTTTAGCTGAGTTTAAAAGTTTTGCGTTGGATTCAGCCGTGCTTAAATTTAGTTCTGATACTTTTTCCTGCCTATGAGTATGGAGGGTTTTTACTCAGTTTTTGGACTATGATTCTTTTGTAAATTTGAATCGGATTAAGTTAAAAGATCATTATTTCAGAAAATTTTCCTAAATTCAAATTTTAATATATTTTTATGCATTTGAATACAATTTCATAAGAACATACTTTTCAGGCAAACCAATTACTCTTTGAGAAGCATCAGTATCTTATTAGTTAATAAAACTTGGTTTCTAATGCAATTGATAAAGGATATAGAAATGGTCGGAAAATTTTATTTATTCGAATAGTGATACAGAAAAAAGTAATCTTTGTATAAAGGCAATGTCAAAATTCTTACAAGATGGTTGGAAACATTGGAGGGGCATTCTGCTCTTGACAAACTTTTATTCAACTGTATCAACACCAAAACATCCTATATTTGAGATAATAGAAACGTCAAACTTGCAGCCATATCGCTGTGAACAAACAGGTCAACACAAGAGGGTGCTGGATATTACCCTCAAGAGGGCAATCTTCAAGCCCGATGAAAAACAACTCCAATCGGGAGGCATCAGTTATCTACCGGGGACAACTTAATTATAGAGTCGCGAGAAAAGGGGGTGGGAAGAAGCGGAATTCTCCATCGCGTATCCCGGCCACGTTTCCCTTGATTCTGGGAACGCTAAAAATTGAGGTGAACTTTCCTATGATAGGAGGAAGAATTGGGAAATGCTTTTTAGAGGGCCTCTCCATGAGAAGCGGTTGACATGACACTTAATTCAACTGGATTTAAGGTATTCAAATATTATTGGATAAGGCTGTAAAACCATTCATTAGATGAGTAGAAGGATAAGTAATAATATATTTCAAGATGCAAAGCGATAAAACTAGAAAAGCAATTGATTTAATTTTTATACCCTAATAATGTAGTATTTTTTTCAAATTAATAGGAAATTTTAAAACATTTATAACTAAGTTTTTTTAGGCACGCTTAAAACTGGAAGCAGATAGATGAATAATTTATACAATAGAACGATAAGACGAAAATATGAACTTATCTTCGTATTCTGAATAGTTTGAGAAACACTGTTAATATTCCCTGTACAAACTCACAAAAGAGAGTTAAAGGTAAAATAAAACCTTAAGTCAAAAAGAAATGTTACGTTGAGTACAGGGTTGCAGAAAATGTTTCAGGGTGCAAAATTTCCCCAGAGAGAACACATTTTTTTCGCCAAAATTTCCCCCAAAATGAGGTTTCGTTAAAAATTATGTAGTTTTTTCAATTATTAAACTTCTTTCAGATTCAATAATTTTCGCATAATCTATAGATTTTAATTTAGACTCTCCTTTTTAGTCTTTCTTACACACTTATAATCTTATAGCTCAGAAGTGCCTTTTCTTAAAATATGAAAAACTGTCTTTTTTTCTCAAATTTAAGCTAAATGTAAACTTCTCAATTCACTTAACTTTTTGGAAAATAACATTGGTGTGATTAAACAAGAATGTAATTATCGTGAAAATAACCATCCTGCATCAAATACTTTGTTTTTTCTGCATACCAATCGGAAAGCAAGGAAAAGCCAACTTTCAGGTATTCACCTAGAAAACTAAGATTTTTAGCGCAAATCCGTAGTTTTCCAATTCAACATCCGTAACTCCGCAGTTTTCACCTGATTTTCGTTGAAATTAGAGGTTATGATACAGTCACTACCCAAAATATTTGTTTGTCAGCTAATGGTGATTGGATTTTTTTTAGTTTTCTTTCTATCTTGGGCAAAAATTTAATCAGAGCTGCTTGAATTTCCCCCGAACCTCGTTCGGGCGTTCGGACATATTCTGCACCCCTGCGTTGAGAGACATGCATTTTTGTCCGATTCGGGAGTTCAGATTTAACCGTATTCGACCAATAGAATCAGATTGATATCCTGTTTCTCACAACTAGACAATCACACGAATCTGGTCTAACTAGTGTAACATGTCAAACCGGTGAAAAATCCTCCATTTCAACAATAAGACCAACAAACCCACCTAGGACACGATGCACATAATTTTGAATCCCAACCATTTTTTAACGGCCGCAAGAACTATTAGAAGCACGCACTAACCGCAAGTTACCATAGACATTCAACCGGTACAGCAAAGTAGCACCCGACAAAAATCGGAAATCCAAGGTTTCAGAGCCAGTTGCAACTACTACTTTTTTAATTTCCCACGTAACAATGCAACAAAGAGATATGATCAATAAATGTATATACACGCGATTGAACGATATACACTTTCAGAGAACTGTCCGCCGCCTCCACGCAAGAGTAGATATGCGATGAAAGGTGGCTTCGTCAATAAAAACGTGACTTCCTGTTCAGGTTTTTTTCTCTGATTCAAGGGAAAGTGGCAGAAAGAGCACTAATTGCAGAATTAGTAAAATAATTGACTGGAGTGGCATATAAATGGAATATTACAAAAAGATGAGAGGGATGAAAGGAGGAATAAGTTTGGTGTTGTTGTTGAAAAATGTGCAAGGTCTCGTACGGTTAAAGTAACTGAGGATGGATCGAAAGAATTAATGAGAAATAAGTATTTTCAAAAAATTTCACATAGCTTAAAAATTTTCTACTCTTAATGATGAGCAAAGAAGTGGTTTTTAAAATTTTCTTTCGAATGTACATCTTGCTTCGGTGCAAACCATTAGCCATTTGATAAAAAATATACTTTTTCGAAGTTTGACAAATCATGTAGGAATTACACTCGCGTCCAATAATTAAGGACAGTTTGTAATTTCTTCAACTCCTTATTAATCAGTTGATTTCAATTTTTACTCCTCTATCAATGACATACATGTCATAGAATCTTCAGGGATGGGAATATATACATACCCATGGATCAAATTACTTTAACAATAATATAGGGGGAACATAATGTAACCATAATTTATTACAAAGTTATCAAGTAATATTTATAAAATTACTACTATGATTATACTTAAATTCAATGAGAATGAATGATCACACAGTTAAACGTTTAAAATGTACAGAAAAAGATGACTAGATAGAAAATATTTGAGCTGAAATTATATATGCTAGTATGTGTAAATTTATTCCAGAATTCGTGGATTGAATTTCCAGAGAAAACTAGGTAACACCGTAAAAAATAAGTTTTTGAACAGTAACGATTATCACTGTTCGTTATCTAAATAAGATTAGTTACCTGAGTCAACGTAGATATCAACGTAGAACGTTCTCAATATCTAATCCTTTGAAAATGTTAAGTTATAGTACTTAGTTTAAACATCCATGCAAAAAAAAATCGATTGAAAGTTAATCGGCAGGTTATCACATTTTTTAAAGATTTGAAATTAAGACTTATCTACTATTACAACGTAAAAAATTTTAAAGATCATTAAATTATCTTGTTATACTAAGTAATAAAAAACCTAGTGATGAAGTTATCGATGCCGATGATAAGATAGAATGCTCTTGTAACGGGACTAATATGAGCTTTTGCAAATTATATGGAGTATCGATGAAGATTAAAATTTAAATCCTTGGGAATGGAATTATGCGGTACGGAACTTAACATATTTTCCTTTCGCTGGGTTTTAAGTTTTTTTATTCACATATACGAAGAGTTTAACACTATTGATAGCAAAACCTTTAAGAAAACTAGTTGAAAATAAAACTTTAAAGAAAAATGATTTCAATTGAAGTTACACTCGATAAATATATTATTTCAATTTCAGCATCCTTTTTTATAATAGCCAATAGCACCATACTAACTTATACTCCACATTTTTGTTTTTTAAGACTGGTGGTCAACTAAACAATGACAATAAATGAAGTACACTCACTCAGTAAAACCGGATAATTGGACGTCAAATTTTAGCCTAATGAATTAGCCTAATAAAAAACAGTATTTTACGAGCAAAGAAACAGATATGTAGAAGTATCCAAATCAGGTCATTCTTTCAAAATGTGTGCCAGAGGTAAAATAACGCATACAAAGAAGTAGGTTCTTCTTTGAAAAAAAAACACCTAAGAAAATATTGAAGTCCAAACGTTTTCCATAACTTGATTCTATATTATGTAGCTCAAGTGTATATAAAAACATTTTCACTTAACTACGGGTATAGAACTTGAATTTCAATGACGTCTTTTCCAAATTAAAGCTGTGAAAAATTCCTTTGAAACACCCTGAGTTTCCAGTACAAGTTTATTATATTCTTCAAAAATATTATAAACCTTTATATGACAAAGAGAGAAAATTTTGAAGTTAATTTATTGATCATTTATTGTATTCTCTCTAATTATACTAATAAAACTATTAGATCATTTTTAATAGGATAGCATGCCAAATATTTGTTGTATAACTGATTATAATTAACATTAATAGTTTGCATTTTGTGATATTGAATATTTTTTTAACCATATAGTACTAATATTTTTCAAAACTCCCAAATAAATGTAAAATATTTACACTGCACACAACTTGATGGTAAAATTTTGCCTAAAAACACTATTTTCCTAATTGTTATCAAATTATCTAAATTTAAATATATGCACAGGACCCTGCAAACAGTTTAAATTGTTTCGAAACAGATATACTAATAGCACTGCGCAACAGCTATTTCCCAATCACGAAAAAAGGAAACCTCAAAGAAATAAATTATCTTGGAAGACAACTCTACTTCCACTGTATTTTTCAATCAAAATATTTCTAGTATTTAATCACAGTAGCAGATAAACTTGAACTAATAAGGGTAATTTTGGATAACGCTGCAAAAGGTGCCAACTACTTAATGGTGGTTGTCGTATCTGATATATAGTAAAGAGTTAGTTTTACACAGTGCAGTGTCTGAGAATTCAGATTAAACTTTGCTCTTTTAACAACATTTTCCACTCCACGATCCTTTTTGGCGGTCAACAACTTGATGGAGTTGATCTGACAAATGTCAGATGTACTGAGGATAAGCAACAACAACAACTCCACGATCCTGCCAGAAGTTCGGCTATCTTTGGATGTTAAAAATTATTCCATATGTATGTTGACTATGATTAAATCTAATGTTTACTAGTCTTACAGTTTCAACCCCCTACAAGATGGAATTTATTTTTCTGTCACAAATTTTTTGTTTCCCTAAAAGACTACAAGGATTCCAATTTGAAAATTTGAAGGTTCTCTTTACAGTTGAAAACAACTTCATCACAATACCTTCTAAGACCAATGCGCATTTATCGGGGATATGTTTAGAAGAAATTTGGGACTGTTTCCGGACCCTTCATAAAATAGTTCACAATACTACAAATATGGTACCCTCTATTTTCACAAGAACAGGATCTTTCACAAAACAATCCTTGACAGACTCCTGTTTATTAATATAGATATTGGTATGGTATCTTAAGAAAGTCTCAAGTTCTATATCATTCTTTTTCAAATCATCGCAATGATTGTAAAAAGGATAACCAAAGAATGCATTATGATATGAAGCATTGGTTCACTGGCCTTAAAATCCCTTTCTTTGTGTAAACCTGTTTTTTTTAAAGAAAACTCTTCATCTTTTTTTTTAGTCATGGCAAAGTGAAAGAAAAAATTGTGCCGATAACTGCAACTGTATTTTATAATAGGGATAAATTGTAAGAAGACCCTACATTCTGCACATAAATTTATATATTGAATCGCAATTACAAAAAAATCAAATATAATATTTTTCCAAGTCATAATTAATTTGCATATTATGGCCTTGAATTAAAGACACTATAGTGTTTCTGTGTGCTATCAACTCAAAATTAACGCCAAAGTAATTTTACCCTTAACTGTGTTTTCCCGGTAGCCATTAGGCAGTTATTTTTTTCATTGCAACCGGTTTGATTCTTTTTGAAATGGGTATCGAACATTCTAATGAGCGTTCACCACAAAGTGAAACTTATTAAATAGTTCCAAGAAATCTGAATTGCTGTCCACAAACCCTACTCCCATGGCATTTTGAATATTTGATTAAATGGTTTGCTTTAATTTTATGGTTGCGTAACACTATATTTGAAATTGCTCTGCTGTGAGACCTCAGACACACATTTAATGGTGGTTATATTATAATAATAACACGATGATTCAATATCTTGAACAGGATAAACTGGATATGAGATGTTACATTATAATGACTTGTTTCGTTACAGTTAAGCAACTTATTCAACCAATATTACATGCAGTTAGACAAATGAACGTAATAGTAAGGTCGTTGAGCGATATTAAGTTACTAAAATTAGTTAGAGAGAAATACACACAAAAAATACAGAATAATTTAGGTAGGTTTATAGCATACATTTTAGTTACCGACAGGTAAAGAATGTCTGAGTAAAGAGTATTGATAGCAAAATTCTACTAGATATAGACATTTTTAAAACTTTATAAATTAATTAGTATTATCTTAAAACCTCTAATCAATATTTTTTATGAATACCTACATTTGAAGAACCCACAATAGTAAAACAAATAGTACTATAATGAATGAATGTAATTTTTAATATAGGACTCTATATTCTAAAAACGCATTTTGCCTTGAGAGAGTATTTTAAATCGGTTTGACCCGCAAGAAGTAATGGGTAACACCAAAGATTCTGCGAGAAAGCACTCGAAAATTTCTTTATGGACGAGTCTTTTAAAATGTTATTAAATACTACTTATTTCGACAAGTTAAACTTTTACTTGGAAATATATGTCCATAGCTTGTAATTTTTCCACATCCAATACCCACTTTTCAAAAGAAAATACATCCATGGACAAAAAGAAAACTTCCCTAGTACACCTTATTATAGTTTCTTTCTACCTTCTTAAATCTCTCTCCAAAAGGATCATTAACTCTGTTTCACTTTCACTGTTCATCCTGTATGATTCACATGTGAATCGCTTGTTTGAATGTGTGAATCGCTTGTGTCAGTTAGTTCCTCTAAAATGAATATCAAAAGTGAAAAGTCTGAAGGAACCTTAACAAGTGAAATATTTTTCTACCTCACCAAACTCAAGAAATTCAGTACTCTAGATCTAGATTCTGGAAGAATTCACGGAAAAATGTTTTCTTTAAATCTTCTTTATTCATTTAATATTTCTTTTTCACAGGAGCGTAGCCAGTAGGGGTTTGAAATTTATCCCCCCAAAACTTAAGAAATTTTCTTTTTTTTCTTGGATACAGCAGAGAACGACTAAAATTACCCTCCATCGCCCCTGATATACCACACTCTTAAAACGACAGTCTCATAACTGAGTAAATAAGTACTCAAACTAGATCCGAATCAAATGTACTCAAATTTGAAAACATGAATATACTCATTTCTGAAAATGTGCATACTCAAAAATTAAACATCTTGAGCATGCACATTTTCAGAAATGTATATCCATGTTTTCAAATTTGAGTATATTTGAATCGGAGCCAGTTTGAGTACTTTTTACTCAGTTTTGAGACTCGTTTTAAGAGTGCAAACCAATATCAGGGTTGGGTTTTTCCCGTCCAAAACTAGTTTTTCCCATACCACTGGGAAAAACTGGGAAATACCGGGAAAAAGTGGGAAAAACTGGTAAATACCGGGAAAAAGTGGGAAAAACTTCCAACTGACAAAATAATGGAAGTATTAGGCCTTTTTAAACATACTATAAAAACTTTTAGTTAAAAAAGACTTTTTTGGGAGGGGGGTTAAAATTATTATGTGGAAAAATATAAGTGAGCAAGAGAATCATGACATTTAACATAAAATTTAAATATATTTTTTAATATTAATGAATTTCTTAAATAAAAAGAGAATATTTTAAAACAAATTTAAACAAATTTACTTATAATATCTGTGTCTTTAAGAGAAGCATTATATATAGTAGTTTAGTTTTTTAAATGTAAATAAAAACGTAATTTAAATAAAATAAAACATATGTAATTGATTGCAAGATAACTTTTTGAAGTAACAAGGTATGGTAATCCGATGAAACCCTTTTCATCGGATTACCAAAGATCGGATTACCATCAAAAGATGACATTCCTCAGACACATGATAAAACCCATATTCATAACATAGGATAAAGCTTATTTAAGGTCATTTTTCTAAAAAAAGGCTGTAAAAACTTTAAAAAAATTCATCTATTAATAGAATAAATTCAATAAATAATCAGTTTTTCCCACTTTTTCCCATGTGGGAAAAACCTAGTTTTTCCCAGGACGGTAAATACCGGTTTTTACCATGGTATTTACCGGGGGTGGGAAAAACCTTGCCAACCCTGACCAATATCCTCCCAGAAAGTTTTTTTCGGCTACCCCACTGCCTCTTTCAGCAATATTTCTAAGACAACTCCCAGATAACTTTTCAAAAACAAAATATTTTGCCACGAAAAACACACCTTCAACAGCTGCACCGCAGCAGATAACAACATCGTTCTCTGTGACCGTCTTCACACCCACCCCTGGCGATAGAAGATACCGCCGACCGGAGAGGAAGCAAGGCGGCACGAGCGCGAGTTACGAGCGGCATCCGTCACGTCGGCGGTCAAGGTCTCCGTCCCAAGTGTCCATCCCGAAAGACGGACTGGCGTGACGTCACGGGTGACGTCATTCCACTCAAAGGAGATCCGATTTCTGTGGGATCGACTTGAGGCACTATTATTCCATATCTCATCAGTTGAATGCTAATGGATGCATTCAGAACTGGTGTGATGTGGTACTTTGCTAGGAATGAGGTATAGTCATACCAGTGGCGGATCCTGGGGGGTGGCACTCTGGAAAGTGCCCCCCTTGACCCAAACAATCACTCATAAGTACGAAAAAAAAAGTCCCAAAAAGTACTCAAAATGAGTTAAAACCCTACTTTTACAGGTGAAATTTCCAAAATTTTTCTGGGGGAGGACGCCCATACGGGGAACCTGGGAAACCCTTTTCCCAAAGAAGATCAATAATAGTAAAATATTTGAGAGTTAAAAATAATTAACAGTAGATTAGGCCATTATTAGATTTTTTACATATTCTTATTACCTATTTAGCTCTTTTACCTTCTCATACCAATATCACACGAGTTTAAATGGAAGAAAAAATAATTTATAATTAATTCTAAGAACTAGATATTTTATCTAGAACACCGATACAACATAGTCAATATGATTCTTCATGAAACATATTTTCTTAAAATAAATTTAATATCGACTAGAAAAATTCTGGAAACTTATAAAGGGAATGATATCCTCAGGCCCGTATCTGCCGCCCTGTTATTAATACTTTTGTGGTGTCCCTTTCAACTATCTATGTCCTCTAACATTAACGCTAAGTACATCGCTACTACTGAATCATTGTCATGATAGTCTAATAAAAGATTGCGGAAATAAGCAATTTGATTATCTGAAGAATTGAAGTGCATTCCTCGTGAAAATGCAAATACACACCTAACGGATTTTTCAGCATAGAGATCTCCCCCCCTGTATTTTGTATCCCACCCTAACAACAACCAAATCTCGACACAAACCCAACAAAGCATCTCAACTCAACAAGGCATCTATTAATAACGGGGGTGTTCCCAGTTCATCCACGGCTTCTCGGAAGTGATTAGCAGGCATCCGGACACGAGAAAGATGATGGCAACGGCCCTCCAGAGAGCATTCGAGAAGGCCTTCCGGTCCCCACAAGGAGGGCCTTCTTGGGGAATGTAAACACACAATAACGCCCTTTTGATGAAACGAGTTACTATGTAGCATGGACATTCAAGAGAGGCTTTTTACAATGGGCTTCATTAGTGTTTTTGGTAGTGTAAAGGGTTTCCTTGTGTAGAAAGGCAGTGTTTATTTGTTGAGGGTATACAAAATGAAGCTGGGCGGTGAGCGATTTGGAGGTTGGGTTGTTGAGAAATTCCTGATGTAATTTTAAAGTGGTTTTCCATTTTCTTTATTTTGATATAATTAAAATCATGAAAGAGGATGTGTAAGACTATATTAATCCTTTATCTAATGCATTATTACTTGCTGCATTTTTTTTCGTGCAAATACTCAACTAAACAAAATTATAGAAAAGGATAATTAGTATTTTTATTAGTAATTATTATTTAGATTTTTCCCAATGGAGAGGTTTTTCGAACCTCAATTTTCAAAAATTTCGAATTTTGCCACATGAGTCATTAGTCAACTAAAATTACTAATCTATAAAATAATCTGACACTGAGTCACATAAATTTTGAGTCATCCTTTATCCTTATACAGTCGAGTCCGCTTAATGTGATCGCAATTGTCCGAGACTAAACTGATAACATTATCCGATCGATAACAATAAACGATCTCATATCAAAAGCAGTAAACAGTGTAACTAGATTGTTTGCATTAAAATAAAAATCATGTAATCGTAATAAATGTATTCAAAACACTATTTTTAAACTAAGTAAAATTTTAAGGGGAAAATATAAGCAGTTCAATTAATATAAGTAAAATAATCGCATACTTTGTATTTTTATTTGTATAGAAAGGTCTCTCCCTTTTTTCCACTCAAATAAACCACTTATTAAACACAAGGTAAAATTCAAATATCTTATCAGACATCTGCAAAGCGTCGATCTTGGTAGTTTCTTTAACCAATAACAAGCATGGATTCAACCCCCCCGTTTTCTTTCAATATACAATTATGCAGAATGTTTTCTTTATCTTACTCATACTGAGTTTCAGAAAAAAGAAGTGCCAGATGCTCTCAAGGGGCAGATGTTTACTTGTAGGCTGTTGCTAGCCGACCGTCGTACGACGGACGGCAAGTCCCACGGCCATGGCGACCGACGTATTGTTTCGTACTGTATTTCACAATCCCTGCAAGATTTTTATACTTTATTAGCAATGCGCATCCATGTGGACCTGATTCTTGCTGTTTCTATAAAATATTTTAGCGAAATAATTTTATTTTCAATAAATTAATAATTTAAATTATTTTTTTAAAAAATTAGACTAAGTAAAACATTTAAAAAACCACAATGAATTTAATTAAATAAGGAATGACTGTTAAACAAGAGCAATTAATTCTTGCAATTTTTAATGGAATTTATAAAAATTTAAATTAAATTTACTGAAAAATAATAACCGGGCTCGAACCCACGACCTTCCGCACGCCAGGCAGACGCGCTACCGTTCCCCCACCGGGGCCACGCTTACCACAATCCTAAATACTTTAAAACCACGCCTTTAACCCGAGCATGCGCACAACGGTTACCCGACGGTCGGGAAGTCACTCCCTTACTTGTAAAAATTGACCTTCAAAATAAAACTCGAACTCAAAGCGGTCGTTTTAAAGGGAATATGGACAAATTTTGATAATATTAAGCGGAGTGATGATTCATTGTTGATCACATTAAACGATGTATTTACATTAAATTGTAAAGGAATGATCGGGACCTGTTGATTTCGATAACATTATCCGATTGATAACATTAACCGTGATCACATTAAGCGGATTCGACTGTAGTCACAAACTTTTATACCACCTCCAATTAGAGTTTGATGACACCAACCTATAAGTTCAATTTCCCGGTAAAAACTAGCAACGTATTATTCCCTCCTTTTCAGCGCAAAATGCACACAAATTACTCCGAGTCAAATTCCCATCACAATTGTCAAATAATAAAAATAAAAATCCTAAGATAATAAAAATCCTAATAATACTGCACAGCACAGCATGACGGGAAAAGGTATAATCGCCGTGACGAAACGGCGTTCAAGCAGAAAAGAGTCATATAGCTTTTGTAACAGGTGAATTAATGGATCTTTTCTGTTTAACGAGGCCCGCTATCTGTTTATTAAACACTAGAAAGGTTGATGGGATCTCGATACCGCATGCAGATGATCTCTGAAGCGTTTTTGCATGGGGAAAGAAAGATCCAGAACGGGCGGTTGGATTTTCCTCATTTTTGAGAGTTGTATGTGTTTGCTAAGTGCTCACAAGATGTGTTTGCCTTTGTTATTAATATGCTGTTATCTGCGCTAAGTACACAAAACAATGAGATTCTGTTAAAAAGAAAGGGCTTCTTGTTATCACTTTTGTCATTTATGGAACTGTGGGGAAAATTTATCCAACTCAAGAGATCCTCTTTAATATTTTCCTAACAAAATTAATATTTTTTTTACATCACACATTTATTTTTTCTCTATATCTGACGAAATTGTACTTAAGTTTCTACAAGAAGACAATATTAAATTACATTGAGATGAAGGAAATTTGGGAGAAATAATACAGTTGTAAACAAGTTATTTGGCGAATAAGAATAATCCAGTAACTAGTTGCTTCTTAAGATATCTTATAGTTTTGTGTGTTTGTATAGTTTCATAGTAACTTCTTTTCTGTCTAAAAGTTTGGAACCCTCTAGTTAAAACCAATGTATTTATTTTGTGGGAATGTAGCAAAATTGTAAGTAACTATAACCAATAACGACTTAGCTACAACTACAATTTTTATTAAAATCTCTGCACAAACTGAACACATTGCCTGTAAAGTTTTTATGATTTGAATCTTATAAAGTCGAGCCTTTATATTTTTCTCTATTTACTTTAAACTTGGAATGAAAATCCATAAAAGTAGGAACAAGCACACGAGTATTGAAAGATATTAGCTACAGTTTTTAACCTAATTTAAGACAAAGAGAGAAAAGCGAAAAAAATGTCGAAAGTTGCTTAGATTAAGATTGAAAAGAATGTGAACGTTAATAAATGCCATTCTTAAGAGTTAGCTTTCAATGCTATCACAGTTTTAGAAAGTTCTAGCGATGGATATCAAATGCATTAAGCGACTTAACCAAACGGAAAAAAGTAGTAAAATATCAGTCTTTTCTGATAAAAAAAATAGTCGAGTTTTAGAATAATAAATGAAATTATATAATTCCTTCTAGAAAAGCTTGTCCTTTTGAAGAAATCTTAATCTTGATCTGACTGGTGGTTTAGAATTTTACTTTAACAAGCGATTTTCATTTCTCCCACTGCCTCAAAAAAACTCTTGAACCAGACATAGTAATTATATACACTATCCTGAGTGCAAAATTCATATTTTATATCAAGGTAAATTAAAATGTCATTTAAGAAACTGAAGTAATTATAAAAAATATATATTTAATCAAATAGCCTTGATGCTCTGGCCTTTCAGAGTCTTTTTTCACAACTTTGACAACTTGGGACGAGTGTTTTGATAAAAAGATATAAAAACCAATTGAAGACAATGGAGGAAATCATCCTTCAATCCCGATAGAGAAATTCAAACTCATCTAGGGAACACAAAACTGAATGTAAAATGTAATTTGGATTTGATATAATAATAGTAAATCCAGAGCTTTCTTTGAGATCTGAATGAAAAAGAAATGAAATATTTCTCGAAAGGAAAATGGTGTCTGCACGTTTTAAAATGTGTAGTTTTATTCTCCTTTTTGGTCAGTTGCGAGAGAATAGAAAGTTCTTGCGTCAGATGAACGAGAGAAGTGTACGCACGAGTTTCGTGAAACAGTTGCTAAATAAATCAAGTTTGCAACGTCGAAGGTAGATATTTCTTGCTAAAAGCACCACAATCAAAAATCCCTTCTAAGCACACAAGTGCATACGCTATTTTAAATTTATTTCAAAAAATTCTTTTAAACGGAAATATTGAGGAAGCCGGTGAACTTTAAATTTGCGTAGAAAAAAAACGTAAGAGGTTTTCTAAAATTCTTTGGGCATATACTTTAAAATATAAAAGCAGTAGTTTTAAATATTTTTAATTCAAAATCGTCCCCATTTTAAAACAATGCCTCATTTTCAAAGAATTGGGAACTTTTCTTACCCTTAGATTAGACGTACCAAAAGAGGAAGGTAATTTCCTATTTTACGAAAAGTGAATGACAGGGAAAATTTTATTTTGGCATCAATCAAAAGTGTAACAATTACAAAATGCACGTGTAACAGTGCAATGCTTTCAAATTTGTATGCCTTCGCTGTTTCTCACACTAACGAAACTGGGGATTTTCTTACTTTTCATTCAGTAATTAAGTTCACCTGATAGATCAATAGATTTTACCACCGAAAGTAGAAAATAGCAAAAGGGACTAATAATCCCGGTCACAATCAGGACAAATCACTTCAGAATAAACTAATGCTTAATACATGCACCAAAAATGTGTCCTACTATTTCAAAGGTGTCTTTTCTTCATTTAAAAAACCCCTTGGATCTTAAAACGACATTACCAACAAGCTAAAAACTATGAGACATTACCAACAGTAGTAATAAACAAAGGCATGTGGTTATATCGAATTTTAAAAAAGATGGACGTCCTAAAAATCCAAGACAATACACTCATACACCCTACCCAGCCATAGGAATTCCGACCCGATGTCGGGCAATGCTGTCACCTGTCATTCAACTAACCAGTCCAAGTTGTCCACTTATCTACCTGCACGTCTCGGTACCTACCGGTAAACCGCTGCCCCAAGAGATAGGAGCAAAAAGCTTTCGGCAATCGGGCCCATTGGAGCCAATAAAATGATAGTGAGACGCCGGTCACGGGAGAGTACACATTCCAACATGCAAATAAATGGCTTATTGAGAATGTTGAATACGGTTGGAACAATAAGACTTGAAAAATTTTGATCTATTTATGGAAGACAAGGCTGTTTGTTTTAGGTTACGTAATAAGATCAGATCTACCCCATTGACAAACGTGATACAATGATCAAGGTCTTTATGAAAGGATGCTAATGATGGGTTATAAGGTGCTATGAAAATTATTGAACATCGTAAGAGGGAAATAGAGACAATTGTGTGGAAATAAAAGCACGCCAAATGGTTAAAATGACGGGATCTCGCTTTGAATGTTTAATATACCAAAGCCTTGATTTGCTAACCCATCAGAGGAGTTATTCCTAAATAATTTTAATATTGAATATGTTTAATATAAAAATGTTTGATAATTTTAGATTGGAGTATATTCCTTGTTTCGGTTCTTGGGTAATATTTTCAAATAAATTTTTAGTTCTACCTAACAAAAATTGTAATTCAATAAATAACGAAAAATCTTGAGGTACAAATAACTTTTCCCATGCCTTAAATCAAGAGGTACTCATAAGAGAATTCAGCAGAGTTTTGTATGGAGTAAAATATTATTTATTTAAACTATGAATTAAATAAACATTTTAATAAATAGATCGTTCAGGAATTGAAAGATAATCATGGGGAAACTCCAATCAAATGTAGGAAAATCGAGCACGTCACATAATGAATTTCAACAAACACAAACTCCTCTAAAGGAAGATTCATCGGAAATAACGCCCTTCCTATTTGAAAATGAAGAAAAAGCTCCCTATGTGGTGTTGAATTCATCGAAATTGACGTCTAGTTAAGTTACTATGGCTTAAGAAATCGGAGGATACAGATATCGCAATAGAAAGAGTGGGTCATCTTGGCACCATACCAACACGGTAAGATCAAAGACGCCGGACGTATCATGCCAAAAGGATTAAAACTGTATCACCCACTGTGTCAGATATACTTAGATTGCATTAAATGTGATTTCAATATGCGTCAGCAATCCTCAATACCAGGAATTTAATGTTACTATCAATACGTGAAACAATGTTTTGTCGCAGGGCTGTTTATAAGTATGAATGAAAACAATGGCTAATGGAGGAACTCCGATTGGCTAAGGTAAGAAATGGAAATTGTTTTGGACCAATTACTTTATTTAGAAAGTGAAGGTTAGAAGATGATCATTTTACTCTCGAACCGGTTTTGAACAAACGAAAGTGAAATATAAGCGGTTCAAACCGGAAAGTTTATCTTATTTAGAATAAATAACACAGATTGTGTTTTCTGTTTTGTTTGAACGACTTTAGAAATACTGTTAATTCATAATGCATTTTAATGACTGGAATGTATAATATGAATGTTTAAAATATATACATTTATACTACAATAGTAATTTGGAACAGCAGCAGTAAGAAATTTTAAAATTGATAGCTGAAAATTTCACCTCCTTAAACCACATTCTTTAAGCGAGACTCAAGGGCTTCCATCAACTTCTTTCTAAAGGTTTATATGTTCGATTAAAGCAGTGTTTCCCAACCTTATTCGGTCCATGCCCCACCAAAGCTTTTCTAAATTTTCCATGCCCCCCCCCGGTCTCAGTGGCATATATAGAAATATATTTTGAGAGGGAACCAAACTTA
The DNA here is from genome assembly GCA_024610705.1 of Tetragnatha versicolor. Classification (NCBI taxonomy): domain Eukaryota; kingdom Metazoa; phylum Arthropoda; class Arachnida; order Araneae; family Tetragnathidae; genus Tetragnatha; species Tetragnatha versicolor. Next base: position 46,070,174 of record JANDEH010000008.1, read on the forward strand.
TTTCTTAGCCCCTCCCTCCTATGTATATTTAATAAGTCTAATGAAACTTTTCAGAACATTTTTAGGTAAAATTTGCATGCTTAAGAACTAAATCAAGTTATGAGTAATTAAGTTCTAAGTACTAAGGGGGGTCAGTGGGTCCTCCCCCAGCAAATTTTTGGAAATTTGACTCTAGGAAGCAAGTTTTTAACTAGTTTGGTATCCCTAGTTGGGAAATTTTGGATATATATTTTTAGGTAAGATTTGCATTTTGATGAACCTAATGTAAAAAAGTTTCAAATATAAGCGTTCTAAAAACAAAGAAATCTTGGGTCATCCCCCAGAAACGGTTTGGAAATTAGACTCTAAAAACAGGGTTTCAACTTGATTTTGATACATACTGGTCCAGATTTCAGACATACATTCTCTGATAGGATAATCAGATTTTGATTTGACTTCTTTTAAAAAAGTTTTTTTTTTCAATTTTCCATCTGGATCCTTCCCACGTGGGGGGTAATTTGGTTGAAAATTTTCAAATTGCCCCCCTAGAAAATGATATTGCCCCCCGGTGGGGCGTGCGCCCCACGTTGGGAAACACTGGATTAAAGTATTAAATCACATTTTCTGTCCTATTCTAACTGAAGATTAAAATGTTCCAATAACTGCTTATCTTAGTACAGTTTTAGAGATGAGTAAAGCCAACATAGTATAACTTTAAGAAAACTCTTCATCATTTCATGTACATTTTTTAGTATACAGGGTGTCCCATAAATAATGGGTCACACTTCTAGGGTGGATAGTAGACACCTAGACGAGTCAGAATCACATAGGATTTGGGGGGCCCAGACCAAATCCCAGGGAGTTAAAAATGGAGCGACACCCCAAAAAAGTTATTGAAAAATTCAATTAGTAGAAGAACTACTATTGGTAAAAATTTAATTATAGTCTCAAAAACTGTGGTTTAATATGATCTTTAAAATTATCTCAAAAGTCTTCACTTTAAAATTTGTTTTATTATGAAAAAAATTTAAAAAACACAAAAAAAATGAAAATTTTGCCAAAACCTCATTTTGTATTTAGAAATCCTTTCTCTTGATTTTATAATCTGAAAGATCATAGTGGTAAACCCTTAAGTCCAAAGTTTCACGTAAAAACCATCAATATTAAACGCTTGAGATCCTGTTAAAGTTCGTTTTTTGTTTGCGCAAACGGGTTTCCTATAGCCGTTTCCAAAACGACAGTTGGCGGAAGCAAAAAACGGACTTAAATCATGCTTTAACAGGCTCTCAAGCATTTAATATTGATGGTTTTTACGTGAAACTTTGGACTTAAGGATTTTCAACTATGATCTTTCAGATTATTAAATCAAAAGAAAGGATTTCGAAATACAAACTGAGGTTTAGGCAGAATTTTCACATTTTTTTGTGGTTTTTAACTTTTTTCATAATAAAACAAATTTTAAAGTGAAGGCTTTTGAGATAATTTTAAAGATCATATTAAACCACAATTTTTGAGACCATAATTAAATTTTTACCAATAGTAGTTCTTCTACAAATTGAGTTTTTCAATAATTTTTTTGGGGTGTCGCTCCATTTTTAACTCCCTGGGATTTGGTCTGGGACCCCTAAATCCTATGTGATTCTGACTCGTCTAGGTGTCTACTATCCCCCCTAGAAGTGTGACCCATTATTTATGGGACACCCTGTAGAATTCGCCATTTGTAGATAATAAAGTCAATAAATACTATAATGATATGATCTAAAGATCAAGAAATTTTTTTGTATTCCCAAAAATTAAATCGTTCTAGTGTAGGGCGGTTTAAAGTCAATGAAAGGATTTTGCATAAATATCAGTAAGAAAACCTAATTATAAGGAGTATAAGTGATTTTGAAAATTACTTTTATGGTGGACAAGAGTTGACAAGTATGAAATATCTAAGTCTTTTTCGGTACAGAAAATATATTCCATACTATTGCATCATTTTTCCTTTATCCCTAGCTATTTTCTAAACAAATATGTAGATACATTTTTGGAAATTCGTCTTGCATTGTCAATTTGTCAGTATTTATGAACGTGAAAAATCTGACCATTAAGAAATTTTTCAGACACGTCCTAAACAAAACTTTTGGCGCTCGCTTATTTCCTATATTTTCGCTATGATCCCTAGGACTTGTAAAGAAAGCAACACTTTGTCATTTCCCCAACACACACAAACCAACTCAAAACAAAACGATCCTGTGTTATTTCTAAAAGGGGGAGAGAGAACACAACAAACGATTTTATCCGCCTCCAGCGGAACCCTGGGCAGCAACAGCCACGAAAATTCCCCCTCCATATAAAATACTCCGTTACGTCACACACAATTCGAACCCAAACAAAAGGAACTATAAAAAAAAGGGAATCCCAACAGAATGTGGAAACGCTCTCTTCCGAGTTCCACAAACGTTCTCCTAGAAACACGTGATGTGGACACGTGACGTCTTTGGAGAGGAGATCTTTCGATTGACGTAATATCGCGTTAACCTGGGCTTAAGTATTAACTAATAAGGTGGTAAAAAACTAGACGGGCCGCTTCTCGAAAAAAAATTCTCAAACATCATTAGGAATGCCAATTTGCTAGCGGATGGTCATTAGGAGTTTAATTATTTCTTTGTTTCGTGCTTTTTCGATGGAGCGTAACGCGTCTATCGAGGAATTAAATAGTTCGAAAGTATGAAAAATAAAAAGAATTAATCCCTTCGCGGATGGAATATAGTGTTAACCGTTTCTTTTTTTCTACGATTGTCTTCTTGGTTGGTACGAAATAAATTGAGCCTTTTTGATGTTACTTATTTTCGCAGAGAATTGATAGGTAATTCATTCATTGACCTAATACCAATTCAATACCTTTTAGTTTTAGCATAAATCGGCTTTAATTTTTCTTCTATATAAAGTGGAACGAACTTAATGTAATTTAAATTGCAGCGAATGTATATAGGAAATATTTAGTAAGGTTTGTGAGGAAAAAATATATAGGACTAGGGGCCTTATCTAATTCCTTTAATGTTTTTTTATTAATAAGGGCCTTATTAATAAAAAAACATTAAAGGAATTAGATAATAAGATTGTTTCATTTATCTCTTAAATTCATAGTATATTTATTAATATGTTTCACAATATTTTTCCTGAAAAACTAACCTCAAACTTTTTTCATCAGCGCAATGGTTTTAATATCATTAAATCTTCTTTTAATTTTTAAAACAACATTTCCAAGTGATAGTTAAAAATTTGATGACAAAAAAGTCAATCATTTCCTTTCTACCTTTTTCACTTTCCTTTTCTACCTGATTCTGATAAATATATGAATTTAGTTAGAAACAGGTCAACTTCAGACATTAGGTTTGCAAAAAGCTTTTTAATATCATGACGAATTCCAAGAAAACTATCAGGAAAAGTTATTTATTTACTACAAAAGAGTAAGATATATTTATAGAAACATTAATTACGCTGAAGGAAATAAAAATTGTGAGAGAAAACTACACAAAAGAACAAAGGTTATTGATTTGGACTACGTGTTCCTGTGATTAAACATTTAAGAGGCCATTGAGGTAAGAACAGTATAAAAGTGCATCATCTTAAGACGCTTTTTTTGGATAAATGTAATCAAGGAAAACATAGGAAAAAAGAGAGATTCAAGAGATTTACTACAACAATGCAAGAGATCTTGGATAAGTGAAATGATTCATCTTTTAATATCAGATGCATCATCTGGAATCCACATAAAGTTAGAAAATATCAAAAATTATGAAATTTAGGTTTTTTTTGTTTGTTTTGTTAAGCAGTCTTTTTTAAACTCAATTTTTCTTTAATAAAACAATAAAATGACCTTAATATTTCAGTAATAAAATTTTGTATCACAAAGAAAAAGGATTCGTCAAAGAAGAAATAATTTCTATAAAATAATTTGATCATTATTTTTTTACTTCAAAATACACTCAAAATTTTAAAGAAGGTATTTAATCTCTCTATTCTAAAAAAAAGTTTTTGGTGAACGGTTTCCAGAGAAAGGCTTTTTAATTACTGAACCGAATGACACATATATGGTATCAAAATGTCCGGATTCTTTCCGGATTTCCGAGTAAGCCCTTCGATTTTTCAAAAAAATTCTCAATTTTAAAATATTTCCATTTTTTTAGATAACGGATAAGGTCGCAGTTATAAAGCAAGTACTGTCAATCAAATTATTATGCATCCAATCACAACGTCCGATTGATGCTTTATTTTAAGATGAAACATGTTTTTTCACCTTTTAAAAAAAGTACTTTCTTGATGAAATATCACTCAAAGACTGATAAAAACATATTCTAAAAACTTACATGAACGCCATTTTATGCTAAAATTTCACACTTTTTGTCCAATATTTATAATTTTTATTCTGATTTTATCGAAATTAATTGTAAACATAGTGATGTTTTGTCTCTTATTGTTTTCAATTGCTTAAACGGTATTGTTTAACAAGTCTGGGTTAAAAAAAATATGAATGATAAACACTAGGCATATTATACTATCGAGTTACTCTAAAATAATATTTTTTGTTTGGTCCGAATATTGATAAACAATTAGAATTAGTTATTTTTATAATCATAGATTAAAAATAATTAAGATGAATTTTTTTAAAAACATTTCGTTTAAATTTTTGATAAGTTCGAGTTAATATATACTCAAACTTTTAAGGGAGATTTATTCATGGAGGGGATTTGAAGTATTTTTAATAAGTTGGTTGACGTTTTTTCTGTAAATTGTTTAATTGTTTTATAAAGTGTGTTAAGTTCAACGAGTTGGAATTTGTGGGAATTGCGAAGCAATTCCAAAAGGTCCTGCGTCAGCAGTTTACGGGGGTTGGCGAGCGATAGCGAGCAGGGGGCGGTAGCTCCCTAGTATCCAAAGAAAAAAATGTGTTGTAATATTACTAGTAAATTAAACGTTGTCAATTCCACAAAATTTATAAGAATAATTTTTCTCATATGTTGGTTTAATTTTGAATCTTATCTGAAAAAAAGTCTGTTGAGGCAAGTTGGTCCGCCAAACCATGTTCACATAAGATGCATCAATGGCAGAAATTTCGCCATTCACTGTAATTTGAATCAGAGCTACTTGAAACACTAACGAGTATTTCTACGAACTACATTCCTTAAAACTCATTGATAAGTCTTACAGATTGAGTCACGACTTGTTGTCAACTCGTAACATGTCACTAGCTTTTTGACACAGACAAATCTGTCCTTAGAAATAAAGTTGACTGAGAAGTCAGGGGGTCCTAAGGTGACATTTCAGGTCAGGCGTGCCCTCAAGGGGACACATAAGAGGCTTTTTGAGTAGGATTCTCCATGACATTTCATGTAGTCAAGAAAAAATATCTACCCCAATAATTGAATACTTAGGAGTAACATACCTTTTGGGATACAATGCAGAAAAACCAACTAAAGAATGTTATGAAGTTTTAAATATGTTTTGGTTATAAAATTGCGAAAAACTAGACGTACTGAGGAACATAACAATGGCTTAAAAACTGAAAATCTTTTACATTATATTCTCAATTTTCACGAAAAAAAAACCCTACGAAAATGAAAATTAATGCTATTGCTGTGCTTAAAAATTGAGATTGAACAACATAAAAAAAGGAATAAATCGTTTAGGATTACTAGCGCAATTAAAAAAATAACGGGATGGATAAGAGTCAGTCTTTGAATAACAAAACTATTCGGACTTGAAAGCATCTAAGTTTCCCCAAGGAGAATTATTAGGTTTTATGTAAACAACCCCCTCTGTGTTGATCTCTTCAGATAATAAATCACGTTCAAAGCCATTAATTCTCAGCTAGGCTCATTTCAAAATCAACAGAATAACGGCACTGGGTTTTTATGGGGCCCCAAAAAAATACCACAGGTAAACCAAATCCCTGCCAATAGGCATCCTCAACTCTAGTTTGGGGCTGCCAGAAAAAATGGCATCCCATAATTGCTTTAACGCCGACAACTTACTACATTGGGGTAAAAGCTGAAACACTACACGATTTAATATTTTTGGTAGCATAGTTTATTTATAATACTAGGGATTTTGTTTTTCAGAAATCGAAAGCAGGTTTCAGCAAATATTTATAAAAGTACTCTAAAACCTCAAAGTAGTAATAGGTTTGGGGGAATTTCACAGCATTTTTCCATATTGTGATATTAATTCAAAAAATATTCAACCTTTTGTAATAGTGATTGATATTAAAACAAAATCTGTTAAAAGACATTGGCAAAGAAAAATGTCTTTTTTAAAGTTTCATTACATAACATTAGGAGATAAAAATCGCATATTATTATCCTGTACAAGTTGTAACAAACTGTGAAATGCCCCTTTCCTTGTCCGAACTTGGACTTTCCTTGGACAATTCCCATATTTTTCTTTCATTGTTTTGATGGAGATGGTTGAAAAAAATGTTTTTCTTGAAATGAAAAACTTTTTGATTCTGATGCTTAATTATTTTTCTTAATTTAGTCTTTAAAAAGGGCGTGAAAACGGCTGCTCTATCACAAATAGTTGTGTGACGTTACTTGGTACAAAACTATAAACAAGAGTAAGATCGGCCAATACGAAACAAACGCCACAAAAAACAGCCTTTTTGAGGCGATTCTCAACGTTTGTATCAAATTCACGAACGTTTCGAGAGCAACTCAAATTTAGCTATTTTTATTTTTAATATCTAATTACATACTTTTAAAATGCTGAAACTTTTGTTTTTGAAATTTTTAATGCTGATTTTTTACAAAAATATGGTTTTTCTTTATTTTTTTAAAAAAAGGGAATTCTCCATTCAGATAGGTAGAAATAAGTTAATTCTTAAAACCTCGTTGAGGTGGAAAACGTAGATAAAATTATTAATGTAAGAAGATAAGGAAGACAACATAAATTGCATTTGCTCGGAATGAAGTCGCAAAAAAGGGCGATTAAGCGCATATTACGGTAACATTTCCAGACAGTTCAGGGGGCCGGGGCCCCCAAACCTCTGCTCCCCCTCCCTCTTTCAGAACAAAGACTGATGGACAGACAGGCTGCAGATAACAATATTTTTGAGTAATAGCTAGCGGCGACTACTGGAGAACAGAATGACCTTCCCAAGGCTAAATAGCGGAGGCCCAGTGGAAAGACGGGCAAGAAAAACGATCTGCTAGTTTCGTAAAATAAGCTCTCTTCTTTCCCTTTACCTTCATCACTAGAGATGAATCGGGTTAGAGCTCAAGTCTACTTCCTGCAGATTTCTATTTCTATTGCGAAATCGGTTTCATCAAGGGGAAGTTTCTCCAAAATGGTTTACCCACGTTTTACGTTAATGTTAGGGTTTATTTAAAGCAGGGGTCTATAATGTTTTAAGCCCGGGGCCATCGCGCTCTTACATTTAATTTGCTTATATTTAGTAGAATTTTATTCTAACTATTTGCAATAAAAATACTTAAGTTTATATCTAAACAAAATAAAATTTTGCAAATCAGTATCTGGCAGGGTTGGCAAGTTTCTTCCGAAGTGGAAAAAACCGCGGAAAAAACCACGGAAAAAACCGTCCGGAAGAAATAGGTTTCTTCCATGTGGAAGAAACTGGAAGAAACCTCTTTTTTTAAAGAATTAGCTTTAAATTTTCAGGTTTTATAAATATTTGTCTCACAAACACTCTTATATTTACATAAAAACTTCCAAAATGTCATTAATTATATGCACCTATTAGTTAATGATTAAATTAGTAAATGTAGGTTTCTTCCAAACTATGAAAAAAATGCTATTAAATAATTTGAAAAAAAAAACCCTTTAATAAACAATATTTACTTTGTAGTCTAAAATGGAATGGTAGTAAAAAATGGAAGGATGAACTTTTTAGAGAAATCTGAAAACTTTTAAGGAAATTTCATTTTTTAATTAAATTAGTAAATCATGTATTCCAAGTAATCAGCAACAGCTTGGCCCCCCAAGGTGTCCCACCTAAATCCACACATGAAAGATCACCTCTAAAAGAAATAATTTAATTAACCGGAATTAAAAGTTAAATGTACATTTTTAAAAAATTAATTACTGTAATTATAATTAAATTACATTTATGAGTTTTTAAAATTATGGTTTGATTTATTCAGTCAACAGATTTAAAATTAAATTTAACTAAGAGGAATTAAAAGTTAAATATATATCTATAATTTTCAAAAATTAATTACTCTAATTAATTAAATTATATTTATGAGTTCTTTAAATTATGGTTTGATTTATTCAGTTAACAGATTTAAAATACTAATAAAAAACTAACTGGAATTAAAAGTTAAATATGTTATTTTTAGAAAATTAATTACTCTAATTAAATTTAATTATTTGTAATTAAATTACATTTATGAGTTTTTTAAACTGTGGTTTAATTTATTCAGTTAACACAACAGATTTAAAATTTAAATTTAACTAACCGGAATTAAAAGTCAAATATAAAATTTTTTAAAATTTAATTACTATAAATAAATTTAACTATAATTAAATTACATTTAAGAGTTTTTAAAATTATGGTTTGATTTATTCATTTAACAGATTTAAAAATTGGGTGCTTCTGTAAAGCTTTTTGTTAGTTTCTTCCATTTCTTCCGGTTTTTTCCAGTTTCTTCCGGTTTTTTCCAGTTTCTTCCACTGTCCTGGAAGAAACTAGTTTCTTCCGGAAGAAACCCAACCCTGGTATCTGGACAATATTCCAAAGTTAAATTTTTTATCCACTTTAAAATGTAACTATCATTTTCTAAAATGATTAAAAAATTATTCTATTCTTATAATTCTGAATATAACCCCTTCTGATACCCCCTTTGCTATGTCCAATGGAGATTTGGTGTTTCCCTACCTAAAAATCTCCTATTTTCATCTTATAAATAATTTAAATTATTGATATCTCAATCAATGGATAAAGGGGGGGCGGTGAAAATTTTGAAGTGTTGATTCCCCCCTCGGTAAATTTTTGAATTTTAGCACGTAAAAAATTAATTTTAAGCTATTTTTATGGATTTTTTGAATGATTTTTATGCAAAAAAAATGTAAAACTAGTCAACTACCCCTTTTATTATAATGGCCCCCATTTTCTATCAATTCAGCACCGCCTCCTTAGAATTGCTTCCCTCTGATAGGCGGTAATGTCCATTTTGGGAACCACTGGCATAGTGGTATCCATATGTTTCCTTCGCTTTTCTCTATTTCCAAAAGATAAAAGATCTAAGCATTATCAGATATCTTCTTAAAATAATGAAAAAATTCCGTTCTTCTTTCCTATATATAATTAAATATCATAATATTGAACATATTTTTTAAATATCTTTCTAATTATTTATTTTAATCAAACAACTAAACACAGCGTATTTTTAAAAAACATACATAGTTTGAATACATATCATTGTTTGAGTCATATCAGTAAAAAGTTTCTTTAAAAGCTATCTAAGAAATTTGTGTAAATAAGATTGTCAAGATCCGATTAGCGCGATTTCGACTGCTTATTCTTAAGATAAAGACAGTTACCAAGAAAAAATACACAAACTAAGCTTCCGACAGAATTTTCCAGAATTAAACATCCGTTAAAATTTGATTAATTTTTTATGGCCCTAAAAACATTTACTCTATATCATATGTTCCCAGAGAAGTGATTAAGGATTTTATTAGATTCTTCTATACCCAAATTTAAAACTAAAAAATACTCCTCTTATAATTTTCCCTTTCCAAAAACCCAAAAAGAGATGTGCGGAAATATAAAATTTATAATTTTCCAGGTGTTTTGTATGATTTTCCAGGTTTTACTTAAATTCCCTGACTTTTCCAGGTATTCCCTGACCCGTGGGAACCCTGAAATAGTTCAGTAATTTTATTATTTATAATACACGGTACAAATTCATTTATCAACAAATTCACATTGACTCACAAGTCTACAATAATATAATTAGATTTCAAATTCTCACACAGGTATAGCCAGGGCTCGATTTCAGCCGGAACGGCGTTCCGGAACCTCTTTTTCGGAAAAAAAATTATACGTATTCTATCTTAGGGATCTCCTAACTACGGCCCGAGAGACCCATTCATCAGGCCAGTGGATACCTTTCTATGTACGAGAAAAGTCCTTAAATTAATTAAAACTCTGTTTTTACTGTCAAATTTCCAAAATTTTTCTGGGGGAGAACCCCCAGGCCCCCCTTTCTGTACTTAGAGCTCAACTTATCACATTTATTTTCAGATTAAGTTCAGAACAGTAAGAATCCTACCAAAAAAATGTACAAATGGCATAGTTCAAATAAAAAAACATTTTTAATGCATTTTTATCTTTTTTTGCTAATAACAATATTTGTGGTTTAATTGTAAGGTTGTTACAAACTACCCACAACCCGCTCCTGGAGTTGATTCTTTTCTATTTGAACCAGATTTGCCAGATCGCTGGGCAAATTTGCAAAGAAAATTTGCGACATCTTAAATTCTACCATTTAAGGTCTTTAACTACGCATTATATTCTTTAAATTGGCAAAATATACAACACTAATGGTTCTATGATGATAAGCCGTCTCACCTCCTACAAGAGGCACCCTGTTGGAAAAAAGTATAACCCACTGTAAAAAAAGTGTAAAGGTTTGTCGTCTTAACAATTAATAATTAAGTTAAAACACTCTTCCTAATCTAGTACAACACATTTGAATTTATTTTAGAAATTTAAATTCGAAAATAAAAGCTTAAGTTTAGGTATTAAAAAGTATTCGCTTTTTCAGTTTTATTACCAGTAATTTTACCGATCCGGTACCTCGTTTTTTAGAAATCGAGCCCTGGGTATAGCTATCTCGAAAAAGTGTAATGCCCGTAATGTAGCAAATCCATCTTCTCACGGCGTTAATGTAAAATAAATTTTTCTCACATTGAAAATTATTTATTTTTCTCTCTCGCATATTTTTTAAAATACAAAACTTTTCTCGTGAACCATCGGTTGTTTGACGTAAAATTTACTGAGAAGCAGACATCTTTAAAATTTGTGTAGGTACTATATCTGTGTTAAATGAGTCAACTCAGCTTGTCACATTGATTTATAAACTTAGGAACGATTCTTTTCGTAATATGTATTGCATGACCATTCATACAGCACCGTTACATTGATGGAGAGTCAAATTTTAACGAAAGGGTTTTTTTGTTTTGTGTGTTTTATAAAGTTCGGGAGTATTTTTCCCTAAAACCAAGGGTGAATCCAGGGGGAGGGCCTATAGGGCTGCAGCCCCCTAGAATTGTAAAAGTTCTTCCAATTATTGTACTTTTTTAATAATGATTTTTTTAAACGAATAGTAATAAAGAGAGTTTATGATTACACTTTGAGAAAAATCCTTTAAAATAAAGAACGTCATGCTAATATAAAACCTTAAGGGGGATCGAATGTTTACAACTGGGAGTAGGAGCAACGGGTGGCCGTGGGGATGGTTTGTTGACAAGAGGGGGAGTCGTTTTGAGCTTCTTTTTCAGGTGAAACACGGGCACCAACAAATCGGTTGGGTGTCAAAGTAAATAAATTCCCCAGGGGGATATATATACACTTACAAAAAGAGCACTTTAGGGAGTTAAAGAAAAAGTGGGTTGTGAAATAATGTAATTATACATTTTAAAGAACGCCGTACTACGGTTAAAAAAGATTAAAAGCTTTTATGATTAGTCCTAAGATTATTTGATTATTATTCTTACACAGTTATCCCGAGTTAAATATAATTCAGTTTTTTTTCACCCAATGACTCAGGTCAATATGAATTCTAATGACTTAATCCAATTTACCTTTTATTTTTGAAACATTACTTTTTCCTCGAAGCTTTTATGCCCGTTTTAAGATAAAATTAATATCTTTCGAAGCTTATCGTTTTATCTCGAAAGTAATTTCATGAAATACTGAAAAATTCTTTGAAATAAACTACAATGTTGGACATCGTACTCATACCCAATAGAGGGTTATACCTTCAAAAGTGTGACAAATGAGCTTAGTCACAGCTTAAAACAGTCATGTTACACTTTTCTAACGAGAAAAATTAAATATTTTCTCCCAATTTTTTTTACTTGCTTTGCAACATTTTTCTAGCACGCAATTGATGGTATTAGAGAAAATAACTATTTTTTAAAAGAGCAGATAGTCTAATATTCAATACTTTTAAAGTAAATAAAAAAATGCACGCAAGCATTTTTTATTTCAGTTTTTGTCAGACAAAATCCCTTTCGATCAAAAAAAAATACAGCTAGCTTTTGCACTGGCAAAGAGGAAAAAAGTCCTCTAGGTCAACAAAAAAGTGACCCGTGAACTGCTCTCTATGGGTTCTGTGTAAATGTTATTGTATTCAGATTAGAGCCACTGATTGGAAAACAAACAGAAGTATCTAAATGAAAACACAAAGAAATTTTACCCAGGTGTTTTAAACAGGAAAAATAGAATTTGGGGTTAATTTATTGCGCTAGTATTACGTTTATCTTTCATTCACCTTAAGGGGTCATCCATAAATTACGTGAGGTCAAAAAGGGGGGGAGGGGTTTGGAAAAATCTCACCAAATCTCACCAAGGGGGGAGGGGGGTCTATTGAAATCTCACGTCAACTTTTTAGGTTAGAAATTATACGATTTTCTTTCGTTTTTAAGTATGAGAAAGGAATATATAAGAAGGAAGGAGAAAAATAATTTTTAAATAATCTCACGTGGGGGGGAGGAGGGGGGTCCAGCAAAATCTCACTAAATCTCACCAAGGGGGGAGGGGGGTCTATTGAAATCTCACGTCAACTTTTTAGGTTAGAAATTATACGATTTTCTTTCGTTTTTAAGTATGAGAAAGGAATATATAAGAAGGAAGGAGAAAAATTATTTTTAAATAATCTCACGTGGGGGGGAGGAGGGGGGTCCAGCAAAATCTCACTAAATCTCACCAAGGGGGGAGGGGGGTTTCCAGAATTTGGAAAAAACACCTCACGTAATTTATGGATGACCCCTAAGGAAGAGAGGTTCATATTCGTTTTTAGTTCTATAGTCCCCATTTTATAAAATAAATATAAGGAATGTTAGTTTTTAGTTTTCAATTTTTTAAGATGTTTAAATCGTTTTAACGTTAGAATGTTCAAAATTTCTAAACATTAGATGTTTTTCTAAAACTTAACTGATTACGGTTTTATATTTCTTCACAGAGAGTTAAAAATTTATTAATAAATATTTTTTAAAAATTATTAAGATATTAATAGGAAAAAATGAAGGTCTATAGACATTTCGAGAGATATAAATTTTATTTGGACTTTTTACTTAGGGAGTTTTTTTTAACTTTAAGTTTTTCATAATAATAATTTTAAATTATTTTCATCCTTACTAAATTTTTGAAATTTAATTTATTTGCACCATGTAAAGTTAGGGATTTAAATTAAATCTCAGAAAAGGGCTATTGAAAAGTAGTGTGCTAACTGCTAAACAAATTAATACAAATATTTTTCCTGGAAACGTTTGATTGGATTTAAATTGAGTTAAAATATGTTTTTTAATTGGTTATCATTAACATTTATTCCAAACTATTAAAAAAATGTAGCATAACTACTAGTTTACAATTGTTTTTTTAATTGAAACTTATTTTCCTATTTTCTCTTCATTGCTCTATCTTTTATCTTCCATTGGTGTTTTTATATCTCTATTTTAAACCCCTACTACCCCCCAAACAAATTACTATAACTACGCTAAAAAGTTCGCAATTTTGGAAAAATTCTTAATAAGGAAACACTAGCAAGGAGAACAATTTAAGATCTGAGGGTATTTTTTTCTCCTTAAATAAAATACCACTAAATCTAAAGTGGTACTATTCATCAGCAGTTTTATTTGGTGCAAAATAGAGTTTGGTTCTTGACTTGAGGTTATGGGCACTTAAAATTCCTTCTAACCCTTTAGAGTGTCAGCTCTCTACAACTACTGAGATGATGGAATGGGCATATTTGCAGGATTTCAGGTCTGCATTGTTTTTAAAAGGCTTTAAAATTATGTGAGTGAACTTGTTGTTAAAAGTTACATTTTTTTTAAAATTAATTTTAATATAATTATATAGTAAATAATAATATATAACTGTTACAAAATTATTTTATCTTTATTAAATTTTCAAAGGAATATTTTTAGACAAAATTTAATTTGTGAGTTCTACTCTAATCAACCAATGAATTTTGTAACACGGTAATAGAGATGGTCCATTTCCACAAATAGGAAATTCTGAAGGAGTAAGTGAGTTGAAGAAAAATATTTTAATTGATAATTTAGGAGTTTGAGAAAATAGACCAACCAAGTCAAGCATGTAGTTGCTTGCAGGGACATAAATAAGAGGGGGGTTCGCGGGGTCCGCCCCCCTAACGAAATTCGTACTAGTTGAAGCCACGTTTTTTAGGGTCGAATTTCCCAAAATATTTAGAACTTCTGCAAGAAATTTCCATTTTTTTATCAAAATACTAATCCTACATAAAAAAACTACATTGAACATAATAAATAAGCATTGGATGGCTTGGTAATAATTTTGGGTTCTTTCCCCAGTACATAAAACTAACTTTGGGCCGAGAATGACTAATTTTTTAGGGCACATTTCGACCCTTTACGAAATAAATTCTATGAATGCCACTGGTTGATTGGTGTGATATAAATTTCGTAACTTTTGGAAGCCGATATGTGTGTTCACCAATTACTAAAAGGGAAACGGGCAATATATTAGGGAAATTTTTAAAGGTAATATTACATTCTTAATCAAAAAATAAAATTGCGGATAGATAGTTTTGCAATCACTCCATTGGAATGTAGCTGAATGAGGAATAACACGATCAATTTAGAACCACATCAACAAGTGGTACGGTATGCACATAAAACCATGACAAATTAAAATGAAAACATTGCACACAGAGCTTGACAAGTAAAAAATGTATTTTAAGAAAATAAATTCGTGGGAATCTGGTAAAACAAGCAGTAGTTATTTTTATCTTCGACTGGTTATCTTGCGATAATAAAATTTTTCAAAGTTATGCTGAATTCACGGACAAGACAATGCAAGGGCACTACTAACGCTTCAGAAAAAATTAAATTTAAAAATTCCTCATAAATTACCTGCAATCAATTTCGTAATGGTCAGCGATAAATAAAATAAACAACCGTGCATCGCCACACCGTATCAGTAACCAAGTCTGGAAATTTCCACGGAAAAAGCTTCAATCGAGACATACCAGCAAAAAAAAAGATAGCTGGCATACACAGAATAAAAGGAAGTTATTGTTGTTTATTTATTTTTTACACGGACGCAACATGTTCGTCTGCCATGCCGTGTGCGAGCTGACGACACTCGGGAATATTTAGGTTACACAGAGAAAAGTTTGGCTTACCTCCGTTTTTCCTTGACGATTGGTTGAATCGCCCCCCCACCACACATGGCGAAGGTCCTACACATGGGGGGTGGAATAATCCAATGGTATTAAGGAATAATGATTTTTAATCCAATAAAAAACTGATCACAAGAAATCACGAATGTTCACGTGTCTCAGCACTATAGAAAAGACTGCTGATCAGCTTTGCTGTGGGAAAACGACCAATTATGACGTCGCTCGAAAACATTTTGGTGGCGCCATCTATGCGAATATCTGTGAGTGAAAGACGGTTGTCACAAATATTTTAACGACTGAGAAAGATATTTAATTCTTAGTTATAATTTTATTTGAATAAAATTACGTAATTATATTTAAAAAAAATTGCTCTTGATGTTTATTAGTTATTCATTTTTATTGTATTTAATTTTTTAAAATCGGATAGAGAACTTTATTACCCATCTAAATTTATCTCCATAAATTAAATTACACAACCTATGATTAGGTGTGATGTTTCCTCAAAATATTCTTTAAGTTGACGAAAAATACATAAATAATACATTAGATTAGTTTAACAATAGTTACTAGAATTTTAAAAATGAAACACAATCTTCATACAAATTTATTTATTCGATGAATTCATATTATTATTATTTCCCAAATACTTCACTATTGAAAAGATGAAAACTGAATATGAAACAAAGAAAAAGTATAGTGTATTTTAACTATAGAATGAAGTAATAACCTCAAGGAAACCTCGCACTCATAGAGTGGAATTTTAATTAAAGATTGTAAATAATATTTTAATCATCTTACTAAGAAATGAGGGTGTAAACATTATTCTAAGTTATTAATCATAAAAAAAATGACAAAATCTCTGAAAATTCACTTTCTAAATTCCTATTGCCAAGTCGTTCTATCTCCCCTTTTAAATTCAATATATTTATGTAGAAAGTATAATAGCATAATAGGCTCTAAATGACAATAATTAAAAAAATAATAAATAAGCTCTAAAAAAGGAGAAGAACACACAGAAAATAGAAAATTAATTCGTGGATTTACACAAATGCTCAAAACAATACTTCCTTTGCTTTTATCTGAACCCTATCTACACCTACTTATATTCACCCCATATTTCAAAGTCGAAATGGACAGCCAGAGAAAGTTTTCATACCGAACCAAAAAAATTATGTTTTCCTTCTTTTTCTCCCCCTCCTCCTCAGAATAGAAGATACTCCCTCCCAGGGGGACGACTGAAATCCGACAGTGACAGACGATCAGCGTTTGTATCAGAGTGGGGCTGTCGACTTTATCTGCTCACAGTCTCCCTCCCCCCAGAATGTTTACCGAATTCCATACACCCCCCTCTCCTAAGAATTCTATATTTTCGTTATAATAGATTACGCAGCTTTTGAGGGGGAGGCAGGTAGGTAATGGTAGTGATATCAGGTGCGCGGTAAAGATTATTTCTATCAATCTGGGATTAATTATGAAAGTGGGGGCTGAGGGCTATTTTAATGGTACAGAGTAAAAAGCTAACAGATATTCCAAACGGCCGTTTTTTTTTCTTTAGGTACTTAACCCTCTCGGCACCAGAACATTAAAAAAGTGAAAAAAAACCTTTTTTTTCTTCTTCTCAATACATCCAAAATGCCCCTATAATTTGTCTGGAAAATTTTTTTTTCTTGTGTGCACTCCTTCCTAGTTATTTTTATGAGGCCATATTGGCCATATTTTTTTCATTTCAACAGAAAATACTTGGTTTAGAACTTATTAAAAGACATGGTCATAATATTAGAAGATTACGAAATAAGAAAATATCTACCAACCTATAAAAAATGTTCTACAGAAGCTAGTATCTAGCTAGTATTTTCTCTTCACAAGCATCACAGCTTAAAATGTAAAGATTGGGGTATAAATCATCTTGCTGCCATTTAGGAACGAATTCAGAAACCATGTAGAAGTCTCATATGTGATCTACATGAATCAGTGAAGTCACTGATGAAAAGAAAATAAATTTGCGTGTTTACATCATACCAAAATTGAGCTCATAAGTAGGAGCCTCATATGAGGCCTAGGGTGGCGAGAGGGTTAATTTTGTTCAGCTCGCAGATTATAATTAATTTCCCTAGCAGCCAATCAGAAAAGGCGAAATGCGAAAGTGATTCCTGATTGGATACGGAACTTCTATCAAGCGGCGGCATTTTTATTTCATCGGTGCTGCTCTTTTCCCTCCACTTCCAATTTGGATTTGACAGCTTCAGTGGGCGAATGACAGAAACGTAGCAGGAGTGACGTGGAACTATAGGAGGCGGTCCGATGTACTTGAAGTTGTCTATGGGAAATCCCATGTTAAAAAGTTAAAAGGGATTATTAGAACAATGAGAAAGTATTCAGGAAATCTCTTGCTTTATTTGTGAATAATTATATTAAATTAATTATGTGGAGAGGTGTAGCAATACACACAACTGCTGTGCAGTTAAGGTCGGAACACACTGAGCGACTCGAATCGCGTGACCCATTAAAAAAAGTCGTTAGGATCCTTCTCGAGAGAGGGGAGAAAGCATGGAGTTGAGCCTCTCAGTTCCCTTCTCTTGATAAGGATCTTAACGACTTTTTTATGGGTCACGCGATTTGAGTCGCTCAGTGTGTTCCGACCCTTAAGGTAACGTTTCCGACCACCTCAAGATTTCTGTTTTAAAAATGAATATAAGACCGAAACTTTTCACATTTTGCACAAGCCAAAATAAAAAATTTCCTGTGTGCACAATTTTTTATTTTACAAATATTGCAAAGTAATCTTTTTGTAAAACAATTAGGCTAAGCACGCACTAGAGACTTTTGTCACGGCGACTGAGACAAAATTATCACCCTGGCTTTGCAAGAAGCTAAAGCGCGCGCATTAGGCGACGAGACTCATGGCCGATTGCCAAGAATCTAGCTATAGAAATGCATTGCTCTGGAGGGACCTAGTTTTATAAGTCGCTGTGACAGAAGTATCTAGTGCGCGCTTATTCTTGATGTGTAAAATCATTGGGTTTTTTAATGTTTTCCTTCATAACTTCTACAGATATCTAAAATTTCCAGAACTGCTGATTTTCAAATGTATGTTACGGGCAAAGTGATTAATTGGGCATTATTAATAATGCCCGGGCAATGTGAAAAATTCAACGAAATTTATGAATGAAATTTATCACTTTGCTCACTTCCACTCTGGGCGTTATTAATAGTGCCCAATTAATAACTTTGCCCGTAACATATATATGTGTACGAATTTTTTGAGTCACTCAAAAGGATGCAACAAATATGTTGTTATATGTTAAAACAACATATGTTTTTTTGTTATTGATTTTTATAAAGACGGCAATATCTTTTTATTTACCCTGTATTTTATGCATATAAAATTAGAACGTCAGTTACTGGAGCAGTGGTTTTTTACCTGCATTATCAGTCAATAATATAAACATTGGACCTTGGAGCTGTTTTTATAAATTTATTAGTTTGAAAAATGTTAAAAATATTGTTTGTGTTTTGAATGATATAAATACATTTAAAAAAGATTTGATACCAACAAATTTATTTTACATTGGCGCTCCACTATAAGTTTTTCAGAAACCCAGTATACCCATCTGCTGCTTGATTTCACATTCGCTCACCATAAGCAGTACACAAGCCTATAAAAATAATTTTATAAAGGAAATTAGATTAACTTTAAACATTGTGTGACAAAATAAATCAAGCAAGGAAGGATTAATAGGTTTCATACAATTCAGGTTCAGTATGCAGAAATCAAAAAGGTAATATGTTTGCGTACTATAAAAACTGGATTGGTCCATTAATTCTTAATCCCAAATGAACTAAAAAAAAATATTAACTCTAAGCTTTATTTATTATCAACACTAACACTAATATAATTGTGGCCAGTTATAATTTCTGTACTTTGAGAAAATATCTGTTTTTATTTTCTGTGAGATGTGAAACTCTTTGTGATTTTAATAAACTTGATAGTTTTGTGTTAGATTAGTTACAAGAGGCGGCCCTTATTAACAATCAATATATACTTATAACAAATTTTATAATTTTGAATGACATTGTAAAGTCACTTATTAAAAACACCTAGCAAAAAATTGAACTCTTTTTAACTTAACTAAATGATAGAAAAATTTTTGGTTCCTAATTGCTTTTAAAATTTAATCTCTTAGTGCTGACTTTAATAAATCGTAATTATCTTTGTGAAAAAATGCATGGAAAATGCGCGCTTTAAAGGCATACGGAAAATTTTCATCGAAAACAATAGGAAATTTAGTGTAAACTGACGAACTTTTTTTATAATGTAACCATTGGTTATCTAGTAAGCTAACATTTGATCTTAACAATTATGTAACATTAGTATACTCCTTGTAAATAGAATAGGCGGCTCGTCACCATGGCAACGCAATAGAAGTGCAATGGGAAAGGACTAGTAGTGAGCCACCGATTCAAATTGCACAGACTTATATTATTGTCATTAACAAATAAATTTATAGTAAAAACTGATAATTTACTCTGGCTTCTTGTAGTCTTTTTGCTTCCTCCAACGGGGGAGCTTCCTGTAAACAAACATTTAAAATTTCATCAACGATCAGAAAACAGCTGAATTCTGAGATAAATTTATTTGAAAATTTTATTTATTCTTGATTAAATAGAGTATGCAAAGTAATGATACGAACCTTTTTTTCTCGGGCAAATTTCTCCTCATAATAGTAGGCAACAGCCTGAAATTAAAAATAAAAATGACAAAAAATGTAAGTGTGAATAGAAATTAATTTATCCGAAATGGTCGGGAACAAGCTTCATCGGTAAATAGAAAACTCCTGTAAAAAGAGCACTTAAAATGGTTGGAAGGAGGTTAAGAAAATTTTACAACTTAATTTCAAATACGAAATGAACACGCATACAAAATAGCTAAATTTTATATTTTGAATTTCTACATTATATGAACATAAGGGTTCAATAGATGTCGGACGAATTAGATAATGCTATGTAAATGTGTTTAGGACAGTCACTTTAGATATTGACTTTTAAACACTAGTGCCTTCTGTTGTAAGCACAGTAAGAAAAAGCATATAAGTTAATATAATATCAGTTACAGTTAGTAGAATCTGTTTTTAATTTTGATATCATATTGGTGTCGTTACAAACAAAAATTTGAAAGGAAAAACCAGGAATTTAAAGAAAATTTCACTTAAAAAATACTGAATAATATGGCGGTCCTATCCCCTATCCTATGTCTTCCATGAGATCGATGCTGCGGATTTATTTACACTGCAAAGCTTTGTATACCAGAAAACAACATAAAATGATACCTTAAATTAGGTTATTGTGTCATCCGGGATATAGTATACAATTGACTTGTATAGTATAATTTATAATATAAAAAATTTACATTGACGTACTTCCTTTGCAGTTTGGAGTCCAGAACATCCAGCATCCAGAAGAGATTTTAAAGAAGATGTGTCATCCGGATAGTATTTAGAAAATATCTCTAAAACAGCATCTTTGTCCTGAAAGTGATTTTTTTACTTGCATTTTTAAATCTCAAATTGGAAGTATACTGAGTAAAATTATACTAATTTGTGGTTGTGGTCACCGTTAGTAGAAAATCGCACCAAGGGACAATTGATTAGTAGACGATTGACAATTGGTTAGACAATAGATGGTAAAATTACCATGAAACAATAATATTTACAAGGCTGTGTATATAGAAAAACCTTTGAATCACTAAAAAGACTTCCAATTATTATTATTATAATTATTATTATTATTATTATTATTATTATTATTATTATTATTATTATTATTATTATTATTATTATTATTATTATTATTATTATTATTATTATTATTATTATTATTATTATTATTATTATTATTATTATTATTATTATTATTATTATTATTATTATTATTATTATTATTATTATTATTATTATTATTATTATTATTATTATTATTATTATTATTATTATTATTATTATTATTATTATTTAAGAATCACAAAACCTTTTAACAACATAAAAATTTTTACAAACAATTTAAAAATTTAAATAATTTCTCTATTCAGCTTTATAAAATTTAAAATAGATAAAACTAAAAAATTAATGTTTGAAAATTATATTTCAGGAAAACGAAGTAATAATTATTTATGCATATTTAATTCTAGTTTCCTACAAGTTTTTTTTTTTCATGTATTTTTCTTGGAATGGTATAAACAATAAATGATACTACCGATTGAGCTAAAACTTCAAGGCAGCTAAGCATTCTATCTTTTCCATCTGAAATACACAATAGCGTTATTTTTCGGGGAACAAGAACATACTGATTAAATTAAACAATTTTTATTTCCGATTGTTGGCATATCTATGTTTGTTTAAATATCAACACACTCTTTTGGTAGATTAATGATATACCTACTACATTTGAATAAACACAGAATTGAAGAAACGCATGTTGTAAAAATAGTGATAAATAAACATAATAAATTAGTTACACTTTTTCAATCGATGAATGTAAGTTTTGGTATTTAATTATAATTATTTTCCTATAAACATAATCCCCATTCGGTTTAGTATTTTAAAATAGCGTGTTTTTTAATGTTCAATTTTTAAAAATTCATTTTGTTTAAAACCTCTAATCCATGATCGTTGTCCTTAGTCCCATCATCATCATCATCATTGTGGACCACTCACTTTTAAGAAGGAGTCGTATGTAAATGTAGACTTAAAAAATTCAGAGAAATTTTGAAACTACAATAAATAAAACTTCCAGCCTTATATTTTTCCTATAAAATAATTTTCTATTTTTAAATTTCTTTGCACCTTTCGTTTAATAGACAAGTAGGGGTGGATCCAGGTTTGACAACTGGGGGGGGCACCAGGATTTTTTTAAACATCATCAGCATTAGAAACTACGATGTTTTTGAAAATATTGAAGGATAATTTTATGGCCCTAAAGCTACACATTAAAGTATTTAAAAGCTTCAAAATTATGATATGATTTTTTTAGAAATTATCTTCAGATGTAATTTTATCCAATAAGCATATAGGGGAGAGTGCTGTACCTAAGGACGGTTGTACCTTCAGCCACCACATTTTAAAATTCGGGAAAAAATGAAAATTTGAATTTGTGGTTGAATTTGAATGTAAACAGATGCTATCTAGTTGCTAACGTGAAATCAGCTCTTTAAAATAATATTTATATTTAATATAATAAGTTTGCTGTTTTTAGGTGCTCAAAGTTTTTTTTTAGTGCATCACTACATTAATATTTTACTTCCCCTTAAATTATAATACGATAAAATGAGATATAAGGGGCGAACCCCCAAGATTTTGACTTTTTATTTTTGATATTAGAAATTGACAGACCTCAATTCTTTTATTTTTTATAGAACTTTAAGGTAAATTTGGGTATAGTGGACACTGTACTAAGGTACGTCGAACCGCACTTATTTCAGCGGACCAAATATTAATAGTGCGGAAAACATGCCTACCCATAACAGTAACTTGTGTGTGAAATTTTAGCCCCATCAAATAATATCTTCTGTTCTGTTTTTCGGCCTAAAGTTTTGACTTTTTACCAAAAATTTGCTATTTTGTAGTATTTCATACGGTTCTGTGGTCTTCTGATGCCCAGATTTTTTTCAGGAGGTGTGGTAGGGGTCTAGGGTGATTATTCCGTGAACCCCATCCTCATACCTCCCATTACCCCAACGAGAGCTGGGGTTTTGTGGGCGAGCGCGCTGCTCGTAATGTTGGCTTTCCCTCTAAACGCCAACCCTGCGGCCTCCTGTGTTGCCTGTTTTGTGCATTAGAATCTCACGTAAACCAATTATTTTCATCAAAGTGACCCAGAAACCACCACTGAGGGGTATCTATCCACCAGGTTCCATGTATTTATTATTTTTTGTAAATTTTTATTTTCTTTAATTCAAAACTTACAAACAATTATTTTTTTTACAATCTACGCTGTTACAAACTGAGAATTGCCATAAGGATGTCTATAGGGATGATACATTGAGTCAAAAATAGTGCTGTTATACAATCGGATTTCGTCTTAAAAAACCCTGAAAAATAGCCCTGAAAAACAAATAAGATAAATTTTGGCAGCTTTTTCATTTATTTAAGAGATGATTTGACGAAGTCGTTCCGAGCATAATCTCTGCCCAGTGGTATAAAGAAAAAACTCCCGAGAAGAATATTTATATTGCAAGAACAATTTGAGTAAATTTCATTGTTTTCTATTTCTGTAAAAGGTAACTTATCCTAATATCTTCCTTGATTACGCCCGTGGCACCACACACCTTGCTGGAGTACCTTTTTCTCCACTGTCGATGTGTGATGGTAATTTAAGGAACTCCCACTTCACACTGTCTTGTGTGATCACTGTCCCTGTGTCACTGCCTTCATGAATCAGCTTTTAAAACTGGTGGAACTGTAATCTGAGCATTTTCCCAGTCCATAGCGTGTAGCTTTAAAATTGTAAGTAAGAAAGAATTAACTTTTTGTCTAAGTTGTGAACACTTGCAACTAATTGCTTGTTCTCTTCTCGACAAAATTATTAAGAGTGTTTTCTCTAAAATATAATCCTTTAATCAGTCATCATGCTAAACAAGATGTTTTTGGTAATGCAAAAAAGAAATTTTTAATGCATTTGTCAAGAATTTCACGATACTGAAGAGGTAATATCTTGTACTTAAGACAGAATCAAAGAAATGCCGCAAACCGTCTTTAATGAATTTCTGAAGTATGATATTGAACCATAGTCGAACATTCACAGTAAGGAGTAAGTACATGGCATAAACGGGGTCGGACCCAGATCCCCCTTCGGCCTGTTGAGTTACACCTGTGTATCTAGGTAAAATAAAGTTTTTTAGAAATAGTAATAGATGAAAATAAGTTTATTTATTTTACCTCTTCTCTTATGCCAATCCACATGTAATGTAGATATCACTCTGAAATTACATCTGGTGTATGATCGTAAAGTACTCTACCTACTTCCAAAGTGCGCACTTTTCCGCTATTACCCGCTATGTTTTCGACGCATATACAAGGGGGACACAGCTACAGCTAAAGAGAGAAAATAATAACGTGTTTTAAATTTATCTCTGGTTTTCAGGGTTTTTCGGCCGTTCACAAATCACTTCTTAAAGTTTTCGGGGGGGTATGTATTTTTGTTATAATAAGAATATGATGAATAAAATAAATGAACGCTGCCTAAGACGAAATCCGATTGTATAACAGCACTATTTTAGACGCAGTACATCATCCCTACAGACATCCTTATGGCAATTCCCAGTTTGTAACAGCGTAGATTGTAAAAAATACTTGTTTGTAAGTTTTGAATTAAAGAAAATAAAAATTAACAAAAAATAATATATACATGGAACCTGATGGATAGATATCCCTCAGTGGTGGTTTCTGGGTCACTTTGATGGAAATAATTGGTTTACGTGAGATTCTGATGCACAAAACGGGCAACACAGGAGGCCGCAGGGTTGGCGTTTGGAGGGAAAGCCCACATTACGAGCAGCGCTCTCGCCCACAAAACCCCAGCTCTCGTTGGGGGAATGGGAGGTATGAGGATGGGGTTCACGGAATAATCACCCTAAACCCCTACCACACCTCCTGAAAAAAATCTGGGCATCAGAAGAACACAAAACCGTATGAAATACTACAAAATAGCAAATTTTTGGTAAAAAGTCAAAACTTTAGGCCGAAAAACAGAACAGAAGATATTATTTTACGGGGCTAAAATTTCACACACAAGTTACTGTTATGGGTAGGCAAGTTTTCCGCACTATTACGATTTGGTCCGTTGAAATAAGTGCGGTTCGACGTACCTTAACACTGTACCAATAGTGGCCACATAGCTGATTAATTTGAAATAAAACGAGTTAGAGGCATCAAACAGCATCAAAATTTATAGGGATAGTAGATTGTACAATCAGGTAAGCTGGTAAATTACCACCAATACCACAGATCAGCATGGGAAGGATATTTAAATATTTGAAAATAACAAACATCGGCCGAGTGACTGAAATTTGATTTTGCTCATTGAATCGCGTAAGGAAACGGGTAAGTCGGAACTGATTTTTTCGTATTTATTACCGCTTGATTGACTTTTAAATTTATATCAAGATAAATAAGAGTCTATAAAATAATACTGAATAAAATTTATTTGAAAATGTTGACTTTATGAGGATTTATGGGAGTGTCTACTTTACCAACACAAAATCTTGGATTTTAAAATAGTGGCCACCGCAATGGCTTCTAATAGAAACATAAATAACATTGAATTTGGATCAGTTTCTCTTCATAAACTGT
Organism: Tetragnatha versicolor; assembly: GCA_024610705.1. Lineage (NCBI taxonomy): Eukaryota > Metazoa > Arthropoda > Arachnida > Araneae > Tetragnathidae > Tetragnatha > Tetragnatha versicolor. The sequence goes on from JANDEH010000008.1 coordinate 46,095,891, forward strand.
TGATTGTGCTTTAAAATGAGTGTTGTATGAATTTGGTTTCTTTCTGACTTCGGGAACCAAGGTTTCCAAAACATTGAATTACATGTTTTAACTCCTCTCAAATCAGCTACAGCGTAGGCTTTGGGCCGGAAACTTTCAAGTATCTTTTTAAATAAAGCTTATTTGATTTGATATAAAATACATTTCGTTGGGAAGGAAGATTTAATTAGAAATAAACGACTACACCAAAAAAAACCCATCAATTTCATGCATAAACCCCTCATGTAGGCAGAAAAAGAGAGGTGTCCACTATAGATGCAAGAGGTGTCCACCATAGATACAACAGCTACATCTATGTGACCACTATAGATGCAATTTGGAGTACTTTTTAAAAATTAATTAAAAATACTTTACCCAATCTAATTAAAATTTTTAATGGTAAAATCGAAAGAAGAAGATCCAATTAATCTAAAAATAGGATGATAACGGCTTCCAAGCAAATAGGTTGGTATTTATTGAGAATTTAAGCAAAAGTTTTCCTTAAAGTGTCCACTATACCCACATTTACCTTAAATGCAGAAACACCTGGTGTTGTACCTTCGGACACCATACGTGTTGTACCTACGGACACGTTCTTGTGGGTGTCTGTAGCTAATCGGCGTTTTTGAATCATGTTTCATTAAAGTGAATGCATTTTAATGCATATTAAATTAATTCTAAATGGTTATCTTTTTGTCGGTGATTATTTTCAAGGGATTTTTAGATGAAAAATCAAATATTTTGTGATCTAAACTACCTTTTAAAATTTTTGATTTTATTTTGCATTTAATGTAAAATATGGTATAAAATCTTAAGCACCCTATCGCATTTAAGTATGATGATTACAAAAAACTTGCTTGCACAACTAAGTGTCGATCGAATTGTTTTTATGGATCAGTGAAGTGATCAGATCTTTCTGCATGATTGATGAAACTATTACCTCAAACTTAGATCTGAAAATCCTATTTGATTTATGTATTTTTGGTAAAAGATCAAGACTTTTATCAATCATCTTCGTTTTAATGATCATTTACGATCTAAAACTACATTACTTTAAAAAATCTATTCCCAATTTTAAAAATGCTTGAAATAGTTTATTAAAAGGTAATACACCAGTAAAAATGTTCATTTTAAGCTTTTTTCAACTTAAAATTTCTTTTTTAAGGGTGTCCACAGGTACAACTGGGTCTGTCCATAGGGAGAGCACGTTGTTGTACCTATGGACACAAATTTCGTCAATTATTAAAATGAATTAAAAATCCAATTTTAAAGATTTTAGCTAATAAAAAATATCCTCCTACTCACAAAGGTTAGGACTATAGGTTGGGCACCTTAAATGTTAAAAATATGATTTATCTGTCTTAGAAAAATCCAAACGTAATTTTTGTCCATAGTACAACACTCTCCCCTACCCTTCTGGGAGAGCACGTGCTCCCAAGCCACCCCCTGGATCCCCCTGGGGCCCCATAAAACTATCAGCGCATTTTTATTATTTTTTCTAGCAATCTAACTAACATAAACAAGGTATGAATAAAAGGAACACATATACCTATTTCCTTACACAGTTCATACTCCACGCATTCAGCAAACGAGTCATCGATAGATACGCTCCTGACACCTACAAAAAACAACGCGAAAACCAACCGTTCCACAAACAAGATTCTCATTATCGATAATTAAAATGCAAATAAACTAATGAGAAATGCACCGAACAGGGCTGTGTATCCAAGACAACGTTTACTATAGAAAAGAACCTAAAATCACAATGTGATTGATTATGCAAAATCCCCGCACAATTTTCCTAGTTAAAACTGGGAAAACAAACAGTTGGAGGTGTAAAAATATGCGTGATTTGACACGAAAGGAAGGAAAGTGTGAATTACTTAAATCAACAATGGAAACCGGGGTATTTCTGTAGGCGTCATTATGGCCATTCTTTGCCTAAGCAAATTCGTGATGGGGTATTGATAAAAGCACTCTGGGATATGAGGAAATATTTGAGTATTTGGTGTGATTAGAGAGGATGCGGGCATCGTTTTGTGATAATGGAACCAGTCCCGAAACTCGTCCATGTTTGTTTAGTTTCTGATGAAAATGAGATTACCTGTTAAGATACAGGGTGCCCCAAGATAAGTATCCACCCCCTTTAACTTTTGAACCCCTAAAAATAAAGTCATAAAAGTGGTGTTTAAGTATACATGTGAGGAGCAAACAATCAAACCATGCATTCTCCTTCAAATACAAATTTCCAGGAAACACAAAAAAATAATTAATTTAAAAACCTAATTATCGTTTGTTTAGTTCTATAACGAGTAACTGAGAAGATTTGTTTAGTCATAATTTACCTAAAAACTTAAAATTAATTATTAAAAAATGCATTTGAAATTAGGAGAAATCACGTTTTGATCGAACACATAGGAGGAAACATGGTTTGAATGTTTCCAACATGGACAAAACACGTTTTTAATGAAAAAAATTAATCCGACTCTTCTCAAAAACTATTCTTTTTATTTCTGATACACAATGTAAATTTTTAAAATAAACATTAGGTGATTTTGTATCAAAAAGTCCCCACCAATATTTTTACATCACCAACTTTACGCTGACAAATGAGTGGGTCACGTGACGAGTAAGAACAGCTATGATTGGCTGTGACTGGAGGAATCCCTGTTTGACTGAAAACAGGCTCTGGAGGAAACACTTTTTGATTGAAACATCAATTTTCTAAGTAGTTTTAGAATAGGTTTAAACTTGTTTTATTTGAAGATAATAGCATTATTTTGTGCAGTTTAATGATGAAAATGATCATGAAAATAGCAGTAACTCATTTTTTTATTTTTTTGGGGAAAACACGGTTTTACTGTTTGCTCCTCATGTAAAGTTATCCATGGTATCCATAAAGGTATCCATGTTAGTGATGTTGAGGTAAAGTGACCATCATGGTGATCCAATGTGACAATTTTCAATGCCCCTACCATTAATGGTAGGAGTTATAATTTGTATTTTTAATAACCTTTAGAGATTTGCTAAATTAGTAAATGGCAAAGAAGTAGAGAAGCATCGATTTAGAACTCCAGGACACCTTGTACAAAGAAATGATTTGATTAAACCCCTTAAACTCACGCTCAATCAGGTAGAATTTAAGCAGTTTTTACGTCCTAAAACGATAATTTTTATGAAATTTTCATTTTTGTGATATAAGAACACTTTGGTCATTTTCGAGTTAAGAGGAGAGTTTAAGGAAGTAAAAGCTACGTAAATTCTATACCTAATTGAGCTTGAGTTTAAGGGGTTTTATTCAAGGCATTTCTCTGCACAAAGTGTCTTTGCGTTCTAAATCGATGCTTCTCTGCAAATTTTTTATTGACTAATTTAGCAAATCTCTAAAGGTTTTTAAAAATAAAAATTACAACTCCTACCATTAACGGTAGGGGGCATCGAAAATTGCCCTTATACATTTAAGTATGGCCTCTCCTTTATAATTTTTATTCTTATATCCACTTAAATGGGGATGGTTCCAAATTCTTAAAGGATACCACAATTGATCAGTCTTATCACATTAATAAAGTATAACTTATACTATTTGCAGGTATAATGTCTTCCTCTTTAACTTCTGACTCTAAAAACCCTATTCACGTTTTTGTTTCTGGAAAAAACTTACCAGTCTGTCTAAACCGGAGTTTGTTCGAATTCAAACAATGCTAGAAAGGAAGAAATCCTTGGCCTGCAACTACCCATTATGTAAGGTCATCGACACAACGCAAAAGGGACGTGAAGAAGGATTTTTGTCTGAAAAATCAAAAACTGTAAAGATTTAGAATTTAGAAAGTTGAAAAACTGGGAAAGGGCAAAGAAAGAAGTTAAAAAGGTTAAGAAAGAGTTAAAAGAAAGAAGTTAGGCAAAGAAAGAAGTTTTTTTGAAAGCAGCACAATATCTAAGACTAAAACATTCTGGCTTCAATTTGATTCAATATTTATGGGAAAAGTAACCTTAGCTAATGCTTCAAGCGTTTTTAACAAGAATTTTTAAAAGTATAAATGTTTTGGAAAAATAATTGAAATTTTGAAAAAAAAATCGTTTTCAGATTTTCTTCAAACTTAGTATGTCATTAAAGCCCTACTTCTTCTGTAGTTATTTTGTGGTTTTGACCAATTTTTAAATTTTTCGATTATCAAATTTTTAATTAATAAATTATTAAAATGGATTATTCGGAACAATTTTGTCTTTATTTAGTACGTTATTATTGAGGTCATTCCCAAATGAAAACCTTTGAAAAACCAAATGTTGCAATTTTTACCGGTTAAATAACATATTTCCTAGACTAATCAATGATAGGTAAATGATCTTGAACAGGTTAAATTATTTTAAAGTTACTCTTTGATAGCTATAGATGTGATTCATAAGTTCAACATCTAGCAATGAACCCTAAGATAACATCTTAATAAACAGGTTACGATAACAAAAGTGAAGAAAACATTAAGCGATACGAATTCCATTTAATCTACACTTAAACAATTAAGGTAAATGTGGGTATAGTGTCATTTTTTAGGAAATATTTTGCTTAAAGATCAGGGCCCCAGCTCTACTCAATCAGGTTAACTAATAAATAATTATATCTAAAAATTAAATAAAGATTACATAATTTCCATCCCTTAATGCATTTTATTTCAGTGATGAAACTAACTCAATTAAATAAAGTGCTTTTTTGCATCCACTTCAATCATTCTTATATCATCCAATTCCCCAATAGTACCATAGTCAAATGTTTACCATTATAAAGAACTCTTTACTAAATAAACCACTTTTCTTATCTAAGAGAAAACAAGAACGGTTTCAATATTTAAGCTAACAGTGAATAAAGCCGTTCAATAAGTTAATGATGATATTATTCAAGAATTGATCACAGGTATCAGGAATTATATAGTGTCTCTCTTACCAAAACTCTTCAAAGTATTAAACATGCATGACTTTCAGAGTAAGATTCACCCTTATGGTGATTTCTGGATGACGTAAGTTTTTTTAAGTATTTTTTAAATCTGTAAAAAAATTTTCAAATTTTATTTAGTTTTTTTTCACTGTACAGGTGATTAAAAGGTAATATGCGTTCTTCTTCTTTGATATTCATGAAAATTATTTTTTTAATTGTAAGATGTTGGATTTTTTTAATCATCTTTTTTTTAAATGTTGAATCTTTGCGTTCCGAAAATTTCCTTTGTTCTTCTCATTCCACTCAAAAATAAAATTTTAAATTATGTGTTCTGTCGATATGAAATTCACATGTTGGTAACAACCTCTGATCAAATTCTAGTACTATATTACAATTTTACCATCCTAACTCATTTTATAAAACAAATTCAATGGAAGAAATTTCATTTATTCATTACATGAATGTGGTATTGACTATTTACTATACTCTATTCATTAAGAACTGGCGCTTGAGAAATAGTGCTTTCCCCCACGATAGACGCGTAACCATAGTTACGCTCTTCGAGCAGCCAATAGTAAGCATTCTTCGTCACTTTGATGAAGATAATTGCTATGGTTACCGATCGGTGGTGGGGGAAGGAAATATTTTCAAGCGCCAGTTCAAAATGAACAGAGTATAGGATGATAGTGTTGAGAGACTATAGTGCCCTGACAATAAAAGTTGATTTAAGAGACTAATGAAGGAAAGAACAAGGGACATGAAGTAATATTTAGTTTGAAAATTTGATTGCAACAGTTTTGGATCTTTTTGCATATATGAATATTGTCCCATGTCCCATTAAATGTCAATTTATACTTATTTCATCCACTGAATATATACTGCACTCCCACATGAATATTATATTCACATTTTAAAAATCAATAACTAATAACTCAAAAATATAAAATATTAAAAAATTCTACACCCAAGACTCCCAGGAGTAGGATGTAACAAACCGCGTATTTTTATCTTTTTTAGTTTTCGAGTTATCTGATATAGGGGGTTTTCTAACTTGATTTCGCGTGCTTTTTCGTGATTATGCTTAGTGAAAATAGCCATTTTGTTTCTTAAAATCTGTAGTTTACGAATCGCGATGGTGGACACTTCGGGTCTTCGCCAGGGGATGGTGAGAGGCGCAGAAGTGGAAAATCGACGAGTTTCAATTTTGTGTTGTTTGGAGTCAAAATGGTTCCTTTTACTTTTTTAATTTGCTCAAATGCTCCATAATACGAGAGAGGCAAGGGAGGACTAACGGGACATAGAGTTTGGAAAGGATCAGCTCACTCCAGTAGAAGGGGTGGAAGGATAAAGTGAAACGTAAAAATTTGTAAGCCTATTTTCTCTGAGGCGCAGGCTTATAGTCGTCCATTAACGTAATGAAAGGTGCCATTCTTTTCCTTATTTTCAGGCGAGAAAGAATTGCGATAGTAGAAATCTGGCAAAGCTTACTAGGGGTAGGGAGAGGGGCAGGAAAAAATTACGAAAATCAGCAATATCTCCTGAAAATAATTTCTTTTCTGCACCAACTGCAGTTGAATGTTTTGTAAATTGACACCAAAAATGGGTAAAATGCATTAAACCGATTTTCGAACGATTCTTCTACTTAAAATAGGGCCTGAAAGGTGTAGAAAAAAATAAGGGGAAATTCTCAACTTTTAAGTCTTTCAAAAACTTATTTTTCCTTGTGAGGAAGCACTAATTTCAGGCTAATTTTTCCCTTTATACACTTAAGAATACGAAATACCATTGTAGATATCTGGGACCTGCGATTAAGGAGGGGGACAGGGGCAGAAAAAAATATTCCTGTTTTTATACTCTTCGTGAGAGTAAAATTCAAAATTTTCTACTTTTAGTAGATTCATAAGTGGTGCAAATAAAGAAGATAGATACCTGACATGTCTAACAGCCCGTTAGAAAAGAGTTCCTCCCATTGGAAGGTGAAATGGAAGGGTTAAGCGGAACATAAGGAATTATATGGGATATTTTGAAAAAAATTGTGTCTATTTTAGTGAAATAATGTAGAAATCTATTTGAGCAGGTTCTATGTAATCTGTAGAACTGGAAATGCGACAATAAGTAACTTTCATTCTCGACCGAGGATAATAATTGGGGCAGAAAAAAAGTTAAAATTATACTTTACTGAGAAAAATAGTAATTATCCAGTTTAAAAGGTTTTATGGACTGAAATTTTTGATTGGGGTCACTCAAGGTGGTCTATCCTGAGAAGCATAAACTAATCTTTGGGGGTTGAATGGATGAAATGGAATACAAATTCGATTTTTTTCCAAATGGCGTGAAATTGCTTGAAAGAGAGTGATAATAAACAAATAAATTTATCTCTCCATTTCTCTCGAATGGGTTACTCGACAATGAAATTTGGGAATCAAGACAAGGGTCCGTGGTCGGCGCAGAAAAATTGTAAACATTAAATTTTAGTTTGTATAATTGTGTCTAAATAAGATAAAATATCCCTAAATTAAGAAATTTCATAGCAGATATGAAGGAGACCCATGTTAAAACTGTTTCTTGGAGGGTAAGAGGATAAAATAGAATATTAGGGGGTATTACATTTTACTATTTTACTAAAAAGTGAGTATTTCTCGCAAAAATTTCATTAAAAGGATTCGATTTTCCAATTTTACTCCATGGAATATGATACGTATAAGATAAATCTGTAGTATTAGGCAGGGGAAGGTTAGTTGGGCAAAAAAAACTTGTAATTATTACAAAATTAAGACAAAAAAACTTTATAATATTCTAATTTTTTGAGAAATAATTAAATGTCTTAAATTTGTAATAATTACAGGGTTTTTTTGCCCAACTAACCTTCCCCTGCCTAATACTACAGATTTATCTTAAACGTATCATATTCCATGGAGTAAAATTGGAAAATCGAATCCTTTTAATGCAATTTTTGCGAGAAATACTCACTTTTTAGTAAAATAGTAAAATGTAATACCCCCTAATATTCTATTTTATCCTCTTACCCTCCAAGAAACAGTTTTAACATGGGGCTCCTTCATATCTGCTATGAAATTTCTTATTTTAGGGATATTTTATCTTATTTAGACACAATTATACAAACTAAAATTTAATGTATAAAATTTTTCTGCGCCGACCACGGACCCTTGTCTTGATTCCCAAATTTCATTGTCGGGTAACCCATTCGAGAGAGTTGGAAAGATAAATTGACTTGTTTATTATCACTCTCTTTCATGCAGTTTCACGCCATTTGGCAAAAAATCGAATTTGTATTCCATTTCATCCATTCAACCCCCAAAGATGAGTTTATGCTTCTCAGGATAGACCACTTTGAGTGACCCCAATCAAAAATTTCAGTCCATAAAACCTTTTAAACTGGATAATTACTATTTTTCTCAGTAAAGTATAATTTTAACTTTTTTTCTGCCCCAATTATTATCCTCGGTCGAGAATGAAAGTTACTTATTGTCGCATTTCCAGTTCTACAGATTACATAGAACCTGCTCAAATAGATTTCTACATTATTTCACTAAAATGGACAAAATTTTTTTCAAAACATCCCATATAATTCCTTATGTTCCGCTTTACCCTTCCATTTCACCTTCCAATGGGAGGAACTCTTTTCTAACGGGCTGTTAGATATGTCAGGTATCTATCTTCTTTATTTGCACCACTTATGACTCTATTAAAAGTAGAAAATTTTGAATTTTACTCTCACGAAGAGTATAAAAACAGGAATATTTTTTTCTGCCCCGTCCCCCTCCTTAATCGCAGGTCCCAGATATCTACAATGGTATTTCGTATTCTTAAGTGTATGAAGGGAAAAATTAGCCTGAAATTAGTGCTTCCTCACGAGGAATAATAAGTTTTTAAAAGACTTAAAAGTTGAGAATTTCCCCTTATTTTTTTCTACACCTTTCAGGCCCTATTTTAAGTAGAAGAATCGTTCGAAAATCGGTTTAATGCATTTTACCCATTTTTGGTGTCAATTTACAAAACATTCAACTGCAGTTGGTGCAGAAAAGAAATTATTTTTAGGAGATATTGCTGATTTTCGTAATTTTTTCCTGCCCCTCTCCCTACCCCTAGTAAGCTTTGCCAGATTTCTACTATCGCAATTCTTTCTCGCCTGAAAATAAGGAAAAGAATGGCACCTTTCATTACGTTAATGGACAACTATAAGCCTGCGCCTCAGAGAAAATAGGCTTACAAATTTTTACGTTCCACTTTATCCTTCCACCCCTTCTACTGGAGTGAGCTGATCCTTTCCAAACTCTATGTCCCGTTAGTCCTCCCTTGCCTCTCTCGTATTATGGAGCATTTGAGCAAATTAAAAAAGTAAAAGGAACCATTTTGACTCCAAACAACACAAAATTGAAACTCGTCGATTTTCCGCTTCTGCGCCTCTCACCATCCCCTGGCGCAGACCCGAAGTGTCCACCATCGTGATTCGTAAACTACAGATTCTAAGGAACAAAATGGCTATTTTCACTAAGCATAATCACGAAAAAGCACGCGAAACCCATTTTCGTGAAGTTAGAAAACCCACTAATATTTAATTTTAAAGTACAGTACTGCAAACAAAAAACGACTCAGTCTTCGTATCTCCGGAACGGCTCGTGATACAAAGACAAATAAGGTATCATTTTTCATGATTTTAAGTATTCTTTTACCAAAAAAATTTTCAAGTTCTTGGGGGGTCATCTTCATATCAAACGAAGCACCAACTTTCGTTTTTCCTATGGGAGACATCAAATATTATAATTTATTCTGAAAGAGAACCCCCCATAACCCCTAAATACGAAGTTTCATATGTCTGTATCCACAAGTAGACCCCCAAAAAATTTTTAAAATTTGAAAAATCCGATAAGTTATCTCCTGATAGCAAAAATTGGTATCGGTCAGAGCTCAAAACAGAAATCGGCTTAATACATTTGGCGACTTATCTATAATTTGGCGCATTTTTTTTCAAATACTTGTGCTTTTAAGTCAGGACTGGTTCTGGTAATAGCGGGTTTCCTAACTACATTTTGTGCGCTTTTTTGGGAAGATGCTTAGTGAAAATAGCCATTTTGTTCCTTAGAATCTGTAGTTTTCGAATCACAATGGTGGACAGCCGAATGTAAAAATTTTTATGCCCGTTTTCTCCGAGGTTCGTGTTTATAGCCGTAAATTAACGTAATGAAAGGTGCCATTCTACTCTCAGGCGAAGAAGAATTGCGGTAATAGAAATCTGTCAAAGCTCTCTAGGGATAGGGAGAAGGGCAGAAAAAAAACACGAAAATATAAAAAAAATTCGGCACCAAAAAAAGGTTAAATGTTTTGTAAAAGGATACTTAAATGGGGGAAAATGGCAAAAAATCGGTTTTCGAACGGTGTGCCTACATAAAATAGGGGCTGAAAGTCGAAGGCAAAAAGAACACGAAATTCTTGAAGTTTGAATCGTTCAAATTCTTATTTTTCACCATGAAGAAGCAAACATTTCAGGCTAGTTTTTCCCTTTAGATACTTAACAATACGAAATACCATGGTAGATATTTGGGACCTGCGATTAGGTAGGGGGAGAAGGGCAGAAAAAATATTCCAGTTTTGATACTCTTCGTGGGAGTAAAATTCAAAAATTTCTACTTTTAGTAGAGTCATAAGTGGTGCAAATAAAGAAGACTGATGCTTGACTTGTAGAACACCCCTTTAGAAAAGCTTTCCTCACATTGTAGGGTGGGATGGAAGCGTTAAATGGAATATTAGGAGTTATTTATAATGTTTCATGAGAAAATAGGGTCCATTTTAGTGTAATAACGTAGAAATCTATAAGACTCTGAAGAACTGGTAATGCGATAATAAGGAACTTCCATTCTCAACCGTGCGGGGATATTGATTGGGGCAGAAAAAAGTTTAATTATATTTTACTGAGAAAAAGAGTAACTATCCAGTTTATAAGGTTTTCAGGACTGAAAAATTTGATTGGGGACACTCAGGGTGGCCTATCTTGAAAAGAATAACTCAGCTTCGGGGGGTTGAAAGGATGAAATAGAATACAAATTCTATTTTTTGACAGATAGCGTGAAATTTCTTGAAAGAGTTATATCAAACAAGTCAATTTCTCTCTCCAACTTTCTAGAACGGGTCACCCGACAATGGAATTTGGGGACCGAGATAAGGGTAGGTGGTCGACGCAGAAAAATTTTGATACATTTAATTTTAGTCGTATAATAGTCTAAGATTAAATATCCACAAAATGAGAAAATTCATCACACATGAATGCGAGACCCATATTAAAAAGTGTTTCATGGAGGGTAGCAGGATAAAATAGAATATTAGGGAATATTAGAATAATAAAGTATTACACAATGCAAGAATTACTATTTCTTACAATCACAACCTTTTTTAAAATATGATGTTAGAAAAATATAAGATTATTTAACACCGTTTCTTACAGCTTAAAAAATAGAGAACTAAGCATGTTTTTATAAATCAGATGTCAAACTGAAAAATTATTTACTTAGCTATGTATAAATTCCAAAAAATGCCAGTATTATGATGAATTTCAGCCAATAATGAAATCGTCGGAAAAACTTTTTAACTTTTAAAACTTTTTCTTTATAAAAGAAAAACTAATCATGGTAGAACTATGATATTTTAAACAAACATACGATTATTTTTTATAAAAAGATTGACATTTCGTTTTTTTTTAATTCCGATTAGTTTTGGAATTATTGACATTCGAAGTTCTTGCCGTTCACTAGGGAAACATATGTATTTTATATGTCTTGATATTTCTTTCTTGGATAACTTTCACTAGTGATATGAGTGTGGCTCGATGGTTGGCGACAATTTTTAGGTATTGCGCTTTCCTACAGAGCTCACAGAAATATCCTGGCCTAGTACTCGTAGAGAAGGCTCGATGAAAGTTTGAAATAGGAAATTTAACATAGGATGCTTCAAATTTTAAAAATTTTTGGGGGTCTACTTGTGGACGCAGACATATGAAACTTCGTATTTAGGGGTTATGGGGGGTTCTCTTTCAGAATAAATTATAATATTTGATGTCTCCCATAGGAAAAACGAAAGTTGGTGCTTCGTTTAATATGAAGATGACCCCCAAGAACTTGAAAATTTGTTTAGTAAAAGAATACTTAAAATCATGAAAAATGATACCTTATTTGTCTTTGTATCACGAGCCGTTCCGGAGATACGGAGACTGAGTCGTTTTTTGTTTGCAGTACTGTACGTCAGTCTTTTTTGGGACACCCTGTATATTCTTCAACATCGAATCACGTTTGAAGGAAATATGGAAAGAGTTCAACGTTCCCTCAAAAAGGAATTTATTACAATAAAATTGCAATAGATGACTCGAGGAAAGCCATTTTCAAGGACAGGGTCAAAACATTAAAATAATTTATAAATTTCATTAATGTCAATTACCTTTCAGAGGCAACAATACAAAGGGAAAATGGAAAAGTCAAAAGAAGAAAATGGGGGTATTCAGAAGCTACTGTAAGAAACTGTGCGAACAGTCCTTAATTACAGGTAAATATTACTATAATGCGTTTCTCACGCTAAGGAAGGTGTCATTGACCTTGAATAGGAGATATCCGCTATTATACCCTGTATAACAGTTTGTCCAATTATGACTAGATAAAATTAGCTGACTATTAGACTGGTGATTGTGCTCGTATTTGCAGGTTTCCCAGTGATAGCGTCCAGTCGCAGTTCTGTGCGGCGATTGGTCAAGAGTGCGGTGTTCGTACTGTGCGTGGGCGGGTTCCTGTATCAGACCTCCACCTTCCTGGAGCTGTACTGGACCTTCCCCACCATGGTGGACATCTCCATCCAGAACCTAGATCGCATCTCTATGCCGGCGGTGACTGTCTGTAACGACAACAGGTAACTAACTTTCTGCAGTATGGGGCCATTCAAATATTACGTAAGCACTTTTTGGTCATTTTTAACCCCCCCTCCCCCCTTGTCAGCAAAGATAAGCAAAACCTCAAACCCCCCCATAATTACGTAAGCAACTGCCGGACCCCCACCCCCGAAATTTTGACTACCATTTTTTTAAGTAGTTTTTTCTCCTTGAAAACTACGTGATATACAAGGAGCTGTCTTTTTGGGTGTAACCCTAAGGGTTCAAAAATGAGTCGAAACATTACTTTTCAGGGTTAAAATTTCAAAATGTTTGGGGGGTCCATCCCCAGAAAAAAGTGCTTAGTTCAGATTTCCTAATTCAATTTTTTGTCAAATTTTTTGTTGGTTGAGTTTTGAAATTATTTATGCAAGACACAAGATATTTTTGAAAATGTAGTACCTTACGTAAGCATCACTCATATCCCCCTCCCCCCTTGTCAGGAAAAATAAGCAAAGAGCAAACCCCCTCCCCCCGTTAGGTGCTTACGTAATATTTGAACGGCCCCTATACTTAGGTCCCATGTCCCAAGATAACTAACTGTCCACAACCTTTAATTTTTAAACACCTCTTGGTAAATTCATAAAAGTGGTGCCTATGTATAGTTAAGTGGATATGCCCTACTCGATTAGACCGCTTTCAACGCCCCCTAGTGACAGGGATAGAAGTTAGCGTTCCAGTATCGAAAACTGTTTGAGGTATGTTAAAAAAGTCAATCACAAAATTGTAGAGCACCATCGATTTGTTATAAATAGATACCTTATGCACATAAATTCCATGATAAAAACTCATTAAACGAGCGTTTCTTTAATTGTGGTTTGGAACATTCAACCTCATGAAACGCATAAAACTATTGCTTTTTTTTATTGAAGTTTTAAACGCTCATCCCCATGAAACTCCTTGTGTGAATGAGCTGTTAACATTTATTGATGGTTCTCGATGTGCTCCCCGTTAGCTCATTTACTTGAGGAGGTTCGAGAGGTTAAGTGCTCAAAATCTCAAATAAACAACCAAACGGGTAAGTTATTTTATAAACACCCTGTTTGTTTCAGAGAGGGGTCAAAATTATGGTCCAAGGGACCTCTAACGAATACATTGTAATTTTAATGTAGGTGTTATAGAACACTTGCAAGGGTATTTTAATTTTCGGAATTCGGAGACACTTAAAATGTTAACGTTTTATGAACAATATTATTTCCCAGGAAAAAAGGTAGCCGAGGGTCCTCGCTTAAAAAAATTTAAATTAGAATCTTGAAAGTAGTGGTTTAACTCAAATATTGGACTAAAACCTGGGGATTAGTGATTTTACTTGACAGTTAAAAAGTTCAACCGGCTCGGCTACGAGAAAAAAGGGCAGATTAAAACAAATAGTGATCTTAAATGGAATCTTAATGGTAAATTTCTAAGTTTCGGGGGTGTTATATCTCCAAATTTCCTCCCTTTGCTCACCACCGGGCCCTGTGGAGTGTGAGGGGACCGCTTATGTCCCGGTTGGGAGTTGTCATAGGTTGTCAGACTAGCGCGAGATCCCCAGTTTCCATACTGCATGAAAAATAGTTATTTTTAGAAACAAATTTTTACAAAAACTAAGTGTGAAAAATTAGTGATTTTCTAGGATTCGCCGAACAGAAATTTGCAAGGTAGAAAAAGAAATTTGCAAAGAGGACGACAGCGCCCGTTTTTGCGCTCTGTACCCGAGATACTGCTATGGAACAGGGATAAATGTGGTGCCAGTGGTATGATCTCTGTTCTTGATAATCTTACTTAGTGAGATCCTCTCTTCAAAACAAAGGAAACATTTTCATTCTTTTTTTTCTTTCAGACTGTGAACCCCACGGCACAAATTATTAGAAACCATACATTTGAGTTCGTCCAAACAGTTGGTCAAAGAAAACAAGATTTTTTCGGAGATGGCAAATCATGTTCAATAATAACCAATACCAAGAGATTCTGCAAGTATGTGTTCAAAATGCAATATAATAGTCTCGACCAGAAAGCTTTTTAAGAAACATTTTCCATCAGATATAGAGCATTTCACGATGACGTCAAGACCAGTTATTTTCTTTTTCTGACCCGTTTGAAAGTAAAATACGGGGTAAAACGCAATTTTTCTTAATCTTCTGAAATTTCCATAGTAGGTAGTAATACATACCATAAGAATAACTTTTCTTCAATCCATTCCATACGGATTTAATCCTTTCATAATCGAGAGATATTTTCGTTTTTAGTACCTTTTTTTTATCCATACCGTGGCATCAAACACTCGTGTTGCTATGGCTGTTGCTAGGGCCTAGACACGAATTTGAAAGGATCTATTGATGAAAGATTTTTTTAAGTTTAAAATTTTCTATGCACAAATTACTTGCCTCGTTTGAAAACTAAAACGAGTTGAGAATCTTTCCCTTTAATATTAAGGAAAATATAAAACCTCGATTATCTTTAATAGTGCTTACTATCTGCGTTATACCGTAGCCATCGAGAGGTTACGGTTATACTCTGTTCATTTTGAACTGGGGCGCTTGAAAATATTTCTTTCCCCCACTACCGATCGGTAACCATAGGAACTATCCTCGTCAAAGTGACGAAGAAGGCTTACTATTGGCTACTCGAAGATCGTAACTGTGGTTACGCTTCTAGCGTGGGTGAAAGTACTATTTCTCAAGCGCCAATTCTAAATGAATAGAGTATAGATAGGCACCAAGACATTAAAAAATAAAAATTTTTTAAGATAATAAGTTTTTTTTAAACAATTTTTTTGGGATACTTTCAGGAACTTTGCTGAAATCCCTGCAGTTGACGGAAAGGGATACCCAAACATCTGTACTACTGTAGAAACCATAATAGGACACCCCGATGAGCTGCCTGAAAACATACCGGTTACTGGACGTAAGAATTTTTCTAATACAGTATAAAGCATCGTTTATATGACTTTTCCATTTATACGTCGTTTTCGCAAAGTCCCAATTCATTCTTATTCAATTTATTGCAAAAATTCTTCGTTTATACGACGCGCAATATCGTTATACGACGTTGTTTTCCATTGTCTTAATAAAGGATTTTTTCTAAAAAAATGTAATAAATTGAAGATTTGATATTCTTATACAATGCAATGTATTCGGATGTAGTGTTTGGGATGTGCAATATAGTACTGAAGATATGGAAAAATAAAATAAATAGGCGAATTAACTATAAACGTATGGTTTGGTTCATTTTTATGTTAAATGTTTTAAAATTATAATTTTATTATTATTTCCAGTTTAAAAACGGCTTTGAAGTAATTTTTCTTTTACAAAATCCTCAAATTTATTGTATTTGCGTAAAAATGTATTAGGAGCATTAAAAACCTAATAATCAAAGATGTTTTCAATTATACGTCTTTCTATTATTCTTCGTTTTAAATTGGCCCCTTGAAAGATGTAAAAACGGTGCTTAACGGTATGTATTACTATGGGGAATCCTTGGTTCAAGGGTGCCAGTCACTGAGCCATTCTATTGCAAATGGATTTCGTTCCGCCCGATTGGAACGCTACTGAATCCAACTAAATCAAGTCAAAGTCAAAGTAAGCATGGGGATCAAAGAATGCTTAATTACTCTTTTATAACTAAAAAACTGAATAGGAGTCAAAAATTTCTAAAATTTAGAATTTAATTACTCCAAAACTATTTCGCTGGGAGCGAACTAGCAGCAGAAAAAAAATAATCTTCAACATCAAATAACTATAGAACCATCAGTTAGTCATGCACACGCAACTGAGCGTTATTTTTTTAAATGATAAACTAAAATTTTCTTTACTTACTATCACAATGCATTTTTCATACAAAATTTATAATACTGTAAATCTTAATATCTTGCTCTTCAAAGTTTTTGAGGCTGTGATAACTGCTTTCCTTAATATATTTTCTACTTTTTTTTTGCTTCCTCCTGTAGAAATGCCTCTTATTTTAATGGTACATCCTGAAGAATACGTGAGCTATACGGACCTTCCAAAACTCTACATAGAAGTGCATGATCCTCGAGCTATCAGCAATCCTCTGGTGGATGGCATTTCCTTGTATCCAGGAAAGCGTTACGACATCCATGTGAATGCGGTACTATATATTTTATTATAATAAATTTAAATGAAAATTTAAGCTGAGACTCGAGTTGGGACACCGGATAAGAGTTTTTTTCTCTCCTCGTTCTCTCTTATTCAGTTTGATTAGATTTCAGGTCCATATCCAAGAGAGGGCTTTAGGTTGTGTTAAAACACTCCATTTTTTTTAAAGATAATTTATGCTACACTGGGTTTTTTTTGTGCCTAAAGGTCCTAAACACAGAGATTTATCTCCATAGACGCTAATAGCAACTTTTTTAACAGTGCTTTTCCCATAGACAAACTTCAGGCCAAACGGACCCGCCTCATTTAATACCACGTCATTCCTGCTAATTTTGTCATTCGTCCACTGAAGCTGTCACTCAAATTCAAATCGGAACTGGAGGGGGGAAAACAACACCGATGAAATTTAAATGCCGCTTGATAGAAACTCCATATCCAATCAGGTATCACTTAAGCATTTCGCCTTCTCTGATTGGCTGCTAGTGAAATTAATTTTAATCTGGGAGCAGGAATTAAATTAAGTACCTAAAGAGGAAAACTGCCGTTTGGAATCTCTGTAAGCTCTATACTCTGTGGTCCTAAATAACCAAAAAAAATGAGTCAAAACATTTCTTGTTTAAAGCGAATTTCAAAATATAAAGTTAACCAAGTATGTGAGTTTTTATAAGGTTACTGAATCCCCACTGAAGCAATGGTATAGTGCTTTCTTATAGCATGGGGGGGGCGGAAGTCCTGCGTTCCATCCCTAGTTATATTATTAATAAATTATTTTATTAGAGATATTTCAACCAATAAAAGCAGACTCCGCTAAGTTATTTTTCCTTCCACAATCACATGGATTGGACCTAGCAACAGATTGTTTGACCTATAGTAGTTATCAGTTAAAAGAAAATAACTGGTCTTAGAATGCTTCTATTGGAGCAATTGGCAATCACATGACAGCAACGGCCTAGGTAAGCAACAATCCGTTAAAGCCTGTAATTCCGAGAGTGACGTCAGAGCGAATACCTATACACAGTCACGTGGGTTGGCGCATACGTTACAAAGAAATAAGCATAGCATGCAGCAGTTCATGGGTTTTATCCCCAGTTTATATTATTTTAAAATTTACAAAAAACATCAAACCACCACGCATTGTTATCAAAGTATCTGACGTCATACTCGGAATTATATGATTTAACGGATCGTTTAGCAGCAGATAGTTTGATCTACAGCAAGGAAGAAAATAACTGGTCGTGACATCACCTGAAAACACTATTGGCTTTTGCAGTGCTGCCCTCTAACATAAGATGGAATTTGAAACTTACGTTTTGGATACTTTGCTCGGCTTTTCCTCCGTGACTACGCGAGCTTTACCATAGACCTATACAAAACGCTATAGCCAAGGGGTTGCTTAGCAAGCAACAGTTCCTGGGTTCTACCCCCGCTTATGAGCAGACTGCTTAAAGTTCCCCCTTGGCAAGCCTCTTGTGACCGTATTGCCAAATTGTTGAACATGGGAATTCTGATAGATGGCATGACCTCTCTCGACCCGCGAAACCTGAACTAATGTGTTTGGCCATGTGACCTTAATATCGAGGACTTTGATTCACTAATTCCTAATGTTAGTTTAATTATATTTACTTGAGTTTTCAAATATTACAATTATAAGAAATAAGGGAATTATGAAGTCAAATAATATATTTATAAAGATTTAAAACATGAAAGAATTAGTGGAAAAATTTGAAGTTGTCCAAAAATATTAAAGTAATGAGTAGAGAGAATATTGACTTCCGTGTTTTTAAAGGGTTGAGACAAGACCCTCTATATAAAGGCCTCCCAACTCGGCCGTGCAACGTCATAACTTTCACTCATCTTTGACGTCACTCCATAGACTTAACATGGCAATTTTCACTCACGTTTGACGTCATCGTCCGGAGTTGGGTGGCCATGTATATAGAGGGTCTTGGTTGAGAGCAGGGAGGAGAGAGTAATCAGGAGGTGAAATATACCACTGAGCGAATGAAGTCCTGGCGATCATGGGCGTAGCCAGGGTTCCACTTAGGGGGGCAAGCAGGGTCGACTATTTTTTATGTTTGTGGAGATCAATTTTAAAGACCTGTGAGAGAGTTCCGTAACTATACAATATTGTTTCTAGAGGGAGTTTTGACCAATGAAATTAATGTAAAAATTTTGTGGGTAGCATGGAAACAATGAGGTCTCTTTAATCCATATTAATAGGTTTAAAGCAGTTTTTCAAGAAAAATTTTGGAAATTCGACCCTAAGAACAGTGTTTTAAACTGTCTTTTAGCGCACGTAAACCCAAATTTGGACAAACATTTTTAAGTAGAATTTTTATTTTAAGTTACGTTTGAATAATAAAGGTTTAAATACTAAAGGGGGCCTGGCTTTTGCCCCCCCCCATAAAGTGTTTGGAAATTTGACCCTAAGTAAAGGGTTTCCAACATCTAAATCCAAATTTGGACATAAATTTTTAGGTAGAATTTCGATTTTAATGAACTTATTATAAAGAAGTTAATAATAAAGGTGTTAATACTAAAGGGGGGCCCTCTCCAGAAAAATTTTGAAAATTTGACCCTAAAAAACTGGGTTTTAACTTAACTAAAAGTAAATTACTCAGGACTTAGGAGGGGGGCAGCTGCCCCTCCCTTTCCCCCTGACTACGCCCATGCTGATGACACCGTTCGGCCCGTTCCCATGATGCACTGCGCGAAGAGAAATGGAATTCGTGAGGAGATGCGAAGAAGGAACGTCATTTGCTCCGGGGCAAAGGGACGTATATTTCGCCACTTACCTCCTCCCACTCGGTCGCGGAAATTTGCACCATTCATTGGACCAGTTGCGCAAGGCATTCTGGGATTAGGATGCCCAGAGACTGCCGCGCCGGCTTCAATTGTGCAGGCATATATATTTCGCCTCCTCTGTACTCCATGGTTGAGAGGACTTTTCGAGAGCGTGTTTAAAAATCTTCACCTACTAAGCAGACTCTTTATATTTATGTCAAACTTTCCCTTAAATTTTTCTAACCAGTTTGAACAAACTTCAACTTTTTTCACATATCGCGAAAATAATAATTGAAATAAGGAACTTTAAGCTACCTAAAATGTTAGAAATTCGATCTACTCTACCTACAAAATTTAAATCTTGACACAAATATTTTTCAAATCTAAATAAGTTTTGGTCAAGCTGCCAAACATATATTTATCTAATTTACACCCAATATGGCAGTCTAAAAATGTTAATTTAAAATTATTAGTGTTATCAAACCTGAGGTAAATGTAATATTCTTACTTTCTAAAAATACATTTTATATCTCATTAACGTTTGAAAACCCCTCATTTATCAAGATACTATAATAACTAATTGTTTTAATGTGACATAACGTTGGCTTAAAATAGAAGGGTAGTTGGTTTTTTGAAGAATTTTTTGACATAGGTGGAATGAAAATTTGCCAAACGAAGCAAAGAAACGTATTGGATATAAGGTCTACCCAAAAGTTCCGTCACTTTTGGAAGCATGCATTGCATTTTTGGGGGTATTCTCTGTTACGTGAAACAATTATTAAACCATCCTCCAAGCAGTTAACAGTTAGATGAAAATAACTGGTCGTGAAGTAGTCATCGTGAAAAGATCTTTAGCCAAATTTGCCGTAAAACCTCGTAAAGTAGTTAAAAAAACTGTTTTAGCCCTTTTCCCTTGAAGCCAACGAAATTTCTGTGAAAAGATTGTTTCTTTTAAAGCAATGTTATTACGTAAACTTGACATTATTGGGTATGAGATTGGCTACTAAGGTGAAGCTCGCTCTCTCTTCACCATATTTTAACTTTACCTGATTAAGAAGCATATATTTTAAGTGAATTAGCTTATGGATTGAGCATTCCTCAACATAAAGTGATAGTTACAATTAGTTTTAATTCTTTCTCAAGCTAAAGGTAACTTTTTAACATAACACAAATTCATGTTTATCGACAATTTTTTTAAATAGCACCGCACTTTTTCATGGTACCCTCCGAAGTGTATCTCACACCAATCACTGATTAAAGAATCAATCTTATCCGTCAGTAGAGAAGGAAACCACACCTCCGAGGGTTTTCCACCCTCGATTCAACAATTTATTGGTATTTTCTTTTTTAAATACTTTTTCATCAAAATTAAATTAGTATATAACAATCGTACACAAAAATCTTTAACAGCAGCTTGGACAGTTTTGAACTTCAGTACTAAATTCGACAATGTCCTCTTTAAACTATGGATCTGGAACGAAAAAATGTTTTATTATTACAATCATGGTACAAATTTGATACATATGTAAATCTTCTTCTATTCCCCCTCGTACGTTTTTCTTCCTTAACTTCACTCCCCTACTCATTTAAAAACTCCATCTCAATATATTATCAATTTTTTACCGTCCCCTTCCAACCTCATTTTTTCCTCTTTCCATCTTCTCTCCTCCACTTTTATCTTTCATAATCTATCTTTCTATCCCACTTCGTCCCTCTCATCCGTCATCCCCTCCCTGTCAATCAGAAACCCCTCCCCCTATAACTATCACTCATCTTCCTTACTAACTTCCAATACATTCCTCAGTAGCCACAGACTATCTACCTCTTCAGCATCCCTACATCCTCCAATCTCTCCCATCTACACCCTTCCAAATAAATTTGTTGATCCCAACTCCCTCTTCAGCTTATCAAACCTACAATTCACATTAACTCTCCTTTAACATCCCCTTTTCTTTCATCACATTCACTTTCACCCCTTTGCTCATCCTTCTAACATTACTCTCTCTCTTTATCTCTTCTATTTACTACGTCATCTCTTTTTTTCGTACCCGTGCTTAATATATTTCCTCTCTCCTCCCCTCTCCTTAATAACAAACATATCCCTACTCCCTCATTTCTATCCAGACTCTGATTTTGATTTGACTCTGATTTGACCTCTGATTTTGAACCCCATCCTAAGCATCTTCACTCCCTTCTATACTTCTCGTCTTTATACCTTTACTTAACATCTACTGTTATACCATTCCTTTCTTCCCATCTGCTTCTCAATCCTAATCCTCAACTTCTCTCCTTTTGTTCCCCTCCAAGTCATCATCTTTTTTCTCAAACTCCTTAACATCTTTTCCTCTCATCGTCGTCGTCATCATCATCATCATCCCTCTCCTAGGAATCCTGTCTCATTAATTTCCTCAACATCTATTCTTAACCTCCTTCTTTCTTCCTCTATTCTCTTCAGTATCCTCTCTTCTACTTAACAACATATTTTTATATCATCCTCCCAGTTAAACCTTTCAACTACCAACTCACTCCTCTGAATCTTAACTTCCGTCAAATTCTATACCCCTCACATTTTTATCCAATTCTAATCCTTAACTTAATCTTCTTTTTTATATCCCACTCTACACATTTCCCTGGGATTCCCAAGACTCTCTAATCAGTGCCCTCTCATCCCCCTCAAAAGCATCAACCCTTTTCTCTATATCCTTTCCTTTCTCGTCCCCTTTCTTTAATACCTCCCAACTATATCCTACATACCATGCCCCCTTCCATCTCTATCCTAAGAATTCCTTCTCCCTTTTAAGCATTTTTACTCATCTACTAAATCTACTACTTCAGATATGCACATCAGCATATCTACTAAATCTCCTCTCATCTCAATCCCTTCCTCAACATCTCCTCTTACCCCCTTCTTTTCAGCCTCCTATATTCTAATTCTTAACATAATATTTTCTTTTATCCTACTCTACCCCATCATTTCCCTGCTATTCCCAAGACTCTTTAATCTCCTTTCAGCATCTTCTTCCATCTCTTTGTTCCCTCTTATAAACACCCATTCCGCTCTGATTACCATCCTCAGCATCTTTTCCTTTCGTTTCCTTCCCCCCTCCCCTCTCATCCCCCTCATTAGCATACTTTCCTCTCTCGTCCCAATTCTCTATTCATCTCTCTCTCGTTCCCTCCGCAATGTTTTTCCATCCCCTCCCACCCATCTCCTTCCTCAGCATTCCTGTTCCTGCTCATTTCTCTCTCTACAAGCATCCAGACTTTCACAGTCCCAACTCCCTTCTCAGTGTTCCAACACTCTTCCATCTCCCTCATCTGCATCATAACTATTTCTTAAACATCTTTTTTTTTCTACCATCTCTAATCTACATCCATTAATCTCTTCCCATTTGCTCTACCAGTATCCGCAGACTTACTCTTCGGCATCCGAACTCTTCTTAACATGCCGACTCCCTCCTCATCATCCCTACTTCCATCATACTCTTCCATCACACTTAACATCGCTTTCTTTAGTATTAAAACTATTTGTAGTATTTTATCTCAATCCTCTACAGCCCATGTCCTTTCGTAACATTCCTGGTATCTCAGATCGATATCCCTTCTTTCTCCCCCCCAATCAGCCGATTGATCCGAACTCTCTTCTTAGTATCCCTTCTCCCTCCTAGCATTCCTCTGAATCCACGGACTACCTCTTCAGCATCCGCAACTCGCTCTTCTCATTATTACAACATTCTCTTTAGCATCCCTAATTTTTTCCTATCTATTCCATATGCATTTCAAATACTTCAACAACTTTCTGACTAATTTTTTGATCACGACTCCCTTTCAACATATAAATCATTCCTTCATATCAGGGTTGGCAAAAACCCGGGTTTTATTTGAAAAAACCCAAGTGGGTTGGGTTTTTTCGGGTTTTTTCAATAAAACCCTGAAAAAACCCATATAAAACTGGGTTTTTTCGGAAAAAGTGTGGGTTTTTTCAAAATTAAGGGGTTTTCTCCTAGAAAGTAAGTGGGTTTTTTCAAATTTTAGTGAGTTCTTTCTATGTTAAATGTTTCCAAAGATAAGTGGGTTTTTTCAAAGTTTTTATACTTTGAAAAAACCCACTGAAATTGTAAAATCACCCCTTATTTACTGAAACCTTGTATAAATTTTGAAAAACCCACTAAAATTTAAAAAATATCCTAAACTTTGAAAAAACCAATTCAATATTGAAAGAAATCTATTCAACTTTGAAAAAACCCACTGAAATTTTTAAAAAATCATCTTTATTTTTATATCTAGTATGAACTTTAAACGTCCTAAATTTTGAAAAAACCCCATTCAATAATGAAAAAACCCACTGCACTAAATAATGAAAGAACCTATTTAAAAAAACTCCCTGAAATTGAAAAAACACCATTTAATTTTAAAACCTAGTTTAAATTTTGAAAAACCCATTAAAATTTTAAAAATATCATAAACTTTGAAAAAAAAAGCACATTAAATTTTGAAGGAACTGCCAAAATCTTGATTTTTCTTGAAAAAACCCAAAAATGGGTCCAAAATGTGGTTTTTTTCACATGTTTTTTTTGAAAAAACCCATTGGGTCCAATCCAGCCAACCCTGCTTCATATCCCATACAGTTCACATTAAACCTCCTCAATAACCTTTATTTCAAACTCGCTTTGTCATCCCCTTTTTTTAACCACTCGCTTCAACATAATTTCCTCTCCTCCCTCAACACTGATCAGGAATACTTCTTTATTTTCCTATTGTTCTCTATTATATCTCCTTACAGTATTCTCCTCTCTCTACATAAAATCCCTTCTTTAATTCGATCTTCTTATCCTATCCCTTTCCCCAAAATTTCCTCTATACTACATCAAACCGTCAAATTCTAAACTTTAACTTAAACCCTTCCTCTCTTCTCTACCAACTCAGCACTTCTATATCATACCCCACTCTTCTTCCCTTTGAAATTTAAACATCTTCTTATACCATACTCCCCTCATCCTTTTCCTAAAATCCTTATTTAACACCCTCCATCAAACTCAAACACCCTATTTATCTGTCTCATTCCTGGCGGTGCTTTACAATCTTACTTTAAAGAGTAAAGAAATCCTTTTCTTACCACTTGGATCAATTCAGGGAAAATTCCACATCAGTGTCAACATACTTCACCTTACTATTGGGAAAGAAAATAAAAAAATAAAGATTTAAAAGTTACACATAGAATTTCATATGCTTTTGGGCTTATTGATAAATATCGTGTATTTATTACTAAATTTTATACCTCTTTTTCATAAATTATACTGAATTTATTACCGCCTCATTGTTAAAAAGGTCGGTTTTATCACT
This sequence comes from Tetragnatha versicolor, assembly GCA_024610705.1. Lineage (NCBI taxonomy): Eukaryota > Metazoa > Arthropoda > Arachnida > Araneae > Tetragnathidae > Tetragnatha > Tetragnatha versicolor. Next base: position 46,120,987 of record JANDEH010000008.1, read on the forward strand.
TTTCCCGTTTTATACAAATTAAAGAAATAGCAATTCCTCTAATGAAAGAACCATTATCTCCATTTTTTTAAATTTCAAATTATCCTCTCATTTCTTATCCCTCTACTCAACTTCCTCTCTCTCATCCTTACCTCCTCTACATCATGTATATTTCTACTTTTCCCCACTCCCCCCTCATCAAAATCCTCTCCCCACTTTCTCCCTTCTCTTATAAATCATCTCTACTCCTCAAAATTATCTTATCTCTCGTCCCCCATTCACGGCATCCTCTCTTTTGCAACTCCCCCTGCTCCACATCAGTTTCGATCCCCTCCTTAACACTCCCAAGTCACTTTTTTTTATCCCAACTCCCCCCTCAAACTAAGAACTCCCTCAAATCTTTATTCTAAGCATTCATTTCTCATTTTAATTAGCTACGCATTCTAAGATCATTTCTCCTAAACATTCTCTCTTTTTAATTATTTCCGTAACATCCATTCTTATCCCCCTTTTTCCCTTTTCTTCAGCATCCTCTCTTCTACTCCTCTCCTACTGTTACATCTGTCTCCTAAGTGTACTCTTGTCTCAATCCTTTCCCCAACATATATTTTTAACTCCTCCTTACTATCTCCCTTATCTTTCTCTCTCTCACTCCTAAAAATCCTCTTATTTCTCATCCCCTCCACAGAATCCTCAATTTTCTCATCCCACCTCTTAATATCCAATACCACCTACTCACTCCCCTGTAAATTAAACCGCCTTACACCTCTATCTTTAGCATTCCAACTTAGAAAATTATTCCTAAATAAATAAGTTAATCCTAATTAATCCTCCTCATTCCTAATTCATAATTGAAATGACATTAAAGGATACTTTGTACATAGTTTTGATGTTTAAATGGATCTACTAAGTATCCTCTAATCTCATTCCTCTCTTCAAAATCTATTCGTTTATATCCCCTCTTCTCCTTAACTTAATCTTGTATCTCATTCTCCCTATAAATATCACCAATTTTCTCTTCCTCTGCTAAATATCCTTTACTCCCTCATCCTACTAATTAATACCCCACAACTCCCAACTCCCTCTTCTGTATCTATACTACCCCTCACATTCCTCCCTCCCTCCTAAACATCCTATATCTTTACTAGGTATAATCTCGACTGATCACTTTCCTCACCATCTAATCTAATAGTCCTCCTTTCTTTCTCACTTCTCTACAGCACACTCTATTTTACTCCTCAACATTCTTTTTATCTCTCATCCCTTTCCACAGCATCATCTCTTTTTCACATCCTTTCCTCTCCTCGTCCCTCTCCTTAATAACTTACCTACTCAATCCTGTCTCCAAACCCTCAAAATCCGGATCCCATTCTAACTCTCTCCAAAGGATACTCCCGACTGATTTACTTCCCTCAACATTTAATTTTAACGTCCTCATATCTTTCTCCCTTCTCTTCGGCATCTTTGATTCTACTCCTCGACATCCTCGAATTTTTCATTCCCCTCCAATAATCCTCTTCTCTATGCTTAGCATTCAAATTGTTTTTAAACATATTTACTCCTTCCGAAGCATTTAACTCTCTCTTAAGAATAATATAGTTATAATTCTTTTCTCAACATCTAATTTTCCTCCTTTCTTTCTCACTTCTCTTCAGCATCCTTTCTTCTACCACTCAATATAATATCTCTAATCATCATCTATTTTTATCTTCCCCTTGCTTAATATCATTTTCTCCCTCTTCCCCCTTCTAAATACACCATAACTCCTACACACCACACTCCTATTCTTTCTCCAAATCTCTCATATTCCCATCCATCTCCCATCTCTATGCTAGGCTTCCTCACTCCCTCTTAAAATCGCCATCTTTCTCCTAAAACCTCCTCTCGTCTCATTTATTTCTTTGACATCTACTTTTAGCCCTCTCCTTTCTCTTCAGCATCCTCTATTCTTCTTCTACACTCTTTTATCTCTCAATCCCCTCCTCGGTATCATTTTTTTTCATTACCCAGCTCGACATCCTTTTCTCTCTTATCCCCTTTATAATAACCAACAATTAAATCACTCCTTTGCATCCACTCACCCCTCAAATTCTAAACCCCCTTCAAATACCTATCCTATCCAACAGTCCTTCTCCTTCTCCGTTCTCTTTAGCCTACTTCCTTTAACTGTTCAATATCCTTTTAACTCTGAACCCCCTTCACAGCATCATCTCTTTCTCACCCCCCTGCTCAGGATTTTCTCCTCTCTATTTTCCCTCTTCTTATTACCAAATAACTCCTAACTCTCTCCTCTGTATCCCAACCCTCCTCAAACTACAAACCTCCTTCTATCTGCATCCTAAAGCGCTACCTCCCTTCTAAAGATAATCATTACCTCTTATGTCTCCCTCTCGTCTCATTCCTTTCCTCAAAATCTTTACTTTTACACCCCCTTTCTTCCTCCCTTCTTTTCTCTACTCCAGAATATCCTTTTATCCCTAATCCCCTTCCAGCATCATCTACTTTCTCTTCCTCTTGCCTCCTTAACCCATTAAGGACGACTTTAAAATAATGGAAATAAGTAACTTTTCTTTCATATTTTGTTCATTTGGACCGAATATAGTAAGAAATGCCCCTTTTCAGATTTTTCAAAAAATAATTTTTATGATTTTTTAACTGGCAACTTTTCTTGCCAACCGTCCTCAGTGGGGTCCAAACTCTGACAAATGAAAAGTCGAAAAAACTAATTAGAATGTTTACGATTTTGATAATAATATGTTTTTATACATAATTTAAAGAAATAATACAAAAATAAAAGTGAATGGGGATTATACTGCTGATAGGGGGTCCAAGAAAGGGTATATTACTCCTAATGAATAGGGCTTGTTCAGTCCGAAATATTGATATTCACCTAATTTCAGGCTTTAAAAATAGCCGAACTAGTACTTTTTAAGTTGGAACGGTTGGAACCCTTTGATTTCAGCACTTTAGCTAACTTTCAGGCTAAAATAGTTTTATTTATATCTCCCAGTCTGGGACATAGGGACTTTTTTTTACCTGCCAGTCTTATATTTTCTCAACTTTCGTTTTTTTATACCTTTAGTTAATTTTTTTTGCCTTCTGAAGCTTTTTCTCTTATTGGAATTCTACGTTCTTGTTAGTCATTCTCTATCAAAAAGTCATCATAATTACAATATTCATCTTTATGGCTCCAGATTTCGCATATTCCCCACAGAAAATGTTGAAGATTACTCATCAACTCGATAAAAACTAGGTATTGGCCCATTCAAAATAGGCTAAATAACTCCTGTGATATTTTATTTTATTTTTTGACTACTGTAAGTTTCCATAAAACCCTTCCAAGGAAAATAAATGTGTCCAGAAATGATTTAGTGTGAGATTGAATCAATAAATGTGTTAGGAATCGGTAAAAATCTAATATCTATAAAAAACCACTAAAATTATGATCCAAGGGAAACATTTCATCTTGCTAAAGTATCAATAAGATCTACATTTATGATAAGAACTAAAAAAAGCATTAAAAATAATTAATTTGCAAAAGCTTCTTATGAGTAACTCGTAAAAGTTTAGACCACACATCGGACGATTGGCAACAAAAGTTGCCAGTAGAAGAAAACTCTTGCTATTGGCAATTTAAATACCCTCATTCCAACTGTAATTGGTATTAATATTTAGAATGGGATCATGTGAATATGCTGCAATGGGAACAAGTCACAAAAATAACCAAAACATTAGATTATTTTGGCGTTTTCCAAATGATCTCTCAGCTATCTCCAAAATGTAGTGAAACGCTTTCATTCTAACAGCAATTTTACCACCAAAACGGCATTGAAGGTATAAATTTCTATTTTTATCTGAATAAATACATTCTTCAGAAGCTGTTATCATGCATTTAAACTTTTAATGTCCTCTATTAGAGTCAGTAAAAAATGAAATGTCCCTTGGCAACTTTTCTTACCAAGCGTCCTTAATGGGTTAATACTCCTAAACTCCCTACTCGCTCATCTGTACCGTAACTACACCTCAAATTTTAAACCCCTTTCCATTTCTATCCAAAGCATCTGCTTCTCTTAAATATACTCTATTATACTACTCAACGTCCTTTAATATCTCATCCCCTTTTTCTCACTTATTCTTAAACACCCCATATCTCTCAAAATTACCCTTTAGATTGATTACATTCCTCCACATCTAATGTTATCCTTTATCCATTCAAAATCATCTCTTCTACTCCAAAATATAATCTTATAAATCATCCCCCTCCACAGCATTATCTCTTTCCTCCCCCTGCTAAACTTACTTTACTCTCTCTTCCCACATATTTATACACAGCAACTTCCAACACATCCTTTCCTTCTCAATGTGGGACCCTCCCCTCTGATTCCTTACTTCTTCCTAAGCATGCTCTCTTCTCGTTTCTTTCCACACCATCTACTCTATATTTCCCCCCTCTTCTACTCCTTTACATATTAACTCTTTAACCCCATCACATATTCTTACCGTCTCCCTGCTTAACATTCTTTTCTCTTTCATCCTCATTAATGCACCAAAAATACCCCAACTCACTCCTCTTTCTCCAAATCCCTTATAATCCCAAACATCTCCCATCTCGATCCTAAGCATCCCAACTCCTTTTTAGCCATGCTTCCTCCCTCTCCCATCTTTCTCCTAGACCTCCTCTCATCTAATTTCTTTCCTCGACATCTACATTAAACATCCCTTTTTCTCTTCGGAAACCTCTAAATCTAAATTACTCCTAAACATCATCTTCTCATCTCTAATCTCTCATCCACCTCTATTTCATCATCTATTTTCTCTTCCCCCTGCTCCACATTCTTTCCTCACTTCTCCCATTTTTTTAAGCCATACAATACCTAACTCACTCCTCAACATCCTAACTCCCCCCCTCAGATACTAAACTCCTTTTCTCCTCTATCCTTAATATTCCAACTTTCTTTTAAAGATCCGATTACTCTCCTAAACGTCCTCTTGTCTCCAATTCTTTCCTCAACATCTACAATTTTTCCCTTCCTATTTTTTCTCCCTTCCCTTTAGGATACTGAATTCTCAGTCTAATCCTCAACATCCTCTTATCTCTTTTCCCCTTCCACATCGTCTTTTTTCTTGTTATTATAACATTGATTTGTGATGGGGCGGCTGCAAGAGCCTGAGCACCACGACCAATGGTCTATTGTACTATGTTATTATAACATACTTTCCTCTCTCCCCATTCACGCCACCTCCTTATTAACATAAAACTCCCTACTCACTCTCTATCCAAGCTCCCCTTTTGATTTTTAACCCCTTTTAATATCTTTCCCAAGCAGCCTCACTCACCCCCAAACGTCATAGCTATCTTCAAATTATCCCCTCGTCCCATGGCTTTCCTCAGAACCTACTTTTAGCAACTCCTCCTTAGATCTTCCTTTCTTTCCTCCTATCCATATACTTCCCCTCATATTCCAAACCCCCTTCCAATAGATTAAGAATCCTCAATTCTCAACATCCCAGCTATCTTCTAATCATTCTCTCCTCTCATACCTTTCCTCAACAACTATCCTATCCCCATCCATCATCTATCTATACCATCAATTTTTATCACCCCCTACTTAACATCCTTTTCTCCCTCTCCCCCTTTCTTAATACACCTCAAATCCCAACTCACTCGTTTCATATTCTCAACCCTTACCCATCTCTACCCTAAGCTTTTCTCAACATCTAATCATCTTTCTTTCTTTCTTTCTTTCTCCCTTTTATCCTCTATTCTTCTTCTTAACATCCCCTTTTCTTTCTCAAAATCTTCCTCAACATACTTTAATCTTTTCGTCCCCCTCCTTATTATCATACTACTCCCTACTCAATCCTCTGTACCTAAACTCTCTTTGAGTTTCTGACCTTCTTTTGACACTTTCCTTTACATCTTAACTCCCTTCTAAACATCCCAAATATCTCTTCATCCTCTCGTATCATGCTTTTACTCATATCCTACTCTTAACTCCTTTCTTTTCTCCTAGACTGCCTCCCTCCTACTCCTCATCCTCATCTTACCTCTTATTTCAATTATATTTACATAGTCCCCCTGCTCGCCATCCTTTTCTTTCTCTTCACTTTTTCAATATATACACCACAACTCACAACTAATCTAATACCCTCCAAATCCTTACTCCTTTGTGGCTAAACTCCCCTCTCAGATTCTTAACCCCCTACCATCTCTCTCATTTGCATTCCAGCTCTTTTTCAGCATCCTCACTCCATCTTAATCATTCCATTTTTCACCTAAATCTCCATTCGTCCCATTTCTTTCAACATATACATTAAACTTCCACCTTTCTCTTCGGAATCTTATATTCTGCTCCTCCACATTCTTGTAACTCACATTTTTCCTTCTCAACATAATCCTCATAACATATCCACCTGCTCCTTATCCTTTTCTCTCTCATCCCTTTCCTTAATACCTCACAACTTACTTGTCTGTACCTATACTTCACCTGATTCTGTACTCTCTTCCAACTCTTTCCTAAGCATCATCACTTTTGCCTAATCATCTTCATATCTCTCTCTCCTAAGCATGCTCTCATCTCGTTCCTTAACACAACACCATCCCTACTTTCTTTTTCCCTTCTCTTCAGCATCCTCTCCTCTACTCCTTTCCATAATATTATATCTCATCCCCCTCCATAGCGTCATCTTTCCTCACCCCCTGCTCAATATACAATACTCTCATCCCAATAACTAATACTCAACAACTCCCTCCTCTGTATCCAACTCTTACTTTCTTCTAAATATCCAATCCCTCTCCAAAGCATCCTTTCAACTAATTTCCTTCCTCAACACATGTAATTTAATCTTCCTCTTTTTTTCTCCCTTATCTTCAGCATACTCATATCTCCTTCTACTGCCCAATATCCTTTTATCTCTCATCCTTTACACAGCATTATCCGTCTCGTCCTTTTGTACATATACTCTCTCTCTCATCTTTCTAGAAATCCCTCATATTCGCAACCCTATCCCTTCTCTATCCTTAGCATCCTCACTACCTCTTACGCATCCCATCTCTCTAATAAACACCCACACGTCTCATTCCTTTCTTAAACATCTACTCTCATCCCCTCCTTCATTCTCCCTTTACCTCTGCATCTACTCTTATTCTCCACTCAACAAAATCTTATATCTCATCCCCTACCACAGCATCATCTTTTTTATGTTTCACTGCTCGGCATCCTTTACTCTTTCATCTCACTGATTAATACCCCACAACTTCTAACTCACTCCCCTGTATCAAAACTACCCCTTTATAGTCAATGATTTCAAGCGTATGGACTCCACAAACCAAAAAGACAAACTTATTATAGGCAACCGAAAGACAGACGTATTAATCTCCAGATTAAAAACTAAAACATTCATGACTAACTCCAAACTTTATAAATTTAACCTCATTCAAAATCCGTTATGTGATACTTGTAAAACAGAAGACACTTTAATCATTTCCTGTTTGAATGCAATAGACACGTAAGTAAGAGAGCAAAGTTAAGCAACGCACTTCAACTAAAATCGCTAAACTATCAAGAGCTAATGAAAATTATCAAAGATAATAGAAGAACTAAAATCCAAGCAATAGCAAGATTCTTAAATGAAAAAGTAGAATAACAAAGAAGAAAATAATTCTCCCCCTACTAAGGAATTCCCAAGTTAATATGTAATAAGAAGTATTATTACCAAAGACGTAAAGAGAAGACGAAGCGACAAATTTTTGTCAGCAAATGTCTCAAATCAATCTCAACTCAACCCTTTATAGTTCTAACTCCCTCCTTAGCATCCTAACTCTGTCAAAAGCTCCCTCTCGACTGATTACTTTCCACATTCTATGCTATTCACCACTAACTTAACCTTAGGTTAACCTGGAATCAAGCTTTTTATTGGTTGTTGAAAAAGGAAAACACATTTTAAGCCAATCAGTGTTGTGGAAAAAGCTTGATTCCAGGTTAACCTTTGGTTAAGTTAGTGGTGAATATAGCTGTAATATAGCGGGGATCAATGGATCCCCGAAACAATGAGGAAGTTGCATGATTTTTTTTTATTTTTTAATCGATTCATCTTGCAAAAATAAGCAACTACCCAAAATTTGAGGCCGATCGAGAAATTTTTTGATTGCCAAAAAAATTAACAAAAATCCCCTTTTTAAAAGCGCGCGAAAACGCCAAGAGTTTGGATGTGACGTCATCTTATACTAAACATTGTTGTAAAGCAATGGAGTTGATGGTATTATTGTTGACGTCATCTTATAGTTTAAACAATAAACGTTTTCAGTCACGTGTTTTTTTCTCGACTTTTAATTTAAAATATTTAATTACCTGTACATTTTTTTTGAAAAACTGACTAGATGTTTCATTTTACCATACAAAAAACCATACGGAACACTTGTTTGTTTTTGAAAATCTGAAACATGCAACTTCCTTATTGTCTACAGTTTTAAAAATTAAAAAATTTTATATTGTGTAAAATAAACGTTGTTTTTCAATTGATGATAGCTGTAATAGTCGTCTTTTCTTTCCTCGCTTCTCTACAGCATTCTCTATTCTACTCCTTGACATCCTCTTACCTGTCCTTCCCTTATCTCTCCATCCCAACTGTCTACAACAGTCGTCTCATTCCTTTCGTCAAAATATACTCTTATCCCTCTTCTTCATTTTCCCTCCTCCTCCTCAACACATTCTCTCCTTTTCTCTTACCACTCACCCCCTCCATAGCTCTTACAAGGAAACATTCTCAGGATGAACTCACTTGGACGAAAATTTTACAGGGGTTAGTATATGACTTAAAACACCTTCTGTAAAAAAATTAGCTGCTGAATTACAGTAGAAAAGCTGTAAAAAATTATTGAAAATTGTCATATTTAACGCCAAATGTAACCCTACAAGGCGAGAAACGCAGAGAGAACGCCAAATGGTAGAATGAACTGGCCGCGTTTTCTCTGTTGCCACTTATAAATGAGCAAATAAAAAAAAGTTCATCAAATGCAAAACAGGAATAAAAATTAATTAAAGAAGGAAAATTAAAATAAATAACGCATGAAGCAATACAAAATTATATGCAAATTAAAAAGAATCCAACATCTATTTAGCATTTAATTTTTAGGAGTTATCTGTTTGCCGCATATTTTTTAAAAATGCATTGGAAACTATATATTTTATGGCACTGTCTAAATCCACGAAAGTAACAACTCAACTCTAACAAATTTCGCTAATACTTTAGCACGGGCCAACTTTCGTGGATTTAGACACTTCGAATCAAATTTCTCATTCCATCCGATTGGAAAGTCGCTAAGTGGTGCTAAATGAATGTGTTTGGCAACTCAGAACCCAAATTTCAAATTTAAATAACTCCTCTCCTATTGAAATTCAGCAGCTAATTTTTTCACAGTAAGTGTTTTGAGTCATCTTCTTATGCCTGTAAAATTTTCGTGCATTTCTGTGAGTTCACCCTAAGAATGTTTCCTTGTTAGCAGAACAACATAGTTGCTATTCTAGATACAAATTGAAATAGAAGATATTAACTTACATATTAATTCGCGAAATTCCTTGTCTACTTCTTATTAATCCTCATGATCCAACGAAGAGAAAGCATCATTTCACATCAACACGTTCATAAAAAAAATTGAAGTAAAAAGAGTATTAGAGAATATACATTTTCATAGGTAGAAAATCGTTAAGAAACGAACTCAACATAAAATCAAAACAGTTATTGGTGGCCAACCCGTGGCTCATTGGATTATTTCTAGTGACGCATCGTATTGTTTAGAAATTAAACCGTGATTTTCGAAATTAGCATAATTTTATTTGATAATATAATTCAACTTTTTATAATTTTATTTGAAAACTGTTCTTAAAATGGATGAATTATTATACATTGTTTTGAACTTTGAAAAATACTAAGTTTTAGTCCCTTCTCACTATATCCCACCATTTTAGCGTTTCGACATTCACTGGTCCCGAAGGTGACGTTTAATCGAGATTATACTGTCTTTAGAACCTAATTTTAGTGACTTTTTTTGGGTCATTTCACGTCAAATCAACTCACTTTTTTTTGGATCACCATCTCAATTTTTTTATTTGGTATACATTTCGCTGCCATAGTCGGATAATCTCGTTTCTTCTATTTGGGAAATATACAGTTCATGACTGCGAAATTCGTTTCCCCCACAACAGATTTTCATGAACGATCGATAAAATTACATTTTAATAAGCTTTTACAGAAAGCAGTAGGTAGTCCATTGTTCTAAGGATCTTAATTGAAAGAAACTAGAGAAGTGCTCCTTTTTAATATTAGCTAGCTAACAGTCAATTCAGCAGGTGTGTGGTTTTAAAGGGATATTTTCACTCAGTAATAAAAGGAAATTTTTATTTTGATAGCAAAAGTTAAAGGGTTATTCCGCTCAATGGTTATTCCTCGTAGTGCCACTGATGTTTCCAGAGAAAGCACAACTACTGCTTAGCCAACGTTAATAAAATGGTCTCGTGATTTTTATGGTCGTCGTAGACATTGCATGGCCGATGTGCATGAAGTTGGCCGTGGCATGGTAGCCGTGCCAAATGAAAATGGTGCAGGTCGTTACTGCATCGTTACTGCCAGCAAAATTAACGTTACTGCCCTAAGCCTAATGGTCGAAATTTTCAAAAACGTTTCCACGGCCAGCTTCACGTTGCCGTGGCAACTTGCTGAAAAAATCCTCTAAACCGTCCCAAATTGAGGCATTATATCAGTCATCGTTACTGCCATAGATATTGACGTTACTGTCATCAATAACGACGTTACAACCCCGCCTATTTGCTTCCAAAAGTACAAAAAAACGTTTCCACGGCCAGCTTCACGTTGCCGTGGCAACTTGCTGAAAAAACCCTCTAAACCGTCCCAAATTTAGGCATTATATCAGTCATCGTTACTGCCATAGATATTGACGTTACTGCCATCAATAACGACGTTACAACCCCGCCTATTCGCTTCCAAAAGTAAAAAATTGTTACCGCGTACTTTACGGTGCCGTGACCGGATAAACGAGACATATGCTACATAGCATATATCGTTACTGCATCGTTACTGCCCGTTACTGCCAGCAATATTTTCGTTACTGCCTTCTTCAATTTTCAGAAAAATCAATCAATTTTTTTCAAAATCTAACAAAAAACCTAAAACTTTTCCATTATTAATGATGTTGGGGAAAAGGGCATTATTCCGTTCTCATACTTAAAAAAATCGGTATAATTTCTTAAAAAGTTGACGTGAGATTTTAACCGACCCCCCTCCCCCCATGGCTAGATTTTTCCAAACCCCTCCCCCCTTTTTGACCTCACGTAATTTATGGATGTCCCCTAACAGATCCTATTTCTTTACTGGCTTTATTTTTCTTAATAATTCTTCGGAATTCTGAATCAATAAATACTCATAAATCTTTGAAAAAATTCTTATTTTTCCAAGAAAACTAAATAAAAAACATGTTTACAAAGCCATTAATTAATTTATTTTTTGTAACGAGCCCACCGCCATCCACCGGAAATATTGGTGCCAGTTGTCTGAGTCTTTTTCAATGCTTCCACCATCATTTCTAAAAAGAATTTTAAAGAGTTTTTTAGAGAGAGAAGAGAGAGAGAGAGAGAGAGAGAGAGAGAGAGAGAGAGAGAGAGAGAGAGAGAGAGAGAGAGAGAGAGAGAGAGAGAGAGAGAGAGAGAGAGAGAGAGAGAGAGAGAAAAGAACGTTTTTTTTATTTTGTAAGCGAATAGGCGGGGTTGTAACGTCGTTATTGATGGCAGTAACGTCAATATCTATGGCTGAAACGATGACTGATATAATGCCTCAATTTGGGACGGTTTAGATTAGAGGGTTTTTTCAGCAAGTTGCCACGGCAACGTGAAGCTGGCCGTGGAAACGTTTTTTACCTTTGTAAGCGAATAGGCGGGGTTGTAACGTCGTTATTGATGGCAGTAACGTCAATATCTATGGCAGTAACGATGAATGATATAATGCCTCAATTTGGGACGGTTTAGAGGGTTTTTTCAGCAAGTTGCCACGGCAACGTGAAGCTGGCCGTGGAAACGTTTTTGAAAATTTCGACCATTAGGCCTAGGGCAGTAACGTTTATTTTGCTGGCAGTAACGATGCAGTAACGATCTGCACCATTTTCATTTGGCACGGCTACCATGCCACGGCCAACTTCATGCACATGACCGATGTGCATGAATGTGTTTACAAAGCCATTAAATAATTTATTTTTTGTAACGAGCCTACCGCCATCCACCGGAAATATTGGTGCCAGTTGTCTGAGTCTTTTTCAATGCTTCCACCATCATTTCTAAAAAGAATTTTAAAGAGTTTTTTAGAGAGAGAAGAGAGAGAGAGAGAGAGAGAGAGAAGAACGTTTTTTTTTATTTTGTAAGCGAATAGGCGGGGTTGTAACGTCGTTATTGATGGCAGTAACGTCAATATCTATGGCAGAAACGATGACTGATATAATGCCTCAATTTGGGACGGTTTAGATTAGAGGGTTTTTTCAGCAAGTTGCCACGGCAACGTGAAGCTGGCCGTGGAAACGTTTTTTACTTTTGTAAGCGAATAGGCGGGGTTGTAACGTCGTTATTGATGGCAGTAACGTCAATATCTATGGCAGTAACGATGATTGATATAATGCTTCAATTTGGGACGGTTTTGAGGGTTTTTTCAGCAAGTTGCCACGGCAACGTGAACCTGGCCGTGGAAACGTTTTTTACATTTGTAAGCGAATAGGCGGGGTTGTAACGTCGTTATTGATGGCAATAACGTCAATATCTATGGCAGTAACGATGAATGATATAATGCCTCAATTTGGGACGGTTTAGAGGGTTTTTTCAGCAAGTTGCCACGGCAACGTGAAGCTGGCCGTGGAAACGTTTTTGAAAATTTCGACCATTAGGCCTAGGGCAGTAACGTTAATTTTGCTGGCAGTAACGATGCAGTAACGATCTGCACCATTTTCATTTGGCACGGCTACCATGCCACGGCTAACTTCATGCACATGACCGATGTGCATGAATGTGTTTACAAAGCCATTAAATAATTTATTTTTTGTAACGAGCCTACCGCCATCCACCGGAAATATTGGTGCCAGTTGTCTGAGTCTTTTTCAATGCTTCCACCATCATTTCTAAAAAGAATTTTAAAGAGTTTTTTAGAGAGAGAAGAGAGAGAGAGAAAAGAACGTTTTTTTTATTCTGTAAGCGAATAGGCGGGGTTGTAACGTCGTTATTGATGGCAGTAACGTCAATATCTATGGCAGAAACGATGACTGATATAATGCCTCAATTTGGGACGGTTTAGATTAGAGGGTTTTTTCAGCAAGTTGCCACGGCAACGTGAAGCTGGCCGTGGAAACGTTTTTTACTTTTGTAAGCGAATAGGCGGGGTTGTAACGTCGTTATTGATGGCAGTAACGTCAATATCTATGGCAGTAACGATGATTGATATAATGCTTCAATTTGGGACGGTTTTGAGGGTTTTTTCAGCAAGTTGCCACGGCAACGTGAACCTGGCCGTGGAAACGTTTTTTACATTTGCAAGCGAATAGGCGGGGTTGTAACGTCGTTATTGATGGCAATAACGATGAATGATATAATGCCTCAATTTGGGACGGTTTAGAGGGTTTTTTCAGCAAGTTGCCACGGCAACGTGAAGCTGGCCGTGGAAACGTTTTTGAAAATTTTGACCATTAGGCCTAGGGCAGTAACGTTAATTTTGCTGGCAGTAACGGGCAGTAACGATGCAGTAACGATCTGCACAATTTTCATTTGGCACGGCTACCATGTCACGGTCAACTTCATGCACATGCACGGCCGATAGTACTAGACTGGTATGAAATAAAATCTCAAACAAATATCAAAAAATCCGCTCAAAATATCAAACAAATCCGCTCCTTGGTTAATATCAATATGGAGATTTATTTCATACAAGTCGAGTACTATCGGTCGTGTAACGTCTTTAATTAAAAATCACGCGACCCTTTTACTATCGTTGGTTAAGTTATAATCTCTTTTATGTGGATGCCTAGGGTTCCGATCTGTCATTGACGCCGTTCTTTGGCAAGTGTGAGCATACACAAATATCTCATATTTTAGACTACCCAAATTAAAGATAGGAGGTTATCTGATTATTCCAGCGATGTTTTCTATTAATAGACTTTAAAAATACCAATTTGAGAATTAAACTTTTAGTTCTATTTTTTTGTAAGTGTCTTTCATAATACTATAACATATTGCACACCACTAAAATATAACATTTAGAATACTTTAAAATGACAACAATTGCATCTGTACAACCGCCTATGTTTGACTACTTTGCGCATTTATAAATTCCAGAACCACTCATTTTTTACATGAGATGCTATTATTTTCAAATCTATCACTAGAACATGTCTACCAAATTTCAAGAAAATTCGAGATGGTAAAACCAAAAAAAGTGGTGATTTGACGATGTTCTTGACGATGCTTTCGTAATTCTTGATGCAGTTATTTTTTAAAGAGAGGAAGGACTTTGAAAAGTACAGTCTTGGTTATTTGGGAAAACTTTTTATCATTTTTTGTGATACACATAAGTTTCATTTAACTGGAAATTTATGAGAATCTACATTTTTTAAATAAAAAATAGTCCACGTGCATTTCAAATAAGAATACTAATTTTTAAATATAATTTAATCAATATAACATTTCATAATTTTTTAAACTTCCCTTTTAAATCAATTTTGAAATGACTAGCCATTCAAATTTGACCAAGTATTACTTACATATAATATAAATATCTTTAAAAGTACTGCATTTATCACTATTCAAATTTAAGAAAATCTGTATACAATACAAAAAATGCCTATTTTAGTTCCAAATAAAAAAAGCTGTAAAAATGAAAGAGAATAACCAAAAGAAAACTTTTTAAAATTAAAATGTACTTATTTTTAAAATTTAAAACCAATATTTTCCTTTTAAGTTAAGATTCAGTCCTTTTTATGTGTATTCAAAGAAAATGATAAAATGTTTTACTTATAAAATCTTCACCTATTAGTATTTATAGGCAAATATCTAATACCTTTATGTAGTACAAAATTTATAAAGTACTGAAAATATTAAATGATTTCTTTTTACAATTTTTTTCCAGAATATAGGGTTTTCACGCTTTCTTACATTAATATTTATAAATTTTCTTACAAAGGAACTTGAAATTATCAACATTAAGTTTTTGCTATGACAAATCTACAAAATTTCCTCTCCCGTACACAAGAATAATAGCTGCAAGCATTGTCCTACCATCGACAGTTTTCGCTGATGAAAAATGAACATGTATCTCCCCCCCCCATGACACACACCTTGATTGACTTTCACAGATGCGTTGTTTTACCCGCTTTGCGCTTGTTGGCTTTGGATACAAACATCAATTGACCCATCTTCGGAAATTATAATGCTAGAAGGAAGAATTGCCACTAGTGCTCCACGTTTCCATGGACACAGATACAGAGCTCCAAGAGATCCAGAGGGAATCGGGAGGACTTCTGGGATGAAATTCTTCAAAATATCTTTTTCCCGAAATCGGGAGAATGGGACAGGTTTCTGATTGAAAGGTAGTTCCAGTGTACTGATTGAGAACTAACTTACCAGCATTGGTGTTACAATGCATGAAACAAATTGCGAATTTACTATTCACACTAATTTCCATGCCTGTTTACATTGTGGTAATGAAAGAATAGTTAACTTAGCACTTAACTACTATTTAGCACTACTTAAACTAGTCAGTTTGTAATGAAACGATGCAGAGAACTATTTCTTTAAATATGGAAAAGCGTCCATAGAAAATGAACTGTTTTTCAACCACAAAAATTACATAAAAATATTTTTTTTAATTTGCAGATAAATTATTTCTTAATTTATTCATTTGAATTTTGAGAAATCTGAAGTTTTTCCATTTAAAATATGATACTCCAAAAACTTCTACGTATTTAAAATTTACTATTTTGGATCCTAAAAAAGGCGCCCTCTATTGAGTTTCTATCTTCTCATAGTTGTAGTGATGTCTTATTAATCAGCAGATAATGTGTTACGTGTTTTGACTCCTTTTCTAGCACAAACCAACTATATCATATTTTAAAAACATTTACAAAAAAGATAAATGGGTGTGGAGGAAGTGTATTAATCAATTTTACATCTTAAATATCAGGGATTAAAACTCAAACATTATCTTTTAATTAGTTTAAAAAATTAAAATAGATAAAATCTGATGCTTAAATAATGTGGCTGTTACAATCTAAATATTTAACATGCCAGCATATCATTATGAAGTTAAAATGTTTATTTTTTTATTTTAAAGATTTTTGAAATGAAAGAGCTTTTTTAAAAAGATATATTATTAGATATATTATTAGATATTTTTAAAAAGATATATATTACTTTTAAATTATTCGTGAAGTTTTGAAATTGAGAAAAGTTAGTAGCATTGGAAAAGATTGGTACTTTTAATACATATTCGAAATATGTAAAATTTCATAGCTAAAAAGTAATATTTTTTATGTGCTTTATATTGCCAGTTATGGATGTTAATCTTAATAACTAGCTAGAGGTTTATCTCCTTTTATAGCACCCATTAATAAGTGAATATAACGCACTTTCAATTAAGATAATAAATGTTTTCTTAGAGGTCTTTATGATAAATCAATTGTAGACTTAGATCTCTATAATATCCAAAATTATGTTATTTTCCATGTTAAGTTATAAATTTTAAGGGTCATTTTTCAACCTTTCTAGCTCAAACCAACGCTTAATAGTAAAACGCTAAACATTTTCAGTAATTATCAATGTTGGTTTTTTGTCGTCTTGGATAGTTCAAAACTTTGCGAACCCAAAATAAAACATCTTAAGTAAAGAAATTTTGAATACTTTTAGCTATTCTGTTTAAAAATTCCCATCATATGGAATTTAAAGGTTCATTACTAGGGCTACACAATGGCCAAAAATATTTTTTGCGTATCATCCTTAGAACTGTCCACTATCAAGCATATTGAAAATCATGGTAAACCAAATCATTAGAACATTTCAAACATTCTAGTAACCATTGGAATATGCAGTAAATATTTTTAGGTAAGAAAATTTTTAGAAAAAAATCATTTTTTAAAATACCTTAAATCAAATTCACTACATATTACTATAATATACTAAATCTTAGCAATTCAAGTCAAACATTAGAAAGAAATATTTTAAGTAAAATTTATAGTTAAGGATCAGTTTTATAACTTTAAAATTTAATCATCCTTGAAAATTGATGCATATTTTTACAATTGGGTCATCTTTAAAAATTGTCCTTAAGAATTAATATGGTTACTATTTTACAACATTTTATGTTACAATTTCAGAATCAGATCATCTTTAGTTATTGTCCACAAATCAAACTTCAAAATATTTTTTAATGTTTTATGAAAAAATTTTGATAAGAATTCAATATGTTAGTTCAATTTATTTATATTTTAAAATTTTTAAAACACTGTATTAATAAGAAACTTTAAGATAAAAAAATTCAAATTTATAGTGCTATACAGTCAAGTTGAAGAATTCAATATTATTTTCAAGATTGTCACGAAACAGTTATTCTAACTTAAAGATATAGCGTTTTTATACACACTGATCAATTTAGTTAAATATGCACCCTTTTAAAACAAATCTCCCGTATTTCCATTAAATACTATAGAAATATTGGGGCCTTCAGGACAGTTTCCGAGAAAGCCTGCAGTTTTCAAGAAGTATTCCTCATTTTTAACAACATTTCCTTTATCCTTATATTGATGAAAACTATACAATCGACAAAAATTTTAGGTTAAAATCAAAGGAATCCAAAATCTTTAATAAATATATACAAATTTGGGTACAGATTGAAAAATTTTAGTTTCTAAATTTCCCTTAATATAATCTTCATAAAAATAATCAATGTTTTAATTTGATGAGATTTTTTTAATCTAATTGAAAATCACCCTAATTTGAACTATTTTAAATAAGTCGTTTTGATGTTCTTTTTTACTGAAATATGAATTTTAAAATTAGTTGTTTGTAGCTTATAGGATTTGGTTAACTCTACAGTTGGCTATTCTTTTGGTGTCCTTATGATAGCCAAACACCCCATTGGTGTTGTTTCATAGATAATCATACAGAACTTGAGGAAATATGTTATTTCACATGCTTGAGTATAGAAACTTTCAGTTTTAAAAGAGCTCTAAACATTTTAATCCTACATTTACTTCTGCCGAAGCCTCATATTTGAAATTAGTTTTAAGTTATATTGTTTTTTTTAATCCATACTAATTCATTGTTTTTTTTAATGCATAGGTCATTGAGTTAGATTTAAAATATTTTTTCTTGAAAGTCATTTTCCCAGAATCACTGTCAACATTACTGAACCAAACAATTACACTGTGAGTTTAAATATGACAAACAGAACAAATTCTTTTTTTATATTTCAACAAAAGAGAAATAATGAAACCAAATCAATTTCACAACATTTTTCAAAGAAAATTTTACCGTGAACAGATGACACCTGTTTCACCATGCCAGTCATATTTATCTTTTCTTCCCCCTTCAACGAAACAAAAAGTTGGAACAAAACACACATTTACTAGTTCAATCCATTACACATCTTTATCCACCTTTTTCTTCGTGGAGTAATATCATATTCATGAGATGATCCTTTTATTATTACTTTTCCATTTGAAAATCAGTCTGAACCAGCCACCAAGTCATGCATGTCATACTGAAATACGAAATCATTCGATTCCTTTTCTTGTCCCCCCCGCTCAAGAAGGTGCTCCGACGACTGGGCAGGAGAGGTCTCCCGGTTTTAGAATGCCAGATTCTGCCTCTCCCAGCCTCATGTGGTCAAAAAGACCGTTTTGTCCATCGGAGACTTTGACCTCAGGTTCAGACGATGTCTCCCGAGCGCTGCGTGCCGACTCCCCCGGAAGTAGGAGCCGGACACTAACCATCCAGTGTTTCGTGGCGCGAGGACCAGTCAGTAACCCGGATGGCGCCCCGGGGGGTGGTGGTCAGTGGTTTTGGACAAAGGCCCTGGGGAACAGTGACCAACGCAACATACCTGCGTATCCCCACTGAACCACGCACCAACATCGCCTGCAGTTACAGTGAAGTGAGGTATTGCAGAGCAGGGGGATTGTTTTATTGAACAGCAGATTGGCGGCTGGAATCAACAAGCCAATGAAACCTCCTTTTTGGGCTTTTTAAAACAAATTAGCTTTTTTTAAAAACCATTTTATTTAAATTAGGATTATCTAGCATGGTATTTTTCCAGCTTTCTATCTCGCTTTAGGGGAGAAGCAATATTTCATTAAAAATCAGAATAATTTTACATA
This sequence comes from Tetragnatha versicolor, assembly GCA_024610705.1. Classification (NCBI taxonomy): domain Eukaryota; kingdom Metazoa; phylum Arthropoda; class Arachnida; order Araneae; family Tetragnathidae; genus Tetragnatha; species Tetragnatha versicolor. Next base: position 46,140,377 of record JANDEH010000008.1, read on the forward strand.
TTACCCTTAAATTAATTCAAATTGATTAAGCTTCACCACTCTTTGTTAACTTTTTTTCTTCAAGAAATTTGATGTCTGCCATTTTCAAGCTTACAGTAAGTTTGGTTCTTAACTGGGCAATATAATAAAAATTTTGAAGTATAATTTCAGCCCAGTTTTTCAATTTTCATTTCTATTTTGTTTTATTTTAGACGCACTCAAGAAATTTAATTTTTATTAAAATCCAGTGAGGTGATAGTTTTATAATTGTAAATCACAAAATAATTTGTGAGACTTCTTTAATAGTTTTTACTTATACCTCACACAATATTATGAAACTTGAGCAGATGTAAAAAATAGAATAAAAGTCTTAAAAGCCAGCAATATCAAATTCAATTTTCATAATAAAATCAAATACGGTGATTAATATTCTTTAAGGCAAATATAAATTTTGAACTGCGTGTATAAGCTACAACAAATTACAGAATACTTTTTCTGCCATAAACGCTTATTGTTCATAGCTTAATTAAGCTCTCTCCGTACTTTATAAACTTAAAACAAACTTTTCAAGTACTATTAGGTTTCAGATCACTCATTTGAGGATAGAGAAAACAAATTAATTTAATTAATTCGATAAATGTTTAGATAAAACATCCTGTAGTTCCATTTTAACTAATTATTTCGATTAAAAGTTTTTTTTTAAAGAACTGCAATTATTTAAATAAATTAATCAAAACATTTAATGTAGTGCAGAGATAATAAACCCTTTACAGATTCAAGAAAAATAAGCCCAATCCTTCTGTTTAAAAGGGTTAGTCTGAAAAACTGCAGGCTTTTTTAAAGGTCTAATAATATTTCTTATGTCATAACATATTTTCTAAGAGAAATGTTTCTATCATAATAAAATATGCAGCAAAATTATTAATTGTTGTTGTAAAAGTTCTACAAAGTTATAAAATAAATCGAATTCAAAATAATTTAATGTATTTTACCAATTATAGTTTCATGCGAAAGGTTTTATGCATTTGAGTAAAAATCTAAGATAAAGCATTTAAAGACATACAATACTTAAGTAAAAAACTGAATGTTGACAGTTTTGTGATGAGCAAGCAAGCTAATATTTCATTTTAATTAATATCTCTTTTTGAACTGTCATTTTGATATTTACAAAGCAAGTTTGATTTGTGGACAATCCGTAAAATACCAGGTTAAGCACAACATAACTAATAGAATAGCAAGAAAACAAGTATTTCGCTAAAGTAAAAAATGCTTTTTAAATGGTTATTTTGACCTCTTCAAAACCAGTTTGATTTGTGGACAAATCCTAACAGAAATAGTAGTTTAGACGCAGCATTTAAAAAATAATTTTTTTTTCAAAACATCTAAAAATAAGTATATTAATTATCTACAAACAGGTATTTTTTAAAACTTAATTCAGTTATTTACGGTAGCTTAATTTAAATAAAGCAGACTATACCTATAAGTGTTTCACTTACTGTGTTTTTTAAAAGGATTGTCTAATATATTTCCAAAGCTAGTTTTAATGAAGACAATCCATTTTGGAAATAACTTATGAACACGGAACATATGTTTACAAGACACAACCAAATAAATATTTTTTTTCTCAAATGTTAGTTAAAACTTAATTTGGAATATAATTTAGGATTTTTATATTTAAATTGATGTTTTACTTTAATAATAGGTTTGTTCTTTCTTACTGTCGTTTTTAATTTCTTCCAAGCCAGTTTGATTCGTGGACAGTTCATAAGGAATAGAACCTCAAACACAGTGAATTAAAAAAACAGTTTGCCAAACATCTAAGAATTAGAATATAGACTTTGTTAAAATCGAATGTTTTAAATCAAAGCATTTCATACAATTTAGTTTTACAGAGAAAACTATTCCTAACAAAAGTTATGCAAACTAATCAAATTAATTAATAACGAAATTTCAATAATTTGAATACATAATTTTAATAGGATTCAAAAGTACCAATTTTTTATACGGTGTGTCTCGTAAAAACTCGAGTCAGATTGATTATTTAGTTAAGCCAAGTAATGAAGCTTGATTATCCACCCAATTCATATTTGTAATGTATTTCAGGTGAACGTCATTTAGATCTACACTAAAACTGCCCACTTTTTTTACTAAAAAGAATGATCTGTCAGGGTTGCTCAAATATTAAATTTCGAATATTCGGTTTGGACAACCAATAAATATAAAAAAGAATTGAAGATAAAAAAAATCAAATAAAAAGAATTAAAGATATAATTTTACATTTTGTACCCATGGCTTGTAATTTTTTATTTCTAACTTTCAAATGAAAGCTAGTTTCTAGAGAGTAAATTGCATTTTTTTTTCCAATTTTAAAACTATGAAATCAATCTTTTTACATTTACCCCCCGATTTCAACAATTGATGATAATTTTAATAGGTGCTATGAAAAGAGTAAAAAAACTATCGTATGTCTTAAAAATATTTCATGCTGCAGAACAAAGGATCAAACAGCATCAGATCTATTTCCCTAAAGATAAATTTAATGACTATTTCAAATTAGTAGTTTCTCAAGTTAACAACATTGAATTGAAATTTCAGAACTTTTTTTCACTTATAAAAGAAGGAAACTGTGGGGGAAAAATTTAAAGGAATATTTTTTGAAACTGGTGATTCGTTTTGGCAGTTCAAAGGATATTTTTATGTTTTAGCTGCGAGCTATAAATGGAGTTAAGACATCATCCGAGCAAAATAAATCTTTCTTGCTGTGGAGCATTGAATCAGAAGCAAATAATTATAATTTTTTTATATCGATTTAAAATTATTGGAACCATTTCAATTTAAGAATAGTTTTTAAAATTTAAATGCTGTTAAACCTAACAAACTTATAAACTTTAGCCACCATACTAGCATTACTATTATTAACCAATATATTAATTAAAATCAAATTTACTACTCTTAATTTTTTTAAAAGAAAATTACCAGAGTTTATCGGTACACAATTGTGAATTAAGTTTCGAATAGGTTTTTGAAATATTGATGTAATGTTTTATTTGATTTCCTCTTATCCGCATTAAAACCTAATTTATTAATTAACACTATATTGATACCTTCAAAATTCCCTCAACAGTGCAAGGAGAAAGTACATAATAAAAAAATCTATATCAGATTATGTTGAGATAATTTGCGAAACTTTTTTAAACAAATTAAATTGGTGATTTAGTGGATTTACTCATGGTGTTTTTTATTAATGGCGAATCCAGGAGGCAAGTACCACCAATACTGAAGTACTGAATAAAATGACTTAAACGAGCATTAAAAACATTTATTATGCTATGTAAAGCTATAATGTGTAGTTTTAAGGATAAAAATTGTATTTTTCAAAAGAATTTATCAAATTTTTTCATGAGTTATTTTTAAAATGTTTGTAATTAGTCAACTCTGGATCCGCCCGTTTTCTATTTGACCATATTGTTTCACTAAAATCAAGAGAACTTGCGACAAACATTTATTTCCCTACACCAGGCCTGCACAACATACTAAGCATCAGACACTTTTTTAAGACCCCTAAGTCTTTCTATTGAGGCATTTATGAATTTAAAAGATGAATTTGTATGATCTGTAAGAATTTCTAGAAGAAATCGCCTATGGAAAAAAGGAAGCTGAAAGTATATTCTAGTTACTCAGTTTCCCTTTCGATGTTCTTCAGAAGGAATCCTCATAGAGAATTCACTCATTCGTGATGGAAATATATTCACTCATAGTGAAGGAATAGGGCGGATTGAAGAGTGAAAAGACGATTTACACTTTTCACTTTGAATGGGGGGACTCTCCAGGATAAACGAGTAAAGTAAATTGTCTACATGGGTCTTTACTAAAGTTTACTGAAAATCGGACAAATCGCAACTAATATAGAAATTACATTGAAATTTTGATGCTAAACATTTCATTATGATTAGGACTCCGGTAGCAGGATTTAATGTATCAATCTGCAGCTGAAGTCAAAATTTATCTAACTCTAAGCTATGATGGGTTGGGTAAAGCTTTCTATCATAATAACTGCTATTTTTAAGTGAAAATTTTGCATTGTAATAGATGCCATTAACGCATAAAAAAATAATTTTGCAGATTAAAAAAATAAAATTGCAGTTAAGAAAGAGAAAATAATACCGTAAGTGAAGAAAGAAGTGTAACTTAAAAACAAAGCTATTCCAAGTTATTATATTCAGTGAATATAATAACTGAAGAGACAATGAATACATTAATTCATGCATAGATCTCCATAATCATCCATTTGGGGATATGATTTTTTTTCTTGTTTTTATAGGTTGATAAAATTAATCTTCAAACTTTAAGATAAATAATTAATGAGGACTCTACATCTACAGTGCTGGACTGTTTCTGCTACCGGGCATAAAACGATATATTTTCCAATATTATTCAGTAAATCACTTTCAATTTCATGAGGGAAAAAATGACTGATTCTTTACCTACAAGATTGGACCAGTTCTATTTCTAGATAAGGATTTATTTGCAGCGCATTTCGTTCAGAGCTGTGCAAGCCTGGATTTCACAATAGTTCTCTACAAGATTAGAAGTTAACTAGTTATAGTAGTACTAGTTGACTAGTCTGAGTTAGAATAGGCGGCTCAAGGTCACACAATTTTCCCACTTCCCACACTTCCTTTCCACTGAATACCTCATCGTTGCCATGGGGATGAGATAAAACTTGTGACCTTGAACCGCCTATTCTATTTACACAGGCTATCGCTATAGTAGTTGAGAGCTAAGCAACGGAATCAAACATTGAAATCAGAGTCAATATAGTAAATCTGCAACTTGTTTCATGCATATAAACACCAATGCTAGAAAATAAGTTCTTTATTAGTACACTGGAACCGCCTTCCAGTCAGAGAAACCTGTCACAATCTCCCGATTTCGGGAAAAGGAGATTTTGAGGAATTTCATACCAGAAGCCCTCCCGATTCCCTTTGAATCGCTCAGAACACTGTATCCGTTTCCATGGATACCTGGAGCACTAGTGCCAACCCATCCTCCGAGCATTATATCCCGAAGGTGGGTCCGCCGATGTTTGGATCCAAAGCATCCAAACGCAAAGCGGGTAGAACGACGCAGTTGAGAAAGTCTATCAGAGATGCCATGTGGGCTGAGAGACACCTGTAAATTTTTCATCAGTGAAAAGAATTGGAGGAGTGATTATGCATTATGATTCTTGAAAAGGGGAAAGGAATTTTTAGACTTATCACGATTAAAACTGAATGCTGAAAATTTCAATTTCCTTTCATATTAATGCAGTAAAGCGTGAAGAACAATTGTATTATAGGAAAGAATCGTACAAAGATTCGATCTAGTACTTTTCAAAGCTGAGAATGTCCCGATACATCCGAATTTCTTTGTAATTTTGGGTAGATAAGCAGCACTATAGCGTATTAACCACATTGGATGATTTAGTTAATTTCTAAACTTCGATTTGTTAAACTAATATTCATCGGATAAGCCGCCCTTATTAAAACACGCTGAAAAATAAAATTCTTCCTAATATCTTAAACCTCCAAGTTCACATTCAGATATCTAAAATTATACAAAAAAAGTTTCTCAATTATATTAATCCTTGTACGTTGGTTGATATTTTAAGACTGTATTTTTATAGAAAATACAGTATACTCTCTATAAAACAAAACTGAAGGGACCATTTAAAATTTTTTTGACAGTTTTCGTGTTAACAAGTTATTTTTTTCAAAAGTTTTAAAATACCAAATATGGTATTTGGTATATGGATGTGTTCTATAAGACATACTATGGTAAAATGTCCAATTCCACTTGATTATTCATACTGCTGTATAGTTTTTCCAAAAAAAAACAATTAGTTGAAATTATTTTTTCAAGAAATTAAATTTTCAAAATTTAAAGCTTTAATTCATAAATTACGCGTTTTAAATATCGTAAACAAATCAGAGAGGTACATTTTTAGATCAATTTAGAACTACTCTTTTGATTCTAAAAATAGCAGAAGAGTCATAATTTTCTCTACACATTTTTAGATGATCTACAGTTCAATTTAGAATGCTACAAAACAACAACCATAAATGAGGAAGAAAACATCTGCTTATAGGACAGATGTTGTGTAAATTTTTGATAGCACAGTAAGCTTTCATTTGCCCTTGACCTTCTCAGAAGTCGAGGGGATCCATTCTTCTAAACATAAAATTCTCAAATAGCCCAATCGTAATTGTTACAAAGTATAAAAATTCATTTTTTTCCTTCAAAAATTTTTTGTAATGACAAGAGTTTTTGGAAAAAGTCTGGCATAAGAATAGAAGTTAACATTAAAGCAATACTTATGTCAAAAAGGGGGATACTTTTTCGATAAGAAGATGTTTTTGGCTTATCCAAATTCGTCATAATCGAGAGTATACTGAATATGAAACCAGAAAAAATTTCAACTAAATGGTCATCCTGGATTATGTAGGATGAATTTCTACTGATTATACTACTGGTTATTTCATTATTGTTTCTAATTAAGACTTGTTTATTTTAACTGTAAACTAAAGTAAGTTTTGTGTAAGTTAACTCAAGTTTTTCAATGATTAAAAATATTTTTATACCAAATACACAGGTCTGAAAAACACTATATGAAATCTGTTTGGATTATCCCACCTGATATTTATGTATTTTGGTGTGCTAAATCCAAAAATTACCTCAGTTTTTTTTTCTTCTAAATTTACGTAAATTTGAGTTTTTATGTTTTATTGGGAAATGCTCCAACTTTTAAACACTAAAAACTTTTGGAAAATGAACTCATTCAAAAATATATAACTTAAATTTTCCCAAAAAATTATTTTCAGGAATGGCTAACTCGCTAAGCCCATGTGTAAAACTAAAATTATGAACACCATGTCACCAGTTTTGGAACGAAACATTATAATTAAGTGGAGAAAAAATAGAGGTGACGCAAGTATCCCTCATGCTCCCCAGTTCCCTATTTAGTACCCAAAGGTCAATACTTTTATGCATCGTTTCATCCTTTCACTATTCACTAGCTAGTAAGGGGGATACTGATACAAAGGTCTTGTCTATGAGGTGTGACATGCCATTTTGACGCTTTTTCACAAATTACTTAAAAACACCACTTTAAAGCTATTTCATTCATGTCGATGTATTTTCACATTAAAAATATTAAAAATTGTACAACAATGATTCGAATATTTTCTTTCTGTCACCAACCCGTTTTGGGATTTTAGCCGCCAGATCTACATTTCTTTTTTGTGACACCTTCCCTTGAACAACTTTTTTAACAGAAGTCGACGTTTTTTTATTGTGTTGTGAGTTTGGACCCAATAAAGTCAAATAAGGATGAATCCTGGCTATAATCCTACGGAAATTTCCAATATTATGAAAATGTATTCTTCATAAGCAAAAAGAAAAACAAATATATACTTAAACTAAGAAAAATACACCTGCTAGTCTTACTAAAAAATAAATATACATATAGATATGTTATACGATTATGCAACAGAAAGTTATTCAATAAAGATTGTGAAATGAATAATTACAAATATTCAATGTATTATACAAACAAGCTGTAATTTTGTGTCTCGAAAAGAATTTTTTTTGTTGCCTTGTCATTTTGGCACATGTTACACACGTTAAAATAAGGAACTAGGTGTGATACCTTAGTCAAACAAAAGGACCTCCCCTTAAAAACACCTCTGTTTATTCCAAAAAATGGCATCTTAATTATACTTAAATCTATCAAAAAAGAAGAAAAGTTCTAATGCACCCAAACATCCCAAGAAATACTAGTATTGGTAGTACCTTAACTAAAAAAATATCACAATAAATTAATTTAGTCTAAGACTTAAATTTAACGCCCAGCAAATTTCGAATAGGATTTAATAAAAATATCATTTTTCTACAAAAAATGCATTGTAATTCCCTATTAGGCATTTCCCCTGGTAATTTTTTAAAAAAATATTTCGATTAAGTAATATTATCATAAAGGAAGATGCATCCATCAACTTTGAAAATTGGTGCAACATGAAGATTTGGAACCTTCTTCCAACAGACAAATAGGATAGGTAAACAATTTAATAGAAATTAAGTTCGACATTTTATGGGATAATTAAGAAACAATAAAAGGAATCTAATTTCTCATGTTCTACTCCTCATTCCTTGACGTGGAATAACCACCTCGCCAAAAGACGAGTATCACCATCCAATAAAAGTCTTCATTACAATTCGAAACCATAAATTGATACAATAGGAATGGAGAAGTTAAGAATAAACAAAATCATCTAAGGAAATGTATGATTTACTTGGATTATAGGAACGGAAGAGGTTCCTCATTTAGAAAAAATGAACTTAACTATTATTAGAAAAAAAGTTCTCCAAACACTTAAATAGTACAATAGGAATGGAGTTGCATATGAATTTTAAGCAATTTTTTTTCATTTAGAAAATGACCTTAATCTATAATAAGAAGACAAAAAGTTCTCCAAACCCTTAAGCTGTACAATAGGAATGGAGATGCATACGAATTTAAAACAATTCTTTTTTCATTTAAAAATTCTCCAAACCCTTAAATTGTACAATAAGAATGGAGTTGCATAAGAATTTTATACATTTTTTTTCATTTAGAAAATGACCTTAATCTATTATAAAAAGACAAAAGTTCTCCAAACCCTTAAGCTGTACAATAGGAATGGAGATGCATATGAATTTAAAACTTTTTTTTTTCATTTTAAAATTCTCCAAACCCTTAAATTGTACAATAGGAATGGAGATTCATATGAATTTTAAACAGTTTTTTTACATATAGAAAATGACCTTAATCTATTATTACAAAGTAAAAGGTTCTCCAAACCCTTAAATTGTACAATAGGAATGGAGATGCATATGAATTTAAAACAATTTTTTTTTCATTTAAAAATTCTCCAAACCCTTAAATTGTACAATAAGAATGGAGTTGCATAAGAATTTTATACATTTTTTTTCATTTAGAAAATGACCTTAATCTATTATAAAAAGACAAAAGTTCTCCAAACCCTTAAGCTGTACAATAGGAATGGAGATGCATATGAATTTAAAACTTTTTTTTTTTCATTTTAAAATTCTCCAAACCCTTAAATTGTACAATAAGAATGGAGTTGCATAAGAATTTTATACATTTTTTTTCATTTAGAAAATGACCTTAATCTATTATAAAAAGACAAAAGTTCTCCAAACCCTTAAGCTGTACAATAGGAATGGAGATGCATATGAATTTAAAACTTTTTTTTTTCATTTTAAAATTCTCCAAACCCTTAAATTGTACAATAGGAATGGAGATGCATACGAATTTAAAACAATTCTTTTTTCATTTAAAAATTCTCCAAACCCTTAAATTGTACAATAAGAATGGAGTTGCATAAGAATTTTATACATTTTTTTTCATTTAGAAAATGACCTTAATCTATTATAAAAAGACAAAAGTTCTCCAAACCCTTAAGCTGTACAATAGGAATGGAGATGCATATGAATTTAAAACTTTTTTTTTTCATTTTAAAATTCTCCAAACCCTTAAATTGTACAATAGGAATGGAGATTCATATGAACTTTAAACAGTTTTTTTACATATAGAAAATGACCTTAATCTATTATTACAAAGTAAAAGGTTCTCCAAACCCTTAAATTGTACAATAGGAATGGAGATGCATATGAATTTAAAACAATTTTTTTTTCATTTAAAAGTTCTCCAAATCCTTAAGCTGTACAATAGGAATTGAGTTCCATAAGAATTTTAAAGATTTTTTTATTTAGAAAATGACCTTAATCTATTATAAGAATACAAAAAGTTCTCCAAACCCTTAAGCAGTACAATAGGAATGGAGATGCATATGAATTTAAAACAATTCTTTTTCATTTAAAAATTCTCCAAACCCTTAAATTGTACAATAGGAATGGAGTTGCATAAGAATTTAAAAAAAATTTTTTTCATTGAAAAGTTCTCCAAACCCTTAAATTGTACAATAGGAATGGAGATGCATATGAATTTAAAACAATTTTTTTTCATTTAAAAGTTCTCCAAAGCTGTACAATAGGAATGGAGTTGCATAAGAATTTTAAACATTTTTTATTTAGAAATTGACCTTAATCTATTATAAGAAGACAAAAATTTCTCCAAACCCTTAAGCTGTACAATAGGAATGGAGATGCATATGTATTACAAACAATTTTTTTCGTTTAAAAATTATCCAAACCCTTAAATTGTACATTAGGAATGGAGATGCATAAGAATTTTAAATTTTTTTTTCATTTAGAAAAGGACCTTAACCTATTATAAGAAGATAAAAATTTTTCCAGACCCTTAAGCTGTACAATAGGAATGGAGTTGCATAAGAATTTTAAACATTTTTTTATTTAGAAATTGACCTTAATCTATTATAAGAAGACAAAAATTTCTCCAAACCCTTAAGCTGTACAATAGGAATGGAGATGCATATGTATTACAAACAATTTTTTTCGTTTAAAAATTATCCAAACCCTTAAATTGTACATTAGGAATGGAGATGCATAAGAATTTTAAATTTTTTTTCATTTAGAAAAGGACCTTAACCTATTATAAGAAGATAAAAATTTTTCCAGACCCTTAAGCTGTACAATAGGAATGGAGTTGCATAAGAATTTTAAACATTTTTTTACATATAGAAAATGACCTTAATCTATTATTACAAAGTAAAAGGTTCTCCAAACCCTTAAATTGTACAATAGGAATGGAGATGCATATGAATTTTAAACAATTTTTTTTATTTAGAAAATGACCTTAATATATTATAAGAAGACAAAAAGTTCTCCAAACCCTTAAGCTGTACAATAGGAATGGAGATATATCAATTTAAAACTATTTTTTTTCATTGAAAAGTTCTCCAAACCCTTAAATTGTACAATAGGAATGGAGAATTGGAGATGCATATGAATTTAAAACAATTTTTTTTCATTTAAAAGTTCTCCAAACCCTTAAGTTGTACAATAGGAATGGAGATGCTTAAGAATTAATAAAATTTTTTTTTCATTTAAAAGTTCTCAAAACGATTAAATTGTACAATAGGAATAGAGATGCATATGTATGAAAAACAATTTTTTTAATTTAAAAATTCTCCAAACCCTTAAATTGTACAATAGGAATGGAGATTCATATGAATTTTAAACAGTTTTTTATATATAGAAAATGACCTTAATCTATTATTACAAAGTAAAAGGTTCTCCAAACCCTTAAATTGTACAATAGGAATGGAGATGCATATGAATTTTAAACAATTTTTTACCATATAGAAAATTACCTTAATCTATTATTAGAAAGTAAAAGGTTCTCCAAACCAATATATGTTACAATAGGATTGGAGATTTTCAACATAAACAGCCTCATTTAGAGTATGAAACCCTTTCCTTACAAAAGAATGTAAAATTTTCAAATTAAACTAATTTGTCTTAAAATCCTTTTAAATGAGACAATATTACTGTACAAAGAAGGCAAAAAAAATTTAAGAAAATATAACCTACTTAGAATAGAGGATGGGAAGAGGTCCCTATAAATTTCTAACAATTTGGATAAAAAAGGAACCTAATATTGGTTCTTTATAAATTTAAATAAAAATATCTAGCCTCACATTATTGGATCTTTTTTATTTGAAAATTTAGAATATGGACTCTTTAGTATAATATTAGCTTCCCCAATGAGTTCCTCTACTCTCTTTCATGTTGAATTCATAGTAATATTTGAGAAGCTGTAGCATCTCTCACTTTTCTCAGCAAGGAGAAAGATGAATTCAACATGACAAATTCCTGATGGATTCTCCAAAACCTTAAATGTTACAATAGGATTGGAGATTTTAAACATAAATAGCTTCATTTAGAGTGTGAAACTATTTTCTTACAAAAGAATGCAAATTTTTAAATTTAATTCATTTGTCCCAAAATCCTTTTAAATGAGACAATATTACAGTACTGTACAAAGAAGGTAAAAAATTTTTAAGAAAATATAACCTACTTAGAGTAGAGGATGGGAAGAGGTCCCTAAAGTTTCTAACAATTTGGATAAAAAAGGAACCTAATTTTGGTTCTTTATAAATTTAAATAAAAATATCTAGCCTCACATTATTGGATCTTTTTTTATTTGAAAATTTAGAATATGGACTCTTTAGTATAATATTAGCTTCCCCAATGAGTTCCTCTACTCTCTTTCATGTTGAATTCATAGTAATATTTGAGAAGCTGTAGCATCTCTCACTTTTCTCAGCAAGGAGAAAGATGAATTCAACATGACAAATTCCTGATGGATTCTCCAAAACCTTAAATGTTACGATAGGATTGGAGATTTTAAACATAAATAGCTTCATTTAGAGTGTGAAACTATTTTCTTACAAAAGAATGCAAATTTTTAAATTTAATTCATTTGTCCCAAAATCCTTTTAAATGAGACAATATGACTGTACAAAGAAGGCAAAAAAATTTAATAAAATATAACCTACTTAGAGTAGAGGATGGGAAGAGGTCCCTATAAGTTTCTAACAATTTGGATAAAAAAGGAACCTAATATTGGTTCTTTATAAATTTTAATAAAAATATCTAGCCTCACATTATTGGATCTTTTTTATTTGAAAATTTAGAATATGGACTCTTTAGTATAATATTAGCTTCCCCAATGAGTTCCTCTACTCTCTTTCATGTTGAATTCATAGTAATATTTGAGAAGCTGTAGCATCTCTCACTTTTCTCAGCAAGGAGAAAGATGAATTCAACATGACAAATTCCTGATGGATTCTCCAAAACCTTAAATGTTACAATAGGATTGGAGATTTTAAACATAAATAGCTTCATTTAGAGTGTGAAACTATTTTCTTACAAAAGAATGCAAATTTTTAAATTTAATTCATTTGTCCCAAAATCCTTTTAAATGAGACAATATTACTGTACTGTACAAAGAAGGTAAAAAATTTTTAAGAAAATATAACCTACTTAGAGTAGAGGATGGGAAGAGGTCCCTATAAGTTTCTAACAATTTGGATAAAAAAGGAACCTAATATTGGTTCTTTTATTGGTTTATTTGGTTATACTCTTTAGTATAATATTAGCTTCCCCAATGAGTTCCTCTACTCTCTTTCATGTTGAATTCATAGTAATATTTGAGAAGCTGTAGCATCTCTCACTTTTCTCAGCAAGGAGAAAGATGAATTCAACATGACAAATTCCTGATGGATTCTCCAAAACCTTAAATGTTACAATAGGATTGGAGATTTTAAACATAAATAGTTTCATTTACAGTGTGAAACTATTTTCTTACAAAAGAATGCAAATTTTTAAATTTAATTCATTTGTCCCAAAATCCTTTTAAATGAGACAATATGACTGTACAAAGAAGGCAAAAAAAATTTAATAAAATATAACCTACTTAGAGTAGAGGATGGGAAGAGGTCCCTATAAGTTTCTAACAATTTGGATAAAAAAGGAACCTAATATTGGTTCTTTATAAATTTTAATAAAAATATCTAGCCTCACATAATTGGATCTTTTTTATTTGAAAATTTAGAATATGGACTCTTTAGTATAATATTAGCTTCCCCAATGAGTTCCTCTACTCTCTTTCATTTTGAATTCATAGTAATATTTGAGAAGCTGTAGCATCTCTCACTTTTCTCAGCAAGGAGAAAGAAGAATTCAACATGACAAATTCCTGATGGATTCTCCAAAACCTTAAATGTTACAATAGGATTGGAGATTTTAAACATAAATAGCTTCATTTAGAGCGTGAAACTATTTTCTTACAAAAGAATGCAAATTTTTAAATTTAACTCATTTGTCCCAAAATCCTTTTAAATGAGAAGCTGTACAAAGAAGGCAAAAAAATTTAAGAAAATATAACCTACTTAGTTAGAGTAGAGGATGGGAAGAGGTCCCTATAAGTTTCTAACAATTTGGATAAAAAAGGAACCTAATATTGGTTCTTTATAAATTTTAATAAAAATATCTAGCCTTACATTATTGGATTTTTTTTCAAATTTAGAATATGGACTCTTTAGTATAATATTAGCTTCCCCAATGAGTTCCTCTACTCTCTTTCATGTTGAATTCATAGTAATATTTGAGAAGCTGTAGCATCTCTCACTTTTCTCAGCAAGGAAAATGATGAATTCAACATGACAAATTCCTGATGGATTCTCCAAACCCTTAAATGTTCCAATAGGATTGGAGATTTTAAACATAAATAGCTTCATTTAGAGTGTGAAACTATTTTCTTACATAAGAATGCAAATTTTTAAATTTAACTCATTTGTCCCAAAATCCTTTTAAATGAGACAATATTACTGTACAGAGAAGGTAAAAAATTTTAAGAAAATATAACCTACAAACTATGGGAAGAGGTCCTTATAAGTTTCTAACACACTATTTGGAAAAAATGAACCTAATATTGGTTCTTCATAAATTTTAATAAAAATATCTATAAATAAAAATATTTTAAAACAATATATATTTAATAATTTTTTTTCAAATTTGGAATATGGACCTTTTAGTATAATTTTAGCTTCCCAGTAGTTCCTCTGTTCTCTTTCATGTTGAATTCCTAGAACTATTTGAGAAGCTGTAGCATCTCTCACTTTTCTCACCAAGAAAAAATATTATGAATTCAACATGAGAATATTCATTCTTTTTAGAGATTCTTCGAACCCTTTAATTTTACAATAGGAATGGTGTTAAACGTCTACACCACCAGTGAACCATTCAGTCTGTACTATTCAACGACCATGTTAGAAAAACCGCTGATGATGCCCGACAGCCTTGAACGAAACGTCAAAATTTTTACCATCGCATCGAGAACACGTCGATCCATTTTACTTTTAATTACTACATTTACAAATCCTTAAAAATATTTTCAAAATACTAATATGAACTAAGCGTGTTTATTAGTATTTTCAGCATTAATTTCAATAAAAAATGAATTTGTATGTAATGAAGAAGGGGAAATGCCTTTTACCGGTATTTATGATATAAAATTAGGTATAATTTTGCATTACAAGTTAGTTTTCTCCCACTTTGTGATAAAGTAACTTAAAATAATTTATTAACGGAGTAAAAATACCTTTAATTTTTATTGAAAAATTTCCCCATGACACCCACGACAAGAAATGGACTGATTTTTATTAACTTCAATTTAATACTAAATTGATCCGCCATTTAGATATCCACAAAATTTTATACATATGCAGCATAAATTAAGTTTGAACGTCTGTAAACAACTAAATTTGCAAAATTTTATGGATTTTCTTTTAAACAAAAATTCCATTTCTACCTTTTTGTTTAACTAAATAGTTATTGCACCTTGTTCCTTATTTAAGGGTGTATTATGTGCCATATAGCACAAAAAAAATTTTTTTTCAGGGGACAAAATTACAACAAGTCTGTTTTAGAAAATCATTGAATACTTGTAGTTGTTTAATTATCCATTTCACAATCATTATTGATTAATTTTCTCTTGAATAATCATATAACATATATATGTATTTATTTTCTAGGAGGACTATTAGAAGAAATGTGTAGTGATTCACCCACCTGGTATAAAAAAGTTCCTTCCCTAATCACTGCAGCTATTACGAAATAATTTTTCAATAAGAAATAAATAATAGGCAGTATGATATTTAATTTTAAAAGCAGGAGCGCATCCATTGGGGATATTTATACATTTATTCATAGATATACAAAGAACGAAAGAAAGGAGCAAGACCGTATTTTATCAAAAATTCAAATCAAATTGGCAAAATTTGCCTTTTGGACGCAAACTGGCGCAATTATCATCAAAATTGTACAAATGGCTTGAACATGAATCGTTTTGGTGCATAAAGGCAAGTTGGGCATCATAGCTATTCCATCACTGCCTTTTTAATATTTTTTAGTTTGCTGAATCTAAAACTGACCTTGTTTTATCATAGGACATCGTTTTTTTAGTTAATTAATTTATTTTAATTTAAAATAGTTACCAAAACAGAGAAAAATGGGACAATTTTCAAAATAATTTTGTGATTTGTTTAAAATCTTGACGTATTTGAATGAATTTATTAAATATTTCTTTCGTAATAAGCACACCAAAATACCCCTCATGGGAATTTTATATATAAAACAACCTTTAAAACAGCTTTTCAGTTGCAGACCTGTGTCATTAGATTTGTGGCTTAATTAATTCTTACAAATTTCTCGAATTCTTAAAAGCATGAAAGTAAAATTAAGCTGGTTGATCACCCTAAGAAATCATGAAGACACAATTTCAACTTTTTTGACACGTATAGTAAGCCACGGCTTATCTACCCGAAATTACTGTAATTTAATAAATCCTGAAATTCTTGCAGTCTAGCATTACTTGTCCCCCAATTAATTAAGGACATAGAACTTCAGACCAAAAGACACATACACAAATCCTCCCTATCTCTTTTTATCTTAACACTATTTAATTTTCAACTAGTTAACATACATTTCTAAAACCTCAAAATAAATCAAATTTCAATTTTAAAGCAAACAACAATATCAAATTTTCAAGCACAATAGTTTCTTCAAAAGGTGAAAATTTCAAAAAATCTCAAGATGGAAATTTTTTGAAATAAAAAGGAGATATCTCGCAAAAGTTTGCAATGAAACCTTAACTAACTACGGTACAGCTTTAGAATAGGTCAACTTTTTTGCTGTCGCCAAGTTGGCGGTATTTCATTGCCGATCGGTTGCGCCGGCTGGGTTATCGGTTGCTTACGTCAGCGAGTCAGCTCATCGGTTGTTGATCGGTTGGTCATGTCAAGTAGATTGCTCAATCCGGCAGCCATGTTTATGCAAATTTATTTTTAGTTGGAAAATAATAAATACACTAGTTATAGAGATCGAAACGGTAGAAAAATAAAAATTAAATGAATTCTCATTTTTATTTTATAATTTCGAGGTGAAATAATTCATTACTCTTTTTGGTTGTTCCATCAGCTTTGAGTTTAATCTGCGGTCTTGTCATTGATTTGCCATTTGCGGCGGCCATGCATGACAGTATACGATGAATCCGCAGCGTGTTATTTCCGTAGGATCTCGTTAGATTTGATTAATTCAATTCATATTTCTATTGAATAATAAGGTAAGATTGTTCATTCTAGCTATTAGTGCTGGTAATTTAGAGTAAATGTCTATTTTGGTAGTTATTAAACTCCATGTTATCGGTTGTTTCTGTTATTTATTTGGGCTTTGAGCCAGTGTAAACAAGATGGCGGCTGGTTTGCAAGGTTGCCGGATTTCTGGAAGTTCGGGTTGCAATGTTTCTAGTGACTGTTTCCAGCCGGCGCCAAGTTGGCGCCGGCTGGAAACAGTCGCCAAAAGTTGACCTATTCTAAAGCTGTTCCCTAACTACAATAGAATTATTAAAAAATTTATTTAAAATTGGGAAAACATAGGTACTTAATACACCTATGACTGAAAACTATAGAGTAATGAGAAATTGTAAAATAATCTCATTATTTCAGAATGAATAATGTTTTCTCTTTCAATATTTGGGTGTTGCTAAACAGATTAATACTACTTAAATTTAAAAAAAACTTATACATTGCGTCTCTGAGGTTTTAAATATTGGATTGGTTTTGGTCGCAGATTTTAAAAAGAAATATCAAAAAAAAATATTAGTACAAAAGACTCACAATCAAGGCTATGGAGCTTAAAACATTTTTTTTTGGGGGGGGGGTTATTCAGTTGTTTCTTCCTTTAAAAAGACTAAAGTCTATCAAAAATTTGAAACTTTCACCCCCTGTGTCTAATTGAATAAGAAACCAAGAGTATACTTTAACTCATAACAAGTCTTGTTATGTTCAACTAGGATAAACAATGTTAAACAAGATTAGTTATAAGCTAAATACAATAAGCCTGGATTACTATAACTTAGATAAAACTTTAAATCATATTAAATAGTTAAAATAACGCGCATTTTAACTACTTAAATCATTCTAAAATGCAAAGTATATCAAGTACTAAAGATACTTCATCATTCGGCTTCGCGCATTCTATTCGCCAGAAAGGTTTGACAAGTTAAAAATTTCCCTCGAATTTCAAAGGAATTATATGTATAAAAAAAGTTATTTAGCACGAGTCACCGTTGGAAGTGAAGGATTAGTTTCAATGGGCCAAGCAGAAATAAAATTACGACATTCCAAACTCAATTGGTGAACAAAATGGCGCGACTAATTTAAGATTAACATCCATTAAGCGTTTATCATTTTTATAATAAAAGAAACTATTGTGCAGTATTTATAACAGAAATAGGTACTCACATAATTCCAGAATCCTCTGGGAGTCGGACACAGGAGGGAAATTCGCCGGTGATGTTCGACAGTCATGTCAATTGTCATGAGTCCAAGAGTCATACAGAACAGTTCCATTACGTCGAACGTGGATGCGTCCAACGTTCTAATCCATAATAAATGTTCAGTGATACTAGGTTTCAGTCACAGCGGTGCGAAAAATTGTAGGGTAATAAACAAAAGTCCTTTTTAAATAATTTTTTCAGCTCACAAATAAAATAACGCATAGTAAACAGAATACAAACGACGTGCAGCTAATTCAACGCAACAGTCTCGCGAGATAAAGAAAGAAGTTTTGAAAAGATGCCAGATGTATCTGTGGTGGCAAACGAAAATCCGCATAATCAAAAACGCAGCTGCATTAATTAGAAATTCTACGAAAGTTAAAATGAAAAAGGAAACTCACAGAGTAACCACACCTGGTGATCCAGATGCCAGTCTCATTTCAACCACAGAGTAGAGAGCTTAACAGAGATACCAAACCGAAGTTTTACTCTTAAGATCTTTAATTTAATTCAGCACGCATATTATAATTCAGTTCACTAGTAGCCAATCAGAGAACGCGAAATGTATTTGATTTGAATTTAACACTGATTATAGGCGATTTGGATTTGAGTGACAGCTTCAGTGGGCGAATGACAGAATTAGCAGGAATAGCGTGGAGGCGGGACTTGAGGCCAGAGATTTTTCAATGGGAAAAGCCCTGTTAAAAAAGTTGCCATTAGCGTCTATGGAGATGAACACTCTGTTAAGCTCTATACTCTGTGATTTCAACTACCTCATAGCCTTTCAAAAATTTTTAAAAAATCGTGCAATGGTGACGAAAATTTATTGAGATTTTTCTTAAGTTTTAAGTTATTTTCTCAATTGTTTCTATATTTCAGAATTTTATATTTTTTTACAAGTGACATTGAACATCAACTTTTGAATAGGAGTTATGTTGGAGAACTTCGGATCATTCAAGTTGAAGCATAAAATATGATATTTTTAGCCAAGCATTTGGAGAAAAATTTAAACAATAATTACCGAAGAAAAAATAATTACACATTAAAAAATATCTCAAATAAGATAAGACCACAGTGGCTACGACATTAGACCAAGACCCTCTATATACATGGCCATCCAACTCCGGGTGATGACGTCAGACGTGGGTGAAAATTGCCATGTTAAGTCTATGGAGTGACGTCAAAGATGAGTGAAAGTTATGACGTTGCACGGCCGAGTTGGGAGGCCTTTATATAGAGGGTCTTGATTAGACTCGGAATTAAAAATTTTTGAAGGATTCTTTACAGAGTTCTCATGTTATTTTGATTTCCTTGTTTTTGAGTTATTCCCAGTTAATTAATAAACAAGGCAGATTTTAAAAACGTACTTAAAATAATTTCGCCAAAAAATGTAATAAATATAATTCTTCTGAGCTTAAAATAATGAATTACGGAAGTAAATGGTCTTCAAAAAGATGGCAACGTGTATTGCCTGAAAATCGTCAACCTGCAAGGTTAATAGAGTACTAAAGGTTTGCTCATAAAATATCGCTACATCACAACATACCGGAAGTTGGTCTCCCAATGTTAATCCTATGAGAAACTGTGCATAAAAACCGACGAAAATAACTAACTTCTACTAATTTAATTTGTCTTTTGGCGCTTGTTACTGATAGAGGATAGTTCAAAATAATTTTTAAAAATGAAATAATAGATATAACTAGATTAATTTAGTTTTTATAGGGTTTTAATTTTTACCAATATCCATTTATTCCCAGTGGGAAAATCTCATTCACGGCTGTTATCTAATAGTAGGGCCGTTATAGGGAAAAAACACCGGAATTGTTCAGATTTTGATAAAGGCACCAAAATTGGTGGAAATGTAGTTTCAAACATGCTGAATCCAAAATGGACCAGAACCACTCTGGCGGAAGTCCCATTCGGGACTTCCGGTCAATAACAAAATGGCCGCCCGCTGGCCTATTTTCGGTTATTTTAATGATACAAAGGCAATTTTGGTGACGAATATTATGTTCTAAGGGTCAAGAAACATTATTATGATGCAAAAATGTGCAATTTGTTTTTAAAAATTGATTAAAATCCAATATAAAATCTCTTAAATAGCGAAATATTCTAAGTTTAAAAATATTAAGTTCCTGACCACTAGTTGCATCCCATAGTTCTCTTCCGATTGTTATTTTGTTTATTTTCAAACATATTTTAAACTAAACTGAATTAATTTTTGTAAAACACATTAAAATTTAAATCATACATAAAATAAATGGATAAAATGGATAGCATAAAGCTATTTTAGTACAGTACGCGTTTTGAAACATTCATACAGAAAAGTTGTTATGGCACGTGAAATCCCGTGTTAGGTATGTTTCCTGCGATTGGTTATACCTAAATAAAAATCCTTTTTCTCCTCTTTCGGGGGTTTAGGGGCAGAATTTTGAAGAATTAGATTTATATCTGAAGATAAAAATCAAGGTATTATCTCTAATGGCAGAAGGATTTGATCCCCAAACTATTTCTAATCACATTGAAGATCATCGACCGATGATTAATAGGGATACTTGTATTTTCTGCCAAGTAGCTGACGACTCCAAATCTGCAGTGCATCTAATAGCTTCTAGTTATATAACTCTAGAAGAAAATCTGATCGACTTTCAGAAATTAAATGCTATACCAACTACTTTAAATCTTGACCGACTTTGTGAAGCTCCTCAAAGAATCTCTGAAATATTGTTAACAAAAGGGGCAGTGTGGCATAAAATTTGTCGAGCTAAGTATAATTCGGTTAAGCTAGAAAGACTAATAAAGAAGTTACGGCAACTAGAAGAGAACCTCGAAAGTCCCCTTGAAAGCAAGAAGGATCCAAAACGAGCATACACTCGATCACTGAAGGAAAGGCACTGCTTATTTTGTGATGAGTTGATTTACGATGAACAGCATCACTTGGCTACGAACCTTTCATTCAGTGAAAAGCTGTAGGAATCTGCAAAGTTGATGGATCCAAATTTATTAGCTAAGCTTGCTGTTGACGATGTGATATCGTCCGAAGTTAAATATACTACTGTCGATGTCTCGTTTCTTTTAATAATCGCGTAAGAGATATCAAACACAAGAGTCTAAATTCCAATGAAGGCCACAATGACAAGACGGAAATAGGGTCACCAGCTTTTGTAGAAATTGTAAATATGATTGAAGTATATAGGTACGACAGAATATTTTTTAGGCTAGCTGACATGGCTAATTTATATAGAAATACACTAGTCAAGTATGGACTATAAATCGAAGGTGGAGTGAACTCAACCAGACTAAAAGAGAAGTTGCTTGAAATGAGATGGACTTATGGAATACCCTCAAGGAAGAGAAATATATTTGGCATTTCGTGAAAATGTTGCAGATGTCTTATAGATGATTCAACTGTATCTTTCAGCGAAAAAGAGCTTTTACCATTTTTGAAGACTGCTAGAATATTAAGACAATATATTTTTACATTCCTACCAATTCCAAAACTAATACCGTTCGGCATAAAGTTCAAGAAAAATGGACTCCCTATTGGACATCTTTCTGCATCTTGCCATGAACTCATTTGCTGTGGTTTCAAAACAATGTGTTCATAGCGCTGCAATTGCTTGAGGGCTAAACTTCTGTGCACTGATATTTGCGCTTGCAAAGGAAAATGTAAATAAAGTCCAAATAAAAATATAAATATTATTATTTTAAATTAGGTTTCCATTATTATTACAGCCCAAATTATTTATTATATGTGAAAATATATATATTTAATTTAAATAAAGAGATTAATTGAGATAAATAAGAGATTAAATAAGAGATAAAGAGATTTTATTGGATTTTAATCAATTTTTTAAAATAAATTGCATATTTTTGCATCATAATAATGTTCCTTGACCCTTAGAACATAATATTCGTCACCGAAATTGCCTTTGTATCATTAAAATAACCGAAAATAGGCCAGCGGGCGGCCATTTTGTTATTGACCGGAAGTCCGAACGGGACTTCCGCCAGAGTGGTTCTGGTCCATTTTGGATTCAGCATGTTTGAAACTACATTTCCACCAATTTTGGTGCCTTTATCAAAATCTGAACAATTCTTCCCTTTAACGGCCCTACTACTAAGCATTGTTGAAATAACTATTGACTGTTTGAATTAGTTAAGATTATAAATTTTAAAATTTATCATTTCTGCCACATTTTTCATGCATAATGTCATATTATTTTACATTTAATAAATAGATTGGTTTAGTCTAAATTACCATAAGTTTCATCTTTGGAATATCGTGAATTTCACAATAATCGTTTTCAAATTTTCTAAACAAATTAATAGTTATTTTTTCATTTCATATTGTTTTCTTATAAAATGCTTTATTAATTGTAAAAAAATTACTTAAAAATGCCAAAAGGTAACGGATCTTGGTGTGCGGTCTCAGGTTGTACCTATAGACCCAAATTTCATCAAGTTATATAAAAAGCAATTAAAAATCAAATTTTTAAGATTTGAGCTAATAAAAAATATCCCCCCTACTTATTAAGGTTAGTAAGGCACTTTAAATTGTCTAAATGGCATTTTATCTGTATTAAAAATAATGAATGTATAGTTCCAATATGTTTATAACATTGTGTTTTTTCCATATATGCAATATTTCTTCTTTGGAAATCTAGATAATTAAAGATATAAACTATAAAAAGAAAATGTTATAAGTGAAGATGTATACTCAAGTTGATAAAGTCATGAAAAAATATGTTATACAAATAATTAAAAAAAATGCTGGATAGTAAACTTCTTATTTATACTACTATTTTGATTTTCTAATAGAAATGTGAAAATTTGTAAAAATGTAAAAAAAAAATGTGTAAAATTTTTTAATATTCTATCTATCATATGAATACTGAACTTGAAATGATAGCTCGATATGAAACTAAAATATAATGTAGGAAAATTGAATTAAGTAGTAATTTAGACTAAACCAATCTATTTATTAAAGGTAAAATAATATGATATTCTGCATGAAAAATGTGACAGAAATTATAAATTTTAAAATTTATAATCTTAACTAATTCAAACAGTCAATAGTTATTTCAACAATGCTTAGATAACAGCCGTGAATGAGATTTTCCCACTGTGAATAAATGGATATTAGTAAAAATTAAAACCCTATAAAAACTAAATTAATCTATTATTTCATTTTTAAAAATTATTTTGAACTATCATCTATCAGTAACAAGCGCCAAAAGACAAATTAAATTAGTAGAAGTTAGTTATTTTCGTCGGTTTTTATGCACAGTTTCTCATAGGATTAACATTGGGAGACCAACTTCCGGTATGTTGTGACGTAACGACCTCGCTTTGTTTACATTTTATGAGCCAACCTGTAGTACTCTATTAACCTTGGTCAACCTGCGTATTAGATTTGTTAATTTATCGTACCCATCACAATCAATTAAAATTCAATGACAAATGTCACTTTGATTGTTTCAGGTTATGAATAGTTTAAATTACTTAAAATATCTTAAATAAAGATAAGTAAACAATTCCTTGTAAAATTTGAATTCAAATAAAAAATTTTAGTTTTGTTCTTATCTTTTGTTATACCTTTAATTTCTATTCAAAATAAAATATTCAAAATTTTAAATCAGCAGTCATATCCCGATAATTTTAGATTACTCAAATTATTGCCTCTTCGTTACAACGCTTTTTTCCGTATTATACTTTATCTTTATCGTAATAAATCTCTATTTAACACCATAGCAAGACCATATAATACTAGAGCTGTAGCAACATATCAAATTCCCAAATTTTCTAAATCAATTTTTTGTAAGCATTTCTTTTACCTCGCACCAAAATTATACAATAGTTTACCTTTAAATCTAACCTCCATTAATAAATATTCAGAGTTCAAAAGAAATTTATTTGAGTTAATAATTAATATCGACGACCTGGATTTATATTTTTCACTTCAATGGATTTATGTATTTTTCACTTAACCACCCTTAAATGTTATACGATCATGCACGATAAATCCCATTTGCCGTAATAAAATTTGGAGCCAAATCCCTCCCGAAACAAAAGTCTGGCTAAGGCTTAAACTTTGGTCATACTATAAAGATTGCCTTTGATTTTATTCCTTGTCTATTTTCCAGTTAAGCTATAAGCTTAATCATAAGTGACACATGAAAATGAATACCTTTTAAGATATTTGCTTTTTTTAAACAACTAGTTACTTTAAACTTTACAATAGACTTAGGTTGAGTACGTCACCATTAACAAAGAAGATTATTAGAATTAAGCCAAAATGGCATTGAAAAGTTGTATAGATATTATTATATGATATTATTTATATTACATGAGCACAGTGACATATAATAGAAATTTATTTGTAGATGGTTCAAATATTCTCTATAAAAATTAGTCATTATCAGGATCAGGCTACTTTGAGCTGGATTTTAAAGTCCCCCTCATTGAATTTACTTCCGTCATAGTGCAAAAATTTTTGCTTTAAAAGGAAAACTTTCATTTTTATTGTCTATGATTATCCATTTCCTTGTAAAAATTTTAAAAATTAAAGGAATTTCCAACTCGAAAGAAAATTTACCAAGCACTTAGAAAAGTGATAATGGGTTCTCGGTAATTTGTGGTGGTGACATCTAGAATATTCTTGGAATACTACCTTTTCCACGATATTTTAGAACCTTCGATGATTCTCTAAAATAAATCAACATCATGGGCCAAGGGATATTTGGGGATATGTCCCCTCTCCTGAAACTTCGTAAGTTCCCTTTTTTGACCATAGATACTGCAGTATGAAGAAGTCACGAAGTCGAAGGGACAGGTAAAAAAATTCGAGACAAAAAGAGTTGTCGACATTACAAGAAATGCTTTGGAAACGAAAACTTACGAAATATGTATGAAAAGGGAGTACTTCACCACTACCTCTGGTTAAAGGAAGTTTTCTTACGAAATATGGTTATAACCTATAACGTCTTAAGAAAACACTTGTAAAACGTCTAAACATCAGCTGTCTGATTTTATTTTTAATTTAGTAAATATTTTTTTGGGGGGATGCATGAGAAAAAAATATTATAATTGAAATAAAATTCTTCTAAATCAAAATTTAAAAACTTTGAGCCTAAATTGAACTTACGCATTTATAATATCTTTAAAAAGTTTCCCCCTTTTTTAAACTACTGGTGATATAATTATCATTAGGTAATATGAGTTAGAATAAATAATGAAACTAAAAATATAAACTCTTGAATTCGAGTTCTCAATCTTTTGTAAAAAGTTCAGTAATTGAACACTTCAATAATAATTTTAGATTGAAACTTTTCGTCTGCCAGCTCCATACAAAACGAATTGCACAAACTACTTGAAGAAGTGGATGGAAAATGGCGGATATGGACCTATGGATAAAAGAGTAGGATTGGCTTAGAATTATACTTAGATTATAAAATGTTTAAAGCATTTATTTTTCAAGTATCTTGCATAATTTAAAATTAATTTTTTGTAATTATAGTTTGGTGATAAAGTTTGGAAACTTAATTTTTATGTTTAATTTTAGGCTTGCGCTGAGATGTGTAAAGTGGAGGCTTCGTTCAAAGAATTCGGGTGTGTTCCGGAATCTGTGAAATATCCAAGAACCTACCCCACATGCTCCACAAAGAGTTGTAAGACGCTCTTACGTATTATAAAAATTTGAGAAGTTATAAATCCCTATCGCAAATGGATAAAAAATTAATGATTACAAAATTGTATTTTTCAATCCATAAATTTGTTGTGTTGCCTTCTCTTCTCAAAATCATAAGCAAGATCCCTAATACAGTAAAATGAGAAAAGTGTTTTAAATTAATTCTGTTTTAATATGTTGGGTAAAAGCACAGAGTATAGAGCTTACAGATATTCCAAACTGCCGTTTTCCTCTTTAGGAACTTTATTTAATTCATGCTCGCAGATTGTAATTAATTTCACTAGCAGCCAATCAGAGAAGGCGAAATGCGAAAGTTGATTCCTAATTGGATATGGAACTTCTATCAAGTGGCATTTTAGTTTTGTCGGTGCTGCTCTTTTCCCTCCACTTCCGATTTGGATTTGAGTGAAACAGCTTCAGTGGGCGAATGACAGAGAGCAGGAGTGACGTAGAAGGAGTGACGTGGAACTATATGAGACGGTCCGATGTAACCAGAAGTTGTCTACAGGAAAATCCTGGTTAAAAAAAGTTGCATTAGCGTCTATGGAGATGAATCCTCTGTTTATGTCTATACTTTGTGGGTAAAAGTATACCGAAAAAAGTAATTATACTATATTATAATACAATAAGGTGTACGGGGGGAAATCCCCTTTAAAGTAAAACATAAATGAAATATTTACAATTTTCACATTTAAGGGGACTCAGTACCAAAATTTTTTCTCTAATAACAGGATTTTATGATCTTTTAAGGTGTTAAATTATGTGATTACTTCATACTAATTCATATTTAGTCCAAAAAGCGAGTTCAAAAATTTATTTTAAAAAAAATTACAAAAAACTTCACAACAATGGCCAAAATTACCCTAAATTTAAATTGATACTCCTCCCTTAATATATGTTCTTTTGATTTGATTTCTTGTCTTAACATAAATCAAACATATATAGTCACTAACTTGTAGGCATGGAAATTTGATTATCTATAAAAGTTTCTGAATAATAAAAAAAACCACTGAAATTAGGCATTTTTTTTTCGAAAAATATCCTAAGTTTCCACTTTACTGCTCCGTAAAAAAATTCTAATAAATATATTATAAAATCCATGCCTGAAGATGTTAAACAGGCGTTACTGATAATGACTACAAAGTTTGAAGTGGTTTGGATGATTATAAAAAAAGCCTTACAATTTTAAACATAAAAAACCTTGTTTTGAGAAAAAGCCGTTTAAAGATAGAAAACTAGGCTTATCTAGGCTTCAGAAATCTCAAAATTTTCACACTTAGAATCTCCGTAACATTATGAAACTTGGTAGGAATAAATCTAAGGATATTATCTTCATTTTTATTGCAAAATCTCAAATTCGAAGTTTTGACCAAATTTTGGTGCTGAGTCCCCTTAAATAAGAAAAGGGTTTAAATGGTAAGAAATTTCTCAATCTGGTAAAGGGGGTAATCTAATGCTTTAATGATTTTTCAACAAGAAATTTTCATTATAAAAATGTTATACTAAGTATTTTGAAGATAATTTCTGGATAATGTTTGATCATTGTTTTAGAAATCTTTAACGCCCCTTCGTTACCAATTCTGAAAGTGGTGTTAATTTAGTCACTCTTAATCTTTAGTTATTATACTCTTTGTACTTGCTATGGATCTGAGTGTTTTTAATCCTTTTAAGTTCCATTTTGTGAAATTTAATTTTAGATATATCTGAGGATATTATCGAGCGTTGTTCCGAAGACTGTGAAGATGCTTGCCGGTTAGTATAAGCTTGTTATTATTTATTTTTTAATATAAAATATTTTAGATTTGAAACATTAATTATTGAAACTGAATTGGCTAGAAACAGTAAAACATAGATTACCGGACATATTTTAGTATATCAGAAAATGTTTTTTTAAATTTTGTGCAATTTAGCTTTCTAGAACTGTTTTTTACGATTTTTTAGAATGCAGATGCAAAAGATATTAATTAATAAGCTTAAGACGTTATCCAAATTAAAATAATTTCTGACAACAGGTGACAATTTTTCAGCTCTCTTTCTTTTGGATTATTAAAACTTCGGGCTTCTTTCTACTACACTGGTGTTCAAAGTTAAGAGAATCTGAAAATTTGTTTGATTTCCCTCCAGATCTACAGGACATGATGAAATTTTGTATGAACATATGTTGACATAATACCTAAAAAGTAATCATTTAAAAATCATCACATACGAGCATGCGCGTGAGTGACAATCGTTAGAGTTAAAAGGTATGAAATCGCACACTTCCAGAGTAAAGCAAAAAGGTGGGTTTATAAGAGGTATGATCCCCCCTCCCACTGACATGAAGGCCTACTTGGGTGATTTTACACCGTGAGTTAGGTAAATGATAAATTTTCCTGTTCATTAATACCTGTTTTTTAGAAACGCTGTTTTGAGGCCCTCAAGGGATTTTGTTGGGGGATAGACAGATGCAGTTGCCTTATCTAGAGCCCCCTATACCTGTTCTAAAATGTTTAAGTTAAAAACATTTTGGCTTCCCAGTTTATTTGGCGAATATCATCAATTTGAATGAAAATTGCCTACCTGTTGAGCTCCATTAAATTCAAATTTGGTACAAAATCGAACAAATGTTCAGTTTATCTTAATTTTGAACACCAGTATACCATGTGATCATCATTATGATCATACATAACCTATTTGTACATATCAAAGCAATATCGGTTACCTATAATCATGTAATAGGAAAACATCACGATCACAACCATACAATGTCTACAAATATTCATTCTTTTCAGAGATATCACGTATACTATGAGAAGTGAGCTAAAGGATGATTTTTCGTTAAGGGTAAGATGGATTTATATCGTCACCTTAATATCAAACACTACTCCGTTTGGGTCATTATCATTTAAATTATCATTTAAAAGAGAAAAAAAGATCGTATATTCATGAAAATTGTGTTTTATTTACCAGTAACACAAGATTTACGAAAATTAAGAATCTAAAACATTGGGGGGAACCCCTCTCCCCTTTCAAAAGAGGGAGTTTTTAATCGTTTAAAGTGTCATTTTTAAAGTCTTTTTTCATACAAATGGGAAAATTCTGTTACCTACATTTAAATTAACAAAACTTATAGTTTCAAAGGATTAATAATAATGTTCTAAATAAATGTTTGAAAGAAAAGACAACCAATAATTAAAGTTACTATCTTTTTGTTCAGTCTCCCCTTTTTTATTTCATAAAAACTGGTGGATAGGGTATCTATCGATTTGGTTTCGTGATACTCTCTTTATATTTGTTTAGCTCGTCAAACATATAAAGTACGAAAGTAGTATTTCTTTAAATACATATAGACGAATCAACAAAAACGAAAAACTATTTTCAATTGAGTGGAAATTATCCCTAATTTTCCACACGATGAGTTTTCTTTTGTAGATATTGAGAGTCAGATTTAATCAACCAATAAAAAAATGACGAGAATCAAAAAGACAAGCAAACACATCAAGGAAATAATAGATAGAGTTTTTACTTTTGTAAAAGAAGGGAAAATATACTTGTTTAAATTCGTGCGGCAACTAAAGCATGAAAAGTTATCATCACTAAACAAAGTCTAGTTTGATTAATGTAATATAAAACAAGTGCCTTAATTATTTTAAGTGAACCAAAAAGTGATTACGAGGTTAAATATTTATCTTTTTTACAGTGTAAGCCTGGAGATGAATACTGCAAGTAAGTTTTCATAGCATCTATTACATTATAACTGTTTCATTTTCAAAAACTAAACGTAGTTAAGACGTATGTAAAATTGTTTTCGATTGTTATGGCAATTAATAATTTATGAAGCAACATCAAAGTAACTGCTATAGAAAAGGTTGGGAAGGTAACTATATATAGATGCACGGCTTACTAGATACTACTACTAGTAGTAGTATCTAGTACTAATAGTAGTACTAGATACTACTACTAGTAGTAGTATCTAGTACTAATAGTAGTAGTATCTAGTAAGCCGTGCTAGATGTCATCCTTTTCCACAATAATTTTAAATAAAATTTATAAATCTCTTATTTAAGTATAGTAAGATAATTTTTCATTTGCTATGAATTGAATAGATTTCCGTAATTTATTTCTTTAACTATGTATGCTATTTTCAATTCAATCTAGTTTATTTTTGATGAATCAGTTGCTCTTTTTGTTCTTATGAATTTTGAAAAATCAGTTGCTCTTTTTGTTCTTATGAATTTTGAAAAATCAGTTGCTCTTTTTGTTCTTATGAATTTTGAAAAATCAGTTGCTCTTTTTGTTCTTATGAATTTTGAAAAATCAGTTGTTCTTTTTTCTGTTTGTTCTCTCTAATTTTTATTGATTAAAATTGTTAACTCTTAAGTATTTCTTTTAGAAATCGTCTAGTTTTTGCAACCATTATCTTCTATGGAATGAAGCTAACGACATTCAAACATGGTCCGAAATATGCGGTAACTATAAAACTTAATAAACTATAAATATCTCAAAATTATGATTGTGTTAAGCATCATATTAACCTGAAATATATTTTAGCCTATTTTGTATCTTAGCTTTAATCTTTTAAACCCCTTAATACCATGTTTTAACAAGATTATATTGATTTTAGTGAAAAAAAAAACGTATGTGGGTCATTCCAGGTCAAATCAACTAGGCACTGAACCTGATCCTCTTAGATTTCAATGAAACTGTTAGGAATTGTCCTTTCCGATGATATAAATGAGATTATTTTTCGATTTTCTTTGTAATTAAATTGTAATAAATTACAATCTATTACAATCAGTTCTATTTGTCCTAGAAAAATCTATCACCGCTTGTTTTAAAGATAATTTTACAAAGTTTGACTATATATAAAATTTGCTTATTTCAACAACAAAAAATATTTTCATTATTTTTTTAAGTAAAAAACAATATTAGTGTCCTGATTTTTTTAAAATCTCGACATACTTTTTTATATTTTAAGGTATAATTTCTGAAAAATATAGAATGATACAGCCATGGGATCAAGAGTTACAACAAACAGGGTTGTTTTAAAATACAATTTTGTAGGCTAATCTGGCTAAATATGGGGTAGTTCTTCATAACGTAATAATAATAAATACTTTATTGTTTTTCTTTGAATCTAATGTCCCAATACTTTTGGTTTAATATTTTTGATGAGTCCTAATCATCGAATTTTCATTTCTTTCAGAGCATCGAAGTTTTCAGTTACATCGGCGGCTACATGGGCATGTGGTTGGGAATTTCTCTGGTGGCTTTATTCGATTTCATTGAAACCATCGCCTACCTCCTGTATTACCCAATCAGAGGGAAGATCGGATCTAGAAGCTCTAAATGCTTCATCGCTTGATAAATATACCTCTGATTGATCTAAGGAAACATTAATAACTGCTAAGCTGATGAATATTTGTTTCTATTGCAAGGAAAGTGCTGATAAAAGCTTCTAAAACTTAACTTAAGCTTATTTAGTGGAAATTTTTTGTTATTATTTTATATTGTTATATTGCTTATCTCTAATGGGATTCCATCCACTTAAATCTTCAAGTTATGGGACTCGCCATTTAAACCAATTCATTTCAAATGAAATAACTGGCGATAGAGCAATGGGCAACACTGCCTAAGCTCTCCTTCCTTGAACCCAGATCAAGAGAACGCCTTTTCTGTTATGTTATGTTGCCTATCTCTATCACATCCATGTCGTGCCTGCACAAAGGTTCATTCTAGTTATATTTTACTAAAATGTTGTTTTAGTATTCTTGATACCATTTTAAAAAGGGATAAAAAAAATAAAGATTATTACCCCTTTTTGACCTTTCTTTTTCTTACGTGTGTCTCAGTTCTGTTTACATAATCGGTTACGCATAGCACATTCTTGAGATTTTTTTCTCATTATATTCTCGGAGGTAAATATTACTTATAGAAAGCTGACTTATGTTTGTGTGTACACCACATCATATTTATTAAAAAGAAAACCAACTACTATGAATAGCGTATTTTGAAAAACCTACTACAACAAACAACAATTCTCTCTATATTAAAAAAAGCTACTGTCACCGCTGCCGCTGCCGCCGCCGCTGTTTCAGAAAATTTTATTTTTCAACTCTTTGAACCCTCATAACGCAAAAACTACTTGATAGATATTTATGAAATTTGAAAAGATAGTAGAGGAATATTTGGGGCACACTCTCAAACAAAAAGCTAACTGATGTGATAATTAGTTCTGGGGTATTTTTAAGGTCAAAGTTGAAGTTTTTCTTTTTTCGCCGCGTAATCCAGTTTAGCCAAATCTATTAGTAGCAGAACTATGTTTTTTTGCAGCCTAATTCTCTGACGTATGAAGATGTGCACTACGTCGCCCTTTTTTCGAATTTCGAATTTGGTTTAGAATAATTAATTTTTTAATTTTCGAAATTTTTGACACTTTTTCGTTTTTTCTATCTAAAATGAAAACTAATCACGGTATCAATATGATTTTTTAAACACTTATATTCTTATTTCTTAGAAAGAGATTGGCGTTTGATTCTTTAAAAAATTCTAATTAGTTTTGGAATTATTAAGCATCAAAGTTTCATTTTTTTCATAGTTTTAGTAGGTCTTTATCAGACGTGTTAATGTTTTTAAATTTTATATTTGCCTGTTCACTAGATTGTCGCGAGCACGGATATTTAAATTTAAAAGTTTTGAGGTGCACATTTTTGCTCTAAGTTTGCTAGCGATATAGTATAGACTTGGTTAATATTCTTTTAAAGATACTTCGATATTTTTTGAACTACTAGAGAAATAAATAATTTAGCTCTTTTTAGTGTTATTTGTGCCGATGAAAGGAAGAGGATTTTCGGGAAGTTTGTTTTACTCTGCTAAAGATCGATTGCAGATATTGCAGTTCGCGAAGCTATCTGTAAAGAGCTGCATAGCAGTTACGGGAGTTGGTGAGCGTAAGCGAGCAGGGGGCGGTAGCCCCCTATCCATTAAATTATTGATAATTTAAAAAGGAATACTTCAGTAAGAGTTTTATTTTGATAGTTTCGTGGTAATGATACGAACTAAATTATTGAAATGTTTGAGAGATAAAAAGTTTTGATATTAAATGATCATTATCTATACACTGTTCATTTAGAATTAGCGCCTGATACGTAATGTATAAGAAGAAGTTATTATTCTAATTATCATCGAAAAAATTTTCTTCTGCAATGACAAGGCAGCCTAAGCAGAAGTAGTCAAAATACTGTAAAACAATCGGTCACTGAAGTTGTCTGATGAGCTTTATTAAGAATTATTGAGCGTTTTTGATCCTGTTTCAGGCGCCTATTCTAAATGAACAGACTATAAGCAGACAAGTTCCAGGTTGTACTGGATAGTTGAGATGAAACAAGCGAGCTCAGCTCGCTAAGATCGCGAAGCGATCTTCAAAGAACTGCGAAGCAGTTCCGGGGGTTGGTGAGCGATAGCGAGCAGGGGGCAGAGCCCCCTAATGATTTAAAAAAATATATCTTATCTTCTTTTATGAATTGAATAAAAGATGTCAGTGTCGTGAAGCTCACAAAAGAGATTGCGACTTAAAAAAGTTAAAATAGTTTCGATAAAGTTAGATGAGGGATATGTTTTAATAAAGAAAAAAGTTAAATGAAATAGAATATTTCAGGTAGAAAGTAAACAGAGATGAATATAAAAATGATTTTGTTTAGCTTAGTGAAGGCCTCATTTTCTAAAAGAGGGTTTTGCACACGTAGCTAATTGAGTTTAATACTTTCACATTTACAGTTGCTTAATTAGAAATATAGGTTACATTGTAATAATAATCTATATATATATAATCCAAATACCATTCATTCATAACACTCATCACGAAATCTCCAAAACTGCCGGACCGATAGGCTTGAAATTCCTCCTTCCTCTCAGCCACTAGACGCGCACTAAGAAACGATTTTAAAATCGAACGACTCCTTCCCTGTTTTTCGGCGCTTTTTCGACTCCGTTTTACCCATTGAAATAACATTATACATTGTTGAAATGCATAAAATGCAGGGTTTACTTCTCTATCTTAAGGCGACGTCTTGCCTCACTTGATAAAATATAATTTGAAAACAATTTATAATTTACAATGAAATTTAATAAGAAAACAGTGTGAATATCTGTATTTAAATATTATAACAGTAATCAGAACGCCGAAATATATTAAAATAATTAATTACTTTCTTAAAGATTTTAATTTTCTTAAATTTATGGATCAAAAATTGAAAAGTTTCCATGAAAACAGGGCTAAAATTTCACAGAGCATGGTTTACTAGACTGTAATCACTAGATTTTTTTATTATAACTAGCAATCTGTTTTTCTTTTTAAGTAGCTTTTAAAGAAGTTGGTTATTTTAAATAGAAGGCACGATTTTAATAGTTTTTTTACCTGATAACTTTTTATCGAGGGATTTTTGAAATTGAATTTTTGAGGAATTTTGAAAGGGAAGCGGGAATACTTCATGAAAATTCTGTTTAAGACTTTAAACACTAAATTTCAAATGACTGAGATGATTTCAATTAGATTGTTTTCATCACATAGAAAGGATAAATATTTAATAGGCAAAAAATCGGGATGGAATGAGTTATCACATTTGGAACTGGGATGGGAAAAAGGCACCGGGAATACCGGAAAATTTTTGGAAATTTTTGGGAACACCAGGATATGAAAATTATCGGGAACACCACCGGTATATGAAAATTATTTGGAAAACTGGGATATGAAAATTATCGGGAACACCGGGTTATGAAAAAGTACCGGGAACACCGGGTCATGGAAAAGTACCAGGAACACCGGAATATGAAAATTATCGGGAAAACCCGGATAAAAATTATCAGGAAAACCGGAATATAAAAAGGTACAGGGAAAACTGGGATATAAAATTATCGGGAAAACCGGGGTATCAAAAGGTACCGGAAACACCAGGATATGAAAAAGTACCGGGAACACTGGGATGTGAAAAAGTAACGGGGACACCGGGATAAGGTGCCGGGAAAGCAGGGATATGAATATTACCAGGAACACGGGGATATGAAAAGAGTAGGGGACACCGGGGTGATTGGTGATACGAAAAATCGGACATAAACTTGGGAGAACTTAAAAAAAGGAATAAATACACTCCACCCGTGCAAGGCCGGGCAAATCAGCTAGTCTATATATATAAAATCCAAATACCATTCATTCATTCATTCATTCATTCATTCATAACACTCATCACGAAATCTCCAAAACTGCCGGACCGATAGGCTTGAAATTTGACAGAGACCTTCCTCTCAGCCACTAGACGCGCACTAAGAAACGATTTTAAAATCGAACGACTCCTTCCCTGTTTTTCGGCGCTTTTTCGACTTCGTTTTACCCATTGAAATAACATTATACATTGTTGAAATGCATAAAATGCAGGGTTTACTTCTCTATCTTAAGGCGACGTCTTGCCTCACTTGATAAATATAATTTGAAAACAATTTATAATTTACAATGAAATTTAAGAAGAAAACAGTGTGAATATCTGTATTTAAATATTTTACACAGTAATCAGAACGCCGAAATATATTAAAATAATTAATTACTTTCTTTAAGATTTTAATTTTCTTAAATTTATGGATCAAAAATTGAAAAGTTTCCATGAAAACAGAGCTAAAATTTCACAGAGCATGGTTTACTAGACTATAATCACTAGATTTTTTATTATAACTAGCAATCTGTTTTTACTTTTTAAGTAGCTTTTAAAGAAGTTGGTTCTTTTAAGTAGAAGGCACGATTTTAATAGTTTTTTACTTGATAACTTTTTACCGAGGATTTTTGAAATTTATTTTATTTTGAAATTAAATTTTTGAGGAATTTTGAAAGGGCAGCAGGAATACTTCATGAAAATTCTGTTTAAGACTTTAAACACTAAATTTCAAATGACTGAGATGATTTCAATTAGATTGTCTTCATCACATAGAAAAAATAAATGTTTAATAGGCAAAAAATCGGGATGGAATGATTTATCACATTTGGAACTGGGATGGAAAAAAGGCACCGGTAATACCGGTATGAAAATTTTTGGGAACACCAGGATATGAAAATTATCGGGAACACCGCCGGTATATGAAAATTATAAAACTGGGATATGAAAATTATCGGGAACACCGAGTTATGAAAAAGTACCGGGAACACCGGGTCATGGAAGAGTACCAGGAACACCGGAATATGAAAATTATCGGGAAAACCAGGATAAAAATTATCGGGAAAACCGGGATATAAAAAGGTACAGGGAAAACCGGGATATAAAAATTATCGGGAAAACCGGGGTATCAAAAGGTACCGGAAACGCCAGGATATGAAAAAGTACCGGGAAGACTGGTATATGAAAAAGTACCAGGTACACCGGGATATATGAAAAGGTGCCGGGAAAACAGGGATATGGATATTACCAGGAACACGGGGATATGAAAAGAGTAGGGGACACCGGGGTGATTGGTGATACGAAAAATCGGACATAAACTTGTTAGAACTTAAAAAAAAGGAATAAATACACTCCACCCGTGCAAGGCCGGGCAAATCAGCTAGTATAGTATAACTATATTGTTGCTTATTACTTTAAGTTTTGCAGTCCAAGTAGATGACTACTTATTCCAGTTAAAATATCTTAAATCTTTTAATACTTAGAACTTGGTGTAACAAAATTGATTTCCTTTATTAAGTTTAGATACCCCACTCTCATACAGACCAGTTGCACAAATTCAAATTATATTGAACTGATAATGTATATTCCCGCAAATGAAATTGGAAAATAAATCAATGAAAGAATAGTTTGAATAAATCTAGCCTATTACAGTTCGCATACAATTTCTACTGAAAAAAAAATTCATCAAAAAGGAAACTTGAATGCCACTATGCATTCAG
The DNA here is from genome assembly GCA_024610705.1 of Tetragnatha versicolor. NCBI lineage: Eukaryota > Metazoa > Arthropoda > Arachnida > Araneae > Tetragnathidae > Tetragnatha > Tetragnatha versicolor. The sequence continues at coordinate 46,177,307 of JANDEH010000008.1, forward strand.
CTATTCCTCATTTGCTTTATAAATCTCTCTTAAGATTGTTGAAAATAGTGTATATTGGGATACTAATTTTCGGATATTAAAGTACTTTTTTAATATCCCTAAACACCTATTGACTCACAGTTAAATGTAAATATTTAAACAAGTTTCCATACCTCCAATTTCATTTCTTTTATTTTAATTTTTAAATTATAATTATATGAAGTGCTTCGGTTGCACACATAACCCCCATTCATCCATTCTTTAATAATCCAAGTGGTCCCAAAGTCAAATGTTTAGCTTTAAAAAACTTTTTTACTGAATGAACACTTTCTCTACTTAAAATAAACACAATATCTGTATTCATACAAACAATAGCAAAGAGCCTTCTATAAGTTAAAATGGTGATATTTTTCGAGAACTGGACTTCAGATGAGGTTATGCTTTAACCAACTCTTCAAAAATCTTAAACATGTATGGCTTTCAGAGTAGTGTTCACCCGTATAAAGATATCAGCAATAAGTAAGTTTTTATGAAATAAATTTTTGTTATAAATTTTTTATGTGAATATACGTATATATCAGTTCAGTTTGATTTCAAATATATATATGTTACGGGCAAAGTGATTAATTTGGCATTATTAATAATGCCCAGAGTGGAGGCGGGCAAGTTAAAAAATTTAATTGATAAATGTCATTGAATTTATCACATTGCCCTCCTCCATTATTAATAATGCCCGATTTATCACATTTACCGTAACATATATACTACTACTATATAATAGCTATAAAAGAGAAGGACTGAAAGTTATGTAGCTGCCTTTTTAACAAGCTTGCCTACTTTTTTATTACATAAAATCATTATAGTTTTTCTTCTTATAGTTCCCCCTTTATATAAAAATATTTAAAAAACAACTTTGTACTTCTTTATTTAGTGGCCAAAAGCTTTCCATAACTTTTAGTAATTTTGTCCGCAGTATATTTAGATTAAATTCACACTTTAAAAAAACTTGTGATTAAATTACTGCATTGCAATATTACGAAACAGAAATCAATGAACAAATTAATATCTCTTTTTATTATAACGTAAATAACTTATTTACTCCCTTATTGTATATATTTTTAATGGATTAAAATATATTCTACACATTGAATTACGTATAAAGAAAATATAAGTTCAACGTTCTCTCTTTAAGGATTTTACTGTAAAAAATTTGCAAATAGATGACACAAGGAAAACATTTTCAAGGACAGGGTCTCAAAACATTTTACGATTTCATAAATAGCTTCATTGTTAATTACCTTTCAGAAGAAACGGCGTTAATACCAAAGAAATAGGGAAAAGTCAAAAGAAGAAATCAGGTAAATAATTTTGACCATTTGAAAATTATTTGATACATAGACCCTGTTCATTTATTATTTGGTACAAAATTTCAAACTCACCATGGTACTTTTATTTCAACTAAAGGGAAAATACTTACAAGGGACAACCTTGTATATAGAGATTTCGTTTTCTTAGAAAAAAAGACTAGGTTAAGTTTGTAATCCAAAGGTCTGTCCTAGACTTAAATCTTAGAAAGCTTGGGCCAGATAATCGGAAGAAAAATGTCACTTAAGTTCTATCTGCGCCGCGCCTTTTAAATTAAATTTTTCGTATAAATCAACATCAGCAGAACCACTAGTATCTACTCAGTTTACCTGCTAATTGGTGAATCAATAAATAATTTAAAAATCACAAAACTAGGCTTACATAAATATTTATTTTTAGTCCTATGGGCCCCTGTTGCGAAAGCTTTACTTTGATTAATAAATATGATAAAATAAACTACGATTCATGAAATAATTATGCCTGGGAACTTATAGTAAAAATATTAATTTATTTTACTTGGAGATATTTTTAACACCTCTAAGGGCGTATTTCACGCATTGAAATTCGGAAATACGCTGAAAAAAACTAGCCATGTGTATTTTCACGCTTTAAATTTTCAACAAAGGTTTCGAGTTAGAAATTCACCACCGAAATCAACAAATATTATCAAAAATCATATTTTTTCTATTGAAATTTGTGATATTAAATAAATATTTCATTTAGAATGTTTAATGTAAAATAAATCATTTTATTTATGTTTAATATTTTCTACTAATGTTATTTAATATTTTCTACTTTTCTGCTTATTACTACTAACACATGCTATAATTGTCAAAAACCTCATTTTATTTATGTTTAATATTTTCTACTAATGTTATTTAATATTTTCTACTTTTCTGCTTATTACTACTAACACATGCTATAATTGTCAAAAACCTCATTTTATTTATGTTTAATATTTTCTACTAATGTTATTTAATATTTTCTACTTTTCTACTTATTACTACTAACACATGCTATAAGTGTCAAAAACCAAACAGCATCCTCATTTTTTTTTACTATTTCCTATTTTCCATAAAAACAGTAAGCGTTTTTCATAGAAAATTTATACCTGCATGCATATGCTCTATTTCCGTATTTCACTCCTCCTAAAAAAGAATTCAAGGAGTATTTTTACTCCTTTAAAATAATCTTAGGAATAACACTGAATGACCCTTACTGCCATTTGTTTTTCAATCCAGTAATAGACATAACACATAATTTTGCCGAGGTCTTTCGATGGAACATGGAGCAAAAAATTATTAAGAACTAAACATGTAACTTTTACAGTGCCCCTGTTAAAATTTATTCAAAGTGAACCTGATATGGCCCTTCTTTAACTGATATGCTCAAAGAATTACCTCTATGAGAAGCACATTTTTTTAGAAATATGTGACGCCAAATCCGATGAAAACTAAATTATATCCTTCATGACGCGCGCATGCATCAGTGGATATTTTTACGGTCGTATTCACGGCTAACCTAACCAGCAGTCAAACTTCTGACTGGCAGTCAAAGAAGGGAATCCGCCAATCAGAGGTTTGACCCCCGGTTAACCGCCGGTCAGGTGATATGGCCGTTAATCTTCAAACATGCAATAACTAAGCTTTTGCTAAGTTAAGCTTTTCATTTGCGTGAACCAGATTTATGGCGGCACGCATTTTTCTGTTGCGATGTGCTATCAAAAACTATGAGTCGTAGTGTATCGTTCGTTGTCAGAGAAATTTCTATGTACCTACTCCACGCAAGGAATCTGTCCAGGGCTTGGAGAGTCTTGTTGAAACATCCTTTTCTTTAAAACAAAAAGAGTTAGTACTACTTACTTTTTACACGATTCTGGTAGGCTTTCCAGTGATATCGTCCACCCGCAGTTCTGTGCGGCGATTGGTCAAGAGCGCGGTGTTCGTACTGTGCGTTGCCGGATTCCTGTACCAGACCTCCACCTTCATGGAGATCTACTGGACCTACCCCACCATGGTGGACATCTCCATTCAGAGCCTAGATCGTCTCTCCATGCCCGCGGTGTCCGTCTGTAACCACAACAGGTAACTATAACTCTGTTAGCATTCTCACACATCCCAACGGTTTGGTCCTGACGAGCTTAGTGCGCATGCGTGTGGACTTATTTCAGCTGGTTTTTTTTAGAAATTTTAATAAAACAATAAATCGGAGATCGAACCCACGACCTACCGCATGCTAAGCACGCACTCTACCACTGCACCAGCGGGGATACATTAATGATAGCAATTATCCGAAGAAGATCCTTTTTTTCTCCCCGAGCATGCGCACTAAGCTCGTCAGGACCGAACCGTTGGGATGTGCGAATATGCACCCTTTAGCATGCCTAACAGATGGTCCAAAACGCTACTTCTATACTAAATTACAACGTTTCCTGTCAGTGACGTCACGGAATGGCGTAAGAAGACTCCTCACTTTCTATACTTGGGTGTAATGTTTCTTGATGGAAACAAAGCGGAAAGAAAGACAGAGCGAGCGAGAGTCATCTCTGTCTTGCCAATCCAATAAGGTAAGTAGAAAGTATGGCGTCTTCTTACGACCTCAATCACAGGAAACGTTGTAATTTAGAATATGTGCCAGTTATGTTGTGAATTTTCCCGAAAAAAAATCATAGGAAGAATAGGAGCCTTCAGCAATAGAATATTGAGGGTGATTTATGCCCGCTGCTAGACTTATGTTTCTAAGCCCATCCCTCTTACACAATGCATCTCAATTGTTGCCATTAAAACACTTATGCAAAAATGATTTAAATATTTTTGCATTTTCTGTTAAAATTTTATGGACAATACTCAGTTTCAGAAAAATGGTGGGTCTGGTGGTCACTACATTTGAAAGTGTTTTAACTTATTTTTGAACCGTACGACCTAGAGATTGTATGATTCACCACGAGAGTTAAAAATCCTTGATCGACCCCCGGAACAAGGTGTTAGTTAACTTTGAGCCAAGTTCGTAAGTACCCTAGTTCATCCTTTGCAATTCGTGAATTACACGCTTGAATAAGAAATCAAGCTTAAGCTCCGTTTAGATACTCTGATGTGTCCCACGTTTTACTTATTTATTTTATTTTTGAATGAGCTTATTTCTTAGAATTTAATTAGGTCTTTTATGACATTGTTCGGCATCGTTATCTTTAAATACTCGTAAATTTCAGTGAAGAGTTCGGGGTGGGCCTCATACCGCACAAATCGGGCTGCCAGTTGTAACAATGTGCAAGTCAATTTTTGTCCTAACTGCACATTACAAAACTCATATTGAAGTAAGTACTCTTATTTTCTTACTCAAATTACATAATTTTTTTTTAGAATTCTCCGGACAGAACTCTGCAAGTTAGAAAAAGAAAGTTGCATTTGGTATGAGAACAGTACTGTTTTTTGTAACTCGTTTCCGAAATACTGTTATAAAGGGAATACGCTGCAAGCGGTATGTTTTGTTCTTGATAGTCTTTTTGGTAGTCAGGGTGCCAAATGGCAAAAAAGGGGTCAACCGTGTATTAGAATGTGTATGAAATTTTATTGCTGATTTTGATAGGTTTTGATGTCTAGATTGAAGAACCGATTGATGCCACCTCGTAAATGTAGAGCATTTTGAGGAATTCTAGATGGCGTCCATGGTAGCCACAAAATAGTATTTTCGGTTTACCTCTAATAAAATATTGCATGTGGGGTATCATTCTTTTTGTTTTTTAATAGGGAAACATGTATTTAAACAAAAAAAGTTTAAAATTATTTGAAATACCTTTATTTTGAAAATAATTAGGATGGAACCGTAATTTGGTTACAAAAGATCCTTGTTTATTTGATATTGGAGGAGCTGATTTTATTATAAAAATATCATGATCCAGTTAACAAATTACGTATGATAAATAATTTCCTGATTGAATTTTAACCATTCTTTGTTTACTTTTCATGAATTTTTAAAGAAACCATGCATAATCCAAAATTTAATACTATGCTTTGCCTTTGATACGTAAGTAACATTTAATAGCAATTATTTCAATCAAACATTTTAATTATTATCTAAACAATTCCAGCTACCTAAATAAAAGTTTCAATTCAATTTTAAATCATCTAAGAGTAATCTGTAGTATCATAAAAACATCAAACTTCTTTCCGTCTCACTTTCATTCAAAATCTCTAAAAGTTTTGTGTTAGGCTTGCAAAATTTCCCCTCCTTCTTGGTAACAATAACATATACTCGTAAAGCTGCAGGAAATGTTACCGGAATGATAGTCATATCTAATAGTTGAACAGGGGTCCTCAGTTCTGAAGAGAGCACTTAGACACTTCTAATATTCAGTCTACATTTCAGGTATTGGAATCGGTATAATCTCCTTCTCTTAATTTTTCTGCCATCCAAATAGTGTTGGATCCATCATAGTTCTTTAAGATGACGACTAACTGGCAGCCTTATTATGGCTTGAAAGTGAGCCCGTTTAACACTCAGTGCGAAACACTCATCTATTGTTGGTGGAAGGGTCTGAGAGAAGGAATTGTTGGTGGAAGAGTCTGAAGAGAAGGTGCGCGAAACTGGGCGTGTCCTATTTTCTTTCTCCAAAGAAGAATTCTGCTTCCGTCATATTTACCGCGAATTCTACTCTATAATATACGAAGATGATAAGAATGAAGGGATCTCTTTAATTACCTTGGAGGACGTCCATAAATAACATGGTGTTTTTCCAAATTTGGGACCGCTCCCTCCCTTTTGGTGGACCCTACTCCACTTGCCCCCACCCCCTTTTAAAAAAATTAGTTTCTTTGATATTAATATTTGTTGTTTGTTTATTTATTTGATACTTTTTTGACTCATAATTTCTCTTGGTTATGTCGCTCTCTATGCGGCCCAATTCTTTTAATCCTTTCCCAGAAAATTATTTTTTCTAAAACAAATTAAAATATTTTAATTTGTTTTATTTTATAGCCACTTTAAAAACTAATCAGAACATTTCTTCCAGATGGTACATATGTACCATCTGGAAAAAATGCTAGGAGTAATTAAGTTATAACAGAAAATAATACATTGCTTTTATTTCATTCAGAATATTCTGAATGAAATAAAAGCAATGTATTAATTTCTTTTATTACTTAATTACTCTTTTTAGTGTTTTACTGTAATTTGTAATTATTCTAAACCCAATTTTTTTTAAATTTATGCAAAATATGAATTTATAAACAAAATATAGACATTAAAACACAGTGTTAAAAAATCCTACTTTTTCAATGAAATTTGTTTGTTTTACTAAAAAACCTATTCCAAACTTAATTAAAGTAAAAAAATAACGTTAAATATCGTTTCTTTGACCCAAAAAATACCATATATGATGTATTGCATGCTATATTTTTATTTTCGAAAGTATTAATTTCAATGGAGGCCATTTTGGACGCCATCTTGATTTATAAAAAATGCTCAATATTTGCAGAGTGGCATCAATCGGTTCTGATATCTACACCATCAAATCTATCAGAAACCGTCATAAAATTCCATACACATTCCAATGCACACTTTTCGAGTTGGCACCCTGACTATGGTGAGAACCTATACCTTCAAAAGGAAAAAATAATAATTTCTTCAGTTTTTTTTTCTTTCAGATTGTGAAAGAATCGGCATCAAGTCTTAGAAACAGTACATTTGAGTTTATCCAAGGAGTTGGCAAAACAATGCATAATCTTTTAGGTCCAAACAAATGTCAAGTTATTACCAATGACGTGATAGTAGCGTGCAAGTATGTGTTCAAAAGGCACTATGAAAAATCGTGTATACCTTAATTTTACATAACAGAGAAAGCGTTGAGAAAACTTTAAAGAAAAGTTCTTTTCAAGCAGATAATGGTGAAAGTTTTTTTTTCAAGTTTAGTTTGCTTACAAACCTGATTTTAATTTATAGTTATCGAGTGGAATTTTCAAGGAAAAGACATAGATGACCTGTAAACAGTATTTTAAAACACCCTTAGTATATATTTAGATGAATCGATTCTTTAAAAAATCATGGAGAAAATGATGGGTGAAAAAACCCTGTATATTAATATAATTATACTCTATTCATTTTAATTAGGCGCCTAAAAAAATTCCTTCCCCACCATGGAATCGGTAACCATAGCAACTATCACCGTCGAAGGACGAAGAAGGGTTACTATTGGCTGCGCGAAGAGCGTAACTATGGTTACGCTTGTGGCGAGGGGGAAAGCACTATTTCTCAGGCGCCTATTCTAAATGAACAGAGTATAAACTAATCTAATTTGTTGAATATTTTTTGTTTTGTTTTCAGGAATTTTGCCGAGATTCCAGCGGTTGATGTACGAGGATTGCCGAACATATGCCTCACTGTAGAAAGCTTGATAGCACATCCTGATGAGCACCCTAGAATCATACCGGTTACGGGACGTGAGAATATTTCTTTATCAGAATATAAGAGAACTTAAGCTATTACTCAACCTTCAGTATAAATTAACTAAATTATCTTGAAAAAAAAACTCGAACTTGATAAATAAGAAAAACGTGACGTGTTGCTTGAAAAAAATTTTAATTTTTTCATTGTCAATTTTGTTCATCCATAGGAGTAGCACTAATATTAGATGTTCACCCAGAGGAATACGTGGATCATTTTAAGCTTATGAAGGTCTATTTGGAAATGCACGATCCGCGAGCCTTCAGCAATCCTCTCGTAGACGGCATTGCACTCTTGGCGGGAAATTACTACGACATCTATGTAAGTGCGGTAAGTATAATTTTCTTATAATAGTACCCTTATGGTTCATATTAGTAGGTACAATGAAAATTTAAGCGGTGATTTTAGTTGGAAAAAGCTCAAGGAGGATTGAATAGAATTTGTCTTATATAAATATTTTTTTTCACTTCTATAAAAATTTCATTATTTTTATAACACATTTCTATCGTTAAGATTTAGTTGCATTCTGAGAAAAATAATAATTGGAGCCATAAAAAATAAAGATTTGTTAGTCGCAAGATTTAACTTCTAACTAGTTCTTGTTGCAATTATATACCAAGTTTACCTCGATAAATAAAATCATTGTTTCATTTTGAAAAAAATATATAGAATACAAGAAGTTTGGTAATAAATTTTTTCCTATGTCAAGTACAAAATAGTCCATAATATGCAATTTGTAGTGGTGACATCTAGGATATTCTTGAAATATTATCTTTCTCTAGTATTTCGATACTTAAAATGAATAAATATCAATCAAATTTTATACGAACATTCTTACATATAAAATACTCTCTTATATACAGTAAATACCTCGACTGAATTCGCAGTTACGCGGTTTTGAAAATTTTCAAATATTTTTCAAAATTGTCTTCAAAGATCGTGCAACTTTCTACCTTTATCTGCTCAAAAATTTTCTTCTTTAATTATCTTCATTTTTTGTTACTTCCTCCTTACGAAATGCCAACACTAACACTTTGAAAAAGTGAAAATAAAAAAGTATACTACTTAGTTCTCACTCGTTAAAATAAATTCTGATTGGGACATGTTCTGAAACATTTCCCCGCTGTTAAATCATGATCCCCTCTTCAAACAGAGAATCAAATGACGATTTTAGATTTAAGCCAAAGCGAGGGTCTGCATTTTAAAAAAAAAGGATTACAACTTTTTTAAAGGATAGATTCAAACAAAAAGCTGATATCTAAGACAAAAAGTAGAAAATCAAAGAGGCGTAGAAAAACTTTAAACCTATTGTGAAGAGATTTTAAGAGAGAAAAAACAGTATTTAATTCATCAGAATTCTATGTGAAATTTTTTAAACCTTCTTCATCAAAATAACTTGATAACGATATTAAAAGAGAATAACATTAATACTGTAACTTTTCGTATTTTCTAAGATTAATAATTAAATAATCATCTTCAAAATTATACATTATCTGATCCCTGGTCCCAATTGAACATACCTTGTATGTATTTCTATGGAAAAGTGTACCTCAACCTACGTGATTGTTGCTCGGTCCCACCTATCGCGTAAAATCCGGTTAATAGGCTGTACTTAGATTGGAATATACCAAATTAGCAAATTTGTCTACTAATTCCTTTTCGCAAGAAATCTTCTACACTTATATTTATTCAATTAGGCTTGAATTTTGGCTTTGTGCAGATGGTTTGGAAAATTATTTTTATTTGGAAAATCATTTCTTTATCTTTCACAATTAAGTAATAACTTACGACACTTACGTAATAAAATAATTGAAAAATAATTTTAGATTCAAACTTTTCGACTCCCTGCTCCATACAGAACGAATTGCACAGATTACTTGAAGAAATGGATAGAAAATGGTGGATATGGACCCATGGATAAAAGAGTTGGTTTATTTTTGAAAAATATTCCAAATTAAGTTTACTGAAACTTTGAAAAAGCTTTTTAAATATAAAAATGATGTTATCATAATCAAATCGTTTATAAGAAAATATGGAGATACTTTAAACCGATTCACAGTGTAACGAGTCTATGGGTGAAGAGGACAAAAATCCTCTACGACGTAATATTTAAAAATAAATCATTTTAATTATGTTACGCCATCAATATAGCCTTAACAATCAATACCGCGGAAAAATTTGATTGGAATAATAATTTTTTTTAAAATAGACCATATTTATATCTTAACTCCATGTTATTTCTATGGGGGTCATTCTTTCGGAACTTCTGTTAAGGAAAAACTACTAAAAATTGGAAAAAATAATAATTTTAACCATTAAATAGTAATTTTAACCCTTTAATACTCCTTTTGGGTTAGACTTAAGTTATATTACGCGTTGCATAAATATTCTGTGTTGAAATCAATGCTGAATGTTATCTCAATAGGGACCATTATTTTGTTATTTTCTGTTGTTGTTGTTGTTTCTTATCCTCCGTGTCTGACGAAGTCAGACCAACTCCATCAAACCGTTGATCCTCAGGAAGTCCAACACAAGGAGAGGATCCGAATAGATATCCCTCCCTGTGAGTCCCAAACAGTCGAGCATATGTTCGGGAGAAGCCTGATGGTTTTGGCATTTTAAGCAAGTGGTAAAGTGCTTCTCACCTCCATTGAAGGAGAGACTCTTGACGTGTCCGCTGACAAGTTATTTTCAGCAAGTGTTATTTCTACTACTACTAATTGAAAACTAATAAAATTTACACCTGGATCCTAGTCTTTCCTCTTGGAATTACTAAAAACAAAGAAAAAACAGCTGTTAAATAGCAGGTGTTTTGATAACAGCATATTTTCTCTTTTGATTTCCAAAAACCTATTACGTATAAGCTTATTCAACGACTTTCAGATCCTTCATAGTTCTCCGTTTCAATTTCTTGAAATAAATTAGAAAAAACAAATCAATCACAAAAATAACTCTTAAAATATAAATACAAAAAACCAGGACACCATTTACACTTAAATTCACTATGTAATTAAAGCGCAACATGATTTGATATCAAATAAAAAAAGTGTTATACTTTCAAAAGCTGAAATCAATGTGTTTCGTATGGAGCGTTCGAAATGGTGCTTCATTTTTCGCGAGTTTTGTTAAGAGATTGCGCGCTTCAAAATAAGATTATCGCTAAATCGGCAAGTTTCGGCAAGCCAAAATATGATAAATATAAAGTTTGAAACAAAATCATAAATGTGTCAAAAATGGCGGAGGTATCTTTCGATAGTTTTTTTAAAAGTATAATTAAAAATGAATTAAGTTGCAAAATTTATTTACATCTAAGAATGCGGTCAAAAAAGTAATAAAATGTATTTAACCATATTTTTTTCAGACAATTCTATAAAACAAGAATGAAGTGAGAAACATTCACCTTCATTTCAGAAATTAAACGTTTTTAACAGCCCGAAATACGAACTCCTTTGTTGATGATCTGCTACTGTTGTTTTCATGGCAGCTGGTTTCTCCCATTTCAATTATCGTTTGCGAATATAAAAAGAAATATTTTTCTTTTTTTATTATCGATTTCACATGGTCTGAACCAAGACCATCTATATACATTATACATGGCCATCCAACTCCGGGTGATGACGTCAGACGTGGGTGAAAATTGCCATGTTAAGTCTATGGAGTGACGTCAAAGATGAGTGAAAGTTATGACGTTGCACGGCCGAGTTGGGAGGCCTTTATATAGAGGGTCTTGTCTGAACACTTCTTATCCAGATAGCACACCAAAAATAAAAATTTTGAAAGTCAAAATTTTGATTTTTGTCCATTGCTCGTTACACTGTGCGATGGTTCATGCTATTAAATTGTAGTTTTGGTAATGAAATTTTTTCATGACAATGAAATTTCATCACATATGAAATTAATCTTATTTGATCCACTGTAAAGAAATATTAAAAATACATTAAAATGTTTTAAAGATAGTCCAAATTTCACAGTATTTAAGAATCTAGAAGTTACAATTATTAAAACACCAACAGAATCTTAAAGGTTCAGAACTTTGTAACTAGCTTCTTATCGTATCAGGAACAAATAAAACCAAACATATAATGTCAACACAACCGAATTAACAAAGTTTTGATAGCTATTTAACCCATTAAAGGCCAAGCATAGAAAATTTTTTAAATGTTGCATTTTTTTATTGAAATATGCTTAAATTACGTTCATTAAGACATAAAATCAGTTTCGTGCAAAAAAAATAATATTTTATTTACCAAATAAAATGTTGCGTTTTCGCAACTTTGGCCGAATCAATGAAAAAATTTCAAGGATGAACAATTTTATTACAATTCAGTTTTTACTCATTTTTATGAAAATTATCAAAGCATTTGGGGTGCAAATGGACTTGGCATTTAGCACACATATACACAGTTTTGTTTTTGCAGTGTCTGCATCGTCTACGTGTTTTTTCTTCTTGCCTAATTACGGTATGCCCAACTGAATCCCTCCTTATTTCTTTGGGTAAAGATCAAAGAGAACGGTCAGATCATATTGATAAGATAGAAGGGAACATTCTAGACCCCCTACTGTTCGAGGGGGGTTGAGGTGTTTTTGTTCATACTGACCACATGTGGCTTGAAGAGCTTGTACTCGTCAATTGAGAACCATAAAACTGAACCCTTCAAAGAAGGGGCGTGGGAAACAGCGGTGAAGATTTGCAAGTCATAAAACTGCCATGGGCTTTCTATTGAAACGTCGCCGCTTCATTAGTTTACCCCGTGAAATTCAATCACCCCGTTTGCAGTTCCAGGAAATTTTGTTGACACAGCTGTCCTGGACCACGGTACCTATGGTATTTCTGAGTATAGAGCACAAGCACACCGTGGAAGCACAAGCTATATTTAAATATTTAAATTTTCTTTTTTAAGGTAGAAAATTTTTTTTGAACACCTCAGAGAGTCAAATAGATCATTTCATATGAAATCATTGCATTTATAAAGGAAACTATAGGAAAAAGTTTGATTTTAGGATGGTATATTGCGGAAAAAACTGGAGATAAGCAAGCGAAATAAAAAGTTTGAGGACTTATAAAAGGGACGAAAATCACTCAGGGACGAATATTTTTGTACTTTTCTACATCAAATGTTACCGTACTTAAATTTTAGGTAGTAAACAAAATTGATGTTTTTAGCCGATTTTACATGGATTCGGCCAAAGTTGCGAAAACGCAACATTAAATTTAGATGAAAATTTTAAAGTTTATTTAAAACAATTGTTTTACTTTTATTTTATTTATAGAACTTATAACCTTAGTCCATTATAAAAACGTGAGATTGATTTTAGTAGAATAATTATGCATTTTCAAAAATGGGACTTAGTCAATAAACGTTTCAAGTTAGAAAATCGGCGTATTTTGAAAATTTCTCAAAAAATAATGGTTACTTAAATTTATTTGCAAATTTTTTTTTATGTCTTCAGAAACCTTAAAAATACCCTAAAAATAAAATTGGAGAAAAATATGCGTCACAGTATTAATAAAAAAATACTTATTGAAATGTTGCGTTTTCGCAACTTTGGCCGAAGATGGGTTAATGATATTTTCTTAAAAATTTAGTCCTTCCATTATACTTTACCAATAATTTTATATAAAAATTCAACTTCACTGTGTACACTATTATTCTAAATTTGAAGAATAAAAATTTAGAAACAAGGTCTGAATAGTTTATTCTCTATTCATTTTGAATAGGCGGCTTAAAATATATCCATCCCCCACCATCGAATTTCTAACCATGGCAACTATCAACTTCACAGCGACGAAGAAAGCTGCGCGAAAAGCGTAACTATGGTTACGCTTCTATACGTTATGGGAAAAGCACTGTTTTTCAGCCGCCTATTCTAAATGAACAGAGTATAAATGCATTCAAGCTGAACAACTAAAATAAAACTTTAATTTTAGACTTGTGCAGAAAGTTGTAAAGTGGAAGCTTCTTTCAAAGAACTAGGGTGTGTTCCGAGAAATTTATTTCACCCAAGAACCTACCCTACATGCTCAAGCAGATGTAAGGCGCGTTTTAGTCTTTTATAAATTTTATAAATCTTGAAGACCTGATCACAAAGAAGAAAAATAATTATCGAAGCACTAAAATAAATATTTAATCAAGGAATGTGTTTTCTCTCAAAAATCATCATCAATGGAGGATATTAATTTATATTTATTAACTATGTCTAAATATTTTAATAAAATTACCTAAAAGAGCTGTTATAGGTAAGGTAAATGTGGGTATAGTGGACACTAGGGTGTATCGAAAAAAACTTTTTTTCGATTTTGATGACGTAATAGTGCGGAAAAGTTGTCTAAGGTGACAGAGAGTACCTGTGAATTTTTTCAGAATTTTTGGATAATTTCTTAATGTGCCACATTGGTCCTGAAGTTCCCCACGTTAATCCAATGGGGCGCGCCGCCAAAAAGGCCGAAAATCGGTTTTTCGCCCCTCCTTTCTACCCTAATCACACGACGAATGTCTCGTCTCGAGTTATGGACTCTATATGATCTAGGCTATCCGACAAAACTTGAATAATAGCCTAAATATCTATATTACGTTTTTTTGTATGCTCAAATTTCGTCGAAAATCGCGTATTTCCTCGTTCAAATCAGAGCCCACAATCAACATAATATAGAGATTTAAGTTATTATTCAAGTTTTTTCGGGTAGCATACATCATATAGAGTCCATAACTCAAGACGAGACATTCGTCGTGTGATTAGGGTAGAAATGAGGGGCGAAAAACCGATTTTCGGCCTTTTTGGCGTCGCGCCCCATTGGATTAACATGGGGAACTTCAAGGCCAATGTGGCACATTAAGAAATTATCCAAAAATTCTGAAAAAATTCACAGGTACTCTCTGGCACCTTAGACAACTTTTCCGCACTATTACGTCATCAAAATCGAAAAAAAGTTTTTTTCGATACACCCTAGTGGACACTTTAAGGAAAATTTTTGCTTAAATTCTTAATAAATACCAATCAATTTGCTTCGAAATGGTTATCATCCTATTTTTAGGTTAATTGGATCTTCTTCTTTCGATTTTACTATTAAAAACTGTAATTAGATTGGGCAAAGTATTTTTAATTAATTTTTTTAAAGTACTCCAAATTGCATCTATAGTGGCCACATAGATGAAGCTGTTGCTTCTATGGTGGACACCTCTTGCATCAATAGTGGACACCTGTCTTTTTCTGCCTATATGAGGGGTTTATGCATGAAATTAAGGGGTTTTTCTTGGTATAGTCGTCTAGTTCTAATTAAAACTTCCTTCCCAACGAAATGTATTTTAGATTCAATCAAATTAGCTTTATTTTTGTTAAAAAATTGATAGTTTTCGGCCCAAAGTCTACGCTGTAGCTGATTTGAGAGGAATTTAGCATGTAATTCAATGTTTAAGAAACATTGGTTCCTGAAGCCAGAATGAAACCAAATTTATTTAACACTCATTTTAAAGCACAGTCAACAGTTTATGAAGAAAAACTGATTCAAATTAAGTATTATTTATGTTTCTATTAGACGCCATTGCGGTGGCTACTATTGGAAAATCTAAGATTATGTGTTGGTAAAGTGGACACCCCCATAAATCCTCGTAAAGTCAGCATTTTCAAATAAATTTTATTCAGTATTATTTTATACACTCTTATTTATCTTGATATAAATTTAAAAGTCAATCAAGCGGTGATAAATACGAAAAAATCAGTTCCGACTTACCCGTTTCCTTACGCGACTCAATAAGCAAAATCAAATTTCAGTCACTCGGCCGATGTTGTTATTTTCAAATATTTAAATATCCTTCCCATGCTGATCTGTGGTATCGGTGGTAATTTATCAGCTTACCTGATTGCACAATCTACTATGCCTATGAATTTTGACGCTGTTCGATGTCTCTAACTCGTTTTATTTAAAATTAATCAGCTATGTGGCCACTATTGGTACAGTGTCCACTATACCCACATTTACCTTACGCTAATCTGTTTTTGCGCGATTTTTTTATTTGTGGGATCTTTTTCTGCTATTTTTTTTGTGCGGTAAATAAAAATCGCAGTTAAAAAGACCATAAAAAATTAAAAATAGCACAAAAAGGACCGCAATAAAACAGGTTCTAGTATAGACAAATTTTCTCTGATGAAAACTGAAAAAGTACTTTCAACATTACTGAAATCAATAATAATATATTTAACATTAGGTTTTGTTACAAATTTATTACAGTAAAATGTTTCCTTTTAAAAATAGCAATATTTTTAAAATATATATGTAGAAGTTTTTTTCACTTCAAACGCTACGCGGAAAAGTAACATATTATAAACACTAGGGTGGGTCATTTTCCTATGACGAAAAAAATTTTACAAATTCTATCGGGCACAGCAAGAAAAAGGTTCCAAATGGTCTAAGACTAACATGTGTGAAATATTATCCCATTATAATAACTCTTTTTGTCCCCGGATTGGCCTCAAATGGATCAAAAAGCAGGTGACTTTTTTGCCAATAAACAGTGGATTTTCAGTGGCAGATTTTAAATATTGGTATATTAGGTACATTCTCCCTCAATTCGGGTCAGTGTAAAACGATATTTTAAATTTTAAACGTAGAAATAGTTGGATTTTTCATAAATGCCACGCTTTCAAAATTCAGCAGACAGTTTTTCATTGGCTGGTCTTGGGATCCAAATGTGATCACATAAAATATGTTGAAACAAGTGTCGAATCGATAATTTGTTCACAGGCAATAGCAATATCCTGATGAGATTCACCTCAGTAATGTTTTACCTAATTTTTCTCTAGCAATAGACTGAAACCTAGGCCCATAAATTATATATTTTTAGAGGGAAGATTGACTCAAAATAGCTTCTTAGCATTCACTTATGCTTTCATAATTTAACTAACATAATTTAACATTTTTATAGCAAATTTAACTATTTAAAAAATAACACCTGCATTTTTGAAAATTAATGTAGCATATTTTGAGGATAATACAGAGCTTTGAGCTGAAAACGCTGATCTACCGCTCTTAAGGTACGTGCCTACGTTGAAAACGTCAATTTCGACCAAAACTAGTAATTTTTGTTTTTGATTTTATAATTTAGTACAGCTTTTAAGCTTTCCAAAACTATCTCACTTTTGATTCTATAGCAACTAGAAAAAAAGTTATAGCTAGTTAAAGAAAGAATGTCACATGCCGGTCATATGCAAAATGTCATTTCAAATGCGTTTTTCTCCGAACAGTTTTTCTAATAAATTTAGTCACGGTAAAAATGATTTCTCAAAATCTATTGCTTGTATTGTTATGAAGTTTGGCATGAATGTTTTTGATAGAATTATCTAGGGAATGACCTATGGAAATCTTGTTAAGTTGATTCTAAGTGAGTGTAGGAGCTTGTTTATATAGGAAAGAAAGGAAAAAAAACTGAAAATTTAATGTATTCCTAATTAAAAGGCTGTAACTTCTATAAAAATTTTTATATCTAGCACTTCTTAGGTCATTCCCTAGATAATTGTCCTAAAATTATGTTACAGGTTAAAAAATCACTTTAAGTTAGCTAGATTTTTAATTATGATTTTTATCGTAAACTTAAAAAATGATCAAATTTAAGCTATTTTTATTAAATTTTATGAATTAGATTAATATTTTTTTAACTTTTATATTTAAATAACTGTTTTCTAATATAAATACATCTAAAAAACTAGAAATATCAGTATATTTTACATTTTTAAAGAAAAAGTTCTCCAACGTAGGCACGTACTTTAAGAAAATATTTAAAAATTTGACTCTTAAAATATGTTTTTAATTTATTTTTGGACATTGGGGACTCGTATGGGGACATTAGGGATGGATTATCCCTAATATGCCACTGAAATTTCTAGAAAACCCTAACCCCCAAATATTATCCAAATGTCCTCCGGGGGTTGAAATCTTATAACCAACAAAAGGTACCCCCACCTTCTGACATATCCATTTTTATTAAATTTATTGTTTTTATCATTCTACTCAACCGGGAATAAAGTTTTTATACATTTTTATGATTCCAGCAATAATTCTTTGATTGCCACTTCTAATCATTGAGATATTACAAAGTATGTTGCATTACAACTCAAGTATTTCAACTAGTTTCAATTTTAATTATTTTATAGTCTTCAATGAGGATTTTTCGTTCGTCCATTTTTACATGAAATTACTATATTAATCGAAACTTTGACTTCAATCCGGAGCCAAAAAGAGTTATCATAATAGAATAATATTTCACGCGTGTTAGTTTGAGCCCAGTTGACACCTTTTTGTCCCTGTACCCCTGGGAAAATGTAAAAAAATATTTTTGACCCACCCTTTATAAACTTAATGCTTTTTTTTACCTTCAATTTACAACGCTATAGTTGTGTCATTAGATATTAACTTATACGGTTTATTGTATTGTGATGGTGCTTTGAATATCTCTGAAAAGTGTTAGAAATGTTTTCTAAAAATATAATTTAATTAAATACGTTTATAATCTGAAATTGTTCTTGAATTTGGATGGAAACCCCTCAAAAATACATTTTCCATCACTGTAATTTTTAGCAACACTTGCCGCACTGTATTGTTTTCACGCAACACAACTGCTTTATATTCAAGAAATTCCTAAAAAATAACAAAATCCTTTCACCTGGTCACTCAACTTCCGGAATGTCTGCTTCTCCCATTCATTTTCTCCATCTTAAGGTGACGTCTTGTCTCACCGATAAATTTTATTTCAAAACATCTTAAATTTACAACGAAATTTAAGACAAAAAACATTATAAATTTATATTTATTAAATAATAAAAGTTATCAGAAAATTCAAATTACTAATTCGAAATATTATTTACATATTTACTTTACTTTTATTTAAGGTGCCTGCCTACCTAAAAATGCCGTTTTGGACCAAAAATTCCAAGCAAAATTCATTATCTTATTTCAAATAACACATCTTTAGCTTTCCAAATCAGTTTAAATTTTGTCTTTATCTGTCCTAGAACCAAAGTTACAGAAATTTTACTTAAAACTAAATAGGCATTTTATTAAGGAAAAAATAAAAAAATTCGCCTTTTATCTCAGAATCACATTTTTGCTATTTTCCTTTCCGCAAAACTGCATAACCTCAAAGTATTATGAGTGTATATGAGTATTATGAGTATAACTTTGGCACAGTACTTGACATAATATGATTTAGGAGTCCTACTATTTTTTTTGGCTGTGGGTGTAATTTTTTTTATTTTATGAATAGTATAACTTTAAACTTAACTGAACTTTGGTGTGTTTTTTTTTAATTTTTCAAGTTTAGTGCTATAACTTTTGATATAAAAATAATTCAGACATAAAAATAGTAGGCCTCCTAAAATATGTTTTTACGAGGATAATAAAGTTTACAAAGCAAAAATATCTTCATATAAATTTGAGTTATGATGTTTTGCGGAAAGGCTGTTTTTGTGCATAAATTCTACAATAATATGAACATTTAAATTCATATTTAATCTAGTCAGTTTTTCAAAAAAATGTACAGGTAATTAAATATTTTAAATTAAAAGTCGAGAAAAAAACACGTGACTGAAAACGTTTGTTGTTTAAACTATAAGATGACGTCAACAATAATACCATCAACTCCATTGCTTTACAACAATGTTTAGTATAAGATGACGTCACATCCAAACTCTTGGAGTTTTCGCGCGCTTTTAAAAAGAGGATTTTTGTTAATTTTTTTGACAATCAAAAAATTTCTCGATCGGCCTCAAATTTTGGGTAGATGCTTATTTTTGCAAGAAGAATC
Organism: Tetragnatha versicolor; assembly: GCA_024610705.1. Classification (NCBI taxonomy): domain Eukaryota; kingdom Metazoa; phylum Arthropoda; class Arachnida; order Araneae; family Tetragnathidae; genus Tetragnatha; species Tetragnatha versicolor. Next base: position 46,196,884 of record JANDEH010000008.1, read on the forward strand.
GATTAAAAAAATAAAAAAAATCATGCAACTTCCTCATTAAAAAACTATTTTTGTTACAAGTGTTCATTATTGTGTTTACTTAGCGTTGTAATGAATTGTTATCATTCTTGCAGAGTGGATAAACGGAAAGTTTGATATTTTTTGTCAAAATTCCTAAATTCCCTTTTTGTAAATTCTATTAAAAATGTCTATAGATCCATAAGATTAAATCTTAAAGAGAAAAAATATATACTTTGTGTTCTTAGTTGTATAAGCCACAAGTTTATAACATTCCTTTCATTTTCATTTCCTGAAATATATTTTTAGTGATAAAAACATCTGATAACATCGTCAAAAGTTGTTCCGAAGAATGTCAAGAGGCTTGCGAGTTAGTATCAGATTTTTTTATTGAAATTTTTTATGAAAATTTTAAAATTGAAATATTTAATAACTCATTACGTTCTACTGGTATATACTACAGTAATAGTAGAGCATTAATAGTGTATATGTTTCGGTAAATAAATTTTTGTAAGGTAAGATGTTTTCGAAAATAGTATTTTAATACCACATGCAAGCACACTCAGATACCATGAATCCCTTTGTTTTAAAAAAGAAGTACTCACACCCTTAGGTGGTTTTGTAGTACTTTAACGGCCTTCATGAAAATATATACCTAGAAACTAAACGTCGTTGCCTGAAAATAAGCCAAATTTATCACATTCCCCAGTCAAGAGTTATATGATCTTCGGTAAATGTGGGAAACTAAAGAATTAATCACTTTTACCGATATTGTCAGTGATTATGAATAATCACATTTTTATCACATTTTTAGTAACATATATACGAAAGGATTGGGGACGTAGAGTGTTTAGTTTACCATCAAAAAAAATTTTATTAATGATGAATGTTATGCAAGAAATAAGAAACATAGAAGCGGTGGTATTAAACAAGAATCTGAAAGTATTTGACATCACAGTTCTTACAAATAGCAAACATTTAAGAAAAGACTGTAGTAGGATAAAAGATCTACGAAATTGGGCTTCCGAGGTTAATTTTTATTTCAGTACATTTGTATAATGATTGATAATCGATATTATATTGTTTTAACACCCATTGCTTCCAACTAAATTGTTTTCTAATCAAATATCTTTTCTAAAATGTATATGGATTTTTAATTCTACACACACTTTCATTAAATAAATTGCAAGAGGTGAAAAACATCCTCACAATGAAGTTTATTGAATTTGTCTTTAACGGATGTGTACTTTCCCAAAATATTCTCAGTGGAATATTCATTCTTTTCAGAGATATAACGTATACTTTGAGGAGAGAACTAAAGGACGACTCTTCTGAGTTTGTAAGTTATAGCTTTCAACGTTAATGTTACGGTAAAAGAGGTAAACTGGGCATCATTAATTATGCCCGAAGTGAAGCGGGCAATGTGATAAATTCATTAACATTTATCAAAGAGTATTTATCACTTTGCCCGAAATATCGGGGCATTATTAATGCCCGGATTCATCACATTGATCATGAACTATCTACTAAGGTACCTGTACCCAATATGGACAGGGCTCTCAATATATAGACACCCCTAATATCTTAAAAAGTAAGAAACTTGATCGAGATTCGCACTACGTGTTCTTGAAGAAAAGCAGTTTAAAAGATAATTTAGTCTGAAAAGTGCAAAAAAGCGCGCTGTTCGCCATTTTGAAGGAAATTTGTGCTTTCATAGTGTGCTGATCGTAATTACAGGTTAAGTTTAAATTCTTATTGGATATGGTGAAATTACCTTAAATATTAAAACGTGGAGTGTTTTAGAAAGCGGATAAAACATATTTTCGTTTGCTATTGCGTATATTGCTTAAAAATGTTTTCTTTGTTTATTTATTACAAGATTAAGTAAAACTACGCCCTGTTCCCATTATGGACACCTTATGTCCACATTGGAAATACAGCAAGTGAATCTTCAGATTCAGAAATTTGTAAAATAGTTATCTGTTTTATGTTATTTTATTTAGCTAATTCATAATAAATTAATGTTTATATGTATTTTTAATCTTAATTATACTATCCGTACATAACATTACAAAGTGCATGTTCTGAAGATATTTAGTGTGCCCCCTCCCCCGCAATACTTTAAGAAATATTATTTTTTATCCCCTTTCCTCTAAAATCCCTTGGAAGAGTGGTTCTTCCATACACCCTGTGTAGAAGGTCAATAAGTCACCACCTGTCCATAATAGGGACAGGTGGTTCCTAAAACATTTTTTTGTTTTTATCATTAAAATTAAACAAGAATAGTTACAAGGTCGCTAATTTTAATAATGATAGTCAACAGTCCAGGGATAGTGGTCATACATTTTTGGAGTCCTATGACGTGTACAAGGGGGTGAAAAAAATTTATTTTCCTTGGGGTGTCCATATTAGGTACAGGTACCTTATACAGGGTGTATCTGAAATGGTGCAACAAACTTTCAGGGATGATAGTACTCATCAAGACGAACAAGAATCGGTACAGAAAGGGGGGTCCCAGACCAAATCCCAGGGAGTTAAAAATGGAGCGACACCCCAAAAAAATCATTGAAAAATTCAATTTGTAGAAGAACTACTATTGGTAAAAACTTAATTATGGTCTCAAAAATTGTGGTTTAATATTATCTTTAAAATTACCCCAAAAGTCTTCACTTTAAAATTTGTTTTATTATGAAAAAAGTTAAAAAACACAAAAAAATGTGAAAAATCTGCCAAAACCTTATTTTGTATTTCGAAATCCTTTCTTTTGATTTGATAATCTGAAAGATCATAGTTGAAAACCCTTAAGTCCAAAGTTTCACGTAAATACAATCAATATTAAACGCTTGAGATCCTGTTAAAGTTTGTTTTTGGGGTGCGCAAGCAGTTTTCTTGAGCTGTTTCCAGAACAGCTGTTTGCGCACGCAAAAAACAAACTTTAACAGGATCTCAAGCGTTTAATATTGATTGTATTTACGTGAAGTTTTGGACTTAAGGGTTTTCAACTATGATCTTTCAGATTATCAAATCAAAAGAAAGGATTTCGAAATACAAAATAAGGTTTTGGCAGATTTTTCACATTTTTTTGTGTTTTTTAACTTTTTCATAATAAAACAAATTTTAAAGTGAAGACTTTTGGGGTAATTTTAAAGATAATATTAAACCACAATTTTTGAGACCATAATTAAGTTTTTACCAATAGTAGTTCTTCTACAAATTGAATTTTTCAATGATTTTTTTGGGGTGTCGCTCCATTTTTAACTCCCTGGGATTTGGTCTGGGACCCCCCCTTTCTGTACCGATTCTTGTTCGTCTTGATGAGTACTATCATCCCTGAAAGTTTGTTGCACCATTTCAGATACACCCTGTATATTGTATCATGATATAATTACTAATTTAACCCGTTTGTTAAGATTTTAAAATAAAAATATCATTTCAAAATTTAGTTTTGTCCAATGGTTATTTCTATATGGTTCAGTATGATTGAAATAGAAACAAGAAAAAAGAACCTCTTTAATATATGTATCAGAATGTTTTTAGATCTTGAAAAGGGAAAATGAAATGTTTGTTATTAAAAAATTTCCTTGACGCTAATTAACTAATCAGCGTATCAGCACGAAACAGTTTTCCTTTTTTAAATATTCTCGAACGATAAAAAATTCCTTTTGTTAATTAACAACATCATAATAAATTTTATCGTAACCTATATAAGGTGTAAATTAGTTATGGGCAATAATATGTTACTAAAGGTGATTGATTTAGTTTTTTATCCTGTTGTATTTGATAAAAAAAGTAACTTAATTATATTAAAAAATTAAAGTAAAATAGGGAAACTTCGAACACACACAAGTGCTCGCTCAGCAGAATTACTTTCTGTTTTTTTTAATTTAAAATTAAGTGTCGAAAACTATTTCAAAAATCATTAATTTAAACTTAAAAATCGATGCACATATGAGAGTAAATTAATTTTTTATCAGCTAAAAAATACGTTATAACTAGCAAAAACTTGAAACAGTGTTTTTTAACAAAGCCTTCTTCAGTTCATGCATTGCAATCATTTAATTTTTTTGCATGCCAAACCGCATCAAATCCTTTATCTATATTCTATATCAATCCCAAACCAATGGATTCATATTTTTCTATCTTCGTCACCTTAGAATCAAATTACCTTGTCTTCTGGAAGAGTTTGATTTAGGTAAAATAAAACATGTCTTTTTTGTGGGGTGTGATTACTAGGTAAAATATTTATCTTTTTTTAGTGCCCGACTGAGGATGAACACTGCAAGTAAGTTTTCAAGCTAACACAAATATATTATAACTGTTTAATTTTAAAAAAAAATGAAAGTGTGTTGAAATTTTTGATTGATTTGATTTTTTTGATTTTGAAGTTTTGTTTGATTTTACGATTAAAAGTGTCAAAATTAAAGTAAAAGGAAGGGGCTATAGAAAACGTTGGGACGGTAACTAAATATATAAGACATTTTTCAAATAATTACAACTTTTAAAATAACTTTTTTATTAGCAATAATATAATTTTTATTTGCTATGAGTAAGTACTTCAGATTTGTTTAATTCTTTAATTTATAAAACAAGTTAGTTGCCTGGCTTTAAAGATTAGAACGGGATAATTAGATAAAATTATTCTTTTAAGCACAAAGAGGTTAAATTAAAAAAAGCTTTCTTCGAACACTTTTTATTTTGAAAAATAGAAAACTATGTACACAACTTTTGTACTCATAAAGTATAATTTAAAAGTACATTTTCAATTCAATCGACTTTAATTTTGATGAATCAGTTGTTTTTCCTCATCAAAACGTTGTTGTTTTAACTCTGTAGTATTTCTTTTAGAAATCGTAATATATATGCGAACATTCACTTTCATGGAATGAAGATAACGACTTTTATACATAGTCCGAAATATGAGGTAACTAGAGAAATTTTGTATACTATTTATCTTTTTTAAGCCCGACAAATATTGCAACTTTTCTTCCATGGTTAATTGTTGACTTATCGCTATTGGAATACTTTTAGCTTGTGATGAGACTTGAAAAAGTATTACTGTACTGAAATATACATGGAAATATATCCCAACAATGTAAGACATGTACATGTAAAAGTAATTCAATGATGCCTTCATTAATCAATGAATGATTTCGTTATAATTTATGCTTTATAATATTTACAAATTTCTATTCAAAAATTTTCCAGTGAATTATTTTAAAACGCAGTGAAAATTACAGAAATAATTAACTAAAGTACTTTCAGTAATTTTTTACGAAATATTTTTCGAATTATATTTACTTTGTACTTTGTCAAAGTTATCAAATGTAAAGTTGATACTTCCACCCTCTTCGTGAAAAAATATTATTTCCAAATAAAATTTTACCTGAAATGAGTTAAAAGATGTTAAATCTTTAATGGCCTCATTATAACTTGTTCACCTGAGTACTCTTTAAGGCAATGATTTTTTTGGAGGGTAAGAAAACATACTTCCAATTTTGACCAATAGAGTGCGCTGTACTTGTCAAAACCCTTTAAAAATGCAAATTAAGGCAAAATGGATCAATAGAACTATCTTCTTTAAAGTTCGGTCTCAAGGAGTTGTGAGAAGTACAGCGCCGCCTATAGGTCAATTTTGGTACTTGCACCAAAAAATCCCTCTTCTTGAGGAGTACTTAGGTGAAATATCATTATCTATTTTTCTTCCTTTTAAAATTAAATCACCATGTAATTATAATCACCGTGTATATTTATTATTTGAAAATTGAAAGTCATTTCAGTAGAGTAGAGGAACGTAGCCATATTATTTAAGTATAAACTACACAGCTAATAAAATGTTTTCTTATATAAGATCCAAAACCCTTTCAAAAATGAATTGTTTTATAAAATAACATTACTGATGACAAACATGTACTTTTTAAACCCAGCAGACCTTGCAAAGCGGGTCCCTAAAATATGCTTCCGCAGCAAAAAAGTTATTTTCCCAAATAAGCCTCTATTGAGCATACTTCTGTTTACTATTCATCTCCAGTGTCGAGATACCAACTTAAAAGTCACGGAACACGAAAATGGTTTGCTTCCAAATTCTATTCGTTCCGCCGATGTCGAATAAACCACTGTTTTATTCCTGGAGGAAAACCGCATTTAAAATTTAGAACCGGGCAATGGAAGACCGAGTTTCACTCCCATATGACTCCTGATTCTTGGGATAAGTAAAACGATCAAAAAAGAAATTGAAAATTCGACAAAAGCTGATTTTTTTTGAAACGGAGAAAAATTTGTGTGTCAAAGACGTTTTGGAAGGTTTTTTTTTTATTTTTATCTGGTGTAACACTGGAATGCTAGTAATACTTTAAAATGATAAATTTTCAAACATTTAAAAAACATCACTCTCATTAAATAAAGTAATAATCTAACCTAATAACTCATTTAACATTCCTGTATTTGTTTTGCTTATTCTTTCATACGTGTATCTTCTAGGAATAATTTTTTCTGCATAATTTTTTTAGTATTATATTAGTGTTACAAATTTCAACTTAAATAAAGGATTTATTTTTAGTTGAAAATAAATGTAAAACTTGGTAGTTAAGATAATAAGTTAATATTTCTTGGATCAATTTTTTACAGAGATCGATTTTTTTTCGATCTTACAGAGTATCGAAGTGTTCAGTTACATCGGCGGCTACATAAGCATGTGGTTGGGCATTTCCCTGTTGACTGTATTCGATTTCATTGAAACCATTGCCCACCTCTTGTACTACCCTTTAAGAAGAAACAACGGAACTAAAAGATCTCTGTGCTTCAACGCTTGATAGACATATTTATTCTTGATGTTAGAAAACATCCATAACTCCTAAAATGATGACTATTTGTTTCTATGCAAGAAGCTTTCGTTAATAAATATGCAAATAAACGCTTCTATCAGTTTCTCTTATTTATACATTTTAAAGATTAATTTGCCATTTAGTTTTTTTTATTTTCTATTACATATGTAACGTGCCTGCACAGTGCACAGAGACAACAATCCAGTTATCTTGCTCTTATATTTTTATAGTGTTTATTGTGAAAACTAATATATGGAAGATTATTATTACCACATTATAATCCCTCTCTTACACACATGGATATCCTACATCTGCTCATACTACAAAGATCCTATTGAAGTTTTTTTCTGAGTGGTTATATTCATGGAAGCATTTCGGTGCGTCGTGTAATACTTTTATGCTTTTAAAAAACAAATTATCTAAAGGGTGCTTGGAGAAAACAGTAATTTTAAAATTTATAAAAATATTTTATCGATAATGTTTGTTCTTAAAAAAAATTAAACTAAAACAATTACTCACAAAAAGAAGCATAGCATAAAGTGCATATAAAAACTATGAAATAACAACTAACCAAGAAATATAATTCGATTTATAATTAGTGCTGATAATAATTGAATATATCGGTAAATGAACAATAATATAAAAGTTGTAAAAAAGTTGGAAGAAAATTTTGTATACTTACAAGAGGTTTTACTATAGTAAAAAATATTAATTCTTCTGATAAAACTTTTTAATTATAAACTATGTGAAGCGCTTTAAAATTTTCGGTTCGATACGCTCCCATATGCAGGATAAAGATTAATGGCACACACTTTATACAAACTGATATCTCTTAAATTTACAACGTAAGTAATTCTACGTCATGAAATTTGTTTGATGCTTTATTTTAAAATACACAACCTACAAAAGTTATAAAGTTTAATAATAAATTGAATTCTCAGTTTGAAGGAGGGAATAAGTCCAAAAAATGACAAATTGACTTTTTGTGCTCAAAACAATCTCCAAGCTTTGCTCTACACATGAGTGAAAAGAGGGGGAAAATAACTAACCCCTATAGGGAGATATCGCCCCTTGAAGTTGTGAAATCGATGTCCATTCATTGTATTTTTCAAGTTAATTTGGAGTTTAAGTTAATTTGTCTTTCTTTTCCTATTCTTTGAGCTGTAATCTAAGTTAAAAGGAAATTTTCTTTTAATTTAAAATTTTTTCAAACTTTTTTTTATGCAGGGAATGTTTAACTCCATTCATATTCACTCACTCCAGTGATACTGCTCTAATAACTCAGTTTCACTATAATTTTGAATTTTATTTGTCTTATTCCTTTTATTTCACCCTTTTGTGGTGTAAACTAAGGAGAAATATAATTTAAATGTGAATTTAAAGGTTTTTTAAGATTTTTTCATAAGAAAAATTTCATAAGGTTGAAGAAGGGAATAAGTCCATCAACTTATTTTGACTGTAAAATATTTTTGAATATACTTATATTTGTTTCGATGGTTGCTCTGTTTTCTAAATAGGGTTGTGAATTTCCAGTAAAAATTTGGTGATTATACAATGAAAATTCTATTACTTATACAGTTTTTTTCGATTTTCTCAAAACTTGGTTTTTGGACTTATTCCCTTCTTCAAACTGACGATTCAATTACAAGTTATGTTTTAAACTAAATGACCCTAACACATCTATAGTTTTTTATTTAAAAAATATCTTTACTGTAGGTAATAAAAAGAAATAAAATTTAATTATGAAAAGCACACTGGAGTTTGAAATTTGGCCAAGTCAAACACTTAAAAGTTTTGAGAACCTAAAAAACTAACTTCAGTAAAAAAACACCGTGAAAAAAATTTTTAAGCTATTCAAAGTAGAAGAAAGAGGTTTGACCCATATTCATGTCTGTTAAAAGTCTGTATTTGAGGTGTCGAGAAAAGTGCATACTGCTGGTCTACTAGTTAAATTCGATGCATGAATAAATTTAAGATGTTCCTTAGTGTGTTTGAACTGAGGAAAAGATCAGCGACAATTCTGCACAGCTCATAAATAATTAAAATTAAAACTTCCAAGCCTTGAGGTATTTAAAGTAGAAAATTAATTACAAGGGCTACATTTAAACTGTGCTGGATACCAACGGCAGTTGTAGCCTTATTTTCATCTGAAGTTCAGTAGTTTATTTAGTAAGATTTAAGAATGAGAGGAGTAATGAAAAATAACTTAAATACATTTTTATCGGCTTTCCACCTGAAATATTATTTCTGTTGAGAAACTGCTTTGTCTCACTCGATTTAGTTCTTTTTAAATTTCCACGGTATGCAGAATAATATGGGCTTTTATTAAGATTCCTGTTTGTCCCAACACTTGACATTTTTTAAGGATTTTTTCAATTTTCCACTCATGTTTACATTACCAAAGTTAAAACATAAGATCTTGTAAATAGAAATATATTTCTGACCATCTGTTTCAAAACGTAAGTGATACATTTAAAATAATCTATTTTGACCTCATAACTTTTGAAGGATGAACACTGTTATCAATTAAATTAGTAGGTAGTAATGAACTTTATGAAGCCTTAATTTATATCATTTTTATCAAACAAATCTTTTTTAATAAAAATCTTAGTCTAAGAAGGTGTCTATTTGAATATCCGTCTAATTCTAACTCCCTTATTCAAACAAAACTAGACAAATGCTTTTACAGAACCATGGTATAATGATTGAAGCACGATGGAAATTTTTTAAAAGAAAACATAAAAGAGAGAGGGGAAAAAGTTTTCCATTTTTGCTTAGGTGCACCTTACAGATTCACTGTAACTGTATCCTAAATCCTAACCTCTACACAAGAAATGAGCTCTAAGGTTAAGATATTTTTTCCTGAGCAACTTAGATAAAGCCTACACAGCAAACAAGAATTCGGACAACCAATTATCACAGTCTCAGGTGTTTTACAACATCTCAAGTTAAAAAATTTCTTTTACTTTCTTCGATTTCCCCCGTATCCAATCTTCAGTATCCTTCGTTTGGGAGTCTGCCTAGTGAAAGTGTTAAATATTTACTCTCAAACGAAAAAAAATCCTTCGCGTATTTTTTTTTAATTTTAGAGAATAGTGGTTGATACAAAAAACGAGAATCTAGCTTAGTTAGCTTATCAAAAAATGTTTTCGAGTTACGTTTCATTTCGTATTTTACACAAAGCGAAATAATTTTTACAAAGTACACCTTGTATTGTACCCTATTGTACTGCTTATTTCAAACAGTAATATTTTCCTTAGATTTATATATTAGCTAAAGTTCAGAGAAATGCCATACTTCATCATTTATAAACCGCAGTAGGAAGATTAACCAAAATTTTTTTTGTCATAGTAAGCTTTTATTACTGTGTAGTTATTATAAACATTGTCCTTTTTTGGGTTTTATATTTCATGTTAAAAATATTACCCGAATTTTTTGAACAAATGAATGTATCAACTTTAATTGATTTACTATTAGAAAAAATTGAGCTTCTCCAATTCATGGATATAAATGTATAAACATTTCTCCTCCAAGCAGATTTATTAAAAGAAAATAGTATTACAATATTACAATTAGAACCTAAGCGGAAACACTTTCATCTCACATTACTATATAAAAAAATTACTTTACACGATAAAAAATTTCCCAGCATTATACAATATATTGCATGGCCACACCATGTGAAATTTAGTCTAACAGCAGCAATAAACAAATTAACAGCGCTTGGTTAAATACACAGATTATAGAGCTTACAGAGATTCCAAACGGCAGTTTTCCTCTTTAGGTACTAAATTAATTCTTGCTCCAAGATTATAATTAATTTCACTAGCAGCCAATCACAGGAGGCGAAATGCGAAAGTGATTCCTGATTGGATATGGAACTTCTATCAAGCGACATTTTAATTTCATCATTGCTGCTCTTTTCCCTCCACTTCCGATTTGGATTTGAGTGACAGCTTCAGTGGGCAAATGACAGAGACGTAGCAGGAATGCTTGGAATTAAAGGAGGCGGTCCGATGTACATGAAGTTTGTCTATGGGAAATCCCATGTTAAAAAAAGTTGCCATTAGCGTCTATGCAGATGAATCCTCTGTTAAGCTCTTTAATATGTGGGGAAAGTATTGATATTAAGTCTTACAGAATGATTACATAAAAGTCATTAATCTAAAATATATTGATAAACATGTTTATTTTGAAACATTTTTATTTTATATAATATAATGTGATTTTAATACCTAAAAAACGAAATATATTATAACAGATAAGAGTTAAAAGACGTATTAGTTCTTCGTCAACCTACTCCACTTATTTTAATAGGCGTTTAGTTCAAGGGGTTTAACTTTCCAGTCTATCAAGCTTTACTAGTGTCCCAATTATTTTTAAAAATTGATTGACGTTTTTGAGCAGATTCTGGCAACATACAGCTTCGTTTTCATTAAAGTATTGAATTGAAGGGAATTAATCCTTTTTCGAAGAACACTTTGCAAAGGACTTCGTACTGGGTGTTTTATTACCAGGTTTTAGTACACGGTAAAGCTTTTAGACCTTGATTGCTTTCATCAACGGAAGAATTCCCCAGAACTGTCTCGGAAGATAAAATGAGTACGTTTGAATTCTAAAGAGTGCATTTTGAGTTCATCATGTTAAATATTTAAATCTCATTTGTTAATAGCATTTTTACTATCTGCAGTTACTCAATAGTAGAAACGATAGTTATAAATAAAGTGTTTTGTTATCGAAATTGGTGTAAATTCGAAAATTTCGAGGCATGTAATATTTTCTTGATGAATAAAGATTAAAATAAAATAGTGCATTTAAAAGAAGTGCATCTTCTTCAAAAATTGTGCTGTGAGAATATACAACTAAATAATTAGCTGTAGTAGCATGAGATGGTGGATACGTTTAAAAAAGCCCTAAGTTTGACCAAATTCTGTTCCAAAGAATGCAGGGAAAAGTTTAGAAAACTAGGAAAAATGTAAGGGGATAATGGTAAGTTATTTTATCTATAGGTTGTTTCATCATGATGAACTGTTCACTGTTGTCAAGATAACAAAAATTAATTAGGCATTTTTATTGTTACTCTGGTGTGTCAAATGCTTAATAAAGGAACTAGTTAAAGGTAGACAGCAGTTATTTAGTAATTAGAAATATATATGAGCATTGAGCAACCAGCGCTCTCAAGTAAAATAAAAAAAATAAAAATGTAAGCAACGATCAACGGGTTGAGCTGAAGATCAACCACGTTGCCACATTACCGTATGAGAAATTTTTATGATATTTATTTCAGATTTACAGAGAACATGAACTAAAAATACACTCTAGATATTGGAAAAATTATTATTTTATCGAAATGCCCTGATGACTTATTTTAATCACACCCACGATTTTGTTTAAATTTTTTGACAATGATGCTGTTTTTTACGAACTATTCAACTGGATTCCTATTCTAAAATGAAAGAATTAACTGTTCTTATGGTTGTAAATAAATTAAATATTTCTGTATTATCTTGATTAAGGAATCTAGTTGCATCCAAAAAGTCTTTCAAGAACATTATTTTGTTTTCTAATAAAAAAATAATATATTCAAACCTTCCATGACAAAACATTCTGAAAAAGGTAGAATTTGTTTACGAACTCTTATTTAATTGTGTCGTGGCTATGAGACTTATGAAATGGCTAATTCATTTAAGGATAATTCAGAAAACACTCAAATAGTGGTTAATTCGTTTATGGACTCCATAAGTTGCAGTTACAAATTGAAAAAATGTCCTTTTCTTTTTTTAATACCTTTGGGATGTATTCTAAGCAAATTAAAGACTACAGATCTATTATATCTAAACACTTTTATTTGAAAAAAGTCTGCTTTGGTAGAAAAAAAATTCTCCATAAAAACATCTCAAAAGAGTCGTTTTGCAGTTGCAAAAACCTCAATGTTCTTATTATGTTTTGATGTTTTGTTTTTATTTGGTTATAGAACTATATAAATTGCTGTTTTCAATAGCTGAGCATTTTTTGGGCAAGATATAGATTGTAACTGTGGTATGAAAATCTGCATTGCATATTTTAATTTTTTAAAAATGTACCAAGTATGAGAAAATTTAAGATGATAAAAGCTGTGCAGTAAACTTTCAAACTGTTTATTGTTAATTTTTAATTGGCAAACACTTTTTGCAATCCCAGATGTTAGAAATATTCTAGAATTTTCCGTAAACAGGTTTTAAAAATCCGCACAGTTACGTTGAAAATTTTGGATTCAAAATATTAAATCATAAAAATTTGCAAAATAGCACACATTTCAACCTATTGATTTTAACTAAAAAAATTTTAAAAAAAACAAACTTATATTTTATAACTAAGTTTAACATAACATTAAATCGTGCTTACGCCTGTAGTTGGTCGACTTAATTTGTATTTGTATTTGTATTATAAAGAAAATCAATTAGAAATATTTGATTAGAATTTACTTAAAGTTAAAACTGTATGTTCTATATTCTCCTTAGTCTGTAACAAATATTTTAACATAAATAGTATTATTGTATTAAAATATAACTTAAGTTAAAGGATTTTAACCTCTAAAGGAATAGAAATCTTCAATTGACAAGATCGTGGGAACTACCCTGCTGTTGTTTTCGAAACTTGATTAATGAACCGTAACCCTAACCGTGACGGATTACTCTCCATATAAAAACAAAAAAAATATTTCCCTTACTCGATTATGGTATAAATTAAATACAATAAATTAGTTTCTACATTATATCTTGACAGTGAGTTAAAAAGATGTGGGGATTTATAGTAACGTTACAATTTTCACAGAGCTGAAATTGCGCATTTACTTGATGTGTTTTACAGATTTTCAATGAATTGTTGAGATTATATGGAGAAGTAATATTCTGTGTGTGGGCAATTCCACGGGTAACTGACTGACATTTTTAAAGAAAAACGCTTAGAATTTTGTTATTTTCTTCCCAAAAATAAATGATAAAAAATACTTTCCACCCAGTTTATTGCTTTCTTGTTAGCTTAATTTAATGGCACAATTAAATTTTCAAAATATATTTTTATTTATTTTTGAAAAATTTTAAACGATATGGTAACTGCCTGACATTTGTGAAACATTTATGTCAGTCAGTTACCTTGTTGTTTAAAATTTTTAAAAAATCAATAAAAACATATTTTGAAAATTTAATTGTGCCATTAGATTAAGCTAACAAGAAAGCAATTAACTGAGTGGAAAGTATTTTTTATCATTTATTTTTGGGAAGAGAATAACAAAATACTAAGCGTTTTTCTTAAAAAATGTCAGTCAGTTACCCGTGGAATTGCCCGTGTATATTTTACTCGTACCTAAATTTGGGTACTTAAGTGTTATACTAAATATTATATTTCATACTTAAGTATATTATGTTGGAATATAAGGAAGTTATAGAGTATGTATTATTCTGAATTTCTCTATTTTAAAAATTTATTATCTGTAAAAATTTTCTGCATTTTAATATAAATGTTAAAATTTTAGTTTTATTTAATCTTTATACATCAATATTAATATATTTTCTAAAAAAGTTTTTGGTAAACGGTTTCCAGGGAAAAACTTTTAAATTATTGAACCGAATGACTCATATGAGGTATCAAAATGTCTCAAAAAATATCAAATTTTTTTTAACATTTTACTTTTTCATCTTGCACGAGTGTTGACCAAACGTCTATCTCTATCATATAAAAAGTTTTCTAAATTTTTCTAGTTTGAAAGCCCACAAAATATGCTTGAAAAGTTACTCTTAAACAGAAACAGCAAACTTTAGTTGTGCTAGTCCTTTAGTACACAGAACATAGATTTCCCCCCAACACTTCACGATAAAATCAGAGAGAAAAAAAACACCCGTACACATCTCTTTAGTGCCAACTAGAACGAAATCGCACGCATAAAACAGTGAACGAAATGAAAAGTGACGGGCTTATTAGATTGCAGGAAATAGCCCTTTTTATTCAGCAAGGCCTGGTGGGGGGTTCTTGGGGTACCTAGGAGGTGTCGGGACGAAAAAAAATCTAGCGAGACAAACACAAAATAATAAATCGCGAGGCATTTTTTGAAAGAAATGCATCAAATCGAATTACCCAGAGACCCAAAATATTTGGTCTTGGAACTCGGAACGCTTTCTTATGCAAAATGTAACTGATTTAGGGGAATAAAGAATGTTGAAGGCTTCGGATTTTTTTTGAAGTTTCTTTTGTTGTTCAAACAATCCCTTTTTGAACTAGAAAGCAAACGGAGGAGACTTTCTCTTTTGGGAGGGGAATACAATTGACTATATAGAAACATCTAATATATTTGATGACTCCTGTAGAAAATTCATAATAGGAGTGTTTAAAATACAAAATCTCATATTGGCTTATTTTATAATGAAATCGGAGTGCTGGCAGATAAAAAAAATTTTGCATTAGTGGGTGAATTATTCAAGAATTTGGGTAATTGATACTGTAAATATAAGATATAAGATCTTAAAGATAATTTTATGTATAAAGTGGCTCCTAAAATTAACATTTGAATAAAAATAAAACGGTTGAATATGTTTATTACAATAAATATCTGGGTTGAAAATAGATAAATGTCTCACCGTTACTGGCCTAAGAATAACTGCTGTGCAAACTAAAACATTTGCTTATTTCTTAATTACCTATATGCATAGGTTTTTTTTTATTTGATGAAAATCAACAACATATTGAGAAATAACAACAAAATTTGAATTTTCTTTTCCCTGAAACTTTTCTCACAGTTTTAGAAAGAAGAACATTACGAAGTAACTTTAAGATGCGAGGAATTTGTAGCAGGGTTATAACCAACAAAATATTTAACCCAAATTATAAAGTAAAAGTTTTTTTAAATAAAAATTCACTAAACTATTGATGGATAAATGGATGGATGGATAGATGGATATAGATAATACTATTACTTTGCCAAATGTATTCAATCGAAGGGTAATATAATTTATCCATAGATAAGCATAGAACCTGAATTAATTCCAAAATACGTTTTCTGTATTGACTACCCATCTTTGGAAGGACTTACTATTCGATTTTCCTTCAACCTATAGTAATCAATGCTATCAGTCAAATTTAAATTAAACCATCCCATCAGCTTTTATTTTTCCCCAGCCCATAATAAAAAAACAAGCTCTGAAGAAAAACCAATCACATTTTGCTCACTTTTTTACGGGACGGTGTGAGTAGTTTTGGAACCAACGAAGGCAGAAAAAGCTCCATTCCAGAAAAAGTAACGGTGAAAAAAAAGAATATCAGACTATTTGCTTTATTGCGAGTACTCGATCCATAAGATTGTTTATCGAGACAAAAAGTACACTTTTATTACCGTTTTTTGTATTAGCTTTATTTCTCCAAAGAAATGCCCCTTTTCCGTTCACGAGTAACCTTATTTTTAGGCAGGAGTCTTGTTGATTTTTAAAAGTCTATCCTTGGGCATTTTTAATTCTGTAGTTGAAGCTGTAGTATTTGCTTAAAGGAGAAAGTGATCAGCTCTTACTAGGTGAAAAAAATAGTTCCATGTTTTTTTTGGGGGGGAGGGGAATAGAAAAATTTGATTCAAAAGAACGATTCTCTGAGCTCATTTTGAATTGTGTGTTCAATCTTTGGAAATATTTGCTCTTCTAAATAAATAAAATGTAATATTATATTTATCCTTTCGGAAATATTTTAAAAATTTCTTCAAATTAAAAAATAATTCGCAAAATTAATTGTCCGTCTCTTAAAATTATTGAAACTCCTCAAATTGAATTGGATACTTAACAGTTACAATACAAACTTAATAATTTCTTATTCGATTCTCTTTATTTACCAAATGCAATTCTAATGTACTGTGTTAAAGCTTTTTCACCCTATCATACCTTAAAAATTTTTCAAGCTCTCACTTAGATAAGGTAGGGTTAGGTGTGGTAATTGGGAAAAAAATAGTTACTTTAAATTCTAACTATCACTGTAACCAAGAAAAAGCACTTAAAAACTTTTTCTTTAAAAACACTTGTTATTTCAGATCTCATTCAACTTCCCAACGTATCAAATAAAAATTTCGAGTTTTTTAAAGGCCTGGTTTTTCACGTTCATAATTACCCCCATAGATTCCCAATTACCCCATAAGGGAGGGGGAAATTGGGAATGGCTGAAATTTTCCCCTGGGTCTATTAAATGATTCTAAGCCATCAGTAACGATTACTATCAATGACTTTTACCACTCTTACACTTTGAGAATTCTGGCGTCTTGTTCCCAATTACCCCCCTCTATGTTCTTCATTACACCATTTATATTCTTATTTACTCCAACTGATGGGATTATCAAGACTTGGTGACAAATCTGAGTGCAAAGTATAAAATTTCCCTACATCTCTACGATTTTTCTGCATACGCGATGAACATCTTTTTAAAAAATGTTGCTTCCTCCATCCATCCATTAGAAGTTTTGACGAACATAATGCGTGGTTATTGTTTTTCGGCCATCCAACGAGGTTCAACCGGTGCAGGTGCTTAAGCTTTTTAAGGGAAAGGTAGAGGTGTTTTCTCATGTGATTTTTGATCTCTCATCCTGGATCACTAAACATTGCTTGAATAAAACAATTCTATTGAACTCGGTTATTTACGAAAAAATCCATAAAAATATTTAGTATCTAGTTGCCCTGTCCAAGTCCATGGACTGTTTATATACATGGTACCGTGGACTGCAACCTTTAAGGCTCTGGCAGGCTTTTTTAAGGCTTTGGCAACTTTACTCCACGAATAACACTCAATATTACCCAAATTAAACCAAATATGCTTTATATTTTTCCAACCAAAACCGTCAACTTTTTCTATTATGTCTAATCATAAAAACATCGTTCTCGCATATATTAATAAAAAAAGAACAAAGCTCCAACTTTGTTTCTCACAAAAGTTTAATTGGGGGAGATTCTTTTTTTCCCCAAAAAAACAATTCCCGCCTTTTCATAAACACTTTTTAAACTCCCTCTTTTCTAACTTCGTGTCTAATCTTCTCAGAAAAGAGCGAAATGTAATGAGAGGATTTTTAAGTTAAAAAATCCACACAAAGACATTATTGTTCCGTTAATTAGTACAAGTGGTCAACTTCTAGAGAGAGTTGTCGTATTCTGAATGAATATTAATTAAGGGTGCTTGCGGAGGCACCTTTTTCTGGGTTCTTGTTAAAATTAAGTTCCCATTCATTAATTTCTTCAAGGCTATCGTTGAGATGTATGTCACTGATTGGATTTGCTTTTTTTATGGAGGCAATGACCCTGAAATTTTCTGTGCTTAAAGGTCAATGTATGTAAGAGGAGATTAGTGAAATCATATATTAATTAACACTTTTGTTTAATTGAAGAAAATAATCCGATTTTATTTATTTATAGTTTTTTTTTCAGTTCAATAAACTAATTAACTATCATTGGGTGCTTGCGTATAACCTTTTTAAAGGATTTTGTGGATTATATACTGATTTTTTTCTTAGATAACTCTTTATTGTCTATTGGATTTGTCTCCTCATCTACAAAGTTACTGACCTCGAGTTGTACTGATTTCAATTCTTCTAAGTCGGTTAGATGTTTGTAGCTGAAGACTAGAGAAGATGAGGGTTTGTTAAAACTAAGGTATCTAATTTTATATGTCACAGTAAAATACTTTTAATCAAATAGGAGGTCCCTTTAAGCAAATATCCTTTCAAAGTTGAGCTACTTGCGAAAGTTTTATGCTTCAAAGAAAGACATTAAAGTCATTCGTTGTTTGATTGTTTAGAATATGTCGGAAAGTTTAATCTTCTTCCCGTGCAAATATTTTAGAAGGATATTTTTAAGTTCTATTAATTTTTTAAAGAATAAATCAATTGTCGAAATCATTTGGATGAACAATTTATGTAACACTCTAAAATCTACAGAAACGACTGATGCAGAAAAATATTATTTTCTACTGCAATTAATTAACTTTTAAACATTGACAAATATTAGTATCTCTCTATTCTAAAAAACGTTTTTGGTGAACGGTTTCCAGAGAAAGGCTTTTTAATTACAGAACCGAATGACACATATCTGGTATCAAAATGTTCGGATTCTTTCCGGATTTCTGAGTAGGCTTTTGGATTTTTTTTAAAAAATCTCAATTTTAAATTATTTCCATTTTTTTAGATTTCGGATAAGGTTGCAGTTACAAAGCAAGAAACTATGAATTTTAAAACAGTTGAAAACGTATTTCACTGGTTTTTAATATTCAAATAGATTAAATAATCATCTTTCTATATATAAAACGAATTTAAAAAATATATTTTGAGTTATTTTTAACAATATTTATATTTTTGTTGTTCAAACTGTTTTAATTATATTTAAAACTTATGTATAATTAATTTATCTTTTATTTTTTAAATAACAAATTAATATTTTTATATTTATCTTTGTCGTTGTGGCAACCTAGTCATTACTATATCTATATCTATAAAATCCAAATACCACTCATTCATTCATTCATTCATTCATTCATTCACTAACACTCATCACGAAATCTCCAAAACTGCCGGACCGATAGGCTTGAAATTTGACAGAGATCTTTCTCTCAGCCATTAGACGCGCACTAACGGCCATATTCACCGGTAACCTGACCGGCGGTCTGTCAGGAAACCATGGTTACAGCCTCTGATTGGTGGAAGGAAAATATTGAATTATTTTTCCACCAATCGGAGGCTGTAACCATGGTTTCCTGACCTGACCGCCGGTCAGGTTACCGGTGAATACGGCCGTAAGAAACTATTTTAAAATGGAGCGACTCCTTCCCTATTTTTCGGTGCTTTTTCGACTCCGTTTTACCCATTGAAATAACATTATGCATTGTTGAAATGGTTGAAATGCATAAAATGCAGGGTTTACTTCTCTATCTTAAGGCGACGTCTTGCCTCACTTGATAAAATATAATTTGAAAACAATTTATTATTAACAACGAAATTTAAGAAGAAAAACAGTGTGAATATATGTATTTTTAAAAATATTATAAGGGGTCATCCATAAATTACGTGAGGTCAAAAAGGGGGGGAGGGGTTTGGAAAAATCTCACCAAATCTCACCAAGGGGGGAGGGGGTCGATTAAAATCTCACGTCAACTTTTTAAGTTAGAAATTATACGATTTTCTTTTTTTTAAGTATGAGAAAGGATAAGAAACTAAAAATTATTTTAAAAAAGTTGTAGGTAAATCTCACTTGGGTGGGAGGGGGGGTCCAGCAAAATCTCACTAAATCTCACCAAGGGGGGAGGGGGTCCAGATTTTGGAAAAAACGCCTCACGTAATTTATGGATGGCCCCTAACAGTAATCAGAACACCGAAATATATTAAAATAATTAATTACTTTCTTGGTGAGATTTCCCCTTGGTGAGATTTGTTGGGGGGAGGGGGTCCAGATTTTGGAAAAAACGCCTCACGTAATTTATGGATGGCCCCTAACAGTAATCAGAACACCGAAATATATTAAAATAATTAATTACTTTCTTTAAGATTTTAATTTTCTTAAATTTATGGATCAAAAATTGAAAAGTTTCCATGAAAACAGAGCTAAAATTTCAGTGTTTCACAGAGCATGGTTTACTAGACCAGCGCTTCTCAACCGGGGTTCCGCGGACACTGAGCTATAAAACAAACTGGAGTGACAACCTCCAATACTATAACAAGCGACCGATTGTGCCGACGCGGAAGGTTAAATTGCCACGATTGCTCGCAGCAATCGGGGCATTTGGGGCTAGAAGCAATCGGGGCAATCCCCACATGACCATCTTTTAATCCGCCCATGCCTGTTTTTTTTTAAATATTATGAGCAAAATTTAGAATGGTCGTTTCATTCTGTGTATACAACTGGTTTAACAGATGGGGAAAATTAAAAGAAGATGGAAATCCTTTCCGTGGTGTGATGCGGTTTCGGCACGCTAACTAGTCACTCCAGTTTGTTTTATAGCTCAGTGTCCGCGGAACCCTGGGATTTCCCGAGGCTTCCTCAAGGGTTCCGCGAGGGATCCGAAAATATTTTTTTGTTGTTGTTCTGGTTTACAATTTAGAATAACCCTCCAAATAAATTAGGCACCAGCCAGCCAAATGTGAGTAAGTGTTTTTCCGTTGAACATTTTCTTCTGTAGCCCTTGGGTATTCTACGAAGAGTTTGAAAAGAAGATTAACACTAGTTTGGAGGGGAATTTCAAAATTAATTTCTGAGGAAGGACCCCTGCCCCCTTGAAATTTTGGCACTAATTATATTTTTTCCCTTGAAAATTCTGTGTTTTACAAGGAACTGTTCTTTTCAGATACAACCCAAAGGTTCTTAAAATACACTGAAACTCTACTTTAAGTGGCAAATTTTTAAAAATTTCTAGGGAGAACTCCCTAACTTCTATCTAAAATTTTGACGTCTGTTATACAGCGTTTTCCTCTTGAGCATTCTACTGTCTCAAGAATCTATTCTCCTTGGGTGTTCTACAAAAAGTTTGAAAAAGGAGTTAAAACACTAGTTTAAAATGTAATTTTTTAAAAAAATTCTGAGGGAGGACAAAATAGCAAGAAAAAATATTGTTGCATGGCAGTGGCGTGTATAAGGAGGGCTAAGGGGGGCCCTCCCCCAACCTCCCCCGAAATTCGGACTAGGCATATCAAAACACGTTAAAACCCTGTTATTTAGGGTTCATTTTTTAAAAATTTTCTGGGGGGAGGGCCCCCTAACCCCCCCTTTAGTACATGAAATTGTATTATTTTCAATTTCTTGTAATACTTTCATGAAAATTGAAATCCTACCTAAAAATGCAAATCTAAAATTTGGACTAAATATACTAAAAACGAGTTAAAACCTAGTTTTTAGGGTGGGATTTCTAAAAATTTTCTGGGGGAATACCCCCAAACCCCCCTTCCTACTCGGAACTTTATTAATCACAATTTTTATTATATTAAGTTCTCATGAATGCAAATTTCACATAAAAATGCATTCAAAAGCTACGTTAAACCTATTTTAAATATAGTTTTGAGGCGTTGAGTAATAATTTTAGGCCCCTTCCGAAATATATTTCTATATACGCCGCTGTTGTATGGACGCTAGGGTTCCCCGAAACTTGATCATTATCAAAAGGGTTCCGTGAGAATAAAAAGGTTGAGAAACGCTGTACTAGACTACTAGAATCACTAGATTTTTTATTATAACTAGCGATCTGTTTTTACCACTGAGCTATAAAACAAACTGGAGTGACAACCTCCGATACTATAACAAGCGACCGATCGAGCCAGCGCGGAAGGTTAAATTGCCGCGATTGCTCAAGCAATCGGGGCACGCTGGAAGCAAAGTTGGAAGAGCATTTCCCCTTTTAATCCACCCATGCCTGTATTTTAAAATATTATGAGCAAAATTTAGAATGGTCGTTTCATTCTGTGCATACAACTGTGCTAACAGATGGAGAAAATTAAAAGAAGATGGAAATCCTTTCCGTGGTGTTATGCGGTTTCAGCACTCTCACTAGTCACTCCAGTTTGTTTTATAGCTCAGTGGTTTTTACTTTTTAAGTAGCTTTTAAAGAAGTTGGTTATTTTAAGAAGAAGGCAGGATTTTAATAGTTTTTTTACTTGATAACTTTTTATCGAGGGATTTTTGAAATTTATTTTATTTTGAAATTGAATGTTTGAGGAATTTTGAAAGGGCGGCGGGAATACTTCATGAAAATTCTGTTTAAGACTTTAAACATTAGATTTCAAATGACTGAGATGATTTCAATTAGATTGTTTTTATCACATAGAAAGGATAAATGTTTAGTAGGCAAAAAATCGGGATGGAATGAGCTATCACATTTGGAACTGGGATGAAAAAAAGGCACCGGGAATACCGGGATGAAAATTTTTGGGAACACCAGGATATGAAAATTATCGGGATTACCGCGGGGATATGAAAATTATCGGGAAAACTGGGATATGAAAATTATCGGGAACACCGGGTTATGAAAAAGTACCGGGAACATCGGGTCATGGAAAAGTACCAGGAACACCGGAATATGAAAATTATCGGGAAAACAGGCATATAAAAATTATCGGGAAAACCGGGATATAAAAAGGTACAGGGAAAACTGGGATATAAAAATTATCGGGAAAACCGGGATATCAAAAGGTACCGGAAACGCCAGGATATGAAAAAGTGCCTGGAACACCGGGATATGAAAAAGTACCGGGGACACCGGGATATGAAAAGGTGCCGGGAAAACAGGGATATGAATATTACCAGGAACACGGGGATATGAAAAGAGTACAGGGGACACAGGGATGATTGGTGATACGAAAAATCGGATATAAACTTGGGAGAACTTAAAAAAAAGGAATAAATACACTCCATCACCCGGGCAAGGCCGGGCAAATCAGCTAGTTTACAATAAAATTAAACTCACTTTCGGAAATTTTGAAATTTTGCATTTATTTTTTACAATGATTATTATTTTTATATCCTTTTGCAGGTATGTTTTTAAGGTAGTAAAATGTATCTCTTTATTTCATAATGCCAAAACGCAAACAACTAGATAACACGGGTGAATGTTTTATAAATAAAGATAAAAATCGAAAATGTTGGAAGTCTAGACATTCGTGTCATTGCTATGAAACTAACACAACTTCGACGTTTGTTTGTTCTGATGAAGAAAAAATTCTAAATTTTCGCGATGTTTACGATAATAACTACATTTTTCACAGCCAATCATTACAAATTTTAAGAAAGTTAAATTTATTCCTGAGATGTTTCAGTGCTTCCTTAATGGATCTGTGAAAATTCCTTGGGGAAATGGGTAAAAGAATGTTTACATTGCTCTATTGTTTATTTTCTTGGAATTATAAGGCGATTCGCCAATTCATGTTACCATTAAGGATAGGTATGTTAAATTTCCTTAACCCCGGAGAAGTACTACGCCTGTTTTAAGAATGTTTTATAAAGTAAGTGCAGTGAGCTGGATTTTGTGAGGAATTGCGAAGCGGTCCAAAAGTTTCTGTGTAAGCAGTTAACGGGGGTTGGCGAGCGATAGCGAGCAGGGAGCGGTAGCTCCCTAGTTTATTTAAAAATAAGTAAGAGGTTGGTGATTCTACTTTTTTCTAAAATTTCCACATTAAATAAAACCAGATTGTCAATGCAACTATAAGATTTTGTTTATTCTAGTAAAAATAACGAAGAATACAGTAGATACATGATAGAGTAAGGTCATAATTCCTCTAATTATTATTTTGATTATTTTTTACGATTATTTTAATTTTCCCCAAAAAAATATTTGGCGAAACGACATGATTAAAAAAAGAACTAAAACTTTATAGAAAATGAAAAATAATTACAAAATATAGAACTGAAGTTATATTTACAACAATCTAACTCGTTGAGCTGATTTTTTGCAACTATCTTTCTAAAAAATAGCAGTAAGTTACCAGACAACATTTATTTCACAATAAAACAAAAAACAGAAATTATCGTTCACACACACACACACACTCTGTAGTCACGGGTTTATATCGGACAATATAAACAAACGCTCCAATTATTAAACATTAAAAATTCGCAATTTACCCATTGATAAACAAAATACTCCAGGCGGGCTTGAATTAATTTTCGGAGGGATGCAAACGACAGCAATCGATTGAGCACTCTTCTCCCTCATAGTCCACTGACAGGGACGGTAATGGGACGTCCATGACTGTATTTTTTTACGTGACAGCAATCAAAAGGGACATGGCGCCTTCATCATAAGAATTTGGAAGGTAAGATTTAACTTAATTTTTCATTGGTTTAAGTCGGGACGTAAAACTGAGGTAGTGACCAAAATTATAATGAGTAGTAGAAGTTGTATAATTTTAGCTGATGTCGTTTAGTAAATGACACAAATATCTGTCATCAGTTACCAAACAGTTTAGTTTTTTATAAATATGTTTACCTTTGCACATTTCTATGTTTATTAATTTTATATAAAATTCCATACTTACAGAGCTTATAGGGGAGAGTGTTGTACCTATGGACAAAAATCACGTTTGGATTTTTCTAAGACAGGTAAAATCACATTTTGACCATTTAAAGTGCCCAACCTATAGTCCTAACCTTTGTGAGTAGAGAGATATTTTTTATTAGTCAAAATCTTGAAAATTGGATTTTTAATCATTTATAATAACTTGGAAAAATTTGTGTCCAAAGGTACAACAACCTGTTGTACCTATGGACAGACTCAGTTGTACCTGTGGACACCCTTAAAAAGGGAAATTTTACTTGAAAAAAGCTAAAAATGAACATTTTTATTGATGAATTACCTTTTAATAACCTATTTCAAGCCTTTTTAAAATTGAAAATAGATTTTTTAAAGTAATGTAGTTTTAGATCGTAAATGATCATTAAAACGAAGTTGAATGATAAAAGTCTTGATTTTTTACCAAAAACACAAAAATCACATGGTATTTTCAGATCAGAATTTAAGGTAATAGTTTCATCAATCATGCTGATTGATCTGACAACTTCACTGATCCAAAAAAACCCAATTCGATCGACACTTAGTTGTGCAAGCATTTGGTGGTAATAACAAAAATAATTTGGTGGTAAATCTTCTTCAGTGGAAATTTTAAGTTTTTTTAATCATCATACTTAAATGCGATAGGGTGCTTAGGGTTTTACACCATATTTTAAATTAAATTCCAAGTAGAATCATAAATTTAAAAAGTAGTTTAGATCACAAAATATTTGATTTTTCACCTAAAATTCACTTGAAAATAATCGCTGACAAATAGATTACCATTTAGAATTAATTTAACATTTATTAAAATGTATTCAGTTAAATGAAACCTGATTCTAAAACGCCAATTAGCTACAGACACCCACAAGAACGTGTCCGTAGGTACAACACTCATGGTGTCCGAAGGTACAGCATCAGGTGTTTTTGCATTCAAAGTTCTATAAAAGATAAAAGAATTGAGATCGGACGATTTCTAATATCAAAACTAAAAAGTCAAAATCTCGGGGATTCCCCCCATATATCCCATTTTATCATATCATAATCATAGAGGAAGAAAATAATTAATGTAGTGATGCACTAAAAAAAACTTTGAGCACCTAAAAACAGTATTTTTACTATAGAAAATTTAAATAATATTTTAAACAGCTGATTTCACGTTAGCAACTAGATAGCATCTGTTTACATTCAAAATCGACCACAAATTCAAATTTACATTTTTTCCCGAATTTTAAAATGAGGTGGCTGAAGGTACAACCGTCCGTAGGTACAACACTCTCCCCTACACTTTTAAAACGACAGTCTCAAAACTGAGTAAAAAAGTACTCAAACTGGCTCCGATCCAAATGTACTCAAATTTGAAAACATGAATATACTCATTTCTGAAAATGTGCGTATTCAAAATTGAAACATCTTGAGCTTGAACTCAAAAATGAGCTCTGAGTATCCAAATTTTCAGAAATGAGCATATTCATGTTTTCAAATTTTCAAAAATGAGTATATTCATGTTTTCAAATTTTCAGAAATGAGTATATTCATGTTTTCAAATTTTCAAAAATGAGTATATTCATGTTTTCAAATTTTCAGAAATGAGTATATTCATGTTTTCAAATTTTCAGAAATGAGTATGTTCATGTGTTCAAATTTTCAGAAATGAGTATATTCATGTTTTCAAATTTGAGTACATTTGGATCGTAACCAGTTTGAGTACTTTTTACTCAGTTTTGAGACTGTCGTTTTAAGAGTGTAGTAGTGTATATTTTAGCTTATATGAATAATTTTATGTCCAAGATATGCAAGTATACAATTCAAGAGGTCAGAAAATAATGCATTTGTTTTAGTGCCTGTGCACTAAAACAAATCCATGTATCCAGAATACTTTAAAATAAAGATAACCTTTGAAGTTAACGAGAAAAGTGAAGAGGATGTAAGTTTGTGGGCAGAGTATCAATACCCTTTTGTACTTAATTAAAACAAACATATTGAAGCGTTAATACTACATAGCACTGCTTAATTCTAATGTTGAATGGGCAATACCAGCATTTTTTAAAACAGAAAAAAATGCATTTCTCCAGTAAAAGAAGTGTAGTTTGTCTGTATTCGTTAGACGGTAAGTGCTACTCTAAAACGTGCCTTTCACGATACAAGATTTCACAATACTCAGTAGGGTGGTCACAAGTTACATGGGGAAAAATTTTTTTCAACTTTTTTTAGGTCTTACCAGCCTAAAATGTGCCAATAGGCTAAAAAAAGAGATTGGCCAAGTTTTAGCTCAATCCGATAATATTAACCCGTGCCTCATCGAGGTCAAAGTTCAGAAAAACAGCGATTTTTAACAAAAAATCGTAGTTTTCGCCCCATAAAACTGGAACCGTTTATCCCAGAAACCTGGTTAGGGTGTCATTTGATAGGGAATTTCATAGACTCTAACTCTGAAGTTACGGAATTTTATTTGCTAAAAAGGATGGGGCGCTATTTAGCATTTTCATAGTGAAGGTCCGTGAAAAAGCGACTTGATTGCTAGAAACCTAGAAAATTACAATGTCACAAAAAACTTTATCCTCCGGTCTTTTTCAATTACTTTTGGTCCCAATAGATAGTAAACCAGTTTTTAAACCCCTTAAGTGAATTCTAGGGTATAATTTCAAACCCCCTAGTGTTTGAAAAAAAAGGAAAAATATATTTTTTTTTAATTTTTAAACAAGCATTTTGGGACTGATAATGTGATAAAGTTGATCCAAATACATTATTAAGAGCTTAATTAGATAGAATACCGATGGTATAGGGCCTTAACCTTTCCCTATAACCCCTATAATCTAAGCGAAAGATGCGCGACTGCGAGGTTTTGCTAAACAAAGGATTTAATACCCATTGAAGTGATAAACAGAGCTAAATTAAAAAATTTTCCCCAAAACCTCTAGAGAGATGTCATTTGGTGTCAGAAATGATGTTTGAGACTATATAAGTGGGTAAAATTATAATAATAGCGTCCTTCCGACTCTTAATGTTAAAAAAATACTATTTCTACCAAAGTTACATGTTTTCAGCTAAAAGTGATCTTAGAAAAATGTATAAATTGATTTATTTTAATGAACCTTGAAATTCATTTGCCTATCATTCAAAGAAAATAAACTTTTTTGAGCAGTATGATATAGCAAATGATTTCAAAAATTTTCTTTCTGTGTATTACACGTGATGAGAAGAACGAAAATTTTACCAAGTTTTTTTTAAAAAATAGTCTAAAAGATTTTTGGATAATTATCATGATTTTCTTTAAATTGAGTTTATCAATCTTTAGGTTTAGGACAGTAACTTGGTTGGCGTTATAAAAAATCCTGTGAAAACTTCAGAGAATATACTGTTGGAGTGTCAAAGTATTTTTCCGAGAAATCTAGTTTATGGTTTCTTAGAAAAATTAATTATGAAAAGCATAGAAACATTAACTGTGATATTGAAAATGTTTTTTAATATTTCATTTTCTTACATGATATTTGTCTCCTTTCACACAGGTGTAAAAAAAATTGATGAATAAAGAACAAAATATTAAGTAATTATAGATCAAACATATAATGAAACATTATTATACTTTTCAAGAGAGAAAGTAGTATTCCTTGAATGATAGGCAAATGAATTTCAAGGTACATTAAAATAAATCAATTTATACATTTTTCTAAAATCACTTACAGCTGAAACCTTGTAACTTTGTTAGAAATAGGATTTTTTTAACATTTAGAGTCGGAAGGACGCTATTATTATAATTTTACCCACTTATATAATCTCAAACATCATTTCTGACACCAAATGACATCTCTCTAGAGGTTTTTGGGAAAAATTTGTTATTTAGCTCTGTTTATCACTTTAATGGATATTAAAGCCTTTGTTTAGCAAAACCTCGCAGTCGTGCTTCTTTCGCTTAGATTATAGGGGTTATAGGGAAAGGTTAACGCCCTATACCATCGGTATACTATCTAATTAAGCTCTTAATAATGTATTTGGACCAACTTTATCACATTATAAGTCCCAAAATGCTTGTTTAAAAATTTTAAAAATATATATATATTTCCTTTTTTTCAAACACTACGGGGTTTGAAATTATACCCTAGAATTCACTTAGGGGGTTTAAAAACTGGTTTACTATCTATTGGGACCAAAAGTAATAGAAAAAGCCCGGAGGATAATGTTTTTTGTGACATTGTAATTTTCTAGGTTTCTAGCAATCAAGTCGCTTTTTCACGGACCTTCACTATGAAAATGCTAAATAGCGCCCCATCCGTGTTAGCAAATAAAATTCCGTAACTTCAGAGTTAGAGTGTATGAAATTCCCTATCAAATGACACCCTAATCAGATTTATGGGATAAACGGTTCTAGTTTTATGGGGTGAAAACTACGATTTTTTGTTAAAAATCGCTGTTTTTCTGAACTTTGACTTCGATGAGGCACGGGTTAATTTTACGGATTGAGCTGAAACTTGGCCAATATCATTTTTTAGCCTATTGGCACATTTTAGGGGGGTAAGACCTAAGAATTTCGAAAGTTGATTTTTTGTAACCACCCTAATACTCAGCCACCTGAAGATAGACAAACTATAGATCTAAATTCGAAAATAGACATGAAAAGTTTCAAAACATTTATTTTATTTAATATTTTAAAATGAAAATAGACAAAATCCCTTTGCACTTGTTTAGGATTGAATGACGTCAGATCTGTTTCGGCCTTACTTTAAAGTGAAAATCAACAATAGCTTTGAATCCTGAACCATTGTTTAAAACCAAAGTTTCGGATTTTCACCCACATTTTTAGAGTAAAACATTGAAATTAAATTTAAAAAATAAATAAGCATCGTAAAATTAAAAAAAATTGCACGTCTTTTGAATGCCTCTATCGAATAAAAATATAAAATGAAAATATTGGAATTGCCGAATGTCTCATCTTAGTGAGTTATGAGACTAAGAAACTAAGAGACATAACTTTTCTTCCAAATCATTGGTCAAATGCACTCTCATAAAATTTTTGAAGTGTACTAAAAATAATTTTCTTACTCTGAGTATCTAACATTTTTTTAAAGAAAAGCTATGTTCTAATTTATATTTTATTAATGACTAAAGGTTTAAAACATTAAAAATGTTTTGCTTTTGAAAAATGTGATACCAAGCGCTATCACAAAATGTTGTGAGGATATATAAAATTCTTTTTTAATTTAAAAAAAATGTGTGAGTATTAGTCACTCGTTTAACAAAAAAATAAAAATGATTAGCTTAAAAACTTTTAAAGTCACATAATTCAATAAACATAGGTTTGTATTAAAAAAAGCTTTTAGAGCACTTAAAAAGAAAAATCCCTATGTTAAGGTTATTTATTTTCAAGAAACTTTCTATGAAATCGTGATGAAACATCCACCTTTTGAAAAAAGTGAAACTATTTCACACTATTAAAAATTATTTTAAAACAACAAAAGGAAAATTGCTTTTAAATCGACTTTGTAAAAGCAATCATCTTGAAGAAAGTTTTATAAACTTAAATAGTAGATAGTTGTACATTTCAATTTTCCAAGCACTTGTTAAAACGTGTTTATTGAC
The DNA here is from genome assembly GCA_024610705.1 of Tetragnatha versicolor. NCBI lineage: Eukaryota > Metazoa > Arthropoda > Arachnida > Araneae > Tetragnathidae > Tetragnatha > Tetragnatha versicolor. The sequence continues at coordinate 46,227,291 of JANDEH010000008.1, forward strand.
TTGCGCACAGATTCCAGTGCTATGTCATTAAACCAGAAGGTGGCGTTGGTAGCTACGCCATTAGTTAGAATATTGGAACAAAGGACCTGAATTATAAAGTTTTTCGAGAGGAACTTAACGACAATTAGCTAAATCAGAAGCAGGGGCTGTCAAGCGAGTTTTTAATAACGGTTTTGGAGATGTGTTCTTTAGGTATCCGCTATGAAGAAAATATTCTTTATGAACACCTTTCAAGGATTTAAACTTGTGTTCTGTTAAATGTTTTGGCGTGTGGTGAAAAACTAGCTTTGAGATAGGTTTTTTATTTTTATGTCTCTGTTCTGGGGTTTTGTAAATTGACAGGTAGAAAATGTTGAATCGATTTTCATTTTTTAATCAAAAACTGCTTATGGCAAGCATGTGTATGCACAAACCTATTGATTAGTATACAGTATAAAGATAGCAAAGTGATAATAATTTTTAACAGGATACAATAAATGAGTATTTAATACTCGAAAGATTAAATAAAGGAAAATATTTTAAAGCATATCTTAATTTCTAAGCTATTTATCATTCAAATTTCTTTAAGATTTTAGTATAGACCCAATTATAATGTTACTTCAAATTCGGGGATGAGAATATATTAGTTTGAAAATATATCAAACTAAAAGAAACAAGTTTGTTAAAATGCTCCATTCAATTCTAAATAAATGGTGTAAAAGTTTTTTAACTTATTTTTAGTGGGGAGGGAACATAATTACTTCTATATTTTCTAACTCCGTATATAAATAGTTTTCTATAACAGGATAATCAACATCAAATTGTTGGATAATACTAGGTTTAGACCAATGAAAAATTCCCTTATAACGAAGACTCACCTATTGCTCGATTAGTCTGAATATTTAAAATACATCTTCAATTAAAGAACGCGTTTCTCATGAAGAAAAAGTAGTAAACGATTTAAACCTTTAAAAACTATTAGGAACTTTGAAATTTTAGGATTTTGTAACTATACCATAAACATTTCTTACCAAAATGAATTATTTTTAGGTTTTCTGAGTAGTAATTGTGTGGCTAAAGCAAATTAACTCACTTGTAATTTTGATAAGTAATTAGAAACAAATTAAACACATTAAATGGAATTACCCAATCACACTCAATAAGACTGCGAAAGACACGTACCTGCAGAAAAAAAAACGTTTTGGGGGCATTAGAAAAATTGTCCAAGAGAGAATGTCCCGAAGGTACGCAACAAGGTCGTTTAATTCACACTGTAATTGAATTCTCCAATTAAGTAACGAATGTAGGATATTAAAATTTTTATTTTATAAATAAAATGAGTAATGGTGAAAAAGTTTTGCTAAAGAACAAAGGCAACAATGCATCTTGGGGTTAGGTTGCAACCACATTCATTCTCATTTGTTTTATAAAAGAAGATTCTCTCAAGGGGGGTTTCTCTATAAAAATTAGATTAAAAGAAATTGTAATGTATATAGAAGTATAATGTGTATTCCTCTATTTCGTATACCACATTTTGTGTTAGTAGCGTTATACTATAATAGTAAGTGCTCAAGATTTTAAACTTAAAGGAGATACTATACTTTTTTATATTATAATAGAATCACTTTGATTGTTAGTAAAATATAAGTTGAAAAGATGAAAAATGTTCGTATACAGGGTGATTCAGATAAGTGTTTCATAACTTCTAGGGGAGGTAGGGTACATCAAGACGAACAAGAATTGGTTTAGAAAGGGGGTCGCAGTTACACCGTTAAAGAGCTAGGTCCTAATGTAGTGCGAGAGCGTTACAAAAGGACGTTTTGCCAAGGCCCGTTTAACGAAAAAAAAACACAATGAAATGAAAAAATTTATTGCATGAGGTACAGCAGTATCCGTACTACTTACATAATAAATTTGATAGAAATTGTACCACTTGCTAAACCGTGGGGTGAGTTTTAAAACATGCAATATTAATCTTTTAGTCAAAGAATCACATTCCTTAATGGTATTTAGAAAAATGATGATCGGGGAAGGAATTTTCAATGATCGTAACATGGATCATTGAAACTGTTTGATCATTGAAAATTCCTTCCCCGATCATCATTTTTCTAAATACCATTAATGGAACTCCATTGTTTGACTAAGAGCACGTTTTAAAACTCGCCCCACGGTTTAGAAAGTGGTCCAATTTCTATCAAATTTATGATGCAAGTAATACGGATACTGCTGTACCTCATGCAATAAATTTTTTCATTTCATTATGTTTTTTTTCGTTAAACGGGCCTTGGCAAAACGTCCTTTTGTAACGCTCTCGTACTACATTAGGACCTAGCTCTTTAACGGTGTAACTGAGACCCCCCTTTCTATACCAATTCTTGTTCGTCTTGATGTACCCTACCTCCCCTAGAAGTTATGAAACACTTATCTGAATCACCCTGTATAGATCATTATTATCTTTAAATAAAATTAGCTTTAAATATTTTAATGTGATGTTAATTTTTTTATATTAGTTTCCATAAAAATTGCTTCCATTATTTCTCCTTTCTATCTTAAGATTATATATTTTTGGTTTTACATGCAGATATATTTCAGCTGTGTTATTCTGGTTTCACTTCTTTGTCAATTCTATAACTTATTAGTTTGAAAAGTATTTTTCGTAATACTCCCTGGCTTATTTCAATCATCTACCACTCTCGTATTAAAGGAAACTAATTGCGGGGTTCTTCTTTAGTTACAAGGGGTTAGTCTTTCCTATTAAGTTTCAAATCCATGATATCAATTCCGAATTATTTTTGTCCAACCAAAACCTTTGTTGAAAACTATTTATTTATATTCCGGAAATATTTAGAATGTTCTAATACAGTCGGTAATATCTAATATAGTTGTTAAGTCGAAAGTCTTAGAGTTGAAAACTGTTTTCTGTTTTTCAAAGCTGGATATGTTTTTTAGGAACTTACTTGATTTTCTTCTTAGAGCAGTACCGTTTAAATGAGCAGGTTAACGTTATGAGCAGGTTAAAACGTTAGCAGTACATATGTCAATGTACCCATTTTAAATCACTCATGTTAGTAAACAGTCTTTTTCCTGCATCTAAAAGAAAAGGGTCGGTTAATATAACAGGGGGTATTGGTGATTTTATTACCCTATATATTTACAAAGTATTAATAATATTATTAAAAAATAATTAGACATTTTAAAGTTTGAAAAAAAAAGTTCAAGTAAAAGATATGTTCAATACCATAAATCGATATTATATTAACAATTTACTTCTATAAGAAAACACATATTACCTTAAATGTAATGAACATTCTTATGAAATATTTATAGCACGCTTCTTAAAACATTTTAATATCCTTTTCAACATGGTTGAAGAAATAAAGTGGTTATCAAAAGACGCTTTATAATAAAAGTTGAATATTTATCTTTCACCTTCATATTAAACTCCAGTTTTTGTCATGCAAATAGTCCTTTTGACACGGTAAAACGGTGTTCGAAGTTTTGTTCTTTTCATTAAAAATCACTCATTTCAATCCGACTTAAATATACTTTCATTTAATGTATTCTTCATTTCGGATGACAGTGTTTTGGAATATCGACAAAAGAAAACCACAGAAAATGGTTCAGCTGAATCTCTTTTATTAAAAGTAATTGAATGTTTTAAAAACCATCTTCTCAGGTCTTTCTCATCAGATCTTTCTGCGATTCTCTCCCTTAAACATGCATAGTTATCAAAACATACTTTTGTTAACAAACGGTAATTTTTTTCTCTATGATAAGTTTCTAGCTTTTGTTTGAACTTAAAGGCATTTGGGAGTCGTTGAGCATGTCATTTAAATTATGTATTCAAATAATCCTTTCGTAATTTTGAATATGAAAAAAGCAATACTTAAAGTCGATGAGTAATATACTAAAATAGTAGACTAAAGTAATAGAGAGATCATTCATAAAACCTTTTCAAGATTTTTACCTACGTTAAAATTCAATAGGATCATTTAAATTCATTCAACAATTTTTCCTTCCAAAACAAAAGGAATAGACTATTTCTCGAATGTATTGATCAGTAAAATTAATGGTTATTTCTAACGCACAGGAGAACATGAGGAGACGACGAATACAAATTTTTTCTAAGAAAATTCGTAATTTTGTTTAAAAAGCAGGAAACTTTTATTATTTTTCGAAAAGTTATGAGTAGTTTCTAAAACTGGAATAAATCATTTATACAGGGTGTTTCAAAAGTCTGTTTCGCAGCTTTTATTTGGAACCAACATGTCCTAGGGTCACGGAAGTAAGGTCTACCCCTAGGTAAGTGACCTTGAAGAAGAATTCATTGAAATGACTTATAGCGCTTCTAGAGGTGAAATAAGAAAGTTAAAAAAAATTAATTCAAAAAATAAAGGAGATATAATAAGGTAAAAATCTCAAGGAGAGTATTGTAGCCAACGTTATGAAGAACTCACAGAAAAAATTTTCATGAAAATATCTTGAATATTCTCGGAGATATTAGCATGTGAAATTAGCCCTTTTTCAGACATCTAAAAAGTTCGCAAATTTGCAAGTTTTTTTATATTTTGATTAACTTTTGCCTTTATTCAACTAAAGAAACACAAAACTACACAATAACACTGAAAAAATTTGCAAATTTGCGAACATTTTCTTTTTGAGGTCTGAAGAAGTGCTATTTTAACATGCTAATATCTCCGCGAATATTCACGATATTTTCATGAAATTTTTTCTGTGAGTTTTTCATAACGTTGGAAACCATATTCTCACTGAGGTTTTTGCTCTATCTCCTTTAGTTTTTAAATTAATTTTTTAATTTTCTTATTTCGCCGCTAGGGGTGCTGTAAATCATCTCAATGGGGTCAATTACCTAGGGGTAGACTTTACTTCTGTGACCCTAGGACACGTTGGTTCCAAATAAAAGCCGCGAAACGGACTTTTGAAACACCCTGTTGTATATTGCAATGTATTTATAAAAAATATTTTTTCCTAACTTTGAGAGTAAATAATACGACACCCATAAAGTTTTCTGGTAAAAAAATGTAGTTATTTCTGAACGGATTGATTCCAGAAAAAGAGAGAGAGAGAAAATTAAGGAGAAAAGTTTAGGATTGAACGTTATTAGTATTTTATTTAGGAAAATATCCGTTACAGATTATACAAACACTATACGACTTTTTGTGAAACGTAAATCAATATGTTATGATAATGTACTATAACAACAAGCTGTGCTAATGAGTAATGATATTACAAAAACAACGTTAATTTTCCACATATAGTTACAATTAATTTAATTTGCACATATAAGTTTTAAATTATACATGCAAATTAAACGTTGTTTTCGTATTATCCTTAGTATAATGAGTAAAATCAAATATTTTTATTGACAGAAAAATTCAGTATTTTATTTTGCACGTCACAGTTCATACATAAAAATTCATAAAACCATTACGATATAATTAAATTTTTATACCAAAATATATATCTTCTTTCATTTTGACATTATTTTATGTTTTTCTTTAAGCTCGCAAGAACATTTTTAGAGAGGATTTTAGTTCAGATATAAGACTTTACTGTTAGAAGATCAATAACGTCTTTTTCTGTCATTGTAATGTTTAAAAAAATATTTTTTAGAATAAATTATTCGCATTTTTTTTTCGAATGATATTTCTAGCAATTAGCATTAACCCATTTCCAAAGGATTAACCCTTCCACTCCAAAGGCGCCCAAGATTTCTATTGAATCCTATGAAGAAATTGGAGCGGTCAAGACTGAAAGGATTAAAAACAAATATATTTTGGAAATTACTGCATTAACGCTAACAAGAGTGCTACAATTCCATGAAGAGCAATCAGGGATAATTTTTTATTCCTTTGACAATTAGAACAATTTCGTTCTGAAGAAGCATCGGCAATTACACGTGTCATATGGTGTTAAATTAATAAACTCTAATTATCCCTCCCGGTAAGAAGGTTAAATACCCTCGTGTAGTAACATTAAAAGAAACGTAGTTTTTTATAGGTTATTTTGTGCATGTAAGTTGAGATGCTAGTGTTTTTACTCCAGTAGCAATCATTTAGAATATTTTTATTGTAACGTTTTTCTTACAAACATTTCGTTCTCGAACAAAAAGTAAGTTAATTACTACTTAAGAGTTTTTAATATGAATGAACTCTTTACTAAAAAATATGGGGAATGAGATAGAATTAAAGGTTTGTGTTGGCATTTTATGTTCTGAGTGGTATAAACAACTTATGTCTATAAAGTTAAGATCGATATTTTAAGTGCTGATTGTGCCCCACAATTAAAAAAAATTTCATCTAATATCTAAGTTCATAGATAGTATTTTTTAACTTTCGAGATGCAGAGATCATTAATAATATAGATGGCAGTAGCTAACGCCTGGAAAAGCACTATATCTATATAAAACCTATGGTACTACACTGTTAAAAAAGTTCAACCTTTCACCACAAACTGGTTCAAATTTAGCTGCAACCTATAGTTTGATAACAGGTTTCACCAAGTTTTCGGCACTTTCACTAGCTAGAGCACCGGATTTCATTAGTGAAAGCACCGAAAACTTGGTTAAACCTGATACCGAACCTTAGGTTGAAGCTAAATTTGAACTAAGTTTGTGGTGAAGCAGCCCAACCTTTCACCACAAATGGGTTAAAGGATGAAATGTTTTTTAACAGTGTAACGTACTGTATGTGGCGATCCTAGCAGAAAGTTTTTCATAATTCAAAACTCTGCTAGCCTGTGTTGTGTAGTTTCTAGTAAGCCGTGACTAAACAAACCTTTAAATTAAATCATTACGTTTCTAGAAGAGAACAAACGCAAATTACACCTTTTGGACATTTAAAATGAGAAAAAAAACCTAGGAATTTTATATCGAATATCACGAAATATTTGAAGTTTTAAAAAAACATTTATTCCCTTCCCAGTTTATAACTGTCTAGAGAGAGTTCGCAAAACCCTGAAGTTCAAGATATTTGAAAAGATATACGAACTTGTGATTAAAGTGAAAAGCCTTATCAAAAACACCCCCTAGAAACATCACCCGGGATCGCTTTTAATCACCCTAAAGACAAGAACAAGTTGAAATGAGTCTCCTGATGCCACCGCTCACTTGAAATAACTGACGTTTATTAATTTAGATATATGAGCGGGAAAAACCTCGCCCGTCTGTCATCAGGGAGACATTAGCAAGTAGTTTTCATTGAAAACTTTGAAGCCTGCTTCACGGAATCGTTTTGAGAGTTTAGTACAGAATGAGGTACATTTAGGTTTCATGAAGTTTAGTTTCATATATAAAATAAATATTAAAATGAGGAATTTATGTTTTATCATGAAAAATACCCTCTACAATTTAGAAGGTTGTCCGTATTTCTAATTAAAAACTGTTATTTCTAGTGTATAAAGTAACACTTTCAACACAAATATAAACTATTTATTACGATATATGTACTTATATCAATCAAATTTAGCTTATCAATCAAATACCGATATACCTTCTTATAAAAAATACCCTCCATAATTAAGAAGGTTGTCCGTCTTTCTATTTGAAAACTGTTATTTCTAGTGTATAGTCTTCAACACAAGTATAAACTATTTATAACGATATACTTAAGAATCAAATTTTACCTAGCTTTTGATTAGCTAATTATGTGTCCAGTTGGATATAATAAGGGGGCATCCATAAATTACGTGAGGTCAAAAAGGGGGGGAGGGGTTTGGAAAAATCTCACCAAACCTCACCAAGGGGGGAGGGGGGGTTGATTAAAATCTCACGTCAACTTTTTAAGTTAGAAATTATACAATTTTCTTTTTTTTATGTTAGAGAAAGGATAAGATACTGCAAATTATTTTTTAAAAAGTTGTAGGTAAATCTCACGTGGGGGGGAGGGGGGTCCAGCAAAATCTCACTAAATCTCACCAAGGGGGGAGGGGGGATCCAGATTTTGGAAAAAACACCTCACGTAATTTATGGATGACCCCTAAGAAAGACATTTTGATAGTACAAAAACTATAAAAATAAGAAATCACTTGATAAATTGATTGAAATTATGAAGAATTTCAATCTTAATTTCGTTTCTTATTTCCACTAAAATGAAGGAAATAACGCAGGAAATCGCCCAGGAAATTTTATCAATTCAAACATAAGTTATTTAAAAAGACTACAATAGTATCAATTTATACGATTTATCAATTATATATCAATTTATTTATTTAACTAAAATTATTTTTTAATTAAGATGTTAATTTGACAACTTTCATTCAAACTTGAATAAAACTCAGTATAAATAAAACAATTTTCAGTTTTAATTCTCAATTTCTTTATTTTTTATTTTCAATTATTAGGGTGGGTCAGGTGAGTTAATTTTAGACACAGACGGTTACTTTTTAGTTTTTAACCCAAAAACTAGGTATTTTATCATTTATGCAACATTAAGCATTTTTTATATCAACGGTTTTCTGTAAGCCATATCTCTAAGAAACAATGTTTTATGCAACTAGTAGGGGGCTACCGCCCCCTGCTCGCTATATCGCTCGCCAACCCCTGTTAACTGCTTACGCAGAAACTTTTGGACCGCTTCGCAATTCCACACAAAACCCAGCTCACTGCATTTACTCAATTTATAAAACATTCTTAAAACAGGGGTAGTACTTCTCCGGGGTATTCTTTCAAAAATGTTGGATATTTATTCAGTGGCGGAATTTTATCAGTTCTTTTATGGTAACATGAATTGGTGGATCGCCTTATAATTCCAAGAAAATTAACAACAGGGCAATGTAAACATTCTTTTACCCATTCCCCAAGGTAATGTTTTTTCACAGATCCATTAAGGAAGCACTGAAACATCTCAGGAATAAATTTAACTTTCTTAAAATTTGTAATGATTGGATGTGAAAAATTTAGTAATTATCGCAAACATCGCAAAAATTTAGAATTTTATCTTCATGAGAACAAACAAACGTCGAAGTTGTATCAGTTTCGTAGCTATGACACGAATGTCTAGACTTCCAACATTTTCTATTTTTATCTTTATTTCTTAAACATTCACCCGTATGATCTAGTTGCTTGCGTTTTGGCATTATGAAATAAAGAGTTACATTTTACTACCTTAAAAAACATACCTGCAAAAGGATACATAAATAATAATTATTGTTAAAAAATAAATGCAAAAGTTCTCAAAATTTCCGAAAGCGAGTTTATATTTTATTGTAAATATAGTAATGATTAGGTTGCCACAACGACAAAGATAAATATTAAAAACCGTTTGAACAACAAAAATATAAATATTGTTAAAAATAATCCAAAATATATTTTTTAAATTCGTGTTATAAATAGAAAGATGATAATTTAATCTATTTGAACATTAAAAAACCAGTGAAATATGTTTTCAATTGTTTCAAAATTCAAAATTACTTGCTTTGTAACTGCGACCTTATCCGAAATCTAAAAAATGGAAATATTTTAAAATTGAGAACTTTTTTTAAAAAATCCAATTGCCTACTCGGAAATCCGGAAAGAATCCGAACATTTTGATACCAGATATGTGTCATTCGGTTCAGTAATTAAAAAGCCTTTCTCTGGAAACCGTTCACCAAAAACTTTTTTTTATAATAGAGATACTAAAATATTCTTATTTCGTTAAAAAAACAATGGGAAATACCAACATTTATTTTTTTATTCGATAGAGGTACCCTAGAGAGGAATATACGCCCAAAATTTTTTTAATTACGATGATTATTTATTTTTTAACTTAAGTTTGACTTTAAAAAAGAGCTCGAAAACGTCAAATTTCAAAATGTGACGTACTTACATCCTATACATTGATTTTAAACAATGTCTTAATGGGCGATACCAACACTTTTTGAAAACAGAAAAAATGCATTTTTCCAGTAAAGGAAATGGATCAAAATCCAAAAATCCACATGAAAAGTTTCAAAAAAATTTAGTTAATTAAATATTTAAAAATTAAAATCATCAAGCTTTGTTTAGGATTGAAGTACGTCACAACTGATTCGGCCTTACTTTAAAGTGAAACCCAACGATGACTTTGAATTGTTTAAACAATTAAAGCATTGTTTAAAATCAATGTATAGGATGCGTAAGTACGTCCCCTTTTGGAAATTTGACGTTTTCACGCCCTTTTTTATAGTGAAACTTTGAAATTGCTTTAGGGTACCTCTATCGAATAAAAAAAATAAAAAATAAATGCTGGAATTGCCCATTGTTTAAACATTTCAAAGTCATTGTTGGGTTTAACATAAAAGTATATAGTGACTAGAATAAGGTCACTATACTTAAACCTTACCTTATTCTAGTCACTATACTTAAAAGTAAGGCCGATTCAGATGTTACGTACTACTTCATTCCTAAACAAAGACAAAGGGTTTGTCGATTTTTATAAATATTTAATTGACTAAATTTTCATGTCGATTTTTGAGTTTAGATCTATTTCCTTTATTATTATTTTTTTCTATTTTTTTTCTGTTTTCAAAAAATGCTGGCATTGTGCCCATTGTGCAAACAAGTAAATCAATCCTCATTTAAATAATGTTTTGGGCTTTCTTAAATGTTAAAATTTTTTACTGCTCAAATAAATGTATTTATATTCAAAACACACTTGTTCAATGAAGAATAAAATTGCAGTTAAAGTAATTTAATCGAGATCTCTCGTCACCTCTTCAACTTAACACCCGTTTAAATAAAAAGTTCAATTCTTTTAGATTGGAAACATCTTTCTTTCTATTCTACTATACCCCTAGGGTTAAAAATCTGGTATTTAATTACCCTGACTTTATAGGATAAGATTCGGTAATTTAGATTTAGTCGAGTTGATTTATTTGCATTGACTCGGAATTAAAAGATTTCAATTTGCTCTTCCAGGTTATATCGTGGAAATATAAAGTATCTTTAAGAACACTGACAGTTTTATTGCGAATTCTTTCCTCTTTCTCTTGAGATTACTATATTTAAGTTTAGATGTTTTGAGAGGAACAATCCAGACAAATTAATTGCTTCGTCAAATTTAATTTCGATTAATTTATGCTTTTAAAAGTAATGTTTGTGGGAGAAATACAATGTACAAATATTTGAAAGAATAATTTATTTTTATTTCAAGTAAAAATAAGAAGAGTTTTTAATATTGTAAATATTGCGCACCGCGCGCGCGACAAAAACAAAATGGCCCGTATTATGTAGCTGTGTGATAAAATATCAAAGTATAATAATTATTTACGCTTTTACATACATTTATGATGCATCATATCTGAATATAATTAAACATTTAAGAAAAAAATGTCAATCTTCAAATTTTTGCAATATTTTGTTAATGTATTGAAACTTTCTCTCTGAATTAATTACCAATAAAAACTCTTACTTGTAATTCCATGGAAGCTGTCTCAACTTCTGGCATCTGTTGAAAGGCAGAGCATTAAACATTTTCCCCAAGTCTTTGCAAGCAAGTCATTAGATACATTGACATCCATATTCACTGTCATCAGCTTCAGGGTTAAGTCCTAGGTTGTTAAAAAAAAAGATTCCACCAATCAGAGTCGGCGAAAGGCTATTTTTTTTCTTTTGCTGCTGGTTAACCGTGATACTGATGGCTGTAAGACCCTATAGCCTCACAACTCGGATGTGTGACGTCAAACATAGGGCGAAATAAGTGAGTTTGCAATGTCAATTCTATTCAAAAATGAAAACTTACTTTTGGGGGTTCAAATCCGATGGGAATGGGAAATATTTTTTATATCTAGAACGTTTATATAAGCCTTGAAGAGATACATATATGCGCAAGGAGTTGAGAAGTAAATTCTATACACAGAGTGTTTCAAAATCCCGTTTCGCGGCTTTTATTTGGAACCAACGTGACCTAGGGTCACGGAAGTAAGGTCTACCCCTAGGTATGTGACCCTGGAGAATCCATTGAAATGACTTACAGCTCCCCTAGCTGCTAAACAAAAAAGTTAAAAAAATTAATTTAAAAACTAAAGGAGATAGAGCAAAAAACTCACTGGGAGTAATGTTGCCAACGTTATGAAGAACTCACTGAAAAAAATTTCATGAAAATATCGTTAATATTGGCGGAGATTTTTTTACCATGTGAAAATAGCACTTTTTCGGGCCTCAAAAAAGAAAAAGTTTGCAAATTTGCAAGATTTTTTGATTAAATTTTGCATTTATTCAACTAAAAAACCCCAAAACTATACAATAGCCTTGAAAAATTTGTAAAGTATCCAACTGAGGTCTGAAAAAGTGCTATTTTCACATGCTGATATCCGCAAATATTGACGATATTTTCATGAAATTTTTTTCAGTGAGTTCTTCATAACGTTGAGGTCACTGAGGTCTTTGCTCTATCTCTTTAAGTTTTTAAAACAATTTTTTTAACTTTTTTATTTCACCGCTAGAGGTGCTGTAAGTAATTTCAATGAATTCTCCAGGGTACTTTACCTAGGGGTAGACCTTACTTTCGTGACTTTCAAATTCCCCGATTTCGCATTACGTTTGGTGTCACTCGTTATCTATAGAAGAACGCTATAAATCTCCCCAACGAACTGGATGGCTTTATTTTTTTTTCGTGATTTTAACAGACAAAATAAATTAGAAAATTAGTAAAGCTGTTTAGATTTAAACAAAGGTTTTACGATTTATTTATTAAAGCAAATGATGTTTTTGCCACTGAGGATGCTTTCGAAGAAGCATAGGCGTAAGAGGGCGATTTGGAGAAACAAGCAAATTCAAACGACAAGACCATCAATCCTGGAAAAAGGAATAAATAGTAACTGTTCAGGTCGTGGAAGATTTCCTTATTTTATAAAAGCTTTTACGCTTTACCAATATGTTACTTTTTACAAATTGTTATTTTAAAACGATAACGATGTTGTTTGTGTTATTAAAAGTTTTGTTGTAAATAATGCTACGATGTGAATAGAGGAATGAGAAGTATTACATTCCATACTCTTTCTTCAATTCATATAATCAACCCATAACCCCATAACAGTTTCCTACTCCCGTAACAATTCCAAACCTTCCTTAAAACAAAGTATCACTGTCGACATATAGTCGAAAGTGATGAAGGAGAAATATCTAGTACCTCTTGTTCCACTGCAATCATCGGCATACCACCGACTATTTCTATTTGATTGAAGGTTTCCATTCGTCATTAAGTGAGACCCACTTTCGATTAGAAACTCGAAGGGTGTAAGAATAAACCTGAAAAGCTTCGGATTGCCGGTCAATGAATTAGGACAACTTCAGTTGGCTTCGTTTGCCTCCATTCAATGTCCTGGTTGATACGGTCTTGCACTGAGCTAAAACTTTGCAGTTGAAAGCTGATAAACGATGGTAAAACTAAATTTTCCTTTGACTTTGTCCTACTCTTGGTAATTCACGGGTATTGCGTATATTTTTGAATAAACGCCTTAAAATACACCAACACCTAAAAGCACTCCTTTTTATAATATCACTCTTATAAGTGCTCTTAACCAAATTTTTGATACCGAAATTTATCAGATCATTATGATTTTCCAGTTTGTTAAAAATGTAGTATTGAAACATTGTATGGGGTTTTTTTGTTAAAGCAGTTTGGGTAGAAAATTAATCATTGTTAACAAAAAGACATCCAAAAGGAAATATCACATAATTTAAGCATACAGATTTAAGGAATAATTACTAAAAATACATTATTCTAAGGTGTTTTCCAACCAAATGTTATTTGTAGGTAAGCAAAACTTATTCCTAACATAATTAAACATAACTTACTTTTTCCTCTAATTTGTAAAATTTAGTAGTAATGGTATCAAAACATGGTAAAGTTCCCTTTGGGGTATAAAATTTAAATTCAATAAATTTTCTTACAATATTAAAAGTACTTAATTTTGAATTTTAAATAGTTCCCTTAATGTACATATTTCATTAATTTTGAGCTCATAAGAATATTTTTAATGAAATGCGACAAGGAAAAAGACTCATTACATTTTTAATTTAAAGCTAAAAAATTAAAGCAATTCCTTGATTCTTGTAGAAATAAATACACAAATAAGTAATTTTTCCTTATTTATCACATGCTTTTCAGTAACTTTTGTGCATGTTAATAAGACGCATTATAAATATCTTTCCTGGTGATATTTTAGTAAACTTTTATTGGGAATGATGATGTAATTCTTGTTAAATATGATCCCTTTCCATTGATTTATAACATTGTGCCCTGAATATGTTTTAATTGGACTTTTCATCGCGCTTTTACTACTTTTCCTAACCACACGTACTATATCGTTACTAGATATCTTGGACTAATGCCAAGGTGCTATTGGTTTTCATTAATTGGATAGTCTAAGAAATAACTCTATGCGTCGATTGAAATATTTTTTGTTCTTGACCTTAATTACAGTCTAAAAAGGAGGATTACCTATAGAACTCTAGAGTGCTTGAAAATGCCACATTATAATTTATTTCTACATTTTAGTTTATGGTAAACTTTTTACATTTTGAAAAGTTTTCATTCTCAATACCGTTGTAATAATAATGTGTTATCAGTCTGATCTTATCAAATTTCTTATTAAAATCATCTCATTCTAGATAAATCTTCAAGACATTAATTGAAACTTCACTTACTATTTTGAAATCCTATGAATCAAAAGAAAGGGAACAAAATGTTTTTGTTCCCTATCCCAAAAAGAGAAGCTATTTATTTCAAAAAGATTCTCTAAAGATTTAATAAATTTTTCTATGTTTATTTAAGGAAATTTTGAAAATCAGTACCTATTTACTGCATACTAATGAAAGTGAATAATATTCTATTTACATATAATGATCGAACGGATATGAAAAATTTTAATTGGCAGTTTAGTTCAAATAATATATCTTCTTTATAAATTGAAACTGCGATGATGTAGTTCTCTTGGGAACATTCAAAATTTAACTAAATTTGTGAATCTCTTTCTAACATAATTATGGAGGATTTACACCACTGCTGTAAAAGAGACATCAGCGATATTTTCGGAAGAAACGGGAATTGTTATTCCAATAAACCAATTGACGAGCGCCATCTTTTGTGAGTAGCGGGTACTAAAATATGCCGAAAATATCGCTGATGTCTCTTTTACAGCAGTGGTGTAAATCCTCCATTACACAAAAAAAATTATTTTTCTAATATTTTAAGGTACTCTATCTGCTTACGACTTGTCCCACTATTTTTTTTGCTACAAAAGATAATTAATAACAAACAATAAATTTGATTATGTGGTTCCTACTTGCAATAAGGAAGCATATGTCAGATTTTCATAAACTTTCAAGTGGGTTTTTTGTATGGTAAAATGAAATATCTAGTGAATTTTTCAAAAAAAAATGTACAGGTAATTAAATATTTTAATTTAGAAGTCGAGAAAAAAACACGTGACTGAAAACGTTTATTGTTTAAAACGTACGATGACGTCAACAATCATACCATCAACTCCGTTGCTTTCCAACAATGGTCACTGTACGATGACGTCACCTCCCAAACTCTTTTCGCGGGCTTTGAAAAAGGGAATTTTTGTTAATTTTTTTGCAATCAAAAAATTTCTCGATCGGCCTCAAATTTTGGGTAATTGCTTATTTTTGCATGAAGAATCGATTAAAAAAATCATACAACTTCCTCATTTCGCTGTAACAATGATATCGATCATACTGAGTTGTTACAGAGGGGGGAAACACAACGTTTACTCAGTCGACCGCCTCTTGCATTCCTTAGTTTAATTACAGCCCCCTCTCCAAATTGGCAACCCGGAGTTTACTCCATTTCAACAAACCGATAAATCTTTGATGAACACTCCCATCGAGAGGAAAACCGATGCTAAACCTGTTAGCAATCGGACACTCGCGCCCATATATTAATTTCCCCGCTTTTCTCTCAAGACGGTCGTCGCGACACACGCGTTAATGCACTTACACATCACGAAAAGGACGCGCGCGCGTTAAGTCGTCGTAATAAACTAATTCCATTCTCGCTGATGACGCAACCGACGTGACGAGCAGGACCTAATGGGTTTAGGTCTGTGACGGTTCCTAATGATTTCGCTGGGGCGTATACGTAGGGGATAATTAATAATTACAAAAATCCTCTTGTTTGAGGATTCGCTATTAATGGCTTCATTTGCATGTGCGTTTAAAAAGGCTATTTGGGTTTTGGAAGTTGCCGCTATTGGGCTAATGAGATGGTCTACTTGCAGCTGTGGGGAAATAAATTAGCTTGATGACTGCTTATTGTTAGATTACACACGTATGATGGTTATTGTTGGTAGAGGTCATGCAGAAAATTATTTCCAAATGTAATAACTACCAACGAGTACTAACGTTAACTAAATTTCCAAAATAGGCTTAAATGGAATTTCTGAATTGCTGAAAAATAACAAAGTAACCCAAGACCCTGATAGCAGGGTGTCATCTTTAGCAGAGTCTACTCTTGTCAGGGTTGGCAAAAACCCGGGTTTTTTTGAAAAAACCAAGTGGGTTGGTTTTTTTCGGGTTTTTTCAATAAAACCCTGAAAAAAACCATATAAAACTGGGTTTTTTCGGAAAAAGTGTGGGTTTTTTCAAAATTAAGTGGTTATCTCCTATTGTGTAAGTGGGTTTTTTCAAATTTTAGTGAGTTCTTTCTATGTTGAATGTGTTCTGTCAAAATAATGTCAGTTTTTCCACAATTAAGTGGGTTTTTTTCAAAGTTTTTATACTTTGAAAAAACCCACTGAAATTGTAAAAACATTCCTTATTTACTGAAACCTGGTTTAAATTTTGAAAAACCCACTAAAATTGAAAAATATCCTAAACTTTGAAAAAACCCACTGAAATTAAAAAAATAATCCTTATTTTTTATATCTAGTTTGAACTTTAAACGTCCTAAATTTTGAAAAACCCCATTCAATAATGAAAAAACCCACTGAGAATGAAAGAACCTATTTAACTTTAAAAAAAACTCACTGAAATTGAAAAAACACCATTTAATTTTTAAAACCTAGTTTAAATTTTGAAAAGCCCATCAAAATTTTAAAAATATCCTAAATTTTGAAAAAAAATCTTGATTTTTCTTGAAAAAAACCCAAAAATGGGTCCAAAATGTGGGTTTTTTCACATGGGTTTTTTTGAAAAATCCCACTGGGTCCAACCCAATTGGGTCCAATCCAGCCAACCCTGACTCTTGTTGGTCGGTTGAAATTTCTTTTGGAAAAAAATATAAGTTTTATAAAATAATTACGGGGTTAGAATCCAGGAACTGCCGCATGCTAGGAAAGCAGCTTATACCTCTGCTCCAGCGGTGGCTCGTTATCCTTAAACTTATCATGACATCTTCTTCATTGGGTTAACTTTTGAAGCAGGCGAAGTGTTGCAGATTGCGAAAACTGACAGCCTCCGAATATAGTCTAGGAAAAAACAACATCAGCTTACACAATTTGCTGGGATATATTAATTGAATACCAAGGGGAACTAAGGTTTTTGTCTATTTTTTAAATGGCTGCCGGATGTCACCATTTCATGCATCTTTAAAACTATTTATTACTGGCAAATCTCCGTGCTCCCGTGTGAAGACGAAATGTGCTGTGTGCTGAGGCAAGGCTAAACTTGATCATAACCTTAGGTTATAAGGCTTATTCATTACCCAAATAATCAAAAGAGCCGACGTTACTGGAAGTTTCCCGTTCTTACCACTTGAGAGCGCTTTTACGTTCCTCAAAATTGGTTGGATGGTTTGCTTCGGCTCTTCAAAATTCGCTGCACAGAGTGATTTGCAGTCCTTTTTCATTTAATAATGACTTAAAAGCCTTAAATTGGATTAGACTGTTATATATTTCTTTGTTGATAATAAAAATAAATAAATAATAAAGCATATTTCTAATGATTATTTTTGAATTACATGAAATCAACGACTAATGATTACTTTCCCTTCAGAAAAAAATGCCACGAATGACAGATGATGGCGCTGGTAGCGTCACCCTTCTCCGTAGCATCGCTTTTCTCGTAATGCGCAAGCCTGATACAACACAGTATAAACGCTTAATTCAGTTTAGCCTTGGCTGAGGAAAAACGTTAAGTTCTCAAATATTTCAATTAATTTTTCTCAAAATCAGCTTTCATGAACATCCACCTTTTTTTCCTCCACGTCTATATAATGGAATAAATTACTCATAATAACTTATTTACGTAGAGAATGTTCAAATCGGTGAACATTTATGTACACTTGGATCCCTTTATTAGGTTATTTCCACAATGCAGTGTGCCTAGTTTGAAACGTGAGTGAGGTATGTGGGATTAGAGAGTAATAGGAATGAGTAGCTTATACACTTCCGGAATAGAACATAGTACATTCCACCCTACCAACTACAAAAACTATTTGATATTATGCAAAATATGCTTGGAGATGAAAAATTTTCACCAAGGATAATTTTGGGATATATTCTTGCCTAAAAGTTCTCATTTTCATCTTTGTATAAACTGAGTAAAACACCCATTATACTCGATTTATTGGTTGAGAAACCATGAGTACAAGTGACAATGTAAAAAAGTTTATTATGTGTCGATAAAAAATGGTGTGTAGGATATACTGGATATTTAATTTTTAAAATTTCTGGTTAGATTTCCTAAACTTGGATTTATATCTGCTTCTAAATCACCAAAGTAAATAGATAATCCTTATCATGCACAAAAATTGCAAAAGTTAACTTGCTATTATAATGTATACAGATAATATTAATTATAAGGATTATTAAAAATTCAACATGGACTATTTTAGTTTTTCTCCTGAGGTGTCTTAAGTAAGTCCATGACCATAAATTATTGTGTCAATCCAGGTTTTATCAGCAGCAAAGGACACATGACAAAAAACTAAACTCATCGACCATAAATTAGTTTTTGCTTGATAGAAATGACACACAAATACACTTATATCTAGGTTACCAATAAACTTCTTAAAGCGTCCATGTTTTAAATTTTTTATTCTTACCCACCACAAAATGAAGAGAAAAAAGTATAGTTTTAATGCAACGTTTTGATAACTTTTAAGGAGTTCAAGGGATCTCCCCAAAACTGCCATCACTCCACCAATTAGAAAGAGATCGCCCCCTAACAACGCTTTCAACAGCCCTTCATTATACCCCAAAAAAGGGGAAAATTCTTCGAGATTAATCCAAACATTTACTCAACGCCAAAAAAACCTTCTCGTAAAACGACCGAAAGCCATCAGTAGTTCATTATTTTTAAAAAAACTTTCAAATCTCGGCTGGCGACCATGAAAAATATCCCATGACCCGCCGACTTTGTTGTCTTTTGACACTGAAAAACCTTAAAAAGGCGCAGGGATTAGTAAGTTTTTGGGGGAAGCGTCCAATCCGTTTTTAATTGGGGGCAACGGAACAGTTGATGACTGTTCAATATGTGGAAAAACAGCTTGTTTTTAGTCTCACGAGCGTCAGTTTATAATGAGCGCTAAGCTTCGTTGAGTATGAAAGCAGTCCTGTTGCAAGTGGGTGTCAGGTGATTTGACAGATGGCTTTTGAAAAGGAATTGGCTAATCAAGGTAAAATTTTAGTACACAAATTTGATTTTTGTTCGAGGTGTTCAAAAATAGAATTTGTCAAAGGATGCAAAATAAATCCGATGGAGAAGAAATTTATTAGAGTCTAAAAAAGGAGTCAAATACAAATATGGCGCATGTTAAGGAATGTTTTTGACATTTTCAATAAAATAAGAAGATTCTCATGTGGAAACATTTTAATTCATTGAGTAATTGGACAATTATATTTGATGTGATTTTTCTAAAATTTATTATTATCGACCATTTGAACACTGCCGATTAAGTGAAATTGCACAATATGATTATGAAAGTTTTGGCTAATATTTAAAAACGACAAAAAAATGTATCCGCAGTTTTTTTATATCTTTTCAACTTCTTTGTTCGTGATTTTTTTTCTTTAAAGTCATTTTCACAATATGATTATGAAAGTTTGGGCTAATATAGAAAAGACAAAAAAATACAATTATTTTATAATACAAATTTTTTGTTCGATATTTTTTCTTTGAATTCCTTTTCACATTCCTGGAGAAACAGCAGAATGAAAAATTCTAAATAGGATAACGGAATTTTATTTGCACTGTAAAGAAGTCTATCTCAAAAAACTAACACACAGCCAACCAAGTAAAACTCAACTAACGTTTTACGTTTATTCTGCCGCTTCGATCTCGGGACAGCCCCCTTCGAGCTTAGGCTCACAAGCATTTATAAACAAGCGAGAGATTCTCTTCACTTCGCCGCAGAATTTAACTAGTCTTCTTCTTCACTACGTTACAGACTAAATTCCTCCCCTCTCAAAAACTTTTCTTGATGTAAAGCGAGAAAAGTCCTAGCTTCACCTAAAAAACTTAAAATGATTATAGTAGACACTAAAATACTTTTTTAAAACATCAACAATGATTTTGGGGGTTCATTTCTTACTAAAGCAATTCTCCTAGAAAAAAATCTTTCTCTTTAAGAAGTTTAAAATAGTAAAGTTATTAAAGTCACTGTAAAATGTAAATATCACATTAATAGAAATTAAAAGTTCTCTTCTTTCAACTGGTAGCTTCTTTTACCCAAGGAGAGATTAAACAGTTCTTCATTACACATAGAAATAAGGTATATTTACATCACATCCTACTTGCTGTAAAAATAGGTTTCATGGGATGCGACTCAAACAATCGGCGTTTAAATGAAGCTTCCCTTTGCGATGAATAACCTCATAATTAAATGGCTGCAAAGTAATAACAATAACAATAACAGCAGCAACAGCAACAACAGCAACAACAACAGCAACAGCAGCAACAACAACAGCAACAGCAGCAGCAACAACAGCAACAGCAGCAGCAACAACAGCAACAGCAGCAGCAACAGCAGCAATAATAATATAAAAATCAAGAACAAAATTCATTCAAAACCGAACAACGCGAAACGCAATTCAAACTACTAACTCACAATATCAGATCAACCTGACCCCAATCAAAACCAAATCCAAACACAATCTCAAGTATTCAAATCTCTATGCAAAAGCTCAAAAACCTACCGTAACCCAATTCCACAAAACCGATCGAAGCAAACAGAAATCCACAACTAGAAAATCCAAACTATCTACCACCTGATCTATCACTCTAATACAAAAGCTCAGATCCTTGTAAACCTAATCAACACCTTACCGTGGGTTCTCATCCACTAGCTGCCACCAATTCAACCGGCTGTAAAGAAGTCTATCTCAAAAAACTAACACACAGCCAACCAAGTAAAACTCAACTAACGTTTTACGTTTATTCTGCCGCTTCGATCTCGGGACAGCCCCCTTCGAGCTTAGGCTCACAAGCATTTATAAACAAGCGAGAGATTCTCTTCACTTCGCCGCAGAATTTAACTAGTCTTCTTCTTCACTACGTTACAGCACGTTAGTTAAAAATGTAAAAATGTACAATTGTTTCGAGGTTACAATGGATCCCTATCTGGCCCTTGTCCCATAAAACCCAACAAACCAACCAATGGATCTCCTTCGTCAGCAATAGCCTCCAACTGTCTGACAACAAATATTTACAGAGCCGTACCGTTAAAGTTACAGATCAAAAAGCATGCATAGGAAAATAATAATGCTAGAAAATCCAAAAATTATTATTTCTAAATATCTGAGATGGGGGTACACTGGAAAAATCCTTTACTAATGAATTAGAATATTTATGTATAAAAATGCTTCAAAGAAATCAAGATCAACTGGCATATCACATCTCAATATAATAGACCCAGTCAAAATCGAAATGCAATCTATGTTTAGAATCCTATCCTACGACTGTTTGTGGAAATTTTTTTTAGTTCTTTTGATTTTTAAAGTAGTATTTTATAGATTTTATAGCTAATTTCTCCTTATTAAAAGGTAAAACAACTAAATTGGAGAAATTCGGTTTTGCTGTATCACTACGATTAGATTTTAAGTTTTATTTAAAATAACCTCCATCAAGGTGTGACTCGGGTGATTAGACTTTGAATGAGGTGGTAAAACTACAGAAAAAAAGCCTCGAAACAATTATATATTTTTAACTAAAGTGCAAATCAACTTCCGTAGTCGTTTTTAGAATTTTTTTATAATATCTTTTTTATATTATCGTTTTTAGAATTATCTTTGCACGAAGTACTTTAAAATTAAACACATGTTTTTATACATTTTGTTAATAAAGATTATTATTTAGTAATTATAAATAGGAAAGAAGATTAACCTTGCAATTTTTCTTTCATTTCACTAAATCTCTGCCATTTTCATCAACGGTGCAAACGGCATCAGCGCCGTCTATCAAATAACAAATCTATAAATAAACTTATTAATCAGATTCGCGAAAGAGACAATAAACTATCTCCCATCACATCTGTATTATCCCAATTTCTTTCATCAATGTCTTCAGACCATCGTTATCATTTGTATCTTCAACACGAAAAACACAACGATCAATCTTACACAAATGAAGAAAAAAACACAATCAGAGACAACCATACTATTTGCTCCTATGCACACACGCATTCCAACAGGACACTAGCCGATGACAGAACGCCATAGAACCCTGTGACATATCAGAGGTAAACACTCAGGAATACAACAATCAGAGAACTACGAAGCCTATCTTTCACTTTGTGTTATGATAGATGAACCCCCAGTCTCATTTCTGCGAAGTAGCATGGGCGATTCATCTTTTTTGGTAATCGATTCAAATCGGGACAGCTTAAACGCACGGGAGGAGATTTTGTTTTCGTCCGACGTTTGTTTGACCATTGGTTGAAAGATTATGTTATTTATGGGTAGTCCCTTGTGAGTTTCTGCCCCGGTTGAATCTGACTGTGATTGGGATCTGGTGTGGTTTTTTGTGATGATTGGAAATGGTTATTTAGATTATTGATAAAGAAAATAGTTGTCTAATCACGTTACTTTTTATATACTTTTGTGCCACTGTGTTATCACACATTTATAGTGTTAAAAAATTGCTGTCATTTTAAAATGGAGTTTTTGGTATTGAAAGTATACATCTCTGATAGTTTTTGTATCAATCAATTGTGAAAAAACCTGAAAAATACAAAAACTTTCTTTAAAACGACGAGTAATTTTAAAGCACCATAATGAACAGAAGAATAGGTACACACTAAAAAAATTGCATAAAATTTATGTTCTTAAACTGGCTGCTGGAATGGTTGTGCAAAACTGTAAGAACTACAAAGTAAACCTGTAATCACAATGCTTTTCTTTACTATTTTCATCCTTTTTTTGTAAAAAAAACTGTGTGGCTACGGATTTCGTTGTAATTTTTACGGTTTTGCCCCACGAACCCAACTTCATGTTTAAACCGTAAGTTGAACGGGATTTTTTACATTGCATACTAAGCAAGAAAAAAAATGAATAAATAAAAACAATACTAATGCTGATGTTCCAATATTTTTTAAATATTTCATTAAGAAATTAATTAAAACTAATAAATTTATTGTGGTTCTTGTTGTGTTTCATAAAACTATTCAAGAAAAAAAAATTTGGTCATTGAAATTAATTATCTTATACTAGTGAAAGGGTAAAGATCTGCAAATTTAGGAAACTGGTTTGTATAGTAGTTATTTTATACTCTAAATAGGGTATACGTAGATCCTTCCAAGGATACGTCTTTTTATTATCACGTTTTTATTAGGTCGCTTTGTTGTCTGTCTGTTCGGGTGGAATTTAGAAATCGATTTTTAACTAATTTCCCGAAGAGGTAGAGGCTTGAAATTTTGACCACAGATCAGATCTGGATGACAATGCAATATTATCTCGTTGTTTCGGTTAAATTTGCTTCCTCTGAACCCCCAGGGGGGTTTTCGGGTTTCTCTAACTTCCCGAAGAGGACTTGGAATTTTGAACACAGATCAGATCTGGATAACAATGCAATATTATCTCTTTGTTTCAGGTAGAGACTTGAAATTCTGAAATTGAATTAATCATTTATAATAACTTGGAAAAATTTGTGTCCAAAGGTACAACAACCTGTTGTACCTATGGACAGACCCAGTTGTACCTGTGGACACCCTTAAAAAGGAAAGTTTTAGTTGAAAAAAGCTAAGAATGAACATTTTTATTGATGAATTACCTTTTAATAACCTATTTCAAGCATTTTTAAAATTGAAAATGATTTTTTAAAGTAATGTAGTTTTAGATCGTAAATGATCATTAAAACGAAGTTGAAGGATAAAAGTCTTGATTTTTTACCAAAAACACAAAAATCACATGGTATTTTCAGATCAGAAGTTAAGGTAATAGTTTCATCAATTATGCTGATTGATCTGACAACTTCACTGATCAAAAAAACCGAATTCGATTAGTTGTGCAACCATTTGGTGGTAATAACAATAATAATTTGGTGGTAAATCTTCTTCAGTGGAAATTTTAAGTTTTTTTAATCATCATACTTAAATGCGATAGGGTGCTTAGGGTTTTACACCATATTTTACATTAAATTCCAAGTAGAATCATAAATTTTAAAAAGTAGTTTATATCACAAAATATTTGATTTTTCGTCTAAAATTCACTTGAAAATAATCGCTGACAAATAGATTACCATTTAGAATTAATTTAACATTTATTAAAATGTATTCAGTTAAATGAAACCTGATTCTAAAACGCCGATTAGCTACAGACACCCACAAGAACGTGTCCGTAGGTACAACACTTATGGTGTCCGAAGGTACAGCATCAGGTGTTTTTGCATTCAAAGTTCTATAAAAGATAAAAGAATTGAGATCTGACGATTTCTAATATCAAAACTAAAAAGTCAAAATCTCGTGGAATCCCCCCATATATCCCATTTTATTATATCATAATCATAGAGGAAGAAAATAATTAATGTAGTGATGCACTAAAAAAAACTTTGAGCACCTAAAAACAGTATTTTTATTATAGAAAATTTAAATAATATTTTAAACAGCTTATTTCACGTTAGCAACTAGATAGCATCTGTTTACATTCAAAATCGACCACAAATTCAAATTTACATTTTTTCCCGAATTTTAAAATGAGGTGGCTGAAGGTACAACCGTCCGTAGGTACAACACTCTCCCCTATGGCAGAGAAAATTGTGTTTGCTTAAATTGAAATACTAAGCAAAAATTGGCTCTATATGTAAGGAGTTTACACAAAAGGAGCACAGACAAAAAATTGTTGCACAACAGCTTCAAAACAATCATGGGATAAAAAACCTGAAGCAACTTTTTTTCTTACTGATTCTTCAAAGCTTTTACAAAGAATCTGGAATATATTTATTTTCTTAAATATTATTTTTAGTTTTTCCTATCCCAACTTTCAAAATGTGTTGCAAACTTGCAAAAATTTGTATGAATCAACCGATTTTTTTAGCAAAAATATATTCCCCTTCTATCGATATCCCCTTTCTAAGAACTGCATTCTAATAGCTCCATATCTTTTAAAATTCGCCCACGCTCCCGGACACAATACCCAGATCCCCATAAATACTCTCTTCACTTCTCTTCGAATGATAACAGAAAAACACAGAGGACGGGGAGCTTTATTACTCCGTTTTTTGTACCTCTATTGACAGATAAAAACACAAACATCAATGGAAACTAAATTACCTCGTCGAACAAGACCAACTCGAAAAAATAAAGAACAAGAGGGGGCGGAATGGAACGCTACCCATCCGCCTTCGAAGTTTACGAGAAAGCTCTCGCTCCTCCCATTTGGAACGAAACTTCGCACTCCAAGCGCATGCGCCAGGAGTTGAAGGTTTCTCATTGGACTGGCGGACCCGCCGTACCGCTATATATAAAGCGGCCGCCGTTGCCAGTTTCTCTCCGAAAAAGTTTTCCCTGTTTTCGTTTGCTCCGAAGAAAGAGCAGAACAAAAGCAAGATTCCCATCTCTCCATTTCTCTGCAACCAGAGAAGGAAGCTCCGTCGTATCCCAACGTCACTTCCGTTTCAAACTAAGTAAGCAGTTGTTAAGTATTGTTTTTAATACATTTTTTTATAAACTATAACATCCGCTATAAATATCTTTATCAAATACGTAAAACTTTTAAGTTACCTGAACAAAATGGTAGTTCAGGTTCACTCCTCAGTTCAAAGTACATGAGCTCTTACAATAGGCATAACATAAATTGAATTAGTTTTTGTTTTTACATATAATAATCGTTACAAATACTGTGTAATGAAATGTTAACTAGTTTTGCACATAACATTTCTTCTGAATGAAAATTAAATGTGCCTTCAACAAACATGTCAGGTGCAGAGAAAAATACGAGTTATAAAAATATATAAATTTGTTGTTAAATACCCTATTGGTGGTTGGTTTTTTCTCTTAATAAAGAAGGATATTTTGTGTCTTGGAAAAACTAGAAGATAATTTTAACTACCAAAGTACGTGGTCTATTTAAAAAAAATTTTAATCATCAAAATTGATCATCTAATAAATTTCTGTAAGTTTAATGCCTTAACACAAGTCTCCTTGTAATCTCGACTTTTGATTTACAAAAGTTTATCATTTGGAAAAAGACTGAATGAAACAAAATTTCATTTGTTGATGAATGTCACGTTAGAATTAAAATAAGAATATAATGAAAGTATTCATAATTTGAATAGTATTCATTAAGTCCAACATTTGTGAATTTTTTGAAATATGTTATTATATTTTGGGTTAATGTTAACGTAACATTAATATAAAAAGGTGGGAGAAAAGTACAAATGGTATAAAATGTACAAATACCATATAAATCGCCCTTATTTAATTAATATTTAATTAAATAAAAAATTATTATTATGATCTGTATTTATGATTTGGCAAGCAATTTAGTGATAGCTAATATCTTACAAATCTAAAGAATAAGTAAAGGGAACAGGAATCCAAACATTTCTTAATTGTCATAAGATTATTTTAAAACTTTGCTTAATCCCTGATTGAATAGAGCTGTTTTCAAAGGAGTCCAAGATTATTAAATCAAATCCTTTGAATTGTTAACTGTTTAGAGCTAAGTGAAATGTTACTTTAAATTTGCCTTGAACGTTAAATTTACTATAATATTATCTTGAAACTCGAATTTAAGATATGGCATAAACTTACTCGATGCTTCTTTAATTAATAATATTACCTTTTGTTGCAAATTAATTCATTTTATTTATCGATATAATCTTAGAGTATCTCTCCTCTATCAGTTACTTTCTATGTAATTTAAAGTGAAACTGTTTAAATGAAACAAATATACTAAAATAAGGATTCAAACAGATTTTGAAACACATCGTTACATGCCTCCTAGGATTTGCATAACATTTGAGACGTTTTGTTGAGTCTGTATCTTGTATTATGTATATCTCTACAGGAGATATACTCGTAGATATTTAACTTTGTTGTGCGCTAATATTTTGTTAGCAAATGTAAGCTCTAAAAAATTAAAAGAAAACAATCCTAATTCACATAAAATATTACATTTTACACATCCAATAAACTAACAGAAATACTTTGAATTCCCCTAGTAGAATTAATTGTATTAGCTTATTGGACAGGCATTTATTCTCTTTTGCCAGTTTTTACATATTTACTGTTAAATATCTTAACTCTAAAACAGAAAATTATAATTTTTTTAGAATATTTAAAGAAAACTATTTTTTATCACTTAAGTTAACCCCTATTCGAATTTTCAAACACGGGTTACAAATATTGTTCATATTATTATTATTTGAAAGCTTTTATATTTTTCAACACATTTTCTTATTTTAAAATTGTAGATGAAAATTTTTAAGAAAATAAACATAAAAAACTTTTGAAAATAAAAAGGAGGAAATATTTTTAAGGTTTGAAACATTCTATACGCAAATCTTCATGAGAGTCCAGTGATTCCTCCAAAAGGAAATAATTATAAGGACGACCCCCCACTAAACACACATAATATTTTTCTCAGGGAATAAAATAATTACGGATTAGGTTAATTTTTTTTTCTATCGGCAACTCTACGCTAAAACATTGACTTCGGCGAATAAGGTTAGCGGAGCGGTCAAGTTTGGTTAAAATCATTTGATTTTTAGATTTATCTTTCTTAATCATTCATCAAATGAACTCTTAATCTTAAAAATTCACTTATACGAGAAATGATATTTTTCTATGATCTTTTATTTTAACTACTGCATAATACGTTGTTTAAAACGTAAATGCCATATTTTTTAGATGACTTCTATTTAATGTAATGGGCTGGTCTCGGATCCTCGAACAAAATTGGAACTTTAACTAATCAACCAATCTCACAGTTTAAGTATTATGTTTCTTATTTATGGGGCAACATCTGTAAACTGTGTGTTTAAGCCACCAGTTAGCTTGTTTTATGCTCTTCTCTTTTGCTCTGCCGCAGCGAGCATTACCTTTTTTTTTTGGTTTTAGATTTCATATTTAAATTTAGGTTTTGGTTAAATTATTTTATTTAAAATTCTACTTTATTTCTCATTAGGTTTGAGAAAATCCATTAAAATATCAAAGTTATTTTTTTAAATTTCAACTCCTTAAGTTAGAAAACCCCATGGCAAACATGTAGCCACCATTAAGCATTTGTAGAAATTAGGCATTTCACACACTTACGTTTGTGACCTTCAAATAAGTCTAAACCATGACTTCCTAATAATGTTTAAATGGAGGTTTCATCACTTCATATTCCTTAGAGAGAGGGAAAACGGATTCGGTATTAGAAAAGTTCTACGATTCCAAAATGTTCCCAAAAACTTAAACTTCTTGGGCTTCATCCTTCAAAATCTGACACCCAAGTTAACAACTTTATATTATGAAATTTTTGAAAAGGAAATATATCTCCGTTCCAGACGGGACACTTCTCTTACTCTGAAAGAACGAATGCTCTGAATCATGAATGAGAAATTAGGAAAGTCTGACGGTATGATAAACGACCTGAATGAAGAATCTTAAGTAGCGGAACGCCACCAGACTTCGTCCTCTTAGATTAAATCTTTAGTAAAAAGTTTCACTCCCCAGTAATATCACTTCTCGGAGAGAAATGCCTTATATATTATTAAGGTGAATTTAAACAGATTTCGTACGCCACCCGACCACTTATTTAGAATTGGTGTTTGGAAGGAGCCTAAGGAAGGCATTAAGCTCAAGGGTCTTAGGCTTTGATAGGAAATTCATTAATTTATAACTCCCGCATTTCGATAAAAATGAAAGTCTAGAAATTGTCAATCGTACTGGTGAATGAATGTAAAAAAATAGTGGAAGAAGTTCATCCTTCAAAAATCTTAACTTCTCCCTCTTAGCGTTAGTCCCTTACATAAGCGGGATATAATTAATCATTTAACAGACATATTGTTTTAGTTTTCCATAGTGTGACTATATTATTTTAATTGAATTTACTGAACTTCTATAAACTAATACTTCCACAATAGCATTCATTTTCAAGTCAAATTTTATTAATATACAAGCATTTGCTCTAATTATCATTTAAAGCCATTCCTATTTTCATTATTATTAGATAAAGTATCGTCTCTTTGAGACAACTTTCGGTCATCATAAAAATTAAACGTGTATCTTTACGCAAGAGCTTTATGATTTAAGTGTTTTACATTCATTGTACTAGAAGAGTATAGTTTTTCCACAACATTACTCAAACCTAAAAATTTAACTCATATCAGTTTTATAAAATAATATTGAATTAAACTTTTATATCATTTGCCCAATTACCTCAATCACAAAGAATCTTCAATCGGAAAAAATATTACAACTGAATAGGGATTAATTTAAGCAACTGGGTCCTAGCCCATATTTTTTAAATAAAATAAATATGTCTCTACATTAGGGTGGTCACAAGTTACATGGGAAAAAAATTTTTTCAACTTTTTTTAGGTCTTACCCCCCTAAAATGTGCCAATAGGCTAAAAAATGAGATTGGCGAAGTTTCAGCTCAATCCGATAATATTAACCAGTGCCTCATCGAGGTCAAAGTTCAGAAAAACAGCGATTTTTAACAAAAAATCGTAGTTTTCGCCCCATAAAACTGGAACCGTTTATCCCAGAAATGTGGTTAGGGTGTCATTTGATAGAGAATTTCCTACCCTTTAACTCGGAAGTTACTGAATTTTATTTGCTAAAACGGATGGGGCGCTATTTAGCATTTTCATAGTGAAGGTCCGTGAAAAAGCGACTTGATTGCTAGAAACCTAGAATATTACAATGTCACAAAAAACTTTATCCTCCGGGTTTATTCTATTACTTTTGGTCCCAATAGATAGTAAATCAGTTTTTAAACCCCCTAAGTGAATTCTAGGGTATAATTTCAAACCCCCTAGTGTTTGAAAAAAAGGAGAAATATATATATTTTTTAAACAAGCATTTTGGGACTGATAATGTGATAAAGTTGTCCAAATACATTATTAAGAGCTTAATTAGATAGAATGCTGATGGTATAGGGCCTTAACCTTTCCCTATAACCCCTATAATCTAAGCGAAAGAAGCGCGACTGCGAGGTTTTGCTAAACAAAGGCTTAATACCCATTAAAGTGATAAACAGAGCTAAATTACAAATTTTTCCCAAAAACCTCTAGAGAGATGCCATTCAGTGTCAGAAATGATGCTTGAGATTATGTATGGGGTAAAATTATAATAATAGCGTCCTTCCGACTCTAAATAATAAATAAATACTATTTTTACCCAAAGTTACATGTTTTCAGCTAAAAGTGATCTTAAATGTATAAATTTATTTATTTTAAAATACCACAATATTCATTTGCCTATCATTCAAAGAAAATAAACTTTTTTGAAAGGTATGCTATAGCAAATGATTTCAAAAATTTTCTTTCTGTGTATTGCACGTGGTGAGAAGAACGAAAATTTTACCAAATAATTTTTTAAAAATAGTCTATTAAGTTTTTTTATAATTATCATGATTTTCTTTAAATTGAGTTTATCTCTCCTTAGGTTTAGGACAGTAACTTGGTTGCCCTTATAAAAAATCCAGTGAAAACTTCAGAGAATATACTGTTGGAGTGTCTCAGTATTTTTCCGAGAAATCTTGTTTATGGTTTCTTAGAAAAATTAATTATGAAAAGCATAGAAACATTAACTGTGAAATTGAAAATGTTTTTTATATTTCATTTTCTTACATGATATTTGTCTCCTTTCACACAGGTGTAAAAAATTGACGAATAAAGAACAAAATATTAAGTAATTATAGATCAAACATATGTATAATGAAAAATTATTATACTTTTCAAGAAAGTAGTTTTCCTTGAATGATAGGCAAATGAATTTCGAGGTACATTAATTTATAAATTTTTCAAAGATCACTTATAGCTGAAAACATGTAACTTTGGTAGAAATATGATTTTGTTTAAATTAAGAGTCGGAAGGAAGCTATTATTATATAATTTTACCCACATATATAATCTCAAGCATCATTTCTAACACCAAATGACATCTCTCTAGAGGTTTTTGGGAAAAATTTGTAATTTAGCTCTGTTTATCACTTTGGATATTAAAGCCTTTGTTTAGCAAAACCTCGCAGTCGCGCTCCTTTCGCTTAGATTATAGGGGTTATAGGGAAAGGTTAAGGCCCTATACCATCGGTATTCTATCTAATTAAGCTCTTAATAATGTATTTGGACAACTTTATCACATTATCAGTCTCAAAATGCTTGTTTAAAAAATATATATATTTCTCCTTTTTTTCAAACACTAGGGGGTTTGAAATTATACCCTAGAATTCACTTAGGGGGTTTAAAAACTGATTTACTATCTATTGGGACCAAAAGTAATAGAAAAAGCCCGGAGGATAAAGTTTTTTGTGACATTGTAATATTCTAGGTTTCTAGCAATCAAGTCGCTTTTTCACGGACCTTCACTATGAAAATGCTAAATAGCGCCCCATCCGTTTTAGCAAATAAAATTCAGTAACTTTCGAGTTAAAGGGTAGGAAATTCTCTATCAAATGACACCCTAACCACATTTCTGGGATAAACGGTTCCAGTTTTATGGGGCGAAAACTACGATTTTTTGTTAAAAATCGCTGTTTTTCTGAACTTTGACCTCGATGAGGCACGGGTTAATATTATCGGATTGAGCTGAAACTTCGCCAATCTCATTTTTTAGCCTAATGGCACATTTTAGGGGGGTAAGACCTAAGAATTTCGAAAGTTGATTTTTTGTAACCACCCTACTCTACATCCTTCTCACAATATAATATAAGTAAAACTATGTCCTCTCGTAATTTGGAAGCTTTGTTAAGCATGATACAAGAATGGACATCGCTGTTCGTGTTCCTTGTTCCATGAAACACAAACCCTAACTGGCATAACACATGCCCATAATAAGTTCCATATGAGATATTAGCAAGTAACTTTCATGAACCTAGGACCTTTAGGATCTGAATCACTCCAAATAGCCCAAAACAATTATCCCTCGTTCGGATGAAGGGATTTTCTTGAAGCCCAGCTCCTCACATTTGATATATTACAGAGACCATTAACAATAGCAGCTCATAGTTTAGAGAAGCTAGTATTATACTTACGTTAGAGGAGAGTTATGAGTGACAGTCTGTTTCATACGCAAAAGGGATATTTCCTTAATAGTATCTTTTGGTATGTCTGAAACCAAATGCACGCTTAATTTAAGTACCTGAGTATCACAAGAAAAACCTTTGAATTCGTAACTATATTGTAGCGATTGTTATGGAAACGCGGGCTATTCCACTCAATTTCAGGGGTGATGGTAATTCAAAAAAGCCGGGGGAAACCGTTTTTTTGTCATATCTATGTGGCTATTATTTAGATTTCAGCATATTTTCAAAATTTTTGTTTTCCTGTCCAAGTTTTTCTCGTGGCGGACGGACTATACATGGGTTATTTATTTCTCATACTATCGGATATAACTTGTATTGTTCTTTTAAAAGGGGGTCATGTTCAATTCAGTTGTAATCATTCACTAGCCACTTCTGGTAGTCATTCCACGTTTTTTTTACTATTTCAAATTCGTAGTTCGCTAAGAAAAACTTTGATTTTTAGGAAATTTTTCGCGATGTTTCACATTTAAAATTACACACTAACATCTCAAAAGTCTTTACATTAAAAGGTAGGTTTACAAAACCTATACATTTCTTATTTTTTGAACCAGATTTAAAACAGATTACGAAAATAAAAATTTAACTTAATTCTAAAACTTTCACACCTATTTTATTTATTAAAACCAATTTTCGTTTCCAACTTCTACCAATGTGTAAGAAATACACCATTATTATAACCCTGCTATTCTTTGTTTTACCTTGAAACACACACACACCAAAAAAAATTCGTCCTTTTTCCCTCTAACCCCAGTATCTAATCCTTAATGGTAAGTGGTTAAAGTATCCCACTTACATTTATAAGCCTCATGTGGAGCATAAGGGGAGTTCTGAAATATTTATAAATTACAATGAATAAAATATCAACTCCTCTATTCCGCGGAAGTTGTTGATGTGGTCAGAGCAGTCTTAGACACTTATGGATCAATTTGATACAATTGCAATGCTTGCTGGACAAGTCAACAACAAACACAATAAATAAAAACAAACTCTAAAATCATTTCGTTATGAAACATCTTGGTGACCGGTCCTTTGATAGCGCCCTAGCATATCGTGAGTAGCGAGAAACAGTTCCATGCTTTACCGCTATCGGTTCGTCACGACTTGCAACAGAGATCCCAATAGGACAGTTAAATGGATCTCATCAAAGCACATCACGGGCAGAGCGTTATGCGATACCCGGGTCAGGAAATTACTGTCGGAAATCTAGGACTATTAGATATTAGACTCAATGACCCAACTGCTTGTTTCCATTAAAGCTGTGATTCGGCGGTTACAGTGGAATTATTGGGCAATAGTAATAGTTTGGATTATCAATATTAAATTATTCGTGGTTCATTAAGGCTCTTTATATCGAATTGGTTTTATCAGTGAGATGCAGGGATTTGGAACTTATTAAAATTTTGGTAGGAAGTCCCTTAGGCCTATTTTTTTTAGCACAACTCCCTTTAAAAATTTTATAAAAAAATAATTGTTTAAATCCATTACGATATGATAGAAATATAGTCCAACAGGCCACGAGAAATACTTTTGACGTGGTTACAATATTGTGGCAACCGTTAAAAAATTTTTAAAAAAGATCATTCAAAGAATTTATATGGCCTCCTAAAGGTAGTTTAATCTTGTTAAGGTACTAAGAAGCTTAAAATTTATTCGAATGTTACCAAATATTTTGATGGGAGTTATGAAAACTTGACCCTTCAAAAAGTAAAGGTTTATTTGCTTAAAATATAAAAATCAAATGAATAATTTGGAAAGAAACCTAAATTTAACATATCTTAATTATGAATAACTAATACAACTAACCAAGAATAATGAGAGAAGAAATAAAAGTAACATCCTCACTGTAAAAAAAGTTCGACTTTTTACCCAAAATTTTCTATTGGTTTTGACGCAAATATTCCGTATGCCCAGAAAACGTGCCTTTTTAGTTAATTTTTCCACACAGATAATTTAGATTTAATAAAATCCCCACTAAATTTAATTTTAAAAACACGTATGTACAAGACAAAATTTCTATGGATCATCATGTAGTTAAAAATCTAATATTCATTTAGCTATCAAGTGTGTAATAATGTTTGTCGGTGACGTCACAATACCATTCAGAATTATGAAATTTGGTATAAATGTATTGATTGTTGTAAAAGCCTCCTCTTGTGACTAATCTTAAAGAAGTTACAGAAGTCTCAAGCTTCAAACAACGGACAGTATGTACAGAAATTAACCAGCAACAGTGCTGCTGGTTAATTTCTGAGGGGAATAGTCTTTTCTGTTAAAAAAAAAAGGTTCAACCTTTCACCACAAACTGGGTTAAATTTAGTTCCAACCTATAGTTTTGGGTAACAGGTTTCTCCAAGTTTTCGGTGCTTTCACTAGCAAAAGCACCGGATTTCACTAATGAAAGCATCGAAAACTTGGTGAAACCTGTTACCCAAAACTATAGGTTGCTACTAAATTTAACCCAGTTTGTGGTGAAACAGCCCAACCTTTCACCACAAATTGGATAAAGGATGAATTGCTTTTAACAGTGTTCCAGCGGGGAAGGAAAAAATATCATGATTTAGAGTTTTTTAGTCGATAACTACAATAATAAAAATTTGAAAAATCTTTTTTCAATAAATTTCCTGCGCCACAAATAAATAAGCATTTTTTCTACGGTGCCGTCGTGCCATTCATATGTTCACCAACAACAACTCCAAATTTCCAGAAAACTCACAAGGCAGCTTAAAATAACCCAATCATCCCTCACCCTCCATTTAGAAACAAAACCAACAACAACCGACAAGCCTTAAAAGCTCCGCTTTTAGAAACAATTCCAAAGTAATAAAAAAACATCAAAACCCCTCATGACTGGCCACAAGGTCGGACAACCCCACTGTCCGCACATTGATCGACCCCGGCTTCCCTTTCAAGCCCAATTTATTTCTTATCCCTGCCCCATCTAAATGCCCTCTGGCTGAAAGAGAACTGCAATTTATGAGTTTTTAAAAAGCCATTTCCAGGGCTCTCTCTCTCTTCTGCAAGGAGACGATTCATATTTCCCTCCAGACTTCCCATTAAAAAGTAAGATTCGATCCGTCGTTGTGTTCCGAATCGTTTGGAGGGGGGTTGTTGTTTGCGCGTGGATTTGGAATGGTTTTCAATATCGTTTGCGCTGTCGCGGGTTTTCCTTGCGACGCCTCCTTTTGAGATGAATCATGTTGCGGGATTGGTTTACTCTGGAGGGTGTCGTTGCTGTTAATGCTTTGTGTTCTTTGGAACACGTATATTTTTGTGATTTGTGGAAGATGGAGATGTTGTGGGTGTTCAGTTTGTGGATTTGACTCAAAATATTGGTTTGGAACTTTATGTGTTATCATTATTTCATCAAAGTTTCAGTTCTGCCAGTATTCAGGACTATACTCGATCGCAACTTAAGTTGAGCCTGACGTCATGGCCACGCGGAAGAAAATCTGAGTAAACAGAAAGCTTGCAGGACTTTGTGAGCTCTTATTGGCTGGCGAGTTTTATTCGAACAAATGTACTACTACGCGCTGCGCCAAAAATAATAATACTCATCATTTTGCAAATCGGGATGATAATACGCTTAATATACGTAGATTTAAAAAACTAATCATATTTTTAAAATTGAATCTCTTAATTTCCCTTAAAATTCCGACACCGCACGGGAAACTACTTTCTTTGGTTGCTCTCAGCATATTTCTACAGGCTCAAGTTAAGTTGCAACCGTGTATAGACTCTAATCTCAGGCTGTCACTTTTCGCAGTATGCAACAGTGCGCCTGCGTCAAAAATATTAACGCAATAAAGAAGCTGTTATTAATTATAGGTTTTAAAATTATACTGAATCACGCTAGAGCAGTGGCAGGAGGCTTTCATAACAAGCGGAAGTTCCTGGGTTCTGGTTATTAATATTTCCGAAAAAAAAAACCTTTATATATTCCAAAAGAAATTTCAACCAATCAGAGCAGACTCAGCTAAAAGTGTCAGAGTTGAATCTTGTTCTATTTTAATGGAAAATTTCTAGATGCAAAAACTTGACACATAAAAAAATTTACATAATTGTGTCCTAAATGTTATATAACAGAACTAAGTATATTGATTTACTTATTTGTAAACGTGCTAAAAACAGCTAAAACACATGAACTCTCCTAACCTTTGAAAAACACAAAAGTATCATTTTGACTATGACACATCCACTTAAAATAGTGATATTGTACCTAAAAATATGTACATACATTCTTTTTCCTACACCATCCGTTTTCTAAGCCTATTCGTTTCCTTAAAACTTCCATAGCTGTTGTTATCTCAAAGGATACAAACAGATCAGTTCCCCAGTGATCCTATTACAAAATGTACGATGCAGTTGAAACAGAGAAACAACCAATTCCTTCTCAACACCTCTAAATTCTCTGGCTGTCTGAAAGTATTTCTTTCAAAAGAGTGATGACTGTTGATGCTTTTCTTTTGAGTTGTGCTGGAAATCTCTGAATAACAAGTAAAATAAATAATAGGATTTCTCTTGCGACAAAACATATTAATTTTATCTATCGCACATGAATAGGCTAATATTTCAATGTGTAGCTCCCTTTCTTTCTCAATACATTCTAGAATATGAAGAATATGAATTATCAAGCACCCCATTGTAAACTTACTTTTAATTGAAAAGAAGAGTTCTTCACCAGTAACCTCTGGTTAGAGGAATGTGTGAGAAAACTCCAGCTGTGAAGCGTCGCCTCCAACCGTGGACCGGTTTCGCCCTTGTTAGGGCTCATCAGCATGGTATAGGAAGGTAACACAAGAGAGCGGAGGGAGAGCTTTTAGTCTAGCCGACTATAACGGAAAAGTGGTGACCATTGATCAGTCTTCCACTATCTGCCGGAATGAACTGCGCATTCCCTAGAAGAGATTTAATTCCCGAAAAGCAAGGTATGAAAAGAAGCCTTTCATACCTTGCCTTTCGGGAATTAAATCTGTTCTAGGGAATGCGCAGTTCATTCCGGCAGATAGTGGAAGACTGATCAATGGTCACCACTTTTCCGTTATAGTCGGCTAGACTAAAAGCTCTCCCTCCGCTCTCTTGTGTTACCTTCCTATACCATGCTGATGAGCCCTAACAAGGGCGAAACCGGTCCACGGTTACTTTTAATTGTTTTAACTATTTGCCTTTTTTGAAGTATTTTGTTTTTTTTATTTAATTTTTAGATTTTCAGCATATTTTCATTAAGTAAATTTTTTTACAGAAATAAACCACTAATAGAGTACTTTTTTAACCATACAAATGTTAACTTGTCTTTGGGCTTTATTTGTATACAAAAATATCTACCTTTTACTAACCTACATAATATCCTCCTCTTCATCAAAATGTTACCGTTTTTATTTCAAAACTTTCTCGTTAAATTTTATTCGATTATGTTTAAATTAAAGGAATTACATTTAATATTGCACAGATCACACTAAAAAATCGTAAATTGTGCACAGTAAAACGTAAAATATAGTAATATAAAGTATATTTTTAAATACTTCTATGTTAATTCAAAAAGTTCTAAATCTATGCTATACGATGAATTGCAATTAAAGCACGCATAATTTTCACAAAATAAAATTGTAGAAAGTTTCATTTTTAAAAGCATTTTTTCTAGAAAATATTTACTTGCTGTAAATAATAAATCTAGGATTTTCTTTTCGAAATCTACGCAATAACCAAGCTTTTCTCTAAGCTCTGATATTTCTGGAACTTACGGCTCTCCAAGGACTTTTAACCTCTTTGTCTTTTACCAAAAATGGAAAAAAATAATAGCTAAGACGTATTTTAATCGGTCAATTAAAAAAGCTATTTTGAGGTCGATTTGATAAAATGGATATTTCCCAAGATTACCTTCCTCCTAAAAAAGTTATATATAACTAACAATTAACCTAGAACGACAAAAAATATCATAAAAATGTCTTGTTTTCATTTCCAAATAAAATTACCCTTGTTTTTTTCCTGTATCAGAATCTCTTACGTTCGATATTTTAATTGGAAGTAGTGAATTGTTTAGCTAGCTGTCAACGTCAGACCTTTCTGAACTGTTGCCATCCGAGAATTTCAATCTCACGCGGAGAATAGATTTTGATGGGGTTTCTTGGATCTAAAAAAATCGTTCTTTGTGTAATTTTTAATTCACCCGCAGATGGTGGAGAGTAGAAGTAAATTACGGATTTTGAAGCTGTGACGCGCTTGAGAACTCGGTGGAAGTCTTCGGGGTAAAAAAAATAAAAGGAAATAATTAATTAGAATGTTTTTGTATTGATCTTTAATGTCCTGAAGTATTTCAAGGAACTTTGTTTTTTTGGAATAATTGTCAGTAAAGATCAGTTGATGGATGATATAAAACAAATGGGCATGCACGGTTTTGTAATAAAGAGGGAGATAATTTTCTTTTATGAAAACACTTTAAAATATGTTTTATAGTATTAAACGTTAACTTTAATAAGAAAATTCATTTCTGAAAGTTGCTATTATTATACGCCATTTGTAGCAATTTTCTTGTT
The DNA here is from genome assembly GCA_024610705.1 of Tetragnatha versicolor. Lineage (NCBI taxonomy): Eukaryota > Metazoa > Arthropoda > Arachnida > Araneae > Tetragnathidae > Tetragnatha > Tetragnatha versicolor. The sequence goes on from JANDEH010000008.1 coordinate 46,266,416, forward strand.
TGAGCAACACTTAAAGATTCTGTCTCAATTAGTGAACACAACATTTTAAAAGTTATTAGGATAAATTGTATTCTAAATTCTGTCTAAATGATTTTAACTACGTTTTACTTTCTATCATGGAACTTGAACTGAATCATATGTTTAATAATAAAATGCCTTTTCACTTATACCTTTTCACTTTTCATGCCTTCTTAAAATGCCTATGTTAAATAAATAAATGCCTTAATAATAAAACGCCTATTCACAACAAAATATGGTAACTGTATAAAAATAAAATAACAAACGTGTTTTAATAGTTCACAGAAATAAGAATAATAAATTTCATATCATGCATTAAATCGTTAGAAGATGAGTTACATAATTTAAAGAAAACATCCGTATATCGAAGTACGGGTTAACGGTCTATGCACCACATCTGTTATAGGTCCAAATTATCTGTCAAAGAATTAATTTCAGATTAATTTTGTGTTTCTCATAATTTAGTATACTAACTGACCAAGTCTTCATTTTCTCAATACAAATTTACATAATTAGGAAAACTTTCAGGCTTACACGAAAATATGAAACACATTCTGATGACTCTTTAAAAGTTTCTCAGCGTTGAAAGTGAATTTTGATTGATATTGCCTTTGATGAAATGTACAGGCTCTAGATGGCAAGGTGGATTTTAAGTAACAGGGCTATTTAGAAATTTATCCCCCTTACATTAAAAGATGAATTCTTCCACAACGCAAAGATTATGGTTTGGATATAAAAGTTATGCCACGACCCATCATCCAGTTAACTGAATATAATCAAACTTCCAATGAGAATCGGAAAAATACTGAATTTAATTCACTTAAATTTATAATAAAGGATTTGTTTACATTCATTAAGAATACTGATACAACAGAGCTACTATGTGAATGAAGACCTTCTAACATACCCACATAAGTAATGCAAGGTTTTATAAACCTTTTTAAACAACACATTAAATGGTTTTGTGAGGCTGTCATTGACAACCTGACTAGGTACAACTCTACGCTAGATAACGCCTATTAAGTTAGAGTTAACCTTGCGAGAAAACCTTAAAACAAAGTCAGAAACTGAGGTGACGGATTTTGAGATGGTTTTTCTACGGATATTTTCTGCAAACTTGTCATGCAAACCTGCCATGCTATGGTATTGCGAAAAGGTTTTTCGGCAAACCTTGTTTTGGTAAACCCAATGACAATGAAAAGAATAGGCTAACCTTAACGTTACATGCTATCTCAGTATTCGCATTTCAACTTGCATAAATCTCTTGTAAAGAAAAAAAAGGAAAACCATTTTAAAAATTCCAAGTACTTATTCCCAGGACTTAATGTTTTAAGCTAATTCTCTAATTTACAACTGTATTCATTTTGTACTTCATGCAATTAGACATTAAGAAAAGTCGCAGTTAACGGGAAAGTAGAATCTAAGTGAATAATGACAACACTGAATTATGCTCCAATGGATTCCCCGAATGAAAACAATCAAGTTAAGACTACCCGAAAAAAACTCAATAATCGCATTCACAATTTAGAAATCTCCGCTTTTAGACCAAAAGGATATACAATCTGCTAAAACCAAATAGTGCATACAAACACAATATCCACTTAGGTAAAGTAATCAGGTCTGGCGTCTTGGTGAAAACCGCGCGCGACTTCCGATGGAATTATACAGCAGGAGGGGGGCTCTGGGCTGATTAATTAATTTCCTTTCTGCTCCGCGGAATCAGGAAGCAATCAATCCGCGCAGAACTCTGGAAACTTCATTCATAATAATTTGTTCATTCGTTTTGAAAAATTCACTCGGAGTTCACCGGGAGTTTCAAAAATGGAGATTGAGAAAGCGTAATTGTGGTGTTATATATTGGGTATGTGATGATTGGAAATGTGTTTAGAGAAATCGACGATTGTTTTGTGAGGAGGTTGAAAGTACGGTCTGTCAGCGATTGGTTTTGCAAATTCGTAGGGATACTCAAATAATTCGTTAAGTTGAAATTGAAGGTTATTATAATGTAGTCTGACTACCACAAAAAATAACTTGGTCAGAAAAGCAAGAAGTTCATATGTGAGTGACATCAGTCACACAGGTTTGGCACGAAATGTTTTTTTCGGCGTTTATGAATTATCATCACCCTCAAAATAATTTTGTGGAATAGGTAACTCGTTTCCATAAAACAATCCCCACAGTATATTGAACGCCTTCAAAAGTTTTTCTCTTTGCGGTTGATCTATACAAAAATAAAGAAATTAATTTTAAAATAAAATTGTACATTTAGTCGAGTAGAATAAACAAGTACTGGAAAACACCTCCTTCGCATGACTGGCATCATGTAGACCATCCAGGAACTGCCCTAGAGGTTTTTAGAGACAGAGCAACGCAAACTGCCCTTACTAGACTTATAAGTGGACATATTAAATCTCTCGCCTATGACCAGGAGAGTAAGACTTTTTTTACTTATAGAAAATGTAGCTCGGCTCCGGCCTCTCCCCTGGATAAGGCTGACCTGAGAGAAAATCCTTTCCAAGTCATGAACTTTTTGAGGGTGTGTGTTCTTCTGGACCTGATCTAATTGTTCTAGATCAGAGAGGATAAGTAACAACACCAGAATTATCCCCAATATTTCAACCAAAGCAACCCTTTCCTTGTTCAATTTTGTTTGTTTGAATTAACTTTAGACTGGATTTACTTGTCATTGGAGAGGCCTTATATCTGATTTTGCACGTCTCAGAATTTATCCGAAATTTTCGAAAAGAAAAAGCTCATCAGCGTTATTTGACATTATTTTAGCTGGGCGAAGTAGGAAATGAGTTCTCATAAAGAAGCTTTTGAAATTTTAGTAAATGAGAATGAAAACTAGATATTATTCTTATGGAACTAAGTTCGGAATCAGCTTACAGTTCATTAAAATGTGAATAGTAGATGTTTTTAAGAGTTTTTCAAAATGACTAAACTATAAATAGAAAAGGTTTTGTGTATGAACCTATATGCCAAGCTTTTTTATAATGACACGAGTAAGTTCGAAAACAACATTAAATCATATCTATTGGGTTCGGGGGGTTGTCCGATGGGAATGGTATGATTTTATGTTTATCTCTCCTAGAGAGATAAACATACACTAGATAAAATGCCTGAAAAATCCTCATAAATCAAAATATTAAAGTTATAAAATGTAGTTTTATGGCTGAAAAAGAAATATGTTTAAATCCTGGAGCAACCCCCCTAGAAGTCAACCTTGGATCCTTCCCTATCATTCAGTTGCCGTGTACTGTACGTGTATACTTTGCATTTCTTTTAAGCTCTCTTTATTAATGGTTATAACCAGTGATATTTGCTTTCAAACTCAAACTCACTGGACAATTTATAAATTAAATTAAGAATTTAAAAGTTTTGGTAGAAGTAAGTTATGAAACAGTTTTTACATTAGATAAAATAAAAAAATGGAACTATGGAATAAGAACTGGCTGTCTTTTCCCAAGTCCCATTATTCTTTAAAAAAATTTTCAATGAAGCGAAATCTAATTTATTCGAAAGTAATCGGTATCAAGTTTTAAAAAAAACTCCTTCTTCTTCAAAAAGCTAAAAACACCCTCCAAGTTCCCTTAGTAATTTTTTTATCAGAACTCGATGCTATACATACCTTTAAAGGAAGTAATAAAACTGTCTGCAATCACTCTGCTGCTCTAAGGAGAACATAAAACATTCCTCAAACTCCAAGTATTCTTACAAAAGTTTCCTCACACAAGTCACCGATTCACTTACGTATAATTAGAAAACAAGATTTCATCTAAAGGCACTACTGCAATCAAACCCAAGCTCATCTCTTTTGAGACTTCTAAAAGACTGAAATACCTTAAATCAGCCGCTCTAACTGAACTTTAACGAACTTATAACTATTTCAACCAACCTTAAGCATCCGACGATAAATGAAGATAATAAATTTTTACCGACCTCCTGCGGGATATAAAATACATAAACCTCTCTCACATTGCCCCGTATCTTCTCATGCATTATTTCCAATAAACTAAAGTGCGCTGTTCAAATGATTAGGCATTTAAATCCGCCAATCAGGGAAAAGCCATTCTTCAAGCGGGGAGTTATAATTGGTGCCCGGTTCGCTGTAGTACTAACGTATGTCCTGTGTGGTGTGTTTTAGAAAGCCCCCCACCATTAGAAATATTATTTCCGTCTGAATGGAGATTTAAGCGTAGGAGAAGTGTCAATTATTTTAAAAGGTCCAACTGTGAGAGGATCTTGAAGGTGGAGTAGTAAAATGTTTTACGGTTTTCATTCACTTCGGTGAGTGATGGAGCTAGGCTTTTTCCAGAACTCGTAGTGAAGGATTTCTGTAGGTAAAGAGATGACTTATTGTGAATGTCTGGTTAACTCTTGAAAAATCTTCGGATAGAATGAGAGTGTGATTAATACTAACAGTGGGGTTCATAAACATCTGCTAATCTTTAAGATTATATCCATAACATGATGGTTAACAATCCTTAAACTACCTTTTCAACGTTGTAGAAAATGTGAAATCCTAGAGTCTGGTTCTGGCCCAAATTCTTGGACTTCAAAGATTGTATGAGGTAAAAGTGGAATTTATATATATATCCCAAGTAGAGAAATGAAACTCATTAAAAATGTCATTCAAAAAAAGTTTTATAGATCTGTAGATCGTTTGTTAAAATTATTATTTCATTTTATTGTTTATTTTGTTATTTAAATGATTAAAAATCGAACAAGTTTTGTTGAATGAGTCAATTATTTTGTTTGTAAAATATAAAGATCAAACATCTTCAGTACCTTCAGATTAGACATCTTTTCTTAGGGAAAACATCTTTAGTATTAACACTTTCTCTCGTAGCCGCCCCAAATTTTCCATACCTCGATGTAATAGTAATCTCGGGTGGCTTAGGATCGAACGGTTTAAACATTTTATGTCCTTTAAAAGAAAGAGGTATTCTCACGTTTTGAGATTAAATTTTATTAAAATGGTAGATAAAAAACCATGAAGGATGACGTTTACATCAAGTATTTCCGTAGCCTAGTTTCTGAGATATAAATTTTTGAAATTTCGTTTTTTGTTTGGGCGCGAAAACACTTTCGAATCACAAATCATGCGCTATGAGGTCACATCCAGTAGAAGCCCGTTTTCTGATAACGTGACTTTTCTGACGTTTTGGCAAAAATAAAATTGAATTTTAAATTATTTAAAACACATTTTTAACCTAAAAATCAGAAATTTGGGAGTTTTAGACCATAATGTATCTAAAAAGTATAAAATCAAGCAAATCCCTCACTCATTCAAATACCTCATTGCATGAAATCCATGCTTTATGGTTGAAACAAAACTAACTCAACAAATATTTATCAGCAAACTTGTAGTCAATTACTTCACATTATTTTATTGAATAAAATAATCTCCATCCACAGATGTGCTTTAAAATTATATTTATTGTTTAGTATATGCGTATATGTATTGATAGAAATTGAAAATTCGTAAAATTTTATTTGTAATAAAACTTAAAGTGCAAGATATACAATTTGTCGTACGAAACAAACAAAAATAAATAATCAATTCTAATTCAAGAAACAAATTTTTCGTAGCCAAGGATTCATTTTTCTACGTGTGACAGCCATTAAATATAGTAATATTGCATTGCAGTTTATATACTTTTTAAAAATTAGGAATAGAAAATAATGTGAAGTTATTATCACAAGAAACTATTCAATTATTTGCTATTAGAAATTATTACCTACATTATTTCTCTTGACAGAGAATAAGGCAAGTAGTTATTTTTTAGCATAAAAATTAACCTTCTGGCTTAAATAAATTGATTAAAATAATTCTCTTCTTTTTCAAATAACTTTTCTTGATGTAAATATAGTGAAGTTCGGTCTTATTATTATCTTTTTGGAAAATGTAGTTTGTTTAACCTTGCTTTCTTGCTTTCTGTTGTATGGCATATTCCTTTCGTATGGCATGGATGCAATTTGAACGTTATTTCTCTTTGAACCTACGGATTTAAATGTTCCATTCATTTTTATTGTAAGCCAAGACCACGCGTTAAACTTTATACGAATAAATCTTATATATTTAGTTATCTAATCCTTGAATCTTTCCAATAAAGATAAACAAACAGGGTGACTGATTTTTAAACATAAACATAACGTTTATTATTTTATATAGCAATTTTACATTGAACATAATAGGAACGAACAAAACACTGAAACTAAAAATGTACACAAAAGAATATATATCTACTATAAACAAAAGAGAAAAAAAAATATTAATAGAGTTGTTTGTATTACTCAGGGGTCAGCGCAGTGACCCATACGAGTAACTAAAACAATTTAATTAAAAATTAAAATTATTTTTAAATTATAAATACAATTTAAGGTATTTTTTTAAAAATTATATATAATTAAATACAAGTGAAAACTATCGCAAGGTGAGCTTCAGTATTATAATTCTGAATAAAAAGAGCGTTTGTGGGGATTTTAATAAACATTTCTAAGTTAAGTGGGGAAAACATAAGTGTTTCCACATAAATAACCAATACTTGTTTTGAATCTGATTGATCCATCTTTATTTCAGTCATATACCTCCCCATACTCAGACTTAGATGCACACGCGTTTCGTAATCGTAGACAGATACTACAATATCCCTTCTAATATCGCAGGGACGAAATGCCACTTGAATGTTCTGGAATATTAAGCCTAGTGGTGGGCTACCGAAAGGGGTCGTCAGCGTGTTTCAATTTACAAAGGAATGCCCTGTGATAGTTCCCCCAGGTCACGTATTAATTGCTAGGGTATAATATGAGGCACCCGAAGCCTTTATGGCTCTCCATGTGAATGAACGTTGATGATTGATTGAGTGTGAATTCAGAAGTTGGGATGGAAAGTTTTAAAGAAACCTAGTTTGTAGGAAATTTTAGTAGTTTTACCCTATTGATGGCTTTTGACATTATCCTGTTGTGACGCGCGCACTTTTCTGTAACACGGGAACGCGCTTAGGGTCTGTCTTCAGAATATGCAAAACCTTTACCAGGGAAAGTTTAAATAGATCATGTGATAAGTATAGTAGTGTATAAAAATGTATTTTTAAGATGACTGATTGTTTTTTGTAAAAAGATAATAGTGGACAATTTTACACTATAAAATTTTTTTCACATTTGTTTTTTTGATAATTATTTTTTTTCTGAAAAATAATCACGTAAAAAGGTGGGTACCAATTAAACTGTGGTGTGTATCTATAATTTCCTTTTTTGTAAGAAAAATGATAAGATTGGTCATCTTTTGTAATCTTTTTGGCCTATGCCCTCAATTCAATAAACCCAACACAGATTAAAATGTAATGATTTTATGTCTTATACAGGTAACTTTGATTTTAGTACTATCTTCCCGCATACTATTTGTAAAACTAAAAACATCTAAGGAGTCATTTACAAATTTCCTAATACTTTTAGGGGGAGAAGAAATTTTTATGTATCACACACACGCAATGTAATAAGTTAAAACTTTGTAGTGACTTCACACTTTGAACTGGATTTTTTTTCTTCACAATTTTTTAAGTTCTAACAAAAGACATCCTCTTGATAGCTTGGGTTTACCCAAATGTGAGGCAGATCAAAAATTCAGAAATGAAGAAGTAAAATCTAAATTTTGATATTGTATTTCGTGTTTAAGTATCAGATTGGGATTCTTACATCGCAATCGGGATGTTACATCATAATCTGTTTTTCTTCGGAAGGCGGCTGAGAACTTCAGAAACATGCCTTCCACAATAGAGATTACACAGTTCTCACAACCGTATTTTGAAGAAAGACAAGATATTAAATATCTAAAATGGAATAACGTTTTACAAAAGTGTAAATGAAACTGTGTGACGTAATTTTTAAATTAACACTTCCAGTTATGTTACATAAAAACTATTTATCTTCGGGTAGTTTAAAAATATTGGGGTGTATCCGTATTTTGAAGAAAGACAAGATATTAAATATCTAAAATGGAATAACGTTTTACAAAAGTGGAAATGAAATTGTGTGACGTAATTTTTAAATTAACACTTCCAGTTATGTTACATAAAAACTATTTATCTTCGGGTAGTTTAAAAATATTGGGGTGTATGTCCCATTTAAAATTACTGAAAGCTGTTACGTAAAACAAACGGTTATTCTAGTTTTTTAGATGTGTATATGGCAATAAACTTTTGAGCCCTAAACTAACAAATACCTACTACTATGATATCGGTTATCGCAAAGTTCCTACAACTACGTTATTGACGTAAAAATAATACCAGGATATGCAAATAGTATTTAAATACAGAGCGGTACTCTAAATTCCGTATAACTGTTTTCGTAAATCAGACAAGTGTACTCTAACTCCCTTAAATCTGTGATAAAAATTAATACGAACTTGCAAAGTAAGTAAATTCTAGGAAATAACAAGATTTAACACATTCATTATATTGCTTATCCATAACCCAAAAGGAAATTTAATTAAAAGATTAGTTTCAAATGAAAATTTTCAGCAAAAATTATGCAAACATGTTCGTGATTCTCTCATTTAATTATTGTAAGTAGTAATATGTTTTGGATATCAAATCTTAATTTTACGAAATCCGACCTTAAAATACACAAAATTCCGTAGCTTGCTTCAAAGTTTAAAGTTATTATAGCAATAGATTAATTTTTCATACTTAAGAAGTACTATATTCCAATTAACAAATATGTTAAAGTAACAAAAGACATTTTAAAAGAATGATTTTAAAAATTAAGTCAGGCAGAGAATTAGCATATTAATAAATTCACAATCGAATTAAGCTATTTCAGTGACCGTTTTAATTAGTGAGTTTCACTGCCTGGACACAGGAATATCTGATTAACATTGCATTTTAGAATTTGCTTAATTTCAGTTTTTAATTCGTGGTTCTGATTTTGGAAATGCTTTAATTACATTCAAGTTCTAGTTTCGTTCATTAAAAAAATGTGTATCGCATTTACTTGGTGTTGTCTTTAGTTAATTGAGATACAAATTAAATTTTTTCTGACAGGGTTCCAAGGAGTCAAGATTTAATTATTAATTTAGATGATTGTATTTTTTATGAAAAGAAAAGATCGGAAAAGTTTTAATATTGGGTGGTAGTATTTTAGTTAAAAAATACTGTATCATTTTTGTAAATTATTTTCTCCTATTGTTCGGAAAATTGATAGTTCAAATGAAAATTAATTTTTACAAATGCATTTCATCTTATTTAAAATTGCGCCGATTTTTATTTTGTTCTATTATGTATATAGCACATGTAATTTGGTTTGATTTATACTTCCCTAAAATATTCTGTTTTTATTAGATTGCTTAGTCTCATTTTTTGCTTTGCTTTTGCAATTAAAAACTTTCAAAAGACATCCAATAAGATAACGTCCATTAAAAATATGAAAAATAAGTCTTTGTAAAAAGAATAATATTTATATTAAGTTAATAGCATAAAAAATATATTAAATTTAAAAGTAAAAAACATTAAAGTAAAGCTAAAATTTTAAAATATTAACCAACATTTCTCTTTTTTATAGCACATAAAAATGTTGCTGTTTTTAACAGTAAAAAAACAAATACACCATTCTTTCCAAACATCATAACTTTGCTTACGAATACGTAACATTATTGACATAACACACTAAGATGTGTCCGTAACAACTAAACACATCTGCTGAAAATAAAATCAGTTTTACTTCACAGTCCCCTCCAAAAAAAAATGGCGGAAATTCAAACAAGATGATAAAACTCTACCAGCTTACCTTCAAAGAGAATCATTTTTATGCACTAACACATTCAGAAATTGAAAGTTTTGAAACTCTTTTTGTCGTCGATTTTTACTTTCGAACTCTCTATTCGAGTGACATCTTTAATATTTAATATTCTAAAAGGGAACGACATTTCGAAAATCTTAATGAAAGCGTAAGAACTTTCTAAGGGTCTTGGGAACATTTTTTGCGTTATTATTCTATTACTTCTTTCCGGACTGGGGTGGAAGAATTTTTTTCACCTGTAAGAGCATGTTCACATTAGTGTTCGTAATTATAATGTTGCAGTGAAGTTTGTATGGACCGCTCTTTCATCGAAATTTAATGATCCAGTTAAAGTTTAAAAAAATTTTTTTTTGCTTTCATTCAGAGTTAGATTTCTGTGTGTCTTTTCTGGTTTTTTCTTTTAACTCGAACTTGATAGAAAAAAAGTGCTTTGGAAGTAGTGTTTTTTAAGGAACTCTGTGTATCCCCCGGGGTGGAGGAGTCAAATTATTAACCGCGAATAAAATGAAAAGTGTGAAATCCTTTGAAGTTTGAAAGCAATCTTATTGAATGTTTTTCAAGATTGAATTTTTTTTACTTGCTTTATAACCGATCTGGTAACAAGTTCAGCAAATTTCCTACAAGCAACTTTCTCAAACTTGTTTAAATTCATTTGTGGAATATCAATTTATCTTTAAAAGATTTATTATTGAATTCAATTAACATATTCATCGTTTTACGAGTATTTCCTAAAGAATTTATAAAACATTGTCCTTTTGTGATTTGAATTTTTCATACCTTTCAAATAACTTACAAATGATAGATAATGCTCTCTATTAACATTTTATTATAATTTCTTCCTACAAAAATAATAGCATAACTAAAGATAAATATATTAGTTTAAAGTATTATATTTAACAAACAGTTAGCAAAAAAGCTTTAACTGTCAACACTCGTTTTTTCCTTAAGTTGTTGTCGAATGATCCTTTTGTAACAATCATAATTCTAAAGTATTGATAGTAAGAAACTGATAATAGAATTATCTTGAAAATTATATTTATGCATTGAAAAATTCAAATCCCTAAAGGATTTGATTTTTTTTTCTGAATTCTTAAGAAAAACTCATAGCGATGAATATATTAAATTGAACTTTATACATAAGGTCGCAGTTACAAAGCAAGTACTGTCAATCAAATTATTATGCATCCAATCACAACGACCGATTGACGCTATATTTTAAGATGAAACAGGTTTTTTCACCTTTTAAAAAAGTACTTTCTTGATGAAATATCACTCAAAGACTGATAAAAACATATTCTAAAAACTTACATGAACGCCATTTTATACTAAAATTTCACACTTTTTGTCCAATATTTATAATTTTTAGTCTGATTTTATCGAAATTAATTGTAAATATAGAGTGATGTTTTGTCTCTTATTATTTTCAATTGCTGAAAACGGTATTGTTTAACAAGTCTCGGTTTAAAAAAATATGAATGATAAACACTAGGCATTACTAACGAGTTACTTTAAAATAATGGTTTTTGTTTTATCCGAATTACAATTAGTTATTCTTATGATCATAGATTAAAAATAATTAAAATGAATATTTTTAAAAACATTTCATTTAAATTTTTGATCGTTAGTTTTTTATTAAAGTTCGAGTTAATACATATTCAAACTTTTAAGGGAAATTTATTCATGGAGGGGATTTGGTGAAGTATTTTTGGAAAGTTGGTTGACGTTTTTTCTGTAGTTGTTTAAAAGTTTTATAAAGTGTATCAAGTTCAGCGAGTTGGAATTTGTAGGAATTGCGAAGCAATTCCAAAAGGTCCTGCGTCAGCAGTTTACGGGGGTTGGTGAGCGATAGCGAGCAGGGGGCGGTAGCTCCCTAGTTATCCAAAAATATCCTAAATTCTACATTTTTTATTCTTTGAAATGTTTTTCCTATTTGACTAGTATATACTAGTATAGTGTATTATATGTAGGTAGTGCGTATAGTAAAAGTTGACTATTATAGTAGCTTAAAATGTAAATCTCAATAAGAAATAAATTTTCTTTTTTAAAAAGTTAGGTAATTTAGATTCAAATCCTTGTAAAGCTTGCTTGATTTTATAGAATCGTATTTTTTTCTCATTCTTCAGTTAGTAGTGTCCTAGTTTGTAGTTATTTAAAACACATATATATTGCATAGCTATGACAACCTTAACTATTAATTTTTTTATAGCATTTCTAAAAATATCAATGTTTCTATACTTTAAAATACTTCAAAGTAAATTCAAACTTATTCATATTATAGTATCGACTCCCTCAGAAAGGAAAATTCTTTGTTAGTAAAATGTTCAACATATTCGTACTACAATATTCCCTAACGCAATAAAAATATATCCCCCCCCAAAAAAAAACACCCTTGGGTTGACTACAACAGGCAGAAACAAACTCGATATTTATTTATTTCCTGAAAAATCGGCGAAATTCGTTGGTACGCTCATCGAATGAATAGTCGGGGAACGTACAAAATGGCGCACGCTGTCCGAATATAAAAATTTCGTAATCGAATCAACAGAGAGAGGCTTTGTCTTCCACTACTCTCGAAAAGAACGATTCTTTTTGGTAGCACTGTCGAGACTCGTTTCGATTGGAAGATAGTAACAAAAAAATTTGTGGTAGGTGAGGAATTTCTCTTGGAATACTTTCGAACCTATTAGCAACTTTTTCGGCCTTAATTCTAAGCTGGTCGCTATTTGTGTATATCACTTCGAGATCCCGGAATCCTTTGTGTGAAGTCTAAATTGAGTTACCTTACAAAGCTTTAGGTAGAAGAGTTTTTGGAATCCCGGACTCTAATAATGCCATCCATTAGCTAAGAATATGTTTGGATTCGTTTTTTTTTCAGTTTGGGCTGATTTCAAAATTGTTTGGGGTTATTGGAAAGGCTCAAGAAGTTTATTATTTCGATAAATAACCATAATAAGTTTAAATTATTATCGAAGTGTCTAATTCCACGAAAGTTGATCCATGCTAAAGTATTAGCGAAATTCATTAGAGTTGAGTTGTTACTTTCGTGGATTTAGACAGTGCCTTAAATTATACTTTAATTTTTTGAATTCTGAAGGGTTTTTTTCTATTTATTTCCCTTATCTTAGTGAATTTAATTTTCTCTCGTAATTGATGACTTAAAAAATAACTTTGCAATGAAATAAAATAAAAACTGTGAAGAAAAATAAACTGTAAAAATTAAATAAATGTACCCAATGTTTTCATTACAAAATAGGAACTCTACAAATTCATAAAATATATTAAATTAAAACTTACTCGCCATTTTTAAATTATTCTAATTTATTTTTATAATGCAACCCAATTGATAGAACTTTAAACACACCCCTATTTAAAATAATCGTAAAAATATCCACGGCATCGTTCTTAAAAAGTCAGATAATTTTACATTCATTAATATAATAACAAATCAAGATATAAAAACAACCTAAACGGAAATCCTTAACTGAACGTTTCTTCAGAATGATTTTCTTTACCTTTAAGATGTTCTAGAAATGACAATGACTTATTAAGAAGAAATTGTCGTTTAACTAAAGTATTCTTAAAAAAATGGACTTCAAAAAAATTATAAAATGATTTTCGTTGTCAAAAGTGTTAACATTTGCTAAAAAAATGAGATAAGTTTTTTGTTCGTTAACCCTATTTCAAACGAGAGTAACTCATTGAAATAATTCTGCCCGATAAAAGAGTCTTTATTCCTTTTCGTCAGATAAAAAATAGTCTAGGGTAGGTATTAGGTATGTTAGAATTCTAACATAATAATAAACATACAGTTTATTTATAAAATTCTCATTCCTATAAAGTTTCTTTAATTTAAATACGTAAACAAAAAAAACTAAAAAAGGAATACGGAAGATTAAACATAAATTACAGATTTCTCTATATTAACTTTAGGAAAATTTTGTTGTGTGTTTGTTAACTTATTATTAAACACTTTTTAATGCGTTTTAAATAAATACATAATTTCTCAAAGTTTTTAAATGCTCAAAACGTATTTAAAGTACAGAGAGTACCCTTCAGTTCTTATCTAAACCATACCCAATTCTCTCTCTCTGATAAAAGAAACCTCTTCTTATATAAACAGCATAAAACCATTATGCATATCGTATTTTTTCCTAAAAATGAAGAAATTCAAATATTTTATTTAAATTTTTCTTTTTACTCTATTCAGAATAATATTCCTGTATAAAATAAAGGAAAATGTATTGGGGGAAAGGAGGGTAAGAGGGCGCAGTCAGGTAAAAGGAAGCGGCAGTTTTTTCCCTGTTGTAACAGTACATGTATCATAAGCCATCTTAAAACATTTCATTATTATTTTCATACATTCGGTATTTTATTTATCAGGTAAAACTTTTTTGGTTATCATCTCATTTTTCTGTTAAAAGGAATCTTAATATTTTTATAAATAAAGAACTTATGACTGGTTTCAAAGTGAATACCAATATCACATATACTTTCAACTGAACAATTTGGCATCATTTGTTCAGTTGTGCAGAATTTGACTGCAGTGAATTTTATGGTTTATTCAAGGACGACTAGAGAGTTTATACATCGGCGTCTAAGAGTACGCTAAGAGTACGATACTTGAGATTTTAGTAGAGATAATAGTACAACTCATCTTACCCTTCATCACATGAGAGTTATGTGCTACAGCTGATGAATTAATCAAGGTAATAAAAACTTATAAAGTTTGTTTTTGTACAGTGAAGATGAATAATTAAGTGTATTTTTAGCTTCTACATAACAAGCTTTAACTTAAATATTAACTGCTAACAACAAATTTAACTACTACTAACAGCATTGTCAAATTATCTTTAATTTTGATCATCGGTTGAGCGCTTATCTTCTCTTCCAAACAACTCAACTCCATACCCCATCCTCCCCCACCGCATGAAAGCAACTTATAACGGGAACACTGGTCAATACGCCCTTTAGATATATGAAGACCGAGGGAGCCTGGACGCAATGAAAATGCAAAAACCTCCCCTGCGATGGTGTCGAGCCTCTTTATGGGGAAATCTATAAAAGACGGGCCCCCCTACACCAAAGAAAAACAGAAGCAGCTTCGCATACAAAGTGGAAATTTATGCCCTTATATCTCTCTGTAAAGTTGCGTCCTTGTAATGGTCCGTTTTACGTTGAGGGGTGGCCGACCTTCTCGGTTATGTCTGGAGGTTGAGTAAAAAATTGCGGGAGCCTCCTCCGTCGTTTGGGGTTTATGAAGGACGTTTTTGTTTACGTTCGTGGACGTTTAAATATTCATTGAGGGGTTTTATGTTTCAATTAAGGCTTTGTGAGTTGTTAAAAATGAGTTTTAGGGTGTGAAATAATCTTTGATTTGGGAAAAACAATGGCGGTTATGTGTTTTCATTGAGCTTCGGTGGAATATTTGAATTTATATTTTATCAGGAAGCATTTAAGGGCTTGGAGTGTAAATTTTAGGAGATATTTACGAAGGAGTTTTTATCGGTTAATTCCGATATTCTTGATGTTTTTCCACCCCTTCATATGTACAACATTAAACAATAATTAACTATTTAGATAATAAAAATTGAAATTGTATATCACTGTATGAAATTTATGATACTTGAAAATCTAATACAATTACTTATTCACTGTTTAATGACGAGTATTCAAAATTGGTATTTCCTGAATATGTAAAGATTAATCTGGATACCCAAATATATGTTTGGGTTTAAAATTTTGTGTGTAAAATATTAAAGAGGATAATTCTAAAATTGACGTGTAAGAACAAAATAATCAAATTTAATGGTATAAAAAATATTTTTAAATTATTTAAACAGCATTTATATTAAGGTTAGTCAATTGAGACGTTATGTAAGATCTAAAAAGTTAGAAATGTAAAAAAACTGCCATAAAAAATTTCGATTTTCTGCTCTTCTTTTAAGAGTCTTTCGTTTGTTAACTGATGGTTTGTATTCGATTGTTTAAAAAAGAAAAAATATCATTCTGTTTCAAAAAGAAGAAAAAACGAAAGACTTTCAAAGGGAAATTAAATCCCAAAAGTAATCAGCAAGGTAGATCTAATGCTGACAAGTGATGGTTGGTTGCTGATATCTAAAGAAATACCTCCTTTGAAAAAAATTGAAATCCTTAACTACATTTATTTCAGTTTGATAAAAAAACTAATCCAAAGTTAATTCAAATAATTGCTTTAGGAAGTTTAATTTTTTTCTTGATTTAAAAGTTGAGGTATTTTTTGTCGGAGAACTATAAAATCTTTACACTCTGGGAAGGTAATTAAAGAAAACTTTTGTAAAACTGTTAAAGAAACTATTTCAAGATAGATCGTCTTATTTTTTTTAGAATTTCACATTGAATAAAAGGGATCATTCAAAGATGTTAACCTACTGATATTTGTACCATTTTCTTAAGAATATTATCCTGGGGGTGCAAAAACTGTATAAAACTAGAACGATTGCAAAATATGAATATATTATTTTACATCATTACAATGCAAACCTTAAAGCTCGTTGGGTTTAGCATGCACCAACCCCTTATGTAACCCCTCTAGGCTCCGATTTTCACTGTAATGACACCAATAGTTTTTCCCTTACAATGACTGAAAAAGTAAGACAAGCCTAAGTTCCAAGTTCCCCGCAAGTGCAAAGTGAGAGTATGGAATCACTCCGCAATATACAAAGTAGACCAAGTTCCTTCTGTAGTAAAAGAGCACTCACTTTATCGGAATGTGTGGGATCGTGCCGTAACCATGACAACGCATTTTCCGACCACTTAACAATCGGTACTCAATCAATTTGCAGCAACCGCTTTCAAACGGTTGGTCCAACTCGTCTACAGTTTACACTTATCAATGGGTTTTAAAGGCACTTCAGCTGGGTTTCAGGTGAGAAAACTGAGAAACGATCTGGGTTTATGAGATTTCTAAAGGGGATTCCCTAAATCGGACGTCTATTTGTCTGATCTGAGATTTCATCTTAAGATGCAACTGTTATGGCTTAGTATGTAAATCATGAATTCATGAATTAGGATTACTACTTACTTTTTCTTTTAAGAAAATAAAACATTAAAAAATTATTTTTCGAATTTTTCAAATGGGTATTTTTTTCTCAAATTCAAATTTATTATTTAACAAGAAGAAAATACAAAGGGGAAAATAACTCACAATTTAGTTTTAAAAAGGTAAATAAATACAACAGAAAAGAAGAAATAAACCAAGAGAAAACTAGTATAAATATTATCTGTGGGTTATCATTTAAGAACGAAAGCTCGTACCATGATATCCACAATGCAAATAAAATGTGATTGTTGACTACGCGATAGAGCATTATTTATTAACTGTAAAGGGAATAAATTTTAACTCTCTTACTCTTTATGACATTTTTGGACAAAATTGCATGTCCCACTGTAAAAAAGGAATTATAACTTTAAACCAGGGGTCGGCAACTGGCGGACCGCGGTCCACATCCGGACCGCGTGAGGTTATTTCCTGGACCGCCAAAACATTTTGGAAATAATTTATTAGTAGTTTATTGCCACAAAAATTAGTTTAGACTCGCTTTTTATGGGTCAAATTTCAAAAAATTTCCTGGGGGGAACCCCCATTCTAATAATATTAAATTTAATTATCAACTTCTAATATAATTAAATTTAACAATTTAATTAAGCTGGTAGTGAACTCAAATTACATCTATATATATAAAATATGTCTATCTAAAGACAACAATTTAAACTAATAGTTCTAGTAACCTATTTTTTTCTCCGGACCTCGAAGAAAATTTTCAAAATTATTTGGACTCCAAGTAAAATTACTTGCCGACCCCTGCTTTAAACCTTTAGAGTAAATAGGTTTAGGCAAGAATAATGCATTTCACGTAGAAATAAAATTCTGTAACACTCAGACTCTTTCTAGATATTTTCATAAATACCTAAATAGAAATACTGAGAAACAACCTTTTATATTTGAAGCCCGTTCTCTTTTTCTCGCCTTTTAATATTATTGATTAATCTTAAGAGTCATTTTTCTTAGAAGTAAGAAAAGCCATAAAAGAAAAACTCCAAACATAAAAATAAAAGAGCGACACACACACAGAACTATGAAATTAAAAGGGTGTGTATTTTTAATAAAAATGCAGGGTCCTTTTTTTTCCTAAAACATTCTTTAATGAATGCAAAAGTAATAAAATATTAAAATACCGCTATCATTTTATTAATAAACTGTAACCACAGAGTGAAAGAATGGTTGAGGAAATAAATGAACTTCCAAAAGTAACTTCTAATTTAATTTAAATTGTAATAAATTAGTAACTGAAATTCATATATTTTAATTGCATAGTAAATAATGTGAAATAACATTTTTAGGATTTTATTCTTGAATGGTTAAGGAATTTTAAACTAGCTATGTATACATGTACAATTATACAATACTAAAATGGATTTTTATTGAAAAACTTTAAAGTCAACATTTTTCAGGCATTGTGTGCTAAACTTTATTATTCAACTCATTAATAAGCTTCTTCGATATTTCCAATTTGATATTTAAAATAGGAAACTAATTGTGATTTAAAAGGAGGATCAGAAACACATTTTAATTTTTACTTACATCAATTTTAAAAACATACAAAATTTTGAATGTATATTTTATATCAGTTTTATAAATTATCGTATCTTTGAACTTTTCATAACAACATTCCCTTATACTTTCGTTTTTTTTTTCATGACAATCTTTTTGAAAAAAAATTATAAACTTTTTTTTGTTTTTAGAATTTATATTAGCATTGTGTGTGTGGTGCCCTTTAATGAAAACTAAAAAAATTGATAAACATTAATATAATTTTCTTGCGTTTATTTTAATTTACTTTTTACCTGCTCCTCATTCCTCTATTTTTCAACGGATATACATTTCTGTGGCATTCACACTCTAGAAATCTTCTCCGCTTGAGAAATCTTTGAAAACGAGAAAAATTCTATTAAACAAACAAAAATGGCTGAGTGAAAAATTCGCCTTCAACGAACCATAAAATTACACCTAATCCATATTCTTCACAAAGTTACCCACCACAAAGTGTACGTGGCTTAGCAATTATAAGCTATTATTAAAATCTAGAAACGGAAAACTTATTCAATTATACACCTACTATGTAACAAATAAATGAGGCCTTACTACTTAACCCATCATTTTGCATCCAAAGCTATCATTAATTTGTTAAATGTATGAACAAGCAGACCATAAAATCTATCAATAACAGAGAAAGCGATAATCATTTTCTTTTCCTTAAAAAAGAACTCAACAATATAACTTCCAGAATTCGCGTTCGTTCCACACTCCCTTGACGAACATTAGTTAGGCTTAAGCGTGCACTTTTGTACCATTTCCACGTCACTTTTACGCAGAAGTAATGTGAGAAGAAGCCGTCTTCTGAAAGAAGTCGTATAATCAGTGAATTCAATCATTAAGGCTTATGAGATATCACAAAACCGAAGACACGCCTATATATGCCTGGTTACAGTGAGTAAGTCCTTTTTTAAAAAAAAGTGTTTTACCGCGGAGTAACGATCTCTGGGAGCAAAAAGCTCTTTGCAAGAATTTAATTAGTTGAGGAAAGCGAAAATAGAACCCGACGGTGCTGTCTCATTAATTGCAATCTAAATAAATTCCTAATGAGAGATCACGGACATAAAAATGGCTTTCGAATGTGTTCTTCTGTAAAAATACCGATCATTTTTTAGTTCTTTTGATCATTAAAAAGCATCAAAGATACTTTGTGTTGAGGGTTTATTGGATATTGCCAATATACTTGGACGTAAAAAGAGTCGATTCTTTGAATTTATTTCGGTCGAATACAAAATAAAAATACTTTTAGATGATGGTTAATTTAATGCATAAAATAAGTGTGTTTTCGAAGGATGTAAAATGTTTTTGATGGTTCTATGAGTCTGTTTAACAACAAATGAAAATAAAGTTAATACTACAAAATTAAACTCTTGTTATGTTTATCTTTAATTATGTAAATCTTTAATTGTTATTAATTGTTTGTCTTCATTAATTTTCGCTTTGTCTTAAATTATAGTTATTTAATAATTGCTTGAGGTTTTTATTTGAAGGAAACTTATATGATCTATTATTTCATGACTTGGAAAAGTTTGTAGTTGAATAATAATTTATCAAAACAAGCATCGTTTCCCTTAGGTAAAATTACTACTTTATTTCTAAAAACTTTAAAATAATTATTTACTAAAACACCATTAGTGTAGGTAGGAAGAAAACAAATAAAAACTTTTAAATTTAGTTTAAAAATTTCTTTAATGTAAAACCGATTTTTTAAAATTCAAAAATCGACTTATCTTTGAAATTATTTTGTGACGAAATTGTTTGAAAACGTGTTTTTGTGGGTTTTTTTCCGCAATACTCCCTTGGTAATATTTCCTGTAAAACCTTCTTTTCCTTCATAACACTTAGTTTAGGAAAAGCCAACACAAAATTTTATTGCTATTTTAAATCATTTCTTTTTTAAACCTTTTATTTGTAATAAGTTATTCAAGCTGAATTAATAGTTAATGATTTCCTGATAAAAAAATTATTCACTGATGTCTTGAATCTTGATTTCATAAAGTGCTCATGAAGCTAATTCTTGAGTTGTTGACAGATTTTTTTCTTAAAAATATTATTTTGCGTTTAATAACTTAAAACATTTAAATCCAAATATAGGTAAAAATCTCCGTATTCTGATTGCAAAATACGAAAACGTATTTCCCCGATTTTAAAATATCTCCTTATTCCCTCTTTCAGTTTGATGCACAATAAAAAATATATTATTACATTTCGTTTTAAGATTTTTGTTTTGTATTCTTTCTCTAAATAATGCAACGATAAATGAAACTATATATGATGCAATAGACAATATGCACTATGTCACGAAACATCCTAAAACTTACCCAATTTACTAATTCGATCATGAGAAACCTAAAAATCAACTTTAAAAATCACTAAAAGTTTTAATTTAAGCGCAAAAAGTGTTTAAAAAAAGCCCTTAAGTCCCCTGACTCAAAACGGGGCGTAACCTTGTGTGACGTCATACTTCAAGAGATTTGTTTCAGGCAATACTTTTTTGAGCACATGGAGCATAAAAACTTACTTTTTTGAATTCTCCCGTTATGCATCTGTTTAAGACTGGATAACACTGTTCTTGAAACTCAAAAATTTTCTTTTTAGAATTAAAATTTTATTCCTTTTGTACAGATTTCTTGTATTTTCATTCAGTTTCTTAGCATTTGGACTAACTTTGGAAATTTTGTAAATAAATAATGAATGTCTTGTAGGTTTTTTCTCACAATATTAAGTTTAATTATAGTCAGTATAAAATATTTAAAATATCACTAGTAAAATAAAAATGTAAAACACATTTAAAAACCAAAAAATCTTTGAATTTTTGAACTGTTGCAACAGTAAATAATATATTTGACTTCATTAAATTCTTTCGTTTATTAATTTAATCTGATGATAATCAAGCATTCCATTTATAGCAATGTCAATGTACTAGTATCACAAAAATTCTAGTTTTCTTTTGCTATAAATTATTACATTTTATGCAGCTGGCATCACGTTTTTGTTTGTTTCTTTGTGTCTCTAAGCATAAAGTTACACTATATATGACGAATTCTTTCATTTTTTGGTACTGAGAAAAACAATTCATCCGGTGTTCTAACACTTGTATTTTTGCACATAGGTACTAAACATCCTTTATAGTACTCTTTTACTTGTTTAGGGCCGTCCATAGCTGCCGAAATAAGAAACTACATGCTACCAAAAAACCCCAACATAAATGCAAACACCATTGCTTTTCAATGGATGCCTTTCGCGCGTAATTTGAACTTGAAGTATGACGTCACAAGTCAGAATCGTCAAGCACTGAAGTTTTTGTTGATAGTGACGTCAGAGCAACTTTAAATGCGTTTTAAATCGAATTTATTTGATCGAATTGCAGTTTAATTAGCATTTTTCAACGTAATTTTTCATGCTCTTTCTTTTTAAAATGAATTTGAAAATCATGCATATTGTCTATTCAAAACTTTAAATACTCGTCCATCATCTTATTAGTCGGAATTAATCAAAATTTTCTCCACGAAAGTATAAAATTAGAGCATTTTAAAAAATAAAACAAAGATGATACACAGAATTTTAAACTATTTGAATTCAAAGAAAGAGTGAAAATATATTTCAAACCCTTTTTTTTTGCTTTATTCATTTTTAACCCGGCCACGTTCCAAGTTGGAGAAAACTCTTCAAATCAAACCACGTAGTCTTGACTCAAGATATCGAAATATGAATTTCGATACGCTTTTTGAAGAAGTTGGCAAAAAGCGATTCTGTCCTCTTCTCTTGATCCTCTTATTTGGTAAAAGAAACATCAAAATATCATTTTATTGGGAAATGATTTTGTAACTTTCTTTCAAGTAGAATAATCATTGGATAGTTTGACCTTTCTAGAAGGTTTTGCTTTTGATGCTTAGTATTTTTACTTACTAGTATATCGAAAAGTGGAATTGCAAAGTTGTTTCTGGATGTGATACAGAAGTTTTCTGGATACAGAAAGATGTGATTAAAAAGCTTCATAAATAGTTCGGCCGTTTTGGCACCGGCCCGTTTCGGTGCGAAACAAAATGTTTTCTTCTAATTTTTAGAAGGATTATGAAAGAGTTCTATTACTTAATTACTTTAAAGAGTTCTATTACTATCATTTTATTTCTGACGCCGAAACGGCCGCGCCGAATAGTAGTAGACCGTAGTATTTATAATGCGTATGAATGGTGTAATATTATTTACCTATGAAATGGATATTTTTTGCTATAACTGGTATGAGTGTGAAAGTATTTTAAGTCAAATAAGCTAAGTAAAGGTGGCAGTTATAATTCCTCCTTTTTTTTGACATTATGTGGAACCTGTGACCTCTATCTTTTTTCGAGTTAAACCTTTTGCTTCTTAATTGCTTGATTCATTAATGATTTATTTTTCTAGGTTGTAATTAATTTCTTTTAAATGAAAGACCCCATCAACATTTCTAAAGAGTTCTCTATGGCTCAAAGAAAATATGTGAGTCAGTGACTCCAAAATGCAATTAAAATAACCAATGAAAGCAGAGTGCCCTGAAAAAAGAGTTGATCTTTTTTCACTAAATTTTCTGTTGTTTTTGACGGAAATTTTCCGTTTGCCTAGAAACCGTGCCTTTTCTATGAATTTCTCCACAAAGATAATTATGAATTAATAAAATCTAATATAATAAAATCAAGTGTGGGTATATGGGTATGTATGTATGTTTGTCTTTTATACAAATCCACAGTTTACTTCCGATCTGCACCAAACTTGGTATACATACGTAAAAAAACTCCAGAAAAAACATAGGCTATGTTTCGAAAACTTTAATTGACCCCTTGACCCTCTTTTGACCCTTTTTATGGTCATTTTGATGAAATAGTTTTATTTCTGCTCAAGAAGAGATCTGCTTACCTCATTGTTACAAAGAAAATTTAATGCTAAACAACAAGTTTTTATTTGAAACACTAGGTACAAGTATATTTAAAAATTATATTAATAATTTAAAAATATATTTCAATTAAATTTAAAGTTTTAAGTATAGTTTAACATCTTTTTATTTGAGAGTTTATCTAATTTTTATATTTTAAAAAGATTTATGGATTATCATGTTGTTAAAATAGTCTTCATGGAAACGAGGATGTAAAATCAAAAGGTGATAATATTTTAGCTTTTAAGAAAGTTGGTTAACAAACAAAAAACTATTAAAACTCCCTTTCAACTAGAAAATATTGATTTTTTTCTTAACTTGCAAAATGGAATAAGCTTTATAATTATTGAATAATTTCACCGAACACGTTAATTCCTGAAGATATGATTAATCAAGGGATCTAAGCAATTTTAAATAATTTTATAATATTTTTTCTATGTTGTAAATGTGGAAATCATTCAAAAATTATATTGCTTGAGAACTAAAGTAATTTTAATCCACCCGGGGACACCGGGATAAGAAAAATTACTAGGAACACCGGGATAGGAAAAGTTACCGAGAACAACGGAATATGAAAAAGACGCCTGGGATACCTGAATAATTGATAAATGCTGATTATACAAAATTAGAAATGTAATTGGGAAAACTTAAAAATAATAAATTTATACTCTCCACCCGTGCAGGGCCGGGCATATCAGCTAGTCACTACTAAAAGAATCAATTTTAAAAACAAGTATTTATCATCAAAAGTCAAAATTTCTTTCGATCTTTTATTTAAAAGGAGGCCTATCTTCTTTTAGTTAGGTGTGTAATATGATGTCCGGTGACGAGACAACGTCATTCGGAATTATGAAATTCGTTATAATTTTATTGATTGTTATAAAGGCCACCTCTTGTAACCAGGTGCAACATGTGCTATAGCACAGGGTGGAAAAATTTTGGGGGGCGGCAGATTACAACAACTCAAAACTATAAAAACAAATACATAGGCAATAAAAAGCACGCAGTTGCCATTTCCATGTGCATCAAGCAAGTTCACAGGACGTACTAGGCGATTACCAACTCGAATCGTGATTGGTCAATTTTAGGGCGTAACTTATCACTATTATCCCAACGTCATACCATTCAGCCAATCATAGACCAAGCTGAGAAATCGCCTAGTGCGTCCTGTGAACTCGCGTGCATCAAGGACAACGAATAGAGAATTAATATTTTCTTTTCTTGATTAAAATTATCCTGCAACTGGCAACTTACTTTTAAAGAAATGTTGATGTTTTTTTAACCCCCGATTTGTAATGTGTAGAAAATTTAAACTCTAATTCATGTTGTGAATAGGATTAAATGTTATTTTACCCCACCATTAAGCAGTAGACTTTTAAAAGAAAAAAATTAGGGTATTTTCTTGAAAAAAAATGAAAGAGGGAGGCGGAAATAAATCGATATGCACAGGGGGAAACCATAAGTGTAACTAAACCATAATAACTAACCCCTTGTTACTAAACTAAAAGAAATATCAAGCTTCTTTCTTTTAGTATACACTGTAAAAAAAACTGTAGAAAAACAGAAATTTCAATAACAGTGACTTTATGTTTACAGAGATATTCTGTCATGTAACATTCCCACCGCACTTCTATTTATTTTATGTAAAATAACAGCTTTTACCTAGTTTTTTAGCTTATCTGTACTTAAACAGAAACTTACTGCATCGAAAACCAATACAGCTATTGGCAACGTTATACTGAATCTTCTTGGTTCAGTGGTAGCGTGCGTGCTTAGCATGCGGTAGGTTGCGGGTTCTATCCCCGGATATCAATTAAATAAAATTAAAAAACTCTACTAAAATAAGTGCATGCGCACAAGCAAAAATTACTGAGAGGCAACAGAAAAATCTGTAGCCCACTTGACAGAAAGTTCCTTTTTACAGCATTTACCTGTAGGTTACAGCTTTTTTCTGTTTACAGGATTTTTCAACCTACAAATTTTTTCTGGCAACTTTTGCTGCCAGAAATTTTCTGTTTTTTTGCAGGATTATTTTTTACAGTGTACTTACAAGGGGTTAGTTATTAGGGTTTACACTCGAACCTGTTTTTGTGCGGTCCTTTTGTGCGATATTTTTTATTTGTGCGGCTATTTTTGTGCGATTTTTTTATTTTCGGTCTTTCTTACGACTTTTACATACCGCACAAAAAATCTCAGAAAAAAGACCGGAAAATAGAAAAAGCACAATAAAAGACCGCACAAAAACAGGTTTGAGTGTAGTTACTTAGGGTTTTCCCCCCTGTGCATATTTATTTATTGCCGCCTTTATTGCTTTAAATAAAGGAAAGTTTCTCTCATTTGACAGAAAAGAAAAAACAATGATTACCTCAAAATACAGAAATTAACTGGCAGCAGTGCTTCCAGTTGATTTCCGTTACATGGAAAATAATTTTTCACAGTGCTGATTGGTGATTTTGATAGTGTTGGTAAGGATATGTCGGGTCTCATCAACTTTTTATCACTTTGCAGGCCTAGAGAAAATGAGCCGCTCGAGCCTCCTACTAGTGTCAGTGGTGGTGGTGGTGGCAGTGGCGTGTTTGGCACAGGCAGGGCCCGCCCGCCAGAAGAGAGGGTTCCGCAACGCAGCCCTCTCCACGGCCAGAGGATTCGGAAAAAGGATGCAGGCAGACACCCTAGAAGACCTCGGACTGCATGCGGATCTATCCAGGTACACATAAACTCTTTGGAGGGAAGATCGTTGCAATGGGCATAGGGCCGTATTCAGCTTGACAAAACACGTTGAAAGAAACGAGAACGGTACGGAAGCGTTGGGTTTGAAACGAGAGCTCTCGTTATTTTTTAGAACATTTAGTATTTTGTAGAACAAAAAGAGTTATGAAACATATTTTTTAATAACAAATTAAATTTATTTGAATTTATAAATGAGTTTTCAGATGATTTTCCAACTCATCTACAGTTTTAACTTTTTGTTTATAAAAACGGATTTTATAAATCGTCAGGCAAAAAAATCTATATCGGAGAGCATGCGCGGTTAAACAGACTGCTCTCCCAAAATAATTTAAGGGGTCCCTAATCCACATTAAATTTAATTATTAGATCCTTAATATTATAGAAAAAGTTTTATGATTATTTTTTGTTTGGACACTCTGTATTTAATCAATGGGCTCGTTCGTAAAAGCTAACTCGTGCGCACGCGTTAAACGAGTTCTCCAATTGTGCGTTCGTTTATTAAACTGGTTTTTCCCGTGCGGATAACTACCCGTTCCAAAATTCGCTCCCGTTCGAACTAGTTCGAACGAGACCGCACGGAGAAAATTCTTCGTTGGCTTCAGTTATTTATCTACTGCAGCTGTGCTCAGTTTGGGATTTCTATGTTTGTGTCTTGGCTGTGTGAGCGCGTTTGTTTATAATTAAGTAAAAAACGTATAATTATAAGTTATTGCACCCTATGGCAATTTTAGATATACGTAATCAATGGGCTCATTCGAAAAGCTAACTCATGCGCATGCGTTACTAGTTCTCCAACTGTGCGTTCCTTTATCGAATTGGTTTTTTTCGGTGCGTTTAACTACTCGTTCCAAAATTATCTGTAACCGAAAAAAATTCGCATGAAACCGCACGGAGAAATTTCTTCGTTAGATCCAGTTATTTTACGTCTCCGCTGCTCGACCAGAGGTTGTGTCTTCCATCTCGTCACCTTATAGTAGTTTTTGATACTAATAGTATCAAAAACTACTATCTTCATTCGGCAAACTTCAGGAATCCCTAGATCCCGTTTAGATCGTTGTAGAAAATAATTTCATTGGTTTTGATCTTTTCTACTCGATCATGTCAGCTCTTCCAAACAAAAAACGAGCTTCTCCACCGATCTGATCGCCAAGGATCGGGATTCCCGAAGGTTGCCGAATGGAGATAGTAGTTTTTGATACTAAGGTGACGACTGTCCATAAAATGGCTGATTTATCTGCGAATTTGTAGCGTATGTAAAATTGTGCAGCTCCCGTACAATAAAAAAACGTTACAGTGGGTTTTGCGGGCACACCACTTGGGTTAGGAAGACAAAAGAGGGGTCGTTTTTCATTAATTAAAGTATTCTTTGACCAAAAAAATTTTTTTGAATCCTTAGGGGGTCGACTTCATATTAAACGAAACACTAACTTTCTTTTTTCCAATGGGGACCCCCAATTATTATTAGTTTTTCTGAAAGGCCATCCCCCCAAACCCTTAAATACCCAGCTTCATCCAGATTGATTAAAAAAAATTTTATTTTTCAAAAATAAACTTAAAATTTTTTTTTTAAATCGTGAATTTTTTTTATGGTAATCGATTCTGGTAGTAATTTCATGAAGGAAACCGAAATTTCAATTGATTTTATCTATTAGTTCTTGATAAAACGAACGAGAAAGAGCATTTGCGGTATGCATTCGGCAACGGTATACGGCCCCTTAAGATATTAATTCGTTTTTATCAAAAACTATTGGATAAAATCGATTGAAATTTTGGTTTCCTACATAAAATTACTACAAGAATCGATTACCATAAAAAAATTCACGATTTAAAAAAAAATTTTAAGTTTATTTTTGAAAAATAAAATTTTTTTTAATCAATCTGGATGAAACTGGGTATTTAAGGGTTTGGAGGGATGGCCTTTCAGAAAAACTAATAATAATTGGGGTCCCCATTGGAAAAAAGAAAGTTAGTGCTTCGTTTAATATGAAGACGACCCCCTAAGGACTCGAAAATTTTTTTGGTCTAAGAATACTATAATTAATGAAAAACGACCCCTCTTTTGTCTTCCTCACCCAAGTGGTTCGCCCGCAAACCCCACTGTAACGTTTTTTTTTTGCGGGAGCTGTACCATAATAAGTTAAAACACTTTTATATAGGGTCAAATTTCAAAAAAAAATTTCTGGGAGAGGGCCCCAGACCCCTCATTTATAATTCGATTCGATTATTAAAATTCTTTTTGGATTTTACCGGGGCCACCAGCCCTTTTCTTGCTTTCCTCGTGGATCATAATATGATTCATCAAAACTTCAAAGGTTCTTCTGTTAATTCTGAAATTACTTTTAAAATCTTTATACGAA
This sequence comes from Tetragnatha versicolor, assembly GCA_024610705.1. Classification (NCBI taxonomy): domain Eukaryota; kingdom Metazoa; phylum Arthropoda; class Arachnida; order Araneae; family Tetragnathidae; genus Tetragnatha; species Tetragnatha versicolor. The sequence continues at coordinate 46,294,860 of JANDEH010000008.1, forward strand.
TATCGAAGAATCACCTCTTCCACATAATTTTTTATTTATACTCTAGGTTCCGTTTCTCGATTATTATGATTTAATAAAAGTTTTGTAATGATTTCTTCTTCTTCTTAGTCTTCTGTAGATTCGTCGAAAAACACCGATTCAGTTGCATTTTAACAACTTATCCATGTTCATACTTAACTGAACGCAATCAAATTTCGAATAGGATGCGACTCTCATAAATGAATGTTGTGTAAAAAAGAGAAGTAGCGCAAAAAAGCGCAAGTGCACCGAAAATAGCTCGATAGTCGTTCGTTTAACCACACTTTAACTCGTGAAACTGAGATCACGTGACCCGAATTCTTTTTCGTTCGAACTTAAACTCGTGAGGTTTTACGAACACGCCCAATGTATAAAGATTACCTGAGGAACTACTTTGAAAAAACATTTTTGAACATTAAGTTCCAAAATTCCTAATATATTGCTGTATAACGCCAAGGATTTTTTATATCAATTATAAATATAAAATTCTTAAGACGTCCATCCATCTAAAAATGTATCTTGTAATTTATTCTAAGAATACTTCATCAAGTGAATCGATAGTATTTGGCATGAAGTCAAATATTTTTTGCAACTTACTTTGAAATTTTACACTAACAATGAACCAAATTGGATTAACTGGATAGAAACAGGAAAATTGAGAGCGTCATTTTAATCTTTTTTGCGGTAGATCTAATCCAACGCGGTTTAGAATACAAGTCGTTTTCATCCGCTAAGTATGGGAGTAAAGCAAATCTAGTATTTTTTTTATGTGAATTCAGACATTTAACTCAATTTAAATAAAAGAAAATCGAGCTTTTCAAGATGTTTTATTTAACAGAAATGCTTTTTTGAACTTCGGATGAAAATTCATAAGCAGCCCACGCCCAGAGGTCTCTACGGAATGATGTGACTAACATTATTTAGATCTTCATTAACATCCGAATAATAAAAAGCGTATTTTTAAGTGCGAATTCTAAAAAAATAGTTTTAGTGTATTAAATTTCGAAGAGATGTTAGTTCCCTTAATTTCGAATATTTGTTTATTATTATATTACGATTACCAATCCCCCTGGGATAGGTTTTCCTACACCCGGTCCAAGAGAACATGACGGAAAAAATAGAATCACCAACCTACTTTTTAATTAACAATTTCATTTATAAACCTTTCAAAATATTTTTTCATAAAAATTTTAAAGCAAATTTTACCCATTGAAATTTTATTAAAAAAACAAAAATAGTTACAAGGTTTATAGAAGATTATGAAATCCAAATTCTACGCATCCCTCCGACAAAAAAATCGGAACATACATGTGATTACCCTGACAATAAATCGGCTGAATATATTTTTAAAAAACTTCGCTGGCACCTAAATTTTCCTTCATTTTAAGTAGATGAGATCCATTGTCCTTCCCGAGATATACGATTCAATATGCTAGGGTTATATTTTTTAGCTTAAATATTAACTGCTTTTCATATTACTTCGATATTTTTTTATTCGATTTTACTCAAAATTTATTACTAGGCAACACTCGTGGCCAGAGTTTTCAGTAAAAAACGATTGGAAAATCAGAAAGTGGAATTTAAGTATGTGGTCAATCGAATTGTCGGGTTTTAATTTTGCTAAGCAAATTGGCGGATTTCCGCCAATTGACGGAGGAATCTTATGTATGTTGGAATTATAATCATGGAAATAAATGTTATTCAAAATCACAAATTCCATTAAACATAGGTCAACTCTTATAGTAAATTTTTTTTAATTAAAACACTAATATTTTTATTAAAGTATAGTAGATTTTCAACAAAATCATGATATACTGACTACTTTTTTTCAGACCACTGTCATCCAACTGGCTTGCAGATCAAATCTCAAGGAGTCCTGCTTTGGCCAAACTTCTGGTTGAAAAAGTCATAGACCAAAATGGTACATCAAGTTCCTACTCACAAGCTCAGATTAACTAGCTTGTTTTTTTATAATAAGGTTAAACTTTCCTGATATTTTTTGTAGCGAATCAATAATTTAAGGGTAGACTAAAATTCTATAGGAAAACGAAAAAATATTTTTGTATCTTCTTTTGTTTAAGAAATGTGTTTTATATACACTAAAACTTTTGTAGAGGGGCATTTCAAAGTATTTACTACACCTGTAACGGATAAGTTTTGTCTTCTAAGGCCCTATTCTGTGCTACCTTACCTGACCAGTGGTTAAAAACCACCTATCAAAGAAGGAATCACCGGCTGATTGGCTGAATGCTTCATTGACAGCTGTTTAACCACTGGTCATGTAGCACAGTATACGGCCGTTAATGTTATGTAAATAAGAAATTTTAAAAAAACATCCGCAAATGACAGGGTTTTTTATGTAAGTACTTATCAGCGTAGAAAATGTTGAGGAAAATTACAAATTTATAACTTAAAAAGACGCGAATAAAGTGTGTACAAAATGTCACAAATGCTGTGAAATACCCAAGAAATAAAGACGTTTTCTAAATATACAATAAAGCTTTATTTCCCCTAAAAAGGGAAATTTTAGATATAAATTCTTCCTCTCAAAGCACTTTTGTTTTTTAGAATAAAGTTTAAATTAATTGAAAGATTAAATTAACTTTACAAAGTTAATTTATTATAATTAATTTCATTGAAACTAACTTGGATAGTAAAACACATGCATATTATCCAATCTTTACCAGTTCTATTACTTGAAATATTTTATTTTGTATTATTTTCTTGTCTTACATTTTTATTCAAATATACTTTTCTATTTTCCCCCATTTTTTCTTCTATATGTATTATTTAGAAGTTTAGAAAGCACTTGCAAGGCAATCTAATCCCTTAATGCATTGCATATATATTTTTTTATTTTTTTTTTGTTGTATAGAACATCGATGTAAATAAATAAATTATATGCAAACTTGTCCTACTGCCCAGCGCAATAATCCGAAAAATAATTTCAGGAGATGGACTGATACACCCAGAAGAAATGTACCAGACCTTGTGAGCGCTCAAGTATCCTGATGGCAAAGCAAATCATATCCTTCTCCACTATTTCTTTGAACTCTTCCGTGTTTCTTTCAGATGTCCATTTCATATCAGCAAACACTCACAGCTTTACGTTGTCGTGGAGGTAGCTTAATAAAAAAACGGACTCACTCTCTTCCTAGCTACTCACTGTTTCAAACTCATTCCTCCTTAAAATATATTTTGACTGTCAAGTTTTTTTCTGATTTATCATTTCTTTTTTTCTTTCCTGTGCATTGTGTAAATATGAAAAAAGAACGATGCAATTTCGTGGTTCAAATAAGGTAATAAAATGAATGTTGTAAAATCCCGTCTGTTCCTTTGGATGAGAATAGAGCATTTTCAATCACATGACTCAGACCTAGCAACGGCCTTAGCAACAGACTGTTTGACCTACAGCAAGGAAGAAAGTAAATGGTCGTGACGTCACCTGAATACACTCTATATCACCTATTAATTTTAATCATTATTCACATAAAAATCTTTTAAACTACCACAATTTAAAAAAACCTAATTCGTTGTATGCTTTAAAAAAGGTTGCAAGATAATTTGCATTTTAATTTTTCAAACTCTGCTATATATGAACAGATACTGTATGTATATGTATACTATACTCTGTTCATTTAGAATAGGCGCCTGAAACAGGTTCAAAAACATTAAATAACGCTCATCACGCAACTTCAGGGACCGATTCTTTTACAGTATTTAAACTACTTCTGTTTAGGCTGCCCTTGTCATTGCACAAGAAACATTTTTGGATGATAATTACAATAGTAACTGCTTCTAATAGATTACGCCTCAGGCGCCTATTCTAAATGCACATAGTTGTACTACAGTTTACAGGTTGAAGAAACTCTACCTAAAATTGCCTGCAATTTCAAGTATAAGGTTTGATACCATATTTATATAAAATTATGAAAAGGGGGTAAATACCAGGGTTTGGAATCAATAACTATGATAATCGAAACAGGAATTAAAATCCTCTGGTATCAACTTTTAAATCGATTGAGGAATTTTATCAAAAGCTTACTTTTTTATATTTTATTCATGTTTTCCTAACTAATTTTCTGATACATGACTATCAATAGTTTTAACAGTTTATTTTTTATCACTAATTAATAAGCACTTTAAAGAAATATTACATAATTACATTCATGAGTAAAGTTAATTTCACTAAATCAAGATAACTCAACGACGATTCTAATTCATATCCTTTCTGAAGGATTGATTATTTTAAAAGGCCTGGTTTTTATATATGATTAAAACACAAAAAGATAAGAGAGTGATGTTAAGTAATCCTAAATTATTATATCACTTAGAAATAAATCAGCTTCATTAAAGAAATAATCAGCGTTTAATCAGCTTTAGAAAGTACAGAAAACTTATTCATCTGATAACTCGGTTAAAGCACAGAAACTCTAATAATTGGGGTAATCCAGATTTTACTGTAGTATTTACATACCAGCAAAGGGAATTTTGAATTAGTTAATGAAACTAAAAGGAAGATATCATTAAAACTAATTGAAAATAAATTTAAGTTCCATCTTAACATACAAAAGGTACATAAAAAATTTCCCTTTTGCTTTTTAATAATAAAAACAGAGGAAGATATTTCTTCTTTTTAAATGAAATTATTGAACTTTAATGAGACAGTAACAAGGCATCAATAGTTTTTTCTATAGGATCTACCAATAATAGAAGAAATAAAGATTAAGATTAGTGGATTTAGTTAGATTTTAGTGGGTGAGAGGTTGAATAATCAGGGGGTTTGTGTGAATAAAAAATATTTACTAAATGACTAGAATAGCACTGCGAAGGCTTCTACACCGCAGTTATAATTAAAACTGAGGTTTTTCCTGGCTTGTTGGCCGTAATATTGTAGATGAAACACTAAACGTTTCGACTCCTCCTACGAGAGTCATCTTCAGGAGGATAAAAAGTTTAAATGTAAAGTTGACAGTTCAAAAGTCAATATAAACACGTAAAAGAAAACTAGTATAGGTGAGAGAAAATGGTGATGCCAACTGATGTAGGGGAAAAATATAATAATAATGCAGATGACACAGTCGAGGTTCAAATCCCAAAGAACGTTTAGTGTTTCATCTACAAGATTACAGCCAACAAGCCCGGAAAACCACAGTTTTAATTAACTAGAATAACAGTTTACAGACAATAGGACAATAGCCTATCTAACGATTTCCAATTTTTATTCCCATGCACTTTACTTTGAATACTAAAAAATGTCTTTTTCTAATTAATCCTGGGATCTATTTTAAGGCTGATAGTAATATTGTTGCATAAACTAACTAAAGAGATATTACTAAAAGAAATAAAAATAATATAGATAATAATGTGATCTATTTCTTTCATCCTAACAGTGGAACCATGGAGAAAATTCTAATTTTCTAACGGGTTTCAGAACATGAAAAATTTAGCAACCCCCTAATATAAAAAAGCAAAAATATCATAAATATTGTTTTTTTAATCAAATATTTTAGATTGATAAATTTACCTCTATAAATTGAAGGGTGAAGAAGGAGGCATATAACAAAAACCTTGTTTTGTATTTTTGTGATCACATACCTCCTTCATATCTCTGTTAATAATATTCCTAAAGAGGGTGTCTTTACTAAAATGTAAATCTAAATGTAACCTATTTACGCAATACAGTAACTTATTTCTACTGAAAATGTCACTTGTGCAAATCAAGAGCTTGTGCTCTTTGAAATATTGGTACTACAAGCAAAAAATATTTTTTAAAATTAGACCAAAGGATTCCATACCTTCTTCATAAACTTTTTCAGTTTATTTCTAACTTAACTATATTTACAATTAACAAGGAAAACACAATGGCAGCTCATTCTGATGGATTCTTTTCACTAAATTTAGCCTTGATATTTTGAAATAAATCAGTATAATACCGAACAAACTCGGCTTTCTTAATTAAAACAGGATTCCTCTCTTTTTGTTCTTTTGAGACAAATAGTTCGTTGTCTTGCAATCGAAACCATGCCCAATGAAGAATGGTCAACCCAGGAACAAATACAAAAAGTATATGATAATCTTTCCATAACCGGCGCAAAGTTCCTCCTTTAGACCTGGAAAATAAATTGATATTAAAAATGAAAGTTACATATACGGCCGTATTGACCATCGAGGTTTAACCATGGATTGAAGGATTATCTGCTGATCCGAAGTAAAACGCTATCGACCAGCCCCAACTAGCGCTTAATCATCGGTTTTTTCAGCCAAAATCTGACCACCCAACTTTGGTGGGTTGAACCAACGGATCCGTGGTTTATTTGCTGGCTCAAACGTTAAACAGCGCACATTCGCGGATATGGATATCGGAGGATATTTTTATTGCGTATATTTGCTTTAATCATCAAAATAAGGGTTGATTAAAGTATAATAATAAAGAAAAACTGATCGTGAAAAACACGCATTGAAATCAACCAGACAGTTTAGAGTTAGCACTCGTTCTGATAGATGGCGCTCTTAAAACGTATTCAGGTATTAAATATTTAGCACGGCTATTACCTAAGTTTTAAAATTTTTTTCTTTTAACTATTAATTCCTTTAAATTATTTTAAAAATATCCTATTTTTAGAGATGAATCAATATTTTTAGATACGTGTGAGTATTTTAAAAATAATATTGAAATAAACCCATTCAGTGTAACCATTAGATCAGTGGTTCCCAACAGGTGGTCCGCGGACCACTGGTGGTCCGTCAGGCCTTCAGAGGTGGTCCGTGAGAAGATTTTTAAATAACTTATCCAAAACATGTGTGGAAATTTTTAAAAAATAGTTTTCCTAATCACACATTCCAGGAAATAGTAAAAACACAACAGATACAAAAACATAAGTAAAAAATCGTGTCTCATAAATAAAAAAGGTTAGGTTCTCTTTCTCTCCTATGAATTATTTGTTCATTTCTATTATTTTGTACAGTTTTATTCAACAGTAGTTTATTACAGACAGAGAGTAGAAACGAAATGTGATGATGTGGAAAAGTATTTTGCATCAGATTAATTAAAACTGAGAGGCGTCGGGGTGGGGCTAATAAAGAATCGAATGATCGGACTTATACTTTGTTTAATATGAAGCGAAGGGTGGGAGTGTTAAAAGATAATTCCAACTGGGATGCTATGGTCAGACAGAGGGTCTTCGAGAAATCGTGGTATGAAAAGAGGAAATTTCTGAGATACACGCGAAATAGGTTTATTCGAAGATATGAGAAACATTTATTGCCGAAAATGCGAAAGTTGTTAAACACATAAATTATTTTCTATTTTAATATATTAATCGCTCCTTTGAAATAATTATTGACTTTTGACGCGGTTTCTTTCGGGAGAACATCCGCCTTGCCTACCTCGCCTATAGATTTTCCTCTGCCACAACTCACAGTCAGTGCATGTCCAGTTTGCTTTTTTGTGATCAACAGAATTCCTGGTTAACTCATTCGTCCTGCAGTTTAAGTTTAAATTTATTACTTTCTTTCAAATTTAAATCTACTAATAATATATTACCTTATTTGTTGGTTATGAAAAAGAAGAAAAATAACTATTTTATACTGTTTTTTTTAAACCTGTAACTTTTGTGTAGCTGTGAACCCTTCCAGGGTTAATAGTTAAAAAGGCTTGAAAAAAATGGTTAAATGGTCCTATATAAAAGGTATATTTTTAAATAATTAGATATAAAATTAATGTAATATATTTTTCTTTTAAGTTCAATAGATTATTTAATTTTCTGAGTTCTATTTAGAAACATTGTAAGACTCGGTTTCCATTACTTCAGAAAAGAAGTCAAAATTTTAGACCCTTCATGTGGAATGAATGCACTGGAAAAAAGAGTTAAAATTTTGAAGATACAGTTAGGGATAGGGATGGTCCGCGGAGGTTCAAATTTAAGTGAAGTGGTCCGCAGACATATTTGAGTTGGGAACCACTGCATTAGATCAACAGAATTGTGAAAACAATTTCCAATATAAAGCAGGAAATATAGAACACCAGTTCAAGTCATTTCCTGTAATTGGTTGTATAGTTATTATTAGTTGTGATAGAAATGTTTTAAAGCAGGTAGAGAATTTTATAGGAAATAATTTACACTGGACTATGAACTTGAGAGAACAGCGCGCGACCCCGGACTCGATAGCTGGCGTCATCGCGGTCCAATTAGAAGTGGCGTTACATACAAAACTGCTGTTTGAAGAACCGATGATTGTCGGATGCTGGTCGATAAGGACCAAATCTCGTCATCGGATCATGGTTTGTACGATCAGTGAATAATCTATGGATCGGCTCGAGTTGGTCAATACGGCCGATAGTTTGTCTTTTCTCGCTAGGTGGTTAGTATAACCCCAAAAGAGCCAAGCCATTCTTTCACTAGGGTTAGGCCCAATCCGGTTATTTCTTGCAAATAACTACCCCACCTCCCTACTCTCTTGTCTTCTTATATGAAGAAAGTGCTTAAATAGCCAAGCTTGCTGGCTTGCTACACTGATTTCCTGCACTCAAACCTGGATTTTCCTGTTCCCAACTGTCAAACGAAGAAAGGCAGAATATACAGGGTATATCAGATGAGTGTTTCATAACTTCTAGTAGGGGTGGGACCATACCTACCTAGACGACTTAGAATCACGTAGGAATGGGGGGGTCGGAAATGCACCCCTAACGAGCTAGGGGTTTTATTAGCGGGCATGGGAAGTTGCAAAATTCCTAATGGAGATTGACACTTAGCCTTTTAAGATTGAATTAAAACCATCGATTCAGGTATTTATTCCATAAAACCAATTAAAGAGCTGAAATTTCAGCTCCTTAATTGATTTTTCTGTAACAAATGCTGGAATCAAGCGATTTTGTTGGTTTAAATCTTATCTTAAGTGGTAAGACTGAACCTTGAACTTTTTTAATCATTTTCTCACTTTTATTTCAAATTGCAGAAGATCTTATAAAATATATATGAACAATTAAAAATAAGTCCTTAAATTTTAAGTTAAAGTGTATTTTTGCAAAACAGACATATTTTTTGGTAAAATGTACTGAAATTCAGTAATAATCTCTTCCAATAGGTCGGCCAATTTTACATTTCATATTGAACCTGGGACGGAATTCTGTTCACAGAATTTTTAGGAAGACGAAATTCCGTCCCAAGGACTAAGGGCCGTATTCAGAAACTTTAACACGAGATGGGAACGAGATGATAACGAGAAAGTTCGACGGCCACTCTGAAGGTACCATTCTCGTCTCGTTTCAAGATCTCGTGTGATTATGCTGCCATCTGTCGAAAAACATCACAAGTAATTACACACTGATAATACAAATTTTTACAGGCACTAGATGTCCATTACTTTCGTAATATATTAATGTCTGAGGACTTATTTTGGTAATAAATAGCTGTTTTAGATTTTTTGGAACTATTTAACGGGCCACAAAAAGTGTAAAAGCAATTGGAACGTGCTTCGAAACTCAGAACAAAATGGAGGAGGACAGCTCTGGAGTAGAAATATCTCGTTCTTGTTTCCATCTATCTCGTTCTCGTTTCCATATTGTTCTCGTCTCGATTCCATCTCGTGTTAAAGTTTCAGAATACGGCCCTAAAGAGTGGCACTCATGAAATAGCATAATAGCAGTATAATATAACCTCAATTATCCACCTTTGATATCTGACCCACTGTCTGCGCTCTACTTCCTGTCTCAACAAGAAAATGAAAGAACCAAACTTTTAACACTTCTTTAAATAGATTTCCAGCTATTAGTTTTGATTTCTTATATTGTTTATAGCACTGTAAATGACCTGGTTTACTATCCCCTGATTATCCAACATCTTTAGCCTTCCGACCAACGTCTGGTCCCAAAGTTGATGGATAATCGAGGTTTTACTGTCTGCAATATAATTCAGATGTTTAGAAATACTTGTATTTGAATCTTACATGCCAAGATCGTTGCGTTAGTATTTTCACAATAATAGGACTATCAGAATGTCAGGTTACCTGAAAAAGAAATGTTAACATGTAAGTACAATAGTACATATTATGAAGACAATGTTTTTGGGCACTGATTCTGAAAGTTTTGAAGAAGCAAATTTCACTTTAAGAGGGAAATGTATTGCAGGGAACTTTCATGGACACAAATTTCACTATTTTGGGTGATTTTCCATGCGGGTCCATTTTCACAATGAAACATTTTGTGAAGGTTCCAACGAGTCTGAATCTGAATCATTCAAAGAACCCAGGCCTGTGCCAAAATATGGCGATAAAATAGTCGATTCTGGCAACCTATTTCTATAGAAGTTGAATTGCTTACTCACCAATATAAACAACATTGCAACATCAAATTTCGACAGTATTGTTGCCCAGGCCTGGATTCTTAGGATTTACTTTTGTTCTAAAAAGACCCCTACGAACTATCCATTCCATCAAATTCAACAGCTCAGCTAGTCAATGGGCTTTGATAACATTTTCAGCTGGATAATAGGTAAGAACTAAATATTCCCCCCTGATATTTAAGTATACTATTTATTTTTTCTTGTTATCTCTAAAACTTGCTATCTTGAGACTTGTTTGGGGTCTCTTTATGGGTATGTGCTCCTTGCTAAATCTTTCAATACTGATGTCCGCTGTCATTTAAACAGAACTAGCATATATTTAACTCTTGCAAAATTACTCATTTTGAATTAAGTTCGGAGCTGGGAATGGTAAGATGCTTCTTAAAAAAAATTTAGTATTTTTGAAGAAAAATGGTACAGCTTCAGAAAGAGTTCTCAAGCCACCATGTTTATCCACAGCTAAAATGATGACTGGCAATCCATGAGAGACTTTAGTCAATGAAGCGAATCTGGGCTGCAAATTTTCTTCACCAAATTTGGCGATTGGCGATAACAATTTAATGCTCGGATGCCATCGGTTTTGGTTTTCCACTTGGCAACAAAAGCCGGGGGAGACCGGGGAGGGATGGGACATTTTTTTGCAACAATATTTTTTAAAAATTCAGTTATCCTTGTAAAAATTTGAAACTTTCAAAATAACATCTTGAAACATTTAAACATGTTTAAAATATATTAACATGTTAAATTATATAACTTAAGATTTATAAACGAATTAAAGTAAGTCTAAAACTGTCCCATCCCATCCCGGTACCGGGGTAGGATTGAACACATTGAAACCAGAACAACATTGAAAGCATAACAAGAGAATCGAAGAAGTTCAATTACACATTCAAATAAAAAAGTCACTCTTTTAAAAATATACTAACTACAAAGTTAGCCTATTTTTGAGTAAAGAGTAAACTTTTTTCTCATTTGGACCGATTGTTCTGCACTAATTTTTATTTAGATTTTAGCGAATGAGACAACTAAATTACTGTCAAAATTTCGTTCAAGAGAAATCCAAATAATAATGTTCAACCAACTAAGATCACAGTTTAAAGTAGCTTTGTAATGTCCATTACATTTCGTTGGAACTCTCGTCAGAAATATAAGATAAAAGCTAATTTTAAAAAACTTACTGAAGTTGCATAAGCCGTTCAAAAAATAAACAAACCGTAAACATTATTTTCACAGTCACAGTTATCCGAAAATAATTGAAACAGGAGGCTTTTTCCGCCAATCAGATAAGTGAATGCCGGAATTCCTCAAGAAGCAGTGGAAGCAGCGCAAACAATCGTGTGTTGTCTGCTTCGTTATTTTCCTTCATGAATCGGTTCCGTAATCAATCTAATTTTGAAAATAAAACCTAATTGTCTCATTGAGAGACATATACTTTACTTTCAGCACTAACGAAACTTTCAATATTTATAATGAAACTTTGTCTTCCGTGTTAATTTGTAAGTAAATATGAGTTTTATAGAAGGAATCGGAGATGAAGTTACTGCTTTTTTTGTTGTAGTGATTGTTATTGCCCTTGCGAGTTTTATCACGTTTCTTAGCAGTGAAACTAATTTTAATAATTTTACTCCAATCCACAATCGAGTACTTCCAGTTCAGCAAGATCAAGTTGCATTGCAACAGGTATGTTTACAACTCAATTAAAAACTGGTTAAACTCTATTCCTTATCTTCATACTCTTCTCTAAGATAATGATGTAAATAACACATTCTCTTCTTTTCAGTTTTACTTGTATGTATTTTTAACATGTTTAGCATGGACAGTTCTTCAGTCTTTTGATGTCTTTTCTCCGAAAGCAGCTGTTTATTGCGAAATTTTGTGCAGTGGGAGACACATTTTAAAGGTTTACTATAGCTTGTCTGCTGTAGCTAGGTGTTGAAAATAGCATTGTCGAAGGCAGAAAAAACCAGTTTTCACCACCTAATGACAGCAGACAAGCTTAAACCACCTTCTGAAAAAAATATAGTAAAATCCTGTTACAATGAATACTGATACAACGGAAAATCCCATTATTACAAAAGTCCAGGAAGTCCCTAACTGTTTTTATTTGAATTAGCAATAGTAGGGTTACAACAAAGAAATTTATGGTCCCGTGAAGTTCGTTATAACGATTTTTTACCGCACTAGCAAAATTACATGTCAGAAATAGTGAAATTGTACTAAGAACAAGTGACAGTTGTTGTTTAATGGCTCTGGGTAATTGCAAAAAATCCTAGCAAAAGTAGCTTTGGGCAATTTTTTTCACAGGGTGTGCACAGTCCTTAAAAACTCCTTATATTTCCCTAGTCCTTACAAAAGGGTCCTTAAAAAGTCCTTAATTTATCCATTAGAAGCCTTACTTTTCAGAAGAAAATAGTTTTTTTTTTCTTTTTTTATGTCGATTTTTTTAAAGGGATTTTATCTAAAATATTAGCGTACTTATCTTAAAGTTTTGCCTTTCTATTTTTGCTGATGCATGTTACGAATTTTCAGGAAGCAGTCCACTCCACCCACAGAAAAAACAACTTAGCAGTCACAATCGCATGTTTATTTTCTTTTTGATGTCTGGCTTTAAAAGCTTGTTTTTGGAGAGTGCGTTCCTTCATGTAGTCAACAAAATTTGAATAAGTAACATATAGCTGGCAAATTCAAAAGGAAAAAAATGAAAAAACAAACTAGATTATGTTATTTCTATATATGAAAGGGAAATATATTAACATATTCTCATAAAATGGTTGAAACCATTTTATTTACAGTTTAAGTATAAATTACATTTAAGAAGGTACTTAAAATTTTTCAAAATGTCATGAGAAAGTCCTTAAAAAGTACTGAATTTACTCTTTAAACTTCTGTACGAACCCTGTTTCACCAGTATATACCTTGTTTTTCAAGCAGAAACTTCAATTTCCATAGAATCAGGGGTTTAATTCCCTTATCTGTCCTCGTATAAATATTGCCAAAATATTTTATACATAAAATATAATTGGTTAGATATATTTACCAATATTATTAGATATATATAAAATATAATTGGTTCCCTCTAAATATGGTTATGCTCTTTAGGCCACCAAAAATTAGAAATTTTGCTTAAGAATTTCAAACTCGTGGATTTTAAAATGTTTTTTTAGATTTAGATCTATAATTGCTCAGTTTATCAATAAAATCTTAAAAATTTTTTGATATTTGAATATATTGGCGTCCTAAAGAACATGACGATATTTGCGTGAATGTTAACAGAATTGAACCAGATAATGTTTCCGAATTGTATTTATTGTCGTTGATATAACTGTATATTTTAATTGGTTGGTTATCTTTATTTTTCAACACCAAATCACCTGTGAGATAAATGGGTTTAGCAAAATTACCTGAGAATCATTGATTTTGTTATCACTTTTTGTCATCTTCTTAAAAGAGTTTGGAAAATTGATTTCCATGTTGTGCTGTATAATCTTGTTGTCAACATCAATACTTGTTTAATCCTTTCAGTCCTAGCCACCTTAAATTTTCCTAAGGATTTAATGATAATCGCGAGCTGCTTAGAATTGAAAATAAGTTAAGAGGCTTAACTTTCAGAGAATAAATTAAAAGGTTACTTGGTTTTAGAGTTTTAATTGCTTTATTGTGTAAAATACTTCAAAATTCCTTAGATTTAAAATATCTTTCAGAACTCTACAGAAACACAAGAAGCACAATCTGAAAACACCGCAGTAACAAGTTCATCTCCACCGCCTAACTCAGACAACCCTGAGACATGGTCTCCTGAAGATCGGAGGTTCTACCAAGAAACCTTTAACGACAATCGACCCTCGGATGACATCAGCGATGACACCGAGGAACCAAGCAGTTCAGATGATGGGAGGCCCCCAGAGCTTTATCCAGATCCCTCGGAAGGGGAGACACCCACAGCTCCCACTGTTGAACAAAATACCAGAGAGCAGGCTGAACAGCCTCCAGACCCTAATGAAATTAGGGTACGCTTAAAGTATCTAGATGACACTGAGAGAACTGTGAGATGCAATCGTAGTGTTGTAATAGGCGACTTTAAAAGGTGAGTAACCTTGGTGGCTTTTATTGTTACCAGGGGTCTGTCTGTCCAGGCATTTTATGAAGAGTCCAGTTTTTGTAAAAATTCTATATAGTTTTGCACCCCAGGGCCCCACGGTCAAGAAAACGAAGATGGGCATCATAGGCAGAGATATTTTCAACCCCTCTGAGACCATATTTCACGCATTGAAAATATGCTTTTAAAAACTATAGCAAAGTGTGTTTTCACACTTTGAATTTAACAAAGGATTTGCTTTAAAAAAATTTTTTTCTACTCAAATTTGTAATATCAAATAACTATTTCATTTAGAATGTTCAATGTAAAATAAATTAGTTTATTTATAATGTTTAAGGTAAAATAAATTATTTAATTTATAATGTTTAATATTTTCTACTAATGAATAGATGCTACAATTGTTAAAAAGCAAAATAACATCCTCATTTTTTTTCCATTAAAAAACCGTTTTTATAAAAAATTTGTCCCTGCATATGCAATTAATGCTATTTCCGTAAAGTCAAGTAGTATTTTTACTCCTCTAAAAAAATCATAAGAATAACACTGATCGTATGCTTTGACCCACTAGGGCTGTTGTGCCTATGAGTTTTTTTATAACTGAACTTCTTGGCAATATTTTTAATTTTGGTCTCTAAAAAACAGCTTGACAATATTAAAGGGAATTAAACCAAAATGTGTACTCTTACGTAATGAGGATGAACCTGATTTTAGTGCTCCAAAGCTTTTGATAAGTTGCAATTAAACATTAAAATTTCTTCCCATCCTTTTCAGACAGGCACTTAAAAGAAAATCTATTTGACTGAAAAGGATATTTTCTTTGAATAAAAAGTCACTCATGTTAGAGCTTGTTTGGTTGGTTTTACATATGAATATTGTAAAAATAACACCTTAATTCTTTTGTTAAAGGAATAAAAGGAAAGGGTTATTTTGTACAAAGGAATGATATTTCATACCCAAAAGTTTGGATTTAGATTGCATAATTTGACAGTAGGTGTTTATAAATAGCAAATTATTTTTATGACAGCAATACTTCATTCAATAATCAGAACTCAGTTGCCACTACCAGATTCATTTAACTGGTTCTAGGTTTTTGTTTGGGTACTTACTATTATCCTGTCGACCATGTCACTCAATCCAAAGATCATTACCAGGTTCAATATTTCCCCAAAACACAATTTGTCGTGTTTGAAATTTTCTCACATTAAACTGAATTTGTAAACAATGAACATTGGTGTGATTAAACAAGAATGTGATTGTTAGTGAAAATCACCGATCCTGTCATGGATAATTGTTTTTTCTGCATATCAAACAGAATGCAAGAAAAAGCCAACTTCCAGGTTTTCAACAAGGAAACCGTTTTAGCGTAGATCCGTAGTTTTGCTCTCTACATTTGTAACTATCTAGTTTCACCTTATTTCTGTAGAAGTCAGAGGATGATTGTCATTAACATGGGTGCCACTCTTCCGTCCCAGGTATATTACTAAACTTAAAATCAACTGACCAATTAGCTGGGATTTTTTCTTAATTTTAGTACTTACATAGCACATTTTGCCCAAAAAAGCGGTTTTACTCAAATACAGCTTTAACTTAAAATTAGGGAACTTTTCTGCAATTTAAGGAAAATTGCTAGACTGGGGGAAAATGATTTAAAATATAGTTCTTAATTCCGTCTTGCAGTTTTTAAAGAGTGGCACCCATGGTCATTAAACAAAACAAACATGTCTCGTAATTACAATTGATTCGCTGAGTTTTTCTTCAAAAATGTGGTTAAAAATTTCCCCACAGCTGCCTGAATTTCCTCCCGAACCTCATTTAGACATATTATGCACCCTTGAGAAGTACCACAGGTTTATTTTTAAATCAGTTTTCTAAGTATCTTTTAAATAAGTAGGAATAATTGTCTTTATTTTAATAGCTCGTTGTTTTTCCAGGGACCATTTTCCTGACGAGATGGCCAGCAACAAAGTGGTGCGCCTCATTTTCTGTGGCCACCTTCTACGAGACTCCTCCACTTTGGAGTCTTACAGGGTCCTAGACAATTCAGTTGTTCATGTCCAAGTCTTACAAGCACAAGCTGCCTCCACTAGGACCAACCAGGGGTCTCCTCCTACCTCAGACCTAGACCTCAGCAACCTGCTGTGGCCTCTCATCTTTATAATACTGTTTTTATCGTGGTGTTTCTATTTTAAGCATCCAGAGTTCTTCGGCATGCTATCCCTAGGTATGCTGTTGCTCTTTAGCGGGAGTTTTGTTATCTTCTTCAGTACTGTGCGAGGACATTTGTGATGTGACTGACAAGGTCGGACAGTTTTTTGAGACTGCACAAGCTTTTTATTTGCTGTCAAGTGTGTTTGCCAAACTGCAACACATGTACGTTGGGTTGATTGAGTGAACTAAGGGTAAAGCTTTTGAGTAGATGGTGTTAATCAATATGAAGTCTCTTTTTTGATAGAGAACTGATGCTGGATAAATGTTCCAAAGTTAAATATGTATATGAATATTAAAGATGATTTATAAATTATTAATAGTGGTAATGTTTTATTTATATTTGTTTGCACCGACAGAAATCTGATTAATTCCAAAAAATTTTGCAGTGTTAGCTTAACTTTCCAACTGTATTTTATTATATTTTAATATTTACTTTTCTTATGAGTTATGATTTAAATGTCTAATTTTCTTTTTATCAGTTAAGCAATCTTTCATTCTAACATAAAAAATACATTGTTATATTTATTTCATATTTACTTAGTCTGAATAGTTAAAATTTGATTATAATTAATTATTTTATTGTAGTATCAAAGACTTAGTTTTTAATTTAATGACACACCTTTATATTATTACAGGAAACTAAACACAAAACTTGTTACATAAAAATTTACTTTCATCCAGCAATTGATGCATTAAAAACAAAAATGAATAGTACTGGTATGCCATGTTTAAATAACAAACCAACTAAAGAAGGTAGGCTATGTTTATGTTATACTATTTTTAGATGCTATTGTGTTCATTAAATTTGTAAAACCAATACAAATTTCACTAAATTAAGTTGGATTTGGCTTTATTGTTTTTTTTCTACTTTTCACTTATTGTTCATAAGTTTCAGATAGAAAATTTCAGCTTTGTGAGTATTTGCATGAGAAAGTCAAGTATTTAATAGAGAATTTAAAGGAAGCTTATGAACTTAACCCTTTATGCCCCAAATTATTTTCCTCATCCAAAATATGTCAAGTTTACGTAACTGCAACTATAAGTAAACTAAATTTAGCCTTACATGACAAAAATTGGACGAATTTGGAACATAGGGAAGTGGGACTTACAAGTCTCGTCAGGACATAAAGGGTTAATATTAAGGTGGTAGATTCAAAATCACTAAAACAAGAGGGATACAGGATTTATGTAAAGGAATCAAGGTTTTTAATAGTTTTTTTCTAAACGCAAGTTTTGGGGCAATGTATTTATGTTTGTTTTCGCATTTTCTATTCCTTTTAAAATAAGGTTATGTTAACTAATGGGCAAAATTCATGGGGGCTGTAGACTACTAAGGTACGTCGAACCGCACTTATTTCAGCGGACCAAATCGTAAAAGTTCGGAAAACTTGCCTACCCATAACAGTAACTTGTGTGTGAAATTTTAGCCCTATCAAATAATATCTTCTGTTCTGTTTTTTGGCCTAAAGTTTTGACTTTTTACCAAAAATTTGCTATTTTGTAGTATTTCATACGGTTTTGTGGCCTTCTGATGCCCAGATTTTTTTTCAGGAGGTGTGGTAGGGGTCTAGAGTGACTATTCCGTGAACCACATCCTCATACATCCCTTTCCCCCAACGGGAGCTGGGGTTTTGTGGGCGAGCGCGCTGCAAGTAATGTTGGCTTTCCCTCCAAACGCCAACCCTGCGGCCTCCTCTGTTGCCCGTTTTGTGCATCAGAATCTCACATAAACCAATTATTTTCATCAAAGTGACCCAGAATGAACCACTGAGTGGTATCATTCCATCAGGTTCCATGTATTTATTATTTTTTGCTAATTTTATATTTTCTTTAACTCAAAACTTACAAACAAGTATTTTTTTACAATCTACGCTTTTACAAACTAGGAATTGCCATAAGGTTGTCTATAGAGATGCATTGCGTCTAAAATAGTGCTGTTATACAGTCGGATTTCGTCTTAGGCAGCTCTCATTTATTTAAGGGTGGCTCATATTCCTAATATAACAAAAATACATACCCCAGGGTTCGTACACACTTTGAGGAAAAAAATTCAAGGACTTTTCCAGGCTACCAGATTAAAAATTCAAGGCTGACCGATATGGTTTGCTACCATTTTTTAAGTAGTACTTGTTTCATTTTGTACTATTTTATCTTTTAGTGTTTAATAAAAGCATTAATTAAGATATAGAATATTATAAAAAATTTTTCAAGTAATTTTTAAATACTGAACTTATTATGACAGATTTAATCTCAAAAATAAAAAACTACCATATATGTTCAATATAACTTTGAATAATTATCAATAGTCATTATAATGCATTGAAAAAAATGTGTGAATTGCAGATAATGAAAAATTAAAACTATGACATAAAAAAATTTTAATTCAAGAAGTTTTATTTCAACCCCCAAAAATTATTTTTATGTAAGATTTTGTTAAGACTTTCTTTCTGAAAAAAATTAATAATGCCTAAATAATATAATTGGCCTTACAATTTTCATATACCCTATTATCTACAGACACCTTGTATAAAACTAACAAGTTCAAACTATAAATTTCTATTTGCCCTCTTTAAAAAAATCCAAGAAATTCCTCTAATAAACCTTTTAATTTGCCATCTAAATATTGGTATAACATTTGAACTAAGAACTATAATAAATGAACACTTTCTCCAAAAACAAGCATTTAAAACCAAGGATTTTAACGCGAAGTAAGAAAAACGCGATCGCGAACCGACCATCAAGTTGTTTTCCTGCCCTCGTACACGCCGTCAAAATGCCAACTTTACAGGCAAACGTCTGGAAATGTATGAAAATTTGAGCTTTTTCATTGAAATTCCGGACCGTCATAGAATTTCCGGACTTAACCATAATTAGTTGTTACCCTGAAATCTTTTTAGCCTTTTAGAAATTAAAATTCAAGGATTTTCCAGGACTTAGGTACAAAAATTTGCTTTTTCCAGGACATTCCAGGCCTTGAAAATTAAATTTGAAATTCCAGGACTTTCAAGGTTTTCAAGGCCCCGTACGAACCCTGATACCCCCAAAAAAACTCATTAGACGTGATTTGTGAACGGCCGAAAAACCAATCGGATAAATTTCAGACACGTTATTATATTCTTTATTTAGCTGTAGCTGTGTCCTTTTTGTATGCGTCGAAAATATAGCGGGTATGTGGAAGGAAAAGTGCGCACTTTGTAAGTAGGTGGAGTACTTTACGATCATACACCATATGTAATTTCAGAATGATATCTACACTAAATGTGGATTGGCGAAAGAGAAGAGGTAAAATCAACAAACTTGTTTTCATCGATTACAATTTCTAGAAATTATAACTTCATTTTTCCTAGATACTCAAGTGTAACTCAACAAACCGACGGGGGGTCTGGGTCCGACCCGTTTATGCATGTGCTTACTCCTTATTGTGTATGTTCGACTATGGTTCAATATCAGGTTTGCGGCATTTATTTGATTTTGTCTTACGTTAACTACCCCAAAATAATAGTTTTTCTTTTTTTGCCCTCGTTTAAGAATTTCAAGGTGGTTTTGAATCAACTAATTAGCTTCTGTTCAAATTTTTTATAAACCGTCTGTAACTGTGCCCTATAAAGGGGGTCTGGGGGTCCTCCCCCATGAAAATTTTCCATATTTAACCTTTAAAATACAGGTTTAAACTCATTTTTAGTGTTATAAGATTAGTTTCAAAATTAAATTTTTATATTTTAACCAGTGCTGTAGCTGGATTTTTTTGAGGGGTCTCATCAAATTATTTTTTTTGTTATAAGCAGAATTTTTTGTGTAGATAATGTTTTCCCAATCTCTCACTTGCTTCAACCTATTCTAAACCAAATAGTGTTCTAAAAATGAGGTGTCCGTCTCCTTCTTGTATACGCCTCTTAAATTAGGTGTCAATGGTATATAAATATTGGCACCATCCTTTATGATTCAAAGTCAGAGAAACACACATTCAGTAAATTTTTGGTCGCCCTGAAAAGTTAAAAAGAAGTTTTTTAAAGAATGTCCCCAATTATTGGGGGGCACGTCCCCCCGTCCGTCCCCGGCGACGACGCCCGTGTGTGGTGCCACGGGCCTAATCAAGGAAGATATGGGGATGTTTTCTTTTTCAAAAATAGAAAACACTGAAATTTATTCAAATCTTCTTGCAATATAAATATTCTTCTCCAGATTTTTTTTCTTCAAACCACTGGGCAGAGATTATGCTCGGAACGACTTCGTCAGATCATCTCTTAAATAAATGACAGAGATGCCTAAATGTATCCTATTGGTTTTTCAGGGCCATTCTTCAGGGTTTTGGGACCGTTCACAAATCACGTCTAAAGAGTTTTTTGGGGGTATGTATTTTTGTTATTAGGAATACGAGCCATTATAAATGAGAGCTGCCTAAGACGAAATCCGACTGTATAACAGCACTATTTTAGACGCAATGCATCTCTATAGACAACCTTATGGCAATTCCTAGTTTGTAATAGCGTAGATTGTAAAAAAATACTTGTTTGTAAGTTTTGAGTTAAAGAAAATATAAAATTAGCAAAAAATAATAAATAAATGGAACCTGATGGAATGATACCACTCAGTGGTGGGTTCTGGGTCACTTTGATGAAAATAATTGGTTTACGTGAGATTCTGATGCACAAAACGGGCAACAGAGGAAGCCGCAGGGTTGGCGTTTGGAGGGAAAGCCAACATTACTTGCAGCGCGCTCGCTCACAAAACCCCAGCTCCCGTTGGGGGAAAGGGATGTATGAGGATGTGGTTCACGGAATAGTCACTCTAGACCCCTACCACACCTCCTGAAAAAAAATCTGGGCATCAGAAAGCCACAAAAACGTATGAAATACTACAAAATAGCAAATTTTTGGTAAAAAGTCAAAACTTTAGGCCAAAAAACAGAACAGAAGATATTATTTGATAGGGCTAAAATTTCACACACAAGTTACTGTTATGGGCAGGTAAGTTTTCCGCACTATTACGATTTGGTCCGCTGAAATAAGTGCGGTTCGACATACCTTAGTAGACTACCCAAAGACAATTCGGTATCACCCTGGTAAGGGAGGTCTATGAAGCAATCCTAGGAAGATGGATTGCAGACAAAAATGGTACCAGTAGCAATGAAAAATGAATTGTTATGGACAAACTGTTTGGGATATAAATAAAATACTAGAGCTAATTGTCATATTTTAACTATTTATAAAAAAATGTGCCCAGTTTTTATAAATAAGTTGAAACTGTCTAGTTTGTAAGAGGCCTCTTTAAAATGCAACTTAGTTACTGTCACCTTTTTTACTGTTGCATTTTAAAGACTACCCCTTAAGGACAAAAACAATACACAGCTTTAATAAATAACTTAAAGGATAACTGGCACTGGAATTTTATTTCTACCAACAACCTATTTTTCTTTGCTTCAAGCAACGTAGACGAACTCAATTGTAGCTACGGTGGCAAAAAATTTCTTTCAGGATGACGTATTTCTGACTAGATGGAAATTTTTCACCCAGTGTCTCAATAAAACATAGTTAATAAATCATTATATTAAACACCAACAATTAATGACAAACTAACAGTTTTAGATTGGAGTAAGCTTGTTGCAAGAGAGCTAAAGAAAATTTTTCTCTGGGGAAGTATAAACAAACATGAGTACACAAATACTAATTAAATTATTTATATTTGTTAATTATTCTTGCAGTATATCTTAATATAGTGTCTTGTCTCTTAAGATTTAAAATATTCAAATTTATCTTTGAAAAATACTCACACGCACACTATTCCCCTTTATTTATTCTAAGACAACAACAAATAATTTACAAAACAAGATTCTCTTGACAAAAACAAAAAATCTGGAATATTAATGTCCTATAAAAGAATGTTCTGGAGTAATGATATCTAGAATGTAAAACATCAAATATTAATAAAATAAGTTTCATTACTTCAAAATGTCAAAGAATCTACAATTTAAAAAAATATTTTTAAAACTAAAGCAAGCAATTTTAAAGAGTGAAATTGTTTTGGAAACTTGCCATGAAAATTTAAAAGAACACATACTATGGGCTTGTTCATAAATCCACACTTTTTTCAGTGCGCATTGAAAAATATGCTGGTCACGTGACCCGAAAACACTCATTGCACTGAGAAATATATGAACGCTCTAACCTTTTTCAGTTCACAATAACAGTTCAGTTGAGTTTTTGAATGGCCAGTTACCCGCTCGAAAAAACTGCAAAATTTTTTTAACGTATAGTTGGAGAACTGAGTGCAGTGCGTTGAACGAGTGTGAGTTTATGAACGACCACTATGTATTACGAAAAAAAAGGAAGGGTAAGTTTTCAATAAAAGAAAGTATGTTTAATCCCATGGTTCTATAACAGTAGTTTCCGATCTTTTTCACCTTGCAGCGCTTCTACTGTGTGACTAAATTCTAAATCTTTATCTTTGGAACTCCTCTTTAAAAATAAACTTTGAAACCTTGCTAATATTTAAGTTGAAAACTATTTTTCTTTTGTTAACTTGGTTATACCATCAAATTATAAGTGGATAAAATGTGCAAACTTCTAAATATTTTATTATCAACACTTGTCTTTAAAAAATCAATCATCTTTCCTAACCATCCTTGTATAAATTTTGCATTTAATTATTACAAAATCAGCTGAACTTTATAGATAAATTAAGCTTAATATATTTGAAAATTTCCTTCTTATTTTTTAAAAATTCAAATTATTAAACATTTTTCTACCATTGAATTTTATAATATTTTTTTTCAGTAGAAATAAATCAGAGTGTATGTTATGGGAAAAGAGGTAAGTTTAAACATTAGTAATACTGACATTGTTCAGAAGTGTAATGAATAATTAAAATTATATAATCTCTATAAATAAAATGAACTTAAAACACTCGGGAAGTAAATTGAATGATGAATTTTTTACTATCAAAATTATCAGCGAAATACAGAAACATTTATGCAGTTTAAAAACTCTAACGGCCGTATTCACCGGTAACCTGACCGGCGGTCAGGTCAGGAAACCATGGTTACAGCCTCTGATTGGTGGAAAAATAATTCAATATTTTCCTTTTACCAATCAGAGGCTGTAACCATGGTTTCCTGACCTGACCGCCGGTCAGGTTACCGGTGAATATGGCCGTAAGATAACCAACACACTCTCATAAAATATTTATACTAGAGTTTACAGCACCCATGGAGAGATTTATGGGCCCTGCAGTGCAGTTTTGGAATCGATTGTGCCACAAATTATTTTCAAATTTAACAATTAAATAAATTAAGTCTAACAATTTTTTAACTACACCTAATATGGACTTAAAAACACCTACATATATACTTACAAATAATGTGATGTTTTCAATTTATCTGTACTCCTCTGCTTGAAAGATTCCCTAATATGGAAGAATTCATTTAATACAGGGATGAATGTAATAATCATTTAAAATTTAAGAGCATACAAACACTACTTCAAAACTAAGTTTCAGCTTAATTAAATCATCCTTATAAGAAACTAATTCAATCAAACTCTTCGTTTATTTTAAGTGGTAGACAGTTTTCAAAATTAAGCTAATTTCTAAGGGTAAAAATTACAAACCTTAGCTCTTCGAAGGATTGAATCCTTAGTAGGATCATAGGGGTGATCCTTTGATGGAATTTCTAGTACTGCTGGTACTGGTTTCACATGACCGTCAATGACATAACGGATCAATTCTGCAATCTAAATAGATAATTGTGGTATACTATCACCAAGGATTTATTTTGCAAAATAGAATTAATTAATATGAAGGGTAATACGTTTCATAATTAATAAAATATATAAGAATGGTTTTTGAAATTTGAATCTGTGATATTTAGTTAACTTTTTAATGAGAAATAAATTTGCAAAACCATACATTTTGGTTAATGAGAATAATGTCAATATCATCTCTCTTCAGAAAGCCTTTGAAAGTCTCTTCAATTTCACTTGCTGGAGTATCTATATAAAGATAAAATATTTTTAATACTGTACATAACAATATCTTGATATGGCTATATCAATAGTCAGGGAAAGAGCACTTCCCACATGCACACTAACCAGTAGTAATATAGAGCAACCTTAAAAATTTTAAAACTTAAAAGCTTTTATCTCTGAATTTTATTCTCTATTTTAATCATTCAAAGTTAACAATTGAAAAGGCAAATTTATACAGCTATGATATTTAAAACATGAGGAATGCGAACTAGGTGAACTCTTGAACAGATTACTTTTTTCAACAACCATGAAGTTAGTCTGACGAGCCTTGTTTAGTTCACCAATTCCTCCCAAAAGA
The DNA here is from genome assembly GCA_024610705.1 of Tetragnatha versicolor. Lineage (NCBI taxonomy): Eukaryota > Metazoa > Arthropoda > Arachnida > Araneae > Tetragnathidae > Tetragnatha > Tetragnatha versicolor. The sequence goes on from JANDEH010000008.1 coordinate 46,319,844, forward strand.
AAGCCAACACAAGTGTCCTATAAAGAAAAATAATATAACATCTAAATGAAGAACTCATAAAGGTACTTTTCCGTTAGCCAGGCACATATGAAAAATTGCCAAACAATGTAGAATTCTGCCAAATTTCTTACAACCATAAGCGGACCTGGAAAAAGTGCCCGAACCTGGTTCGGGGGAAGCCTCTGCCAGCTTCATAGGAGCAGTACATAAGGTTTGGGCAAATTTTATTAGGTTCGGGGGAAGGTTACAACTTTTTTCAGGTCCAACCATAAGGGGAATGGGTACGCTTCACTTGGCAACTTGGCTCGCGTTGTTTCACAATTGGGGAAATTTGGGCCTGGCTAATGGAAAAGTACCCTCAAAGATAATACATTTTTAAGCTATTGGGTTTTTTTTAGAACATAGCTTAGTGTTTAAGATTCCCTTCTTACCAGCCACCAACAAAATATAGTAGAACCTCTTTACAATGATCCCCTGATATAACTCAATTTCGGTCCTTTAATTGAGTAAATTTTTTTTAAGGCTTACGGATTTGCTCACGAGTCTCTTGGTGAGCACTCACCTGGTAAGTTTGCTTCATTCTACTATAAATAAGTACCAGATTTCTTCTACTCTACTAAGGTAGAAATCTTTATGATTAAGTCCGTTAACCTCGCATTGTGCCCATCCCAACAACTCAAGATTTAAATTCAGCTTTCCATGACCATGGAAATTTAGAAACATTTTATGTTAAAAAAGCTATAATGAGGAAGTTGCATGATTTTTTTTAATTTTTTTAATCGATTCTTCTTGCAAAAATAAGCAACTACCCAAAATTTGAGGCCGATCGAGAAATTTTTTGATTGCCAAAAAAATTAACAAAAATCCCCTTTTTAAAAGCGCGCGTAAACGCCAAGAGTTTGGGATGTGACGTCATCGTACGATAAACATTGTTGTAAAGCAATGGAGTTGATGGTATTATTGTTGACGTCATCTTATAGTTTAAACCATAGGTGTCTAAACTATGACGGTTTGAGGGCCACATTGCAACGAAAAAAAATTTGCTGGGCCGCACATACAATATTTTTTCAACAAATTGAAATAAAAATTTACTCTTTGTAGTTTTATTAAAATAAATTAACTTCTTTTTATTGTAATTTTTAAAATTTTTTAATTAGATATGTATAGGTGCATATTTAATTTAAATTTGTAAAAGTTTCGTTTCATTTAGTTTGAATTCCATAAAGATAGAAATAATTCAAAAATTAATGGGATGGATAAATTTGCTTTTGTTGAACAAGCAAATTGATATACGGTTCAATAGACTAGGTTGCAATTCTTAATGCATTTCAAAGATGTTTGTTCACAAACATAGGTACCATACTGCCAAAAGCTGAATACTTTAATAATAAAGCGGTGAAAAATTAGGATATTTATTGTGGGGTAGGTAATCTTTATAAAACTCCCAGTAAAGAAACATTCGCAAATTTTTCTTGCAGTTGAATGTCGCTTTGCAGTTCAATGCATTCTATTTGAAGGTAATTTATCTTCTAAATAAAATGGGGTAAAAATATGTTGTAATGATCTTTATTTTTTCGAAATCTTGAAATCTACTTTCAAACTCTTGAATTAAATCACAAATTAATGCAGCATATATTTTGTGCATTTCACAGGCTTATGTGCAGCCAAAGTACTGAAATGTTTCAAATATTTTACTTTTATTTGATTGTGCCCAATGTCAACTTTTTTCAAACGCTGTTATTGTCTGGATTCTGGAACATATATCATTAATAAATTGATTTTTTCCCTTGAAGTCTCAAATTTAAACCATTCGAATGTTCTGTTAAGTCTACTAAAAAAGCTAAATCTAAAACCCAATTTTCGTCTTTAAATTCAGTCACATGGGGGGTTCCCCTTTTGTTTCCATAAATATTTTTATTTCAGTTCGAATCGATTTATATAAAAAATATTGCAAACATTTATTTTTAACAAATCAAAATGTGCAAATTTAAATATTTTCATAATTTTCGTTTGGGCCGCATTTTAAAGGCTTTTGGGCCGCATGCGGCCCGTGGGCCGCACTTTAGACAAGCATGGTTTAAACAATAAACGTTTTCAGTCACATGTTTTTTTCTCAACTTTTAAATTAAAATATTTAATTACCTGTACATTTTTTTGAAAAACGACTAGATATTTCATTTTACCATACAAAAAACCATACGGAACACTTGTTTGTTTTTGAAAATCTGACACATGCAATTTCCTTATTGTAATATTAGGTCCGAAATTGATTCTAAACTATAAGTTTAAATAAAATAGTTATGGAGAAAGGTAATAAATATGTAAAAAATATAAGTGTATATTTAGGTAATAAGGCATCAATCTGTACCTTTTATATTTGAGTAATACAAATTGTAGTTTTTTAATGTTACCATTATTCCAAAAGTTTTACTTGGATGTAAGTTTTCAAAAGTTGGCAAGTATATGCAATGACTGATAATTGTCAGATTGTTTTATCATAACTAGGGGTAGTGCGCCAGTGGCGGATCCAGGATTTGGTTTTGGGGGGCTAAGAATTTTCCTAATCCAATTGAACCTTCTTGGTAATGTTAATACGGAAAAGGTAGTGAAATAACCTGCTCCAACTTCCCAAAGGGTGGTCTGGGGCTCCTACTCCAGAAAATTTTTGGAAATATAAGTCAAAACCCCCACTTTTTCAACTCCTTTTGGTACGCTTCATACGAATTTCGGATATAGATTTTTTATGTTTTGATACAAACTTAATAAAATGTAGTTGTAATAACAGAGTTACAAGTGCCAAGGGGGTCTGGGGGGTTTTCCCCCAGAAATTTTTTTAAAATTTGACCTTAAATAACAGGGTTTTAACTCATTTTGGTGCATAAAATGTCATATTATATAAAGTAAAGCTTTTCATTTTGGGGGGCTTGAGCCCCCGAGCCCCCCCTGGATCCGCTAGTGTAGTGCGCAGTGTGTTTAAAAGTATCTCAATGCTTTCAGTTCACTATTTCCCATAGGATAATGTTGAAAAATACCTGTAATGTCATTAGGCACGAGTTTTAATTACAGATAGTAGTATTTGTATTTCATTTGGTTTTTTTTACAATTTTGCCAAATTCACTAAAAATTAAAGCCTAATATTAAATAATCAGTATAAATTCTTACCTCATCGCCTATTACAGCAATTAGCTTTCCCTTTGCAGCAGAATGGGCAGACATAATTTGTAGATACTGTAAAATGATTTATAATTTCAGATTCAAACAGTGCACACAATTTACAAGTAGTTTGTTCTACACATTTAGATTTTCTAAAAAGAGAAGTGGTAAAGTTAATAGTTTTTTCAAAATTTAATATAAATTAAACGATTGGTTAACAAAATGCAGCACATACCGAAACTTTCTGGTATCAAAACAATATTTTTACCGGAAGTCATATGATGGAGGATTTAGTGTTGCCATATACAGAAAATAACCATATTTTTTATTGTAATTTAGAAAACCTACACTTTTATGAAGATCAGTAGGAAAGTAAAGTAAACAATCACTAAATATCAATAGAAAATTTTATTATTGAGTAAAATATCATCCAAATGCTTTAATTTGTTCTACTAATTCATGGTTTCGTTTTCATTTTACTATAACAAGACATCAGCCAATCGATGAGCAGAATCATTAAAAAGGTATCCAATGAAAGCGAAGCAAGGCACAGCTGGTGGTTTCTTCTTCCCTTGTCTTCCCTGCATCAAAATATGCTCGTTTGACACTTTGGAGATTTGTGGGTGTTTATGTTTTTTCGTAATTACTTATGAATCACATCCAAATAATTGTGACGTTGACTTCAAACATTAGAGCTGATTGTAAACATAAATATGGAGTCTTATTTGCAGGAGTTGCGACAAAATTTGGTAAATATTATTTTTATTTCGTTGCATTCCAGAGCCTCTCTTATTTCCCTAGGTTTGTAGCAATTGCTGGATTTGTTTTTAAAATAAAACCTTCATTGAGTAAAATAATCGGTCAAAGTGCATTTAATAGCAACTTTTGACAATTAATTTATGAATTGGAATAACAATAATTATGCTTCAGCATTTTCAATCTCACATTTTCTGCCATGATTACTAAATAAGTTAGGTCTAATATATGGCTAAAAACGTTGTGTGCTATTAAATTAACTTGGCTATTTATTATACTGATTGATTTTCTTCATTATCAATACAGACGGTTAATTGTAACTGCCCTGTAACATATATAAGAAAAATCAAATTAATCTTTCGGAATTATTGAGCTTTAAAACAAACTGGAGTGACGACTGAGTGTGCCGAAAAAAGGCTGAAACCGCATCACACCTTATCGAAGTGTGTGTCCGCACGGAAAGGTTTTCCATCTTCTTTTAGTTTTCCCCATCTGTTAGCTCTTGCATCGGATAAAACGATTATTCTAAATTTTGGTCATAATATTTTAAAAAACAGGCATGGGTGGAATAAAATGGGGTCATGGGGGAAATGCCCTTCCAATTTTTTGAGAAAATTTCATATTTCTAAGGGAAAATCGTGTTTCCAAAGCCTTTAGGACAGTTTGCCCCCCCAAGGTATCCAGTATTGATTTTCCAGGGTTCACCACATTAATCCGCCCATGATAAAAAGGTGGTTTTCAAGAAAAAATTCTCACACAATGTTAGTCTACATGGGGAAATTGGTTAGTTTTGTCTGGTTCGAGAAATTTCTGTAACCCTCCGCGCCGGCACGTTTGGATGCATGTTATGCTATTGTAGGTTGTCACTCCAGTTTGTTTTATAGCTCAGTGTTTAGAGCAGCTTTAGAAAGAGTCCTCCAGTTGCCATGTGTAACCTAACCACAGCTCCTGCAGTAAGATGATTAGGTTCAATTCCGTTAACGTTCCCGCTAAATATTGCTTTAATATTATATTACTTTTAAATGCCATTTATTAAAATATTATCAAAATTTTCCGATTTTAATTGATGAACTGAATAGTCTAATTGATCTAATTAAACATTTTATCCATGAGTTTGAAATATTTTAGCAATATTTCTACTTTTTGGTGTTTAAGAGCATGGCAGTATTTCATGGAAACGTTAACATAATTGAACTGATGATTAAGTAAGTGGTGTCAGCATAGAGATCTAATAGTACTTCTAGAATACTATATTATTAATCTACTATTGTTATTTTAGGATCTAATATTATTAATTAGATCTCTTTGGTTGTCGGGAAAGGAAGTAGGCAATATGCTATTTATTAATTTTGTTACCCAAAAGTTCCCCAGGTTTTTATGTTTCAAGATAAAATCATATGTTAAAAATATTTTATTACTCACAAACTCAATTTATTTATTTTAGAAAAATGCTGGTGAATCTTCTACACTCCAAGTTGTTTTGGGAAATGAAAGTTGTGACTTAGATTCAGCTATTGCATCAATTGTGTTTGCATACTTCTTGCACAAGGTAATTTATAACTCATTTATTGTTGTTAACGTTCATAAATTCAATAAGCCTTAGTACTCCTGAAAGCTGAGGAATTTAAACAGGACTTATTATTTGGACAAAACTTCTTCTTATCCTCTTTGGCTGGCTGGCACATAAAACCTTGATCGTGTCTTCCACCAAGCACCCCGTCCTGGACCCAGTGGCGGCTCATGGGTAGTTCAAACGGGGATTCACAATTATATTATGAAAATGTAATTAACAATGAAATTACAACCGTAATATATATTATAATTGTTACGAAAATAAGGGGCCATTCAAATATTACGTAAGCACTTTTTTGGTCATTTTTAACCCCCCCCCTCCCCCCTTGTCAGCAAAGATAAGCAAACCTCAAACCCCCCACCATAATTACGTAAGAAACTGCCGGACCCCCCCACCCAAATTTTGACATGCCTTTTAACAGGTAGGGGAGAGGAGGGAGGAATGGGACAGTGGGAGGAGTGGGACAGCTGAAATTATGGAAAAATAAATCAATTTATTTTATTTCCAATTTGGTCATTAGATGGCCTTCTTATAGCTTCTTGTTATTTCCTTCATTTAGTTAATCCAGCAGCAAGTTTCTGTTTATAGTTGTAAAAATTTGATTTTCCCACCTCCAAAGTAAATTTCCAGTCTATCTTAAGTTTTATTTCATTTCTCATGTAATTTGTAGAACAACATTATATAATGCCATTGTAATCTAAAAGATATAATGTATGCTAATCTGCAATTTCATAAAGCCTAACACCAGCATAGTTTATGTGACAAGTTATATTTTAAAAGCAATGTGTGGAGGGAGGAATAGGACACTCTGAAAAATGTAAACAAAATCTGCAAAAATGTAAACAAAATTTGGAAATATTAATTTCTGATAGCTTTCTATCGCTTCAATTGAAATGCTTTTCTTTTCTTGAATAAACAATTCCAAGTATTACATTGTATTTCAATTATTGATTCTTAACACCATGGGAAAGAGTTCAAGTGTACTAAATATTTTTTAAAAATTATTCTATAATAGATATAAGATTGAAAGTTGTTTAAAAATGTGGGCAAAGGTTAAAAGAATAGTAGGTAAAATACTAGGCCCTTTCTCATTATTACATTTTGCTAATTTTCTTTACTTTTCAAAAGTGTCCCACTCCTCCCATACTCATGTCCCACTCCTCCCACCCATGAGGGAGGAATGGGACAAAATTCTTGTTAATTTGAATGATCAAAAGTGATAAAATTAAACAACATTTAAGAACTGTACATTTTAAAAAAATTAAGTTAAAACATGTAAGTTTATTATCCAACCATTTGCATCTATGAATAAGCAGGGGATAATGAATAAAAAAATATTTAGTGAAAATTGTCCCATTCCTCCCTCCTCTCCTCTACTGTTTTTTTCTCCTTGAAAATTAGGTGACTTACACAAGGAGCTATCCTTTTTGGGTGTAACCTTAAGGGTTCAAAAAGGAGTCAAAACACTGCTTTTCAGGGTTAAAATTTCAAAATGTTTGGGGGTCCATCCCTAGAAAAAAGTGATTACGTCAGATTTCCTAATTCAATTTTTTGTTAAATTTATTTTTGGTTGAGTTTGAAATTATTTATGCAAGAAACAAGATATTTTCAAAAATGCAGCATCTTACGTAAGCATCACTCATATCCCCCCTCCCCCCTTGTCAGCAAAAAGAAGCAAAGAGCAAACCCCCTCCCTCCCCTTAGGTGCTTACGTAATATTTGAACGGCCCCTAAGTTTAATTGGTAACTTAACTCACTCAACGAGAAGCTGCATTTCCTTTTGCTAACTATAGGCAAATAAATGATGGGCCAATCCTCTTTTATGTTTTCCATCAGGTGCCTTAGTATGTGTGATGTCAGCCGGGCTATCCTGTTCTAAACGAAAGATATGTCCAGTCCATCTCCATTGTCTCTTCAAATTTTATGCTATTTGTTCAAAGTTTTTACACCCTCTTTACTATTTAACTGGGATTTTCTAGCCAAAAAAAGACAGCTGTTTTCCATGTTTTTATCAACTAACAATAAGTATTTTTGTCTGATATATGGTAATACCAATAGTAACCTTGTTCAGCCAGAATAACTGGAAGCAAGAGAAAACAGGTAGATATTGAAAAACCTGGGTAATCAGATAAACAAATCCTTGAATGTGTTGGCTATTAATTAAGATAAAAAACTGAAGTGTTTTGTACAAAATTTCACAAAATAATTGGTTAGACACCAAAAATTATTTTTAAAACTTTACACATCATTTGCTGACCAAGAATCGGTCCACTGTGGACAAGAACTTGAACATGTGTAGCATTTAAACAAAGCAGTCATGTCATGTGTATGTCCGTTACAAATCTTTAAAATATATATCTGAGTTGATTTCTAGATTATTTGCATAAATGAATGCTAGATTAATGAGGGTCAATAAGGATCAAATTAACATTTAAATTTCATACAGGCTTTAAAAAAAATGGAAGTATCATGGGTTCAGTTCAGTTAACGTTCCCGCTAAATACCTCCATACTCGTTTGGACACCAAAATGTAGAAATATTGCTAAAATATTTCAAACTCATAGATTAAAATGTTTAGTTATATCACAAAAACTGTTCAGTTTATCATTAAAAATAAGAAAAAAAATTTCGATACTTGAATATATGGCGTTTAAAAGAGATTGGCGATATTTAGCGGGAACATTAACGGAATTGAACTGCATCATGTTTAAGATACTTTTTGCTTTGTTACTTTAGAAAAGAATATCAGTACAATTTATTTTGTACAACTATTTCAATAGTATTTCAAAGGAAGAGAAATATTTAAAGCTTTTTTTTACATTTGATCAAAATTATCTAAATAACTGAAGACAGAGTTACAAGTAAGATACCTACTAAAAAACAATTAACTTAAGTTTAAAAAAACATTAAAACTCACCTGTTCTGTCATAAACTGAGATAAGAGATGGATTACTAATTTTTTTTTAACACAATTTAAGGAATAAATAATTTGGAGCCAATAAATTCACTAAGGTCATTATGAAAAACAAACTTCAAGTCATCATTATAAAAAATCCCAAACCTTTAAAACTACACTAATGAAATAATATAAAATCTGGTCAGATTTACAATGGCTAATAATTTCAAAGTATTAGATTTATGATTCCAATTTGATTCTAGGACTGATTAGGGAGCTAAAATTTGGAAAAAGTTTGCATTGCCATGCATTTTAAAATAGAGTTAAGTTTTGTTCTTTAACTCTCATAATTAATCCTTTGTTGTACCATTTTTGGTTCTTATGTATTACTCTGTCAATCGTTATGTATACTCAAGTGGCACAGTCAATCGGTTTTGGCTATGAATTTTATTGTTTTGATGATATCATGATATAGTACACCATTTCCTAACCAATATAAGGAGATTTAGTAGATCATGTTAATAAAGATATTTTTATTGAAAACTGGGAGTTAAATCATATGGGCTGTAGCATCGTAAAGAAAACACTTATTACAAAAATACACATTAAAAAAATATTTTTACAACTCAAAAATAGCACGTGTTCTTTTTTATAAAAAAATGCTAAAAAGCAAGTACTGTGCATTTATTAGTTACTAATTAAATGTTCTGCTACATAGGTGAAAAAAACTGTTGACATAGTTCTGCCTGTATTGAATGTAAAGCGTAAAGATTTGCCCCTACGTACAGAAGTAGTGTACTTCTTAGAAGAAACTGGTTTTCAAACTTCTGATCTCATTTGCATTGATGAGATTGATTTAAAGGTAACTGGTACTTATTTTTAGTTTAATAAACTTAACTCTTGAAAGCTTTTTACCCTGAAAAAACTGCTTCTCTAAATATATTTTCTCATAAGTTCTCATAAAATCGTGAAAAAACATTTTTAGTAAGGATGTTTTCTAATGTAAGAAGCACTGTTTAATAAGTAATGTAAGTACTGTTTTCATGAATTAAGTGGTTTCTTTTATTTTTAGACTTTACATGAAAAAGGTAAACTAAGCCTTGTTCTTGTGGACCATAATTCCTTGAGCCATGATCAGAAGTACTTACAGAGCAGAGTCACTCAAATAGTTGATCATCATGCTATTGAAAATGCTGAGGAAATTCAAATGTAAATGGCTTTATATCTGGCTTATGATTTTTGTATGATGGATTTAATTCAATTTAAACTTGGTAGTGGTCAATATTTTTTAACTCTTTTAGTCCTAGACCGCCCAGGGGCCTGAGCATGATCATATCGTTTATAGTCCTACTCGACAAAAGTCGAAAAGGAGTATCCGAAAAACACCTTCTTGTCATTCCACAATCTTCGAAAGGCTGTAGCATGAAGTTCAGTTCGACATGAGATCTAGCTTTCTCCTTCGAGAAGCGTTTGGCCAATCAAAAAAGAGTGGTCCTTTCGAACAGGGAAGCTGGGTCGCCATATTGCCTGTATCGCCTTCTTAGCGAAAATAAATAACCTGACAATTATGGACCGTTTCATTAATTACAATATAATTCCTGAACCTAATAACACTTTTAGCAATAAAAAAACCCTTTTAAACAACAAATATTCTCTGTTTTAAAAAATCCAAATGAGTTTGATTTTTCTGGCAGTAATGTGCTGCCATCTGTAATCGAAAGGCTAAATGAATTGGTTTGAATGACTTTTGGTTATTGAAACTCCCTGACGTTTTTACTCTATTAATATAATCTCTAAATCGTGTAAAAATACCTTTTTACAATGAAAGAAAAATTATCACATCCTAACAAGCACCTAATGACGTATATTTTTATGAATAGAATATTTATCCAATTTCAAACTAATAGAGCCGATTTGCAGTGCATTGAGCATGCCCTGACCTACGCATAGAAAACTTAGTTCCTTCGCAAAAAAAAGATATTGCTTTATCCAAAGGTTGAAAATTAATTCTTAAGACCACTTCTTAATGCACAAGGAATATTAATCTGAAAATTAATGTTATTGTTTCCTGAAAAGGCATTTTAAATTTTTTCGGCACTGTTCGAAATCGCTACCGAGTGCTCCGGAGGTTTCGGAATGAAAGTTTCGGCTTGTAGGCAAAAAACGAAGTCGTTGTCGGGTTTCGAGAATGAGTCGAAAGCTTCGTGCTGTGACATTTTGCTGAAATCTCGTAATGTGACGTCATGAGTGCGAGAAGACGGGTTTCGACTGGAAGACGAGATGATCATGCTCAGGCCCCAAGATTGACATTGAAACTTGTGTAATTTTTGGCCAGTTACGATGGAAGAGGTTAAGAGAAAAGCAAAAGGAACAGCATATATATTTTGATAGAAAGTCGAAAGTTTTGTTTGAAAAAGCAGGGTTGGCATGGTTTAAACCAAATGGTTTTTTAAAAAAAAAACACCAAAATGGTTTTTTTTGGTTTTTTTCCAGAAAATCTGCAATTTTTTTAAGAAAAACTTTTGGGTTTATTAAAGTAGTTTATTTATTAAAATATTGTCTCTTAATATATTGTTTTTTTTTTTCATAAAAACAAATATATTTATTATATACTATATTTATATTAATAGATTAAAAAAAGAACTTGTTTTTTATGCTTTGAAATGAAATTCCATGGTGTTAATCAATAAAAACCATGTATAGTTTTTTTTAATTTATTAAGAACAAGAAATTTTATTGCACCTTGCACTTTAAAAACCAAATGGATTTTTAACTCACTAAGCACCAATAAAAACCACTTGATATTTTGCTTTGAAAAGAAATTCTTGTTTTTTTTTTAATTCAATAAGAAAAGGATATTTTAATGCACTAGAGATAAAACAATTTTTTTACTCACTCAGCACCGGCTATTTAAGTAGTATGTATTATAAAAACCACTTGGTTTTTATACTTTGAAAAGAAACTCTTGGGTTTTTTTAAATAAAAACCAATATGTTTTTTTTATCATATAAACCCTATATATTTGAATCCATTATAAAACCTCAGTTGGTTTTTATTTATAATAAAAATCTTACTAAAATGTACACATATAAACACTTTTCTGATGCAATAAAAATCAGTGGTTTTTATATGCAGCAAAAAATCCTGATTTATACATAAATTTAACTTTTTAAAAATTAATTTTAATTAATTAATTAAATCACTTGGTTTATAGCTGAATTGATTAACTATTAATTCAATGGATTTATAACAGAAAAAACCAAGTTGCTATATTTATGCAGGTACCAAAAAAAAGTTTAAAAAACCACTGGTTTTTAAAAAAACCTGGTTTAAACCAAATATACCCGTTTTTTTTTTTAAAAAAACAGGTTTTTTCCCCACCCTGTGAAAAAATGATTGCAAAGTTTTTTAATCTATAGTTTCAATTTAAAGAAAACTTTTCAAGCTAACTTTTGTAAAACAAAATTAATTTTATGTGATTTTAAGCCTAAATTGTTAAACCAAAAAATATCATTTTTCAGCTAAAATTCCGTATATTCTGTTTCAAAGTAATATCAGATAATCAAAGATTGTTAAGAATTTTAATGAAAAATTTTTTCCTTGTGATTTTATAAATTTATTATTTTTATATGCTGTTTCTGTAATTCACCCCTCGTAAATGAATTTCACTCTTCCTAAAAAAAGTCAAGGAGTATTTTTACTTCTTCAAAAAAACCATAGGAATAACACTGCCTGCAGCTTAAAAAAATACTTCTATTTACTTATTTTTTAGGATAAAGAAAAACATAGAACCTGTTGGGTCGTGTTGCACATTGATTACAGAAGAAATCATAAATTCAAATATTCCTATTGTGGATGCTCAAATTGCAATGCTTCTTTATGGTAATAAATAGTATTTTCTCTTTATATATTGTAATTTTTTTCTGTAAACCAGAGGTAACCAACCTTTTTAGAAGGTTGGCATTATTTCCGGAACATTCCGGTTTTCGGGATGCCGGATAAGGGGTCTCTTACTGTACTGAAATTCCATTCCATTTCTATAAGTAACTTAGTAATAATTGGGAAATATTTGAATCTTTATAATAGCTGGCATTTTATGGTGCTAGTAACTGTGCTTATATTTTATACTAAACATAACACGAGTCGACAGTGGTTTCATAACAACAACCAAATTACTGTTTTTTTTACTAATTCATATAATTATTCAAATATCTGCAAGTAAAAAAATTCCTTCACGTCCCATTTTTGTGTAACAAAAATTTTCAATTTTCTGCTTTTTTCTTTATTTTTGCATTTTAAGCATCATTTTTGTCCAATAGCAACCCTGCGATCCCATCCAATTAATTTATTTATAGTATCCCAGTATGTAGCCATTCTTTTAAAAGTGTTGCTATGTTTTGGTACTGCAGTTCATTTTGAAAATTGACAAATTTTCAGTGTAGATTTTGTACATTTATGCACAATGCGTTTTTTAAAATTTGGGTACTGTTTAAATTAAAATTCAACGGTAATATTTAACAGAAAAGGTGTGAAAACGTTTTCCCACACTGATTTGGGTACAAATAGATGACTAAAATGAAATATGGGCTCCGCATGTGCGTTGCAGAAGTTAGAATGCGGCTCTTATTAAGTGCGTAAGAGTCAACGGTAGTTCTATGCAAATTACTACCCCTATAGTATGGGGAAGACATTCAAATTATCTTGATTGTTTAATATCAATGATAAATTCAGAAAAAAATTTTCAAAAAGTATTTAAAAAGGACTTTTTTGGCCCTTTAGTGAAGGCAAACTCAAAGTCAGTATAAACCTCTGATTAAAAAAGAATTCACAACAAGGAAAATTTAATAAAAACGCATTATCAGCTAGGAAATGGTTTTTATGAGAGTGGTAAGATGATTTTTAGAAAATAGGACTGATAAAAATGTTTTATTCCCAATATAAGGTTCTCTTTAGTCTTACCAAGCCATAGAATGTTGAGCATCACTCAAAATTCTTATTTTACATCCACATTTGAACTTATTTCCGGAAAATCTCACTGTATTCAATCATAAACAAGGGTAAACATTCCCTTAGGACCTTAACTCAATACATAGGTCACTGAGAAATATCAATTTTGGGCTACAGCTCTTGGTTCATTGAAAGAGGAGATTTAACGCCACTTAAGAGACAAAAAGGGATAAAATTGCATCGTATTTAATGAATTTTTATTGGTTTTTAGTTTTAAATTGTCTGAAACATGTATATACATATTATTTTAGCATAAAATATTATCATAATTAAGATTATATATATAATCTTAATTATGATAATATTTTATGCTAAAATAATGAGATTGACTGTTAAAAATGGGTGTTTTCAACGCCTTTGTCCGTTTCTTACAGTACTGGTGTAATATCTGTAACAAAAAAAATTGTATGTGCTGCAGCTTTTTCACAACTATTTCTGAATCCTACACCCTGAAATTAGTCGGAAGTACCTAATCTCATTTTTGTTAGGGAAAAAAGTTTAATTTTGTCGACTAGTGTAATTACTGAGATGTGCTAAAATTTTGTTAACTTATAAATTGTTATTGAGTTGAGTCATAAGAACGTTGACTCTAATATGCTGTATGGTCTCCTCAAAAATTAAAGATGTTGAACATGAGGATTATTTTCATTGAAAATTGTGTATACTGATTGTAAAAAAATCTTATGTAGGTACAATCCTTCTTGACACTGTTTGCTTGAGAGAAAGTGCCAAGAGAACCACTGAAAAGGACAAGGAAGTTATTGCAGCATTGGAAAATATCCTTGGAGGAGTCAATAGAGATGAAATATTTCAAGAATTGCAGAAAGTAAAATTTGACACCTCAAGTAAGTTTTTTTTGTTTGTTTCAAATGTAAAAATGTGTTATTTTTTCTAGTATTAAAGACCTTTTTTGTACTTGCTAAATTGTACTTTAAAGTTGCTAGTAATGAAATGTATGTCAAGATTTACTATTTTTTCACTTTCATATAATATGTTAATTTTTTTCACTTAAAATTATTTTTTATTTGCTTCTAGAGTTAAGTCCAGAGCAGCTGCTGCATAAGGATACAAAGTATATTTTTGATAACAGTACATCAATAGCCATCGCCTCACTCCCTATGCTTTTATCGGTAAGGCTTCAGAAATATATGTTCTTATTAAGTTTGATTTATTGAAAAGGAACTTATTAAGGTTGTTTTTTAGGATATTGTTGTAACTGACAGCTTCCTATCTGCATTGAAAGAACTGACCTCCCTGAAAAATCTGCAGTCTGTTATATTAATGGGACTTGAAGTTAAAGAGGGTCAAGCAGCTATGAGAAGGCAACTTGCCGTTTATGATACCTGCTCTAGTTCTCTGGAAAATGTAAGTCAAAGTGCGCAACTAACATTTTGCTGGGGAGGTCCCATAAATTTTTCTTATCGCCATTTGCTTTAAATGTGAAATTTTTCTCATTCCACATCAAAATATTTTTATTCATGTGTTTTGATAATCTCTACTTCAGGAAAAGATCATTGAGCAGTTTTTTACTCGTTTACTTTTAGATTTCAAACTACCTTAGAAGCTTAGAGAACCCAAGCTTAAATCTGCTGGATCTTTCTGTTGATAGCAAATGTATCAAGGTATTTGAACAAGAGAATGTTGCCTTGACACGGAAATTTGTT
The DNA here is from genome assembly GCA_024610705.1 of Tetragnatha versicolor. Classification (NCBI taxonomy): domain Eukaryota; kingdom Metazoa; phylum Arthropoda; class Arachnida; order Araneae; family Tetragnathidae; genus Tetragnatha; species Tetragnatha versicolor. The sequence continues at coordinate 46,334,893 of JANDEH010000008.1, forward strand.
TTGCCTGCTATGCAGTCATTTTTTAGATCTAGTTCATCAGGTACCAAATTTGTGCTATTTCAGAAGTTTTTTAAAATGCTACATAGAATACATCTATTTGTATCATAATGTTTCTTTTATTTTAGTGTACTTAGATAGCATCTAACTACATTGTACAATATTGTTTTTTAGGGTGAATTGGTCATAACCTATTAACAATTGAAAGCTTCATTTAAATGTAAAATTGTTTCTTCCTTACATTTTGGACTTAAAAATAACCTTGTAGAAGTGAGTTAAATAAAATACATATAAATACTATGGGTTTTTTTTATTTCTGTTTGAGACTTATTATTATTTTAAAAACTAATAATTTTTATTAGCAAGTGCATAAAGTATCCAATATTTCTAAACTAAAATCGAACTTGTAACTATAATTTATTTCTGGCACATATCTCAAAACTATGAATATTCAAAAATTACTTACAGTTAAAAGTATGCCTTAAATAAACAATTAAATGTTATTAACTTCATTAGATGTGATTTTTTTCATTGATTAAGGAGTGAATTGCAAAGATAATTTCCATCCATGCACCCCAATATGAACTAGCTTTAGAAGTTATATTATCAAGAGAAATAAATATCTGCAAAACTAATGGTTGGCTAAACATTAAACTGTCAAGTGGTCATAGTTCATAGTTAATTCCAGTTAGGACAAACTAAAATGTCTACTTCATAATAAAATACAAAATATTGAATTTTTAAGCAGCAGGGAATTTAAATGAATCAAACACTTAATATAACTTTTTTTCTTTCAGAACTTAATATGAATATTTTGCTTTTTAGCAGTTTATTCACTTAAATATAATTTACTAACATGCTAATTTTCAAACCATGGAAACTTACACAGCCTGGAAAACAATTTATCAAATTGTTTTCCAGGATTGTCTTTTGGATATTAAAAATGATTCACTCTCCTAGGTTGTCTCAGTGGAATAATCATCAATAACAAATATAAAAAGACAAGTAAACTAAACAATTAAAAAATCAAATTAAAATAATGTGTGAACAATTTAAGTGAATTAGGTATGAGAAATGAAACTGATGCATCATTGTTGTAGTGACTTGGTACACTTGGAATGGTTAATATTCTAATTTGTTTTGTTATTGTTTACTTTAGCCTTTTTATATTTGTTATTTATGATTTTTCCACTGAGGATATGATATCCAAGAGACACAAACTACAATGCTGGAAAAGGATTCAATAAATATACTAATTTGACTGTTTTTAATGTTATGAAAGAGAAATAAATTCATGTACATGCATGTGATCTCATTCAATCCTTTTTCAGACAATTCAGAAGTGAAAAATAACAGCACCAGCAGGTAAGTTTTGTTTTTAAAACCTTAAAATGTAAATAAAATATTTATACCTTTCATATTTATACTGTAGTTTTAATCTGGGTGCAATTGTTCCTTTCACCATTGACAAGGAAATATTTAATCCTTCCTTTTAAACTTTGTAATAAACTATTTTATTAGTGCATAAATCTTAAGTAAATTTTCAGTCTAGCAAGAATTACTAGAATGAAAATTTCATGCCTTTGTGTAAGTTTCTACTAAACTTTAGATAGTTCAAATGCTAATTAATGTAAACTAAATGGTGATAATGTAAATATTTGGAATAAATTTTACACTTATTTGACTACATTTTTCATTCTCTAAATATTTTTTACATGTTTTATATTTTCCAAAACTCAATCTTTCATTGTAAGGCATACTAGAAATAAGTTAAATATCATTTTCTAACAAGTGATGAATTTTTAAGTATAGAAGTATTTGTGTTTAGAACAGTGGCGGATCATAGCTAAAATTATAGGCAAACCTGGAAAAAGTTGCAACCTTCCCCCGAACTTAACCAAATTTACCCAAACCTTATGTATTGCCCCTATGGAGCTGGCAGTGGCTTCCCCCGAACCAGGTTCGGGCACTTTTACACTTATTTGACTACATTCTATTTTTGATTTGTTCGGGCACTTTTTCCAAGTCCAATTACAGGGGGCTGTGCTCCAGAGCTAGTTTACACTTTCTGATGCAAAGTTTCCAATGTATTTTAAGCTATAAAAGGCCAAATAAAACTATAAAATGTAGATTGAGTTAACTGAAATCATCCAAATATGCCCTACAAAACAAAATCTATATTCAGGCATGAGATTCTTCCAATTTTTGTCTTATTTTCAGACCTTTTCAAACTAAAAATTTATTAAAAATAATAATATGCATTGAACGTATGAAACTAATAGTAGTTTTTTACCCACTGTCTTTCCCACAGATTTTCAGACTTTTTGCTTTTTTGTCAATCTGATCCCCATGGGCGCCGGGAGGGGGGTGCAAGGGGGTGCACTTGCACCCCCCTGGCACCCGTCGCGAACAAATTCGATGGGCGTGAATCCAAGGAAGGAGCACTATCAACAGCACCCCCCCTTGGACCCATAGATTCTCAAAATGAATTTAAACCCTACTTTTATTGATCAAATTTCAAAAAAGTTTCTGGGAAGAACCCCCATACCCCCCTGCAGTCCTTGTTTAGTTTAACCCAAAAGGTCCCAATATGAGATAAAACACTATTTTTAAGGATCAAGTTTCAAAAATTTTCCTCAGGGAAGATCCTCAAACCAATATCCCTCTTTAAGATTTTAAGTCTATTTATAAACTCCTTTTCTCTTGGAAATTCGATTTTATGTTATTTTTGACTTCGACTTTATCCCGGGAAAGACTGAATTAATTTTTTTCCTCAAATTAAATTTTCCTCTTTACTTTATGCTTTTGACATGTCTTGAAGTAGCCTAAAACCATTTTTTCAAATTTTTTTTTATTATTTTAGTCAGAATAGGGTGGTACCATATGGTACCGCTAGGCTCTTACACTACCATTTTGTGCACTATACATATTCTTATAAGTTTGAGATTTCAAAGTCAAAATAATAAATTTATACTTTTATCACTTTATTTACCATTTTTAGCTAAAACAACAAATAAAATTACAGTTTATGCAATGATGATTGACAAATTAATTTATTAAATAATTGATATTACTCTCATTATACCAATTAGTAGTTATGTTTTGCTCTTAAAATTCTATTATCAAATTTATTTCTAGAAATAAATTTTGTGCACACTAGTCGAAAGGTGATAGACAAACTTTCTATACCACGAGGTAAGCTGATATGATAAGGAATTGAGAGTTTTACCAATTTTCCCCTCATAATGAGTGTTAAAATTAGGAATTTTGTTAAAAAACTTAAGCTTTATGCTTTATTAAATTGCTGTTTACTAAAGTTTGGTCCATGTAGTAGTGACATCTACCGTCAGAATGAAAAAATAAAAGTATTTTGATAGAAAAAAGCCGTTCCCCAGACTCCCTAAAATAGTGTAATACGTTGCCTACGAAATGTTTACATTCTTCAAACATTTATGGTTTTGATTGCAATGATATTTTATGATCTGTTTCCCTGGATTATATTTTTAATCACATACGTAGGGGGATAACACAAAGGGATTTTAAGTCTTAAGTGATACTCATTTAGAAAAAACAACATTTAGATTTTTGCATTTGAACGCAGTGGCGTATATAAGGGGGGGGGCGAGGGGCCCTACCCCTCCCCCCCGAAATCCGGACTCGTTGTTCCAAAACAAGCTAAAATCCTGTGTTTAGGAACAAATTTTAAAAAAATTTTTGGTGGAGGACCCCCAAACCCTTTTTTCTCATTGGAATTTTATTATTCCAAATATTTTTATAATAAATTCAATCGAAATCCTAATCCTACTTAAAAATATATGTACAAAATTAGGACTAAGTGTACCAAAACAGAGTAGAAATCCTCTTTTTGAGGGTCAAATTCCCAAAAATTTTCTGGGAGAGGACCCCCAGACCCCCCTTGGGTGTAGGAACTTTATTACTCGCTAAACTATTCCTGTAACAAGTTCTTTAAGACGCAAATTCTACCTAAAAATGTATTAAAACCTACATCTGAACCAATAAACATGCATGTGAAGCGGGAGGGAAAATATTTTGGGCCCTTCCCCAAACAGTTTTCTGTATTAATGGAAAAGAAATACGCAGAATTATAAATCCGGTTTTATTAAAGTTAGTAAGACAATATGTAGACACAGATGGGTGTGCACCCCCCTAAAAGAAATCCTGGCGGCGCCCATGCTGATCCCTGTATATTTCCAATAACAACTTGAAAATCTCTAGTATTTTGATTCATCAAGAGTCATTTGAATTGTGATTAATTGGATAATTTATTATATGATTTTTTCATATAGTTATGAAAACAAAGAAAAAAACAATATTGATGCGGTGAATAATGATGTGGATGATTTTTGTGACGAAGTCATTCCAACTTATCAGGCTGAAACTCTGGATTTTCCAGATAGCCCCAATCATTCCAAACTTTTGGGAATGTCAGCAATTCTTGAGGTGAGTTATAGAAAATGTTTATTAAGTATCTTTTGGATGCCTTTTCTCTTATGACATTGACTTCTTTCTCATTGAAAATGATAATATAAATAGTAATTTTGTATTAAAATCTAGTTTCTCTCTTTTTAGGAAAGTTTTATTCCTGAACCAGATGAAATAGACTATGGAAAAGGTAACCCAACAAAAACAATTTCATTATCGCTTCATTTATAATAAATGGGTATTATCTCTCTATATTAAAAAAAAGTTACTGTCACCGCTGCCGCTGTTTCAGAAAATTTAATTTTTCAACTCTTTGAACTCTCATATCGCAAAAACTACTTGATAGAAATTTATGAAATTTGAAATATTTGTAGAGGAATATTTGGGGCACATTCTCAAACAAAAAGCTAACTGATGTGATAATTTTTACTGGGGTATTTTTAAGGTCAAAGTTGAAGTTTTTCTTTTTTTGCCGCGTAATCCAGTTCAGCAAAATCTATTAGCAGCAGAACTATGATTTTTTGCAGCCTAATACCCTGAAGTATGAAGATGTGCACTACGTCGCCCTTTTTTCGAATTTCGAATTTGGTTTAGAGTAATTAATATTTTAATTTTCGAAATTTTTGACACTTTTTCGTTTTTTTCTATCTAAAATGAAAACTAATCACGGTATCAATATGATTTTTTAAACACTTATATTCTTATTTTTTAGAAAGAGATTGGCGTTTAATTCTTTAAAAAATCCTAATTAGTTTTAGAATTATTAAGCATCAAAGTTTCATTTTTTTCATAGTTTTAGTAGGTCTTTATCAGACGTGTTTAATGTTTTTAAATTTTATATTTGCCTGTTCACTAGATTGTCGCGAGCATGGATATTTAAATTTAAAACTTTTGAGGTGCACATTTTTGCTCTTAGTTTTCTAGCGATATAGTATAGACTTGGTTAATAATCTATTTTTGAACTACTAGAGAAATAAATAATTTAGCTTTTTTAAGTGTTATTTGTGCCGATGAAAGGAAGAGGATTTTCGGGAAGTTTGTTTTACTCTGCAAAAGATCGATTGCAGATATTATAGATCGCGATGAGATCTGTAAAGAGCTGCATAACAGTTACGGGGGTTGGTGAGCGTAAGCGAGTAGGGGGCGATAGCCCCCTATCTATTAAATTATTGATAATTTAAAAAGAAATATTTCAGTAAGTTTTATTTTGATATTTTCGTGGTAATGATCTGAATTGAATTATTGAAAAGTTTGAGAGGTAAAAAGTTTCGATATTAAATGATCATTAACTATACAGAGTGTATCTGAAATGGTGCAACAAACTTTAAGGGATGATAGTACTCATCAAGACGAACAAGATCGGCATAGAAAGGGGGGTCCCAGACCAAATCCCAGGGAGTTAAAAATGGAGCGACACCCCAAAAAAATCATTAAAAAATTCAATTTGTAGAAGAACTACTATTGGTAAAAACTTAATTATGGTCTCAAAAATTGTGGTCTAATATAATCTTTAAAATTACCTCAAAAGTCTTCACTTTAAAATTTGTTTTATTATGTTATTATGTTTATTATGTTATTTGTTAAAAAACACAAAAAAATGTGAAAACTCAGCCAAAAGCTTATTTTGTATTTCGAAATCCTTTCTTTTGATTTGATAATCTGAAAGATCATAGTTGAAAACCCTTAAGTCCAAAGTTTCACGTAAATACAATCAATATTAAACACTTGAGATCCTGTTAAAGTTGTTTTTTTGCGTGCGCTAACAGCTGTTCTGGAAACAGCTCTAAAAAACTGCTTGTGCACCCCAAAAAACAAACTTTAAAAGGATCTCAAGCGTTTAATATTGATTGTATTTACGTGAAACTTCGGACTTAAGGGTTTTCAACTATGATCTTTCAGATTATCAAATCAAAAGAAAGGATTTCGAAATACAAAATAAGGTTTTGGCAGAGTTTTCACATTTTTTGTGTTTTTAACTTTTTTCATAATAAAACAAATTTTAAAGTGTAGACTTTTGAGGTTATTTTAAAGATCATATTAAACCACAATTTTTGAGACCATAATTAAGTTTTTACCAATAGTAGTTCTTCTACAAATTGAATTTTTCAATGATTTTTTGGGGTGTCGCTCCATTTTTAACTCCCTGGGATTTGGTCTGGGACCCCCTTTCTATACCGATTCTTGTTCGTCTTGATGAGTACTATCACCCCTGAAAGTTTGTTGCACCATTTCAGATACACCCTGTATACTCTGTTCATTTAGAATTAGTGCCTGAGACGTATTGTGTTAAAAGCAGTTATTATTCTATTATAGTCGAAAAAATTTTCTTCTGCAATGACAAGGCAGCCTAAGCAGAAGTAGTTAAAACACTGTAGAAACAATCGGTCTGAAAAGTTGTCTGATAAGCGTTATTAAGCATTTTTGAGCGTTTTTGATCCTGTTGCAGGCCCATATTCTTAATGAACATATTATAAGCAGACAAGTTCCAGGTTGTACTGGATAGTTGAGATGAAACAAGCAAGCTCTGCTCGCTAAGATCGCGAAGCAGTTCCGGGGGTTGGTGAGCGATAACGAGCAGGGGGCAGAGCCCCCTAGTTCTTTAAATAATAAAAAGCTTTATTTGTTTTTGAGGATGAAAAATTGTGTACCTTTTTAAATGTGAAATGTAATGGAATTTTGTAAAAGAAAAACTTTCACTCTTGAAGTTGCAATGGTTTTTAATTTCAGTTAATCAACTGGTGGTAAGCTAATTTTCATATCTTTAACATTTTAACCTGTTTTCTTTTTTTAAACTATGTTTATAGAACAAGCACATATTGTTCATTTTCGGGCACAACTTCTTATTAAATTAGCTGAATATTGAATTATTTTTCTTGTAGAATTTTTTATGTGATCCTATTGCTTTACTTTTTCATGCATTGAAAGTACAGTGAAATCCTGTTACAATGAATACCGATACAACAAAAAATCCTGTTATTATGAAAGTCCCCAACCATTTTCATTTGAATTATCAAAATACTTTTACATACAACGAAGAAATATTACGGTCCCTTGAAGTTCATTGCAACGGGATTTTACTGTATTTAAAAATTATACCTAATACACAAATTATAATCATAACCTATTGGGAATTATCTAACTTACTTGCAACATATCTGTTCAAAAAATATTATATTCAGAACTAATGAAGCTTTTTTAGCATTCATAAAAAATTCTTTAACCCTACAATGCATGATTTTTTAAATTCACTTGAAAATCATTTATGTGTCTTCTATTATGGTGTTAATAAGTAAAAAAATTAATTTAATTTTTTCTACTTTTAATTGACAAAAATGTGAAATTAATTTGTGTCCCTTGTGAAATTAATTGTGAAGTGAAATAAAACCAAATGCTCTAAAAATATAAAAAAACAACTTATCTTTTCAAGCTGGAAATTTTTTTTATTTTAATTTATATGGTCCTTTTATTTTGGCGTTTTCTGTGTCTTGACTTTCGTCTCACTAGCTACTAACAAATGTCTCAAAATAGTACCCCTGCTGCCATTTACTGGCCATCTAAAGTGCTTTAACAATAAAGTGTTATATTTATTGTACTTATTGAATGGTGTTGTCGTTTGGAAATGGAAGTTCGAGTAGAAAATGGGGAAAAGTGTCGTGTTGCCAAATGGCAACCAGTATGCACTGTAGGGTTAAGATAAAATTCTATAGCTTTTCATTTAATCACTATCCATTTATTTTTTCAGATTCCTTCTTATCTGAAGGATCTGGAACTCTGAAAAGAATATCTGTTCACCCAAGTGTCCTCGAAGCAAAGTTTGTAGAAGATGATCAAAGAAGTTTATCCTCTCTTAGTAACAGGAGTGACCTAGATGCCTTTTCACAGTCAGATGACATTATATTGGATGATGATGCCGCAACATTTGAAGATTTGGATAATTCAGATTGTATGAACCCTAATATGTTAACCTTTATTTTTGTTTTAATTATCAGTTATCAGGCATTCAGAACTTTCTTGAGCATACATTTCTATGTAATTTTTACAAATGCCATCAGTATCTGCCAACAAAATTTGAGAATCCCTTATGTTCCTTTACTTATGTGTTACACAGAGGTGATTGTATACTACAAAGCAACAACGTTTGACGTGCTTTATTCTGATCCAGTTGTATGTTTATTTGTGTGTTAACATCCAAGTGCAATCCTCTCGCAAAAACACCAATAATAATATAATCCATTACCTAAAATCTCAAACTCCTCATTTAACTATTGAGTCAATTAATTCTATGTTATTTAATACTAGATCTCGATTCTCCTTTGAGTGATCCGATTCCAGAAATGTCTGCAGCTGAAGAATTTGAGGAAGAACGCAGCTGGAGATCCTGTGTTGTCAATGGGGAAGAAAAGAAAATTGACATGAAAGTTATCGAGCCATATAGAAAAGTTCTTTCCCATGGAGGTAAATATTTCAAAAATACATTTTAGGGCCTTACAAATACTATGTAAGCATATTTTTGATCCTCCCCTCCCCTTTGTCAGCAAAGATAACCAAACCTTGACCCCCCTCATAATTACGTAATAATACTGCCCGACCCCTCCCTTGGTGTTTCTTGTTTTACGAAATGTTTAGCAGTGCATATATATAAATTACAGAAATTCATTTCCATGATCACTTAATCACCTTTTTAATTCAACAAGAGGAAGAGTTACCTTTTAAGTACACTTTAGCTAGGTTTTGTTTGGTGCGTTGGAAACCAATAGTTTTTTTAAAGTTTTTAGATCCTTTTTATTGTTTTAAATTATTAGGTTCTGGTTATGGAATTAATGTATTTAAAAAATACTAAAATGGGTTGTGCTAGAGGAAATATTAAAATTTTGACGCTTATAATAAAGTTTTAAAAATATGAGTTTTAAAACTTCTCATGAAAATTCTTCTGAAACTTCTTATGGCAATAGTTTAAAAAAACATTAAACTCTATGAATTATTTATCCCCATGTCTATTTTTATAGGTTATGAAGGATCTACTCGTAATGCAATCATTGTGTTTTCTGCCTGTTACCTTCCTGATCGTAGTCGCAAGGATTACTGCTATGTAATGGATAACTTGTTTTTGTAAGTGATTCGTTTTTATTTTACTCATTAAAAACCTTACTAATTAATCTTATGTTCTAGATAATAGTAAAAACTGATTTTCTATCATCTTATTTGTTTCTACAGATATGTTATTGTAACTCTTGATGATCTTGTTGCTGAAGATTATGTTCTGGTGTATCTCCATGGGGCTACTGATCGAGGAAATATGCCTAGTTTCAGCTGGCTGAAAAGGTGTTACCAAATGATAGATCGCAGGTACTTTCAAACCATCCTAATTTTGATTTTACTTTCTTAAAATTCTAACTATAAAAAGCAAAAAATTTAGAAAATCAGGGTATTTATGGTTTTTTAAAGGTTATCATTTTTATTTTAATTAAAATGACTAATATCACTAATTCAGGCTACATAAATTATAAGTTTATTCAACAGAACTATAAAAAAATCAGTTTTCTTTCTGTAATAAAGGATGTTTCAGTATGAGGGTTAGGCTTATTTTAGACTATATTATGATATAGTAATTAGCATATGATGAGGAGCTAAAAGCATACTTTTTGCAAGATACTTAAATCTCTGAAAGTAAATATACATAATTTATAAAGCATTTACAATCAGAAAGATAAAATAATGTTTTTATTTGTTATTAATTTATGTTATTATTTTGTTATAACTTTTATAATGTTTTTCAAAACTTGATAATTTTGAAGTTTGTTTAGATTTTAACCTTTTTTGGCAAGTGTTAATATTAACAAATTCCAAAATAATTTTTACTACTCTATATATAGTCCAGATTATATTTTTTTATTTGTACCTGTTACTTAAGGAAAATATTTTGGGGTTGAGACTTAAGAAATTGTAGAAAAAATAATACCATTATATACTTGAGACCACCTTAATTTAGTAGGTGTTTTGAATGTTTTTTCTTACTGAGTTGCTCACAGAAGTATGCATCAAAAAGCGTCTGTAAACTTACTGAATTGAATATATTCAATTTGTCATGATGCTATCAATTAATACATGGAACATATTTCGTATAGGGATGCATGATATTTTTCACATGTCTTGAAATATTGAATTACTCTATGGGTAGAGTCATCTTCTAAAAAGTCATGCATGATAATAAATCCAACTAATAATCATTTTGAAATTAATAAACTTATTATATTTCAAGTAACCAAAACTTTTCTTTTTCAGGTTGAGGAAAAATTTGAAAGGGTTGTACTTAGTTCATCCTACGTTTTGGCTTAAAACTATTGTAATCATGACACGACCATTTATCAGGTGATACCTAGCTTCAATTGTGTTTTTAATGAAACCCCTGATAGTTTTTATTTCATTTTTATACCCTAAGATTTTTGTTATATAATGGTTTTTTATGTATTGCAGTTCAAAATTTTCAAGAAAATTGAAGTTTGTATACTCATTAAAAGAGCTTTCATCTCTTATACCTTTGGATCATGTCTGCATTCCTGACAAAGTTAAGCAGTAAGTATTTTTGTGTTTAAAATGATGTTTTCAGGGTCATCAAATGTTTTCATGCTTGTTAGAAACTGTTTTTTATGTGTGTTACTATTTTCAAAAATACTGCACCATCGTGTTATTGTAATGTGCTATGACACTTATTTTTACTCACTTAAAATATTTTTCATTAAAAATTCAAAAATTCATATTTAAAATAAAAATTTCATTAAAAATCATACAATTGTTTTGGGGATCCCATGATCCCCTTCATCAGTGTTAAAAAGACCCCCTTTTTAACACTGATGAAGGGAATCATGGGATCCCCGAAACAATTGTATGATTTTTTAATCGATGATGATTTTATTGTGGAATAAAAACCGTTGATCAGAAATTTGCTTCTTTATTACCTTCTCCACAAGGATTTTAACTTTTACTAACAATAGATGTTTGATTTATGTTGAGAAAAATAAAAGTATATATTATGGGAGGAGGAGCATTTTTAAATTAAAGTATTGTAATTTGAAGGTGTCTTAAGTTTCTTGTAATTTTAAAAACAAATTTTTGAATCATATTTATGCTAAATTTGAATTAGTATGAAGTAAACACATAATTTGACTTTAAAAGAATAAATAAAATCATGTTAATAGAGAAAAATAGGACTTAAAAAGTTTAATTTATCTAGATGTTTTGAGAAAATTTCATGAACTCCCCTAATTTAACTTTGTACACTTCATTTATTTATGTGTCTTTATTTCCTTTTCATTAGGAAATCTTGGTGATTATTAGCTTTTTGTATGATTCTATAATACTAATATACTAACCTTTTTTAACACTTTCAAGCTTTGATGAGGACATGTTTCCTGATTAGTTAACAACACTACTACTTATGGTATGTGATTAATCAAAGGCTTTACCTAATGTTTTTTAAATAAGCTTAGCATGTATGGTTGTTCAATTGGTAGTGCAGTTGGTGAATGTTTAACCTAGTGCCATTTTTTGATTGCATACCTAAATGTTAGCAATTAGTAAGTGTTATCTACTTATAATTTTTTATATAAGTATTTTATGATCACTTATAATTATTTGTGATAATATATTACCTCAAAAACTAACTGTCAGAATTAATATTTTGACTTATTTATGTGAAAAAAAAATAGATAATGAGTACTCTAATGCTGCTGAAAAACTTTTTTCTTGTTCTGATTAATTCAAACAAATAATGGATTGCCAATAATGATATCCAGTGTACTTTTTCCACCTTCATTTGGGTTTAAAATCATTAAATTTCTAGTGTTCTAAATAGTACGAATTTTAACACAGTTAAGAAACAATTCCTTTAAAAGTTAAATTTTGTACTTGTGCCGAACACACCCCATTGACATTTTTTCAAACAAACAAAATTAAAGTCGGGATATTTCCTGATATTTGTGATCTAATATGGTTGTGAGGGGCTTCCACAAATTTGAAATTCCATTAATAATATTTTTAAGCTCTTAAGATCTGCGTATAAGCCAGGCCTCTCTTTGGAATCGGATATTTTTCTAAAACTTTCACCTAAAGCTTGTCTGCCGTTGCTAGGCGGTAAAAAACGGGTTTCTCTTCATTCTGGAAGGCAGAGAAAATCGGTTTTCGACCGCCCAGCGATGGCAGACAAGCTTTAACAGTATAAATAACGACAGTAGAATAAACAGTATTTAACGACGACATTTTGTAATGACAAGAAATACATTTGAATATTCTAGGCTAGACTTTGAAAGAAGCATGAGAGAATATATGAAAGAAATGAATGCCAAGAACCTTATTTCAAGTCCCTTGTACATAACTTACATTGAATCTTTATATGCGAACTCTTAATAAGCTGGATTGAAATGGAATGGAGCTTAACTATGATACCAGCTTGACTAAAACCTTCAGGACTAATACTGGAACCAATACTCTAGCTCAGGTATGAAGAGCTAGCTCTTTGCATGATCTCTAGATGATCTCTGATGTAATTATGTACAGCCATGCTCTTTCTTTCACTGTAATTTTCGAAATATGTGTGATTGTTGTTATTAGTCATTTAAGAAGCAATGTTTCCTTTTAAGTCATGTATAATTTTTATTTTTTTGAGATAATTTATACTTTTTTACTTAAGTCCTTTTCTTCAGATTATTCTTGTCTTTCAAATTATGAAATTTTATTATTCAATTGTTAAATTTGTACAATTCAGATTCGAGAATTATTTATTTAAATCAAAGGTGTCTTAAAATCAGTTTTGAAAGAAATTTTATTGAATGTTTAGATTGTGATTGCTATCTTTGTATAAATCAGCATGCTTATAATGTTTCCAAAATCAAATTCGTTTATGAAGCTTTTAAGGAATCAGTTTGATGTTGTGCTGTGTTTTGGAGGTACGATAGTTTTTCTGTAACTGTGATGCCTAGTAAAAGGATGGAATAGCAGTGGTTTTATCTAAACCTAATGATTTTAGATTTTAATCAGAATTTAGAGTACGCCTGTAGTGTAATGAACTTGAAAATGATGTAATATTTATGTGTGGCTGCTAGGAAAAAGTCAAAGTTATTATTTCAAAAATGTTAATGAAATACTGCTGGAGACAATAATATAACTGCTTTTCCTCTCTTTTAACTAACTGAGGATCATTGGTTTACTAAAAAAACTGCATTTAGTATGTAGATTGGTGTCATCCTATTTATTGTAGTATTTATTTGATAGTTTATATAAGAATGTTATTATTGTACTTATGAAATGTTTAGAACATGTTAAAACCCCCTTTTAAAATCTAAAGAAACAACGTAGTACAATTTATTCTTAATTGCCAAGTTTTACCAGAAATGTTTCTGAATATTCAATAATGCATTTTTTCTATATTCATATCATTTTAAATTGGGCCAAAATCATTGATCAAAGTGTAAAAGAATAACTTGTAATGTTTTTGGTAAAGCACTTATGATATGAAATACCTTCTTCAATACCAGTTTAATATTTAGAATAGGAAATGTGTGTAATGCACTTTTTTCATTCTCACCAATTATAAATTGATGTCCTAAAACATCAAGTACTGCATTTCTTCTGCATACAATATTGAGCTTACTTTTCTTTTATTATCTTGTTCTCTCTTACATTGTTTTGAAAAAAAAGGCTTTTATAATGATTTTTTGCATTTATTTATATTTAAAAAGTTCATGAAAATAAAAAAAAGGTAAAAGTTAATTTTCTAGTTCTTTTTGTTCTTAAAAGGATCTTTTTTAAGCTTTACTGTACCTACAATCCATAATTGAATGGAGTCTGCTCTAGTGCTGTACACCATTCATTCCTTAGGTATAGAGTTAAGTTATTATTTTTTAAGCTTTTCCATTTTGGTTTAAAAAGCCTTAAAGAACTGTTTAGTTATATAAAATCCACATAGTATTGAAACAACCTTTACTACTTGTGGTATTGTGGGAAAAGAAGTTTCCTCTCTTTAATGTTGATTCAATTGAAATATGATACAATCAAGCAATTTTTTTAATTGTGTAATTTGTACTGTGGGGAAGTGTATTGTTTACTACTGGAAATTAACAGTTTTTTCTTATATTTTAATTATCTATCATATATCAATCTTAAATTATGTGGTCAATTATTAAGCATTTAAAAGTTTATAACAATTATTTGAGTATTTATAAGTCCTAAAAGTTAAAACTGATTAATCAGGTACTTATTTATGTTGTTATATCTTAACTTATTAACATTTCTTGCTTTACTAAGTGGTTTAAATACTGCCAAAATATTTTATTTTAACCCTATACTAATGCATTTAAAGCTACGCATTGCTATAAAATAATACACTATTGGCGGGAGCAATATCTATTCACATTACTTTTTTTAAGGATGCAATTGAGCTGAATCTTTTAGAAAAGTGAATCAATCTATACTTTAAATTCAAACCAATTTTTTTAAAACTAATCCTTCATTCCGATTTTTTATTTATATTTTATGCATAATATTCGTAAATAATTTATAGTAGAAAAAACTTGATCCAAGATATTTTATACATAAGTAAATTTTATAATAATTCATTTGAACTCTTGATTTTTCAACCCTTTGGAAGCTCTACTTCTGTGATCATAAACTCCATTCCGTCTAATGCTTTTTCTCACCCAGGAAGGCAGAAAACCAACTATTTTTTAAATTTAACCGATGCTTTACATTAATAACTCGTCCATGCATTCATACTCAACCCGTTTTGCCCTGCCACTTTCACCAGCTGCAATTTGCCAGAGTATGTTTCAATTAACCAACTTAATGCTTCTTTAAAAATATATTATTTTGATATGTGTGTCTAGCTGATTAGGAACTAGAAGTGCAGCATAGACTTTCAATAAGCATTGAAATAATGAGTCAAGTTATATTTATCATTGAGTTTTCTGATTTTTTTTCAACATGATGCTGTGAATTATGATGTTCTACTCATTGCATACATTCACATCATGAAATAAATAAAATTACATAGATTTTTTTTAATTTTCAGGTGTAAAAATTTTGTTAGTAGTAAATACTTTTTTTATTTTAACGAGGTTAACTTTAGTCAGAATATGAACTATGGGTAGAATTATTGGAGGAAGATGTTAAAAGCATACGTTCCCTGAGAGCTATGACAATAACCTTAAAATATAATGCAATATTCTGAAATAGTTAAAGCATTGTGTACAGTGTACTCCTATGCATCTGCCTATGATAACAGGTTAACTATTGAGATACATTTAATCAAAAGCCTCACAAGTTTGTTTTGTCATTATCTAATCTGCAGGCAAGTTAATTTTTATTTGTAGAGGCCTCAACTTATTAATATTTTGTCTCAAATGTTTACAAAGATTCTGTGACAAATTTGAAGCATTGTTTTGAGTTAGAAGTATAATATTGTTTTTTTTAAGAAAGACAAACATTAAAATAAAATATTGATTCATTATCACAGTAATTTTGCTATGTTCAGTTATCTATGTTTTAATGTTGTAACCCAGGGTTTTAAGTTTAAACTTGCCGACGAAAAACTTGGGAGGTCTGTGATATGAAACAAAATAACATACTTTCACGTTTTCTGGAAATCATGTTAGAACTGCATATTTAGTAAGAATGTTCCACATGATAATTTTATGACTAATAGCCTGGTGTTAATTTGTGTATTTTATGTATGAGGTATCTGTATATTAAGTTTAAAATAAAAAATTTCAACTGTGTTTATGAGATTCTCAATGTTCTCACTTAAAAATAAGCTTGTAAAATTAAATCATGCGAGGTGAAAGCTTGATGAAAAAAATCATGGCATGGAAATTAGAGCTGTGAACAACTTGCATTCACTAATCCTTTAATAAGTATCAAAATTTGAAAACTTTGCATTTATGGATTTATTTCTTCTAACACTCCAACGAGTCCTTTCCTTTTAAATGGGTGTTGGGCTGTTTAAAATTTGGTTTGGGTGTTTTAAATGGGGGCATATCAGCTAGTTTCATCATAAAAATTTTTCAGGAGGGTATTTTTTTCTTGTTAATTTTTAAAAATATAAAAAAGGTGAAAATGGAAGTTTAGTTTAATCAAATTTTTTAGAAATTTTTTTGAAGGTCAAACTACAATTTTTGCCATCTTGAATTTTTGTCGCTTATTTCAGATCTACCTCAACATAAAAAATATAACAAAAGGGTGTTTTATTTTGTTTTAAATAGAACCAATAAGAGAAATAAGTATTCACCTTTCAGAAGAATAAACTTTTTCTGAAGTATACATCAATGAAAATTAATTGATTAATTAAAAGAGGGAGAAAAGGGTGAAATTTGAGGAGTCTTATACAGTTAACATTTGTTCTATTTAAGACAAAATACAAAAAGCAATCTTTTGATTAAACTTTTAACGGGCACCTAAAACTTGTTGAATGTGTTTCTCCAACCTTTAATCATAAAGGATGGCGTCATTTTACCAACGGCATCTAACATCAGAGGTGTATATAAAAGGAGGACGGATCCCCATCATTATGAACACAATTCATTTAAAATAGTTTGAAGCCAGGGCTGAGATTGGGGGTAATCTCAACAACAAAAAATTTGTTTCTAGCAAAAAAAATAATGTGAGCTTCCCTCCCAGAGAAAAAATCCAGCTATAGCTCTGTTTGAAGTATGGTAAGTTTGAATTTGTCTAATCATGGCTGGGAAAAATAGAGTGACCATTTTAAAAGGTCGAGTTTATCAAAATTTTCTGGGGGAGGATCCCCAGACCATACCCCTTCTTTTTTGTTGAAGGTTGCAAACAATTCACAAAAATTTGGAGCAAAAATTCATAAATTGATTCACAACCACTTTAAAATCATTGTATGAAGGTAGCTGATCATGGTTTTGTTGTTTTGCATAATTTTAGGCTTATTTACAATTTATTTTTAACTAATCGCGTCTTTTCTATGTCAACTTTAAATTAATTAGAGAACTAGCCCTGATGCAGAGACGGATGGCTTGGTGGGGTCAGGGGCGTATTTAAGCAGAATTCATTGGGGGGGCGTATATGAAGAATTTGCCGACTAACTTTTTTTCTTTAAAAATAGTATATGTGTCTGTATATATTATGTCTTATGTAAAACTAGCTGATGATACCAGTCTTTCACAAGTGGATTAATAGCTTTCTTCTTTAAAATTTTTAATGAATTCTTTACCTTACTTTATTGAGTTAGATGTATTAAAATTCATCTAGTTGTGAAGCATGTAAAGGTTTGAATGATTTAAACATTTACCTCATGACCCCCATGAAAAATAATAAGATGTATGTATTAAAGAAATATTATCTCAAAAATTACTTAAAGGCTGAGCGCGCACTAGAGACTTCTGTCTCGGCGACTTAAAACACTAGTCACTCGAGAGCAATGCATTTCTATGAGGAAATTCTTGGCCTAGTGATCTTGGTCTCGTCGCCATGTGCGCGCACTCTAGCTTCTTGCAATAGCCAGGGAAGCAATTTTGTCTTTGTCTCCGAGACAAAAGTCTCTAGCAGTGGCGGATCCAGCCTGGACCCAAGGGGGGGGCAACCCCATTTTCAGAAGGTTGGAGGTTCTTCCCCAGAAAATTTTTGAAAATGTGAGTTTATTATTGAATACACTTGACTTGGATGACGTTCCAGGAAAAAAGGGGGTCTGGGGGGTCCTCCCCCAGCAAATTTTTTGAAATTTTACCTTAAAAAGTAGTCTTTTGACTCACTTTTGAACATTTAAGACGGGATCGGGGGATAGTATTTTGACGTCCCATCCTTCAAGAGAACCTTAAGATGAGCGGTCATCACTGCTCTAGATGGCAGTGGCGTAAATATAAATTTATTTCTGAAGGAACCAAATTATCCTCCAGAAAATAAGTCATTATCAGGCGAAAAGCTAGATTTCTGCAACAGGGGAGAGGACTTAAAATTATTCCTAAACTTCCTCATAGGTTTTATGTACTTTTTTAATGCAATTATAGGAAAGATTCGCATTTTGATGTATAATTATAGTATAAAAATTTAAAACAAAATATAGAAACGTATATTTTGAATATCAAACGGGGATCTGGGGATCTTCCCCGAGAAATTTTTTGGAAATTCGACCCTAAAAATTAGGATTTTAACTCGTTTTACCACCCAAAGGCCAAAGCCCGATTTTCAGGCTGGGCCCGGACCTTATGTCGCTGATTGCTCCACACCACAAGTCACCAATTTTCTTCCCTCTCATTTTTCCTCACTCCAGAGGCGTAAATAGATTCTTATTTAGAAAGAGTCTCCAAATATATCCTCTAAAAAATTAGTCATTCATTATCATGTTTACCAAAAATCAACAATGAGCAGGGGCGTATACTTTAGAAATTTATTTCAGGAGGGACCCAAAATTATTCCTCCCATACATATTTAGTAGGCTTAATGAAACTTTGTAACACATTTAAGTATGATTTGCATCTTAAAGAAGTATAGAATAAGACAAGTTGGGAGTAATTTTTTAAGTTTGATGTACCAAAGGGGACTCTGGAGGCCCCCCAGAAATTTTTTTTTGAAATATTGACTCTAAAAACAGGTTTTCAACTAGTTTTGGTATCTAATGCCCGAATTTCAGGTATTCATTTTCGTGTAGGATTTTTATTTTGATGTGCAGAATATAAAGAAATTGTGAATAATTGAGTTCCAAATATAAAAGGGGGTCTGGGGGTCCTCCCCCAGAAAATTTTCGGAAATTTGACCCAATAAAACAGGGTTTAAGCTTGTTTTTGTACACCTTCTCCTAATTTCGGATGTCCGATTTGCATTTTTTTCCTTTTCTTACCGTAATTTTTAAAAAGTGTACCTGATCCCAAGGGGGGGGCAAAAGGCCTGTTGCCCCCCCCCTGGATCCGCCACTGGTCTCTAGTGCGCGCTCAGCCAAAATGTACATTTAAAGCCCTGGATATCTTTAGGATTTTAATTAACTTTTTTTAATCCAATACTTGGCAGATTAAAATTTTAAATTTCTTATAAATATATTTTTAAATTATTGGTATAAAATTTAAGTAGACTTGTGTCTAGTTTTTCCTTTAAAAACTTGTTATTCTGCTTATTTTTTCTTTGTAACAATGGGGTAAGCATATTTCTTTTTGAGGAGAAATAAAGCTATTTCGGCAAAATATCTATAAATAAGGGTAAAAAAGATGGGGGTCATTCAGTGGCGGATCCAGGATTTGGTTTTGGGGGGGCTAAGTCAAAAACCCCACTTTTTCAACTCTTTTTGGTACGCTTCATCCGAATTTCGGATATAAATTTTTTGCGTTTTGACACAAACTTAGTAAAATGTAGTTGTAATAACAGAGTTAGAAGTGCCAAGGGGGTCTGGGGTTTCCCCCCAGAAAATTTTTTAAAATTTGACCTTAAAATAACAGGGTTTTAACTCATTTTGGTGCATAAAATGTCATTATATAGAGTAAAACTTTTCATTTGGGGGGGGGGCTTGAGCCCTCTAGCCCCCCCTGGATCCGCCTGGATCAGCTAGTGGGGTCATTTATGGTTTTCGAAACATAGCCTAATGTTTTTCTTTGAAATTTTCTACGTTCGATTGAAATTGTTCAAAGTAATAAAAAGATTTTAAAAAAATATTCATCATATACTGTTCATTGTTCACTGTATTTTGTTAAAAAATTGTCCAAGAAAAACACAACCAATTTGTTGTTAAAACCATACATTAGAAAAGGTATATTTAAAAGGAAATTATATAAAAGAAATTACTTCTGTTCTTAAATATATTTTTTATCAAATTATATTAATTTGAGACAGTGGCGGATCTACGGGGGGAGCTTTCGGGCTGAAGCCCCCCCCAAACGTCTAATATTTTACTAAGTTTGTCAAAACGCAAAAAATCTATATCCGAAATTCGGATGAGGCGTACCAAAACGAGTTGAAAAAGTAGGGTTTTTTACTTAAATGTCCAAAAAATTTTCTGGTGGAGGACCCCCAGACCCCTCTTTTAGTGGTTTGAGTAGGATAATTCACTACCTTTTCCGTATTACCATTAACAAGTTGGTTCAATTGGATTATGAAAATTCTTAGCCCCCCCCCAAAACCAAATCCTGGATCCGCCACTGATTTGAGAGACTTGGTTTTATTTGCTAAACCAAACTTCAAATGGGTGAAAAACTCCATACGTATTTAGCAACGAAAAACTTGTTAAAGCGGTTAAAAATAAAACAAAAAACTGTTAAAAGATAACGTGACGACATCAAATCGAAACCTAAATCAAGCATTAAAGAAATTACGTGATATACTAGTATTGGGGTTCGTTTTGATAATTTGCTTAAGGCAGAAGAGGATTTTTCTCAAAAACAAATTAATGATCAGGTTAGATGATTTCAGGTAACACAACTTAAGACAATTTTAGAATTAAGAAAACCAGGATTTCCTTTTACTTACCCAGAAATGTGATCGTAATGTAAATGTAACGATAATGAACAGCTCAAACCAAACGCACAATTATTCTTCTCTAACACTGCCAATTATGACACAAAAAAGCAGAGGGCGTTGGCGAAGGTTGAAGCTGTCCCACGACTTGGGGGTGTCCTTGGGCATTCATTCTCCCCTTTCAGAGGATATCTGGATCTGGGCGACAGTCAGTCGGTCGGTCACTTCTAAACAAAAGAGTATGCTATGTTCCCATGGTCTTCTCATTTTTCCAGGAAGGACCGGACCTGCAGATCGTGTCGTGGGGATGGACGGGGGACGGGGGCTTTCTATCTCAACGGCGAAAGGAGGGGAAAACCGAAACCATCGACACTGCTCGCGAAGCGCGGTCTCGGTGATAAATTGAATCGTACAAAAATCATAACTTTATGACAAAATAGTCCTTTAAACCCCGCGCCCAAGAATATAGGGGCGCAATCATAACTACTTTGGAGCTACAACCATAACTTATAAATCTTTAGCATTAAAAAGGCAGGAATTCATATTACCAGAGATGATCTTTGCTTGAACAAAAAGTAACCAACAAAAGACATAAAAATTCAATCGAATTGGTTGGAAAGGCGGTTTTTTCCATTTAGAACTCTGAATTTATTGATTGTGTTTCTTTTGAGTTTTTTGTTCCATGGGGCCGTCCATAAATCCGAAACCCTACATCTGTGGTGATAAAATTCAAACCGTCTTTTGTTATCCAGTTTAAGAAATGTAATAGACGACATTAGTCATGACGTCACTTGCTTGTTTGGATACGTTGATTCCATCCGTGATTCCGTACGGAATTACTTCCGTCACGGAACCAATCACGAATGGAATCAACGTATCCAAACAAGCAAGTGATGTCACACTAATGTCGTCTATTAGTCTTTTATCAGAGAAAACCAACGATATGATTGTTAGTATCGTACAACCGGAATAAATTCATGTTTTTATTTGGTTTAAAAAAAGTTTATTTTTTCTTGAATGCCATTACCCCGTCTATTTTTATTTAATTTGAAAAAAGTTCAATTACTGGTATTAAACCCTATAGATATAGATGAATAAAACCGTGACGGTTTTACATAAACTTGTAGTTTTTATTCGGTTTAACAAGTTCATTCCGTTTCAGTTTCTAAAATCAACAGTAGATAGGTTTTTATACAACTAGACAAAACAGGTCGGGATGTGTTAATGTTTAATTGGTATTAAATCTATCAACCGGATAAATACACTTAAAAAGTGTATTTTTTTAATTAAAATTTACTATTTATAGGACATTGATTTTAATGTGTTTTTTGTGCTCTGAATTCAAAAAGGATATTTTTTTGTTCTGGAATGCCACGTTTCCCGACAATTTCAATAAATTTGTGAAATAAGTCTTTATTTTAATTTTAAGGAAAATGTGTTCATAAAATATATTTTTGTTTTATTAATTCTTCATGAAAATCTTTATATAACTAAAATAATTAATGAAAAAAACCTTTTTTAAAGAACAACGTTTTTAAAATGCACTAAAAAGTATAAAATAATTTTTGCAACTCCTTGTAAAACGAAAAACGTGGGGATCATGCATTAGGTATTTAATCCAACTTAATTTCATCATTAATTTAAATAATTTTTAACTGTGGATATAATGGTAAATAGAGTAGTGGCTGTAAATATTATTGCATGATCCCCACGTTTTTCGTTTTACAAGGAGTTGCAAAAATTATTTTATACTTTTTAGTGCATTTTAAAAACGTTGTTCTTTAAAAAAGGTTTTTTTCATTAATTATTTTCTGGTTTTTAGTTTTGTTGTGTAAAGTTTAGAATTCGCGACCTGAACGCCTTCCAAGAATTTGATTCTTTTCTCCTTTTAATAAAACTAAAAAGAGTTTTTTTTCTGAACTTTAGCTATAACACATGGCTTTACTGTTTTGTTAAAATCATTGCACAGCTTTTGCCTCTAGCTATTATTCAGATGACGTCGGAAATTTTTGAAACACTAGTAATATAAAAAAAAGTGTTTTAAAAATATATTGGTGAAAAACTTGTCAGTAACTAATTAATTAAGTCAGTCCCTTATTAGATGCACTACAAATACAAAACTTGCATGAAGTACTGCATGTACTGTGTTTCTTACAAATTTTCATTTTACTAATATTTTATACAAAACTTCTGAAGCCATCTTGATAACAAGAGGAGGCAAACTGCACAACAATGATTTTTTAACAATAAGGTCCTATAGTTGAACTTCTAAACTTTAAGTCCCCCTGGGGGTTCAGGGGCAGCAAATTGAACCGAACAAACGAGATAATATCGTATTGTCATCCAGATCTGAACTATGTTCAAAATTTCAAGTCTCTAGCTCATGGGGAAGTATATTTAAAATTGATTACTAAATTCCTCCCGAACAGACAGATAGACGGACGGACGGACAGACAGACAAGATTGAAAGCGACCTAATAAAAACGTTGTAATAAGCTCATTTACAACTGAATTAAAGCCGATTTTTCCTCCTTATGAGGCTTCTCTTAGTATACATTTACCCTCGGTAGTAGCAACAAGAGCCTTTTTTCAACTATATAACAAAAATTCGTCATTATGGGGCGATTAAATCTTCCCTGGTATTTTCTTTCCATCTCTATTATGCCCTGATGAGATAGTTTACTATGTGCATCATTCACAGCTTCTAATTTTAAAATGTAAAGGAGTCAGAAATGCTCAAAAACTATGAAAAATGCACAAATTCGAAAATAAATTGTCAATTTGTATGAAATCCTGACGTATAGGATTTTTTTTCGTAATCAGCACACTAAAATACATAGAAAATCACTATAATTGATCGAACAGCTTTTTCATTGCAGACCTGTGTAATTCTAGATACCTTCATAAATAAAGGAAAATAACACACATTATTAGTCAAAACAAATCTATATCAATCAAATTTTTAGGGAATTAGACCTGTCAGGATTTCAACCTGTCGGGATTTTGACTCTGTCGCGTCGGGATTTCGACGTCGAGAACCAGATTTGTCGGGATTCTGACCGGGATTTTGACCTGTCGGGATTTTGACCCAGTGAGTATTTTGACCCAGTCGGGATTTTGACCCTGTCAGGATTTTGACCCAATCGGGATTTCAACCTCTCAGGAGTCTGACCCTGTCAGAATTATGACTCTGTCAGCAATTTGACCAAGTCGGGATTTTAACGTTGGGAACCTGATTTGTTGGGATTTTGACTCAGTTGGGATTTTGACCCAGTTGGGATTTCGACCTGTCGGGATTCTGACCGTTGACCCGATCGGGATTTCGACCCAATCGAGATTTCAACCTCTCAGGATTCTGACCCTGTCGGGATTATTACATGTCAGGATTATGACTCTGTCAGCAATTTGACCCAGTCGGGATTTCCAAGTTGAGAACCTGATTTGTCGGGATTTTGACTTAGTTGGAATTTTGACCCAGTTGGGATATCGACCTGTCGGGATTTTGACCGTTGACCCGATTGGGATTTCGACCCAGTCGGGATTTTGACCCTGTCGAGATTTTGATCCAATCGAGATTTCAACCTCTCAGGATTCTGACCCTGTCGTCGGGATTCTTACATGTCACCATGTCAGGATTATGACTCTGTCAGCAATTTGACCCAGTCGGGATTTCCACGTTGGGAACCTGATTTGTCGGGATTTTGACCTCTCGGGAGTTTGACCCAGTTGGGATTTCGACCTATCGGGATTTTGACCCGATCGGGATTTCGACTGTTGAGATTCTGACCGGTCGGAATTATGACCCTGTCAGGATTTTGACTCAGTCGTGATTTCGATGTCGGGAACCTGATCTGACTTGATTTTGACCCTGACAGGTTTCTAACCAGTCGATTTTCCGTTTTAGCCGGTTATTTTGACATCTCTGCTGGCCACTCCCCAAACAATTTTACGACTTTTACTCCGAAAATTGTGGAGAAGGGAGATGTTAAAGAAGAAAAAAAGCCTTTTTTAATTGCCGACCTAGTTTTTAAGAATCTAAAAACCTAGAATTTGCCGACTATGATCGAAATTGCCGACTTTGGGGGGGGCGAGACGCCCCCCCACGCCCCCCCCAGTAGCTTCGCCCCTGGGTGGGGTTGCTACTAGCAGTGGAACCTAAGGTTCTAGGGTCAATTCCCTGCCTCGTCCGACAAGGGATTTATTTATGATTTATTTTAACTAAGGGATATGTCAACTTTAAATTAATTAGAGAGCAATAAGTCCTGATGCAGAGACGGATGGCTTGGTGGGGTTGCTACTAGCTGTGGAACCTAAGGTTTTAGGGTCGATTCCCTGCCTCCGACAACGGATTTATTTATAATTTAATTTTAACTGAGGGATATGTCAACTTTAAATTAATTAGAGAACTAGCCCTGATGCAGAGACGGATGGCTTGGTGGGGTTGCTACTAGCTGTGGAACCTAAGGTTTTAGGGTCGATTCCCTGCCTCCGACAACGGATTTATTTATAATTTAATTTTAACTGAGGGATATATATATGTCATATATATGTCAACTTAAAATTAATTAGAGAACAAGTCCTGATGCAGAGACGGATGGCTTGGTGGGGTTGCTACTAGCTGTGGAACCTTAGGTTTTAGGGTCGATTCCCTGCCTCCAACAACGGATTTATTTATGATTTATTTTAACTGAGGGATATGTCAACTTTAAATTAATTAGAGAACAAATCCTGATGCAGAGACGGGTGGCTTGGTGGGGTTGCTACTAGCTGTGGAACCTAAGGTTCCAGCGTCAATTCCCTGCCTCGTCCGACAACGGATTTATGCAGAGACGGATGGCTTGGTGGGGTTGCTACTAGCTGTGGAACATAAGGTTTTAGGGTCGATTCCTTGCCTCCGACAACGGATTTATTTATGATTTAATTTTAACTGAGGGATATGTCAACTTTAAATTAATTAGAGAACTAGCCCTGATGCAGAGACGGATGGCTTGGTGGGGTTGCCACTAGCTGTGGAACCTAAGGTTCTAGGGTCAATTCCCTGCCTCGTCCGACCACGGATTTATTTATGATTTATTTTAACTGAGGGATATGTCAACTTTAAATAAATTAGAGAACAAGTCCTGATGCAGAGACGGATGGCTTGGTGGGGTTGCTACTAGCTGTGGAACCTAAGGTTTTAGGGTCGATTCCCTGCCTCCGACAACGGATTTATTTATGATTTAATTTTAACTGAGGGATATGTAACTTTAAATTAATTAGAGAACTAGCCCTGATGCAGAGACGGATGGCTTGGTGGGGTTGCTACTAGCTGTGGAACCTAAGGTTCTAGGGTCGATTTCCTGCCTCCGACAACGGATTTATTTTTGATTTAATTTTAACTGAGGGATATGTCAACTTTAAATTAATTAACTTTAAATTAGAGAACTAGCCCTGATGCAGAGACGGATGGCTTGGTGGGGTTGCTACTAGCTGTGGAACCTAAGGTTCTAGGGTCAATTCCCTGCCTCCGACAACGGATTTATTTATAATTTAATTTTAACTGAGGGATATGTCAACTTTAAATTAATTAGAGAACTAGCCCTGATGCAGAGGCGGGTGGCTTGGTGGGGTTGCTACTAGCTGTGGAACCTAAGGTTCTAGGGTCAATTCCCTGCTTCCGACAGTGGATTTATTTATAATTTAATTTTAACTGACAGTTACGGTCACAGTTAACTTTTAACAGTTCTCGCTTCAGGGCTTTTGTTAGGGTGCAAAAGACGGGTAATTGATTCAAAATTTTGCGATCCGATAGCTTAGGGGGTTGTCTCCACATCACAATCTCTTAGGGGACCGTCCACAAAATGCAGATTGTTGTATCCTAGGATTTAAAAAAAATTGGCAAAACCGGTTTCCGGACGGACCTTTCTCTGCTGGCCCCCAGGGCGAAGGGGCTTTCGGGGGTTATCCGAAGAACCCCCTAGGCCCGCGACCCCCCGGGGAGCAGATCAGGTCCGCCAGGACGACCTCCTCTCGTCCGAGCCCCGACATCTTCGACGGGTGAACGGACTCGACTCGGTCACCAGTTTCAGTCCAATAGGTCAGATGCAACATCAGGTACTCATCGAAATTAAATTAGTTATGTATGGTAAGTTAGGAGATAACTATTATGAAAGATGAAAGCATAGAGAGACATATATTACACAGCTGTAATAGTAAGTTAAGGTAGTGGGGTTTGAACTGAGTACCATCTGCACACCATAACCACGACTCTACCAACTGAGCCATCAAGGACGTTTTAGAAATGGGTATTGGTCGAAGTGTTTGGTGGAATTATGTCTGTGTTTAAAATTGAATTTAATTTTAAAATAAATGCTTAGTGGGTTTTGAACTGAGTACCTCCTGTATACCAAGACCGTGACTCTCCCAACTGCGCTATCAAGGACCTTTTGGAAATAGCTACTGATCAAAGTGGTTTATGGGAATTTTCTGTTTAAAAATTAATTTTAAAATAGGAAGTTAAGTTCGTGGAGTTTGAACTGAGTACCTTTACCTTCCACCACCAGGACCACGATTTAATACCAACTGAGCCATGAAGGACGTTATAGAAATAGCTACTGGTCATGGTCAGAGTGGTAAATGGAATTGTCTGTGTTTAAAATTTAGTTTAACTGTAAAGTGCACTAAAATGGGATGCTAAGTGGCGCAAGTTCAGAGGTGCGGATGCGCCAAGTTTTTAGCAGTAAACATGACTAATATGGTAACCCTAACTAATGTTAAAAGAGTCATTTGGCTTCTAAATATGGCGCCAAATAGCCAAAATTCGCCAATCATCCGCACCTCTGAACTTGCGCCTGCTAATTAGTGGGGTTTGAACTGAGAACCTTCTGTATACCAGGATTCAGGACCACGGTTCACCCACCCTCGCTTTCATAGTAAATATACTAAAAGCTTTATTTATTTGAATTCTCAATTAAAAGTTATCAGTTAACTAAATTGCGTAAGAGCAGAACTTTTTATTCTCGTGGCATGTTCTAAATTTGACTTGCATTCAGTGGCGTAGCTAGCCTCACCCGGGGGCGGAAGCTCTCGGTGTCACTCCCTTTTGGAATTCGGTTATAAAAAATAATAAAATTTGCGACATCAGTCTAGAAATGAGGGTCTCAGGTGGAACCCCATTTTATATTTGTGTTCTTATGGCATTTAATTTTTTTTTGAAATTCAAAATTGAAGGTTTTAATTTACCATTGCCTTTAATTTCCCATCTTTGCAACAACGAGTTATGATGCAAGTTATTCTTCAGTTCAAACCGTATATAGAAATTTATTTCATGAAGGGCTCAAAATTATTGCTCGGCATCTCTCAAACATATTTAATAGTTTTAATGTAGCTTCATAATACATTTTAGTTTTGAGGCCTTTAGCTCGAATTTCGGATACATATTTTTAGGTGGGATTTACATTTTAAGTTCCAAGTACAAAAGATGGTCAGTTGAATTTCTTTTGTTGAACTACTTGAAAAACTTTCATGCCCCCCTAGCCAAAGGGGTGACACCCCTCTCAAAATGGGTTGATAACTCATTTAATATTTATTTAATGGTTTTTTCGCTCAATAAAAACATTTATGTGTCGTCGAGAAAATTTGTAGTATAATCTAAATAAAGCTCGATGGGTGACACCCCAGTTCATACCCCTAAAAACTGTTTAATTATTTAAATCAATTCTTATACTTATATTTCTTACGTTTATATTTACGTTCGAAATTTTTAAGCTTGGTTGGATGTCACCCCTCCTAGGTAGGCAGCCAAATGAGTATCTTCCAGGATTATCATTTTTTTGTTCAAGGAAGGCATATCTACCAACTTAGGGAAGACTTCGGTATCACTCTCCTAGATAGTTTGAGGGGTGACACCCGATTTGTTAAACCCTAATTTATTTCATTAGAAGAGTGAATTCAATTTTTTTTCAAGGAAAGTAAACAACTTGAAAAAAATGCCAAGTTCACAAGTTTGGGTATCACCCGAAGGGGGTGACACCCGGGGCGGACCGCCCCCCCTAGCTACGCCACTGCTTGCATTGTAAAAGTTGAAATGTAATAAAATAAATATTCTAAGAACAGGTTGACATCAAACATCTTTATTAATAATACATTAATAGATCAATTATTTCATCAAATAATATTCTACAATTACAAGATTTAATTTTTAACTGATTTAAAGAACCCCTTAACATACCTTTATTTTTAAAGTGAAAAGTTAAGTTTTAAGTTTTTAAAAGTGAAAGATTGGCGTTTCACTCTACTTCTTCACTTTTCTATGTTGACTAGCTATTCACAGAAGTGAATCGTTAAGAATGAACAGCAAGAGTGAAACAGTGTTGAGGCTAAAATTCGAAAAAAAAATTCAACATTTTATAGTTTGATTTTCTCCCAATTTTAGTATGTCATTATTTTATTTAAGTCATTCGTAAAGAAACGCCATTTGAATTGCAGTTATTTTGTGGTTTTGAGCGATGTTTTAATTTTTTCAACTATCGAATTTTTGGAATTACGTTTAATTGATATTTTAAATTTCTTTAACTTTTAATGGAATATTAGTTTTCAGCACTGAAAATAGCCTATACCACATGTATCATAAGCAAGCCTCGATTTGCTGAGTGGCATCAACCGGTTTTAAAATCTACACTATTAACTCAATCAGAAACCATCAAAATTTTTTTTTGATTTACGCAATTTCACACTTTTTGACATGAATTCCACCCTAAGGCTCGAGCTAAACTACCTTGACAAGAATCTTAACGAGTTTTTTATGGCTTTGGCTCATAGGCGCCGACTCCATAGGGTTTGAGGGGGCTTGAGCCCCCCAATGTTGGAAGAAGGGGGGCTAAGCCCCCCCAATATTTTTAGTAAAAATCTACCCATTTTCTTTCATGAACTAAAGAAGGGAATGTATTGGAAGTCGTTCTTATGGTCCCGTTAACTTGGTCTCCTCAAAGGGTCTCAAAATGACTTAAAACACTACTTTCAAGGATAAAAATTTCAAAAAAAATTTGGGGGAGGACCCCCAAGCCCCCTCAAATTTTAAAATCCATTTTGCACCGTTTCTCTCTGAAACTTCCGTGATTTTTGAGGTGTGATCCCCCTTTTGTGTAAAATAAGAAGAAAGTCTACAAAATGAATTTAAACACTACTTTTAGGGCCAAATTTCCAAAGTATTTCTGAAGTAGAACCCCTAAACCCTCTTCAAAATTTTGCTGTTTATTTTACCATTTATTATTTTATTCTACTGGGTTTCTTTAAAAATTCTGCTTCTTTAAATGAGCCCTGCTCTAAGGGTGTAAGATAAAACGCTATTTTGTGGTGGAAATTTTCAAATTTTGGGGGGAGGGCCCTCAAATATCGCTTCGCTTGGAATTTTCAATGTTTATAAAATTTTGAAATTAATTTCAACAAAATTAATATCAAATGTGCAAGTCCTCTAACACTTGAAGTAAAAAAGTACTCGTAAAGTAGGTACCTCAGAACGGCTCTGTATAGTTGATTTTAAAGACGGTATAAATCCACTTTCATTCTTCGCAATAGGTATTTAATATTTTGTGTTCGATTAAATTTTTTAAAAATATTGCGCTGTTTTTTATTCGAATTTTTTATAGCAGTGGGCCGCAGACCTCCGAGGGTCCCCACAGCGCCTTCCTAGGGGTCCACGATCGAGTTACCTTTTGAGAGTTTCAAATAAATAACACTAGTTAAAAAAGACAAATTTCAAAATTATTTCTGGGGGAAGACCCCCAGCCCCTCTCGAAATTTTGACGTGTCTAGTTGTAATATTTTCCTTAGAAATTCTATGTTTTACAAGGAACTGCTATATTTTGGTGGAACCAAAAATTTCTCAAAATAAGCTGTAACGCTGTAACACTACTTTTTGAGGCAAATTTTCAAATTTCCCAGACCCCCTTATTATACTTCGAGTAATTGTAAAATTTTAACATAATGTCAAATATAATTTGAGTACTTGAGGAATAATCCTTTGGATGTTCAAATTTTGGGGGGGAGATGTCTAGCATTAGTGACGATCGAAAGTTTAAGGACCGCTGTTATATGGAATAACTAATATCTTCATTGTCCAGTACTGGGCCCCCCCAATATTTGATTAAAGTCGGCGCCTATGCTTTGGCTTATTCAAGACACTAGTTTAGCGCGAGCTTAAGCTGCAGATAGGTTACTCGGCAGCTCTTTTCTTGCCGCGAAGCTTCCTGAAAACCACCCAAAATTTAGGCTTCAGAACATTTTTTAGCACACTGAAGTTCAAAAATTTTTAGGGTGAGGACCCCTGAACCCCCTACAATATGGAACTCTTAGATTATGGAATAGCTTCGGTCGTTTTCTAGTGTAAAATTTAAAAGTTAGATACCTCGAGAAGAACATTGCACGCCCTGAAATTACCCCTGAGCGTAGCAAGGGGTTATGAAGGTTTAGATCAGCGGCGTAGCCAGACAAAAATTTCGGAGAGGGATATTTGAATTTGGGGGCTGGGGAATACGAGGTAAATTTAGTCCCTTCCTAATGGTCAGAAAAGGAAACTTTTCTGACTTTTGGGGGGATATATCCCCAAATCCCCCAGGCTTAGATCAACCTTATCACGAAAAGGGACAAAATAGAGTATCCAAAAATTAAGCGAAACACTATTTTTAAGGAAATTGTCAAATATTTTTTAAGACCTCCTTTAAGTAATATTAAAAGTTGTATAGGGTTCCTCAGAAATTTTTGAAAATACAGTATAGTACCTTCACAATATTTAAATTACCTTCGTTCCCTTTCGCTGGAAAAGTTTCATAATAAAGATCCTCCCCGAAAACTTATCAGGGATAAAAAGCCAGATTACTTTGCGGCCCTCCACTGGACTTTTGATTTCAATTGCGGCCCTCGAGTACTTTGAGTAGTTGGAAACCCCTGAGTATACACGAGTAGTTGGAAACCCCTGATCTAGCACGTGGGGCGTTGGTGGGAAAAACATCACTTTTAAGAGAGGGGAAATGGGACTTAAGTCACTATTTAAAAAACACAACAAATCAGATTTATACCAAAAACGCAGGGTGATGGAAAAAATCTGATTGCAGATTTGGAATCGGCGTAAAAAATTATTATTATTATTATACCATAGGCTATTATACCATGTTCTTGTGCCAAAAACCTTGTTTACCAGTGATATCTGGAATTATCTGCTAAACATTTTGCACAAAAAAGAACAAGGGGGGTCAAAAAGACCAAAACCCTGCTTTACATAATATTTGAACGGTTCCTTAAATATTTTTCGTTATAAAAATATTACAATTAAGAGGCGACTTTCCAATTAAAAGAAAGATAAAAACAATTATTTAAAATGACAGTTTTTATTTCAATATACTTTGTTATATAATTGTACATAAAATTTTCATAGCACAATTGATTTTTGAATAAGGTAGCACAGGCATTCATGTAATTTTAAACTAAATGTATTTATTCTACTAATGTATTCGTTAATATGCAATGTTTCAAAATAGTATTTAAATTAATGACACATTAAATTTTCTTACATTATCAAAGTCAGTTATATTATGCAATATTGTGCATAGCATATCAGTATCAAAATGCACTCTTTCAAGATCAGGTATATACTCAAGTTATTCAAATTATGTGCAGCAATTTGTGCATAAGAAGCTTAAAATATACTAAATACAAAATGGGAATAATAAGTAGTTAAATAGTATAAGAAATTGTTCCATAAGAATAATAATCAAAATAAGTTATAAAACAAAAATTTTAACAATAAACAAGAATGACAGTAAAAGGAAAGTTTTTAATTTAAATAAAAAAATCTATACACTATTCTACTTTACAATTGTTTTCATGAAGTTTATATACAAATTAGACAGTTTATCATAAAATTGGAATATAATGTGTTCAAATATGAACTAAATTATATATACTATACACATGTTGCAAACATACAGGGTTTTGAGTTTTGCTTTTTAAAAAATTACAACTTTGCAGAAACTCTGTTAAGATTTTTAACATAAATTTTAGTATCTACAAGTTAAACCTGCCTTTTCCCCATGCTAACTTAGAACACACTTAAATTAAATACTTTAATAACATACTTTTTTAAAAATTGGATAAACACCATGTATAGAGGCAGATATATAAAGACGTGAATTTAAATTGTAAATTTGTATCAATACTGAATTTTTTAAATAGTAAATTTGTTAAAAATTTGATATAAATGCAATCTTTAGGTATGCTTTATATTTGTAGTATAACAGCTTGTGTTAAGAGCAATGCCATACAAAATGTTCCCTTGAATATTTTAATCTGCTGTGTAAAAATATTTTAATCTAAAAACATTGAGTTTAATTTTTATTACAAATGTCTTGAATACTTACCAAAATAAAAGAAAATCATTCTGACCATTGGGCATTATTATTAAAAAGCAGATTCATTGTAAAAATTTTAAGGAAACCTCTTTCAAAGCTCTAAAATTTAGTACTATGTCCTTTAAGAGCTTCAGAAACACAATAATTTTAATATTTTACAGTTGAGAATTTTGTGCATTTTACTTAAAGGTTTATTAGTAAAATAAAAATTAATTAAAATTAGTGCAGTAACTTGTGAAACAGTCATACAAGGAAGACAAATTTTAATGAAAGATTTCGAATGATTCATGCAAGGTTGTTCCATTGGAACTTGATAATACTTTACTTAAAAAGTTTAAAGGGGATTTTTGTGCTCATTAATAGATATAAACTACATCTCCTGAGCAGTCAAAAATATTGGATAAAATAGAAAAGTATAATTGAAGGTACATATGTTAATATAATTATAAAAAAGAAAAATATTTATCCAACTAAATCTGCCCTTATAAGTCTAATAAAGGTAGGGTGATAGCAAATATAATATTTCACATATTCTATTAAAATATTTGGCTTGGTCACTTAGATTCTATTTTGGGTTAAACTACCTAAAATTTATTTTTAAATTTCAATTCTACAAACACCATAAAAATAAAATTCTTCTAAAAAAAATGCATATTGTAACAAAGCCAATGTTAAAACTGTCATTTTACACTTACAATACTTTAACATGGAAATTGATCTGGTAATATTTGGATTACAACTTTAATAGTTTGATTGGAAAACAAAATTTCTTGCACAAGTATGACCCTAGAAACATACTACCTTTAGTACATAGGTTGTAGGTCTACTTAGTTCTATTTAACAGCTCTCGTAAAATAGTAAGCTCACCATGCAAAATGCAGCACCAAGCACGTATGCTGTTTTATATAAAATTACTTAAGGTTGAATGATTAAAATTTAAAAATGAAAATATTTTGTTCCTTCTACAAGGGTGAAGCATGAAGCAAATGGAATCTGATCAACCATTTTCAGTTATGATGAGGGATTAAAGATAGCTCATTACCAGTTTGAATTTCACACCTGTGATGTGAATTATTAAACTTAATTTTTAACCATAATTTTCACAAAATTTTTAATAATCAGCTCACTAGTAACATCTTTTGTCATTCATACAAGGCAATGTGCATTAAACGCTACAAGACTAACTTGAAGCGGAATTAAAAAAATCGTGAGCAAAAGTAAATCCAGACATAAACCAAAACTTTTTAGAGGTAGTATAAAATTTATCCAACTAACACACAACATGAATGCAACTTTTATGGCACTAGTTAAGCCCAGTTGTGTGAAATTCACAGTTTTTATATTTTATATTATAAAATACAGTATTTCTTGGTTACATGACTAACAAGGATTACCACTTTCTTATCCAATAGCTGTTGATAATATTTATAAAACTAGCACTGCCAGCCATTGAATATCTTTACTTTTCTAACTGGGTAAAGCCAGTGTAGGCTTATCAGAAGCCAAGAAACTAGATGCAATTTTTTCTGATAAGTCCTAATCCCTAACTTAAACCCACATTACTTTGAAGCATGCATTTCTCTAGATACCACCTTTATATAGATAAAAAAACCACCACCTTCCATCCTCACTCTTTTTCTAAAGAAGTTTTCATCACCAAAAATTAACTATGCACCATTACAAACGTCATTGGGGCTCGTCCATAAATTACATAAGGTGTTTTTCCAAATTTTCCTTGGTGGAAAGTTGGCTTTTTTTAGGTTTTGTTTGATATGCCGGCAAAACAATGTATCCTTGACCATAAAAATTGAAACTTATGGATTTGGTAGTTATTCAACGTTGCAGAAATTCAGAAACTACTTCATAGTAACAGGGGTGCATCCAGGATTTTTTGCCAGGGGCCGTTTTTAGGAATTTT
Source organism: Tetragnatha versicolor (assembly GCA_024610705.1). NCBI lineage: Eukaryota > Metazoa > Arthropoda > Arachnida > Araneae > Tetragnathidae > Tetragnatha > Tetragnatha versicolor. Next base: position 46,370,083 of record JANDEH010000008.1, read on the forward strand.
GTGAAAAATGGAATTTAATTTTGTGAAAAACGGAATTGAATTTTGTGAAAATAATTTTTCATTCTAAAATAAGGTCCTATTTCTGTAAATATATTATTTTTTAAAATAAAATTACACTTAGCGAGTGCATATAGCTTGATTAAAGTTCGTTTTTGGGAACCGGAATTTTGTGAAGGGGCTGTTTTTGGGAATCGAAATTTTGTGAAGGGGCCGTTTTCGGCCCCAATTTCTTTCTAGATGCACCCCTGAGTAAACTCATTGTAGTTTGGTAGTAACATGAACTGGAATGAAAATATGGGATCATTTTTGGGGAACTTTTGATGGAGACATTCTTGGGGAAAATATGTTGGACAAAATTAATAGTGTTCTGGGGAAATATTGGGCCTTGGAACATTTTCTGCACCCCTGGTGAGATATAATCAGATTTTTCTGGACCCCTCCCCCCTTTTTAACCTCATGTGTTTATGGACATCCCCTAGCTTATTTTATAAAAACTAAAATGAATGCTTAAAGTATTTTTTAAAAGGAACACAATCTCAATTTCTCACTACAGATGAAAACTGCATTGTTTTACAAAACCTATAAAGCTCACTACTGAATAATTTTAACCTTGGATCACACCTTGGAAAAATGACTGAAGGGGAGGTTTTAAGTAAAAAAAAAGAATAGCTGTCACTAACAGACAAGTAAGGACATTAAAAACATAAGTAGCCCAATCTAAGAAAAAATCTAATAATTTTGCAGACAAATTAAAATAAGCAATTTACACTTCTTAAATAGATAGGAAACAAATTAAGGTGTTCTAACACTAACAAGTATTTTACTTATAGTGCATTTACACTTATATAAAGGCATGTATACATAAATTTATGACTAGTTAGCTGTATCTTTTTAAAATACTATATAAAACACATTAGAGAGCTTTATACATCAGCAAAGCTACAGTTTAAGTATGTACATTAAGCTAGCACTGAACTCAGATTCTCTACACAGATGTTAGTTGTACAAAGTGTATTGGAAAATAAATATGAAAGTTCCCAAAAAATTTAATGTTGAGAAATAAAAGAGTAATGACCATGAAAACCATAATAACATGATGAAAACTAACATTTAAAACATTGTATTTTAATGTAATTAGAAGTTATAAAGATGATTTGGTTTTAATAATGCATTAGAGGATATTCAATAATCAAATTTCTAAATTTGTTTAAATGATTGTACAATTATATTTGAATATTTTAAAATGATTGAAACATAAAAATAATTTCAAATTTTAGTATGTTTATTGGAAAGTTGCACAATTTTTAAAGTGCAGCCATAAAATTAGCTTTGTTGAAGGGAAAAAATTTATTGATCCCTAAAGTTTTACGAGTTGTGCGCTGCAGACAGGCTTTGGACAAAGTAGGCTGTAAAATTAAATAATTAAAATTTTGTAAACATACTTCACTGATGAATAAGAAATATATGTAGATTGGTTAGTTTATTGGGATTTAATAGTGCATGGTCCATATTGACAGACAAGAAGCACCAGTAAGAGTGTATATATCGCTACCTCAGAGCAACAGTGAGACATCTCTAATGTTAACTCTATGGAAGATGTCCCAGTGTTGCTCTGAGGTAGTGATATGTAAATTGGAACTAAATGGAATAAAACTAATTCAGCCATGGATCATATATACACTAAATTTAGTTGTTTACTTTTCACTTTTTTTTCTTTTACAACTATTAAATTAAGCTTCAAAACTAAATTATAGAAATTGACACTAAATTTAACAGTTAATTTTTAATAGAAAATTCAAAACCTCAAGGAAAACTACACCTGTATTTTATCTATGCTTTCAGATATATTTCAAGCTTGTTAGGTTTAAAAAAATTACAATGTGTGTAAGAAAAATGTGTAATTAAAAACACTTTCAGTTAGAAAGTATCTCAATTCAAGATTCATTTCCCAGAATATATATATATACACAATATACTAATCAAGTTCCAGGAATATTTTGTGCAATATACACTTGTAATGCTTATATGGTATAATTAAGGTTTAATTTTACCAACTACATGAAGAGAAAAGGTTTGTTTTCCTATCATTACACCTTTCAAAGCATATTCTCTTAACTTTTTCAGTCCTATCAACATACATCATAAATTTATGAAATTAATATCATGTTGTAGGATGACAGATCACATGAACTGCAATGTGCAACTTCAACTAATAAAAATCACTAAAATTATATCTCAAAAATTTTAGTTCAAACGCAATAAAATTATTTAAAAATTTATAAAACACAAATATGAATTTAAAAAGGATTTAATATAAATATATACGATTGTTTGAAACATCCAAGTAATAAAGATCTAGATACTAATAAAATTTTATAAACCAATTTTAAAAAATTATCACATTAAGAAAACGAGCCTGGTAAGATTAAATTTTAATACTGAAATCGAGCAATGGATAACGATGGAATTTAAACCTTTACTCTTTGTAAACAGCTCGCTACACAAGGAAACATTGAATTCATATACAATATATATTATACATATACACAGTATTGGATGGGTTTGATGCATATAAACAAGTTTCCCATACAAAATAGCCAGAGTTCAAACACCTCTCCTTGGTAAAAGGGAAAAAGGAAGCTTTCTCGCTGAATATCAGACCATATACATAAAAACGCTTATTTATAACAGCTTGTGGACAGGACTATGGCATGAGATCAGTCTTTGGCATCAGTTGAATACTTTAGAAGGTGAGCACCAATTGTGTACAACGGCACGCTGCTACGGGAAAAATGTACATGACAATGCATTGGGACACAGCATATGCATAATGCAAAGCAGGACTAATTCAGAAACGCTGGAAGTTGGCCAAAAATGATATGTAGCTACTACGGACTAGGCAATTACCACCCTTTCAATCCTAGACCGCCCAAGATTGACATGGAATCCTCTAGAAAATTTAAAGTGGTCAGGACTGAAAGGTTTGCATCTTGGCTAATTGGTAAATTATTACTTCCCCCGGGTAAAAAAAGGGGAAAGTGCCACTAAATATAATTAAACTCAGAGTAAATAGTGCAGGAAATTCAAAATGACTAACTTCAGACACTGATAAATTTTAGCAAAGGACTTTTCTTGGCCAGGTTTTTTTACTTCGCTCCCCTTTCAAAAATACAATTTATATTCTTCTAAAGAAAATCTTGATAATGCAATTTACATGACTTAGCATTATATCTCTTTTACTCACTTACGGCCGTATTCACTGGTAACTTGACCGGCGGTTAACCGGGTGTCAAACTCCCAATTGGTGGAAAACTAGTTTTCCTCTTCAACGGCCAATCAGAAGCTTGACTTTTGTTTAACCGCCATTCAAATTACCTGTGAATACAGCCGTAAGAATGACAAGAAATAAAGATTCCTCTATAAGCAAATGTTAAGATTTAAAAAACTTGTACTTTAAAAGAGTGAGATTTTTAGCTACTTATTTTTTCATGCCAAGCTTGACTTTCTTAATGAACTGCTCAAAGTAATAAATGAACAAAACAGCATTTCCTCATTGGATACCTTTTTTATTAGCAATTCTCCCAAATTTTAAAAACTAATGTTGCCACAGTTAAGCATAATTTAGTTTATAATTCCGATACAATCGGATAAAATTTTATTCTAAAAACAACCAAATCAAGAAATGTTTGGTAATCAATGCTTATGAAAATAATCAATTTCTACAATATATAATTTGTTTCATTAAACACTTCTCTTGATAAAAAAATATCTACCTTATATTTATAATTTGATAAAAATAGCACTTTTATAACCTTGGATTTATACATAAACCAAATAATACATTATATAAAAATTGATTTAAATTTGGCTAGAGGCGCAAAACCTCTAAATATTGTACAAGATGATTTCAGGATGATAAAATAGTTGCCAAACACCCAAGTGTATACTTTAGAAAAAATTATACATTTATGGTGCTAGGAAATGAGTCACTCCAAATATTGCTTTACATTCACCACACAACCAAATCCTTTCAAATGCTGCTTCCCAACTTTTGTCGCAAATACATTTTTCAAAGCTCATGTTTATATTGTCTATACTCTACATAAGCATCGATATCCAGATAGGCATGTATGTTTTTACATTGACATAGATGTATCAAATGGCCATTTACGAGTTACATAATATCTGTATTAAAATAGAACTGTCTTGTATCGCTGGTTATCAATGGACTACAGAATAAGGGTGACTAACCAAAGGTGGGATTCAGATGAAACCATGATATGCTCCAAGAACACAATTCAAGAGGTTTGTTTTTATTTCTCTAAAACAGTGTGTATGTCTCAAAATCTGGTATATAAACTTGGTAAAAAAAGGATCATGACTTATAGTGTCAACGGTTGATAGGAATATTTATAGAATAATTATTATACAATTTTAAGCGCTATTTTTTAGAGGATGATAGAAAGCATACAAAGATATTTTCTAACACAAATTTAGTAAAAAAAAGTTGAATACAGATCAATTAAAAATATATCACTGAAGTAAATAATTATTAAAAATTAACTAAAACAACAAATATCCGAGTAAACATAACAAACTAAAAAATAAAACAATATCCTTGTAGATGAACTCTTTAGTTTTTAGGGTTAAATAACTACCCAACTTCAGTTGAAATAGTGTAAAAATAATTTGTAGATTTCCATAAACATTAAAATATATAAATTTAAATAAAAACAATGATTGAAAGGGTAATAATAAAATATATCCGGTATTAAAATAACATTTGTAAAAAGGCAAACATCCTAATGATAATTTTCAAAGATTTTCCTCATTTTATAAGGATTTCGAGAAAAATTCACTTTATAAGGAATATGGATTTTTCCCATTTAATTGTAAAATTATATTTATTTAGTTAAATATGTTATCTTTAATAAAAGGAATTTAGTGAAAAGTTGCACACATACGGATCCAGCATGCATTTTTACTGTGCAGAACTCTTCAAATACTATCATGATCCTTTTGTTAGCCAAGGGATGTATCACAATCTCATAGAATAATTTAAGACTGGAATTGTTAGCCACCCTGGCATAAAACCATTTTCAAAATCTGAAAGTTTTAGTTTATATCAAACTGTATAAAAGTATAGAGCTATACGCTTATAGGGTAATATCTGTTTACACTTTGATGGACTGTGCTTTCTGCATAACCATTAAATCTTTCTACATTAAAACAACCAAATTCAAAACAGAAAATTCATGTCAGCTCTAAAATCTAACATGAAGATCCGTACATGGGATAAAATAGATGCATAATACACAATCAATGGCATTTGGTGGAATTCTTTTATCGAAAACGCTTCTAAAACCAATAAAATCGAAGGAACTAAAAGGAATAAAACTTCATCATGAAGAATCTTTGTTTAAAGCTTAAAATTAAAAAAAAATTCTGTACAGCATGTAACATGTGAAACTTGCACAATGGAATCGCATTTAACGAAACAAATGCTAATTCAACAAGAAAAGAGTACTTCAGTATGTACAAGCCGAGCATAAAACCTTGATTAAAAAAGTAATAAATAAAGGTACAATGCCAGAATAGTATTACTAGGATACATACGGCTCGCTTTAAGACTACCAGCAGTGATATGACTACGGCATTCCCATATGCTCGGGACACTATGGCATCTTCTGCTGAGGATTGTGAAAGATCGAGTCCTTTCTCTCAAAGCAAGGATAAAAGTGATGAATAAAGTCCTCGGGTGAAGAAATAAAAGAGTAATCATGAAGCCTCTCTAGTAAAAAATCATTCTCTCTTGAAGGTTGTACATCTTCAGACACATTCTACTTTGGCACCTGAAAGAAAGTCATTAACATAAGGGTTGAATTTTCTACACAGTTTTTACATTGTAAAAAATTCAAGTTTTTTAGTAGAAACATTAAGGAGTTTAAAAGTAAACAATTGTTTCAGGGATCAATGGGTACCCCTTTGTTAGTACAAAAAATGGTATCAATATTTGTAAAACATAAGTGATACTGGGGAAAAATAGATATACAGTTAAATCTTGTCATAACTAACTTTGCTGGACCGTAAAATTTCTCTGTTGTAACGGTATTTTGATAATTCAAATAAAAACGGTTGGGGACTTTCATAATAACAGGATATTTTGTTATTACTAATACATTTCCTGGGATTGTAGGCAGTCATATTGTCCTCTGCTTCACAGGGCGTCTTCAATTTTCAAAAGAGGGGTCTCTTTTGCCGCCCTGGACACTCTGAAGCAGAAGGCAAAACATCGGGATGTAACATCCTAAAACCAGCCTTGTCACAGAAAATGTATTAATAAATAGCAACTATTCAGGCTGTGGAAGTTTTTCCCCCTCTTGTTTGGATATTTCCCCCAGTTTTTCCTCAGTATATTCGTTACAATAATGTATAACTATATTTTATTTTTCATTTTTAGCACTAACAAAGGGGATCCATTGATCTGCAAAACAATTGTATGCTTTTACACATCAATGCTGCAAATAAACATCAGATTACTTTGACATTAATTTGCACTGCCAATATAATTTTTCTAGTAGTTACCCTCTTTTCTGAAAGTAGGTGATAAAAGAAGCAAGTCAACAAACTAATAAACTGCATTCTTTAAGCTAGTGATGCTGATGTAAATTTAGTCTAAACAAGATTAGTCAGATTGGTTTGCACAGAAACATACTTTGAAGGATCCTTACCAATAGACTTAGAAATTGGACGTCAGTAGGGCCGACCCGATTCCCTGGGACGCTTCAGCTGTACCTTCAGTCTCTTTGTACCCACCTGAAAACCATTCATCGCATGAATTGCAGCCTGGGCGCTCTGGGGATTGTCATAGCTGACAAAACCTAGAAGGAAACTTCAATCAGCAAGGCCCGATGTAAAGAATGAAGTTCAAAATGAATGCAGAATGTTGTCCGGTAAAAAGGCAAATTTAACAGGGTTGCAACTTGTATGTATCATAAAATCAAATTTCCTAAAGTTTCCTGGTCTCTTTCCATGATTATAAGAGAAAACCCTAGCACCAGCATTGGCATCTTTAAGACAAATATTTTAAAATTTTATTGGGTGTAAGGAAATTGAAAGGAAAACAAGAAATAGAAATGTCAGCATTACTAATCAAACAGTTAGTAAAAAATCTACAAACAAACTTAATTATAACGAAAATATCTAACCAGTTAAGAAGGGTAGGAAACAGAAAGTCGATACAATTTAACACTTTGCTACTAACTAAACCAAGCAAAAATTTATGTATATAGGGCAATTCCATGAAAAAGGGGACACAGAGTTGAAATCCCTTTTCCAAGGAAAAAACCTCATTTTAACCCTATATATTTTAAAATATGGTTACATTTAATTGAAAAAGGTTAGGGAATATTGTTACACACAGTTCTGAAACAGTCAAAAAATAATTTTTTGTTCTATGAGAAAAATGTTCCAAAATGCATGTTTTTTCCAATTTTTTTAGCAAGAATTTAGTGAATTTCTAAGCTCTGTGGAACTTTAAATATTAGAACATGTTTCACATCAATAGTGAAATTAGAAGTAACATAGTATCCTTATACAAAAAATATAAGACAGTTTCAAAATAAATTCATTTTTCTAACTGAGTGCATGCATAGGCGCCGACTCCATAGGGTTTGAGGGGGCTTGAGCCCCCCCAATGTTGGAAGAAGGGGGGCTAAGCCCCCCCAATATTTTCAGTAAAAATCTACCTATTTTCTTTCATGAACTAAAGAGGCAATGTATTAGACTTCGTTCTTTTGGTCCCGTTCACTTGGTCTTGACAAAGGGTCTCAAAATGACTTAAAACACTACTTTCTAGGGTAAAAATTTCAAAAAAATTTGGGGAGGACCCCCAAGCCCCCCTCAAATTTTAAAATATATTATTTACCGTTTTCCCCTGAAAATTCCGTGATTTTTGTGGTGTGATTCTCCTTTTGTGTAACATAAGAAGAAAGAGACTACAAAAGGAATTTAAACACTATTTTTAGGGACAAATTTCCAAAAATTTTGCTGTTTTATATACTGGGTTTCTTTGAAAATTCTGCTTCTTAAAATGAGCCCTTTGCTCTATGGGTGGAACCCAAATAGGCTTCAAAAAGAGATAAAACGCTATTTTGTGGTGTAAATTTCCAAATTTTGGGGGGAGGACCCTCAAAATATCGCTTTGTTTGGAATTTTCATTGTTCATAAACTTTTGAAATTAATTTCAACAAAATTTTTGTAAAATGTGCAAGTCATCTACACTTGAAGTAAAAAAGAACTCGTCAGTAGGTACCTCAAAAAAAATATTTAAGTCAAAATCCCTCCCGAAACAAAACTCTAGTTACTGCTCTGTGTAGTTGATTTATGTTTGAATTCACCTTCATTCTTCGCGATAGGTATTTAATTTTTTGTGCTCGATTAAATTAAAAAAAATATTGTGCTGCTTTTTATTTGAATTTTTATAGCAGTGGTCCGCGGACCTCCGAGGGTCCTCAGCACCTTCCTAGGGGGTTCGCGAGTTACCTTTTGATAGTTTCAAAATAAGTAACACTAGTTTAAGAGACAAATTTCAAAAACATTTCTAGGGGAGGACCCCTAGCCCCTCTCGAAATTTTGACGACTCTAGTTGTAATATTTTCCTTAGAAATTCTATGTTTTACAAGGAACTTCTCTCTGGGGGAACCAAAAATGTCTAAAGAAAAGCTGTAACACTACTTTTTGAGGCAAATTTTCAAAATTTTTCTGGGGGAACCCCCCAGACCCCCTATTATACTTCGAGTAATTGTAAAATTTTAACATAATGTGGAATATGATTTGAGTACTAGTTTTAAGGAATCTAAAACTTTATGCATAAATATACTCCTTAGGGGTACTTTAGGGAATAAGTCTTTGGACTTTGGATGTTCAAAATCTTGGGGGGGGCTATGTCTAGCAATAGTGGCGATCGAAAGTTTTTGGACCGCTTTTGTATGGAATAACTAATATCTTTTTTGTTTATAGTACTGGGCCCCCCCCATATTTGATGAAAGTTGGCGCCTATGAGTGCATGATTTCATATTTATAATCCATTGTTTACGTTAGTCACACTACATTAATAAAAAATCATCCTAAAATACTGGTTATAGTTTATTTCATCAAACAAAAATAGCAATTTCTTAAAACTAGATGTTAATACTTATATATTCTGTAATTACAGATTTTTTCTCTGTTTAAAATTAGAGCAATGTAAATTTGATGTTTACACTTGTATTAGGAGGTAAAAAATAGTTACGTTAGTCACAGTTAAATTTAAATTTTATTTATTAAAATTATGAACTTTAAAAATTGTTTTGGTGTATGAAATAGGTTAATTGAGTTGAATTACATGATATCTTGTAATTTATATTTTTGATAAAGGGAATTTTATAATATTATATCATTTAATGACTTTTGAAAAGTAGTCTAAAGTTACGTTAGTCACTATGGAATGACCCTAAGACCTTTGACATTAACCATTTCATTATCAAACTGTTTAGCAGTCTTAATATTATTAGCTAAACCTAAAAAAACTATTATGTTCCTCATCAAAGGGGTGAACAATAAAATTATTTTTTACTTTAATAAATGTAACAACAAAACAACAATAATTTCCAACTCAGAAATAAAATTTCATGTTTTGTAAACATTGACATTAGGATTAGCCCGAGTACAAAATAGAGATACTCAGATATTTTAAGTGTCATGATTTACTTAAAAAAAGCATTACAGTTTGGTATAATGCTTCGACAAAGATTTACAAAAGAATTCAGTCAACATTAAAACCTAGTCAATTTAACTTACAACTACTTATTTTATTAACAGCTTAAGGATTAGTTGTGGTTAAAAAGTTTTCAATTTAGTTTTTTATAAAAACAAATTTAACATTTAAGAGCCTGTAATCTAGAATGAAAGTAAGATATTCTCTTACAAGAAAATAAAGTATTTAAATAATTTATTTCTTCCTTCTTTCATCACAGCAAATACAAAACCAAGCCAAATCCAGTCAAAAGCAAAAGTCTCAAACTCACCGAAGCATTTGCTTTGATTAGTGACTCGATCAATGAACACTTTAGCACTGACTATGTTGCCGAACGGTACAAAAATCTGCATCAACTCAACATCCCCAAACTCTTGTGGCAGGTGGTAGATGAAGAGGTTGCAGCCCTCCGGACCTAAACGCATCGAAAACTTGGACGTCAATCCTAAAACAAGGGGTTTGGTTTCGATCTGACACTTCACAGGCCGTCACCACACAACATCAAGAAAAAAAAAGCTACTACATTTATGCACAGAAAGCATATAATGAAGCATTAGGGTTGGGGGGTAGGGTATTGGAAAATTGTCAAGGTATCTAGGGAATTCGATAAGTTGATTTTCATAATCAGGGCTGTGATTTCCATGTAATTAAGAACTAATAAGTATTTATTTTAGGTAAATACTAGGGGGCTACCGGCCCCTGCTCGCTATTGCTCACCAACCTCTGTAAACTGCTTACACAGGACATATTGGATTGCTTTGCTCACCCAGCTCACTGAACTTAACTCACTTTATGAAACAATGAGCAAAAAACTATTCAAAAACATGTCACAGGTCCTCTCCATAAATGTCTCTCCATCCTCTTTAAAAGTTTGAATATTTATTTTCTTTGACATCAATAATTTAATCAAAATGTTTTCCTTAAAAATATTCAGCATATATATTAATAACAATTGTTAGTGATCATTCTAAAAGAAAATGTGCACCAATGAATTTAAAATTCAATATTGTACCTAGTAACTCATTAGTATACCTAGTGTTCTATCATTCATATTTTCATTGCAACCAAGAATTGTTAAACAATACCTTTTTAACTATTGAAAATTATAAGAGACAAAACCAACATAACACTCAGTGCTTACAATTAATTTCGATAATCAGACTAAAAATTTTAAGTTTCAGACAAAATGTGTGAAAGTTAAGTGTGAAATATAGCATATCTGTAAGTTTATAGAATACTTTTTCAGTCTTTAAATGATATTTAATTTGGAAAGTATTTTAAAGTACATTTTTAAAATATAAAAAAAATTGCTTAATCATAATATATGGTGGTCAAACAAAGTTCTGGAGATACTTTGTTATTCAAATTCATGTAAATGTAAATAAACTGAAATATGAAAAAATATGTCAAATAAAAACGGTCTTTGAGAAAATTCTGCAACATCAGATTTCTGATAAGATATGTTATAACATGGAAATCCCAGCCCTATTCATGATATAACAAAAGAGCCATCAAAACTATACTAGAAAAAACTTTAAATATTGGTGCAATGAAATCAATGGCAGATACAATACCAAAATGTACTGGATTTTGAAAGTTTAACATGGACAGTAAAATAAAATAATTAAAATATAGCTTAAATTGAAAGAAAAAAATTTTACAAGAAAAATGTAGTAAAAGAACTTGTTTTTTAGTTATAGTAATATTTAGATCATATGATTATTAAATCATCTTGTTTACAGTAGAAATAAATAAAGTGATTAATATCCAGTCCAGCATATGAACCAATATAAGGAAGAAGATAGCCAGCAATTAGAGCTAACATTCAGTTTTTCAATCAGAAGACTAGGTTATGTCTATTTTGTTCCTTTTAAATTTCTGATGTTTTTATGTTGATAAAACTTATGAATTCATTGAAGTAATTTTTAAAATTTAGTAATTGATTAACATTTCTAAGCCCAAAATAAAATACAGTAAAGCCTTTTTTATAAAACATTTTTATAAACAAAACAAGCTTTAAATACCATAAGAAAAAAATCAACTAAAACTGTCAAGAAAAAACATTTTGGCTCATTTTAATAAACTTTAAATATAATTTCTATGACATTTAAGAAAATTTTGAAGGCAGAAAGTTCTAATCTCATTCCCTTCACAATTAAAACTAATTCAAATCTAAAGGGCCAGCCACCAACTAATAAAAACTATAAAACACAAAAGCTGTTTAAAACATTTAAAAAAAGGGAAAAAATTACCTTCTCTCTGTACTGGCGATGTAACTGGAGGAGGCTGGCACAATGTTGGGGTATATTGACTATATGTAGTAGGATATGCAGCTAAAAAGAGAAAATTCCATGACAAACAATCAAAATTACTTTTAAGTCAAGGTACATAATTTTTTGCTGTGCAGGTAAAAAAGGACATATCGCCTCTCCCGTGCAAGACTCACACAATTGCAAAAGTTGAAATGTCTACTTTAACAGCCGTATCGACCAACGCGAGTTTCCTAGAGTTAACTCACAGTCCTCGCATACTATAGTTAATGTTATAACATTATAGTATGAGTAAATAAAATAGGCGACTCGCTACTAGTCATTTCCCATTGCATTTCGATTGCTTTGCCTTGGTGACGAGCAGCCGATCTTAATTACACAGACTATAACAGCCATAACGATCATAGCGGGTTAAACCGAAAGTGGGAGTAAAGCCACGGATGCTAGAGTTAACGTTATCGACCAGTCGAAAAATTCGTTAACTTCCGAATAAAACCGTAGTTTCTTGACACCTCGATTTTCCCGAGTTAATCCCGAGTACAAAATGGCTGCCAGCTAGTATGGTTAGTAGAGAAGAAAAATGATAATGTGCAAAAATATAGACATTTTAAGCTATATTTAGGTGATTAATTTTATTTGTATTCATGTACATTTGATTAAGTTTAAAAATAAAGACAATTAAACAATTACAACAGAATAAAGAAATGCTCAAACTAATCCCAATTTAAGTTTTGAGTTCGTATTCAAATTGATAGATGGCACCCCGCAAATTTAATTTTTTAATAATCTACCTCTTAATTCGTTAATCCATTTAAATTACTTAGAAAATTTCTGAATTTTAGAGAGGTGTTTTAAAATTTTTAAATTACTGTAAGTATTTTTAAAGTGAGATTGAAATAACATTACAGAGAAAGTGGGAAGCCAAGGTTTGATCGCGTGAACTGCTTTGTGTCTTCGCTGTCCAATCAGAAACGAGCCTACATTTAACTACAGTATGCGAGGTCTTACTCCGGCTTTGGGTTTAACCCATGATGGTCGATACGGCTGTAAGGGAGCTTGGCGTGGAAGGACTTCTTTATTGGTCGCCAAGTCGAAAAAATAGAGTCAAAAGTGTGATCTTTGGGGATTATTTCCATTGGCGCTAAAAAAATCGCCAAAAACGGCTTTATGTGCTTGAATCTAAAATCGTGGTTTAGCTGGCATATCGAACATCGAAATTTCTTCACTGAATTTAAGCACCTTCGGGTGCAGTCAGTATTTGGGTGGGTGACCACTGACCAAATCAAGCATAGCTGCGTTTCTCTCTTTCTTGCGCACATTTGCTTTTATTTTTCAGGAAAGGATCTACCTGTTATCAGAATATTGTGCCCTAAATAATAAATGATCATAGAAATATATTTACATTTTTAATTAAATTACGTTTCTTTTATAGCCGATTTCATAGGTAGACTTTATTTCCTGAGCAAATTATCATGGGAAAAACCTTTTTTTAATCGACTATCTGTGCATTCCTCGTGAGAATTATGCTACATGATCATGAAATACCTTTTGGTTGCACTGAAACAATAGCCAGTCTTTGAAATTAAACTCTGGCGATCAGAGAAAATTTTTAATTCATTAAAAAAGCTGATTACAAAATTACGTGTATTTTACTTTACACGGGACATATAATAGGTATCGATACTCTCCTGAAAAGTAGGCAAAAGTTAGGTATGAGCAGAGGAAGAAAGAACAAACCGATGGTGGTAATGCTGAGAATGTTAGGAGGCACACAATCCATCAAAATAAGATTTGCTCGTTATCAACTACTAACTGGATCGAAAATAATTACTTTTAATTTAGCCAGAAGTAGTCATGATTTAAAATCCTGCAGAGCCATTTTCATTATTTTGGACCCGAATCACTGTTGACTGGTTATAGCGTACACTCTTCAAATGTAACATTACGTTGTTGCACCGTCAATAGCTATTTACTTCAAGTAATCAAGTCTTGATCAGTTTTGATCAAGTCTTGATCAGATGTTTAAAGATCTCACGTACTAAGAGAAATGTTTCTAATTTCTTAAAACTAGTAATAAAGTTACATATTTTATAAAATACAGAAAGTCAACCAACTTATTTAAAATTTATAGATTATTTTTAAGTTGGAAATAGTTTTAGCTTTAAATGAGGTTTAATAATTGAAAAAAAAAGAAATATAACACTTTTCCTATTCTGTTTAAGAATCTCAAGAAAAAATAAATATTTCTGATAAAATCCAAGTATTTTAAAAATTAAATTGTGCATTTTATTATACACATTCATTATTACGGGCAGAATAATTTCAATGACAAGTATAGGTCCTTTCCAGAAACGTAGGCAAATATGAGATCGAGAAAGGGGAAAAGAACGTGCCAATACTTGGTGGTCACCCTCCAAAGTACTGACTGTGGCTGAAGGTGCTTAACTTGAGTTAAGAATGAGCCATGATTCACGCGTTAAAACATAAAAATCCTTGTTTGGCGATTTATCTTAGCGCCAATTGAAATAATCATCAAAGATTAAACTCTAGCTTCGACTTTATCGACTTGGCAACCTATCTAGAAGTCCTTCCGCGCCAAGCTCCCGTAGAGTAAATATTTCAACTTTTGCAATTGTGTGAGTCTTGCACGGGAGAGGCGATATGTCAAAAATGAGAATTTAATTTATAAAAAAATTAGATATATGAAAACTAATACTGAATCTAAATATTAAACTAAAATAAATTTACAAAATTGGACAGGCTAGCTGCAATAACAAACTAATTCTAAAGCAAAGCTGATGTTAGCTTCTTGCTGCAAGCACCTCCAATTTACACATTCAACACATTGCTTAATAATTCTTGTTCAGGTTTTTCATTGCTTATTATTGTAATTATAGTTGGTTCATTTAAAATAGGCCACTGAGATTCAATTTATTAGTAGTTACTATTGCAATTGAATCGTCAGTTTGAAGAAGGGAATAAGTCCAAAAATCAAGTTTTGAGAAAATCGAAAAAAAAGCATTGGAATTTTCATTGAGTGGACATCGATTTCACAACTTCAAGGGGCGATATCTCCCTATAGGGGTTAGTTATTTTCCCCCTCTTTTCACTCATGTGTAGGGCAAAGCTTGGAGATTGTTTTGAGCACAAAAGTCAATTTGTCATTTTTTGGACTTATTCCCTTCTTCAAACTGACGATTCAATTATCACCGAAACATTTTTCTTGTGCAATGACAAGGCACCCCAAACAGAAGTAGTTAAAATACTCTAAAAGAATCGGTCACTGAAGTTGCGTGATGAGCGTTATTAGGTGTTTTTAATCCTGTTTCAGCCACCAATTCTAAATGAACAACTATAGTGTAGGAGCTCTACAGAAAAGTAAAATTTTCTTAAGTAACCATTCTCGCGTTAAAAGAGTACTTACGCATGCAAGGAAATGAAGGGAGACTAGAGTAGGCGGTTTGTTGTATGGCTTCAGCATTTGCTAAAGCAGGACCTGTAATTCAATGTAAAAATTACACATTTAGCTATTATCAAACTAATGAAAGGCCATCAAATGTAGTACAGCTTTCTTACCCTTTTCCAATGCATCAGTGTAGTCAGCAGGGTAGAAAAGGAAGATTGAATTTCCTGCAAAAAATAAAGATGTTTACTCACATAGATAAAATTACACAGGTCTGCAAAAAAAAACTTTTTTCGAGCTGTTTTGGATATTTCACCTGAACTTTGTTATTTTTGGTGCGCTGAATCCAAAAATGACCTCTATTTTTTCCTGCGACGTCACGTTTTTTGACAATTCAGATTTTTAGGTTTTAATGGGAAATGCTTTAAAATTTTGTTAAATTAACTTTTAATACTAAATTTTTTATTCAAATTTTTTTCACCAAATCTTTTTTTATGTTTTTTGATGTGCTGAATCTAAAACTGACCTCCGTTTTGTCATAGGACTTCACCTTTTTTCACAATTTGAGTAAATATGTCAATTTTTTAAGAAAATAAAAGTAAATATTTAAAAAAATTATTTTTCGACTCAAACTTTATTTGAAAACAATTTATGATTTTTGGTGAGCTGAATCCAAAAAATACCTCTTTTGATTTTAAAGACACCACATTTTGTAACAAATTGAGCAAATATAGCAACATTTCACATAAAATGTTAGTATACTTAAGAAGTAGATTTTTTAATCAAAATTTATTTTTAAGGTTGTTACTTCCAAGGTTTTTTTGTGCCCTGAGTTCAAAAATGGTCTCTGTTTTGCCATAGAATGTCATGTTTCCTGAAAATTTAGGTAAAAATGTAAAATAAGTCATTATTTCAATTTTCATGAAAATAGGTTCATAAAATAAAATTATTGTTACATATTCTTCATGAAAATCATTATATAACTAAAATAAACTTATTTACACAATCTAAAGCCAATATTTCCTCCTCATGAAACTCCCCTTGGTACCTTTACCCTTGTGAGTAGCAAAAAGAACGTTTCTTTGAACTATACAACAAAAATCCTTCATTATTCCCAGATTAAATCTTCCCTAATATTTTCTTTCCATCTCTATAATGTCCTGATGAGATAGTTTACTATATGCACCATTCACAGCTCCTAATTTTTAAAACTAAAGGAGCTAGAAATGCACAAAAACTATGAAAAATGGGCAAATTCGAATATAATTTTGCAATTTGTGGAAAAATCCTGACATATAGGATTTTTTTCAATATTTTTTTCGTAATCAGCACATCAAAATACATAGGAAATCGCTAAAATTATTCAAACAGCTTTTTCATTGCAGACCTGTGTTATTGTTTAATCAACTTAAGTTAGGATAACACAAAACAAAAATTAATTGGTTTCAATTTTATCAAATAAAAATGATCAAGAAATAGAAGTAAATGATTATAAATGCCAGATCCTTCCAAGAAAAACGGTCAGTTTTTGTTTGATTCAGCTAAAATTGTGTTGAATTTTTAAAAAAGCTGTTTTTATAATAGATATTTTTCTTCAAACACAGTAAAATTTCATTGCATTTTTGAAATAGGATTCCATTAAAATTACAATAATAAAGGAAGGGAAACAAGTCTTTAAAATTTATCTATACAATGATTTCAAAGTGTTATTAAAGTACACATCAAACCAGAGCACTATCAATAATATTAAGATAAATTAATTAGGGATCATACTATGAATAAGGAGAAAAGAAAATACAGTAAAATCCTGTTATAACAAACTTCATGGGACCATACAATTTCTTTGTAGTAGGGGAGAGGAGGGAGGAATGGGACAGTGGGAGGAGTGGGACAGCTGAAATTATGGCAAAATAAATCAGTTTATTTTATTTCCAGTTTGTTCATTAGATGGCTTTCTTATAGCTTCTTGTTATTTCCTTCATTTAGTTTATCCAGCAGCAAGTTTCTGTTTATAGTTGTAAAAATTTGATTTTCCCACCTCCAAAGTAAATTTCCAGTCAATCTTTAGTTTTATTTCATTTCTCATGTAATTTGTAGAACAAACATTATATAATGCCATTGTAATCTAAAAGATATAATGTATGCTAATCTGCAATTTCATAAAGCCTAACACCAGCATAGTTTATGTGACAAGTTATATTTTAAAAGCAACGTGTGGAGGGAGGAATGGGACACTCTGAAGAGGGAGGAATGGGACATGCAAATCATCTGCAAAAATCAGCTTAAACTTAATTTGTCTGTTTAAATCTGCAAAAATGTAAACAAAATTTTAAAATATTAATTTCTGATAGCTATCTTTATCGCTTCAATTGAAATGCTTTTCTTTTCTTGAAGTACTACATTGTAATTCAATTATTGATTCTTAACACCATGGGACAGAGTTCAAGTGTACTAAATATTTTTTTAAAATTATTCTATAATAGATATAAGATTGAAAGCTGTTTAACAATGTGGGCAAAGGTTAAAATAATAGTAGGTAAAATACTAGGCCCTTTCTCATTATGACATTTTACTAATTTTCTTTACTTTTCAAAAGTGTCCCACTCCTCCCATACTCATGTCCCACTCCTCCCACCCATGAGGGAGGAATGGGACAAAATTCTTGTAATTTGAATGATCAAAAGTGATAAAATTAAACAACAGTTAAGAACTGTATATTTTTAAAAAATTAAGTTAAAACATGTAAGTTTATTATCCAACCATTTGCATCTACGAATAAGAAGGGGATAATGAATAAAAAAATATTTAGTGAAAATTGTCCCATTCCTCCCTCCTCTCCCCTAATGGTGTTTCGATAATTCAAATAAAACGATTGGGGACTTTCAGGACTTTTGTAATAACGGGATTTTTCGTTGTATCGGTATTTGTTGTAACAGGATTTCACTGTAGTGTAGATGGTAATTTAAGAAAACATCTGTTAATACCTTTATAAAATAGTTCATAAAAAAGAGGCGAAAGGTTTTTTGGATCTTCATTAAAAGAATACTTAGTTGATGCGCAAGTTGGTTTTCAGAAAGAACTATTTGTTTGAAGATAATTAATATACTTTCCTGTCCAACTGTTAGGGTTAATTCAATAAAGATTTAGTTTGCTGCCTCATTGCTAAATATTTTTAAACAGGAACTAGAGGCACTATTTCTAAAATATATGTACAGTGGTGCAGCAACAAGGGAGAACCAACAGAAACAGTCCCAAAAAAACCTGGTTTATGATTCAAAAGTTATGGTTATGATAACACCTTGTTGGTACAGAACTAAAGACGAAACAGCTTTTAAGAACCCAATTCTAGATCCCTCACTTACTTGACAAGTTAGCAACATCATTGGCATAAATATCCTGCTGGGCAGTAATGTCACCTAGTGCAAAATTGGACATGGTGGTGGGAGGGCAAGCGGGCAGGGCACTGGTGAGAGGATGGCCACTTAGACCTGTAAGTGCAAGAGGAGGTGTGGTGAGAGGGAATCTAATACCAACCAATGAGATCGAGCTAAGGAGCAGAGGCTTACTTTGATTAGCTGCTAGAGTTGGACTCGACAGGCCATTGGATACTGGACTCATGGGAGGCAGCTGCAAAGGTCCAAGAGGGGGAGAAACAGAGTTGATGTAGCTTTGGTGTGCGACTGCCAGGGCTTGTTGAGCTTGGTGATGATTCATGATCTGCTAAACAAATTTCTTGTAAGCAATTGTTGGTTGAAAGGTTTTATGGCACAACGACCATATCTGACATCCCGTACCAAACACTAGATTTTTTAAACTAAAATTCAAACATTAGATGTGCTTCATCAAGTTTATATTTTGTAGGAAGAGAAATATGTATTAGTGATGTTCATCTCCAAGAATGTCAGATACTGATGGAAATGCTATGTTGCATCTGTGCTGTATTACAAGTCAAAATCATGGACACTGATAAATAAAATGCTTCACAGGCACAGGTAATGAAACATTACAAAGTGAACAGGTAGGCAAAGCTTAATCTATGAAAGAGGTGTCTATGGGCAAAATATGTATGTCCCATTCAGAGCCTTGTCAATTTTATATCCTAAAATATTTAGTCTTGCTTCAGGGATATTAAAAGAATAGGATAGTGATTTCATATCATTACCACCACGCCATAAACCTGAATCTGCATTCGTAATGAGGTAAAATCCTAGAAGTGGGTTCGGGTTTGCACCTCTAGGCAAATTTTTTGTTGCCAACTTCAATTTGATACTTCCCCGTACATTGGCGCTACTACTTAGCTTGAACCTGCTACTACACTCTTGAGCTCTTAATTAATAGAAGATTCTAGTTTTTGGCGTGGTGGTAACGATATTATAAAATTGAACCCTGTTTGACCAATCATGAAAGGAAATAAAAGAAGGGGTCTTTTAAAATATTACGGTTTTTCTTGATTGGATTTGAGAAACATTAGAGGTTTTTTGAAGTATTTGTAAAAACAAACTACAATATACAACTGTAGCAAAAATTTTAAAATTGGAACTAATATAAATCAAGGTAGACAAAAATAAGCAGATTCTTGGAAGCAAAACTTTAAGTTATAGACTGCACTAATAGCCATATTCACAGGCAAATTATTAGCCAAAGAAGGATTCCACCAATCAGTCTGCGAAAAGCAAATTTTTCTTTCATTAGCTCCTGGTTAACATCGACACTTGTAAATATGCCAGTAAGAGTTTTTTCGCTCTGGCAAAAAAAACTGATAACTAACAAGAAAGAGAAAGGCTACTGATACACTGATAGTATGGAGGTAAAATACGGATAATTTAATTTAGTTTTATTAGGTACAAGATGAAGCAGCACCAATACTTATTTACAAACAATTAGTAATGAAGCCTACTGAGCTATTCCATACCTGGGTGTATGCTCCATAAAGACCCAAGTGACCAAAGGTCAAAGGATTCAAAATATTAACGTTTCCAGACATCTGTTGGATTTTCCTCAGTTGCCTCTCCTTTTCTGTATCAGCAAATTTCACTACAAGACTAGAGGAGGCACCCTAGGAATGAAATAAAGGTATTAAAAAAGTAATCACTTAAGAGTAATATAAAGGAAATCTAAACCCATGAGGACATGTGCACCTTTTTGTTACACCAGGAAGCACAATGGGCCTATCAGGCCCGGCAGACATTTTAACCCCTAAAAGAGCACTAATTGTAAACATTTTTATGAAAGCAAGTAAATAACTTAAATTGTTTCTTTTAAAGATGCTTCAGAAGCAATGTTAAGAAAAAGAGTAAATATTAGACTTCGGAATAAAAAGGGCAGATTTAGTCCACATCATGTTTTAAAGCTAAAGAAAAAAATTCCTGCAGCATAAAAAGCTAAATTTCCAAATTAAATGCAATATTAGGTTTCAGCCTAAAAAGTAACCTTAAATTTCATTCACACCACACGTCAATATCATGGTTTGAGTTTTCTAAATTTGCAATCATCAGTCCTTTTTTAAAAAATAAATGAATAAATTTGCCATTGTGTGGGTGGTTTTGTCCTTTTATTAGTTTGCTACTATTGGGACCAATCTTATGTGAAAACCATTGAGAAACCTTTTTTGCAATTTGTCCGAGGTTTGACTAGAATAGCTAAATGGGATGCAAACTCCACACCTTACAATATTTTTCTAAACAAAACTGTTGGGGGGATTACTGTAGTTTTCTCAATATTTACAGTTGTCCATAATAAGAAATTTACAACTGTGGAAATGACGGAAAATCCTAAGTACTTGGAGCCTGGGTATGTTTTAAGGGGAAAAAATGGTACTTTTCCGTTAGCAGGACACAAATGTCGCCAATGTGAGCCAAGTCGCCTAGCAAAGCAAATGACTAAAGGAAAAATTTGGCGAAATTCTCCATTATGTAGCGATTTTTCGCCAAATAATGTAGAAGTACCAAAAATCAAAATAAATTAAATAAAAGTCCATTTAAATATTTACATTACTTACTGGCATTGTCTGGCTTCCATGCAAAGAGCTAATAGCTGAGTGGGCATCAGATGGATTTTCAAATTTTACAAAAGCACAGCCTAAAAATAAAACAGCATTCATCAATACAACTATTTTGCTACTTAGTAACTTATGATCTATGTAAGGACCTGTTCAGATAAATTTTTCTAGAATTTTTTCAGGTGCTTTTACATTCCTTTTTAGCATTGGTAAGTATAAAGGGGACCCCGAGTCTGAGCCCCTTTTTACTTTGAAAGCCACAAAGGATGTTCAATGTTATTAAGATAAACTGAAAGAAAAATGCTGTGGAAATTCTATAAATTAGTAAAAGCTTTAAAGAAGGGTAAAATATTAATTACCCTTGCTTTGACCATCAGGTCCTCTGAGAATTGTGCATTCTTCTATTGCACCAAATGGCTGGAACAGCTTCAGAACATCTTCATCTGTTTGTTGCTTGCTTAGCATGCCAACAAACAATTTCCTATCTGTTGGGGCAAAAGAGAAAAAATTTAAAAATGTTTTTTATACTTTAATAATCATAACCTTATCTAATGAATCTATTCTTAATTTACAAACCAGTTTATAAATTAATTATAAATCATGTTGATTAAAGAGATAAAAAATAAATCACAAGAATGGCAAACATGTAAAAAAACCAGCTGCATTTAGGCAAAGCAAACCAAAAGGCTAGTAAACATTTTTTTTTAATTTTTTATTTCCAAATAGTTCTTAGAAATAAACTAGAAAGGGGATATATTTATATGTTTGTTCTTTATGCAAGAATAGGAGAATAACACAAGGTGCAAAATACTACCCTATTGTAGTTTCACAAAACATTAAGAACCTTACATCTCTTACTTCTAAGAAGCTTAACAGAATTAAAAGTACTAACGTATTATCCCGTAGATCGTTCAGCTATTGTTTCAAATTTAGCTGCACAGCTTTAGAAAGTCTATGAGCTTTGAGATTCAGCAGCAAGGTCAATGGGATAATACGTAAAAACCGAATTAAAAGTAACTAAAAACCGTAAATTTGGAAATATTTCAATAACCACTGGAAAATATTTAAAAATGTTCAAAACAAATTAAAATAGTTGCCAATAATTCTTATGGAACATTAGTTAATTATTCAGACCACATGTTATAGATAAGCTAGCCAAATAGGCCATTAACAGGTTTCAGAAATACAGCATTTCTACTTTAATAACAAAACACGTTACTCAGACTTTTTTGCCGAAAATGTTTACTTTATAACCACATTTATAATTAGTTTATGTAAATAGAGGTTAAAGCCACCATCCAACAAAGACCCATGATATTCACTAACAATACATACTGAATTAGCTTTAAACCTTTATCAACAGGAAAGGAAATAATAAAAGCCAAAATATCAGTAGAAAGTGAAACTTAAGTTTACCTCCTTTGTTTTCACTATCAGCAGGCTTGACCTGGATAGGGCGAGTCATCTGATGAAAACAAAATTAATTAACACCTTTCTCTAAGACACAAATGAGACTACGCAGATAACTTGATACACTTACCCCTGGAAGAGTCTTTTGTTCATGAAGGGCATTCTGAGCTCTGATAGCGCTTTCTCTTGCACAGTAAGTTAAAAAAGCACAACCTGAAAGAAATAAGTTTTTTTGTAACAATTCAGCCCCATGCCCAGAAAAAATTTGCATTGAAGAAGTAGCCATGGCATCACAAATAAGTTTAAGAATACTAGACTACATTACCATTTGAGTTTTGAGAACCTTATAAGACAATAATAACTTATTCTAAATTTCTACGGAGAATTTTGAATATAGAACTCATAGTTTGCAATTCTGTGATACTTGACTTGATACATAAGTAGGATATAGCACCATATAAAAGGAAAAAAATATCCCATAGTAATGGAAGAACTTGGATCAATGAATATAATCAACAAGCAATCCAGAATGAAGCATTTTAAATGCAGGCTGGTAGTTGCATTGCAATTAAAATATAAGAAGAAACTGACTAAACAACTGGGAACACAGAATTAAAACTTTCATTAACATTTATGTGTTAACATTTTCCACACACAACTGACAAAATTATCTACTTTATCCCCACTCTCAGCCCTTGGCCAGGGTTCTGTGGATTAGCCTTGAAATTTTAGCAAAAAATGATCCAATAATGTTTCTACAATTTATAAACTCACAATTAGAGAATGAAGCAATTTTTTGTATAGAAAATGCCCATTTTCACAGAAAGGAGTAACAATTTTTTGGATGTAGATTCTCAATAGTCATGATTTGAGCAACAGTATATATCGATATCCCTTGTTAACAAAGAAATATTTTGATGAATAAATGAGCTGAAGGATTAAAAAACCATTTTTATTGAAAACAATTTTTATTACCCACTGTAGATGACAGTACAAAGATTACAAAAATATTGTTATTTTAATGAAACTAATTTGTGGGTCCTAAATATTTTTTATTAGCCATGTTAAGTTCATTCAGCCTTGAAAAAAATACATCTAAAATCTAAATTAATTTTGTCAAATTTCTCAACTTAGTTAACCCCTTCAAAGCAGTGAAATACTTTAGTAATAGGCTGAACAAGTTTAAATTTCATAATTGTTTCCTCATAATTTCATCGCAAACAAGTGAAAATCGCGCACAGAAAAAATAGTGGGGTTTACGTTTTTTGTCAATACCCACAGCATATCAGTCAATGCTAGGGGGCGAAACGGGGGAAAGGGGAGAGCCTTTTAACCAATAGTAGCCATCCAATCGTCATCAGTCAATATCTCACTATAAACAAAGAACTCCGATAAAAAAAATCGCTGACTCAACCAAATAGACCCTAATACGAACAAAGCATATAGATCCAGCCGTAATAAACACCATAATTATGGCCCCATTTGTTAAAAAAAGAAGGGAAAAGCCTTTAAAGACCCCATATACGTAGGCTGTAACAAAATAAACAGCTGTCTATGACGCTATGGCAGATGTAAACCCGGCCGTGTCACAAAGCAATGAGTCATACAGTCTTACTTTTTCTCCTGTGTCACAAAACGAACATTAAACTCAACTATTCTACGGACAAAATTAACAGGGAATAAAGTGTAAATGCTTTGAAAACAACCTACCTTTGTGCATGCCAGTGAATTTGTCTTTGAGCACTGTCAGCTCGTAGATCTTGCCAAAGTTTTCGAAAAGGGGCTTGAGTTCCTTCTCTTCCAAATTCCTCGGTATCTGGCCGATGAAGAGCTTAATAGCGTCATGATCTTTGCTGGGAGTTTGATTATTATCACAGTGATTTTGTCCGACACTTAATTGTCTAGAAACTGGATCAACAAATCCATTAACAATCGTAGCCATGTTTGTCGGCAGACAGCACGCTTTCTCTAGGGCTGTCATCGCAGCAAGCGTGAGTTCCTTAGGCTGCTTGACGTCATTGATATACGCAGCTTCGATTGGTCGGCTGTCATTCGAAGCCGCACCTCCTAGTTTTTTGCTCAGCGTACTAGTTGAGAATTTTTAAACCTTTTTTGTTGGAAATTAAATCTGAATGCGCTCAAATTTTCGCAATAAATTTAATCAAAGAAGACTTTTAAAAAAAGGGGTTCACCACAATACAACAAGTAGGGAATTCTAAATACACTTATCCGTACAATCAAGTGTAAACAATTGGATTGTTTATTCTAATTTGTATCTTCTTCTCGAGCTTTTATTTTTATAATATGTTCCATATTTTAAAGAATCCTTCCAAAAATAAAAGCACCGTGATTCTGAAATAAACAAAAAATATAAGCAGAAAATCTAACGCTTTTCCTGGCTTAGAACTCAGAATAAAAAAGGAAAATATCTAGTTTAGTGCAAAAAAGGTAAAAATCGTTCAAAAACGTGAATGTCAATTAAGTTGTGGTGCAAAAATGACGAATAAATTCAAATTATAAACTATAATGATACTATAATCTCTGGAATAGCATTCAAAATCATGTAATAAAATTGAATAGAAAATTAATGGGAGATTAGTTCATTATGCAACTATATCAAAATATTTTTGTGCTGCCATCTGTTATCAGAAATTAGAAACTGAACCGCACCTTACCTTACAAAATGGAGGAGACATTGACCTGAGGGTAGGGTAGGGTAGAAGTCGGGGAATTCCAAATACGAATATTACTTTTTGGATGTTTTGTTTTGAGTTTTTCATCTTTTTAAATACTACATTAAATGTTTTAGAACTAGAGATATCTTTTTTTCTGCCTACTTTTAAATTTCAACTTTTGTTTTTGCATTTTAATTTCTTTCTTCCGTTAAAATTTAACTATTTTGAGGAAGGTTTGATTTCGTCCACAGATCCATTATGAGGTCTACTTACTTCTATGGGTCTATTCATGCGTTGAAAGTCATCCGGAGAATAGAAATTTTGCTCATATTCATGCTGAGAGAATTATTTCGCATGTTCAATGAAGCTTTGATGAAATATATGTAAGTTATTTTTTTTCTATAAAAAGCACAAAAAGTACACAAAATGAAAGTAAAGTATACAATAAATAAACAATACACAATAATAACATTTTATTATGTTTATGCACGAATTTTTAACATTATTGGATGTATTTTTGAAGAAAATAAGTATTCCTTATCGAATCCGTTTACGTTGTTTGATTAGATTGTGGTGGAGTTTTAGTTCATTTTTACTTGTTTGAAAACACTAGGATTTTCCATTACATTTAAATTGAAAAATAACAGCAAAACAATTGAGATGAGTCCCTAGTGTATACACATTCCACACAGTCTTCCTCATCACATATCTTAAAGGGAATTAACTGAATCTCTTAAGAGGACTGTGAATTAAATTTTTTACAGATTTTTTTTATTTCTTTAAGATTTTATTTTCCCTGATTACTGTCACAGTCACATCAGCAACAGTTCCACTATTGAGATCAAGCCAAGTGTAAAATAACATTTGCTATATAGAAACAGTGTTTCTCAAATTGTAGAGTTGCGGCTTCCATTGTGCAAGAATAATTTGTGAATTAAGCTCGTGAACTAATACATAGTATAAAGTTTAAAGATTGTTTCATTCTTACAAAAATGTCTGCATATTCTTTATTTTAAATTACAATAGAGTGTTTTCAGGTGACGTCACGACCATTTATTTTCTTCCTTGCTGTAGGTCAAAAAGTCTGTTGTTAAGGCCGTTGCTAGGTGCAGCGGTATCTATATTGCTGTCATGTGATTGCAAATGCTCCAATCAGTGGCGGATCCAGGGGGGCTATGGGGGCCATGGCCCCCCCGAGAAAATATCAAAAATAGTTAAAACCCCCCTTTTTCAGAGCTAAAATTTAAAAAAATTGCATTGTAATTCATGCGATGTCTGACAAGAATAAAAAAACGCAAGGGGGGCCATGCTCATCCCGAGAAAAATTCCCAAATAGTTAAAAGGGGTCATCCATAAATTACGTGAGGTCAAAAAGGGGGGGTTTGGAAAAATCTCACCAAATCTCACCAAGGGGGGAGGGGGGGGGTCGATTAAAATCTCACGTCAACTTTTTAAGTTAGAAATTATACGATTTTCTTTTTTTAAGTCGAGAAAGGATAAGAAACTGAAAATTATTTTTAAAAAGTTGTAGGTAAATCTCACTTGGGGGGAGGGGGGTCCAGCAAAATCTCACTAAATCTCACCAAGGGGGGAGGGGGGTCCAGATTTTGGAAAAAACGCCTCACGTAATTTATGGATAGCCCCAAAACCCTTTCTAGAGCTAAAACTCAAAAAATATTCCCCTTATAATTCATGCGAAGTCTTAATTCTTAGGAATGGTACGTTGCTCTTATATGGCTTTATTCTTGGAAGCACACTCTTTTCGCATGGTCCGGGGGCGAGATAGGGCCCACAGGAGGCTGTCAGTCAAACCAGTGCTTGTTTGTTTATCTTTTTATCACATCCTTTCTATCACATTATTTCTAACCCTTTTATCTTCAACGATCGTTGCTGAAACGCCCCTTCTGTTTTGTCATGAATGCTAAAAATGGAGTTTAAAATTCAAAATTTTTCTTGGGTAGAACCCCAAACCACCTTGAAATTTTGAAATATATTATTACAGTCATTCCGTGAAAATTTTGAGACTTATAAGGAGTGGTCCTCTTTGGGTTGCTTTAACCCCCCCCATAGGAATAAACACTAAAAATGAGAAAGAGGGGAAGTGGGGACTCGGGGGAGAAAAAAAAAGGGAAAAGTGACTCCAAAACGAATTATAATTCTGTTTTTAGGGTCAAACTACCAGAAAATTTCGGGGGGAGGACCCCCAGACCCCCCTTTGGAACTCTATAATTTACAAATTTTTTGTAAAAAGTTAGTCAAAATGCAAAAATCCAACCATAATGGAAATTAAATTCTTGAAAATGTATGTCCGAAATCCGGATTAGGTGTACCTAAACGAGTTGAAAATCTGCTTTTTAGACTTAAATTTCCAAAAATTACCCTTTAGGTAAGAAGACCCCCCCTTTAGGACATTAGAAGACGATTTTGATATTGAAAATTCTTAGCCCCCCAAAAAAACAAATCCTGGATCATCCGCTGTCTACTTACCTTTTGTTCACCAACAAAATCGAACTAAGTTTCAAGGAATTTTTTTTTGCCAAACATCATCCTTACGTAATTAATGAATGGCCCCTAAACGAGTGCAAGAGAAAAATTCAAAAATATATAGAGAAGTATCGTATTTTTCCAAATGGCCCCCCGAAAATTTGGTCTGGATCCGCCCCTGGCTCCAATAGAAGCATTCCATGACCAGTTATTTTCTTTTAACTGTTAACTGCTGTAGGTAAAACTATCTGTTGCTAAGGCCGTTGCTAGGTCCAGGTCATGTGATTGAAAATGCTCTATACTAGCTAGTACTATTTTTTCGACCGGATTGGTACATCCCATGCCTTTCTCAGCACGACGCCAAGTTAGGGTGGAGCAGAATATAGTATGTTTACAAACATTTTCTGAAAGAGGACCCCAAAGAGTCTTCAAAGCGCCTCCGACGCACAGCTCCTTTTCGTATGAGTCGTGTGGTTGTCAGACGAACCCGAACTCGCTTCCACCCACCCGAACTTCTCCCTGACCCTGCGAACGACCCTCTTGGAGCACGTGAACAGCACCAGCAGGAACAATCCCTGCAGCGAATTGAGGACGTCCGACATCCTCCACAGGACGGGGTCCCCGGTCGACTGGGCGACGACGCTCACCAACCACGTCACGCCCATCATGCACGCCAACCTGGCGAACAGCATCAGGTCCATCTTGGCGTCTTTGAAGGCGTTGCCGCGGATGAGAGCCGCGCTGGCGACGAACAGCGCCCCGTTGGCGACGATGATGGTGAAAGCCGGCGCCCCGAAGAACACCAATTGGGACCAGGGTTGGTAGACCCAGCAGACCCCATTGGCGCCGAATCCCGGCTTGAGCCACTTCGGCGTCCCTGAGGAGTGTTCGGCGACCACGGCGCAGGTGGTGAAGAGGAGCGGAGCACCCCAGGCGTACGCCATGTAGCACGCCACCCTCCTCCTCTTGTTTTCATTGCTGTACACCACCAGTTTGCGAGTGGACAGCCGAAAAGTGCGCCAAACGTCCACCGCCATGGCGTTCAGGCAGAAGAAGGAAGCCAGGAGGAAGTACAGCTGAAGAACGCCTGATGCGGCGCAGAAGTGACCCTTCACCCCGTCTATCTGCCCCACGAGGTAGAAGGTACAGCCCATCAGGAAAGATACGCTCAAAGCAGCCAAGTTGCACCCTGGGACGTTCCTCAGCGCCGGTACCATGCAGAAGACACTCAGATGTATCACTAGGGCAATGATGGAGATGATGCACCCGATCTTCCCGATCCCGTCCGAAGAAGAACGGGGTAGAGGGGGCAGCACCCCTATTTGCGGAACTGCGCACACCTTCAGAATGCCCCCATCGACGATTTCGAACATCCCCGGTTCGTAAACGTCCCCGTAGCAGCCCACCGACCCGTTTTTGAACAGTTCGTACTCGTCCTCGTCGAATGTGAACTTCTCACAGTTCCCCATGATCATCGCCTTTAAGGTGTCTGTTCGGTTGAAGCAGACCCGGTTCCCATTGGACAATGTCACCTCGGACTCTGTGACGTGGATGGTTTTGAACAACTCATTCAGGATCATATAGTTTTTTTCGATGAACTGTACGTCCTTTACGTCTAAATTCTGGACTATGCAGGGTTTAACTAGTAGATCAGTTGCATTGTCCGGAGCCATTGATGGAACTAGTTCTTTGGAAGTGCGGTCCATTGTCGTGTTGTCGTACTCCATGGTCTCGTTCATTGGATAGTCTGTCTGGTCTGATGAAAGCGTTGTAACTTCGACGCTCACAAGCGTTAGGCAGAGAATAGTAACGCGTATTGTGAACATGATGGGTATCTTGAGGTGATGCCCAATCCACGTAAGCTCCAAATTACGAGAACTCTGAAAATATGAATATTTTTTAATTGTAAAATCAACAGAAAAGAAATTTATTACTTCAGATTGTTAAAAAAAATTATGATGTGATTCGACCAGCTTCAGAATCTTCTAATTACACTTTATTTGATTTTAGTGATCAAAAGCTATAGAAACATACTCTACTATTATAACTGACTCATAAATTTTGGTGTTTCTACGTAATCTTCAAAAGTATTTTTTGGTACAAATGTTTTGAGACTTATTGACTAAATTTTCAATGGCTTCAATACCTTGGAATGGAACGAATTGTTAGACGAGGTTACTAATGGAAAACATAAAAATATTTTTTACGAAGGAATACATTTTTGTTAAAAATATTTATTTTCATAAATATGTTTGCAGTTAATATAAAAAAGTAGAATTTTACGCAAAAATGAAAAAGAAAACTTTTAATCCGTCAATGGTTAGGAAGAGAAAAGTTTTAAAAATATTTGCAGCACCCAACTTATTTTGAGTAATGGGTCTCAAGAATCTAAAGTTAGGGTTATTAGTTAGTTTTATTAAAAGTTTGGTTAGTTTTAAACTCTAAATTGAAATTTACTTTCTTCTCAGCTTTTTGTTTAAATAAATTCACTCAAATTTGAATTATTAAAAGGTTGATGGAACCTCCTGAAAAAGTTATAGTGTGATTTTTGTGAAATTTGAATCAAAAAGTAAAATTCATTTAATAGAGTGTTATATTGGGACCAAAGAAATCTTAAGAGTTTTCCCACAACTCTAAATTTGAGACGCTTGAGC
This sequence comes from Tetragnatha versicolor, assembly GCA_024610705.1. NCBI lineage: Eukaryota > Metazoa > Arthropoda > Arachnida > Araneae > Tetragnathidae > Tetragnatha > Tetragnatha versicolor. Next base: position 46,400,773 of record JANDEH010000008.1, read on the forward strand.
CACCGAATCGCATTGCAGAAAGAAAAAAAATCGATCAATATTAAATAGAAAAATAAATTGAAATTAATTACCTGTTTTAGCATCGCAAGTGTTACTCAATGGTGTTACATGCATCCTGAAGCGTCGAGCTACTAGTACCGTTCAAAACTATAGTCGCAAGGTGTGCACTTCCGATGTTCTGGATGCGAAAAGCCGTTACGACATCGGGTAAACCACATAAAATTTTCCGGTGAGAGGTATTATCTTCTGTAGTTCCTATTTAACTCTACCTTCATTCCGGTAATAAGGTTAGATGGCGGATACTCTTCCAGTTCCTGTGTAGGAGTGTTCAACAAAAATGCATCATGCATATTATTTGGAATGGAGAATTATCGGTAAAAAACTCTTCTAATTTTTTAAGTGTGGTTTAAAAAAATGTTGTCGCCATGTTCATAACCAATCCAATAGGCACATTTTCTTAACAAACTTTTCTCAAATAGTTGTCAAGTAGATGTTTGCAATTTTTGGCGCGATTGTAGGGGAGAGTGGGGAACCTTGGGACAGTTTTTATTAAATTATTTTTCTAATATTTTATTCAATTATATTTTTCAAACACAAATTACAATACATTTACAGTACACTGTTAAAAAAACAGTTCAACTTTTCACCATAAACTGGTTTAAATTTAACTGCATCCTAGGTTCGGTACAAGGTTTCGGTGCTTTTACTTTTAACGGTGTAGATATGGTAATAAGCTCTTTAAAATCATCTGTCTCATCAATTATCGAATTATTTTACTACTATCAATGAGTATTTGAGATTTTTTTTGGCATATAATAGTGTGGCAGATAATTATAATATAGCAGGTCATGGAAATCTAATTTTCAGCAATCCATGAAATGAATCCTCGAATGATTCGAATTATATCCTAGAAATTCTTTCTCTCTTGAAAGTACTAAAATTAAATTACCTTAATGCAAGTTTTAATAACTATTTCCTATACAGAGAAATGTTTTCAATCAAAACCTTTGTTTTTAAAGAAAAAACCACCTAAACATTTTCAGTGACATGAAATAAAAAAATATTGCATTGCGTTCTGTAACATCAAAGATCATTTATACCAGGATGAATAATAGGATAAAAAAGGACAACTGTTTTGAAGTTCGTGTATTTATTTAACTGGAAACAAACTCAATGTAGTTATGCAATTTACCAAATGTCTCTGTACTAATTTATACTCCTATGTCCCATGACATTGACCTTAACATGCGTTCTTGTTTTTTACTAACAAATATGGCAAGTGCGGATCCACGGAGAAAGCACTTTTTGAAAATCTTTCTATATAGATCTGATCTCCCTAAGATATTTATTTTTGCACCCCCATGTTTTATAAACAGTATAATAAGCAAAATAATATTTCTGATCTGGGATCCGAACCTTGTATTTGGTCTTCTAAGAGTGTAAATTTTTTCAGACGATAATAGGAGGTTCTGGGAACCTCCTCCCGAAAATTGTAGGAATTTCGACCCTAAATAGCTGATTTTTTTTATCTCCACAGGCGCTTGATAAACGAATAAGTTTGAACAATCTGGAGAAAGTGACCTCCTGGACAAAAAAAGGGGAAAAGAAGGGAAAAGGAAGAGAAGAAAAGGTAAAAAGAAGAAAATTTAAATTTTTTAAATTAATTTCTTTCAGAATCTACTTTCTCTTTTTCAACGTATTTTTTCTATTTTCCCCCCTTCGTTTTATTTCTTTTCTAGCTCAAGGTGGGAGCCCTTTTCGGACTGGAGTGTCCCTCTTCGAATCCGCACCTGAAATGTGGTCACTGGTCATCAAATGCATATCCATATTAGTCCAGTCAAAATCAACTTCGCTCTGGAAATAATTAATAAAGTTTTGAAATTTGGCACACTTGTTCGGATGGGTCTGGGGGTGTTTCACACAAAAGTCCTCTAAATTTGGCCTGGAGGGTTTTCCGCTACGGCCATTTAAGTGGTCAGTTTTTAAAAACACGCGTCGCCAAATCGGCGATAGTGCGCCAATAGTGGAACAACCGGTTAGTACTGAAAACAGTGGGCGCCTTCGGGGTTTGGCGACGCATCTGGCGTAGTTTTCGTTTGGCGATCATGGGCAACTCGCGGATGTAGTTAATAGTAAGCTCTAATTAGGAGTTCTTTACAAGGATAAAATACATTTTTTGAACTCAGATTGTAGAAATAATTTAGGAAAATCAATTGAGTTTTGAAATGAAGTTTTAAAAGTGCTTTTAAATAGTTTTAACAGATTTTTAAAGTCACATCTATAGATACATCGGCTTAGGCAAAGTAAAACCCGAGATCAAATTTATAGTTTTCCAACGCTAAATTATATTTTACATGTAGCTCAACAGCCGTGAATAAATATTTGAAAAAAACTCGATTTTTCCGCGGTTTTTTCGATTTTTGACAAAGTTGCGTTCGGTGCTCGAGGTCTAAAACTTGGATTATTCATTAGACCAACATCATAAACAAGTCTGCAAAAAATCAGAACTACCGGATTTGACGCATACGACCCCATGTTTTCAGACGACACAGTTACTGGACTATAAATGATTTTAATGCTTAAAAATGAGCAAAATAAGTTTTTCTCCTTTTCAATTGTTCAAAATTAATATTCCAAGTTCCGGTAGAGTTTTTATGGACATACAGTGCAACACACATGAATATTTACAAAAAATTTTTACTCATAAGGTTGCATCTAAATAAATCATCGCGTAGGAAAGGTAAAATATGAAACCAAATTAAGTTTCCCTTCCCGACGCTAAACTATATTGCATTACATTATGTGCGATACATTACGTTTTATTGTTGAGCTACGCTACCTGTAGCTCAACAGCTGTAAAGGATTATTTATTTTATATTCGTCCACTTTTATTTAAACAAGAAAGTATTAAAATCACACCTACGAAAAAATATTTCAAAGGAACTAAAAATAATGGCTTTTTAACGGTAAAATTTTAAGTTGAACCCGATAGATATGATTATCAAAATTTTCATAAGATACTTACCTGGTTATTGAAGGAAAATATTCTAGAATAAACCAAAATTAAATTTGCAGTAGTAAAAATATCCTTTTCTTCTCAGTCATGTTATACTCATTTCATTTTGATGTATTTGATGTTATTATCCTTGTATCCTACTCCTTTTTTTACAGACACCTACATTTTTCTTCTTGTTATTAACTTGCTAGCTGTTAAATGCTTTTATTTATTTCTAATTGTTTTTAAGCTGACACAAAATTAATATTCATACTTAAAAATAAAAAATCATGTTTCAGTCTCGATAATTTCAACATAACATCAAACCCTAGATTATTTAAAACAAAAAGAAGAGTATTTCAAATTTGAAAGACCAATAGTAATTCTAAACTATCATTTGCTCTAAGAATAATTAAAAACAAACGGTTTATAGACAAGTGAAGAAATATAAAATTTCTTTGAAAATTAAGCAGCATGTTTTGAAAAGATAAAGCTACAATTGTAATGACAGAAAGAAAAAGAAAGATAATAAGATATGACACATAAGAAAGTAATAAAATATTTTATATAGTTAACTTTGTTATTTGCTTATGCGTATCAAAGGAAAAATTTTGCTTTCAAATTAACGTTGCTTTTGCTATTTAGATTTTTTGAAGTGACATTTTTGGCCTTAATTTTAAATAAAAACCACAATTGATTTCCTTAATAAAATATTAATAGAAAAATAAATAAATTAAATCTTTTGTTTAAGTGAACAATGACTTTCAATTATGTAATTGAACTTCAAGTTTACGGTTAAAGTAGATTATTCTTTTTTCACAAACATTTGTTTCGTTTTTTTTATGGTTGACTTGATTCATCGGTTAATTCATGATATCCATTCAATGAGTTATGCCGACTAAAGGAGTAATTATTAGGGATTGTTCCTGGGCGCTTTTTTGGTGGAGTGTTTCTCTTACCCAAAAAGCTGAGATTTTTTTTACTACAGATATATAGAAAATTTTTCGGGAAAGTTAATGGAATTTAAGCAGGATCTTAATAACCTAAAATATTAGCCATTATTTTGAAAATGCTTTAAAATAATTTTTAACTCTCATATTTTTATACCTAAGAAAATACTCATTCTCAACTGTAAGGCAAAACTTAAAATTAAGTTCAGTTTTGAAACGAATTAGTATTTTGCATAACACAATCTTTCGGGAAACATTTTGAATTTTTAGGGATGTTTTTAAGTACATTTCTCAATAACTTTTAATTTCATTAATCTACGCAGTACCCAGTAGTTTATAAAATATCACGGGCCTTAATGAGTAAATATTTATTTGCATATTTAATATTCATGTGTGTTGCATTGTATATTCATTCATAAAAACTCTACCGGAACCGGGACAATTGAACAATTAAATAGGAAAAAACTTATTTTGCTCATTTTTAAGGATTAAAATCATTTATACAATATGAACTAAAAAAAACTCAAAATGATCGAAATACTTAATATTACAGAATTTTTTTTCTTGAAAGGATTTTTCAGAGGATACTTTCATTACTAAATAATACTTTCTTGTTAAAAGAGAACTGCAAGAGAATATGGAATAAATATTTATTCACGGCTGTTGAGCTACATGTAAAATATAATTTAGCGTTGGAAAACTATAAATTTGATCTCAGGTTTTACTTTGCCTAAGCCGATGTATCTATAGATGTGACTTTAAAAATCTGTTAAAACTATTTAAAAGCACTTTTAAAACTTCATTTCAAAACTCAATTGATTTTCCTAAATTATTTCTACAATCTGAGTTCATAAAATGTATTTTATCCTTGTAAAGAACTCCTAATTAGAGCTTACTATTAACTACTTCCGCGAGTTGCCCATGATCGCCAAACGAAAACTACGCCAGATGCGTCGCCAAACCCCGAAGGCGCCCACTGTTTTCAGTACTAACCGGTTGTTCCACTATTGGCGCACTATCGCCGATTTGGCGACGCGTGTTTTTAAAAACTGACCACTTAAATGGCCGTAGCGGAAAACCCTCCAGGCCAAATTTAGAGGACTTTTGTGTGAAACACCCCCAGACCCATCCGAACAAGTGTGCCAAATTTCAAAACTTTATTAATTATTTCCGGAGCCGGCCTTTTTTTGCTCTACGTTGACTGGACTAATATCCACTGAACATTCCTCATGCTAGGCTCGATGAATTCTTCCGGATTTTTACTTCTTGCTTGGAAGGGCCAACAGACCCCTCTCTGAAATCCGACACCCAGACGGGACGGTCAATGAACCTCCTCACGTGTCTTCGTGTTCCTCCTTCTCAAATTTATGGTTTGTTTTTCCCCTCGCAAGAAAAAAAAGAACCTAACAAAGTAAAGAGACCCTTCTACTAGATCTGTTTTTCACGATCATGCTGCCTGTGAAGAGAATGTGTTGACAGTAAAAATTTCGTAGTCTATGAAAGTCAATTTCTAGTTTAAGTTAAATTTAACGGGCATATTTTCCATAAACTGCCATGAAAAGCATTTTCTCTTTCAGAGAAAAAAAAATCACCCTTATAATCGTGTATAACTATTTGTTTATTAACGTGTAGTACTTAGGTCACGATTGAAAAGAAAGATAATACCTACAACGCATATTCATTATCAAATTTTATGGCGTTTTATATACATTTCTTAAGTCATTTTCGTTCTGTTCATCACCATAGGGATTGGGATCAACACAGATTTTTTATAGTATAATTTTTTTAACAACACAGATTTTTTTGTTTTGACCTTAACTATGTATTTATATTAGTAAAAATAAATTTTGATTTGATTTGAAATTTATTCATACCATACCTGAATTTATAATACTTAAAAGTTTTAAATTATTTATGCAACACCTTTAAATTAACACAAAACGTAGTTATTTCGTAGTTAAACGTAGTTCAAGTTTCTATTCGGGTATATATTTCAATTGATGTAAACTAAAACAGCTGAGTTATAATTTGAGTAACACTTTTTGTAAGTAACATTTTAATAATTATTTATTTGATGCAGGTGATAATTGATGCAACAATTCTATACCAAAGAAAAGTATAGGGGATAGTGGGCTTCCGGAGAAAAGTATAATTTTAAGAAAAGTGACTAAAAGTTTAAAAAAAGTATGAAACTAACAACAATATCATTACTCTATTGAATTCATAAAATCAAACTTATCCGGGATATAAGGCCGTGTTCTATTTTTATTAATATATAAAAATATTTATTATAATAAAAATAGAACACGGCCTTATATCCCGGATAAGTTTGATTTTATGAATTCAATTGATAATTCCGGCCGTGAAAGCCTGAGAGTTTAAATATCATTACTATTAACAACAATATCATTTTATTGAAGAAACAGATAAGAAAATAAATCTTAAAGAAATTATTTAATTATTCCATGCCTGGAAGGGTATAAGAACTCAATTATGTGCTTAGATTGTCCCCTCAAATTTTTTACTTGTAAAATTGTAGTAAAACCAGGGTGGGTGGCCAATAGGGCGGAGCGAAAAAACGATATTTTTTATTTTGATTATGGCCTAGTGCGGAAAAGTTGTGTACTGGTGAGTTAACCACGTGTGCAAAATTTCGGGGAAAACAAAAAATATCTTCCGTCTTTAAAATGGCCTTGAAGTTTCAAAAAAGTGGAGATTTTTTTACAAAACAACTAAAAACCCAAAGATTAAACTCTCAAATATTGTTCATGATTTTTTTATGAAGAACTAATATAGTTATAGACATAATCTTTCAGGTTCCATTCTTCTATCACTCTTTTTTCGTTAGATATAATTTTTTAATGTTCAAAGAAATCTTGTAAAGTTGTTTTTCCTGCATTTTTAAAAAGCTAATAACTCTAGAACTATACAATAGGGCGGAGCGAAAAAACGATATTTTTTATTTTGATTATGGCCTAGTGCGGAAAAGTTGTGTATTGGTGAGTTAACCACGTGTGCAAAATTTCAGGGAAAACAAAAAATATCTTCCGTCTTTAAAATGGCCTTGAAGTTTCAAAAAAGTGGTGATTTTTTTACAAAACAACTAAAAACCCAAAGATTAAACTCTCAAATATTGTTCATGATTTTTTTATGAAGAACTAATATAGTTATAGACATAATCTTTCAGGTTCCATTCTTCTATCACTCTTTTTTCGTTAGATATAATTTTTTAATGTTCAAAGAAATCTTGTAAAGTTGTTTTTCCTGCATTTTTAAAAAGCTAATAACTCTAGAACTATACAACTTAAAAACCTGAAATTAGTCCCATTCAGTTTGTAATTTTTTTGTATTTGATTTGATGTGCATCATGACCATCATTTTCTAAAAAATATTTTTCAAAATTAAAAAAAGTGAAAAAATTTAATAAAAACATTTTTTTTGAAAATTTTTTTTTGACAAATAAATTTAAAATCCTTTTGACTCATAAATGAACAGTAATACCAAATTTCAAGTGAAAAATAAAATTTAATCATGCATAAAAAAAATTAAAAAATTCGAAATTTAGGCAAGTCCCTAAACAATACCCTAAATTATACAGCAAGAGCAATTCACTCATGGAAAATTCATAAACTCGCTTGAGGGTGTTCATATGACTTAAAACATGCAAAAAATGTCACAAAATGTTCTGAAAATACGACAATTAACAAATTCGGTACAAAACCTTACAGAGCTAATTTTTAACTTTAAGTTAATTTAATTTGCATGAATTTTAACTCAATATTAATAAGAAATGTGTTTATATCCAATTTTTTATGTTCTAAAATTTTTAATTTACTTTGATTTGATTTGTTAAAAGTAAAAACAATTAGATATAAACATAATTCTTAGGAATTTTCAGGAGTAAAGCATGCAAATGGAATTAACTTAAAGTTGAAAATTAGCTCTGTAAGGTTTTGTACCGAATTTGTTAATTGTCGTATTTTCAGAACATTTTGTGACATTTTATGCATGTTTTAAGTCATATGAACACCCACAAGCGAGTTTATGAATTTTCCATGAGTGAATTGCTCTTGCTGTATAATTTTGGGGATTGTTTAGGGACTTGCCTAAATTTCGAATTTTTTAATTTTTTATGCATGATTAAATTTTATTTTTTACTTGAAATTTGGTAGTACTGTTCATTTATGAGTCAAAACGATTATAAATTTTTTTTCAAAAAAAATTTTTTTTTCTTATTAAATTTTTTCACTTTTTTTAAATTTTGAAAAATATTTTTTAGAAAATGATGGTCATGATGCACATCAAATCAAAGACAAAAAATTTACGAACTTAATGGGACTAATTTCAGGTTTTTAAGTTGTATAGTTCTAGAGTTATTAGCTTTTTAAAAATGCAGGAAAAACAACTTTACAAGATTTCTTTGAACATTAAAAAATTATATCTAACGAAAAAAGAGTGATAGAAGAATGGAACCTGAAAGATTATGTCTATAACTATATTAGTTCTTCATAAAAAAATCATGAACAATATTTGAGAGTTTAATCTTTGGGTTTTTAGTTGTTTTGTAAAAAAATCTCCACTTTTTTGAAACTTCAAGGCCATTTTAAAGACGGAAGATATTTTTTGTTTTCCCCGAAATTTTGCACACGTGGTTAACTCACCAGTACACAACTTTTCCGCACTAGGCCATAATCAAAATAAAAAATATCGTTTTTTCGCTCCGCCCTAGTGGCCAACCTTTTTTTCGGAAGCGTGCTAGTTTTTTTCTCGAAACAGGCGGACATTATTGACAATGAGGAAGTATTTTTAATCGATTCTCCATGCAAAAATAAGCAACTACCCGAAATTTGAGGCCGATCGAGAAATTTTTTGATAGCAAAAAAAATTAACAAAAATCCCCTTTTTCAAAGTGCGCGAAAACATTAAGAGTTTGGGATGTGACGTCATCGTACGGTGTTTTCACTTCCGTGTTTTCAGTATCATGTTTTTTCTCGACTATTAAATTAAAATATTTAATTACTTGTACATTTTTTTTGAAAAATTGACTAGATATTTCATTTTACCACACAAAAAACATACGGAACACTTGAATGTTTATGAACACATGCAACTTCCTTATTCCCGAGTTTATCTCATTTCTAGTAAAATAAACATAGGGGATAGTGTTGTACCTATGGACAAAAATCACGTTTGGATTTTTCCAAGACAGGTAAAATCACATTTTCACCATTTAAAGTGCCCAACCTTTAGCCCTAGGTACAACAACGTGCTCTCCCTATGGACAGACCCAGTTGTACCTGTGGACACCCTTAAAAAGGGAAGTTTTAGTTGAAAAAAGCTAAAAATGAACATTTTTATTAATGCATTACCTTTTTATAACATACTAGCTGATTTGCCCGGCCTTGCACGGGTGGAGAGTATAAATTTATTATTTTTAAGTTTTCCCAAATACATTTCTAATTTTGTATAATCAGCATTTACCAATCATCCCGGTATCCCAGGCGTCTTTTTCATATTCCGGTGTTCCCGGTAACTTTTCTTATCCTGATGTTCCTAGAAATTTTTCTTATCCCAGTGTTCCCGGATGGACTAAAGTTCCTTCAGTTCTCAAGCAAAATGATTTTTAAATGATTTTCACATTTAAGACATGGAAAAAAATATTCTAAAAATTATTTAAAATTGCTCAGATCCCTTAATTAATCATATCTTTAGGAATTACCGTTTTCGGTGAAATTATTCAATAATTAAAGCTTATTCCCTTTTCAAATTTAAGAAAGTAAATCAATCTTTTCTAGTTGAAAGGGAGTTTTAATAGTTTTTGGTTTGTTAACCAACTTTCTTAAAAGCTAAAATATTATCACTTTTTGATTTTGCATCCTCGTTTCCATGGAGACTATTTTAACAACAGTGATATTCCATAAAGCTTTTAAAATATAAAAATTAGATAAACTCTCAAATAAAAACATGTTAAACTATACTTAAAACTTTTAAATTTCATTGAAATAGATTTTTAAATTATTAATATAATTTTTAAATAGACTTGTACCTAGTGTTTCTATTAAAAACTTGTTGTTTAGCATTAAATTTTCTTTGTAACAATAGAGTAAGCAGATCTCTTCTTGAGGAGAAATAAAGCTATTTAAAAAGGGTCAAAAGAGGGTCAAGGGGTCAATTAAAGTTTTCGAAACATAGCCCATGTTTTTTCTGGAGTTTTTTACGTAGGTATACCAAGTTTGGTGCAGATCGGAAGAAAACTATGGATTTGTATAGAAGACACACACACACGCATACACATTGAATTTTATTATACTAGGGAGCTACCGCCCCCTGCTCGCTATCGCTCGCCAACCCCCGTTAACTGCTGACGCAGGCACTTTTGGACCGCTTCGCAATTCCTCATAAAACCCAGCTCACTGCACTTACTCACTTTATAAAACATTCTTAAAACAGGGGTAGTACTTCTCCGGGGTATTCTTTCGAAAATGACGGATATTTATTCAGTGGCAGAATCAATTCCTTTATGGTAACATGAATTGGTGGATCGCCTTGTAATTCCAAGAAAATTAACAACAGAGCAATGTAAACATTCCTTTACCATTTCCCCAAGGTAATGTTTTTTCACAGATCCATTAAGAAGCACTGAAACATCTCAAGAATAAATGTAACTTTCTTAAAATTTGTAATGATATTCATCGATTGGCTGTGAAAAATGTAGTAATTACCGTAAACATCACGAAAATTTAGAATTTTATCTTCATGAGAACAAACAAACGTCGAAGTTGTGTCAGTTTCATAACAATGACACGAATGTTTAGACTTCCAACATTTTCGATTTTTATCTTCATTTCAAAAACTTGTTGTATATATAGTAATAATTAAGTTGCCACAACGAAAAAGATAAATATAAAAATATTTATTTGTTATTTAAAAAATAAAATATTAATTAATTATACATAAGTTTTAAATATAATTAAAACCGTTTAAACAACAAAAACATAAATATTGTTAAAATTAACCCAAAATATATTTTTAAAATTCGTATTATAAATAGAAAGATGATTATTTAATCTATTTGAATATAAAAAACCAGTGAAACATGTTTTCAATTGTTTTAACATACATAGTTTCTTGCTTTATAACTGCAACCTTATCCGCAATCTAAAAATATGGAAATATTTTAAAATTGAGATTTTTTTAGAAATTCTAAAGGCTTATTGCACATCTTCAAAAGAATCCGGACAGTTTGATACCAAATATGTGTTATACGGATCAGTAAATAAAAAGCCTTTCTCTGAAAACCGTTCACCAAAAACTTTTTTTAGAATAAAGAGATTAGATTTCAAGACTTTTTAAAATTGGAAATATATTTTTTAAAGAAAAGTAGTTTTAGATCGTAAATGATCATTAAAACGAAGTTGAATGATAAATGTCTTGATTTTTTTTACCAAAAACACATAAATCACATGGGATTTTAGATCAAAATTTAAGGTAATAATTTCATCAATCATGCTGATTGATCTGATCACTTCACTGATAAAAAACAATTAGATCGACACTCAGTTGTGCAAGCATTTGGTGGTAATAACTTCCGCAAATCTTCTTCAGTGGAAATTTTAAGTTTTTTGTAATCATCATACTTAAACGCAATAGGGTGCTTAAGATTTTACACCATATTTCCATTAAATTCAAAGTAGAATCAAAAATTTAAAAAGTAGTCTGGATCACAAAACATTTGATTTTTCATTTAAAAATCACTTCAAAATAATCGACGACAAATAGATAACCATTTAGAATTAATTTAATATACATTAAAATGTATTCACATAAGTGAAACCTGATTCTAAAATGCCGATTAGCTACAGACACCCACAAGAACGTGTCCGTAGGTACAACACTTATGGTGTCCGAAGGTACAACATCAGGTGTTTTTGCATTCAAAATTCTATATAAATAAAAGAATTGAGATCTGACGATGTCTAATATCAAAACTAAAAAGTCAAAATCTCGGGGATTCACCCTATATATCCCATTTTATCATATCTTAATTATAGGGGAAGAGAGGAATTAATGTAGTGATGCACTAAAAAAAACTTTAAGCATCTAAAAACAATAAATTTATTTTATGAATTTAAATAATATTTTAAAGAGTTGATTTCACGTTAGTAACTAGATAGCATCTGTTTACATTCAAAATCGACCCCAAATTCAAATTTACAATTTTTCCCGAATTTTAAATTGAGGTGGCTGAAGGTTACAACTGTCCTTAGGTACAACACTCTCCCCTAACTGCTTCAGATTTCAGTTTCGTTACAATCTTTTGTAAAATATTTAATTTTGCACTTAAAAAGAGGCTTCAGTGAAAATTACCTGATAAAATTAAATTATATTAAAGGTATAAAATACATTTTAAAGAAAAATAAAGTTAAAAAACATACTTGATTGTTTTTTAAAATTGAATTTTATATTCATTTGGTAATAATATTAATCAATTAGTATTTTTTATGTGGTGATGAATTGCTTAGTTTCTTTAGATTATTCAAAAGTCAATCACGCTTAATGATGTCGATTCAAAAAATGAAAAAATTATATATAAAATAATTTTTAAAAGAAATTTTATAAAACTACCTAGACGTAATTTTTAAGAAATGTGCTACGTAACTAATAATAAAATTTCCATTGTAGAGTTATTATTTTTTTTATACTTCAAAGCTTTAACATTTTAAGTAATTTTTTTTAATTTTTAGCTGAAAATTGGGAATTTAGATTCATTGAATCTTTTATTAGTCCAGTAACTTTGTCGCCTGAAAGCATGGGGTCGTATGCGTCAAATCCGGAAGTTCTGATTTTTTTGCAGACTTGTTTATGATGTTGGCCTAATGAATAATCAAAGTTTTAGACCTCGAGCGCCGAACGCAACTTTGTCAAAAATCGAAAAAAACGCGGAAAAATCGAGTTTTTTTTCGAATTTTGGTAATTATAACCCTAAAGAACTAGTTTTTGAAAAAACTTTCTTATTACAAAGTTAAAGAAAACAAAATTTCTTACAAAATGCACTAATCAACTTTGATTTTCTGAAGAGTGGTTTTGAAGCTAGAGCGCGCTGAAAAACATCGATTTTTTTTGCCTTTCCGCAAAAAAAAGGAAAACGCGCACTTCTACCCTCTACAAAATAAAAACTATTCATGTTATCAACAAAAATTTTATACCACTAGAAAGAGCATTTAATTTTCTATAAATAACGAGCTTTACATTATTATTTTTTTAGAAGGGGGAGGGAGGGAAGCAAAGATCGATAATAAAACTCTCGTGCCTCGCAGACCAAACGGACTTACGCGGTTGTTAATCTGCAATCTGCTCTTTATTTCCGGTATATTACCAATAAAATGTTTTTTTTTGGATTCATTGATGTCTAAGAATGCTTAAAAAAATAAATTTTTAATTTTATTTATGAAATATTGGGTGTTTTAGGCGGAATTTCGATCAATATTTTAAATTCATATATTAAATTATGAGGGTGTTTTAAGGAACGATTTTATATGTTTTTTGCATCAATAAATCCTAATTTTAAGTTTATTTTCGTTTTCAAAGTCATCTTCACATCAAAAATTGCAAAAAATCTCAAATTTTTGCTCTTTTGTTAGATTTTTCATCGATTTTCAAAACAATATTCACTTTACGAAAAATATCACGAAATCAAATTAAAGAACGTAAAATTTCCAATCAGATGCACTGGTTCATTTTTATCTTGCGATGAACGGTGAACGTTTTATAGCGTTTTGAATTGTAACGATTTTTTTGTTTTTCTACAAAAAAGTGGTGAACGCTCGATTTACCCCACTACAGCTCTACATAAATACAAGTAACCGGCAAATAGTTTATACCACATAAAAGTACATTTAATTTCCTACAAAATGCACTATTTAACTTTGATTTTATGATGAAAGGTATTGATGCTAGAGCGCGCTAAATTATTGCTGTTTCCTGACTTCACACAAAAACAGGAAACTTGCTTTTTTCAAAACGCTATAAAACTCATCGCAAATGGAAAATGAACCACTGTATCTGATGGAAAATTTTACGTTCTTTAATTTGGTATCGTGATATTTTTCGTAAAATGAATTTTTGTTTCGAAAATCGATGAAAAATCTAACAAAAGAGCAAAATTTGAGATTTTTTGCAATTTTTGATGTGAAGATGACTTTGAAAACGAAAATAAACTTAAAATTCAGATTTAGCGATGGCAAAAAACATATAAAATCGTTCCTTAAAACACCCTCATAATTTAATATATGAATTTAAAATATTGATCGAAATTCCGCCTAAAACACCCGATATTTCATAAATAAAATTAAAAATTTATTTTTTTAAGCATTCTTAGTAATCAATGAATCCAAAACAAACCATTTTATTGGTAATATACCGGAAAAAAAGAGCAAATTGCAGATTAACAACCGCGTAAGTCCGTTTGGTGTGCGAGGCGCGAGAGTTTTATTATCGATCTTTGCTTCCCTCCCTCCCTCCTACTAAAAAAAATAACAATGTAAAGCACGTTATTTATAGAAAATTAAATGCTCTTTCACTTGGTATAAAATTTTTGTTGATAACATGAATAGTTTTCATTTTGTAGAGGGTAGAAGTGCGCGTTTTCCTTTTTTTTGCGGAAAGGCAAAAAAATCGATGTTTTTCAGCGCGCTCTAGCTTCAAAACCACTCTTCAGAAAATCAAAGTTGATTAGTGCATTTTGTAGGAAATTTTGTTTTCTTTAACTTTGTAAGAAGAAAGTTTTTTTCAAAAACTAGTTCTTTTGGGTTATAATTACCAAAATTTGAAAAAACTCGATTTTCCGCGGTTTTTTCGATTTTTGACAAAGTTGCGTTCGGCGCTCGAGGTCTAAAACTTGGATTATTCATTAGGCTAACATCATAAACAAGTCTGCAGAAAATCAGAACTACCGGATTTGACGCATGCGGGACTATATTGCAAACAATAGGAGTCGGGAAATACGAATAAAAAGGACAACATAGTTTCTGTAAACTAATGTAGATGTCGCTACGTGACCACAAGTTCTGTCGAAAACCAGAGAGGAACCCTTCAAAGTCACTCGCACAAAGGAAACCGAAACCTAACCTAATCCTTTACTTTTGAACACTGCTTTTGATTGGTATTTTCAATTATTTTTGATACATTAGCACTACGTTACTGAGATGTTTTTTTGGAGGTTGGGTAAGTTTTACCGTCGTTTTTAGGTTTTTAGACGGAAAGAGCTGTGTGAGTAAAATATTAGTGAGTAATATTTATTAATCGATTAAAAGTTCTGAACTAGAGTTTGATCCTCGAAAAGTACAAAAAAAATTATAAAGTAATATTTACTAATCGATTAAAAGTTCTGAACTAGAGTTTGATCCTCGAAAAGTTCGAGTGGTTTTTCTTTGCTAATGAGCTAGTAGTGTATAATGAAAATTTGTTTCGGTGGATGGGGGCAAATTAATATCATCTGGAGAAATTTAGTATTAACCTAATCAGGATAGCAAGCAGGTAGCTGGATCTTTGCTCCTGGGAAATGACAGCCCAAAATTATTCTCATCAACCCCCCAAGCATACAAATAAAGTTTAGTTGGATGTGAAAGTGTGCGTCTTATTCAGTAATTGGCTATAAGTGGTTTATTTCTAATTTTTAGTTGGATGTGAGTGCATCTTGATTAACTTTATAAAAGTTGTAGGTAATTCAGGGTTCATAGTACAATAAGGGGATTAAATTATAAATAAATAATAAATTAAATAAAGGACTAAAATTATTTTTAATTTATTAAATCTTCCTCATTAACCCAATATACAAATCCACATGTCAAAATAGCATCAAGAAATAGTATTTACAATGTTATCAATTAACAGGGGAGGGGCATATATAAGGGGGATCAAAGGGGCTACCCCCCTGAAATTCAGCACCTATTATGTACACCTGGGCTGCTCCAGATCCCCCTTCTTTTGGTTTGATACTATATTATTAACTAAAGTTTTTAAAAGTTAATTAAGATGCAAATTCGATCTAAAAATGTATTTACAAGCTACATTGAACCTATTAAACATGAATTGGAGGGGCTTTCGTAATAATAAATTTGCAAAAATTCAACTTTTGGAATGATAATGACTATATTTTCTAGAGTTAGATAATTGGTCCCTCCCGAAATTAATTTTTCTATTATATACGCCAGTGTTAATTGATTGATTTACAAATACTTAAACTCAAAATTAAAAAGTAGTTATCAATTAATAAATTCCCAAGACATTTTTTGAATCGTCATTAAATTATCATCAATATCAACAAGATATACGAAACTACGAAAAAAAGTCAATAATTTTAAAACTGTAGGTATAATCCTTAAAATATTTTGCATCTCCAAACAAAAACTGAAGTGATACAAATCTAATGTCTAATTAGTTATAGCAGCGTTTCTCAAACCGTGGGTCGCGACCCACTGGTGGGTCGCCAGTCAGTTTTTGGTGGGTCGCGAGAGGATTTTTAATTTTTCTGAATATGAAGTATCTTTTTGAAATTTTTACAAACTTGTTATGGACTTTTGAATTATAAAACTATTATTTAAACTTTAATAATTTGAATAACTTAATTTGAATTTATCAAATTACCATATATTAAAAAGAATAAAAATTTGAGGAAAACTACACTACTTGGTGTTGAACGGAAAAGGCAATTGATGTAAATACGTCCTATGTGTGGCACTTTAATGTGCCGATAATGTAAATATAGTCGGTTATCCAAATAAGATTTGAAAAAAAAAATTCCGTGTTTCTCCCCATCCACACCGGGGGGGAGCAATGCAAATTTTAAGAATTTTCTTAGGAAATGATTCAACTGCAATTTATCCCATATTTCTAAAAAACAAGTTAAAACCATGTTTTTAAGGGTCAAATTTTAAAATTTTCTCTGCGGGAGGATCCCCAGACCCCCTTTTTGTTGTGGGAATCATTTTTAGCCCACAATTAAACTATTTCATACGCTCAAATTCAAAAATATTCAATTTTCATTTTCAAAAAGTTAATTTCTTTTCTAAAACGTGTATGTAATAATTTATTGTTGTAACTGAATAGTTGGGGAACGCCCCCCAGTCAGAGAAGTTAAATTCTGTGGGGAGCATGAGATAATTATCTCAGTTCAGTTGATAATTAACTGAAGTCGGTGGGTCGCGTTAGATTTTGTTTCTCAAAAGTGGGTCGCGATGTTAAAAAGTTTGAGAACCCCTGAGTTATAGTATAAACCTGCAGTATAGTTCCCCTTTATGAAAATAGATGCCGCTACGCATCCGCTCCCTAGACTGACCTGAATTGCGAAAGGAGCGGGGTTTTCAAGCCAAAGCCACCAAAAGAGTCCCCAAATCTGCCCCTGGCCCAAATGCCGTGCCGGACATAAATTCACGATGCCACCTGTCTAGCCTAATAAGAACACTTAAGGAGGAATCCCAGGGATTAGCTTTGACTTTTCACTTACCTGAATATTTAGGCTCTTGCATAAGAGGATATAAGAGTAAAGATATGCATCTTCTTGGGACCACAGGATCCACACTTTTCCATTACGTGATATCAATATAAACTGTAACTTTATCTACCGTCAATTTAGCATCTTGGCTTGATTTTGGGGACTGATCGACTACTGGGCTTTCCTTAAATCTATGATAACTTGTTACTTTATTTCTTTTCTGCTCAAAATTTTGAATTTTTCCTAAAGTTAAGATTTTTAAATTAAAATGAACTGGCTACTTCCATAAAACAATTAAAGTTTTAAGTATTTTTAACAAGTACGGAAAATTTCTTAGATTTAAATTTTTCTGAGGCATCCGGAGAGTTTGATAACAATTCTCTATATTAAATTGCTGGAAATCTAGATCTCTGGAAATTCTACCGCCGCTCTTCAAAGTAGTATAAAATAAGTTTCAATTTATGAAATAAATAAGATCTTCCGTACAATCTTAATATCACTTAAAATTTAAGTTAAATTCCTTTGAATTTTAATTTTGAAAGTTTTCAATTAATGGCAACTTTAAGTAAACAAAATCTTATTAATCGTAGAAACTAGGAAAGCTCTAAACGTGAGCCAACAAAAAAAAGAGCCAAAATTCGCCAGGTTGGCTTTAGATAGAAGTAGAAGTACTTTACTAGTATATCGTGATGGAAAAGTACCAAAAAGTACATTGTATGTATACAGATGCTCCCAAGAGCGACAAGACTTTCGGGATGACCTAATATTTTTGAGTTGTAGGACCTTTGGAACAGTATTTCCCAGTGGGTCGCATCTTGCCCCCAAGAATTACAAAATTTCTTCCAATTTTAGTACAAATTCCTTCAATAATTTGAAAATTTTCCACTTTCATAATAAAAACAAATAAGGTAAATGAGGGTATAGTGGACACTGTAAGGTAAATTTTATCTAATTTTATCAAATATTTTTTAGTTATAAGTTGGTTACACTTAGCATCAAAATAATGACCTATTTTACCCCAACGTGGGGTAAAATGGGTCTCATTGCAAAAAGATGTCAAAAATATATTTATTACTAAATATACATGAAAATAAGGAAAAAGGCAATCGGCTAAGTCGTTTTAATCTGAAAAAATTTGTTTTAAGTTGTACTTTAGGGACATTGTTAAAGTCCGAAGTTAATGACCATTGTTCAAATGTAGCAATTAAAATGCTTCATTTGGAGAAAAAAATAAACAGACAGTTTGGCAGTTTAATGTATATTTGAAGGAAATAAGTTAAAAACATTGTTTTTACTTTATACAGAAGGCCTCCTAACTATGACCCATTTTACCCCAAGTACAGAGTCGATAAACAAACAAATGAGCGCCTGGCAACCTACTGCACATGGATCAACTTTCGTGGATACAGACACTTCGAACATACATAAACACATAAATGATGGGGAAATAAATAATTAGTTAGTTTAATGACTTGAAGACTCTCAAATTGAAGAGAAGAAATGCTTCTGGTTTTTCTTCTCGTATATAAAAGGAAAAATCTAAATTTCTACCGTACAATAAAAGGTGTTACGTAAACCTGTCGGTAAAACTTAAAGCGATTATTCGTTATAATGCAGAAATAAATAACTGAATACTTGTTTTACAGTACTCAATATAACGTTGCTCAATTGGAGAGAAAATTCTGAGAAAAATCTTAAATTTCTCTTTCACTAAAAATTTTCCGTTTATTCATGAAAACAGGTATAAAATACTTATCTTAATTCAATCTAAAAATGGTAAAAGAACATAATAGAAAGCAATCATATTGGAAAGTCTGAAAGTATGGGGAAATTCATTCACTATTGATTGTTTTCGATTTGATATGAAAGTTCAAGATTGATAAATTTGGGAAACGGAAAATTTTCTTAAGCATTCCATGATTTGTAATAATAAACGCTAAATAAGTGTAATAAAAAGTGTCTACCCCTAACGAACAAAAAACCCTACTATTTCACAGTATTCATTAGAATAATAGTTTCCATAACATTGTGAAATTAATAAACGTCATATTCTATCAGTTAAAGTATTCTGCTATTTATTAATATTTTTATATTAAAAAATCATACTTTTTGGAGAGAGATTTAAATTCAAATTAGATAATATTGGGAGTCTTTCAAGAGAAATTTCACCAAAAAAGTATAACATTTTAAAATATATTAAGATTGGATAGTATTTTATAACTATTAGTGAGAAAACTGTTCAAATTTAAGATATAGGGGAGAACGGGGCACATTCGCACAAAAAATGCATTTCGGCATATTTCTCTGGATCTAGATGAGATATTGAAACAAACTCGGATTCAAATGAAAGCTAAGACCTTTCCCGATATTTTAAAACGATAACTGGTCACATTCATCTAGAATTTCTAACCTATATCATCAATCTAAAAAACGAGAAATTTCGTGCGAATGTGCCCCATGGGTGGGGCAGTTTCGCACACGTGTGGGGCACATTCGTACACATGCAAAAAAATTATAAAATAATTATTTTTACAAACTAAAAAGTTTATTGTACTTTAAAGTAAGGATAATTAAACGAAATATTTGGCACTTCTACATAATTTTCCTCTAATTTGAAGATTTTTTTACTAAAAGAAAACAGCTTCAGAAAATATTGAACATCTAAGTTTTTTATGAGGAAAACAATTGTAGTAATGAAGAGTATAGAAGTAAAGAAGCACATTGACATACTTCACATAATATAATTAGTTAGAAAAAGTTCAACTAATGTTTTAACTGTCAGGTTTTATTCGAAAAGAAAAGTGAACCAACAGCTCGCTTATTAACACCTGAAACTGACGGTTGGGGAACTTTTAATACGATATTATCTTTTTGTATGAATGTTGAATCATTACTTACTGGGAAAATAAAAGTTTAGTCATAAATTTTAAAGTTCTTCATCATTAATTTTAAATAAGCACCATTCAATTCCAAATTTTCTATTTGACCAACATAACAAAATTTTCTTTTTAGTAGTAAATTCTACTAGAATAAAATCCCTTAAGTCCAAGTCAATTGGTATTGTTGGGTATGGACTCAGGAAGAAGGCTTTTAGTAATCCAATAGTTTTTATTACTAATATAAAGTAAAAGCAAAGATGATGCACACAGCATCTAAATCCAGATCGCACACAGCATCTAAATCCAGATCGCACACAGCGACGATTCTCCTATCTTTAGCACACTGTGCTTTCTTATATAGGCTTGCTGATTTGCATCCCGCAGAGTAGTGGCTCGACGCATGCCCGGGATTACGTCAGGGAAATTTGCATTTCGCAATCCCGAACATGCATCAGGTATGAAACAATTATCAGGGATATTTATTTCTTCAATGTTTAAATCTGGGTCTAAATTCCTTAAAACTGAAACTTTCTTTAAGATGTTATTTTCTATTATCACCAAATTTTGAAACAATTACAATAAAATACAATTAAACTTCAAGTTATTAAATATACTGCACTTATAAACATATAAATCACTTTCATAATCAAAAATGGGAAAGATGAGGCACATTAGCACTGTCTGAATCTGCCCCATGTTTTGGTGTACGAATGTGCCCCATTTACCAGTTCAAGCTTACCACGTCCCAACAAGATATTTATAATTAAAGCAGGGAAATAAAACCTTTCTAGAAACTTACTTTAGTAGTGCCTCTACTGAATAAAATGCTGAATGTCCACTTGAGAATTATTTTTGATTGATATTTTACGCCAACAAAATGACAAGAAAATTTACTTTGCTGCTTCTAACGCTAGCAAATTTCTAGTACGCATACAACAAAATGGCTCAGAGCTTTGAAAATTCATGCAAGAGGTGGTAGTCATGCTTCCATCTACTGGTATTTTTTTCAGATTTTTAAATTAATAATTACTAGGGGAAATGCCGTCTGTCCGAATGTGCCCCATGTGCGAAATAGCCCCACTCTCCCCTAGTTATCTTCCTTTTAAGAATAATGCTTCATTTTAATCCATACATAGTTGGGAAATCAGTATTTTTTCTCAATGCAACGTATGTTATGTTTTTTTTGCAAATAAAGTGTTTTAGGTTATGTTTAACAAAATGAAGAACCAAAATGATAGTTTCAAAAAAAATGTGTGATTATATATTAACTCATTAATTTAGATCATGGGCTGCAACAAATCAGTCATAAAAATCACGTATCAAAAAATCATTTTAAATCCATTTATCTCAGAAATGGATTACTATTTTAATAAGTAGATTAATTATTAGATAGATAATGAAGCAACACATTTAAATTGTATTTAGATAAAACTAACTCCAAACCTTAGATTTTTTATCTTTGAGGTCTTAGCCAAAATAACCCCAATTGAAAGTAACTTTGACCCAAATTTTCAAAAAAATTTGAAAAATATTCAAAACTTAAATCCACAGTTTAAAAACGGTTTATTTTAAAGTTAAACATGTTAAACATAATATAAACCACCCATCCGATCGAATTTGCTTTTGTTAATTACTTTTATTTGCTTTTAATTTATGATAAAAACCCACTCCATTTGGGCCAAAGTTACCCCATTTTACAGTATAATAAGAATTTACTGTATACTGAATACCGAAAAAGACGGTTACATAAACCTTTAACGATGAATTTACAGGAGTCGGTCTCTTGATACATATTGTTTCTTTCATAGACACAATCACTCCAAAGAAATCATAAAACGCTCAAACAAAAGAAAAACCGAGAGTTTTCATCTCTAACTCAACACCCAAACCTCTCAAGAAACAAAAAAAAGCCATTGCTTTCAACTGAAAACCCAGCTATAACGCTCCATCTCGCTCAAACAACAGATTAAAAAACCGTTCCTTTCATCCAAAAAACTCTAATCTCAAGGGGTGTTCGGGAACCCAGGGACCGCCCTCGGTCTCTAAACCCCCCTTGAAAGCGAAAATCCTGCTCTCAGGTCCCGATCCGGCAGAAATCCGGTCTCTCTTCGAAGCAGAGAGAGATATTAAATCTTCCGACCTTTGTCGCTGGTAGACATTTAAGTAAATGGCGGGAAAGATGATTGGAGGCACTTCTGAGTGATTGCTAGTCTTCGATTTAGGGAGTGTTTTTGAAGGTGTTTTTTTCTGTTTTTAAAAAAAATCTTCAACGATTGAAAAGCAATCGGGATAGTAGTGAGAGAATTTTTTTTCATTAGGGATGGAGGGCTTGAAGTGTTTGTTTTCTAGATGTTTGTTGAGATGTGAATGTTTTTTTGTGAAGATTATCGATGGAGAAAGGTTCGAAGTCCGTGATGATGATGATTTAGAACAGAGATTAGAAACGAAGTGTGTGATGGATGAATGGAATGTTTATTAATAACATGGAGATACTTTGTTTTGAGGGGTGTTAGTTTGATAAAACCCTTATAATGATTAGGTTCAGAGAAGGGGGAAATATGAGAAGCGGAAAACAAATTATTGCTTTCCTTTTTAAATGTGTTATAAAAAACATTCTATTGAAAATGGGCTGGAAAACAAGCGGACCCTCAACACGGGGGAAGTTAATAATAATACTAAGCCACTCGAGATTACAATTGAATCCTATAGAAAATTTGGGGAGGCTATGACTGAAAGGGTTTAGAGCAGCTGCCATCATGAAAAATACTTAGGTTATTTTTATAACCATTATATATACTTAGTGGCTTGACATTTTATTCAATAGAGACAGGAATTTTTTATGGCTATATGAATAAAAGAAAGTACTTGTAGTAATTCCAGTTGTTCGAGCTATTTTAAGGCCATGTGCTTAATTTGTATAAAGTTTTTTTTGAAATTTCAAAGTAAATTGAAGTGTATTGAAGAGACAAGAAATTATATAAATACGGGTGTATCATTATGTGTGGGACAGTGTAGAGAAGAATGAGATTTTAATATTGTGTACGAGCTGTGTCTTCGATAAAAGAGGTTTATTTTATGAGATTACTGGTCCGTCGTTATTTCTCAAGAAATAGTGTACCCACTACCAGTACTCGAAATTTTTGTAATTGATTCTAGTGTTGAAATTTCAAACCTGATTTTTCTTTTAAACCCTAGTCAGAGTTTTAATAAACGAAGTATTAAAGAAGGTTGTATTAGTTGAACTCCTTGTGATGAAAGTTGTCTCGGCCTGATATATATAAGCTACAAATTAACTTTAAGTTACTCGAGTATGAAGGAAAATTTCAAAGTTGTAGTGTTTAAAATGTAAAAAAATATTCGTTCTTTTTATATTAATTACTAGCGCTGACGCGCTAGACCCGGGCTTCGCCCGGGTTTCAGTTTTTTTAATAAATATCACCTGGTGGGTTACAGATGGGCTTCGCCAGTCCAAATGTGGAAATAGTTAAATAAAGGAACCACTTTTATGTTTATGCTACAACAATGGATTTTAAACTACAACAATCGATTTCAATCTGCAACAATCGAGAATATGCCTACAACAATTAAAGTTACATCTTCTGTTATTATATTTACAATAATGGGTTTGCCATGAAGTTAGGCATGAAATTTGGGTTTTTGAGCATAAAATTGGCCAAAAAAGTTATTAGGATGCATCGATTTTAAATTATTTTTATTCAGAAACCTTCCCTGGAGCGAGTAGATCAACGTGGTATAGTTTAATAGTTAATGTAGGTTCGAAAAGTTAAAAACTATAAAGGACATACAGACATACATACATACATACAAACATTGATTTTTATATATATAGATGCGTTCTCCTATGATTTTACTTATTTCATAATGAAAATAAGTTTATATGAACGGTATTTTAAAACAAATATCATAACATTAAATTCAGTTTTAAAATTTTTGAAAATCAAAGAATTTATTTTGAGTTGGTGCATTATGAGTACAATCTTCTTGGTATATTTCATGAAATAGTCGATGATTATACTCTTTTTTTTATAGTGGACCCAATTTTGAAACCTTCATTGATAAAAAACAATCAGAAAAATATAGTTCATACCATATAAAAACTGAAACATATGACACAAAACCACAAAAAAACATTGTCGATAACATCTGATAACCATAACCGTTTCAGGAAAGATGAACAAAAATCTACAAAAACTTATGTACACACTGTAAAAAAAGAACGTCTTTTAACGTATTATTTTCCGTGAATTTTTCATGGATTAATTCCGTAAACTACAAAACGGAATTTTCATCGTGAAGTTTCCGTTTTTTA
Organism: Tetragnatha versicolor; assembly: GCA_024610705.1. Classification (NCBI taxonomy): domain Eukaryota; kingdom Metazoa; phylum Arthropoda; class Arachnida; order Araneae; family Tetragnathidae; genus Tetragnatha; species Tetragnatha versicolor. The sequence goes on from JANDEH010000008.1 coordinate 46,425,419, forward strand.
ATTTTCCTCTCCTCACGCATGCGTATTGTACTATTTCTCCACTAGTTTTGGTGAGACTCAAATATAGTTGTAAATAAGTAATGGAAGTTTGTGCAAGCGTCTTCAGGCGAAACGAACCTTCAGCAAATTTATTATGGGTAAGTTAATATATTGTTTTTATTTTTTGTATTATTGGTAGTAAACGTTATCATGCTTTAAAATAGAAATACTCTGATATACTATTTTTATAAACAGATATTTAAACATCGTACGATCGCTTTCTTCACTACGTAGCTGAAGTCTTAAAATATTGCATACCTAACTAGTCTTATTAGATCGCAAAAATGTGATCTAAATAGTTGTGATAACTTGTAACTTTTGATTAGACTTGTATTACTGTGATCGGTAGTGTAAATTATTTAAAAGAATCGTCCATTTGGATTTTACGGATTGTTTGTCATTTTTTTTCAAAATTATAATCAGGAATATACTGAATCACAATAATATTAGTATATTAGATCGCAAAAATATGTTCTAAATAGTTGTGATTAACTTGTAACGGAAAGTTCCACTCCAATGACGAAAAGATATTAAACGAACGTTCTCTAAAATAACGGAAGGTTTCCCTCCTTTGACAGAAAAATACAAAACGGACATTCCCTCAAATGACGGAAAAAGAAAATACGGATACCTTCTCAAATGATGAAAATAATCCGGCAGCTGTACTGCCGGGAAATTTCCGTTTATTGAAGAAAGATTTTTTTACAGTGCAGGTAAAGGAAGGCATAGGGCACTTTATCCTCTCACGCAGTCTCTATATGAAAAGGAGAGAAGCAAAGTAAAAAAAAGAATTGGACGGATCCAACTTTCTTTCAAACGTTTAACATCCTTCGAAGATCAGGGAAAGAAAAAGCCAAAGCCCTACTGAAATTCCTACATAGGGTAAAAAAATTTTAAAAGCGAAAAAAGAAAACGGACAGAAAGGAAAAACTGGTCAAGAAAAGGAGATAGATCAGGGAAAGAAAAAAGCCAAAGCCTTTTACATTGTAAAAATCCCATAAAATTTACGGTTTTAAACTGGCAGCTATGGGCTATTTTGTAATTTTTACGGTTTTTACAAAACCGTAAAAATTACAAAATAAATCCGTAACCAGAACGCTTTTTTTACCATTTTAATCCATTTTTTAAATAAAAAAACAGGTGTGGTTAAGGCTTTACTCTGTGTAATTTTTGTAAGTTTTACGGGATTTTTATTATTCTACATAAGATAACATACTACATAGATTCTACATAGATAATTTCTACATAAGATAACAAAAATATAAAAGCAAGAGAAACCGACAGAAAGGAACACTGGTTAAATCAAGAGCACATCTCTTGCAGAAACCATTAAAAATAACCAAACAACTAACTTATGCACAGGAGCACAGGAGTGCAGAAGTACTCAGCATGCTAAGTGATTCTTAAAATCTTTAATTCATCTTAAAATCTTAATTTCATTAAAATCTTCACCGAAGCAATAATCACTTGAGAGTTCAATTCAACTGTTTATGAGTGCAAATTCGATAAGACAAAGGTGACATTGACATTTAATCAGCAACATCCACACCCCCGATGGACTCGACGATACGAAACCGTCGAAAACAAATAGAATTGCCCAAGACCCTGTCGAGCCCCCGAATCAGCCCTATAATTGACCAATGTTCGAAGTTCAAGGAATATTTCTCAAGTGCATGCAAGCAATCAGATGACGGGGGCTCGTCTCCTGATTGTTCGAACTAAATTTAGACGTTTCGAACTGATAAATGTCATTTTTGATTGTAGATTTGCTATAAATAGAATGGATTTTCAGAGATAAAGTGTTATAGTGGACTTTGTAGTGAGGTGTTCAATGAGATTACTAGTGTGTTCTCGTTCATTGAGTTATGAGTTTGCGCAAGGTCTCTAGTTTATTGGGGGCTAAGTGTTTGTGCAGTGCATGCATATCCATGGTGTTGTTTTTCAGTTGTTTGAGTGTTATGTTGTTAACGAAATATATAAATGAGATTATCTTTTGAATAAACATTTCTTAATAACAGACTGATTTGAGAGATTAATATCTTGTTCTTAAAACATCTAGGTGAACTTAATTTACTTGAATATTATGATTGTTGTTTTAAAAAGGATAAAATATGTTTATAAATTAATTTAGAATTAGTTTTTAAGTTGCATTTATTGTTGTACAACAGTGTGGTCCAACCCAAGGCCTGCATGCGGCCCTCGTAGAGATTTTTATGGCCCCCGGTCAAAAAATTAAAAAAAAAACCAAATCCACTAATTAGGTTTTCTTTACAAAAATCTGCTAAAAACCCGTTTTACAAGTCCATTTTTCCAAAAAATTTTCAAGGAGAACCCCCGTTAAAATATTTCACTGTTTAAACTTAAAAAAGCAAACCATTGACATGGACATGGTATTTGTCTGCACCAGAATTTAATATTTCAACTAAGGGGCAATGGTTCATTCTTTCAAAACTATAATGAATATCAGGTTTCGATTTTGCGTTTGTGGTAATATAAAAGGGTTTTTCTAAAGAAATATAACATCATAAAAACACCAATATGAAATCAATTTAAGTGCTAGGAGTTATTAAATTTTTTTCTTCAGTGATTTCATAAAAAAAATATCCACTCTTTCATTTCCAAAACGTTTTCAGGTGCCTAAGTATAAACATTTTAAGAAAATTTGCAAATTTAATGCGCCTGACCTTAATTTTCTTTGTTAAATTACTGCTGAAATAAACTTGACATGCTTGTATTCGTGCTAAAAAAAAAAGTAAGTTTTAAGTAATTTTCTCTTTTTATTAACACTGGGCCTTGATCATTATTTTAAAGTTTGCTTGCTATAGATTGGACAACACACTAACTACATCTTTATACAGGGTGATCGGAAAGTACGTGGCATATTTCGAACAGGAATGAGGGGACGCAGATGCACCGTAGCATTCAGAAGTCTTTAGTTTAAAAAGAAAACAATTTTAAGTAAAACAGTTTAAAGATTTTAGTAAAAACTTTAGTTTTTCCATTATAAATAAAAAGAAATAAATTGGTTTCTTTTATTTACTGATCATCTGGTAGCTTTAGTACGAATCTAATAAAAAAGGAGAAACATAACACATTACAAATGTGTAAAAAAATAAAATCAAAGTGTGGGAATTTTGGTTTAAAGTTAAAGTAATTTTCAGTCTTTACAATAGTTTAATGTTTTTTTAATAAAAAGTATGCCAGCTTCAAATTTACAGAAATTTTTTTTTGTTGATCCTCTTTTAATTATTTTATTACAAACCTTTCTTCGTCAGAAATATAATTTTAGATATACTATAGAGCCACTAAACAGAATATATTATTTACTTAGTTATTTCTTAAGGGACAAGTAACACACCATCGCAGAAATTTTCCACCAATAAACTAAATTATACTAAGAGAGAGAATATTTTCCATTTTGACGATAATTGCATTTAAACCGTAACTTAATTCTTTTACTATAAGATACCAATAAAATCCTTTCAAATAATCATTCCTCCACTCCCCTGAGTAGCACATAACTGGCACTTCGTTATTAATGGCTTCCCACAAGACAACAATGAACGCTGGGAAAAGCATTATCTTATTCGAACACAATCATCACCGTCTAGTGACATCGCTCCCCTATTTTTTTTCGTCTGCCAACAGGTTGGTAAACAGACAAATGATTTGATGGCCTCTTCGCTTTGTTGCAGTGTCCTAAGATTCATTAGTTGGTAACCGTTACATAGACTGTAACCGGGAGAATACACATTATCAGGTCTCGGTTGCAGTGACAGGTTTGGGTATTGGATGAGTAATATTAGTATGTGCTGAGGTGGGTAGCAAGTGACTTATTGGGGTAAATCTGTATCGCATTTGAGAATAGATAATTATTTTGAGGGTAAGAGTGATTTTTGAATGGAATTTATCGTGAGTTAACTAAGAAACTAAATTAAATGGTCTTGTATTTGTACAAGAGTAAAGTTGAATTAAAAAGGAGATACACATTTTGCGTCAAATTAATATAAACATAATGGAATAATATGGGCATTGAGTGAATAAAACAAAGATAAGACAATCGCATTTTTAAAACCTTGAAAAGAATATGCTGTTATTGTAGAAGCTACTTCTATTTAATTTTGCATAAAAATAGAAAATTTAAATAAAATCTATTTACTTGATTTAATATTTCGTGAATTTTTATTTTACACAAATGAATTGAAAATATTTTTCTGTTTTCTTGAGCATTTTCACAAAGGGGAGAAGCATAGGGAGGATTTAAGGATCTATCTCCTCCCCGAAAGTCAGATTTCCCCCTTTTTCATGACAGAAAAGGATTAAATCCTATATAATTCCGAAATGTCTACTGTATCCCCTTCCGAAATATGTTTCTAACAATGCCATTGGTTAACATACAAGCTGAAAATTTATCTGTTAAATTTCAGCAGATAAAGAAAATTTCATTACAGCATGACGCCAAACGTAAACATCATTCAGACTTATCACTTTTGATATTCATTTTGGAGGGATTTGCGAATTGGCGTTTCACTCTTCACTTTTCTGAAAGTGAAATAGTATGAAAGAGCCTTAAATTTAAATCATTGTTAGATTTCCTTTACTCTTCTAACGATCATGAAAAACCAAATGGATAATTGCAGTCAAAAATTTTTTAAATCTTAATGTATTCAGAATGTCTTAAAACCTCCAAAAAACCTTTTAATTTACCTTTCAAAGCCCTAAATTTTAAATTATTTTCAATTAAAAATAGTTTCTTTTCTGTCTGAGCTGAAACAGCTTGTGACATCAAATGTGCCTTTTTTTACTATCATTCCGCTTTGAAATACTGAGCTCTAGTTTTTTTAGTCTAGAATTTTGATGAAAATGTCTTTTCCCACACTTCCAAGAGGCACATGTGACGTCACACTGTTAGGCATTTTCTGTAATAAAACACATCATAATTAACTGAAAAAAAAATTGGGGGAAAAGACAAGCATATTATTGGAATCAGGAGAGAATTTTTAATAATTTAAAATTTAATATTCAGAATTTTAAGAGATTCTGCAATTCTCCATTTCGATTGTTTCTGTTAAAATTATGTCAAAAATTCTGTTAATATCCAAATAACCGATAACCTATATCAATAACCAATACTCTTCTCCATACTAATAATGTTATTTTAAACAGGGTTCGATATGTGCATAAATTATAACCTTTCCCTTCACTCATCACCTCTTAAAACCTTTCACCTTATCCCCAATAGCTGCTCACAAAGTCAATGATACGACTCCTCATCGCAAAAAAACCCATTACAGGTTTTTAAAATTTGAAACGCATCAAAACGGTCAAGACCACGCCGTAACAAAAAGAAAAGAGGAAAAACCTCCACCACTTTCGGTTTCACCTTTCCAGCAACGTATCCATCTTACTGATCTGCATATTACAGCCAACGGGGTTAAGGCAAAGGAATCAAACAAACAACTCTCCTGTGATGCTTCCAACCAAACAGGTCCGTGAGTAGGTCAGGCTTTTTGCTCTTTAATGGAGTCTCACAGCAGAAAGTGAAAGGAATGATCGTATAAATCCTCGAGCAAAGAAGGTTAAGCGGGGACGTTTGAACGTGACAACCTTCTTTTACCTGCGGTGGGCCCGTCCTGTTAGCGCTCGCTGCTTGTTAACGCGATTATGTGGCATTCTTTGACTCGTTAAAGTCGCTAACGTGGTTTTGGAGTGTGTCGCAGTTGAAGGTTTTTTTGATGATGTTAGGTTGGCTTTCATCGGTGTTGTTTGAAATTGCGTGAGTTTGATGCTGGTTTTCATGGTTAGGTGGAAAAAGGGGGGATGTAGATAACATAATGACAGATTCAGAAAAAAAATGATATAAAGGTCTTTGAAGAGATTGTTTGGAGGGAAGACATTTGTGTGCACTTACCAGATAAATCTGTGCCCATATTATTTATTGCAGGTGACAACATTTCACAGCAGTTAAAAACATTGTCGGTGGTAGAAATTTACAGGGTTAAATAGAAAATATAGGACATTTGGCGTCAAAGGTATAGGACATATCAGAAAAATTTCAATATGGTCGGAATTTTCTCGTTTATAAATAAATACATACGAATTAACAATGCAAATTAAGAAGTAGGGAAATATAGGAAATACAGGACAGGGATAAAAAAATGTAGAAATATAGGTCAATTATGAACCCTGAACTTATAGTGAATAAACTTATAGTTCTCAAATTCTTTCTGAAATCATAGTGTAAGAACAGAGTCATAAAGAGTTATAGTTGTCAGTTTCAAGAAAGGAATAAAGATAGAAAAAAAGGCCTTTTAGGATTTCAGGTATAACTTCAAACCATTTTTCTACCTACTCGTAAGTATCAAATGTACTAATGTAAAAATAAAATGAAATTATTTATAAATATACGTTTAAAGTACTTGGGAAATTCCACAAATATTAGTGTGAATGTATTGGAAAATACATAGTTTTGGACGTTACCAAGCATAATTCATCATGAACAATTTCAATGTCAAACTCAATGGATTATTTTTTCGTAGCTTGATCTTTTAGAATTTTAAGTTTAATGCATAAAATCAAACAAATATATAAATACAATCGCAAGAACCGTTATTGTCGAAATCCACGGGACACAATTAACCTTGAGTCCACTTCTTTATGCAACAGAATGATCGGAGGAAGAGACTAAGGTCGCTGAGAACAGAGAACGAACAATATCGTGCGGAACAGAACAAAATTTAATGAATTTCCCCGTGTTCCGAAAAATATAAATTTCAATTACCGAACGAACAAGGAAAAGGAACTCGCGTTTCCCGAGAAAGACGGATTGTTTTGCTAGGCCTTACAACAATAACGCCATTTTGTTTTGGTGTAGTCTAATTGTTTCCTTGCTGCTCTGGTGTTGCTTTCCCATTATGCTGTGGTGCAGAGGCGCCGTTGTAAACTGAACGCTGTTAGTTGTTAGATCAATAGGGGTATTGTAATTGGTTTAATTAAACAGTTTTCTGTGATGGTTTTTTGTGACTCATCCTTTGATGTGGAAGGTGAGCTTGAGAAAAAATCAACAGATTTTTTCTTTTGGTTGTTGTTGTTGTGGTTGTCGTGTCCATTATGTGCAATCTGTATAAAAGCAAAAGAGTATAACAGAGTAGGGATTTATTTACAGCTCCCGAAAATTTTTCAATTCGGTTTTGTATTAAAGAGGAGATAGGTATTTTAAGTTTTTCCAATTATTCCAATTATTGTGCAGGCCAAACTTGGAGTTAAGACTAAGATCTAAATGATAAACATTTTATTGGTTACAGAATTTTGAATATTAGTTTTCCTATCGAAATTATACATAACGTACTAATGAATCAGAAAAAAATTACTCGGGAATGGCCTTTAAACAAAAAAGAGCTTTTTTTCTTTTTTATCCCGGATCGAATTTCGAAAAAAAATTCTAAGTATGGTATATTCCAGTATTTTCAAGTATGGTTCGGTAACGTTTTATATAGGCAGCAGAATCTATCCCTCCTCTGCTGCCTTACTTTGCAGTTGTAGGTAAAGCCATATTTACAGAGCCTTCTTTACCTCCCTTGCTATGCGGAAAAACATGCGACGTGAATACCACATAGTAGAGTTGAACAGAATTTCCCTACGCAAAGGAAAAAAAGTTTAAGTTTTGCTATGAGACCATAAAAGGGAGGCAATAAAATACCAGCTGTGTTTTGATGATTGTGAAATGTGCATCTCATTTACAAACTAATTATTAACTTAATTACTAAATACTTTTCCTTTTATCATGTGAGATACAATTAAACATCCATTTAAAAATTATAAATAATAAAAATATTAACTCTAAAAACTTAAAATGCTAAAGAGCAAAACTAGAATACATCTCTAATGAATTTTCAAATGAATTGAAAAAAGTAGCATATAAAAATTCAACTGTTGGACTAGCTTCCTAGGTTCAAGAAAATCTATTTAAATAACTTACAGCGCCTCCAGTGGCGAAATAAGAAAGTTTAAACTTAATTAAATAACCAAAAGAGATAGGACAAAAATATTTCAGTGAAATAAAATTGTTGGCAATGTTATAATAAACCAATAAAGGCACAGAAAAAGATTTAATAAAAATATCTTAAATATTCGAGGAAATATTAGGAAGTGAAACTAGCACTTTTTTAGGCCTAAAAAAAGAGTTCGCAAGTTTTCAAGTGTTATCAAGTAGTTTTTGCGTTTTCTAGCTAAACAAAGACAAATTTCAACTTAAAAAATCAAAGAAAAACTTGCAAATCTGAAAAAAATTTGCTTCTGCTTTGAAAAAAAATCCCTTCAGATTTCCACCCAATGTTATTTTTTATTCACTCTGAATCCTACCAGTTTGAATTATCAAATAGTGGCACTAATCCACTTTGAATGGATCATACCACACCGAAAATTAATTTTAAAATTGAATAAAAAACATGTCCGAAAAATTAAAATAATCTTGTTTTGATTGAATCGATTTCGGAGAATCGACGTTCCTCTAATTTGCTCAACCGAAGAAGACCCGGAAAACTGACAGCTTGTCAACTTTCTTTTCTGATTCTAACGAGAATCGGTTTAGCTGTTTGTATGTGGAAAGAGGTCAAACCTTTTAGTTTTAAAAAAGTATTCCGTTTCCGAAACCACTCCTTAAAGACTAGTTTTGTCGTATTTTTTAACGAGATGAAATTGTTCTGAATTCAAACGAGCAGAATAAGTTTAAAATTGAATTCTTATAAATTTTGAATACATTAAATTCCAGTGTTTATTTTTTAATGGATTTTAAACTTGTTTTTACGAATAAGTGACTTTAAATTAAAAATTCTTGTGAAATGTTATACTCACTAAAGTTATAAAACCAAGGATTAAAAAAAAGGAAGACGTACACGAACATTTGAACGGACACAGCTACTATTATCTGATGACTATTATTTGGAGATATTTACACAATGATTTTTTAGAATCAATGAACGACGTCAATGATCAACGACATCGTGCTGTCGAGGCAGCTAAGACCTGCAACAGGTTGTTAAGCTGCTGAAGAAGAAGAATTTTTTAAAACTGTGTTTATATTCTTAAATATTTTTCACAAAAACTTATTTAAAAATTATAAATCATATCATGTTCATTATGTTACACATTTTAATTACCCTAAGGAATTTTTTGTTTGGAAAATAAGCCATAAAAATTATCATTATATTATTACATTTCATAGATTAAACAAGCACAAATTTTTTAAACTGTAGAATGGAAAAGATCATCATTTATAACTTCAATGAAAACTTTAAACATTAAAAACATTTATTAGGAGAGCCTACTATAGCTAAATCTGGCATAACGGGTATAAAAAGTAACGAGTAGGCTTAAAAATAAAGTTTTCTGGCTATAAAAATCTAAATTATTTGATTTAAACATTTTCTGTGAGTAAATTATTAAGAAACATTAGTTCAGTCTATGAAAGTAATAGACACAAGCTTCAATTTAAAAGATATTTTCAAAAATATAAAACTGTTCTTAATAAAGTATCAGAAGAAAATGTTGTATGTCTACAAGCTTTGAAAAATGCAGTTTCAAATGCTTATCTAGATCAAGATTAGGTAAATTGGGATTAAGAAAATTTTTATACTGATGACTAAATGAAATATCGGATAATTACACTAAATCTTCTTAAGTTATTAATCACAACTTTAAGAAATGTCTACCATTTAATGAATTAAACACGTACCAGAAAAGTTGAGACTATTAATTGTGTAATAAATGGCCAATTTCTCTATATGAAATTAATTTATAAAAACTCAGTATTTAAAAAAGTATAATATATAAATTTTGTATAAGATATTATTATATTGTAAATGTAAAACCAGGTGGTAAAAGGAGGGTAAGATACGCATTAAAATGATTTTTGCGCTATAAAATTGAAAATTTAAAAGCTAGAACCTCAAGTTGTTCAGAAGGAAGTATACCTCACATTGTTGTTGTTGTTGTTGTCGTGTCCATGATGTGCACAATTTAAATCGCGCCGAAGCAGTCGAAGACTGCCTCGGCGACCTCTACAAAGCAATAGTGATGGTGGTGGTGGTGATGGTGATGGTGGTGGTGGTGGTGATGGTGGTGGTGATGGTGGTGGTGGTGGTGGTGGTGATGATGATGGTGATGGTGATGGTGGTGGTGATGGTGATGGTGGTGGTGGTGGTGATGGTAGTGGTGGTGGTGATGGTGATGGTGATGGTGGTGATGGTGATGTTGATGGTGGTGTTGATGGTGATGGTGGTGGTGGTGGTGGTGGTGGTGGTGGTGGTGATGATGATGATAATAATAACAACAATAATAATAAGAATAACAATGTGAATACCTCACATTGGTTATTCACTTTGAAAGCAATCATTAGTTATTTATTTACCAAAAATTAAGATTTCTTTCGCAGAAAAATTGATGGCAATTTAAAGAAACCATATTTTACCAGATAAAAAAATACAGAATATATGAAAATATAAATGACAGTATTTTCGTGATAGCTAATGATACATGTGTCCATGTGATTCTGACGCTAAGGCCAAGACTAGACTACCACAATGCAGTCGGTTTTTGAGTTTTAGAATTAAAGAATTTTCATGCTAAAGGGCATTTTTTACATCATTAATTTTTTTCTGCCTCTGTGATGGTTTTTATAGTAAAATTAATTCTTAAAAAGTTTACAGAAACTTATAACTTTTAATTTTTTACGATAATCAATATTCCTTTTTACTTCCTCGCAGTCCCCCCCACCTTCCTCTCATCTTCTCCATCGAACTTTTCTCCATCGAGGACTGTTCCTAATGGAGAAAACCTTTTTGAGGTACCTCTTACAGGTTTATTAGTGAGGCCAGGGCCCGATCATGACAAATTGGGGTCGAAGGCCTGGGCATATTAGGGGACCCCTTTTACGACAGGATATTAATAGTAAATAATTTTAAATTTTGATAGTAAATTGTCACTTATAGAATGGAGAGGAAAACGTTTGTTTTGTATAGCATTTAAGTACAGCACAGCATAATTGGGCATAGCACAAAGTTTTAAAAGTATAAGTATAGTTTTGTATACACAATTTTTAGTTTCCATACAATTTGGGGTCCCTCTAAATTCTTGGGCCCAAGGCCCTGCAGGCCTAGGCAGTTATCTCTTACTGGCAGTAATATCTCTTGTTTAAAAAATTGTGTGAAATCAATTTTTTTCAATTTTAAATAATCTCTTACACCTTACAGGGTTATTAGGGAGGCAAGACATTTTACACGAGGTAAAATATATAAAATTTTGCACTTGAGGACTTAGTTCACTCTCATTCATCAGCATCTCCAGTGGATCTCCACCACAACCACCAGAAGGCAAAAGCCATATCCACTTTCTTCATCCCCATCAACAAGTGTCTTATGAGGCTGGCATGCATTCCGACGACGAAGAGGCACGCGCTAATTGGTCGTCATGCAGATCAGGTGCGTCCTTGGTGAGGGGGTCACGGGAGGGGGGTCGAGAGGGCGAGATGGAATTTTCCGAACTTTCTTCCGGCGACCCAGATTCGGAGGAGGTCACCTTCGACGCACTTTTCCTCCACCTCATTAGCTGCTTTTCTCATTCATTCCCTTTTTATGGGGTCGTTCGTTATTATAGAGGGACAGATTCCACAGGTGGGCCGCGAGGATCTACTCTGGGGAGTTGTCAGTCAGATTGATTGGCAGAGATTGCTGATGAAAGGAGGGATGTGTGTTTTTGAGCGAGGAGGTGTGTGATCGAAGAAGGATTCGGCAGTGTCGAATGCAAGGAAGCCAGTCTGAAACGATATTGTAGGGACCTAGGATATAGGAATCACCAGTTTGAAAAAAATAATAAAAAATTGACTTTTTGTGCTCAAAAATATCTCCAAGCTACACATGAGTAGAAAGAGGGGGGGAATAACTACATCCCCTATAGGCAGGTATAGCCCCTCGAATTAGCGAAATCAATATCCATTCATTGTGTTTTTAGACTTAATTTGGAATTTAAGTTATTTTTTAGTAATTCTTAGCAAAGTCAATATAAAATTTGCTTTTGATCTGTAACAACAACAGTAGCAACAACAAATGACTAACTATACTAGACAACATCTTAAGCTGAACCTACTACGTCACTAACAAACAAAGTAGTTCCCATCGCGGTGTCTGAATTTCAAGTGAAACAAAGAACGTCAATTTCAAAGTATGATTATTTCGTTAAACCGATGTATAAAAAGTAGTGTTTTTTATCTCGATTCGCGTATTGAAATTTTTCCTCCTATCAACCCAACAGGCTTTGTGTTTACTCCTTTTCTCCTTCCGCGTAGTAACGTACTAGGTTCAGGAAACGTTGCTGTGAATCATAGTCACTATTAGTAAATATTATTATTGCTTTGTAGCAATAAATTTTACACTTTCCCCCACTTTTCAACTTTGGTCCCTTCTGGAAGCCCTTTATCATCCACTTAGCGTTCCGGCTGTAATCTTCCTGTCTTTTACTCACACTCTTCCATACTTATGCCAACTTAAGTCATTTCCAAATAATTTAATTTTTACGCAAATTTTCACGTTTGACCGTCCTCAAATGCTAAAAGCTTCCACTTAGACCTCTGCCGTTTGTGTCCTCCGGTTCACCAGCATCAATCTAATTTATTCCAGGTGAAAATTGTCGTGCACTGTATGATACTCAAAATATGCATCCAGCTCTGTTAGAACATATGTGTCCACTCTCGACCTATCCGAAACGGAAATCCCCCGACCACTCAACCACCCACAACCGCTTCTCTCTCCATACGGCCCAATAAAGGCCACAACAGATCCCATTCTCATCATCCCACCGCCAACTTTTCCCCACTGACACCAATACCCGATCCAGCAATCAATATGCAACTTTCCGACACCATAAATCCCTCTGAACAATGAATATAGTATGCGGTACACAAACTATAGACGGAGAGAAAGTCACCAATGTGCGTGTGTGACGGTTGAAGAAAAGGGAACGGCGACTTTCGCTCTTATGTCAGCGGTTATCCTCGGCGACACGGAGAAAGGGAAAGTGAGCTGTGTCGTAGGGGGGAGTATACTAAGTGAGGAGAGGTGTTTGAAGGTCGAGATGGATAAATTTGGTTTGTTTTTGAGTAAAAGTGAATATTGAGATGGTTTAACCCCCTTTCGCACCGGCTGGGACATATGCTGTCCCACGGTGGAAAAATTTTGAAATTACGACTGAGGCAACATTATGTCCCAGTTGCTGATAAACTTCAAGGAACCGAATAAAATGCTCCTTTGTGCCTCCAAACACATCATGATTTAATGTATATTTCATCGCAGTTGCCCCCCAAGAGCTCAAACAAGTGCAAAAATTGCACTTTTCTGATTCCCTTGCCGTATTGAAAGGGTTAAATTCCAGTGAGTGGTAGAAACGGATTTTTTGGTTTGGTAAATCTGTACAGTATGTAATAATTAGTGATGGGCATCAGGTATCGATGCCAAATACTTAAGTATTCGATACCTAAAAGTATCGATTTTCCTCAACAGTAGTAATGATATTAACTCCTTGGAAACAATATACCATTAGCTAACATTATCGCCTTTGAGGTATCGCATGTTTAAATTCATCGTATTTAAGAGTAATTTATAATGTAAAATATTTTATTATAGTGAAACTCCAATTATCCGAATCAATAGGGAGCGAACCCCATTCGGATAATAAAACTTTTGAATGATTTTTTTTTCCAAAAAACGTCTATTTTAATTATTTACTATTATTTGTTGAAAATGGAAGAAAAAAAACAAGTAAATTAGTGTCGTATTTTTTAATTTCTAGATGATTTTCACAAATATACCTTTGAGTTTTATTCAACTAATTCAGGAGCAACTATATCTATGAAGATTAGCATCCTATTTTCTTAATTAGATATCTGTTAACTATAACCATTTGTTAAATTTTGAGAAATTTTTTATCCTTGAATGTTGAATGGAAAATTAGTGATTTATATTCATGAAAGGATAATGTAAAAGGGCTTAGGATTTGTCTTAATCAAATAACGTTTATTATTTTCCAAAATTTGTGTTATTAATTACTATTTTTGAGCAAATTAATCTCTGAATCAAAATGCCCCAAGAAATGTATCCAACGGCTCCAAAAAAATTGCACAAAATTGATTTTTTACTAAAGTAGTTATATTTTAGATTTCATTAAACATATCAATTTTATTTCATAAAATTGAGTCATCCTTAGATATTTTAAAAAAATATCTGAATGAGTTTTTTTTACTCAAAAAAGGGATTTGAGTTTTTCTATATCAATTGCCCGATTTCCTTTACAATATATTTAATAAATTAGTATATTAGGTTTGTATTAGTATATAAGGTATATTAGATTACTGAACATAGTTTAATGCTGTAAAGTAAAATAAAACATAAAAGGAACTCCTTGGACTGACAGAAAAAAAATAATTGAAAATTTTAAATAGATGTTTGAAAAATTAAGTAATTTATACCTGTTTAAGGAAAATTTTTTGAAAAAGACTTTTTTGTACTAAGAGTATTAGGATACGCATTGACGTTCTATTTCAAGGTTCTTATTGATTTCGGCAGAAATTAATTTGTCAAAGTTAACTTTTCATCCAGAACTAATTAAGGTATTTGTCTCACTACTCTATCTACTGGAAAGTAAAATTTTCAGTGATAAAAAATAAGCAAGTCACTTAAGTAATTGAGATTGTGTTGAACACTACTTCTATTAAAACTTTTTATCGTTCTTCTACTGTATGCATGGCTGCCACAGAAGCTTGTAAGGTTACTAAGTAAGTAAAAGTGTTGTTGTTGTTGTTTCTAATCCCTAGAAAATGAAAGTAAACACTTTTTGATAACATTGAAAATACCAATAATTTACCTATAAAAAATACGTTTCCTCTTCAATATTTTAGGTTTCTATTAAAGTTAAAATAGTAGGAAAAATATATACTATTGTAGATTTTAACCTTATATATAAGCGTTAATTGTCAATCATAGTTGATTCGTTTATAATAAAAACATACAAAACTTGTTAAATGCTTACGTAAAATGCTCTATGTAAAATTTTGAACTCCCTATTCCAGATTTAAAATTAAATATTCCTCCAAACCATAAATATTTCTCAGGAAAATGGAACTGAATGAATTGTATTGTAATTTAATTTTTAAAATGACCAAAAATAGTTTTGTCAACTTTTAGTGAGCATTCAAAGTTATTTAGATATAGTTTGAGGGAATGTAAACTTTGAAGTACACTTATTAAGTGATTGAAATCACATGAGTTCAGTGGGACCTCTTATTTTAGATTCCTATTGGAGGAATTTGAAAGCCGAGTTAACATACCAGCCAACTTGCAGTCAATGTCCCTAGCATGCTCCAACCCTAGTAGCACAGTACTATCGTACCAAATCGTGTTTACTGTCCCTAGTTTTACTATTACATATGACTGTCCCAAGAAGGTAACCGAAATTTGGCCATACATGACAAGAAATGGATGGATCTTCAACGTTTGTGCTGCTTGGGGAAATGCTTAATTATCCAAACAGCACATAGCTCAATTTTTTCAATTATGGCCAAATTTCGTTTACTTCTAGTTGCAAAAACATGAACTTGACATATTTGGTATCAGCTGTGTTACTAGGGTAGCCAATAAATTACACTTTATTGTAGTTAATTATTCTATCACTCATTGATTCGTGGCTATTAATTTATGCTAGTTTTATTCGATGACATGCCGGTACTTGTAAGCTATTCGGTGGAACGCCAGTTCGTATATTTTAGGGCCGAGATGTCCTGTTTTCAATCAAACTCTCCCTTCAATAATATCCAATGATGGGAGTTGAATTAACGAATGCTACGGGCCCAAGTGGGCCCCCAGATCTCCTTCCAGGGTGCGCCCCAGGATGGGGGCAGGCGGGGGCAGTTCGTCATCGAACAAAACCTTATCCGCCCACACCTTCACTCTCCCAAAATGGAGCTTTCGGAATGGGGTTATGTCACGTGAACGCCACGAATGACCTGCTTTCGGGGCCGTAGAAAGTGTTCGTACAACTCGTTTGCGGTGCAGCAGCAGGGAGAGTTCGAATTCTCTTTTTGCCACCACCAGAACTTTTCCTTTACCTTGGCCTACGAGAGGAGAGGCGGCGGGGGACGATTGCACATTGCGGCGGGGAACGGACACCTGTTGAGGTTGTGGAGGTTTGGTGCTTGGTTTGTGGGGATGGGCCGTGATTGCCTGAGGGTTTCGAGAAAAAGGAACATGTTTTGAAGTATAAAATTAAATAGAAGCATGTTGTGGTGTAATTTCTCATTGGCCATGTTTTCTTTCATTCACTCCAATCCCTGCTTTTATCATAATTTAAAATTTAGATGGGTCTAGTTTCAGTATACCGCTGGCTTGCGCTGAGGGAATAAAATTAATGATGAAATTGAAGCAAGAGCGAATCTAAGGGGAGAGGTTATGGGGCTGAAGCCTCCCGTAGAATTAAAAATTATTCCAAGTTTAGCACAAATACCCTTACCATTCAGTTCCTTCAGTACCCTTCAATAATTTAATTTTTTCCCCTTTTTTCATAAAATTAGGTAGTAACAGGGAGTTTGTGATGTTATTTTGAGAGAAATCCTTTAAAAATTGAAAAGTAAATCCTTTTAAAACGAGAAAGTCGTGGCAAAATACATGTTTTAGGTGTCTCAGCCCCCCCAGAAAAAAATACGGATTCTCTGCTGAATTGAAGTCATATTTATCCAATGAACAACCTCTTAATCAATTATGGAACTAATTTTAGTAATCAATGTTAGTTTATACAAAAAAAAGTTAAGTTTCAAGTTTTTTTGTACAACATATTGTGTTATGCCCCAAAAGGTTCAATTAATATTATATCGGTTGAATGTTTTCTTCGAAACAGAAAAATAATGGATCGTTGGGATCACGTTAGTACTCTTATCCAGCTTATCTTAATTTTTATAAACAAAGTAAGTTCTGATCCAATATTAAACGTCAGAAACAAAACTACGGACTATATACCATAAAAGTATTTTGAAAGTTAGTAAAAAAATATTGATAGAAATACTTAAAAAATTTTCTAATTTTTAAAGATTCAATTCTTTCAAACACGATACGGTAAAGAGGAGCTAACATTCATAAAAATAGAAAATCAGTCAAGGCTTTTACACCCGTTCTCATTTCTAAACGTGAATAATTTTATGTGGAGTAATTTTTTCCCCAGAAAATGCAGATGATACATTTATTACCGTGATCCTTGACCCTTATGAGAGCATATAACTCACTCGGTCAACCCTTGTTTGTGTGTTTGCGGTTTTTGCGCCTTGCTCCCCACGCTCAGGGGCACTGCCGGGAAGCAACCTCGATTCCCTCTCTGTGTTCCCATTCAATCAGAAAAACACGTAACTGATTACCATGCGAAGTGGAAACGATCGTTTGCAATAGTGAGGGAATTGATTTCGAATGATAACGATTGAAGGTAAATAGATTTACTCTCTTATTTAGGGGATATGGGGGTTCTGTCTTTAAGAGTACACATTAGGGTCATGACTTTTTTTCAGACATGAAAGCTTATACAAATACAAATACAAATCAAGTCGACCAACTACAGGCGTAAGCCCAGCAAGGTTGGTCCAGTCTTTTTAATTATTACCGGAATCCCAGAATCTGTCAATTTTCCTCATGAACTCGTTTACCCCACTTGAATTTACAATTGTTTCAGAACGCATTCCATCTATCCACTACCCTATTAAAAAATAATGCTTTCTACAATCCGTCTTAAATTTTACTTTATTCAATTTGAAATTGTGACCCCTTGTTCTATTATTGAAATCTAGTCCCTCTGTGTCCCCTTGCTTTACCATTTTAAAAAGTTGAATCAAATCCCTTCTAATCCTTCTTTTCTCTAGAGTGAACACATTTAGCTTCTTTAATCTTCCCTCATAACTTAAACTGGATATACCCTTGACCATTTTAGTAGCCCTATGCTGAACCAGTATTGATCCATAATTCTTAAAATTAACTTTCCCCTTGAAAAGTTTTGGAAAAAACTCCCGAAAAATATGTGAATCCGGCTGTAGAAGACACTTTAGAAGACATAAATTCTAAGGAATAAATATTTGTGCAGTCAGTTTATGAACAATATCCCCAGATTAAGATATATTCGTTAGTCCCAAATTATTATTGTGAGTTGCCCAATGAATGAACAGTCGACCACATAATCTCAAATAATAAGGAATTTAATGCTCTGGAGGCTCCCAATAAAATTCAGTGGTTATATAGGAAGATCTCATAAATGTGGAAGAAAGATTCATTCAAGTTAAATCTTTGAACTTTTAACTGAAAATTTTTTGAATTTTAACCCAACTGCATGTGAATGAAAAAGGCGAATTGACATGTTTCGGACATATTTTTTTAAAGATTAATATTGTATTCCCTCAATTTTGTAAATAATTTTAACCAGTTGCATATTTATCCTTCTTCAAAAAATTCCTACTTATTGAATCGTTTTTCAATCAGCTATCGTTTTGCCACTCAATTTTACAATCATAACCATTACATAATTCTCAATACCTTTATATGTCAAAAATAACACTTAACCACTGCTATAACTATACATCACTCCCGGAAGTTTTCCGTTATAGGCAAACAAGAACAGTAGTGTAAACCGCGCTGACATCATTAACGTGTTTGCGAAGAGAAAACACATCGAAAACGAAGAGTCACGGGAATGACAAGCGTTCACGTGTTCCCAAGAAAGGAGATTGCCTTTGCGAAAAGACACTATGTGGGACGTTCCGCCAAGAATATCCTGTTGAGGGGCTTTGATAAGGAGCTCTCTCTGCATGATTCGAATCCGAAAGTGAAACTCAGGATTGGAACGAACTGTTTTGCTTAACGCGCGTTCTGACTTTATCACTTTTGATGTTGTTTGCTTTGGAGGAATCATCTGAAGTGAAAGCGTTTCATTCTTGACTCCTTCACTTTTCCTGAAAGTGAAACAGTGTGAATCTGAATGGGTATTCAATTAAAACTTTTGTTAAATCTCCTTTACTATTCAAAAAGATAATGAAAAAACCATAGTTTCGATTGGTTCCGTTCGATTGATTCTCCAAAAACGATAACCTATCAATAACCTATACTTTTCTCCATCCCAATAACGTTATTTTAAACAGGGTTCAACATGAGCATAAATTACACCCTTTTTCTTCACTCATCACTTGACACCTTTCACCTTATCCCAAATCGCTGCTCACCAAGTCAATGATACGACTCCTCATCGCACAAAGACCATACAACCCAAGTCAAGTCATTCCAGCAGATGAGTGGAGGACTAATCAATGGTCTCCACTTTTTCCGTTATAGTCGGCTAGACTAGTTACTTGCCCTCCGCTCTCTTGCGTTGCCTTCCTATGCCGTGCTGATGAGTCCTAACAAGGACAAAACCGGTCCATGGCTGGAGGCCACGCTTGAGAGTCGGAGTTTACATTTAACCCATTAATGGTTTTTAAAATTATAAAAGTTTGCGATTCACTCTATATTCCTTAATTTTTATATGCAGACTAGAGATTCACAGGAGTGAATCACTTAGGATGAGCAGCGAAAGTGAAACAATGTGAATATGAGCCTTTATGTCGATGACATGAACCTTTTTTCTTGGTGTGCCTTTTAATAACAGTTTCAATTCCCGCTTGCGATGAAGCCACTGTATTTTTTTTTCGCTAAATCCGAATCTTCATTACAACCGGGTTCTTACCGTGAAAGGAAATTTTTAGAGGCATGCATGGGGGTAAAAAAGCTGGATCATTAGTGAACTCTTGTCCTTTCCAAATCCTAGAACTCTTGACATCGGATAGTGAACAACGAAATAATTAATAATCTCTCCTCCTACATATAAGGATTTCAAAATTTTTTTCATTGATTATATTTTTACTATTTAATATTTCTTGAGTATTTAACACTAGGAACAGATACTCATAGGTAGCCAAAGTAAAGTATCATTCAGACTTTTCTTTCACTTTAGATCTTAATTTTTGCGGAGTCATCCAAAATGATATGTATAAATTGGCGTTTCTCACTCTTTACTCCTTCACTTTCCTATGCAAACTAACGTTTCACTGGAGTGAATAACTCAGAATTAAAGGTGAAAGTGAAGCACAGTGTGAATGAGCATTAAGCTTCCGAAGTCTTCGTTAACTCTGCCTTACACCTTACGGTTGGTAAGGCAAGTAAGGCTAGTTGTTAGATCTGATGATAAAACACCGAGCTAAAATTTTATTAAAGTTCAATTATACACTTTTATTTATTTAAACTTTATCTGCATTGTATGGTATTAGTGTAATTAAAAAACGAATAAATTTAGAAGAACACTTTTATGAGACATTTTTTAGGGAGAAGTGTTTTAGAAAAAAATACCAAACACTAGACACTAGAAGAAACATTAAAAAAACTCAACCTCGGTAGACTGATTTCGCGAATTCGCCGATTTGAATGTATTCAGGACAAATCAGTGGGTTTGTTAACTATTTTTTTTCGACTTTATATTGCTACAAAACGTTTTTCAAGATCACAATGTTTTGCAAGAGAAGACATAAATGCACACCTTAATCATCAAAAGGAAATATAGGGTAGTAAATACATGAAAGTGAGGTTACGCCTCAACGGGAGATCGTGACGAGATTTTGAGATAATTTCAAATGCATTTCGGATATATCTCTTTAAAAAATGTACACGTTATTTTAAGATTTTTCGGTACAGACTTTTCGTAAGATGAGCCTAAAATATGAACTGTCAGCTTATGTCCCTAATGAGAAAAAAACTGATATTTTCAATAAACCAAATTTTGGAGGAGATTAAAATCAAGAAATTGGTATACCATAGTTGTGTGTAAATCTAAAATATATATTTTAAAATAAATGCAATGAAATATAAGTAATAAAAAATGAGGTTTAAGAGAAAATACAAATACAAATAGTGACGTTCAATAACAGGCTTGGAGCAAAGCGAGGTTGTTCCGTTTATCCTGAACACCACAATTCCCAGAAAATGTGAAATGAATCAAAATATTTTAAGTACCACTTTAGTCGGATACAGGATGGTTTTGGTCCGGTCACAATTATTAAGTTCTACTTTTAAAAGACAACTGCGATTGAAAACAATTGTTATCAAACTAAAAGTTACATTTTTAAGGAGGTTAAGGGATTTTTTCCTCAAATAATTTATAATTCAAGTTGCATTTCTCGCGTACATTCTAAAAACGCTCTTTAACCGATTACTTAACACGGCTGACACGTTTAAGAAACTAAAAAAAAACGTTTTTAGCTCAATATCTTTTTATATTTGACATTATTCCCATCTTGAGGTGAGCATTTGGACTAATTATTTGAATATAAAATTAAACTATAACACATTCTTCGTACTATTCCTAAGTTTGATAACATTTGGCCCACTGGTTTTCCTTTTTAGGACCTTTCCAAAGATCCTTTAATTATTAATTATAGTAAATTCGAAGGGTGTGTATGAGTTTAAGCTAAAATTGGTCATTCAGTGGGAATTGGTGAATTACTAATAATATACAAAGGACCAGCCTTGTTGGGCTTTGAGTCTGTAGCTGGTCGACAATATTTGTATAATATCGTCTTTTAATTTCAGAGTACCCTTTAATTTCAATTCACGGAGTAAAAATTAAAATTGATAAATGACTGGTATGAATACCATAAACACAAGGAGCTTTGCGGAGAAACTACTAGCATTTTTTCACTTTTCTACATTTCTAATAAGTTAAGAATAAAAGAATCCGCGCACCATCATCGAGAGAGGGCGCTGGCAGCCTGTAACTAGAGTTCCCAGATTGATTTAAGAAGAACATGAGGAGATGGAGAAACTCTGCAACAGGTTGCTGTGGAGCGTTAAAGTCGAAATGAGTGAGAGTTAAGTAAAGTATTAGGTATATGAAGAATTTATTTAGATAAATGAATGAATGTAAAATATTAAATTGCGAGACAATTTCCCGGTTTGAAAAAAAAATGTAATTTTTTTTTAATGGGATGCTTTAGTTTTGAATTTAACTATGCTGCAAAAGATTACTAGTTGAGTTCCTTTCCCCCTTCAGATATTTATAAATAATAAAATTAAAACAAGGTTATTTATAAAAAGTTTAAAACCTCTATGCCTGAGAGAAACTGTTCTCTGTAAAAATGTACTCTATTCAGAAAACGGCAACCAACTGAAATTTTTTATAAAACTACCAAATTACCCAAAGAAAAAAAATTATAATTCTTACGAAAAAATCAAAAGTATGAATTCTTGTACCAAATTTTTAAACGGTTTAAAACACATCCTTTCTGGTTTTTTTTCATAAGAAATAATTGTATTTTTCAATAAAAGATATGTTTTCTTTTCTGTGTTTATTGATTACAAAATTGTTCAATAACTTGTGTAATTTAGTTAGCAATTTGAAAGCTTTTTATGGCACGAATTTTTCTAATCGAAGTTTTTTCTCAGTGAAATTAGAACGATCACTCTTAATAAAAATTTCCAAACGTGTTTTATTAAAATTAACAGATCCTATTCTCTCCTCTGAAATTTCAAGGGGGTCACTCCGGAATGTGATCTCTATCCTTTGGATGAAGAAAAAAGAGAGAAGATTCCTCAAATACCTCCCAAACAGTTCAGGTGCTGAAAAATGCCCTAAAAGGGAAAAATGGAGAAAATACCCCAGCCCCTCAAAAATAAACAAACAAACATGGTGGAAAACAGACCCACAACGTTGTTTTAAGTCAGGAGAAAGCATACACCAAGCGAAATGGGTTTTCAATTAAGTATTGATAGATTTTTCACTTTTTTTGCTTAACTACACAAAATGTGCATTTTCCAATTTTGATAAAAAAAGTAAAAATAAAATTTTTATTTTGATAACTGCATGTATTTAGCTTTGAAATGGCCCCAAGTTTATGAAAAATGCTTGAACCACTGCAAATTTTTTATTTGCTTTCCAATAAGTATCAAAACCACCAATATCCTTTAATTGTTTTGAGCAGTGTAATTAAACCTTTTTCATAAATCTAAATGTACTCTTTTTCTCCATTTCTTTATCTTCTCTCTTTTATCATTTTTTTAGTTCGAGGGTGACACTTTTTAAATCTTAAATTTTTTCAACCAATTTTCAAAATAAATTTCCGGTATGTATTTTTTAAATTTTGGATCAGTAAAGAAATTTCTAAAACCTTTTCTATTGCATAGGCTCTTAATGTAGTTTTTCTGATGTATAACCCTTTCAGGCCCAGTCACTAGGGTGGGTTGAAAATATTTTTTTACATTTTCCCAGAGGCACATAGACAAAAAGGTGCCAAATAATCTCAAACCTAACATGTGTGAAATATTATTCCATTATAATAACTCTTTTTGCCTCCGGATTGAATTCAAAGTTTCGATTAATATAGTAATTTCATGTAAAAATGGACAAACGAAAATTGGGCTTTTAACCTCGATTGCACAAATATGTTATGAATGTAAATGTGCACAATGGTATAAAAATCATCATTGAAGACTATAAAATAACTAAAAATGAAATCAGAGCTAAAATACTTATAGCCAGTATAAGAAGCATTTTAGAACTTTAATGGACAAAAGCATTTTTAGATCCAGCCTCCATTTAAATAATTGTTTTGACTTTGGTTGTAAGTAAATGAAGCACTAGGACCTGTCAAAAATGAGTTACTTAGGGTAAAATTGCCAAATACTTGCTGTAGGAGGTCCCCCAGAACACCCTAACAGTGTACTCATAATCTCAAGATAAAAAATTTTGCAACGTCCTGCGACGGATGCAAAGTCAGCCTTTTGTCTCCTCAGAATTGGCCTAGTCGCCAAGTTTAGAAGTCGTCGCCTAATGCGCGTGCCCTGGGTTCTTGCCATAGCCCGAGTGAAAATTATGTTCCAGTCGCCGCGACAGAAGTCTTCAGTGCACGCCTAGCCTTAAGAGATATTTTATAGAAAAAAGCAACATCTTAATTATTTCCGTCTCTTCTAAAAGTTGACGTTAAAGTGACCCTCACGTGGAGTTTGGAACCACCCTGAATCATATATTCGGTAATCCAGTGATTCAGTGATAAAAAAACGGAAGGGGATATGGGGTAAATTTTGTCCTTTTCTGTGGTTAAAAAGGGGTATTTTCTGTCTTTTGGGCAATATATTCCCAAGTCCCCACTCTCACTACCCCCTTTCTCATATCACTAAGTCAGTAAACCGGCATACATATATGAAAATATGAACTAAATGAGCTAGTTAGATTGAAAGTAGAAAAAGTCCACTGAACATAGAGTGTTGTTCTTACGGAGAAGGGCATTTATAGCTGGCTTTTACTTTTCACTAGTTGAACTTTTGACTTTGGCGACCTCCACATTAGGTAATGGACCTTAAAAAATCCTAATCTACGTTCATCTCAAATTTTGTATTTTTGGACATATACTTCTTTCATTCTGAGCACAGCTCAAATAGAAAAGCTGTAGGTATAACACTTCCGATACAATTGGTCTATATTTTCTCTCAGGCAAAGGCACAACCGCCTCCAGTGTATGACTTAATAAGGAGAGAAAACACGGAAACCTGCTAGAATTGCATCAGGAATACACTACGCCTTTTATGAAACACAAGGAAAATTAACCGGAAACGATCTCGAATACCGTTGTGCAAAATCTGCACCAGACATCTTAAGAAATTGCCACCCAGTCTTTGTCTACCTCTTGCAAGGCCTAACCCAACCAACCACTATTCCATTGCCCAACCAACCGGCTCTCACAGAACCTTCCATAATATTATTCTGAACCACTGTGTCACCATACATGGAAAAACCCATCGTCTCCAACGCGTTTTCCAACATGCCCCCTAAAAGGGCCCCCACTGTCCCACTAAAACGGCCAGAATTCCTCCATCCAGGTGGACCCCCTTGTGGCCATTACCACTTTGTTCTGATGGAAAGAACCCTTTTTCGGGCCCCTAGAAGACTCCACAAGACAAAAGGCGGTTGACCCTATCCCCGGTGGGCCCCTTGCCTAACCTCGTTTCTATACCTGTTGGGCGACTCCTTTGGGCTCAAGGACGGTGGTCCCCGTCGGGGGCCCCTGCTCGGGCGAACGACCGAAAGTGAAGAAAGGATGTTGGAGATTTCACTTTCGGTTGCAGGTGCTTGGAACATGTTTTCGAGTGGACGCAATCCCTGAAGGAAAAAAAGGCTTGTTGCTGCACGCCTCCATGGACAGGTGACGGAGATACAAGCTTGCGAAACGGCTAAAAAATGCTTGCAGAAGATGCAGGAAAACGAGTTTAATTGTTTCTTGATAAATTTCACTTATAAACAAGAAAAAAGTTCAAACTTAAATTAAACGCGTCGCAATTGATCATCATCATGGGGTGGCGCTTCCTTCTTCTTCGGAGTAGAAGGGAAAGAGCTTAGGCAATAATGCCCATTGCTCTACCGCCCCGGTTAAGTCGTCAAAAACTAAGGGTTTTAACCCTTTCAATACGGCAAGGGAATCAGAAAAGTGCAATTTTTTCACTTGTTTGAGCTCCTGGGGGGCAACTGTGATGAGATATCCATTAGATCATGATGTGTTTGGAGGAACAAAGGAGCATTTTATTCAGTTCCTTGAAGTTTTTCAGCAACTGGGACATAATGTTGCCTCAGTCGTAATTTAAAAATTTTTCAACAGTGGGACAGCCTATGTCCCAGCCGGTGCGAAAGGGTTAAATGGCAATGTCTTTTTGAGGTAAAGACAAGCGGGTGGGATAGCCAACTGCCACTCATTATACCGTATTAGTAAAAGATCCCATCCCAGACACACGGCGCATTATTTCGTTCTTCATATATAAATACCAGAGACTGGAGTAAATGGCTAACTTGGAGTCATATTCACAGCTATCAGCATCAATGTTAAATCCTTGGTCAAAGAAGGATTCTACCACTCACCTAACCAAAGGTTAACCTGGAATCAAAAGAACACAACAAGTTTTAAGCCAATCAGAGTTGGCGAAAAAGCTTGATTCCAGGTTAAACTTAGGTCAGGTTAGTGGTGAATACGGCCATCAGAGTCAGCGAAAGGTTTTAACTTTTCTTTCTTAAACTCTTCTGGTAAACACCGAAGCTGATGTCTGTGAATATGGCAATTAGTAAGATGGTGACGGAAAAGATTGGACATGCTATGAGCACTGTTAAAAGCACAAACTGAGTAAAATTAATTAGCTTTTGAAATTTGTAGGGAACTCAATGGGTCGATAAATGAGGACCAAGCATGCTTGGGAACTAAACACTGGGGGTCTCGCGTAAGACTTGACCAACTAACCGGCACATATGCTTCGCACCCCCAGAGCCCCACGGTCAAGAAAACGAGATGGGCATCGAAGGCCTTGGCCCACTAGGGCTGTTGCACCAATGTTAAGTTTTTTTAAAGTTTTTTAGTTTATAAAGGGCATCTGGTAAGAAAAACTTAAAATATACTAGCTAGGGTTGGAATACTGAGGAAGGTTCTGTTGCCATTCAAGACTGTTAGTCTTTTAACCCTTTTAGTCCTAGCCGTCCCAAATTTTCCATAGGATTTAAAGTTAATCTCGGGCGGTCTAGGGTCGAAAGGGTTGAAGGGTCACCCTACATTTTTACATTGCTTTTGTTAAAACTCAAATTTTGTTTGAGCCAGAGTAGATGGAAACGTGATCTTGAAGAACATTTGCTCGAAAAGTTTATGACAAGGAGGAAATATAGTAAGTCAATATATCTCTTTTATTCCTATCGTGAGAATATAGCAAGAACAGAACACTCAAATGTCTGTGATAAAGTCGAGGTATGTAGTCCTAACTACGACTCAAGATCTCACAAATCCAATGGAATAAGCTTCGAAGCATACGCTGAAACAGGAAGTCAAAGAAACCTAGAATAAAAAAACCCTCACATCCACGTTATTTTTTTGAAAAGGTACTCTTGCTATTTATAACCAGGTGGTCATGATAATACATCACAACCAAGATATCAATTCAATAAATATTTCTTCATTGTGTAAGAAAACTGTAGAGGACGGTATAAGTATATAGCACTCAAATGTATTGATGGGAGTAAATAGTTGAACAGCAAGAGAAAATCTTAAAAACGGAATATAAATGTACTAGATGTTTTTCAAAAAGTCTTTGTACCTCAGTAAAGAGATTTAATAAACCCGACAAGGCACAGCACTAATCATGTCAGCATTTCAAAACAAAGAAGGTAAATGGGGTAAATGGTGGTCTCTGATATTCAGTTTTTAATACACGTTAAGAGACTTGTTGGTTCATTTATAAGAGTCGTGTAATTTAAAAATACCTTTGTGTTATAATGAAGATTTCGCTTAAATCCAACTGACTGAGAGGATTTTTCTGCAGCGAATTGTGCCACATCTTAAGCTGTTTCAGGTTTTTTTTTGTGGAAGACTGAAGATGTATTTCCTAAAGCCAAACCGGTTAAATTCTTACCCTTAAAAAGGGCCCCTCATCAAAGCCTTCCTTATACGGCAGACAGACTTTTAATAAAGATTGGGCATGAGTAGAAGGATGAGAATGTTAAAAAGTGTGGTTTGGGCTTCACCCAAACAAAATCTAGCCTAAAAACAATTTTAAACTCAATTTAAGACAATGTCTGGCTTGGCTATTACGAAAAAAAAAATTTGTTTACAATATAAACAATGTATTTGTATCCAACTTAAGAAATGTTATGCTACTCCAAGGATTAAAATAAATTGGAATAATTCATAAAAACGTTGAAATGAAGCTTTAAGTGGTTTGCTATACCCAAACAAAATCTAGCAGTTTACAATAAAGTATATAAACAATGTATCTGTCTCAAACTTAAGAAATGTTATGTTACTCTAAGGATTAAAATAAATTTAAAATATTTCATCCACAGCTAAAAAATACTGAGAAATTCAAAAAATATTTTTTAAAATAAAAAGTGGATTGAGCTCCAGTGCACTACTCTTAGCGCAAAGTCCGATTATATAAAGCCTTCTAGGATTAGCATTGCATTACAGGGTCAACATATTTAAAATCTGCGAGAATCATTTTCTTAACACATCATAACAAAGCATCCGCATCAAAAACACCTGTTACGATTTTTCCCAATAAGTTCTTTGTCCTTTTATATTACAAAACAACGATTTTTCACCTCCAAATCTCATGCTTAACAAAGCTGCATTTCTAGACACTCTTCAGTCTGAAACGAAACCAAGTGAACTCTCTTATCGTGTGTATGAATGCAGATTTGTGAGTCTGGATGACAGATTAAAGAGAGACAAAACCTTGCCTTTTGCTCTTTATGTGAAGAAGATAAACTGATAAAAGTGAAGGTAAATTTGTGTAAATCCACCGGTTCACTTGCACCCGCGAAATGAGAACTTTAGACGCGTCTGATGGAGTGTTTAATAGTTGTAAGCTGATTGAGAGATAATTCCTCATCAGTTTTTGACAAAGTGGGGAATCTTTCATCCCAATGATAAATAATTCGGCAGCTTAATATGGCATGTGAACGACACTGCTGTGTTTTTTTTTATAATAAAGTTAGTAATTGCACAAGTTAGCCGATTGAGTCATAGTTTTTGTAATACCCTCTCTTTAATAATAATTTATTAAAAGGTCCTTTTTGTTTCACCTTAATCCCTCTATTTCCCATGGTAGCAAAAATGCTACCTTATGGTAGCATTTTAAGTTTAGCTTCAATAAATAATACATATTTTATTGCATATTTATTGTAGAAATAATTACACCTTCTGGTGCTATAACTTATAGAGTTAATTTTCAGTCCTTTAAAAATAACAATATTTAAAATTCCAGTCCTTTAAAATTAAAAATTATTTTAAGATTTTTTAATTTATTTTCCCCACATTTATTTCTTGTAGTGGCCATTAGAATGCTAAGTAGATTATACAGGGTGGTTCAAAAGCCGCGAAACGGACTTTTTAAGCACCCTGTATATATCGAACAGCAAAGCGTAATTTCTCTATTTGTTTTCAAATTTTTAGATATAGGTCTATGGAATTTTATTCTCTTTCATTTAGAAGATTTATTTGAAGATGTATACAGAATATCAGTGGAGGGCATGCTTTTAGAATAGTACATAGAATAGTATATTAATTCAACTGAATCCCTTTTGTAAAATTTTCTACTCTAAGAAATAATTTTGTATAGTCACGTTTAAAATAACAATTCAACAAGTCATTGACACCTGTTTATGGGGGGGGGGTCACAGGGGTGCAACGCACCAATTTTTGTCAGGAAATTTTGTTATATTATTAGTATATTTTGTTTTCAGAGCCACCAGGAAAAACCTGCCTCCTCCTAAAAATTTAAACTGTGCCCCCAGAGGATCCCACTTAAATCTATCAATGAAACCAATCCGTGATTAATGTTAGGATAAGAGTTTTAATAATAATTGTAAATATTTATGTAGAAACTCCAACTATAGCACTGCTTGCATCCATTAGACTTATCTAGTGTTTGACAAAAGAAGAGAACCAAGTGGCATATCATTTGCTAGCCAATGCCCCTAACTGTCATCTCATCTCACTGCTTGCACTTCTCAAATAGAGACAAGATTCTCAACAACACAAAAACAAGATATGAATTACCAGAAATCAGACTACAAAAAACACTACTACATCTGGTCACTGACCGAGAGTTCAACAAGGCGACATAATACCTCAACAAAAGTTATGTTCTCCAAGAACTAGAGATCATCGACCACCTTGTGAATCCCCAACTGACATAACACTGTGAAAACCGTCTTCTGAACACCTAATGACTGGAAATCACACTATTCCAGAGGGGCCCCTTTTCCTATGAGGGTGCCGCTTGGAAGAGCAAGACGTCATGGTCAAGAACAACCGACATTGTGTCGAACATTGGAACCGAGAGAAAACCTTACTTTAATAGGTATCATTTCCTACAGCCATCATTCATAAACGATTGGAAAGGGTTTGAACTACATATTTGCTGGCAATTAATACAGTTATTCAATAAAATAGATCTTGGATCTTATTATCTAGACAGACTTTCATGTGCGCGTATTTTCCTAAGTTTATTGGACAATGAAATTATTTGAAAGGATGACACTTTTAATATTAAAATAGCTCTTTTGGCTTATGTGTATCCCTCCTTGATGAAGTTCTCACTTTGTTGTTCATAAGGGAAATATCCATTAAATTACATTTATCAAGTAAATTTATATGGTTATGCTTAATATATTATCTTCGTAGTTTCTCAATTCCCTTCATAGACCATTTAAGTGAGTAACAGATTCAGGTTTGACTTCTGAGGGGGATCTAAGAATTTTAAAACATCTCCAGCAGCAGAAACTGCGATGTTTTTGAAAATATTGAAGAATAATATACTTTTTTGGCCTATAGCTTCACGTTAAAACATTTAAAATCTTCAAAATTTCAAACTTTTTGAGAAATTATCTTTAGATGTTATTTTATCCACAAAAAAAAACTTCTACCCTTTGGGGGGACGTGTTCCCGTGCCACCCCCTGGATCCGCTTGGTGATGATCTGCAAAATAAATTATTTACTTGCTTCAAGACTTCTTCCTTCCAATAATCTAGATTCTAGAACATGGTGCCTGATAGTTTATAGGTTGCACTGATTATTTTTAAAATTAGTGCTTAATGATGTATTCAAAAGGAGTAGCGAGTCTATAATGGGTCCATTTAATTAAACGAACCATTTATTTAAACGAAACCAGCGCTTCCACACTTTTCGCAATATTTCCCCGTCCTTCTTCACAAGAGAAAAATACGACCACCTGTAAATGACATCCTAATTACATTGTGCAGATTACAGTATTCAATTACATCCACCAAAGCTCCCTTCCATCTCGGGATTAATTCTTCCTCTCTTATTCCTACTCCTCATTCCTCGCAGGAACCTAATTTACTCCCCACCTTCATAAAAGAGAGAAGATTACATTTTCACTTAAAAGTCTCTTAACGGATCATTTTCTCTTTCGAAGAAGATCTAGGTGAGAATCTTCGGCAATTGATTTCTCTGCCGCTTTTTGCTGGCTTATGCCCGCCTTGATGGAAACTGGGGAAGTAATTAGTGGAGGGTTTTTCTTGGTGGAATTGGAAGGGTGTTTGACACGTGTTTTTTGATAGGTGCCCGTGGATTTTTAGCCTTCTTTTGAGCGTTTATTATCGAGTTGAGTGGACTTGTGGCTGGGTATCGATTTTAAAATTGAAATGGAGTTGGTTAGTGAGCTTGGTCGAGATTCTAATAGAATAAAAACAATAAGGGGATAATAGGTATAAAAATATTCTTGGAAATTTTTTAGGATTATCTCTTTCTTCTAAAGCAGTGGTTCCCAACAGGGGGTCCGCGGACCACTGGTGGTCCGTGACGACTTCAGAGGTGGTGCGTGAGAAGATTTTTTAAACTTTTCCAAAAAATTTGTGGAAATTAAAAAAAATAGTTTTCCTAATCACAGATTCCAGGAAATTCCACAGTTTTATTTTCCAGTAGTTTATTACAGAGCAGAAACTAAATATGATTATGTGGAAAAGTATTGCATCAGAATAATTCATAATGAGAGGAATCTGTGTGGAGAAAACAAAGAATCGAATGATCTGGCTTATACTTGGTTTGATACGAAGCGAAGAGTGGAAGTGTTGAAAGATGGTCAAACAGAGGGTCTCCAAGAAATCGTGGTATGAAAAGAGGACATTTTTGAGATACAAATGAAATAGGTTTGTTCGAAGATATGAGAAAAATTTATTGCCGAAAATGCTTAAGTTTTTGAATACATAAATTATTTTAATCACTCCTTTAAAATAATTATTGACTTTCGACGCGGTTTCTTTCGGGAGAACATCAGTTAGCCTCACCTACAGAATATCCTCTGCCATAACTCACAGTCAATACCGGTCCAGTTTGCTTTTTTGTGATCAACACAATTCCTGGTTATCGCATTTGTCCCGCAGAGAGAGAGAGAGTGTTGTTTTTTAAACGTGTAACCTGTGTGTGGGTGTGAACCCTTCCAGGGTTAATAGATCCATGAGAGGACACTAGGATTGATTCAAACCAACACCATTTCCACTCATCAGAACAATATTTGCCATTTGTAAAGTATTATCCTCTTCTATACATACATAAAAGAAAAATATAAAGAAAGTTACATGGTTAAGCCTCTCCTATGAGATAAATTGAATATTTTATTTGTAAGGTATAGGGTAGGAGGGGGTAAAAACCCGCACGAGGCACCGCGATTTTTAATTGTTAATGATCGATTCAAAAGTTGAAAACCAAGTGGTTGATTTTTCTTACTGTGACCTATTGTTCTGCGAAAGTTCTTACCCCTAAGTCACTCATGAGTTTTAAAAATGCTGTAAGTTTGTTTTTCATCATTTTGATGTAATTTTTCTGATCTTTTACTTAAAAATTACATAAAATAGGGCTTGAGGAGAAATACAAACAAATAGCCCAATGATAAGATAGCAATTCACATTCAGTTTCATTTTGAAAGAATTGCCTTAACATGTCTCTAAAAATAATAATGCTTGTTTTTCAAAATAAAGTAAAACGGGGCAAATCCACGCAGGTGTTTTGGGGCAAATCTACGCAGCTTAAAAAGCTCAGGAATTCGTCCCAAAAGGAAAATGGGTCTACTTGATATCTAAAGAGGTTAATAAAGGTGCCCGAGATGCCAACCCTCTACCTGAAACCATCCTTTCTCCCTTTTGAAAGATATCTGGTCAATCTGAAATGAATTTCTACAACAGATTGACAATTTTCATTAAAACTGATCATATTTATATTTAATATTGTTGGTTGGCTTAGGAATATTAAAACAACATTGAGAGCATTATTTTTAGTGTTTTTATAATGAAAAATTATGTTTATCACTGTTTATTTCATTTGGGCACCAAGATTTGCAAGTGCGGGTCTTTGCCCCATTTTGCGAGGCAAAGCCCCGCGAATTTTTTTTCTACTAAATTGTAAATTTCTCCTAAAATACCATCGATAAGAGTTTAAACTTGGATTTGTTTTGTAGGTAGGATCTCAATCTAACATCTCTAATTGAAATTTCGGGATTATCTACCCCCTTTCGACGACAATGTTAAAAATACTGAAAATTGCGTGGCTTTGCCCCCACCTACCCTATTGCTGAAAAAAATAATCTGTCTTATTAAATTTCCCAACTTAGTTTTACGGAATTAAATAAACAATCGTAATTAATAATGGATTCTATTTTGGCGTTGTGTTTCGTGAGAGCTTGACAAAAATGGTTAAATGTCTTTTATAAAAAGGTATATTTTTAAATAACTAGGGAGCTACCACCCCCTGCTCGTTGTCACTCCCCAACCCCCGTAAACTGCTTCGCTGGACCTTTTGGAATTGCTTCGCAATTCCCCTTAATTCCAACTAGCTGAACTTAATACACTTTATAAAACAATTGAACAATTTGCAGAAAAACTTCAACCAACTTTACAAAAATAAGTCCCCAAATCCCCTCCATGAATAAATTTCCCTTAAAAGTTTGAATATATATTAACTCTAAATTATCAAAAATTTAAACGAAATGTTTTTAAAAATATTCAACTTAATTATTTTTAATCTATTATTATAAAAATAACTATTTCTAATTGTTAATCAATATTCTGACCAAACAAAAACCATTATTTTAAAGTTAACTCGTTAGTACTATGCCTAGAGTTTATCATTCATATTTTTGTTTAAACTCGGACTTGTTAAACAATACCGTTTAGGCAATTGAAAATAATGAGAGACAAAACCTACACATCACTCAATGTTTACAATTAATTTCGATTAAATAAAACAAAAAATTATAAATATTTAACAAAAAGTGTGAAATTTTCGTATAAAAAATAGCGTACATGTAAGTTTTTAGAATAGTTTTTTTATCAGTCTTTGAATGATATTTCATTTAGAAAGTCCTTTTATAAAAGGTCAAAAAACATGTTTCATCTTAAAATATGAAGTCAAACGGTCGTTGTGATTGAATGCATAATAATTTGATTGACAGTAGTACTTGCTTTGTAACTGTGACCTTATCTGTTATCTAAAAAAATGGAAATATTTTAAAATTGAGAATTTTTTTGAAAAATCGAAGGACCTACTCGGAAATCCGGAAAGAATTCGGATATTTCGATACCATATACGTGTCATTCATTTCAGTAATTAAAAAGCCTTTATCTGGAAACCGTTCACCAAAAACTTTATTTAGAATAGAGAGATTAGATATAAAATGAATGTAATGTTAATTTTTATTTTAAGTTTAATAGATTATTTGATTTTCATTCCATTTAGAAACATTGTAAGACTCGGTTTCCCTTACTTCAGAAAAAGGTCAAAATTTTAGACCCTCTATGAGGAATGAATGCATTGAAAAAAAAATTCAAAATTTTGAAGATAAAGTTAGGGATAGAGATGATCCGCAGAGGTTCAAATGTAAGTGAAGTGGTCCGCAGACATATTTGAGTTGGGAACCACTGTTCTAAAGTGAATGTACTCTCTGTGTTCTCAAAGATATTCATTTCATTCTTAATTAACTTTTTCGTTTTTGGAGTTTTAGTTTTCTAACGAGAAGTACCTAACCAACCAATAACTGTTTCTAACTATAGTAAAAAGATAGAAAATAAATTAGAGATTCTACTTCCAGTCTAGCACATAAGTGGACTAAAAATATTATCAATGAACAAACTTTGTAAAAATTTTGTTTATTGATAATATGCACTATAATTAACATGTAATATTAATTCATTGATAATATGTATCCTTATTACGTGTAATTCCAAAATATGTCGTCAATGAACAAAATTTTGCTACGATTTTGTTTTTTGATAATGTATTATAGTTTCTCAGCAATCTTTTTTCATTTCAAGATAAAAAAAATGAGATGACGAGATGACATGAAGTTTTACCCGTGACTACTTTTTTCCCACATAACTCCAACTCAAAATATACAGCTTGGTTTTTATTTAAGAAGTTTTTCCAAAGTGCCAGAAACCCATAAAAAGGTACGATTTTCGAATAGATTAGGTTCCATAGATTTTCCAACCAGCTGTAAGTACAGCTTTACCATGTTTGAGGTTTTAGAAAATATTAGTAGAGCTTATGAATTGTATTATAGTATACTTGGTAAAAGAGGAATAAGACCTCGAATTTATTTATAAATTTACTCTGAAAATGTAAGTGATTTTTGAAACATAGATACAGTGTTCCCTCGCTATTCGCGGTAGTTACGTTCCAACACTTACCGCGAAATCCGCGAATAACGAACCCTGTTTTAAAAAGCTCATATATGATAATATAATAGGTATAATGGTTCGATTCCGTCATTTATTACATAAAACTAATAAAACTGGTTCATGAAAAAAGTAGTTTTAACTGTAAATTACTGTTAATAATTGTAATAACTGTAAATAATTTGTAGTAAATACCAAAAGGGTTACTACTTAGAAAACTTGCTTAGTAAAAGAAGTTTCATTTTTCAAAATGGTTTTACATAATGAATACGGGAATAGAACCATTATATCTTTTCTGCAAAATATCGTCGTGGAAGATGCAATACAGCACATCTAACATCGGAAAAAGACACAGTTTGATGTAGTTCTCGATTGTTGCAATTGGCAGTGAAATAAATAGCCAAATATGGTTTCGTATGGTTGCTGCTTAAATCGAGTCTAAACCAACACTAGCACATTTACTTATCACCGAAGTTAAGCACTTCCAGGTACGGGCAATACTTGGGAGGGTGACTACTTCGGAACATCGCTTGCTAATAGAATTTCTTATTCTCTTGCCCACATCGAGCATTTTTCTGCTTTTCAGAAAAGAATATCCATCATTTCTATTAATTTTGTCTCAAATCATAGATATAAAAAATACACATTATTAATATTTTTTTGTAAATAGGCACTTTTTCTGTTATTATCAGAATTAATCGTTTGATAACTTTATTTTCAATGCAATTCTTATGGGAAAATTTTTTTCTTGCCTCTTATCGGTGTATAAACCAAAAAAACATAGGAATATAAAAAATTACAAAACTGTATACATTTTAATCACAATAAGTTTGTAGCAGGTAAGGTATACCACGACATAAAATAAAGCATGCTTTATTTGCATT
This sequence comes from Tetragnatha versicolor, assembly GCA_024610705.1. NCBI lineage: Eukaryota > Metazoa > Arthropoda > Arachnida > Araneae > Tetragnathidae > Tetragnatha > Tetragnatha versicolor. The sequence continues at coordinate 46,461,646 of JANDEH010000008.1, forward strand.
TTTCGGGAACTTTAAAAAGCTAATTAAAGGAAAAATAGGTACATGTAATAAAAAAGTAACACATAATCGAAGAGCCAGTATTATCTTTTTTTAAAAATTAGTTTAATAATATTCGGAGAAATAGTCAAAACAAAATCGCACTCAAAATAAACCAATATCTTTCATGGTTCATATCTTTCACGTTCTCAAACGGTTTGATCGAGATTGATTCTCTAAATAAATAACTATGACAGATCATGAAAGATAGGCAACTTTTTTCTGACCAATGTGAAATTGTGTAAAATCACGGCTTAAGGCTTACTAGAGCTATTAATATATTTTTAAAATGCTTTTAATACTTTAATGTGTGAAGCCTGATCAAGTAATCAAATATCTAAGCATCAATTTCTGAAAAAGTTTTGGTTTAAGGGGAGTTGGAACCCTTGTCACGGCAATATGGCTTGGTACATATTAAATGTACCTTTTCTCAGGATCTATTATAGATACCAGCTTGAAATTTTTAACATACCTCAGGTACATCTATTTCATTATACTGAAGTGAAAATTTGGCAAAAAAAATCATTATTTTTTTATTTTAAATATTTTTACACTTTGTCAAAACCTTAAAAGACCGTTTTTTCGATGTACCTTTTCTCAGAATCTGTTACACATACAGATTTGAAATTTTAAGTATAATTTAATTATAGAAGTGATATTATACTGAGGTTAACCATTTGTAAAATTTGTTAATTTTTTAAAATTTTCAGTTAATTCCGTAAAAAATTTGAAATTTATTGCATTTTCGGCACAAAATATTTAAATTAAAAAAATATGTGTATTTTTTAGAAAATTTTTAACCTCAGTATAAACTAGGGAACATAATGAACTACCATTAAAAAAATTAGATCAATAGGTTCAGTAGATTCTGAGAAAAGGTACATCGAAAAAACGGTCTTTTATGGTTTTAGAAAAAGCGTAAAAAATTTAAAAATAAAAAAATTATTATTTTTTTGCCAAACTTTCACTTCAGTATAATGAAATAGATGTAACTGAGGTATGTTAAAAATTTCAAGCTGGTATCTATAATAGATCCTGAGAAAAGGAACATTTAATATGTAGCATAGCACGTTGCCTTGACAAGGGTTCCAACTCCCCTTAAAAAAAAGCACAGCCATATCAAAACCGCCAAACGAAGTCCCGAAAACTGTTTGGCGAGAAAGAGGATTGGAATACTGAAGGTGCTTCAAATGTTAGATGTGCTGTATTGCATCTTCCACGACGATATGCAAGTTTCATTGCTATAAAACTTTGAGATCGAAATCCGTGAATATGCGGGGGTAACATTGCTCAACTGCGAATACTGAACCACGAATATGCGAGGCCTACAACTGTATAGTTCTAAGGAAAGTTTCTTTCCCCACTTTATATCACTGTTTAATAACCATTAAGATAGAGCTGATGAAAACAATTAAAAAAATAAAATGGATAATAATTAATTTGCAATTTCCTACACAAGAAATATTATCATATAAATTTTTGAAATGCAGTTTAATAAAAATTTAGTGCATTTTACCCCGCTCTGAAAATCCATATAGGCTGTAGTAAAATCAACCGTAATATGCCTCAGAAATTTCTGTTATAGTACTTCTGATGCAGATTTATGCATTTATTTCCATTTGTATATGTAGACAGACAGTTTTACATACAAAACTACATTTAGTCGCAGTCCTCTCCCACCTTCCCTGTGACCGTGTCCCAAAAGGGAAAACCCAGTAACTGTCCCCATATCCCAAAGTGACTACTAGCCCCAAGTGCGTCTGTCCATTTTGTTTCCAGGTAGCGGGGGCCATCTCTGCGTTACCATGACGACCGGAAGAAATATTCGGTCCGATGGGTGCGTTCGAGAATAAATAACTCTCCAGGTGACAACGAGGCCCCGGAAAGTTTTTCTCCCGATGAGCCTCTGAAAGGTTGGAAGGAGGGAATTGTGACGTTTAGTAGAGCCATATTGCATGGACGGCGTCATAAACTTGATGGACTTTTTATGTGGTCTCGTATGATGTGGAGTGAAAGTTGTCTTATATATACTATGATGTATCGTAAGTTATCATTCTCGTTGCGGCTGGCTGGTGTATACTACCTAAAACCATGTCAATGTGGGTTTTGTTCGAAGAGTTATTTTTAAAACGGTGCTATGTATTCTTCACTGAGCTATACATGGAGTGTGGGAACATGGAGTGCAAACTTAGCGTGCCAAAATTAACACTGTATAATTATTTTTATCCCTACACGATGACAAATCAAGCACAAAAAATGGCACTATTTTCATTTGTTTAAAGAAGTATATAGGAAGTGTGGACTCCAGGTTTATTTACACTCAGTGGTTTCCCTCGGACAAAGATATAGGAAAGGAGTAATGCTAAAATATTTCGCAATGAATACAATTAATTTTTCGTACTGAAATAAATAATAGGATCCAAAGTAAAGGGTTTAAATAAACATAGGGAAGACTCATTTAAGAATACACAAATAGAAGACACTAATGAAACTCAAAATTCTTCAAACTAAAGCTTAAATTTACTTAACCCTTTAACTGATTTAAAACTGAAGTTGTGATTTGAGCTGCCATCTTGATCGGACTCCCATGGTTGTAATTTTTATTCCTTCAAAAGTAGTAAACCTCAAAAGAAAGTGTATTATTTTTCCAGACTTAAAACTGCGATAAAAAATTATACGTTTTTTTATATTGAGAGCATACTTTTTAGCCCTTACACACTGTACTGACTGTACTCAAAAGTATCAATTTAATTAATTAGCTCTAGTGGATTAAATTTCCCAAAGATGAGTATTTTATTTACTTATATCCCTTAATTTTCAATTTATTGACTCAAAAATAAATATTTACACGAAAAAATAGCAGAAATCCTAATGCAGTAGATAAAGAGTTAAATAGCTATTTTCACTTCACACATAATATATTTATAAATATGAGGTTTTTAAAGCCATTCCTTTTCGCAGAAGACCCAAGAAGGACTGCCATGATGATGAAGTTTTGGCCATCATAAAGGCTAACACAACTGGAGGAAGATTTATAGAAGAAGGGCAGAATGGGAGAAATTTTAATGAATGGCAAGGCTCACATAAGGCTATCGGGCCAATGTGGGGATGAGGATAAATATGAGATTAATACATTTTATTTTTCAGGTCATTGGAATCCATTTAACATTCTATGATTAAGCCGCAAATTTTAAAGATGTGGAAGTAAAATGTTAAAATTCTGATGATTCTGGCCCTGTTTTTTTACTGTACGCATATCTGCTAAAAGGGAAATAACTAATTCAAAAATATTTCCCTTTCTAGTTTTCCAAAATGTGAATTTTAATTCAATTTTTTTACTGAATTACTTGTCGATTCCTTGTGAATTTTTGTGGATAAATTGCGAGGAATGCAAAATGTTTAAACGCTTAGAAGATGTAGTCAATGTTTTTTATTTGTTTTCAGTGCAATATATAAAAATAGCATAAAGTCACAAACAATGCATTTAAGTGCCCTCTTTATCGATGAACAACATTTAAATTTACTTCATTTAATTTTCCGCAATGAGCCTCTCTCAAGACTCTTAAAAACTCAACAAATTTTCCTTCATTAACAAATTGAATAAAAAAATACGAATCGGGATTGCATAACATTTTAGCGCCGTTTAGAGACTTAGAGCATTACTACTTCTTCCTTGGAATTGTAAGACATCCAGCACAGTTAGTTACATCACAGTCTGGGTTCCAGATTTTTTATGGTTCCCCGGTTGCCATAGTTACTGATGTCCACTGCCGCTGGCACATCACGCTTTTGAAGGAATGAAAAAGTCTTAACTTGCATCTGGTTGCCTTTAGTGAGAAAAATATATTCTCTTCTTCCTCTCAGTTGGGAATTCAATAACCCACACGTCGGGATTTTCTTTTTTTTTATCTCTTTGCTCAATAGAATGCAGAATACATAGCGTCCTTTACCTGGTTATTTAGCGTGATAGCGGGAATAAATCAAGCCTCCAGGTGGGTTAATGTTACCCGAAAGACGAAACGTTCGACTTTATATCGATTATGTAGACGCAGTTAAAATACATTAAAAGGTAAGAAGAAAGGGATATTCAGTTTTTTTTAATATATTTATGCAAGTTTAGAAAACATTAACTGGTAATAAAAGAAAGAGTTCTAAAAACATGGCACACAGAGATAAACTGATCTACTATTTTTTTGGTTAAAATAATTATTTTCTGGTACAGTTAAAGAAATCTATTTAAAGTAAAATGTATAACATCCTATACCTACAAAAAATATATTACTTTACACCAGACAAATGCATAGCTATTCTAAATAAAAAATAGAGCTTTGGTTTACTACATTTACAGGCATTGAATTGAACATAATATTAAATTGAATAAATGTTTCTTCAGCAGTGAAATAGTGTCAGTGTAAAAATTTTGTTACCTTGAAAATGAACTAAAATTATATCACTAATTCATGAAGATCTAAGAAAGTGACTTTTCTTCATCGTTTTGAACCAACGTATAAAAAAATTATCCCATTAAAATGCTAATAATCTCCTTTAAAAAAAGAAATTTTTTGAACAAATGCGTTTTTAATCAAGAATATGTTAGGAACCTCCTTGCATAAAAAGTAAAGAGGTATAATCTTTAACTCAAATTATTATTACTCTTTTTGAATCTATACAGAAAGACACACGATATTCAATGAATTCTCTTCAATTCTATTATTAGAAACAACATAAGAATTTTTTTCTTCATAAAACCAATCTAAACTCACCTTTGTAAATATACCCAAAACAATTATTTCATCCAATGAAAATGAACATAGAATTTCCTAAAAAAATAATCCAAACATTTCATACCAAACAACCTAATATCTCACCATCGGAAACAATTCAAAAACTCAATACAGCCTCTCAATCTAATATCCCAAAACGGACCCATCACCCAAAACAAACCCAAACTTCCAAGTCAACCACCCCTCACCCCCTTAAAAACAAACCAGAAACCCGGGTTGTTGGCCACAGGGAGAAGCTATCAACAGGTGACAGGGTTCCGAGCCTTTGTCAACAGCGAGCGAGATCGATTGGCCAAGCCGGGTGAACATCCTTTCAAGGCCAAGGAGAAAGCTTCTCTTTTATCTTCTTTTTCTCCCTCGCTCTCTCTCTCTCATCCCCAGGGAAGATGGGGAGTGATGGGCATAGGAAGGGGATGTGTTGTTTTTGGTTTAAGGGGAATCAGGGGGTGGAGATAGAGGGTAAACTTACGTCTGGGAGTTTTTCTCTTGTGTTAAGTTAGAGATGGATGTGCTAGTTGGAAATGAACTTTCGTAAAGATTGGTTCTGGATGGTTGATGTTAATAGGGAAGATTTTTCCATGACTATTTTAATTTAAATTTTTGGGGGGATTCTGTTAAAATTTATTTATTGTGTAAGTTTTGCTTTTGCATTTCAGTTAGTACCTTCGATGTAAGGTGATTCATTTTATCATTGTTTGACTGGGCATTTAGGTAGAGAGTTTGTCGTAATCCATAGAAACTATCCAAGCTATATTCTTTTCTTAGGTTTCTTCAGCAATCAAAAATAAGAGTAAGGATAAAGAGTAAGAAGGATAAAGGGGAAGAGTAAGATAAAGATAAGGTAAGGATAAAGAGCAAGAGAAGTAAAGAGTGAGGATATTTTTTACTTGCCATAAAATTTTTGTTTCAAAACATGACAGTAAAGTTTATGATGGTAAAAGCACTAAAAAAATTTTAATATTGATGTTTTTAAGGAAAATTCCCAGAACTCCAAATTCATTTTGTGGTTGTTTTAATCACAGAGTAGAGAGCTAACAGAGATTCCAAACGGCCGTTTTCCTCTTTAGGTACTTATTTTAATTCTGCTTTCAGATTATAATTAATTTCACTAGCAGCCAATCTGAGAAGGCGAAAGTGATTCCTGATTGGATTGGATATTAATCGGTTCTGCTCTTTTCCCTCCACTTCCAATTTGGATTTGAGTGACAGTAAGTGTATACGCTTAACCAGCAATAATTGGTGAAATTCTCCTTTCATGTTTGAGTGACAGCTTCAGTGGGCGAATGACAGAGACGTAGCAAGAGTGACGTGGAACTATAGGAGGTGGTCCGATGTACTTAAAGTTGTCTACGGGAAATCCCATGTTAAAAAAATTGCCATTAGCGTCTATAGAGATGAATCCTCTTTTAAGCTTTATACTTTGTGGTTTTAATACACACTATACTAAATATAATATTGATAAAATATTGAGTAAAACAAAATTGTTTTAATAATCTTATTAGGGGACATCCATAAATTACGTGAGGTGTTTTTTACAAAATCTGGACCCCCCTCCCCCCTTGGTGAGATTTAGTGATATTTTGCTGGACCCCCTCCCCCCCACGTGAGATTTACCTACAAACTTTAAAAATAATTTTCTATCCTATTCGTTTGAATTTTGTGCTTCACAGCACCTAAAACTTTTACATTGTTAATGATGTGGGGGAAAAGGACATTATGTTATTATCAGGTTTTCTTCATTATAAAAATCATACTTAAAAAACCAAGAAAATCTTAAAATTTCTAACTTAAAAAGTTTACGTGAGATTTTAATTGACCCCCCTCCCCCCATGGTGAGATTTGGTGAGATTTTTCTAAACCCCCCTTTTTGAGGACAACTGATAAGCTGATTTTTCTTGTTATGTCAACCACCACTGACGAAGGGGATCCAAAGAATCCCCGAAACGCCATATGGCTTTTAATAAATTTGTTTTAAATATGTGCAATTATTTTCGTTGTTTGTTTTAAATACCCCCCTTTTTGACCTCACGTAATTCATGGATGTCCCCTTATTAACTTCTAAAAAGACTAACTTTTCTTTAAAAAGATTGATAGATGTAACGAATTCTTTGCAATAAGACATTTTAATGAAACAAAGAAATGAATTATTTTATAACAACTAAATAAAACCTCTCACAGAATCTAATTTATTATAGTTACCAGTGTTTAATAGGGAATTGGTTCACAGTGCCAGTGCTTATGACAAGTTAATTACAACGCATTAAGTTGACAAGTTAATAAGTTATGTATTTGATTTCATTAAATTAACGAAAGATGTGTATTTAAAGTAACTTCAACATGAAAAATAACATCTAATTTCCTACAACAGACCATCCCACATTTTAAAAACAAGTTACGTAAGCAAGTCTCGACCAAGTAATTCGATAGGCTTACCTTCCATTGTAGTCCATCAGCAAGAAACGAATATTCCTGACGGTAGAGAGAGAAAATTCCGAGGACTTTTTGTTCCCTCCCATGCTATCCTTTCCATGCATGTCCCTGGTGACATTCGATCCATAAAGAGGCTTTGGATGGACCCTTTACTTGGTGGAGTTTTTTTGCTGCAGTATAGCGTATTTATGTATCATTGTTTTGTTTGTATTCTTTGGAAAAAGCCATTTGCTGCGAAATGCACCAAAAAGCATTCCGTAGGTTCCGAACCTTAGGTATATATCGTAGTAGGATTCGTTGAGTTCCACAGTGCTTTTTTTACCCTGAGAATTCCAGTAGAATGTTACAGGTATACAATGCTTCCTCGTCCATTTGTAATGGTATATAAATGTCCTATAAATAAGGAATGCAGAGAAGGAAGTATAAGCAGGGGGTAAATTGTTTAGTGTTTAGTTTAATATTGGTAAGTGTATTGAAATTCATTAAAATGCAAACGATAATTGATAAACTATGAAGATATTTAAAAAAAATATTTTTTTCTCCTTTTTAAACTGGCAGCAAGATAAAACTTTCTCAAACGATTTTTAAACTCAGAGCTCAAGTAAACAAGTACTATCGATTATGTTGGAAATCGCTTAAAAACATAATTTTTAAAATGTTGATTCTATTAAATTTTTAAAATTAAGTCATTATTTATTAAGAGGCAAATAATGACTAATAACTATTTTTGATAAAAAAAATCATATATTTAATTTAGACTTCAAGCTACTTAAAATTTTATTTTGCTTTGCGAAAGTGACTTTTGGCAACAAACATAAATTAAAACAAAAAATTTTATTTGCTCTTTTTTTTCAGTTTAACTTCAACTACAAACCATTCTGTACTTTTTTTAAGTCAGGATTAACTTTAGAATAATATATAATTTAGATATTTCTTATTTAGTATCATTAATTAAATATTTCTCTTTAAAGAATAGTGAATGAAGAAGCATTAATTCGAGATGTTTAAAGGAGGTAAATTTATTTCTTTGATAGTTTCGTATGATTTTTCATCTAGTTTTAGAGTGTTTGGTTGAATGTATTGCATCTCTGCTTATGAGTTTAAAAATATAACTCATTGGGCGAGATTTAATAAACACAGAAATAATAACGAAAGAAAAGAAATGTTTCGAAATAGTATATCCAAGACCCTCTATATACATGGCCATCCAACTCCGGGTGATGACGTCAGACGTGGGTGAAAATCGGTGAAATTCCCATGTTAAGTCTATGGAGCATAAAAACTTACTTTCTTGAATTCTCCCGTTATGTATCTCTTCAAGGCTGATATCACTGTTCTTGAAACTCAAAAATCTTTTGTTTAGAATCAAAATTTTTTCCCTTTAGTACAGATTTCTTGTATTTTCATTCAGTTTTTTTGGCTTAAGACTAACATGGATGTTTGTTTAGTTTGCAAATAATGAATGTAATGTAGGTTTTTTTTCTCTCAATACTATTAATTTTATTTAGAAAATAAAAAAAACACTAGAAAAATAAAAATGTGAAAATATTTTTAAAACAAAAAATCGTCGAATTTTGAACTGTAACAACAGTAAATAATTTATTTTACCCCATTATATTCTTTAATTTATTATAAGAATTTAAACTGACGATAATTAAACCTTCTATTTATAGTAATGAAATTAACTAGTGAACTAAGTTCTATTTAATTAGTTTGGTATTCATTATTGCATTTTATGCAGATGGCATCACATTTTTGTTTGTTGTTCCATCAATTTTTTTGAATTAAAAGACATTTTTGTTTTTTTTATGTTTATTTCAAATTTCTACTTATTAGACTTTGATTTTAATAGCGATAGCCATTAAAAATTATTACAGCGTTAATTTTACCATTGTTAACTGATGTTAAATTACTAGAAACACGGATATTCCATGTTCACTGTTAACAATTCAGAAAGTTTAAAACATGGCGTCGCGTCGTGATGATAGTGACGTCAAAGGTGGGTGAAATTGATGACGTTGCACGGCCGAGTTGGATGGCCTATCACGATCAATTAAAGTATCTAACCCAGTTTACTAGGAGGTCTAAGTATACTTAAAATAATTTTTTAAACACCGTGCTTTTGTTTCAATAGGAAAATCTTCATTATTTGCATGAAAAAAACTTTACAATAAGTAAAAAACAGTTAAAAATCATACAAGTATACTTCTCAAACTCTTAGAGATTTTTGGGAAAAATATGTTAGATTTCTTATATATATATTGTACATTCGTATTAATTTACTAGAGTATATTTACTCATTCCAATTTTTTGTAGGAATTTTGGTTTCATGGGAGAAACTTCCGGATTTATTTTGTGGCATTTTTTTTCATTTGTGATCCTATCGATCTCGTAGATCTTTGTTCTGTTTTATATAAATGTTCTTCGTATTTTTGTGTATTAAAATTAAGCGAAAATTTGTTCAATTCCGTTAACGTTCACGCTAAATATCGCCATGATCTTTTGGACACCATATATTCAAATATCAACAAATGTTACGGATTTTTATTGATAAACTGAACAGTTATTGATCGCTAAACATTTTAATCTATGAATTTGAAATTATTTAGCAATATTTTTACTTTTTGGTGTCTAAAAGAGCATGGTGGCATTTAGCGGGAACGTTAACGGAATTAAACCCGAAATTGTATATGGAAACAGTAAGAAAACACCCGAAAAGGAAAGTAAATTCAGGAAAATGGGATACCAAAGATAATGATTTAGATTTTATCAAATATCTGGATACACCGGAATTCCAATGTCCTGTGATAGGTAATCAGCAAAGAAATGTACAACATCATGCTGACATAAAGATCACACCCACCTTTGCTTACTCACAATGTAATAAAACGGAATGTCATTATTCTTTAATTGTTAAGAATAGTTATGTTGCTCTTTCATAGGTAAAAGCTATTCAAAAAGTTAGAGTAATTTTTTTTCTTCGAAATTTCAATACATATTTTTAATTAGTTTCATTTTCGCTAATGTTTTGAATTTTGTTAAATACTTTTGATTGGTATTTGAAGCAAAGGATAGTATAGAGTCAAAACACACCTTTAAGTAGAATGTAATTATGTTAATACTTCCTTCTGATTTTTAATGTGATCAAAATTATTATCGAGTTACTTTAACATTTCAAGGACTTGTAGAATTAAAAAAACTGCACCTTTACATTTATTAGAGTAAGTTTATAGAGTTCATATTTTTGAAACCTTATGATTAATTTAATTAGATGTTCCAGCGATTTGCTGCAATGTTCATATTTTCATTATTTGATGATTCAGTAGATGGGAGAAGATCTAAAAAAACAGTTTAGAGTTTATCTCTATTAAGCGTTCATAAAATGCAATTGACATATGATTACTACTATGTTCAATTAAGTTGAGCGTTTCACCTTAGTGAATACAACTTCCATGAAAACAGATGAGAAATTGCCAAAAGTGGTTTAACACATTTTATAATCAGCCTTCCTTTCTGTGTATTAAAATATACATTCTTGTTAAAATTATATCACAGTTATAGAATTTTGGATATTTTTTTTAATTTTCTTAAAATAATTCATATTTCTACCTTATGGGGGCTACCGCCCCCTGCTTGCTATTGGTCAACAACCACCGTAAATTGCTTTCGCAGGACCCTTTCGGACCGCTTCACAACCATCACAAAACCGTGCTCATCAGTGAACTTTATTAAACATTCGTAAAGACAATTATTAGAGGTAACATCAACTAACTTTCTAAAAATTAGTCACAGATCCATCTCGATGAAAAACAATCACTTAAACAGTTAAATATTTATTGGTCCTAACTTATCCATAGGGGAGAGTGTTGTACCTCTGGACAAAAATCACGTTTGGATTTTTCTAAGACAGGTAAAATCACATTTTGACCATTTAAAGCGCCCAACCTATAGCCCTAACCTTTGTGAGTACAGAGATATTTTTTACTAGCCAAAATCTTGAAAATTGGATTTTTAATCATTTATAATAACATGGAAAAATTTGTGTCCAAAGGTACAACAACCTGTTGTACCTATGGACAGACCCAGTTGTACCTGTGGACACCCTTAAAAAGGGAAATTTTAGGTGAAAAAAGCTAAGAATTAATATTTTTATTGATGCATTACCTTTTAATAACCTATTTCAAGCCTTTTTAAAATTGAAAATAGGTTTTTTAAAGTAATGTAGTTTTAGATCGTAAATGATCATTAAAACGAAGTTAAATGATAAAAGTCTTGATTTTTTACCAAAAACACAAAAATCACATGGTATTTTCAAATCAGAATTTAAGATAATAGTTTCATCAATCATGCTGATTGATCTGACAACTTCACTGATCCCCCCCAAAAAAACAATTTGATCAACACTTAGTTGTGCAAGCATTTGGTGGTAATAACAATAATAATTTGGTGGTAAATCTTCTTCAGTGGAAATTTATAGTTTTTTTAATCACCATACTTAAATGCGATAGGGTTCTTAGGATTTTACACCATATTTTACATTAAATTCCAAGTAGAATCATAAATTTAAAAAAGTAGTTAAGATCACAAAATATTTGATTTTTCATCTAAAATTCACTTGAAAATAATTGCTGACAAATAGATTACCATTTAGAATTAATTGAATATTTATTAAAATGTATTCAGTTAAATGAAACCTGATTCTAAAACGCCGATTAGCTACAGACACCCACAAGAACGTGTCCGTAGGTACAACACTTATGGTGTCCGAAGGTACAACATGAGGTGTTTTTGCATTCAAAGTTCTATAAAAGATAAAAGAATTGAGATCTGACAATTTCTAATATAAAAAATAAAAGTTAAAATCTCGGGGATTCACCCCATGTATCCCACTTTATCATGTCATAATTAAAGGGGAAGAAAAAAGTTAATGTAGTGATGCACTAAAAAAAACTTTGGCCACCTAAAAACAGTTAATTTATTATATAAAATTTAAATAATATTTTAAAGAGCTGATTTCACGTTAGCAACTAGATAGCATCTGTTTACATTCAAAATCGACCACAAATTCAAATTTACATTTTCCCCCGAATTTTAAAATGAGGTGGCTGAAGGTACAACCGTCCGTAGGTACAACACTCTCCCCTATAATTTGATCAAACTGTTTTCCATAAAGTATGCTGCAGTTCTACAAAAAATAACAATAAGGAAGTTGCATGTGTCAGATTTTCAAAAACAAACAAGTGTTCCGTATGGTTTTTTAAGGTAAAATTAAATATCTAGTCAATTTTTCAAAAAAATTTACTGGTAATTAAATATTTTAATTTAAAAGTCGAGAAAAAACACGTGACAGAAAACGTTTATTGTTTAAATCATAAGATGACATCAACAGTCCTACCATCAACTCCATTGCTTTCCAACAATGTTTATCGTACGATGACGTCACATCCCAAACTCTTGGCGTTTACGCGCGCTTTTAAAAAGGGGATTTTTGTTAATTTTTTTGGCAATCAAAAAATTTCTCGATCGGCCTCAAATTTTGGGTAGTTGCTTATTTTTGCAAGAAGAATCGATTAAAAAAATTTAAAAAAATCATGCAACTTCTCATTGTTAACCAGCATTAGGAAAAAAACGTATACCAATGAATCTTTTAAATTATAGGGGAGAGTGCTGTACCTAAGGACGGTTGTACCTTCAGCCACCGCGTTTTAAAATTCGGGAAAAAATGAAAATTTGAATTTGTGCTCGATTTTGAATGTTAACAGATGCTATCTAGTTGCTAACGTGAAATAAGCTCTTGATATAGTATTTAAATTTATTAAATAAATTTACTGTTTTTAGGTGCTCAAAGTTTTTTTAGTGCATCACTACATTAGTATTTTACTTCCCCTTTAATTATGACATGATAAAATGGGATATCAGGGGCGAATCCCCAAGAATTTAACTTTTATTTTTGATATTAGAAATCGTCAGATCTCAATTCCCTAATTTTTAATAGAATTTTAAATGCAAAAACACCTGGTGTTGTACCTTCGGACACCATAAGTGTTGTACCTACGGCTACGGACACGTTCTTATGGGTGTCAGTAGCTAATCGGCGTTTTTGAATCAGGTTTCATTAAAGTGAATACATATGAAATCAATTCTAAATGGTTATCTATTTTTCGGCGATTATTTTCAAGTGATATTTTAGATGAAAAATCAAATATTTTGTGCTCTTAACTACTTTTTAAAATTTTTGGATTTTACTTTGCATTTAATGTAAAATATGGTATAAAATCTTAAGCACACTATCGCATTTAAGTATGATGATTAAAAAAAGCTTAAAATTTCCACCGAAGAAGATTTGCGAAAGTTATTACCTCCAAATGCTTGCACAAATACGTGTCAATCAAATTGTTTTTTGGATCAGTGAAGTGATCAGATCAATCAGCATAATTGATGAAACTATTACCTCAAATTTTAATCCAAAAATCCCAGGCGATTTATGTATTTTTGGTAAAAAATCAAGACTTTTACCAATCAACTTCGTTAGAATGATCATTAACGATCTAAAACTACATTACTTTAAAAAATCTTTTTCCAATTTTATAAATGCTTGAAATAGTTTATAAAAAGGTAATACACCAATAAAAATGTTCATTTTAAGCTTTTTCAACTAAAACTTTCCTTTTTAAGGTTGTCCACAGGTACAACTGGGTCTGTCCATAGGGAGAGCACGTTGTTGTACCTATGGACACAAATTTCGTCAAGTTATTTAAATGAATTAAAAATCCAATTTTGAAGATTTTAGCTAATAAAAATTATTACACTTTTTGCTAAGGTTAGGACTATAGGTTGGGTACTTTAAATGGTAAAAATGGGATTTTACCTGTCTTGGAAAAATCCAAACGTGATTTTTGTCCAGAGGTACAACACTCTCCCCTGTCTGAAGCTCTAATACGGTACTTCAATGTATAAGGGGCCATTCATTAATTACGTAAGGGTCCCGAGGGGGAGGGGGGTTGGAAAAATCTCTACATACCCTTACTTGGGGGGTGGGGGGTCAAACCAATTCTTACGTAAGATTTTCCTAGTTAATATAAACAAATTCCAATTATTCTAATCAAGAGATAATAATATATAATAGTAATATGGTAGTTGACAGCAAGAATATTACTTATCTGTTGAAAAATAAAAATCTTTTATTTACGTTAAACGGACATTTTACTGTTTTGAAAAACATAATGGAATCTTACGTAAGAATAGGGGGGGGAGGGGTTTGAAAAATTTTACTCACCCTTGCATGGGGGAGGGGGGGTCAAAAATTGCCAAAATCATCCTTACGTAATTAATGAATGGCCCCTAAGCCCCCCTCTACAGGAACCTTCAAAAACCAATATTTTCTCAAACACCCGTGACCAGCTCAAAGCCACCTGCCAACCACTTTCCCAACCTCACCTTCCCCTGTAAAACGACTTCTCCCGCCCGGGCAGTCCCCACGCAGTGCAGCCGACAATCACCACCTAACACCCCTCCCCAGATCACTTTCGTCTTCTCTTCCTTCGAAGGTATAGTAAGGAAGTAGTGGACTGCTCCTACTTCAATCCCCTCAGGTGGTTATGTGGATTAATGGGGATGGGAGGCCCTGGTAAGGGGGTCCCGTTAGCGGTGGTTGGTGGGTTGAAGAGTTTCGCAAATCGTCCTTGGGTCCCGGTGCTTGAGAAGGATGATTGTTGAAAGGAAAAGTGGAGATGGTTTTACCTGTTTTTCTGGGTTTGGACGATAAGAACATTCCACAGGGAAGTCTGGAGTTGTTTTTGTGGAGATTTCGGCCTGGAGCATTGAAATACCAATAAAAAGACCATAAGATTTATCTTTGGGTGGATCCTAAACTTTCTAGTCTTGAAGTTTTTTCCAAGAATATCCATCTCTTCGTTTAGAAAACACTGAAATTTGGGTTTTGCATTGATCTTTGTTTAGAACGAATTTTGATACAGGATTGCCTGAAGTAAAATGGTTTAAATAAAAAAAACCGGGTAATACCAGCTGCCAGCCCCAGTTTTGCTCCATCAGTAGAAATGCACGTTAAAGAGAAAAATTTTTTTTGCCACTTGAAAAGTTGGAGTAATCTTTTGGTTTGCTTCGTCTGGGACCTTACTCAAAATCATTGTAAAATTGGATAATTAAAATGCACTAAGTCATGAACTCTAAATTGACGATGATTTAGTCGTTTAGTGACTTATATCAAACTCCTTTTCTTAAGGCAAAAAAGTTGAAAAAGATTAGAGCACTTAGAAAATTTCATTTTTCCTTTATGATTTCTAGCTTTATTTGAAATTTCGAAAATGAAGAGTAGAAGAAAGCTGTAATACTCTTTCTAAAAAAGTAGCAATCATATTTTTAGAACAAAATCCTATTCATACTACAGTAAATCATGAACTCGAGTTGAATAAGAACTATCATATTTCTTGCGTAACTTGATGACCTTTCTTTTACGGTAAAATCCATTTAATTGATTGCAATTAAATTAAAAAAGAAATACCTTTGTTTGTGCTGAACAAATCAAAGTTAAAGACAAAAATTCTTTGAAATATATTTTTAAAGCTTTCCGAGAAGTGGTGCAATCGACATGGATGGTCTTTTTCGATGCGGTTTTTCTGGTTTTTTGCATGAATTCGAGGAAATTTTATATTTATCTTAACATAAAAAATGCAGTTATACCTACGTTTTGCATTTCAAACTGACTGGTTATGATTTGACTCGAAACTAACATATAATCCTATATGGTGAGAAAGTTATCATAAAAAATGATTCTTCCAGATTACTATAAAATTTGGAAGCCCAGTATAAACTACTTTGAGGTCCTATATTTTCTGCAACTAAAATGAGATACCATTGGTTTTTGTTACGAAGATGTTTGTATGAGAAAAGTAGAACTTATACAAAAGAACACAAATACTCTTTATTCTATTGAAGAATTCAACTTTCTAACGATTTAAAAATAAATTATATTATTTATACATAGACAGGTTTTGTTACACTTTTTGAAAAATAAAAATCGTCGTAGAGACATAGTTCTTTTATATTTATTTTTATTTTTTATGTTCCACACAAGGAATATTTCTATGAAGAGTTTAGGGGAATTTGTTGAAACACTGAATAAAATAGGTTTAAAAAATTTTCAACAAAACAATCAGTGCTTTGAAAGCATAAAAAAACTTTTCAGACAGGAAATTTTCCAGCCCTTTTCCAATCAGGAAATATGGGTAGGGTCAACTTTCAGGTGAAAGTTTTCCGTTCGTCAAGTCCGGTACCAGCCGTTTTACAACAGGGTTTTGCAAGATGGCCTTCAGAGCTGCCATTTCAACCAACCTGGGGGCTTTGCTCTGAACATGCCGCTGGCCGCTTTCTTAAGCTATGTAGCTTTTTTTCCTGGTATATGAGGGGCTGAGATGAGACAGTTTGTGCAAGGATTTATTATTTTTTTTTCATGAAAAATACCTGTTTGTAGTACCCTTTCTCTAGAGGAAAAAGCACTGAAAGGGAAAGCTCGAAGATCTTGATCTAGTCTCGTAATAAATTTTGCTATATTGTTGCTTGGAATACTCCTGGTAGGTCTCTGGAATTGCCTTCAATTTGAGTTTAAGTTTTAAAATATACAGCTTTCTTGAAAGAAAAATAATTTAAAGAATTTATTTTCTTTTTTTTAATTATCTATTTAAGGATCATTCCTTTATCTTCATCTTCAATTAAAAAAGCGTTAACCCTACAGTGCATACTGATGCCATTTGGCAACACGACATTTTTCCCCATTTCCTACTCGAACTTTCATTTCCAAACGGCAACACCATGCAATAAGTACAATAGATATAACATTTCATTGTATTAGCACTTTAGACTGCCAGTAGATCACAGCAGGGGTACTATTTTGAGACATTTGTAAGTAGCTAGTGAAACGAAAGTCAAGACACAGAAAACGCCAAAATAAAAGGACCATATAAATTAAAATAAATTTTTTTTTTCAGCTTGAAAAAAAATGTTTTGAAAAGATAAGTTGTTTTTTTATATTTTTAGATCCTTTGGTTTTATTTCACTTCACAATTAATTTCACAAGAGACACAAATTAATTTCACAAGGACAAAGTTTTTTGCCAATAAAAAGTAGAAAAAAATTAAATTAAATTTTTTTTAGCATTTTTTTACTAATGTACACCATAATAGAAGTCACATAAATGATTTTCAAGTGAATTTAAAAAATCATGCATTGTAGGGTTAACTAATTAAATGTTGCTGACAAAATTTATATTTAAAACTATTAAGTTTTGCTTAGCATGTGATAAAATACCTTACAATAAGTTACATTGATATTTTGAAGCTTAAATAAAACAGGTTTAACGAAAAATAATAATGCATTGTGGTATACTGGGTGTCCCAAGATGACCTGCCCTCCCCCTTTAACTTTTGAACCCCTACAGATATAGTCAAAAAAGTGGTGTCGAGGGACAGTAAAATGACCGTGCCCATTGTGAAGGTGTCGCTAAAAATCCGGTAAAAATTTAGTACAAAAAGACACCTTCTGCAGAAAAATGTCTTAAATAAAAACGCATGCTCAATTAGGTAGAATTTCCTTAGTTTTTACGTCCCAAAACGCTCCTCTTAACGCGGAAATGGGAAATTTTGAATTTTATTAATTAGGTAAATGACTAAAAGTATTCTTATATATCATAAGAAATTTTTAATAATGAGCGTTATAAAGGATTAAAGAACTACGTAAATTCTATCTAATTAAGTATGCGTTTTAGGGTTTCACATTCAAGGCATTTTTCTTCCCAAGGTGTCTTTTTGTACTAAATAAATGCTGCTGTACAACTTTGTAATTGACTAATAAATTGAAAGAATTTTGTAAACCATTTAAAATTATTTAAAAAAAACCTGCTATGCGTTTTATGAATTAACATTATTATGTAAAATTGTACTTTTTTTGGGGAAATAATGAGCTTCGTTTATTTTAGCTGGGACAAAAATAAATATTCCTAATATTTTAATATTTCTAGGAAGCAAAAAAAATAAATTTATAAAGTAGTATAAATTGAATAGTGATTAATTCTAGTATGAAACATTTATGTTTTTTAATAAGATAATACACAGTAATATCAAGCGTTTCTAGATACGATAATTCGGTTCAATTCCGTTAGAGTTCCCGCTAAATATCACCTATCTCTTTTGAACGCTTAGGTTTCAAATATAAACAATTTTTTTGAAATTTTTAATGATAAACTGAACAGTTATCTAGTTAAACATATTAATCCATGAATTTAAAATTATTTAACAATATTTATACTTTTTGGCCAGTTTAATAATTATAAAATATTTTTTCTTCTTGAAATAATAATAAAATTCATGCTAAAGGGGCCATGGGTTTGAATTATAATTTATCCAGATATTATCTAACATTTAAGTTCATCGTGCAAATTTCAAGTCAACGTTTATGTTGCCAGTCTTTTTTAAAGCTGTTTAGCAAATATTTCTCCTTCTTTAAGCCTGACAAATTTTTTTGGCCATGAGAAGATCAGTAGACGGCTTTCATTTCAACGGCTTCTGCGCCTTTTTCATTCCGACGAACTAACTTCGGACAAAAAAAAATATTATCTTGTATGTGAGGTCTATTGGCTTCCTCATTCATCGCTGTTTAAAAAGATGTAAACATCCAACACTTTCTTTAGTGTTTTTGACGTTAGAAAAAGATGAATGAAAAAAATATATAGTGCACTTAAATAATGATTAAATCTTCTATTTAATTTTTTTCTCGTTATTTTCAAATTTTTCTTTAATACAGCAGTTTATAAAGGATAATTTTTATGACACAAAACACTCTTTTTTTCAATACACAAAACAGTTCTTTTATAGCTTCATTGAATCTATGTACTTAAAAACTGATAAATTTTATTGAAATATGAGAAATTTTCAAACAAATAAGTAGTCAAGATATTCTTTTAACTACATTTCAATTTCCTCATAATATATGTGAATTTTCTAACTTTGATCCCATAAGTTACAGCGTAACTTAGGTAGTTTGGAATAATTCTCACCCAAAAAATGTTTCTAAGCATCATACAACATGGTTAAATAATTTTTATCATGAAGTAACCTACTTATTTTTACATTAATAAGTCAGAGTTTGATTACTGTAGTTATTTGTGACACTTTTCTTTTTTAAAAGAAAGTATTTTGAGGTGGATAAACAAGTGTAATCGAACTTTAAGTGTAATGTATTTTACGAATTTATTTAAGGAAGTAACATAGTATGGAGTTGTTTATTTTTATAATGTGTTTTATTGTTTTTTATGACAAAAAGCGTTATTAGGTTTTATTAAATCCAAGTAAAATATAATAACTACTTTTAAAAAGATGATGATTTTTATATTTTTAACGAAGTCTATACGGTTGTGCTGCTAATGTCATTTATCGCATGTTCGGCCTATGTACCACTGCGGCTCATCTACCCGAAATTACAGTGGTCATTTTTATCATTAACAGGAATCCAAAAGTTTTGGGAAGAAAAGCAACAATCCTCATTATAACATGATAATCCTCTCAACATTAAAAACAAGAGCATCTTTTCTAAGGTATTCTTTTAACAATCTTTCATAATAGTAATTGAAAGTTCGGGATAAAAAAACCAGTAAACCGTTTTCACCAAAAACAAAAACCAAGATGAGATAGTAACAACCACTCTATTGAAGAATTTCCCCCATTTACCTCGTTTATGGAAGCAATACTCCCTTATTAATCTGGTTAATCGCCAGTTCACGGTCGCGGCAAGTGCAAAAGACAACCCAAAACCCAACTTCTAACGGATCCAACATCCCTTCGCTAATAAGAAAAACAAGGCTGATAAAGCGATCAGGGAGAGGAGAGAGCGAGAAAAAGAAAATTTATTTCCCTCACTGCTCCCGCAACAAGTGTCCAAGGTCGGCCGTCTCAGCCCCTGCCGCCCTCCTCATAAAGGGGCTTGTTTGTCTTTTCAGGGTCGCCCCGTTGCCCCGGGCAACGGGAGGACCGTCGCCCCGGCAACGTGGTTCAGCGTCCTCGTCGTAGCGCCATCTGTCGCGCGTGCTGTGCAACGTGTAGAGGAAATGTGTTTTTGAAGTGGGATAGAGAAGGGAATATAATTATGGTTGAGTGATTGATTTAAATATAAATTTGCTAGTTATTATAAACTGTACTATTTACTATGTACTTTGGTGTAGTGGTAGATCATTTTTTTTATTTTCAAATCAAAATTGAAATAATAAAGTATATGAAGACCTTGAAGAATATAAAAATGAGTACCCCATTCCTCAATGAACTCATTTATTATTTTTGTGAATAAAACATATGTTTTATCTTTCCCATTAAACTACTCCACATACCTTTCAAAACGAATTGATGATTTAAAAATTTTAGGTAGCATGAACACACTGGCCAATATTCCTTCTGTTGGGTGTAAAAGTTTAGCTAGGCCCCATAGTGTATAGTAGCATAAAATAATTATGTTCTGACATCTCGAAGATCGTATACGCGTCAAGTGACTTGCGGACATCTTGTTTTTGATCACCGAAGCGATAAAACGTACGCCGATCCTATCGGAACAGCAGCGATTGCCGCTGATGAGTGTAAACAGATTCAATAGAACGGGGGTATTTACGCTCGGAAAAAGTGGGTCTGATGGTGGGAGGGACGGTGATAAGCATCCCCTTATCTTTAATTGGGCATTAAAGTTTGGACTGTTTGGGAACCTCTCTTTTTTCTGAACAGAGGAGATTCTTTCTTCGCCGCGTTGGATGATTGGTCTTCTCCCATGCACTGTTTGAAAAGTTATGGAGATTTATTTTAAGCATTTTTGTATTATTGAGTTTTGAATTTGTAAGATTTTTGTACATTGAACGTAATTTAAATTTCTCTTAAATAAATATTCCTTACAATATAAAAGGTGATCAGAAATAAAGAACACTCAATTTTTGAAAATAAATAAAAACATGTAGGAAAATTATTCTTTTACAATGAAGTATAATGTTGTTTTTAGAATAAAATATTTTTATTTTGAATAGAGAAGTAATTTTAAGTATTATTTTCTAATATGTTTTTTGTATGTAATATTTATAACTCCTTTATAAATAAGAAAATATTCAAAATCATTTTTGATTACTTGTATTCACAATTCAATAATCAAAATGTGTGTTGATAACTTCTGATTAAAAATTCTACCCACCAGATAATATTGTGTTCAAAAGAATGCTAGAGTTTCTCTATTACGATAACAAAATTCTAAGCATTTTACCACTTGTCAGCACACTATTTTACAGGGAAATGATTTTGTACCAATTGAAATACTCCAAAATATTTCATACTTACATTATCCTATTATCATATTAATTATCTTGCTATTTTCACTTCTCTTTCTTAAGTACATCAAATGTAATTAAAGAAGGAAAGAAAATATTTATTTTCACACACATAATAAAAATTAAAATAAAAAAAACACATACAATTATTTCGAGGATACTTTGTGTCTTCGTCTGTCATCCAATATTTCAACGAGCTTTTCTACAGTTTTTCAACATTATGATGTTTTCCAATATTTTAACAGGTAATTCTGGAGTATTTCAACATGCCTTTACACACTGACGAAAGGTAACCATGTATTCCAAAAACAGATGCATGCTTTTGAATTTTAATTTTTGATATGTGTGTGAAAATAAATTATTATAATAAAGTTTTCTTTCCTTCTTCGAGTATAGCTTTGCTCAGGCAGTTCATCTGTCATCAAATATATTTTTTTTCTGGTAATTTAATTAGTAAATATCTCATACACATTTTGATTTCTTCCTGTATTACGACTGAGATATTCATGGATTTGGTGAAAATTGCTTCTTATTTATGGTGGATTTATTCAAAAAGGATTACATTTTAGTGTAAATGAGGTAATTTACTTTTTTTCCACTGTCATTTTGTTGAGAATGATGGGAAATATTGTACTTTTTAGGTATTAATATTTTCCCCATTTACAAGAAAATTTCAAAAAGGATAGGACTTCCCAAACATCTACTTTTCTGAGACGTTCTTTTTTTTAAAAATAAAATGCTTGCATAAATTGCGTCAATACAATCATCTCAATCTAATAAAAAAAGTTATATACTCTAAAGTATCTTTTTAAGTAGGAAGAAACACGTAATTAGCTTCGGAACATACGCATGCAACTAAAGGTTAAAAGCCGTTAAACTTTTTTTTAAAAAAATCTCTACGACTCAAAAGACTATCTATATCAGTCGCATTCTTCAGAAACAATAATTGCGCATCTTCCCAACGCGTCACGGACGGAGGCAATTCGGCCTATCGGGTGTTTACACAGCCGTGACGTCACAAGGAGGCTCGATCTTATCGCAAAGGAGGGGGTCCAAACTCTAAATTGTCGAGAGAGCAGAACTTTGCATCGGAAAGGAACGGAAAATAATATTCGACGTTTTATCGTAAATATATCTGGCGATAACGCGTCTAGCGAAAACTTGTGATCGATAAAACTCGTGGTAACGTACACAAGTTTTTGGAGGAGATAGGCGCCTATCGCTTGCTTGCTGCTGCTATTGGAATAAATTGCTGTGGCTAGCGTAAAACAAAGTTCGAGGGCCCCTGAAGATAAAATTAGGGTCACACTCGCTATATAATGTGTTGGAGGAGGAAAAAGTTTATTACTCATGTTGGTTGATCTATCTTTCTGATGCTGATAAAAGAGGGTTATTCAATTTGTCATCATGCACCAAAGCAAGGGGGTCATGAGGAGAGCATTAATGGTTACAGTCTCTGATTGGTGGAAAAATAATTCAATATTTTCCTTCCACCAATCAGAGGATGTAACCATGGTTTCCTGACCTGACCGCCGGTCAGGTTACCGGTGAATACGGCCGTAAGACTTTGAGTCAACTGTCAATAAAACGTTGAGTTAAGTCAACTTTGTAAACAAAATGATTCACGTATCAAATTAAATTCTTTTTCATCACATGAAACAGTCAAGTTGCCAAAATGAAGTTCCCTACAGCCCTATTCTCTCTTTTCGTTACTTTTATTCCCCTTCTAGATTCCTATTATTTTTTGAACTATTGATTTCCATTCATATTTTTCTTCCTTATTTTCTTGTTTACTTTGCCACTCTAACTATTATCTATATCCTTCTATCTATCTTCTTCTCTTTCCTCTAACCTAATGGTACCATTAGTAAAAATAAAAGACACTAGCTACCAATCATAAATTGTTAATAGGAACTTAAGAGAACCTTTGAAATAAAGAGAAGTTATTTTTCAAGTAATCTCAGGCATGAGAAGGATTAAAGGGTGCCCTCCAACTTTTTAAAGAAAATCCCATTTTTATGATAAATAATGCTTTCAGAGGCATCAGGATAGCTTGCCTTCCCAAAGTTTCCAGTCGACATGCCCCCTCCCAAGATACTCTACCTAAATTCCCCCATGGTCTCAGGTTAAAACTGTAGTTTTCTCAACTCACATAAAATAAAATTTAATACCTTGAGCTGAACCGTCCAGTAAGTTTTACAAGAACACTCATCTGAAAAGGATCTGATTTTCCAACGAAACTAAATCTATAAAAACAACTTTCATATTTACATTTGGAATTTTTTTCTCCTACAAAATACCTCATGATAGTCACCCAACAATTCGAACTTCATTGTTCCAAGAGGTAAAACCGAGCACAAATATGCAACATGATGACGAAACAAAGCCCCAACCTCTCAAGATCAAACATGACTCAACTCCCACAAAAAAACAACAACCATGCCCCCGGTTCAACGCATTCATTGATTCATTCATTCATTAAGAAAGCACGCGTCCTGGCCATAGGTCTTCCACATTAAACCCGGTATGATGGCAAAGAAAGCTCTTCAGTGGAGGAAAATGGAGGCTCATCTGCATAGGAATGGGTGCTCCACGCTCACGATCCGATGTCTAACCCTTTCCTTTCCACGCGACGACGGGGTGGCGCAACCGGCAGTTGACCCTTTGGAGTGGACAGTCACGACTTGTCAACTGTGGGGAATTTCCTCCCCTTGCGACTACACATACATCTCATTTTACCTGTGTGTTCCAGAGGCGAGAAATAACTGGGGTTCATTGTCATAATTATCGCGACAGTAACGAATCCTGTTAGCGATCGACTGTAGTTCGATTGCAGGCACTGTCAGCTAGAACTTTTGAGCTGTGCACTATGCATACGCAGAAACCATTTCGAACAACGATCCGAATTGAGCAATGTGGATGGTTCGAGGAATAATGTGCAGGCAGCTTTAGGAGAGATTCGGCAATACATATCAATGTCGAGACTGAGCCGTACTTGACTTGACACTAGGGTGTTGCAAAAATCTATGGGAAAAATTTTTTCTTCGAATTTCCCAGATGCCCCCCTCTGAAGTTGTTACAAATACTAAAACATTATTACCTGCAAAATTTCAGGTCTCTAGGACGATTTTTGACCCCCGCGCCCTTCAAAAGTATGTTTCCCATGTTAAAGTATAGGGAAAATATTGAAAATATCGTCATTTTTGGCTCTTTTCAATTTCATGAGCCTGAATGCAGTCAATATCGAATTAAAACCTATACATCATCTTTGGGATATCATAGTCTCAAGATCCTATCGGAAAAACATTCAATAGCACCTACTGGGGGAAGTTCCACGGGGGTTTAAAGCGCGCTTTCACCGAAAAAAGGATGCTCGCCGGCGCTTGCGGCGGGAGCTGGATAAAGGCCTCACAATCCCAAAGCTGAGATACAAGGCTATCAGATGATGTCAGCTGAAGTAAAATAGGAAAAATATTCAATAAAACCCCTATGTGTGGCCTTCATCCAACTCCCGTTGCAAGCGCCGGTGAGCATCCTCTTCTTCGGTGAAAGGGCGCTTTATAAACCCTCGTGGAACTTCCCCCCTGTAGGTGCTATTAAATGTTTTTCAAATAGGATCTTGAGACTATGATATCCCAAAGATGATGTATAGGTTTTAATTCGATATTGACTGCATTCAGGCTCATGAAATTGAAAAGAGCCAAAAATGACGATATTTTCAATATTTTCCCTATACTTTAACATGGAAAACATACTTTTGAAGGGTGCGGGGGTCAAAAATCATCCTAGAGACCTGAAATTTTGCAGGTAATAATGTTTTAGTATTTGTAACAACTTCAGAGGGGGGCATCTGGGAAATTCGAAAAAAAATTTTTTTGCAACACTCTACTTGACACTACCCTTTTTTGGAGTTTCATTCTCCACTCCTTCACTTTTCTATGCTAACTAGCAATTCCCAAGAATGTATTCCTCTGGAATCATAGTGAAAGTTAAACAGTATGAAAAAGCCTTTAGCTTCTGCTGCACTAACACCAGCTGTATAGGGTGCCAAGTATCCATACGCCCCTTATCTATCTCATTTTGATTGGGGACACAAGAGAGGGGATCCTGTCTTCAGAGATTCACTTTCTTTTATATTCCTATCCCAAATGAGATGGATTAGAGTTTGTAAAGCTATACCATAAATACAATTTGGTACCCATGAAAATTCTAGTTGACTGTACCTTTAGGCTGGTGGTGTCAACTTGTTAGCTCAAGCGAAACACCTACATCGAACAAAGAATGAAATGTGTGGGTTGTCTCTCTTCTCTTCTTTCATTTTTCCCTCTTCTTCTCTCTCTCTCTTCTTTTTGTTCGAATTCGTTTGTTTTCCAATTCGAAAAAAAAATATATCACATCAATTTAACTAACTCAACGATACGAATACTGCCATCCTCAGCAAAAAAAAGTATATCTCCAGTTCTCCTCGACAGATTAAAATTAAAGGAGGTGCTCTTCACACAAGCTTCAAGGAGATGAAGCAAAGTCTCATCATTTGTTCCTTTTTCCAGAGTTCTCTCTCCTTCAACCGATAAGAAGAGTTATCGCTATCGGTGGTTCGGTTATCTGAGGGTTCGGATAAGCGAGGGCAGGCGCAGCGACTGGCTGGAGACAGGGGGCTCGTCCGATCAAGGTTTCGGAATATGAGGTGATAAGATACGAGGCCTGTTATGCAATGTGTGTTTTTCGCACACACACCGCGATAAGGGGGACTCGGACGATTCGTGGGCTGACCTTTTGTCTTTCTTGCGACTTGCATCGCTGTTGAAAATTCCTTAGGATGAGGAGAAACTTTTAAAGCTCTCAGTTTTATAGTCCTCTAGTGAAGAGAAAACACTCCTCATGCCACTTGCGGTCAATTACGATCAATAGGACCCCCCCTCCTCGAACGGGGATCGGGGAGGTCCCCCATTGTTCTCTTATCTTCCCCTACTTTCTGAATCTAGGCTGCTCTGGTCGTTAGCGTGCATCTAGAGTTTTATGATGACCTCGACGACGATCCTTCGGGCATCGAAGGGAGATTGGAATATCTCCCATCTCTTTGTGTGGGTAGGTGAGGTCAATTAGCGAACAAAAGAGTTCCCCTCCTCTGAAGAAGATGATAAGGAAAACCTCCTAAACCACAAAAAGAGATGGGGGAGATTCTAATCCCCCTCAATGCCCGAAGGATCGTCGTCGAGGCCTTCATAAAACTATAGATGCACGCTTAGGTCGAAGTCAGACCTAGCGACCATAAGACGCTACTGCAATTAATCAAAGAGGGGAAAAAGCAAGTAGTTCAGCCTGATACCCCCCCTTATCTTGACAGGAATCTTCCTTCCTGTCAAGATAGGGGACTAGGCTTTCTCCATGCTTTTTTATAGAGATTTATTGAAGTAGCGTCTATAAGACGCGCAGTGTGTTTTGCACCTTAGGCTCGAGCCACATTTGCGACTACAAGAAGCTAGAGTCGTAAAAAAACATTAAGATTCTTATCAGGGGGAGTAATCAGGGTAATTGACCACAAACAAGCCTTGAGAGTGATTTCTCTTCACTAGAAAATCATTAAACTTAGGGAAATGGAAGATTAGCACAGCCCTTAGGGTGCATCTAGAGTTTTTTACCCCGACGATTGTCAACAGCGTAAAATTTATCATACGAACGACGAGGCTCCTTCGGGCATTTGGGGGAGATTAGGAGCATTGATATTCGCCCCTTCCTTTTGTGTGGTTAGCTGATGTCAATTAGCGAACAAAAGAGGTTACCCTCCTCATCATAAATTTTTCGCTGATGACAATCTTCGGGGTAAAAAAACTCTAGATGCACCCTTAGTGTCTGGCCACACTTGCGACTAGAGTCGTTCGAGGATGTTAAGATACCTATTAAACGGTGGGAAAAAGAAGGGGGAGTCATGGACGAAGCACTAGACTAGACTACTACTGTGGCGCAAGAAAACGGGTGTCATCCTTACCACTTCCAACTGCATTTAATGCATCTTACCTCAAAAGTCCTCTTCTCTCTCACTCTCCCGAATTGTTTGATCAGGATTTTAAAGACTTTAAGCAATTCTCTTGAGACTAACTGCTGCTGAAGTAAAAAGGGAAATCGTTTTACTTACCAGCAACAAAGTTTTAAATAAGGGGTCTTGGTTGATGGATATTTTCCAATCTCTAGTTCCATTACCATTATCTTAGGGGCCATTCATTAATTACGTAAGGATGATTTTGGCAATTTTTGACCCCCCTCCCCCCATGTAAGGGTACGTAAGATTTTTCAAACCCCTCCCCCCCCTATTCTTACGTAAGATTCCCTTATGTTTCTCAAAACAATAAAATGTTAGAAAACTCTCCGTTTGACGTAAATCAAAGATTTTTTTTTCAACAGATAAGTATTATTCTTGCTGTCAACTACATTTTACTATTATATTATTATCTCTTGATTAGAATAATTGGAATTTGTTTATATTAACTAGGAAAATCTTACGTAAGAATTGGTTTGACCCCCCACCCCCCAAGTAAGGGTATGTAGAGATTTTTCCAACCCCCCCTCCCCCTCGGGACCCTTACGTTATTAATGAATGGCCCCTTACGTGAAACTCAACTTTGTTGCCCGTTATAAATTGCATGCAGATTTTTATATAGTAGGAAGATTTTACATTGTTTAACCGTTTTGTGTGATTCAAAAATTTTTTTATCCTTTTTACCTAATTAAAATCAATGTTTTATAGCTAAGGCTTATTTTATTTTTGATTCATTTCTACGTTGGTCCATTCCTTTTTTATGTCCTGCATCATTGGGTTTCTATGCTGACACCGCCCTTAATTTTTACCATATTAATATCAATGATCTCGCCACCCTTTATCTATGTTTTAATATCCCTCTCCCAATTCTTCTTCCCGATACTTTGATTTATTATATCTCATTCGATTCTTATCATTTCATATCTGATTCCTTCTCTCTTTTTCCCGTTCTTCCCATTATTTTATCAATCCTTATCTTTCCTTCTCTTTTCCTCATTCCCTTCTCCTTCGTTTTTTTCATTCCAAAAGTAGAGTTAATTATCTTTAAGAGAAGCACCCGAAATAATTTAGGATCCCTCTAGCTTCAATAAATAAATGTACAAATAAGTGAAAAAAAAATTAGATACAATTGCACGGGAAAGAAGTAAAAAAATTATGATGGAAGTTAAAGTCACAGCAGAATGTGTGTACTAGGGTGGGCCAAAAAAAACTCTTTATTTTTTGAAACGCTATACCACGGAAAACTTGCTTCTGGGGTAGAGAAGTAAAATGCAAAAAAATTTTTAAAATCGATTAAAAATTGCCAGAGCGCATTGAACCTAAAGTTTGAAAAAAATAGGCTATTTTCATTACTTTTCAAAAAAATCAAATTGAATAAAATTACTTCCATAAAAATATTATCTTCTATGGCATATATTAGAAGAAAAATGTGGAGAAAACATATTTAATTGAAAAAAGGTGGTATTTTACAATTTATTGATAGTATCTAAAAATACACGTTTTTACAAGAAATCCACATATTTCGTATGTAACAAAAAATTGTGAAAAACAATTTTTATTAATGTACTACCTTTCTAGCTATCACTCACCAATCATCTTAACATTTGAACCGTTTTTTAGAGTTCGCTTCGCGATCGAAGCTCGCTCATTACACAACAAACGGCATCAATATCTCTCGCCGAATCAAAAACATCAAGGACTACATTTTATTACAAATAAAAATATGCACCATCAGAAAAATAACTTTTTAATTCAATGTTCTATGAAGGCGATTTTTGAAAGGCGAAATGCCGAACACTTGGCCAAATTCCAACTGTAACGCAGCCTTATATTGTAAAATACCATCTTTCTTTTCATCAAATATATTTTTTCTTAACATTTTTATTCTAATTCTAGCCTTTAGATACTTTTTATAGAAGTTATTTGACTTAATTTGATTTTTTAAGATCTATAAAAATTTTCAATCAAATTTTAGGTCCAATGTGCTAAGGCAATTTTGAACCGATTTTAAAAATTTTTGTTGCATTTTACTTCTCTAACCAAGAGGCAAGTTTTTCGTGGTATATCGTTTCAAAATAAAAAATAAGTTTTTGTTTCGGCGAGAGATATTGATGCGGTTCGTTGTGCAATGAGCGAGCTCCGATTGCGAAGCGAAGTGTAAAAAACGGTTAAACTTTTAAGGGGGTTGGTGAGTGATAGCTAGAAATATTGTTCATTAATAAAAAACTGTTTTTCACAATTTTTTTGCTTCATACGAAGTATGTGGATTTCTGGTAAAAACGTGTATTTTTAGATGTTATATTAATTGACGGTCAGGTTAGCGGTGATTATACTGCCGTTAATTTTCAGGCAATGAGGAATCTTTTATAATAACATCCACATGCAGTAAAAACCAGTTAGGTTCACACGACTGTTAAGAAACACTTCAAACTAATTCTTAAGTAATTAAAATTAAAAATTTTTTTAAAAAAGTAAAACTACTCTTCAATAAACTTCAATTTTTTACTTCATTAAAATGAATTTAATCCAAAAGTAAAGCCAGGAGTGGGATTCGAACCCACGTAACCCCAGATTACACCACACCCATAGTTCGCACGATCTTCTAAGAAATCAGATTTTATTCGCATATCCAAGGAGTTTCATTTGGACTATAGGTCACAAGATCGCCGAGAATTAACGGACAAGACTGATAGGTGAAGACGCTTGAACCACAGGTGCTCAGAGCCTGGTGCCATAACCACTCGGCCATCCTGGCTACACTGATCAGTGGCAATTTTCCCAATGCTTTTTGATATAAAAAAGTTTTCTTTCTTTAATATGCAGTGTTGCGTATGCATTTTGAAATCAATCTAATTAACTATCTATTTGACACTTTCATATAATTTTACAGTAGAAATTAAAAATATTTTACTACACATTTTGAATTTCAGATTCTAATTTTTAAAAGAAAATTTGATTTTGATATTTATACTTCAGTGCACACTGAATCATTCCGAGATTGATATTACTACACATAGTATTATATTTTCTTCGTATGCTTCAATATACTACCCCCATCAGACGTGTATCCAGGGAATGTTTTCCTTGAAAGCGACAATAAGTACCCTATATTCATCCAAAATACGAATATCCTCTTTCCAAAATTTTTCTACCCTTTTCATTTAATTCAAACACAGGTAAGAAAATTACTATTTATTCCACTTTCCGGAATCGATGATCGTGTCTTTAGGATTTTAACTACACTACAATCTTTTAGCCCTCTTTTTCGGAGGGCATCCTCAGTGGAAAAAAAGCATCAGTAACTACTCATATATAAATCAAATTCGCAAAATCTTTGAACTGCTACTATTTTCAGTCCTCACTTCAGATTGTCAGAGCTTCTGAAGTCTGAACATGAACAGTCGTCGATAGAAAAAAAATTTGATTTTCCCTAATAACATTTAACCCAAGTAAACATTTTACTATCACTTTTATTTGTGTTGACTTATGTGTTTAGTTAAGAATTCTTTTTATAAGTGTTTTTTTCCTTGAATTTTGTAAAAACTTAAACCATAGGGAAAATTTTAAATTTTTTATCTTTCCCTTTTCAATTACAAAACCAAACTTTTCAATTACAAACTTATTCGTTCTAAAGATTCAAATATTGTTTCATAAAACCACAAATTTTATCAAGCACTTATTAATAATACATTTTTATTTTAAAGAACCAATGTTCCAAAATAATAATCAGTCTCATAGATAGTTATAAGTGTAACCTTATAATAATAGAAACATAAATAATTATTTAATAGTAGTTTATTAAGTAATTATCAACCTTATTAGTAGTGACTTATTATTAAGTAATTATAAATCTTTGTCCTCGTATAACTGTAGCATTTTCATTTTTAATTAGAAGAAAAATTTCATAACACTGGAGGGATTAATAACATTGTTAAAATAATCTTTGGGTCTCGTTTTTTGTATCAATTTTTATAAATTACGATTCCATCAGGTTTGAAGAAAATATTTTAACAAATTTAAATTTAAGAATATTTTTAGTTATATTCTAACTAAATAAATTTTTAAGAATTACATCAAAAGTAAAAAAAATAAATATTTAAAAAAAGAAAATGTTTCGAAGCGAGTTATACCAAGTAGGTAAGGGAAAATTTGGTAAAAGGGACGCCATAAAATGTTGTGGATATTTGTTGTAAACGTATTATTTTTGAAAATTTTATACACTCAAAATGTATATTTGATTTTTTCATTTTACAAAGAGGAAGTAATTTTTGTCATCATACTCACCAGTGCATTTTAGATAACCAATAAGGTCAGGTAAGATAGCGTTAAGATAAATATAAATATTTTCAGTAAAAATGCAGACAATGACAGAAAACTAAAATTACACTAAAATCATTTGCTTAGTATAATAAACTTTTTTTTACGGATTTTGTACTGTTGGAGTAGGAAAACAATATTTTTCCGAAAACATTTACTTTTGAAAGATTTGATGCATTTATAGTTTTTTTATTTTAATTTATATATTATAGGCCAATAATAAAAAAAATTTTATCTCCGAAATTCTGTTTTTAAGATAATGTAAGATTGTAAGATATTATCTAGAGTTTTTGAAAAGCCAATATATTAGTATTATGTTTAACAGAATGTGTGTTACGAAACGATTCCCAGTATTGGAGGATTCAGTATTGTTTAATTCGTCCATCCTGGGCTCATTCTAGTACGAAACTACTTTACTAACACTAAACTTCATTGCTTATATTATCATAAGACTTAAAAAAATTAAATTATTTAAAAATCTTACTTACGTAAATTGGATGTCCAAATATTATGCAAAAAGTTTGTTTTTTGTTTTCAAAAAAATTGTTTTTTCAGTGTAGTTTTTTGTGTAGTTGTTGTCAAAATTGTTTTTTCAAACATAGAATAACCAGAAAAATATTTAGTTTTAAAAAATCCTTTTATTGTTTTGGTTTGTGTTTTTTGTTTGAAGTAAAATCTCAACTTACGTTACCCAACATATTACATAAATTTGTAGCTAAACAGTTTTAGAAACTTTTTCCCTAAATGACGTTTAAATGAAAGAAACTTTCCATACAGCGGGGTGAAGCTTTAAATAAAAATATGCTTAATCAAATTAATAATTAAATTATAGAAATTCCCACTTGTAATAGACAATTAAATTCAGTAGATTATGGTTATATTTTTGAACTGTGATTAATAAAATCAGGAACATAATTTTTTGAACTCAAATACTTAACGTAGTTTAAGAATCTTAGCCTTCTTACTTCAAAAAACATCAGTGTAAATTTTTTAATAAACATAGAAGTTGTGATGTTTCTAACTTCCTGTGTTTAAAGATTACAATTAAGTATAATTAAATATAATTTGTATAGGCGGTACTTACACTACACAGTTGTTCTTTGGTCCCATCTATTGCTAAAGTTTGGGATATTTCTTGCATTTAAAAGATGTTTGATATAAAAAGCAGGAAACATTTTTATTAAATTTATCATTAATGAAACTTAAATACAGTTGAGTCCGCTTAATGTGATCGCAATTGTCCGCTGATAACATTATCCGATTGATAACAATAAGCGATTTCATATGGAAAAAACAGCAAACAGTGTAACTAGATTGTTTGCTTTAAAATCAAACTAATGCAATTGTTGTAACTAATGTATTAAAACACTATTTTTACACTAAGGCACTTGACAACTTAAAGTTTTTACGGAGAAATATAAGAGTAGTTGAATTAATAAATATAAACAATCGCTTACTTTGTAATTTTAATTGTATAGAAGGGTTTTTTTACTCCATTATATCCTTCCACTCCAATAAACCACTTATTTTATAATCTGAATTCCAGAAAACAAGGGAAAATCAAAATCCCATGTCAGAAACATCCAGTGGAACCATCTGCAATACGTGGATGGTTTCTTTAACCAACCACAAGTATGGATTAGGACCCCTCTTTAATCGCTTACTTTCAATACATTATGCGTAATGTTTTCTTTTTCTTACCCGTACTGAGTTTCAGAAAAAAGTAGCGCCAAATGCTGAGTGGGGCAGATGTTTATTTGTAAAAATTGACCATCAAAACGAAACTTGGAACTCTAAAGCGGTCGTTTTTAAGGGGATATGGACAAATTTTGATAACATTAAGCGGCGTGTTGAATCATAGTTGATCACATTAAACGATGTATTTTACATTAAATTGAATAGGAATGATCGGGACCTGTTGATTTCGATAACATTATCCGATTGATAACATTAACCGTGATCACATTAAGCGGACTTAACTGTATTTTGAATTTTTATAAAGGGGAAAGGTATGTAAGAGCACGCATATAGATTATTTTGGGCTATAAAACAAAGAATTTAAAAGCTAGTTCCTCAAAAATTTGCAATGCATTAAATGTAATTCATCATCTTATAAAAGTTTCTTTAATACAGCGCATACATATTCTATTTTTCATTAATGGGATGATTAAATAAATAAAAAAGGAGTAAACTTCTTTACAAGAAATAAAGGAAAAACGTTGTCAGTGGAAGTCTTAGAGGTTTTTCGTTACCAACTAAATTTTAGTTTTGGAACAACCCCAATAAAAGTCAAAACTGTTTAAATCATCTTATTTGTGTAGTGAACATTTTTGACAATATTAGGATTTATTTTTGTAAAGAATTAAAGACGCTTATAAATGTCATTTTTAAGATAATTTGATTTAAAAAAATGCTTCTTTCTTGGGTGGTATAAGCACCCCCACCGGTATTTATTTTTATCTCAAGGGAAGATTCTCTCTGCAAATGAGAGCATGTTGATTATAATAACAGCGTGTTACCTCTGTGGTGCTAATATATTTTCTCCTTATGACCTCGCTTTTCCCTATGGGTGGAAAAACTCATTTGAATAATGATGAGTGTGTTTTTAGGTTGAAGTTTTATTTAATCCTGAGATGTCTTGAAGTTAAGTTATGAGATATTTCCAAGAAATGAGTAGCATAAAGGTATCTCATTAGTTTGCTTGATGTTATGGGATGGCGGTTTAAAAATTTTCCGATGTATTCGTTAACTAAGGTGATATAGTAGATATACTATAATAGTTATAGTTTAACCAAAACGAGAAAAACATTTAAAGTTGCACAATATTTTTGCGATTTTTATAAAAAGGGGCCACTTCGCTCAATTTTAGGGGTGGTTCATAAACGCTTAAAAAAACGTTTTTGTACCAAATCTGTGTGATTATCGGGTTTAGATTGGAACTTCTTTTCGAAGTTTGTTTTTCTAGTCAGACTAAACGAGGAATTTCTTTCCGGGTATAAAAATATAAAAATTATCGGGTTTCAGTAAGTTTTGAGTTTTACGATCAGACAAAGGGAATTATAATTTTTACGGTGTTTTAAATATTTATGGAGAAAAATTGTTTACATGCGATAAAATTAAGCAGTTTTCATTTAGTAAACATTGTTCATATTTTGGATCTAAAAATACATACTATACAAAGTATAACCGTCTCATAACAAAATTCAGTACCTCAAAAACCTTTATGTCTTGAAAAAACATTCCCCTCCCCTTGAAATAAAGTTC
The DNA here is from genome assembly GCA_024610705.1 of Tetragnatha versicolor. NCBI lineage: Eukaryota > Metazoa > Arthropoda > Arachnida > Araneae > Tetragnathidae > Tetragnatha > Tetragnatha versicolor. Next base: position 46,496,876 of record JANDEH010000008.1, read on the forward strand.
TAATAATTTTTTATTAGTATTTGGGGTTATTAGGAGTTATCTCGTAAACTCAATTCCTGGAATTTTTTTTCTGATCTCTTCGATTTCGGGATATTGAGGTTATACTCTACGTAAGATCAATATGTGAAAGTATAGTATACTTAACCTTCAATTCTTACCAATTTTTCACTATAAGAAATAAATATTTTCTTTATTGTTATAGGGGAGAGTGGGGGGCCTTGGAACACTTTTTTGTTAAATTATTTTTCTACTTTTCATGGAATTATATTCACTCAAACACAACTAATATGTTAAATATAGTCCTTTGCACATCTAACAAAATTTTATCGAACCAATTATCTCTTTTAGGGAATTTATAATTGAACAAACAAAAGAACAGAACAGAAAAAATACAAACGTAGGTGATCCAGTACATGCATATCCCAAAGGAGCTACCGCTCGTCCATGGGGTCACAGAATATCTTTGTTAAAAGTAAAATAAAAAAAAAATAAAAAAAATCGATTTGGTTTATAGTGGAAGAAGTTGTTTTGCTTTAACACTAGACACTTAAAAAGAATTGTATATACACAAACAAAAAATAAGAAAAGGAAAAAAAATGGCTTGGAATGAATGATGAATGGAATTCATAATAATTAAAATATTGAATATTATGAATGGAATTCATAATAACAAGTTAAAAAATATCTTTTAATGTTCCAAGGTGCCCCACTAGTGGCCTACTTCAGGTCTCTTTCAATAATAATAAAAAAATTATAAACTTTATTTTGAAGCATAGAAAATAACACAAATAATAAAAAAGATATGTTTGTTAATCATATATTAGACATATTTTGCATATTAAACGCACCAACGCTGATGAGTATTGAAACGAAGTTAAGAGAAAGTATTTCCCACTTTAGATGCATAACAGTATCAGTTTAATTCAAATTTTACAATTTTACATAGTGGTAAAAATGAAAAAAAAGAAGACAGAACCATTTCTCTTAAAAAAAACTATTCCCATTTACCAAAAGAACCTTTTCCTCAATACTGCCACGTATACCGAAATGTACCACTTTTCATTTTATCCTGCAAAACACCAGATAACTTCGATAAACAGACATCCATTAGACGCTATCACTTTGAATATTTGCCCAGATTATTTATGCATTTATCTGACCTTGCCTCTATCACCAGGGGGTGGGAAACGACACATCCCTTCGACCCTTGGACCCCTAATCGAATCTTAGAAAGTATTATAAGGACGATATCAATTATTTTTCACCACGTTGACCATCCGACCAATGGCGAGTTGAAGTCCACGCCCAGATCCGAGCGGTTAGCGATCCTAGAAACAATTATCAGGAAGGTTGACTGAAGGTATTGGTAGATTGGGACTTTTATCTTATCGTAAACCCTCTCGTTCCAAAGGATGGATTTATTTTTTGCAGACGATTCCCTTTAGGGGTGGACTTGGATGGAAGTTCTCGGTTGGAATTTTTTAGGTACCGTGTGCAGTGGTGGGAGGAATGCGTTTGATTTGTAAAAAATGGAACGCTGGGGTTGTTAGGAAGAGTGTTTGTTGTAGTAACGCTTTATTGCGATAAAAAGGGTGATTATAATGCGGTGGTTTTCCTATACTAAAGTCTCCAAATAAAAGAAAACGAGTGTGCTTATATTGTTTGTATCTAACTCCACTCCAAATTTCTTATAAATAAAACCTGTATTAATAACAGTAATAATAATAGTAATAGTAGTAATAGTAATAGTAATTAGTAATAGTAATAGTAATAGTAATTAGTAATAGTAATAGTAATAGTAATAGTAATAGTAATAATAGTAATAGTAATAGTAATAATAAAATAACAATAACAATAATAATGTTAATAAAAAACTTTCGAGCTTTTAAGCTGTGGTCAAATATTAAAAATTTATTTAAAAATTATTTAAAATCAGTATCAGTGGATTTTATTTACATATTTTTAAACGCCTTTCTACTGAAGATGTCCGGCGAAGTTTTCGGACGAAACGTTTAGAGTTTTAATAATAGTGATTTTAAATAATTTTTAAATAAATTTTTAATATTTGACCACAGCTTAAAAGCTCGAAAGTTTTTTATTAATATTATGGAAACCGGCTGTGAAAACTTCTCATCGTTACTCATAAACCTCTACGGGGAGGATACTCATCGACAGATCCGGCGTTAAATAGAGTTTTAATAATACTGATTTTAAATAATTTTTAAATAAATTTTTAATATTTGACCACAGCTTAAAAGCTCGAAAGTTTTTTATTAATATTATGGAAACCGGCTGTGAAAACTTCTCATCGTAACAATAATAATGGTTTGGCATTGGTAGTTATGATAATGTGGTGAAATGTTTGTACTGTTCTTTGATTCATAAGATTAAAAAAAATCGCAAATCAATCCTGTAAAGTCATAAATTCTGGTTAAGCTGAAGGTGACTGCAGCCCTATACATTTAAGATAGTACGCCCCAGTTAATATCTGGCTATTCAGAAACGTTTCTTTAAAAAAGGTTGTATTTTTTATATTAACCCCCTTTTTTATCTGGTAGTTTTAATTTTATTTTGTAGCTTTCATTTACATAATTTTTTTAGTATGTAAAATATAGTTTCACTCGATTTCAAACATGAAGAAATCCTTTCCGCAGGAAATCGTTTCTAATTAAATAACACAATCTTTATTGGTTATTCTCAGTACTCAGGATATTTTCATCCAAATGTTTTCATAGCACATTCAATACAATGAACGATATCATACAAGTATTAATATACGTAGGAAATAAATAAAATATATGTTAATAAAATTGAGCAAAAAATACCTTTGATTACATCTTTGCGTATCATTACCACGTCCGTTAGTGGTTTAAGTTCCATTCAACATTTGACATTGATAGATTATGTGGAAAATGTTTGCATGAGGGATTGTTTATTGTTTCCAGAACAAAATTAATTTATTTGATAGCGAATTTATAAATATTTTTACACTAGGTGCTTTTGTTTAATAACTAAGATTTTCACTCCAAAGAACCAAAATTTCTACATTACGCGTGCAAACAGTATATTAAACGTTTGAGACGTGTAAAAAGATGCCGTTGGCTTAAAAGTTTCACTACAAAAGGTTATGCTGATGCGTATTTTAAAATTATTTCACTATTAAAAATAAGGAAGTTGCATGTGTCAGATTTTCAAAAACAAACAAGTGTTCCGTATGGTTTTTTGTATGGTAAAATGAAATATCTAGTCAGTTTTTCAAAAAAATTTACAGGTAGTTAAATATTTTAATTTAAAAGTCGAGAAAAAAACACGTGACTGAAAACGTTTATTGTTTAAAGTATAAGATGACGTCAACAATAATACCATCAACTCCATTGCTTTACAACAATGTTTAGTATAAGATGACGTCACATCCAAACTCTTGGCGTTTTCGCGCGCTTTTAAAAAGGGGATTTTTGTTAATTTTTTTGGTAATCAAAAAATTTCTCGATCGGCCTCAAATTTTGGGTAGTTGCTTAATTTGCAAGAGGAATCGACTAAAAAATTAAAAAAAAACCATGCAACTCTTTACTTCCCTTATATTTTTTTTCTAAACTGTACAAAAATCACGGAAAAAGTTATAAAATTTTAGCATCCTTATTCTATAAGTTAATTAAGCATCCTCTGAACTTCATAATTTTCTAATAGAAGTTTGATTTATGTTAGTAAAAATGAACGATATGTTTTAACTGTTAGGGGATCCTTCCTCACAATATTTATTTTCAACATTAAAAAATTACCTTGAAATTATATTTTAAAGATCAGATCCCTTCTATCTCAAATAGTTTTCTTGGTTTGATCACATTAATTACATTATAACTAAAACTATGAATTTGTTTTGTTTACATGATTTTTTCGCTGCACCAGAAAATTTATAATTAATTGGAGTAAAACATTTTATCATCAAGCGGAACGAAAAAAAACTAATATCGTAAGAAATAATAATAATTAAATCGATGAACGTTTTAAAAAACAACTCTTTTAATAAAAATATAATTCTAAGAAAAGCAGTTGAAAAATATTATTACAAAATTATTTAAAACTTGCAATAATAATTTCCTTCAACATTCTTTTTTACCAAATAGGATTTCCATAACTATCGCATCATATAAAGCCTCATAAGTTGTAATCCAAACAATCTTTCACGTGCTCAGATAGTTGATATTTTTGGCATCCGGGATCCGATATTTCCACGCAGACCCCACGTGTCAATTTTTTCTGTTGAGCTTATCGAAAATAAGGTAAAAGAAGGTTATCGCAAACGATAAGTGGTACAAAACTGTTGCTGTACCACAGGTTCTAAATATAAGTTACCATAGGAATTGCTTGATAAATTTGAAGGTTTTTCTATTGAATAAAAAGAGATATTAGTACGGAGAAATTTAATGGAGAGTTGAAGGCGTTTTAATAGTTTTAATTAGATAACATTACTTCATTTTTTAATATAATTTTCTGGCTTGCATACTATTTCTTTCTAAAAAATTATTTTTGTAAAATTTTTTAGAGTATTTTTTTTGCATATACTAAAACCATTCATCCGAAACTAATTAACCTGCTTCCAATTTAAATCTTAAAAAGTTAAAAGATTACAAATAAGATAAAAGGAAGATCATATAATATCATTTTTTAAGCGTATAAGTAGTTTTCATATGATATATTAGGTATGAACAATAAGGAAGTTGCATGTGTCAGATTTTCAAAAACAAACAAGTGTTCCTTATGGTTTTTTGTATGGTAAAATGAAATATCTAGTCAGTTTTTCAAAAAAATGTACAGGTAATTAAATATTTTAAAATTTTAATTTAAAAGTCGAGAAAAAAACACGTGACTGAAAACGTTTATTGTTTAAACTGTAGGATGACGTCAACAATAATACCATCAGCTCCATTGCTTTTCAACAATGCGTATTGTAAGATGACGTCACATCCAAACTCTTGGCGTTTTCGCGCGCTTTAAAAAAGGGGATTTTTGTTAATTTTTTGGCAGTCAAAAAAATTTTCGATCGGCCTCAAATTTTGGGTAGTTGCTTATTTTTGCAAGAAGAATCTATTAAAAAAATAAAAAAAATCATGCAACTTCCTCATTATGCAGCTATTATAGAAATCGCGCAATTTTCGATATAAAATGTCACTGCGTATGAGTCTTGCTATTGGATACTAGTTCTATCAAACTATTATTAAATAGCAAGTTTACATTAAAAACGGTACAGCCAGGATGGCCGAGTGGTTATGGCACCAGTCTCAAAACACCTGTCAGTTTAGCACATCTCTTTGGGTTCTTGACCGGTTTGGTTGGCTGTTTGGAGTTTCATGGGGGGCGCATGATCCACATCAGGATATTAATTGACCGGTTTGGCTATCTTTACCATTGTGTTAATTTGAAGTGCAACTGTGATGCACACCTCTTCCATAGAAATGTGCTAACTGGCAGGTGGAGAGAAAAACTGGTTGACGCGGGTTCGAATCCCGCTCCTGGCGTTAGCTTTTTATTTCGTTTTCCTTAATTCAAATTTTTGAACATGGCGTTTTTGATACGATCGCATTTTTAAGTTTGGTTATGCTAAAATCATTCGTCTTAAAATAATTAACCAGTTTCCAATTTAAATTTTTTAAATTAAAAGATTTCAAAGTATGATCATACATCATATTTTTCATTAATAGTATTTTTTTTTAGAAATTAAGTTTTTGTCTTAAAAATTCAATATTTTCTGTGTAGTTTCTTAGCAAAACAAACGTGCTTTCCTCTAAATGGTTTTCCTATAAATTTTTTATATATATGAATAAAGAAAATAACCCTTTTAACAAATCCCACTCAAATGCTTAATTAGTCAATTTAGAAAAAAAATGTTGTGTATGAATCACACACAGCAGTATTAGAAATTCTTATAATTAATGGATCATATGTTATTGTTGTTACCAATCCTTCGTGATCTAGCAACAGCTAGATCTGATCTATGAGTCCAATCTATGAGTCCACGTCCTCTGGCTAGGTCAATTACTAGAAGTGGAAATGATCTTAGGTCCTCCACTCCTAGACCCAGGCAGTCCAAGATATGCTCCGGAGAGGCAGGTTTTAGGTGGCACTTATAATATCATATGTTATTAGATTATATATTCCGCTGTAATCACCGTTAATGAACGAACTTACATGCTTCTATTATAAAAATACCTTGATTTTAGATACTAAATGTTGCTGTTGTTTAGTCATGACTGTTATTTACAGAACTGTTTTCAAACACAGTTCCTTGCTCCCACGGTCCCATACAACATGAAACTCTTTGCAGTATTTTCGGTTCAACATTGTTTTTACTGCAACGAAGAAATTAACAGGGAACGTTTTAAGGAACAACGTCACCATCAGGATGTTTACAACCCATAAAAACCAATCTCGGAGGAAAAACTCTAAGAGACGCAGAGAAAAGCGGACTATCCTCCCATTCTTTCTTACTTGAGTGACATTTTTGGCTCTGGTTGTTGCCAAAAACGGGAGAAGAAAAAGTGGCCGCAAAACCACCAACTAGTTGCTGGAAATAGCAAGTGGCTGTGGAGACACGCTGCCTCACAAGAGAGGGTCGTTTGGGTTTCGTAGGTGTCTTTGGAACAATGAAAGAATGTGGTTGGATGAGGGCTCCAAGAATTTTAACCTTTCCACTGAAATGAAGTGAAGTGGAGTCACTTCCGAGTTTTATTTAGAGGCATCCATTTGCTTCTGCCAAAACCTCGTGTATTTCCTACCCTCTTACGTTTTTTAACTTTTTTTTTCATGAGTGGCGTTCAACATTGAATTTAACTTTACAGAAAAGCATGTGTTTAAATAAGGTGACCAGGGTAGATCCGCCATAAGGGCTATAAAAAATAAAAAGCAACGATTTTAAAAATCTGAGATTTGGCCAAGGGATGTGAATAAATGTAACAGTATTAATTATAAATAAGAAATTTTAAGATCAATTTGACAAAAAAAATGCGCATTTAATATTTTCTTACCATCTTAAGTTTCTTAACTTTTTTTGTGTTTGGCGTTCAACATTTGATTAAACCTTGAGAGAAAAGTAGGAGTTTAAATAAGGTGAATAGGGCAGATCTGTCATAAGGGAGAATTAAATAAAAGATAAGATAAGAAAAAGATAAGTTTTTTTTTACAAAAGTCTGAGATTAGATTTGGCCGAGGGATATGAATAAATATAATAGCATAAATATCTATCAATAAGAAATTTTAAAATTAACTTTAAAAAATGAGCATTTATAAAATAATATTTATTAATAGTATTTTATAATAATGATATTATATGAGCCCATGGAAGAGCTTTGGGCTTATTTGGGAAATCACTTGCAATTTCCTTTTCTTTTTTGTTTCTATTCTGTCCTTTTGTGTGATGCCTTTATGTCTGTAGTTTGTATTATGTAATGATTTCCCTTTTGTTGATAAATGTGCATTTGAATACATTTTATTAAATATAATTTTGTTATATTCTATATGTTTTAAATATAATCATGGATTTTAATAAGATATAATTGCATTTTTTTGTCAATTAGGCGGACATTGGTAGTCGGATTTTACCCTTCGTCGTAGCTGTTCAATACTCATAATAACACATACGATGTCGATGAGAAACACATAGTCCAATAAGAAGAAGGTAACTTCTAAAGATTTTTCTTTTCTTTCGCTTAGATATCAGAAGTTAATACTAGATCTTAATTGGATTGAAAATAATGTATTTTTAAATGTGTGTCATTGATAATAACATATGTGGGGCACCAGGGTTTTGATAACTTACCAAAGAAACATAACCATTAAAACCTTACCAATTTTAAAAGATTTGAGCAAATAACCAAATTTATCTATTCTCTTCTGATATTATCTAATTCTATAGATGAGTAGAAAAACAGTAAATGTCTAAAATGATAATTTTTTGACACATTTGAAAGTAAATGGTTTAAAACTAAAGAGCCGATAGAAAAGTATTACCTAGCTATTACAAGTTAACACTCAAAGCGGTACAGCCAGGATGGCCGAGTGGTTATGGCACCAGTCTCAAAACACCTGTCAGTTGAGCACGTCCTCATCCCTTGAACGATGCTTCTTGACCGGTTTGGCTATCTTCACCATTGTGTTAATTTGTAGTGCCACTGTGATGCAATCCTCTCTCGACTTCATTTGATAGAGAAGTGCTTACTGGCAGGTGGAGAGTAAATCTGGATGACGCGGGTTTGAGTCCCGCTCCTGGTGATATCCTTTTTGTTCTTATTTAGGTAATTCCAATGCTAAAATTTAATTTATAGATGAGTAGAAAAACAGTAATTGTCTAAAATGATAATTTTTTGACACATTTGAAATTAAATAGTTTAAAACTAAAGAGCCCCTAGAAAAGTATTACCTAGCTATTACAAGTTAACACTCAAAGCGGTACAGCCAGGATGGCCGAGTGGTTATGGCACCAGTCTCAAAACACCTGTCAGTTGAGCACGTCCTCATCCCTTGAACGATGCTTCTTGACCGGTTTGGCTATCTTCACCATTGTGTTAATTTGTAGTGCCACTGTGATGCAATCCTCTCTCGACTTCATTTGATAGAGAAGTGCTAACTGGCAGGTGGAGAGTAAATCTGGATGACGCGGGTTCGAGTCCCGCTCCTGGTGATATTCTTTTTGTTCTTATTTAGGTAATTCTAATGCTAAAATTTAATTTATAGATGAGTAGAAAAACAGTAAATGTCTAAAATGATAATTTTTTGACACATTTGAAATTAAATAGTTTAAAACTAAAGAGCCCCTAGAAAAGTATTACCTAGCTATTACAAGTTAACACTCAAAGCGGTACAGCCAGGATGGCCGAGTGGTTATGGCACCAGTCTCAAAACACCTGTCAGTTGAGCACGTCCTCATCCCTTGAACGATGCTTCTTGACCGGTTTGGCTATCTTCACCATTGTGTTAATTTGTAGTGCCACTGTGATGCAATCCTCTCTCGACTTCATTTGATAGAGAAGTGCTAACTGGCAGGTGGAGAGTAAATCTGGATGACGCGGGTTTGAGTCCCGCTCCTGGTGATATCCTTTTTGTTCTTATTTAGGTAATTCCAATGCTAAAATTTAATTTATAGATGAGTAGAAAAACAGTAATTGTCTAAAATGATAATTTTTTGACACATTTGAAATTAAATAGTTTAAAACTAAGGAGCCCCTAGAAAAGTATTACCTAGCTATTACAAGTTAACACTCAAAGCGGTACAGCCAGGATGGCCGAGTGGTTATGGCACCAGTCTCAAAACACCTGTCAGTTGAGCACGTCCTCATCCCTTGAACGATGCTTCTTGACCGGTTTGGCTATCTTCACCATTGTGTTAATTTGTAGTGCCACTGTGATGCAATCCTCTCTCGACTTCATTTGATAGAGAAGTGCTAACTGGCAGGTGGAGAGTAAATCTGGATGACGCGGGTTCGAGTCCCGCTCCTGGTGATATTCTTTTTGTTCTTATTTAGGTAATTCTAATGCTAAAATTTAATTTATAGATGAGTAGAAAAACAGTAAATGTCTAAAATGATAATTTTTTGACACATTTGAAATTAAATAGTTTAAAACTAAAGAGCCCCTAGAAAAGTATTACCTAGCTATTACAAGTTAACACTCAAAGCGGTACAGCCAGGATGGCCGAGTGGTTATGGCACCAGTCTCAAAACACCTGTCAGTTGAGCACGTCCTCATCCTTTGAACGATGCTTCTTGACCGGTTTGGCTATCTTCACCATTGTGTTAATTTGTAGTGCCACTGTGATGCAATCCTCTCTCGACTTCATTTGATAGAGAAGTGCTAACTGGCAGGTGGAGAGTAAATCTGGATGACGCGGGTTCGAGTCCCGCTCCTGGTGATATTCTTTTTGTTCTTATTTAAGTTATTCCAATGCTAAAATTTAATTTATAGATGAGTAGAAAAACAGTAAATGTCTAAAATGATAATTTTTTGACACATTTGAAATTAAATAGTTTAAAACTAAAGAGCCCCTAGAAAAGTATTACCTATTAGGTCATCCCGAAAGTTTTGTCGCTCTTGGGAGCATCTGTATATAAGATATTTTTGACACTTTTCCATTATGTGATACCAATATGAACTGTAACTTTATCTACCGTCAACTTGGCATCTTGGCTTGATTTTGGGGACGCATCGACAACTGGGCTTTCCTTAAATCTATGATAACATGTTACTTCATTTCTTTTGTGCTCAAAAATTTGCATTTTTCCTAAAGTTAAGATTTTTAAATTAAAATTAACTGGCTACTTCCCTAAAACAATTAAAGTTTTAAGTATTTTTAACAAGTGTGGAAAATTTAACTTAGATTTAAATTTTTTCTGAGGCATCCGGAGAGTTTGATCACAATCATCCATATTAAATTGCTGGATTGCTACTCCTAACCCTCTATTAGGAAAGATCCGGATGATCATTTACAGGAATCTAGATCGCTGGAAATTCTACCGCCGCTCTACAAAAGTAGTATGAAATGAGTTTCAATTTATTACAATCTTAATATAACTTAAAATTAAAGTTAAATTACTTTGAATTTTAATTTTGAAAGTTTTCAATTAATGGCAACTTGAAGTAAACAAAATCTTATTAATCGTAGAAACTAGGAAAGCTGGAAAAGTGAGCCAACAAAAAAAGAGCCAAAATTCGCCAAATTGGCTTTAGATAGAAGTAGAAGTACTTTACTGGTTTACCGTAATGGAAAAGTACCAAAAAATACATTGTATACAGATGCTCCCAAGAGCGACAAAACTTTCGGGATGACCTAATAGCTAATACAAGTTAACACTCAAAGCGGTACAGCCAGGATGGCCGAGTGGTTATGGCACCAGTCTCAAAACACCTGTCAGTTGAGCACGTCCTCATCCTTTGAACGATGCTTCTTGACCAGTTTGGCTATCTTCACCATTGTGTTAATTTGTAGTGCCACTGTGATGCAATCCTCTCTCGACTTCATTTGATAGAGAAGGGCTAACTGGCAGGTGGAGAGTAAATCTGGATGACGCGGGTTCGAGTCCCGCTCCTGGTGATATCCTTTTTGTTTTTATTTAGGTAATTCCAATGCTAAAATTTAATTTATAGATGAGTAGAAAAACAGTAAATGTCTAAAATGATAATTTTTTGACACATTTGAAATTAAATAGTTTAAAACTAAAGAGCCACTAGAAAAGTATTACCTAGCTATTACAAGTTAACACTCAAAGCGGTACAGCCAGGATGGCCGAGTGGTTATGGCATCAGTCTCAAAACACCTGTCAGTTGAGCACGTCCTCATCCCTTGAACGATGCTTCTTGACCGGTTTGGCTATCTTCACCATTGTGTTAATTTGTAGTGCCACTGTGATGCAATCCTCTCTCGACTTCATTTGATAGAGAAGTGCTAACTGGCAGGTGGAGAGTAAATCTGGATGACGCGGGTTCGAGTCCCGCTCCTGGTGATATTCTTTTTGTTCTTATTTAGGTAATTCTAATGCTAAAATTTAATTTATAGATGAGTAGAAAAACAGTAAATGTCTAAAATGATAATTTTTTGACACATTTGAAATTAAATAGTTTAAAACTAAAGAGCCCCTAGAAAAGTATTACCTATTAGGTCATCCCGAAAGTTTTGTCGCTCTTGGGAGCATCTGTATATAAGATATTTTTGACACTTTTCCATTATGTGATACCAATATGAACTGTAACTTTATCTACCGTCAACTTGGCATCTTGGCTTGATTTTGGGGGTTCATCGACAACTGGGCTTTCCTTAAATCTATGATAACATGTTACTTCATTTCTTTTCTGCTCAAAATTTTGCATTTTTCCTAAAGTTAAGATTTTTAAATTAAAATTAACTGGCTACTTCCCTAAAACAATTAAAGTTTTAAGTATTTTTAACAAGTGTGGAAAATTTAACTTAGATTTAAATTTTTTCTGAGGCATCCGGAGAGTTTGATCACAATCATCCATATTAAATTGCTGGATTGCTACTCCTAACCCTCTATTAGGAAAGATCCGGATGATCATTTACAGAAATCTAGATCGCTGGAAATTCTACCGCCGCTATACAAAAGTAGTATGAAATGAGTTTCAATTTATTACAATCTTAATATAACTTAAAATTAAAGTTAAATTACTTTGAATTTTAATTTTGAAAGTTTTCAATTAATGGCAACTTGAAGTAAACAAAATCTTATTAATCGTAGAAACTAGGAAAGCTGGAAAAGTGAGCCAACAAAAAAAGAGCCAAAATTCGCCAAATTGGCTTTAGATAGAAGTAGAAGTACTTTACTGGTTTACCGTAATGGAAAAGTACCAAAAAATACATTGTATACAGATGCTCCCAAGAGCGACAAAACTTTCGGGATGACCTAATAGCTATTACAAGTTAACACTCAAAGCGGTACAGCCAGGATGGCCGAGTGGTTATGGCACCAGTCTCAAAACACCTGTCAGTTGAGCACGTCCTCATCCTTTGAACGATGCTTCTTGACCGGTTTGGCTATCTTCACCATTGTGTTAATTTGTAGTGCCACTGTGATGCAATCCTCTCTCGACTTCATTTGATAGAGAAGTGCTAACTGGCAGGTGGAGAGTAAATCTGGATGACGCGGGTTCGAGTCCCGCTCCTGGTGATATTCTTTTTGTTCTTATTTAGGTAATTCTAATGCTAAAATTTAATTTATAGATGAGTAGAAAAACAGTAAATGTCTAAAATGATAATTTTTTGACACATTTGAAATTAAATAGTTTAAAACTAAAGAGCCCCTAGAAAAGTATTACCTAGCTATTACAAGTTAACACTCAAAGCGGTAGAGCCAGGATGGCCGAGTGGTTATAGCACCAGTCTCAAAACACCTGTCAGTTGAGCACGTCCTCATCCCTTGAACGATGCTTCTTGACCGGTTTGGCTATCTTCACCGGTTTGGCTATCTTCACCATTGTGTTAATTTGTAGTGCCACTGTGATGCAATCCTCTCTCGACTTCATTTGATAGAGAAGTGCTAACTGGCAGGTGGAGAGTAAATCTGGATGACGCGGGTTCGAGTCCCGCTCCTGGTGATATTCTTTTTGTTCTTATTTAGGTAATTCCAATGCTAAAATTTAATTTATAGATGAATAGAAAAACAGTAAATGTCTAAAATGATAATTTTTTGACACATTTGAAATTAAATAGTTTAAACTAAAGAGCCCCTAGAAAAGTATTACCTAGCTATTACAAGTTAACACTCAAAGCGGTACAGCCAGGATGGCCGAGTGGTTATGGCACCAGTCTCAAAACACCTGTCAGTTGAGCACGTCCTCATCCCTTGAACGATGCTTCTTGACCGGTTTGGCTATCTTCACCATTGTGTTAATTTGTAGTGCCACTGTGATGCAATCCTCTCTCGACTTCATTTGATAGAGAAGTGCTAACTGGCAGGTGGAGAGTAAATCTGGATGACGCGGGTTCGAGTCCCGCTCCTGGTGATATTCTTTTTGTTCTTATTTAGGTAATTCTAATGCTAGAATTTAATTTATAGATGAGTAGAAAAACAGTAAATGTCTAAAATGATAATTTTTTGACACATTTGAAATTAAATAGTTTAAAACTAAAGAGCCCCTAGAAAAGTATTACCTAGCTATTACAAGTTAACACTCAAAGCGGTACAGCCAGGATGGCCGAGTGGTTATGGCACCAGTCTCAAAACACCTGTCAGTTGAGCACGTCCTCGTCCTTTGAACGATGCTTCTTGACCGGTTTGGCTATCTTCACCATTGTGTTAATTTGTAGTGCCACTGTGATGCAATCCTCTCTCGACTTCATTTGATAGAGAAGTGCTAACTGGCAGGTGGAGAGTAAATCTGGATGACGCGGGTTCGAGTCCCGCTCCTGGTGATATTCTTTTTGTTCTTATTTAGGTAATTCTAATGCTAAAATTTAATTTATAGATGAGTAGAAAAACAGTAAATGTCTAAAATGATAATTTTTTGACACATTTGAAATTAAATAGTTTAAAACTAAAGAGCCCCTAGAAAAGTATTACCTATTAGGTCATCCCGAAAGTTTTGTCGCTCTTGGGAGCATCTGTATATAAGATATTTTTGACACTTTTCCATTATGTGATACCAATATGAACTGTAACTTTATCTACCGTCAACTTGGCATCTTGGCTTGATTTTGGGGGTTCATCGACAACTGGGCTTTCCCAAATCTATGATAACATGTTACTTCATTTCTTTTCTGCTCAAAATTTTGCATTTTTCCTAAAGTTAAGATTTTTAAATTAAAATTAACTGGCTACTTCCCTAAAACAATTAAAGTTTTAAGTATTTTTAACAAGTGTGGAAAATTTAACTTAGATTTAAATTTTTTCTGAGGCATCCGGAGAGTTTGATCACAATCATCCATATTAAATTGCTGGATTGCTACTCCTAACCCTCTATTAGGAAAGATCCGGATGATCATTTACAGGAATCTAGATCGCTGGAAATTCTACCGCCGCTCTACAAAAGTAGTATGAAATGAGTTTCAATTTATTACAATCTTAATATAACTTAAAATTAAAGTTAAATTACTTTGAATTTTAATTTTGAAAGTTTTCAATTAATGGCAACTTGAAGTAAACAAAATCTTATTAATCGTAGAAACTAGGAAAGCTGGAAAAGTGAGCCAACAAAAAAAGAGCCAAAATTCGCCAAATTGGCTTTAGATAGAAGTAGAAGTACTTTACTGGTTTACCGTAATGGAAAAGTACCAAAAAATACATTGTATACAGATGCTCCCAAGAGCGACAAAACTTTCGGGATGACCTAATAGCTATTACAAGTTAACACTCAAAGCGGTACAGCCAGGATGGCCGAGTGGTTATGGCACCAGTCTCAAAACACCTGTCAGTTGAGCACGTCCTCATCCTTTGAACGATGCTTCTTGACCGGTTTGGCTATCTTCACCATTGTGTTAATTTGTAGTGCCACTGTGATGCAATCCTCTCTCGACTTCATTTGATAGAGAAGTGCTAACTGGCAGGTGGAGAGTAAATCTGGATGACGCGGGTTCGAGTCCCGCTCCTGGTGTTATTCTTTTTGTTCTTATTTAGGTAATTCCAATGCTAAAATTTAATTTATAGATGAATAGAAAAACAGTAAATGTCTAAAATGATAATTTTTTGACACATTTGAAATTAAATAGTTTAAACTAAAGAGCCCCTAGAAAAGTATTACCTAGCTATTACAAGTTAACACTCAAAGCGGTACAGCCAGGATGGCCGAGTGGTTATGGCACCAGTCTCAAAACACCTGTCAGTTGAGCACGTCCTCATCCCTTGAACGATGCTTCTTGACCGGTTTGGCTATCTTCACCATTGTGTTAATTTGTAGTGCCACTGTGATGCAATCCTCTCTCGACTTCATTTGATAGAGAAGTGCTAACTGGCAGGTGGAGAGTAAATCTGGATGACGCGGGTTCGAGTCCCGCTCCTGGTGATATTCTTTTTGTTCTTATTTAGGTAATTCTAATGCTAGAATTTAATTTATAGATGAGTAGAAAAACAGTAAATGTCTAAAATGATAATTTTTTGACACATTTGAAATTAAATAGTTTAAAACTAAAGAGCCCCTAGAAAAGTATTACCTAGCTATTACAAGTTAACACTCAAAGCGGTACAGCCAGGATGGCCGAGTGGTTATGGCACCAGTCTCAAAACACCTGTCAGTTGAGCACGTCCTCGTCCTTTGAACGATGCTTCTTGACCGGTTTGGCTATCTTCACCATTGTGTTAATTTGTAGTGCCACTGTGATGCAATCCTCTCTCGACTTCATTTGATAGAGAAGTGCTAACTGGCAGGTGGAGAGTAAATCTGGATGACGCGGGTTCGAGTCCCGCTCCTGGTGATATTCTTTTTGTTCTTATTTAGGTAATTCTAATGCTAAAATTTAATTTATAGATGAGTAGAAAAACAGTAAATGTCTAAAATGATAATTTTTTGACACATTTGAAATTAAATAGTTTAAAACTAAAGAGCCCCTAGAAAAGTATTACCTAGCTATTACAAGTTAACACTCAAAGCGGTACAGCCAGGATGGCCAAATGGTTATGGCACCAGTCTCAAAACACCTGTCAGTTGAGCACGTCCTCATCCTTTGAACGATGCTTCTTGACCGGTTTGGCTATCCTTACCATTGTGTTAATTTGTAGTGCCACTGTGATGCAATCCTCTCTCGACTTCATTTGATAGAGATGTGCTAACTGACAGGCGGAGAGTAAATCTGGATGACGCGGGTTCGAGTCCCGCTCCTGGTGTTAGCTTTTTTTTCTTATTTAGGTAATTCAAATGCTATAATCATATTTACGATATGACTGCATTTTTAAGTGGCACTGTATATTTGGACGGCTTTTTTCAACTAAACTCTTCTCTAATTTCCACGGCTAGGCTACAGCTCGGCGTTTCATTGGTTCAATCACTAAGCGCCGAGACTGCTACGTAATCACGATACCTACAGCGCATGCGCCACTGGCCGTTTTGGCCGTCCAAATATACACTTCGTTTTTAAGTTGGGTTATGAAGCGTGTTTCAAAGACCCATCAAATATCGCACTTGCAGGTTCGATATTAGCATAACCCCCTGCTTTTATGAGTTTTAAAAGTGTGCATATGAAATTTAATAACTAAATTACTGAGCTCTGTTTCATTACAAAAGATATGAAACAATATGTGATGCTTATTAAAACGCTTTAATGAGTTTGATTAAAAATCATACCCGAGAGAAAAAACGGGAAAAAAGCTTTCATTCTTTAGTGTTCTAGTAGAAGTCTAGAAATTTTTGTTTGGTAATTCCTATTAGTTTGTCGAATGGTTTTTTAAAGGTCTGAGATAATCTTTGAAGCTTGCCCTGTTTCTCATAAGTTTAAAAATATTTGAACATCAATATATTGGGTGAAAATTCCGAAGAGCAGAAACATAAATGTATTGATAGCTTTATGTTCCTAGTCTACACAACTATAGTTTTGCAGGTCTTTACCTATAAAATTATTGTTTTAGAAAGGGCGAATATTGGACTTGGGCTGTTTTCTCAAGATTTTCTCGGTTTAACAATTAAAAAAATTCTGTTTCATTTTTGAATAACCATCAAATACACAAGTTTAATAAACGTCTGGTAATTCACTACTTACATTAAAAACCCTTTAACCTACATCCAGTAATATACGATCGCATGCTGGACTCTTAGCGACCCCACAACATAATCCCATTGTGATATTACTACCCTTTCCCTCATTTTATTACTGTTCACCAAAGGAAGAGAGGTGTCACAAAAGGCACCGCAAGTTCAGGGGCGACGATTATCATAAGACACACAAGTGAAGTGAAGAGAGCGTCACGCTCCGCCTGCCCCCTGGCGGAGGGAGAACGGAAGTGGGACTGAGGTCCGGGCGATTAAGAGAGACATTAAATGCCGTATCATTGGATATAATTGGAGTCGCGTGCGAGTGGACTCGAGACTAATTAGAGGTTTTGTCTTGACTCGAATTGTTGCTACTTTGTGTGTTTGAGTGTAGTCACCCATTTTTTTTCTTTAATGATTCCGAGAAACTTGATCGGTTTTTTCTTATCCGGTCAGTAGAAATATTATATAGATATTTTTCTTTCGTTAATTTTTAGAGGGGATATTTTTTTTTCGGGAAATTATAACTCGTGGGGAGATGAGAGGGTATTTTTTAAAATTCTTTTGAAGAAGACGTTTTGTTACCAAAGTAAAAATTCAATTGTTGATTTATATTTTCAGATTCTGATTGCTCTGATTGCTTTAGCTCATAGATTCCCAAACGTTTTGGGACCACCAACCTCTTTTCAAGAAGAAAGTTTTCCGCCTCCCCCTTTCAAATTTTTGCCTCTAATTTGCTTATATTTTATAAAATTTTATACAAACAGTTTGTTATAAAAAGACTAATTTACAAAAAATAAAAGCTATAGTATATGGACAATATTCAAAAGGTGAGTTTTTTATGCTCCTTAAAATTTAATTTCAAATCATTTGGTAATAATTCTTCTACCTTTTACAAGACCCTACTTTTTAAAAGCTTTGATTTAAAAATATTTCTTTACGTAATTCTGAATAAACTAAAATATTTGTCAACTTTAGAAATGGAAATTGAGTTATATCCTTCTGAAAATTTCGTGTATTAATCTTAAAAGTAAACAAAATTATTGATACCTCAATTTAAACATAAGAGAAGGGTTATCGCCCGGAAAAAAAAGGATTTTAAGCTAATTTTACCTGGATTTTTTAATGTTTTTACCCATAAGAATGACATTAAGCATTAGTTTAAAAGTTGTGAACGCCCCCTTTTCCTCTAATAACGCCCCCAATTTCATTTGAACTCATCACCTCCCTTCTAGAATTCTTCAACGCCCCCAGGAGGCGGTATCGCCCACTTTGACAGCCAGTGCTTTAGCTGAAGGATCCCATTCCTCATGTTATCATCAGTACATCTGCGTCAGTAGATCTCTAATTGTCATCAGGGGATCGGTGAACGTTCTGTTTGATCATTAAGAATATTAGTACTATACATACTATAAATATACAATGCTGAGGAAGAGATTTTCTAAAATCTTATCCCGTGTTGTTGTTGTTGTTGTTGTTAATAATCCCCTCGCTGTCTAGCGGCAGCTAGACATATCCCGTGTAAAATCTACAAGAGGCCCGTGTAAAATCTGCAAGATTGGCCATTGATATTTACTATTCTAAAAATTCCAATCTGAAAAAGGATAATTCTAAAATAATGCTGTGGCCTGTTAAGAAAGTTCACTCTAGAAAATTATTTATTCTGCTTAAAAGTGCTTCATGATTCAAAAAGTTTGTGATTTTCCATTTTAAAACAGTGTGTTAGGAAGGTCAGTGAATGCTTATAAAAAGCTTTAACTAAATTTGCACTTTCTTCTGCCTCAAAAAGGGTTTATTGTTTACGGGATTTAACTGTGCAATTAAAATATGCTATTAAGTTGTTCTCTCTTCAAAGCTTCCATATTTTGGATGGTGTAAGGATGAAGGTCACCTAAAGATAAAAATCCGAAGTGATTGTCCCCCATTGAAGACTGGTAGTTTATTTGTATATAGTATTTTTTTTTTAGGTTACACAAGGTTTAGTATTAACTGTACTCTGGAAAAAGTAATCGAACAGAAACAGAAAAGCTCTGGAAACAAAAGTTGCCAGAGCTTTCCTTTCCCAGGAATTTCTCTGTAGACAAAGAACTTTTTTTGCATGCTACGATCTTTTTGCGACTTAAGGAAACGTATCCATCAGAAATATTCTACTTTTTTAACAACATATTGTGTTTCTACAGACTGGTGTCACATTTTTCCGTACTTTAATGTACCGTATTTCCGTATAGAAATTATAATAGGTTATGTTCCTAAATATTTTTTGCAGAAAAAGCCGTTGTATACAGTACGAGCGCAGTCAACAGAGAAATTCCGTGGAAAGGAATGATCTGTTAACTTTTGCTGCCAGAAATTTTCTGTTTCTGTACCTTGTGCCAGTGTACCTTGTGTAACCTAAAAAACTACCCGTCTTCAATCGGAGACAACAACTCTGGTACATAAACAGAAAAGTTGTGGCAGCAAAAGATGTCAGAGCTTTTCTGTTTCTGAACGGTTATTGTTTGCAATGTACTATACCGATATGCGTACATCAAGTAGCAGGTGTTCCAAGCTACCTTATACGAGCCCGACTATTTTTGGATGGCGTACGACATCCGAAGGCCACATGCAATAAGAAGCCACCCTGCGTGAGTGTGCCCCATTGAAGACACCGGTGGCGCCAAGTGCCGTTACAGAACGTGAAGCCGCGATTATTATTTAGACCCGCGATCCTGATTCCCTCATGAATGAATGAAGTGCAGGCACGAGTCAGACACAAAAAGCACAGAACGGCCCCAACAGAGAACAATTACAATCCAGGCTCTTAACCCTCCTTCTCATTTGCATATGCGCAAGGTAAATTCCATAATTCCGACCTTCGCCAGCTCTCCGGCTTCACGGTCGAGGCTACAACGAACTCGCGGCAGCAGTATTATTCAAATGAGAAGAGAGGTAAAAGTCACCAAAGGGTTGTGTGTCGTTTTTTTTAGCATTCATTTCGGACGTTTTTTACGCGGGAATTATGCTAATTAGTGAATTATGGCGTAAAATGTCCGCCGATCGCACAGACGGAGCCTTGCGGTTGGGAAATCGCATTGTTTTAATTGAAATAAAACTCTGGAGGATGGTAATAATGAAAAAGCGCCGTGTGCTTTTGGAGGAAATATAAATACTTGTGTCACACGAAAGAATGGGATGATGTTTTTCGGTCTTCTGTTCCTTTTTTTCTTTTTGCTTCTTATTCGCCCCTTTGGAGCGACGGAAACCGCGATTGAGAAACTGAGGGTGGAATGACTTGACAAAGGAGTTCTTTCGGATATTTCATATTCCAAGGCTCTCCGCCACGTTGCCTTGACTTTGCTGTTTGGAAGCGTAACAGTTCAACAGCAGATGAATTTTACAATGCAAGGGCAGATTATTTTCTCCAGAAAACAAATAAACAAATATTGCTCAATGAATTAACATATATAAAAAAGGAGAGCATTATCAAAAATAAAAACATTGATAGAAAAGAATTACCTGTACCGAATCTTTTTAGTTATCATACAAAGCAATTTTAAATGGGACTCTTCTGCTTTTTCATGGTATTGCTAATTGCTAGAGTAAGAACTTAACTTTCTACTTCCCGGATGTCTTCTATCCAAACAGGCGAAAAAGAAATGACTTACAGTAATGTTAACTGTTTAACGATATACTGATAAAAGACGAAATCCCTACAGTCCTACACTCACTGTGGGGAATTCGTTTCCCCCACAAAAAGATTTACAGTTAAATTCTCAATGCTCTAGGTCTCGATTACACTTTGACCATTATGGACAAATGGACATGAAAGGTCGTTAAGAATCCCTTAAGCATATCTGAGTTTCTGAGAATCCCTTTGTACTTGAAAATATATTTGCTCTTAAGCATCTCTTTGTTTATTAGCATATCACCCTTTTTGAGCATCTTAATACTCTTTTATATCCCTTTGTACTTGGACATCTCTTTTCTCTTAAGCAACCCTTTACTCCTTATCATCTCACAGTTTTTTTAAAGCCGCTATACTCTTTTTTACATCCCTTTAGAATAGAACATATCTTTGCTCCTTAGCATCTTATTGTTTTTGAATATCTCTCATTGCATCACAGCCTTTTAGCATCTTTTTGCTCTTTAGCATTTTTTACTCTCAGCATCTGATTGCGTATTAGCATTTTGGAAATTAATGCGTTTTGATTTTATTTTTTCATAACCATGAGGCATGGCAGCCTCGCGTGTAACATATCTTTTAATTTTTTCGATTGAACACTATATTTTTTGGAAAAGCAGCGCCTTACCATTCACAGACTACCATCTAAGATTTCAGGGACCATTTATGTTCTGCGGACCACTGTTCAAAGAATGAAATTGTGAACCACTGCTTCCAAACATAAAAACATCCCGTGGAGCAATAATTATTCACAGTTATATTTTTCCGAAATTTAATTAATTAATTTAATATAAACTTTACTCACTAAGAAACCAAAATCGTTCTTTGTAACTTCAGTTTACATGCAATAAATATTAAAGTTAATGCTTTTTATAATATAAACGACAACAAGAAACTGATGCCGTCAAAAAACTATGATGCACTTTCCTACACGTTCCAAGCAAACGTTGTGCTTATTGAAACTTAACACTTTTGTAAGTTGAAAGTTGTTGAATCAATGAAAGACTATGACGTGCATACACATTTCAACTTTCACCCTAAGCACAATTCATTTACTTTTAAGCAGTCATATTACCTATTTAAACGTAATATAAGAACTCGGAAGATACTGATTTTGTTTAGATCTGAAAATATGCCGCTTGATTCAGATAAAAATGGTTTCGCTTTTTTTTCAAATCGCAATAAAAAATTATTTTAATCAGAAAAACATCTAGCCTCTATCTTATGAAAAAATTGCTTTTTCACTGCTTAAGAATAGGTTAAGCTTTCTGTTAATTTGTAATTTATGTTTAAAGTAGTTCTTATTTTACTTTTCATCAAATTTCTAATTTTCAGATTTTTCTGTAGAGGGATTTTGTTTGAAAGTACATAACTTTAAAACAGATTTAATGTCTTAAACTTTGGATAACTTTTAAACTTCAGAATTTTTAAGTACACAAAAGTGTAGTAGATAACATATATTTATGTCTGTTTCCCCCCCCCCCCCTAAATATTCAAGTAAAAGTATTAAATACCTGAAATTGTTTAAAATTTTAGTATTCTATAATTAAAGGTGTTTTTAACCGAAGTATTCGCTTTTTATTACTCCATACCAAAGAATGTGTAATTTTAAAGCATTAGTTTTGCTTTTATCTCATTTATGTTATTCATAAGACATTAATCGTTTTTACAATTTTACTGGGCTATTGATAAAACTTTTGATGTCTGTCGTAACACTTTTTCATAATTAATTTAATATAGTTTAAAATATATCAACCGATTTGAAGATGAAAAATTAAAATGTCTATATTGCTTCTAAAAGCAGACAAAAGAGTATTTTCTGTAGTTTTTATTATTCCTATTTTATCAGGGAAGAATTATCTACATCCTATTTTATTCTGCCTCTCATATCTTTATAATATTTAGTAATAGCCAAAATGTCTGGAAAACATTTTAAAATTGAGTTACATTTACATAAGTTTAAAAAAAAAACCTCTAGGAAAAAACAAGTGGTCAAAAAATGATAATCGAACTTTATACCACTTCGAAGATTTACTGGTACAATCAAGATTTTATCAGCACCAGTTGGTTATTTTCGGTACCATTCCGTCATCATTGGAGTGGTTTAAAGTGGCTCGTTTTGATAAAAGTGACGGGAAAAATCGCAAATATGGTAAAAAAAAACTTCAATATAAACATCTTTTTTTCCTCTTCAAGTATGCAAAATATATTTTTGGCTATACAAAACTAAGCAAATTTTACAAATACACAATTAAAAAAACAAAAAGCTTTATCGATTTGATTTAAATTGTATAAATTATTTTTATATAAATACGCAAGGGTGATCATAGGGGGAGGGGCTGAAGTCCCCTTTAGAATTAAAAAAATCTTCCAATTTTAGAGCAAACTCCCTCATGAAAAGAAGTTATCAATAAGGCATTTATGACGTTTCTTTAATAGAAATCCTTTAAAATTTTAAAATTAAATCTTGGATCTTACTGTATACGTATGATACAATTTCTAGAACATTCTATACATAAAATAAAATTAAAGTCAAAAGGTTATTTCATAGGGTTTGTTTAACTATTAGTTTAAAGATCAGAAATAGATGAGGTATGATTTCAGAAAATTGTAGCATATTTGAGAACTTTCCCTAACTCTTCTTTTATCTGTTTTGCTCGTCAGGAGTTTTCATTCTGGTTGAGAGAAACAAATGCGTATACCTACTATATCTTAACAAACAGAATACCTAGTACAATCAGTCAAAGAAGCTTCCCCAGGAAACTACCTTCACAGACAGGCTCCATATCATTCAACCTCAAAATCACGTATCAGTTTCACGCACACAATTACATAGTTAACAAACTCGAAACCAGCTTTTAATTAGAAAGTAGCTTTTCTGAACCCCAAAACATTATTAAATCATTATCCCCCATTAGTCATTACGTCTGTCTAGCCGTCTAGATACATACATACATACACCCACCAGCGTGACCTTGGAATCACTTTTCGTGACCGACTTACCCACCGAGATCTTCTCAAACACCGTTGCCGAAACAAAGAACTAAATTCCGCCATCAAACACACCATCATTTGCAATGTTAAAACCCGATATCCACATACTAGTTTCCCAACAACTGTGCGTTTTCTCTGGTATTCCAGCAGCAGAATGAATGTACACAGTTCCCGTATACTAGGTAAATATTTTGAATCCCGATACCCTGTTCCATGAGGTAACGCTTTCGGTCCTGACATAACTCTGTCGAAAGTGTGGATTCACCTGTTGGAAGTTGGGTAACGAAGGAGTTGAGTCGGAGATGATCTCGTTGCCCAACCGATGATATCCATCCAGGATTCGGCAGAACAAACAGTGGTTTCGGAACCGGCTGCAATGCTCGTGACCTGCATTCCTGTTATTTTTCCCGAATCGGGCTCGATCCGGTTTCGGTTCCGAGAAAAGAATCAATGGTAATGTGGCTACTAATTGCGTCACTTTTTTGGTGGGGAATTGTTTTGTGCGGAATTGTTTTTTATACTGCCAGAATCGGACGTGTCGTATTGAAACTGGGCGGTTAAGGTTTCATTGGGGATTCGAGAGATTGAGACAAACAGCTAGTAAATGAAAATATGAGGGAGACTGTTTAACCTTGGGATTTGAAATTCATTCTTTAGTGGATAAAAAATATTATATAGATTAGGCTTTAAAAGATTGTTTTCTGAAATACTCTTTTAATTAAACTTACATTGCGCAATTTAAAACTTAGTACACAAAGAATAAGAATTCAATCAAAATTTTCAGATAAAAGGCTGATTTATCTATAAAAATTAAAAAAAAGATGTTTCGAAAATAAAATTTTTAAATAAAGAAAATAATGGACAATTTTAAATTATTTTTTTTCTAGCAGTTATACTTGAAAGCTATATACAATTTACCTAAAGTCAATTGGCTATTAAATGTAAATTCCTTAAAAAAAAATGATTTTTTTGAATATTGGGACTATTTAAAGCTTAAATCCAGTTATTTCAAGAACTGTCTTTTTAACTTCCAACACCCTTATGTAGGTAATAATAAATGCGAGTATATCTAGACTTAGACCTCAAGCATCCCTTGGTTCTTCATCTCTACTCACCAGCTCTTGTTTTCAACTTCTGTTTACTGTAGAATAGAATAATCATTTCGCCATTAGTATTCTTGTTATTAAATACCTTTTTGCTCTTTAGTCTCTTTGTGTTCTTGATAATTTCTTTATCTTAAGCATCTCTCTGCTCTCAAACATCCCTTTGCTCTTGAGTATCTTCTGCTCTTTAGTATTCCTTTGCTCGAAATATGAGTTTTTTACCTGGATGTCTTTTGTTTTTATACTATTTTTAAAAGTATAGTTCCTTACCTCTTTGTGAACTCTGGTTACCTTCCAGAGTCTCACAATCCATCGGTTGGGTACCACTGTCTTAAACAGATTAAAAGGGAAGTTTAGGATTATAGTTAGTTTTTTAAATAGGACATTTACTTTATATTTTGAATGAGTTTGAGTTTGAATTAGAGTTGGAATGTTGTACATGCTTGCTCTCTTGGAGCCAATTTATAATAAAATATCCGTATAGTAGATTAGTTTGCTGTAAATATTACCCTTAACCATTGTCAAACTTTTCTTAAAAGAGTTTTCGACTATATTTTTAAGTTCTTTCAGGGAATAAAAAGACGCTTTTACTGAAACTTTATGAAACTGAAACTTTTTATGTATTGTTTATACAGCGGCAATGGTAATTTAGATTTTTATAACACAACATAATTTTATAATTTATAAATTGAAAATACAAATACAGCTATACTATACATGCCATCAGCACTCCTGAAGTAGTTTTACGATGACACGCATTTAAAAAAATTATATTTACTCTTGGAATTATAAATGTTTTACAGCTACTTAATTTTTTATAAAATTGAACTATTGAAGAAAATCTGAACCTATTGTCAACGCTTAATTTGCTTAAAAGCTGTGGTAAAACAGCATACAACAGTGTCATTAAACAAACAAGTTTTCACAACAACAACAACAAGTTACAAGTTGTATTTAAAATTCTACAAACTCGTACAATATGGATTATTGAAAAAAGGATATCTAAAGAGACGATACTTAAAACAAATATTTAGTGATACACCCTAATAAAATTCCTAAACTACAGACATCTTTTTCAATTTTAACTATTACAAAAAGAGTAGAGTGTTCCTAAACTTAAATTACCCGAATTGCTATAAAATAATTTTCCGTTTAAAACGTAATTACTGCATCAGAATAATTTTAGATAATTTAAAATATCTCTAAGAACATGTTTAAAATTGTTTTATGTAAGTATTTTTTTGTGTTAATGCAATTTTTGTTTTGTAAAAAGAGGTAGTTTTAATTAATTTAAAATCCAATCTAACTACACCTTATGAGTTAATATCAAAAATGTGCATACACAAAGAAATTATAAACATAATGTAAAAGAAATTATGCCATTACTATATTTTAAAAGACATTTCTAATTTCCATTTTGTATTTAGTTTACTATATATTTGGTAAATAAAATAATGAAAGACTTCAAAACTAAAATATTAAAATTTTATAACTAAAGTGCTTAGAAATATAATTGTTTTTTTTTCGGGGGGGGGGGAAGGCTTGGATTATAAAATAGAATATCAATTTTCTTAAAAAAAGTTTTCGTTATTTATTTTTTACTCCTTTATGAGAGTTATTGCTTAAACTTTTTACTATTATAATGCATTTGTTGTTTCTAATGCCACTTGGAATATCCAAGCTCCATCCGCAGTGCGTACAGGATTTAAGGCAGGAGCCGCACCCCATTTGCCTTAAATCCTGTACGCACTGCGGATGGAGCTTGGATATTCCAAGTGGCATTAGAAACAACAACAACAACATCTTTTAAGAAAAATTTGTGAAATTTAAATTTTTAATTTTATAAAAGTTGATATCGAAATTATGAATTGATATTACAATTCCTAAATTAAGAAAGTAGTTTAAGAATTTAAAAAGTTACCGTGATTGGAGATCCCTCATTAAATCTATAATATTTATTTTTTATCATAGCTTTAATGTAGGTATAAATCTCATTAAAATACCGAAATATGACGAGAAACTTCACTTTTTTAGTTGTTTGGGAAAATCTTATGAATAGTAGGTTAAATAGTATATTTTCATGATAAAATGAAAGCATAGAAAAATAATATTTGATTTTAACATAAAAAATGTTTTATTCATTAAAATTAATCATAAGCTTAGGAAGATAAAACCGCATTGATAGTAGTTCTAGATATCACTATTGTTAAAGATAGTTTCTTTTAATGTAAGATTAAATACTTATTTGAAGGTATCGTTTTTCCAGAAAAACTGTTTTATTTATAACTTTTATTTTTTTTATTAATATGTCTTCAAGGCTATATGAATAAAAGCGATAAAACGATTATCATTTCCTTTTATTTTTTATATCCATATTTTATAATTTTACAAGGCATTAAGGCCTGAATAGTTACTTTTGAAGCATCAGTCATTCTCTTAAAAAAAAGTAATATTTTCTACATTATCTTGTTTATTTCAAAATAGTTCGAGATATAAAGTCTGAGATACGGTGAATGTGAGCTGATGTTCATCTTAATTTTAGATAACTGACTCTGAATAGAAAAAATATCTTGAATTATAATTTTTATTGCTTGAAATTTGAGTAATTGCAGCCATTTATCACATAAATAAAAACTCCCATCATCACCTGAGGGATCCATAACTTAATGCTCAAATTCAAGGCAACAACAAGACTAGAGAACATATCTACACTGTAAAAAAATCTTTCTTCAATAAACGTAAATATCCCGGCAGCACAGCTGCCGGATTATTTTCATCATTTGAGAAGGTATCCGTATTTTCTTTTTCCGCCATTTGAGGGAATGTCCGTTTTGTATTTTTCTGTGAAAGGAGGGAAACCTTCCGTTATTTTAGAGAACGTTCGTTTAATATCTTTTCGTCATTGGAGTGGAACTTTCCGTTATTTTAGGGATTGTTCGTATTATTACTAATATTATTGTGATTCAGTTTATTCCTGATTATAATTTTGAAAAAAAATGACAAACAATCCGTAAAATCCAAATAGACGATTCTTTTAAATAATTTACACTACCGATCACAGTAATACAAGTCTAATCAAAAGTTGCAAGTTATCACAACTATTTAGATCACATTTTTGCGATCTAATAAGACTAGTTAGGTATGCAATATTTTAAGACTTCAGCTGTGTGGTGAAGAAAGCGATCGTACGATGTTAAAATATCTGTTTAAAAATAGTATATCAGAGTATTTCTATTTTAAAGCATGGTACGTTTACTACGACCGTTGCTAGGCTGCCGACGTACTGTTTTGTACTGTATTTCACAATCCCTGCAAGATTTTTATACTTTATTAGCAATGCGCATCCTTGTGGACTTGATTCTTGCTGTTTCTATAAAATATTTTAGCGAAATAATTATATTTTCAATTAATTAATAATTAAAAACATTTTTAAAAAAAATCAGATAAAGTAAAACATTTAAAAAAACACAATGAATTTAATTAAATAAGGAATGACTGTTAAACAAGAGAAATTAATTCTTGCAATTTTTAATGGAATAATAAAAATTTAAAATTAAATTTACTGAAAAATAATTACTGGCGTCGAACCTACGACCATGTGCACTCCAGACTGACGCGCAACCACTACCCCATTCGACCTACGCTAGGTTCTATCCTAAATACTATAAAGCCACGCCTTTAACCCGATCATGCGCACAACGGTTACCCGTCGGCAGCCTAGTCATTTCCGATTACGGCCAATAATACAAAAAATAAAAACAATATATTTAACTTACTTACCCATAGTAAATTTGCTGAAGGTTCGTTTCGCCTGAAGACGCTTGCACAAACTTCCATTACTTATTTACAACTATATTTTAGTCTCACCAGAACTAGTGGAGAAATAGTACAATACGCATGCGTGAGGAGAGGAAAATTAAAAAACGGAAACTTCACGATGAAAATTCCGTTTTGTAGTTTACGGAATTAATCCATGAAAAATTCACGGAAAATAATACGTTAAAAGACGTTCTTTTTTTACAGTGTACGAAACTCTTAGGTGTACAACAAAAGCTCTTAAACTGAGCTTCGTGTAACATCCATTAATATTCGAAAGTAAGTTGATTCTTTGAAATTATCTCCTTGAAGAAAACTAATGATATTCGAGCAAAAAATCCTGAAAATAATTTTTGTAGAAATAAAGAATGGAGTTTATAGAGAATAAGATTTTATAATTTTAAGCTACAACAAACATGTATAGAACCAAAATTTGGTTAAAATGAATAAAACCTATCAACTAAGATGACTTGGGTCCAGAGGGAAAAGACGGAGAGACAGACCAAGATAAAAGGTGGCTGGATAACGTAGATAAAAGGCTAAAAAATGTTCATGTCAAAAGAGGGAGAACAAGAGCATCAAATAGGGCAGTTCAGACTTTCAAGCACAGCCTTGGTCGGAAATCGAATGCATTGAAAAATTCTCTCCAGAGAAGGAATAAATATAATTTTATCAAACTATATACGTGCATACAAAATGACGCATGCGTGATAGATTGAAGTGTCCAAGAATCCGTCAAATTACGAGCCGTATAGCATTTAAATTTTAATAACTAACGGTCGTGGCAAAAGCCTCGATGGCATAGGAGGCATACCATGACATAATGTTCAGCAGTTCGAATCCAGGTTGGCATTGATGTTGTTTTGGAGTATTTCAATTGTGACCTTTAAAAGTTTCTACAATCCTTTTAGCAAGAGTAGGGTTAAGAACGATTTACTACTTAGCGTGCATATAGTCATTCCGCCAGGAGAATGGGAATGGATTTTCCACCTAATTTTAGTGGTTATGGTAATTTATAAACGATGAACAAACGTTCTGTACAAAACCTGCATGGCTATCATTTGGTTTTGTATTTATTCTCTGAGTTCTGTTTTTTATGTCAAAACTTTACTCCTGACGGTATGTCTATCTACAGTGCCTAATTTTATCCCTTCAGAGTTGAATTTTTCCTCTCAAGAGTTCTCCATGATTTGAACAGTTAGGAAACCCAGGTACGAGAACTTACGCCTTTTACAATCTAAAATGATACAAAGGGTAGTGGTGGTCATTTTGTGAGGTTTATGTGTGTCTGAGATCCACCACGATATGTCGTCGAAGGTGGCAGTCCATCACGTGTCCAGGAGGACATGCGTTGCAGAAACGACCGACATTGACTCTTTGCGGTCCCGAGACATGCAGAGACAACCGTAAATCTCGACTAGCATTGTGTGCGCAAAGGGTTAACTGCAACCGGCATTCCAATTATGCAGATGAGCTTCGATTCTTTTCCTTAAAAAGCGTTGAACCCGTCACGCGCTTCGAAAAAAGCGTCACCCTCGTATATTTTAGTGTGTCCCGTGCATTTATTTCATTTATTTGTGTCTCTCTGTTTGGCAACGGGAAGGAAATTTCATCATAGCCAGCCAAGTGACGAATCCTTGCATAAGAATTGCAGGAATTAATAAGTTTTTTTCTATGCATGCGGTCCCTCTTGGGTAGTTTGGGGGCTGCTCCTGTGTTTTTCTATAACTTTTGCGTGGTTTATGGGTGGTGTTTCTTGCTGTCCGTGAGAAGCTCGTTTTACATCCTTTCACAGTTCCTTTAGGTGAAAGTAGTGTTTTGTTGTGTGTTGGGAAATATTTACTCAATATGTGACCTTTTTATATGAATCGCGTATTGAGAAATCTTATGCGTCAAAACACTTAGATGAAAACAATCATTCTGGAATTCCTAAAAAGCTCCGTTTTGTAGATAGCATCAACGATAGTTCACTAGTTTGAAGACACCTGATGTGTGTTTCATTGTATGAATTTTACATTTCATTATAATAACATTTGTGGGATGATAGAAATATTCTGATGAATTTAATTACCCTACAAGTAGTATGTAATTGATGACTTTCAGATCAAAAAGCTCACAAGTGTGTGTGTGTGTGTAAGATAGGGCACGAGAAATACGTTATCGAATCGCGTAAAACAAGTTAGGGGAGCCTTCCATTCCAGGCCTCACACTTGTGAGCTTTTTGATCTGAAAGTCCGTGTAAGATCGCGCACGAGAAAGACTCAGGCATGTGATTGCTCAAGAAAGAAATTATCTGAATTTTTTTAGAAAACGTCTTTATAAGTTACAGTGGTATAGAAATTTATTTCAGGATGGGCACAAATTCAAATCCCTATCCCATACAATAGGTTCAATTTTGGTTTTTAATACTTTTTAGATAGGATTCTCATATTACTAAACTCAATCACAGACCTCTCAAATTTTTCAATCTGATCGATTTTGACTGGAAATTTTAAAAACTTGTAATCAAATTTAGAAAAGTATTTATCATAGTTTTTTGATCTGTTTGAATTATTAAATGAGGGATAAAGTGCGGCTATGACAGAATACAGAAAACAAAGATTATTTGAACATTTAATGTTAAGTAAAGCACGTTTCCGTTTCAAATGAAGTGGTAAATTAATGTTTCCACAACCTCCCCAGAGTTCTCTGTAATTTCCGATATGAATGTCTACATAGGCGCCGACTTTTATCAAATATTGGGGGGGCAGTACTAGACAATAAAGATATTAGTTATTCCATATAACAGTGGTCCTTAAACTTTCGATCGCCACTAATGCTAGACATCGCCCCCTAAGATTTTGAACATCCAAAGGCTTATTCCTAAGTACCCCTAAGGAGTACATTTATAAATTCCTTAAAAATAGTACTCAAATTATATTCCACATTACGTTAAAATTGTACAATTACTCGAAGTATAATGGGGGCTTGGGGGTTCCCTCAGAAAAATTTAGAAAATTTGCCTCAAAAAGTAGTGTTACAGCTTATTTGGAGACATTTTTGGTTCCACCAAAAGAGAGCAGTTCCTTGTAAAACGTAGAATTTCTAAGGAAAATATTACAACTAGAGACGTCAAAGTTTCGAGAGGAGCTGGGGGTCCTCCCCCAGAAATATTTTTGAAATTTTTCTCTTTAAACTAGTGTTATTTATTTTGAAACTATCAAAAGGTAACTCGCGGACCCCCTAGGAAGGTGCTGGGGACCCTCGGAGGTCCGAGGACCACTGCTATAAAAAATTCAAATAAAAAGCAGCCCAATATTTTTTTAAAATTTAATCGAACACAAAATATTAAAAGCCTATCGCGAAGAATGAAAGTGGATTTATACCGCTTTTAAAATCAACGGCCCAGAGCCGTAACTAGACTTTTGTTTTGGGAGGGATTTTGACTTAATATTTTTTCTGAGGGTTTACGAGTACTTTTTTACTCCAAGTGTTAGATGACTTGCCTATTTGATAATTTTGTTGAAATTAATTTCAAAATTTTATAAACATTGAAAATTCCAAGCGAAGCGATATTTTGAGGGTCCTCTCCCCAAAATTTGGAAATTTCCACCACAAAATAGCGCTTTATCTCCATTTAAAGCCTATTTGGGTTACACCCTTAGAGCAGGGCTCATTTTAAGACGCAGAATTTTCAAAGAAACCCAGTATATATAGTGTATAATAAATAAGCAGCAAAATTTTCAAGGGGGTTTAGGGATCCTACGTCAGAAAAATTTTGGAAATGTGTCCCTAAAAGTAGTGTTTAAATTCATTTTGTAGACTCTTTCTTCTTATGTTACACAAAAGGAGGATCACACCTCAAAAATCACTGAAGTTTCATAGAAAACGGTACAAAATAGATTTTAAAATTTGGGTTTTTTTTTAAATTTTTACCCTTGAAAGTAGTGTAAGACATTTTGAGACCCTTTGAGAAGACCAAGTGAACGGGACCAAAAGAACGACGTCCATTACATTGCCTTCTTTAGTTCATGAAAGAAAATACAGGGACCAATCCAGGATTTAAAACTTAACCCCCAACCATTTTTGTGAAAAATTTACACAGCATTTTAATTTTTGTGAAAAATTTTAAAAGCTTTTTAATTTATGCAATATTTTTAAAAAAACTATTTTAATGGGAACTAATAAATTAATGAAAGTTGCACAAATTTACTACTTTCAAGCAAATAAATTTTAGAAAACCGACTTTTTATAGAAGAAATTACTGTGAAGCAGACCATTTTTGGCATCATTATGTCGATAATTTCGAAGAGTTTTTGTGAAGGTGCCGTTTTTGTTTGTGCATTTTTTGTGAAAGTGCCGGGAAACGGTACCAAAATCTGCCTGTGTTAGTCCCTAAAATAGGTAGATTTTTACTAAAAATATTGGGGGGGCTTAGCCCCCTTTCTTCCAACATTGGGGGGTCTCAAGCCCCCTCAAACCCTATGGAGTCGGCGCCTATGAATGTCTATGAAAAGAATTTTTTTAATGGCCCATCCGCTTCCATTTAAAACAAAATTTTCAACATCCGTTTTAATTTTTGAAAATGCCCTATCAATAGCTTCATAAATTTGGTATGTACTTAAAACACGTTCTGCACGAGAACAGAAATAAAATGATTGAGTAACTTCTTCTCCTTCAATCCATTTTGAAAAAAAAATTTTAATACAAATTATTATTATTTTTAGCCTTAATGATACTGAATTGTTGATTAAGTTATATATATGTAATCTTGCATTTCGGTGCGATGTTTCTATATCAAGTTATCAGTTTGAAAGCTACGTACTTATGCTGTAAAAAGCTGTAGGTTTTTTTTTTGCTTTAAGATACTGAGTAATTCATTTCCATAGAGGATGTAAGCTCAATCTGAATCAATAAGACTTTATTACATTATAGTATTAAAATATACAGTGGTTTTCCAATGTCCGTTTCACAGTTTTTATTTTAAACCAACGTCCTCGAGAAAGGTCTACCTAGTAAGTGACCATGGAGGATCCATTGAGATGACTTACAGCACCCCTAGCGGCGAAATACGAAAGTTGAAAATTAATTTAAAAACTAAAGGAGAGAGCAATTACGAGGATGAGATTATTGCTGCTAACATTATGAAAAACTCACTGGAAAAATTCGATGAAAATTTCGTGAATATTCAAGAAGAAATTAGCAAGTGAACACTTTTTCAGGCCTCAAAAAGAAAAAGTTCAAAGATTTGCAAATTTTAATTTTTTTTTTACTTTTTGGACAGCGTGAGACTTTTTATTCCGTCGCTAGGGGCACTGTAGGTCCTGTGAATGGATTCGCCATGGTTTTTTTACCTGGAAAAGAGTATTTAACAAAACGTTTATGTAATATTACATAGAAGTTGTTTCCAAATAGAAGCCTTGAAACGGACTTTTAAAAACACCCTGTACTTTATAATGAATTAAGGTTCAAAAAAATAATTCCTTCTAAAAAAATGCTTATTTTATTTACATCTTGCTTAAACCATCAGAAACACACTTTACAAACAGCATGTTTTGGATTGTGTTTCTGTACATCATATTACTTAGGTTTTGAAATGAAATTATATCGACGCACGTTCTAAATAACAAAAATTATATTAATGGATACTTACTTAAAAGTCCCTTAAACATGCAAATTTTCACATTGTCTAGGCTAATATATTAAATTTCAAGAACACTGCAGACTAAAACTTTTACATGAGAAAAATATTTCAGATATTCTACGAATTTCCAGTACCAAGCGATTAAAATTCCAAGAATAATAGTCTAACTAAAATTTTAGATTATTAATTATAAATTTCCGTGAATTTTAATTTTATAGATGGAACTAACTAAAGGTTCAAATTAATTACACTGTCCATAAATGACTAAACTGCTTTTATGGGGGAAAATTTCGAATTTTCAGCGAAACGAGTATATAATTTTTTTTCTGTTTTAACCTGAAAGTTCGTCACTGTCGGATTCATTTTCTCAAGGAGGGCGATAAGAAATGGCGGATGCAGCCGATTGTGGTATCACAAGGTCTCCTGAGTTCATATTCAAGGCTATGACAGTTTTTATACTGCTATACTATAGGCTGGAACCTTGTAAAATGTATTATTTGGGTAAAATTAGAACGAACACTATCATGCCATTAGGTATTACTACCTTAGGTATCCTATGTCTCAAAATTTATTTTAATTTCCTCGTTATTGGTAACTTTTAATCACATAATGGGGTACTTCATTGTAATTGTAAGTGAACTATCTGTTCGTATTTTTTAAAAGTGGGAAATTAAAGTGCTTTTTTGCATGGTAATAGAGAGCTTCGTCTGAAAACTTTTCAAAAATTTTATCATGGAGTTTATGTCGACTCTTTAAATATTTTTTACAATTACTTTTTAGACTCATTTATAATTAATCTTACTTTATAGAAGTGTCCATTTCTTTACATGCGTTGTGTAAATGTTTTTTATTATTTTTTTATATTCAAAGTACCAAGGCGTATTTAAAGCGTACTTAATATTTCCAGTTATAAAGCAATGTAAATTTAGTATAAAATTAGATTATAAAGTCATAGCTTGAGTAATAATTTAACGTTTTATTTAGTTATAGGCTTTTAAATGGAAAAAGAAGTTATGTGTGGGAATATTCTATTTATATGAAACTTATTACTTCATAAAAATCTTTAATACACTGCTGTGCAAAAATTAAGGACGGAACTGTTTTTTCAATTTAACACCATGTATAATTATTTTTCATTCATAAAAATCATACCATGTTCAATGAGTGGGAATATAGGGCCTGAGAACAAATTTTCCCTACCAATAATTTAAGGGTGTAAATGGACACTCCATTGATAAATGGAGTCCCATTACATATTTGGAGCAGTGACAGAAACGTCTATGTTTTTAAGTAGTTCCCACATGGGCTGGGATTGCCTTTGGGTCTGGAGACCTGGAAAGTAACTTTATTCTTTCAATATCGGGACTTTCTAAAAACTTGAAGATAGCCAAATTGTAATTTTGCACAGCTATGTCATTCAAAGAGATAAAATATGGATCCGAAATGTATTCTAAAAGAAGCTAATGGGACATGAGAACATAGGTACTTAATTACAGACATCAGTGAAAATATTTTTGGTGCATGGGGGGTGATAAAACAGCCCAAAAGACAGCCCTTTCACAGGAAGGATATCTGTTATTTAAAGTTCGAGGAAAGTAGCATATTTTACTGTTTATGGACGTATACATGTCTTAAACGAAACAAATATCTGTAAAAATATCTCCATCCTCTTAAAAATGAGTTTTAAAAGAGATCGAATTTATTCTTTGAAACTTTACTATCCATACAGACATTTAAACACCCCCATACACATAAGAGATTTTCACTGATGTCTTCAATTGGATACCTGTGTTTTCATGTCCCATTTGCTTTTTTTAGAATACATTTGGGGTCCATATTTTGTATTTTTGATTGAAAAAGCTGTGAAAAGTTACAATTTGGCTAACTATAAGTTTTTAAAAGTCACGATATTGAAAGAATAAAGTTACTTTACTGGTTTCTAGACCCAAAAGCAATTAAGCCCATGTGAGAACTACTAAAAAATGGTTGATGGTCAGAAACTATTTACCAAAAATGATTCTGGCTAAAAATGTTGATTAGACCTATTTCTTTCAATAAAACCTATAAAATACCATTTAAAGGTAGTACACACGTTTAAAAATATGCGTTGAGTTCAGTAATAACCATAATCTTATGCACAATAAAAAGTTTTGGTTAAATACCTTTCCCATAGACGTTTCTGCCACTGCTCCAAATATGTAATGGAACTCCATTATCAATGGAGTGTCCATTTACCCCCTTAAATTATTGGTAGGGAAAATTTGTTCTCGGGCCCTATATTCCCACTCATTGAACATCTCATGGTATGATTTTCATGAATGAAAAATAATTCTACTGGGTGTTACTTTGAAAAACAGTTCCGTCCTTAATTTTTGCACAGCAGTGTACACGACTCAATTTTGATTAATATAGTACTGGTAAAATTTACAATAATTTCGCTATTTTGATAATACCAAAACCTTTAAGCACCCTTAAACTTAAAAAGATATTATTAAATTATTAGAATGCATCAACAACTATGTAATTATTAGAAAGGAAAATCTCTTTCTCTCTATAATGTTAACTCAAAAATTTCACAGCAAAATTCCGCATTTGACAGTAAATAGTTTGAAACACCCTGTGTACTTATTATTCCTTTGATTCATTTTATTCTTTCATATAACCTCAAATTATTGAAAATGGAATATTAACTTCTACAGTGTACGAATTCTACGAGAAGAATTTTGTAATATTTCATAACAACTTATGAGACTTGATGTTAACAAGGAAATTTTTATGACACGTTTTGAATTATTATTGAATGTAATATTAGTACAACTCTAGTCGAAAATTCAATCCGTCAGCAAAAATAAAACATTCCCTTTCTAAAGTTGTTTTCTTGTTTTACATTTCAAATAATATTATTGTCTACTGTGAATATCGTGTTGCGTAAGATTTAATAAAAAGCAAATGTATAATAATATGTTTTATAATATAAATATAGTATTCTCATAAAGCGGATCATCGAATATAAAGCGGTTTTGAAAAATTGAAATATTTTCATGGAGTAGTTTTGTAAAACGGGAAAGTGTGGTGATATTTGCAGTAAACATGAGATTATTATAAATTTTCACTAGTGGCTATTATGGGATCATTACTTTATTTCTTAAACATCATTTTACACTTCTTTGAAATTTTTATACTGAAGTCTTTTTATAAAAATGTTTAAGTTTTGCAGAAATATTTTTGATAAAATTATTACCAAATCATTTAAAGCTTAATTGATATAAATGGGTTTGTAAAACATTCTTAAATAAAAAAAATAGTTTTCCCTTTGTTATCCTTGATAATTGAAATAAAAAGTAACAATTTAAAAAGTGAACTAAGTTGGTTTGAATAATTTCAATCAAGATAGTTAAACAAGTAAGCTTTTATGCCAATTTTTTATTTCTACTTTACATAATTTACTGTAACATTAAAATCCAATTTTTTAAATCTTAACTTTCATAATAAAGCAGCCAAGAGAGAGCGTCACTTTTTTTAAAAAATGTATTCAAAAGCAGAATTGATATTAGATCCTTTAAGTTTTTTGATAACCTTTGACGAAATTGGTTTGAAAACTTCATTTACAGTTACACCATGTGGATTACATACGATGACCGTTTTTGTTGTCTTAAGTAAAAAAGAGAGTTGGTTTTCTTCGTCTCGTGAGAAAATTGAGTTGATGTGTCATAATTTTACTCGTAACGACGGAAGTCGTTTAAAACAAAAATGATAAAATTTTTTAATCCCCCCTTCTTTATTAAGAAAGGGATACAGCAAGGACCGCGTGAGGTTATTCCCTGGACAGTCAAAATATTTTGGAAATCTTTGAGGCTATTACCCTAAAAACTTCCAAAATGTCGAAAAAAAACTTTATTGCATTTTTCAATGCCTCATGCCATTAAGAATCTATGGTCAATGTTTCAGACCTGAATTCTATTTAATTTGGAAGTTATCTCAAGTTTTCTGAGTGCAATCAGGCTCAAATGTGTAAGTCTCTAGAACTTTAAGTGCATTTTTCTCAGACTTCGTTTTCGGTGACAATGACTGGTTTCTATTCCCTAAGGCTTTTATACTGCTCATGATAGAATATTGAAATTTTTTGTGTATACTCAAAAATATATATTTTTAAAAAGTTAGCTTGCATTTTGTGTCCTATTATGATAGTTATTTTTTTTAAAATGTCAAAATGTACAGATCAACAATTTTTAAGCTTTTTTCAATTTTCCGTTATAAAAACCCTTATTGAAGTCAAACAAAGAAAACTATTGTTGAAATACTAGCTAGCAGTTAAAAAGTAGTATCCAACAATACTAAAAAGACCAAAAGCATAACTAAAGAACTAAAATTGACAGTTTTATAAGATTTTTTAAAAAACCTTAAAAATTGAAGTGTTTTTAAATTTTGAAAAAAAATGGTTCATTTAACTGACCCAAATTTTGGATATATGTTTATAGACATTCTTTTGAACAAAAACAGCTATTTGCACAATGTTTAATTGCATAAATAAAGATTTTTCAAAAAAGGGTAATGTGAATCTTCTTGGGCACTAAAAATTCCTTTTTTTCAAGGCTTTTAAGTTTATTGAAGGTTTTTAAGACAAAAGTTAATTCAATGATTTCGGATCTTATAGTTGAGATTTGCTGAACTGTAAAATGTTTATTTCTTGATTGTTAATAAATCATTGGTTTTTTTTAATAATTCCTGATAGGAATTCCGAATTCCTGGGCCATCCTTCTCAACATTCCCTTGCTGACGACGCCCATTAGTTTGAGCCACATCTTTGACAATGCTTATTTTTTATTATTTTAAATGAAAATTTCAATTATTAAATAGTCTGTCTATGGTGTGAAAAAAGTTTTGGTTCACATTTTTAACACTGTTAAAAATACTGTTTTTACACTGTTCTCTAGTGAAAGCAACGAAAACTTAGTGAAACCTGTTACCGAACTATAGGTTGCAACTAAATTTAACCCAGTTTGTGGTGAAAGGTTGAACTTTTTTTAACAGTGTACTCAAATTACATCTTTGTAAAAATGTGTGTATCTTAAGATTAGAAGTCAACCGGACGGAACCTAGACGAAAATTCTTTTCTGAAAAAAATTTTCTTTTCTGAAAAAAAATTTTTAGACCCCATGTATACAATTACTTGTCGACCCCTGAGATACAGTTCATTTATATCACAATTGCGTAACTATGAAATAACCCTTTTTCTTTTTACTCCTTGTCAGTTCCATCCGTCCTCAACTACTACACATGGTTCTTATTTGCTTCTGCCTTACTTCTTTTTCTTTCTTCCAACGGAGACCATTAATCTTAATAAAGAATATCGTTCGATTATGAGGCGCAAAGCTTGTAGCTTGCTTTATGAATCGTTAAGTGAACTGACGGGCTTATTAAAAGCTCTCTTACTTAGATGAACGAAGAATTGTTCAAGCTTAACGATAACAATTGAGTGACTGAATAGTTCTGCGTTATTTAATTTTTAGCTGCAAGCTTTTAAGTAAAAGTTTCATTTATTTTTGTCCACTTCAATTGAGTAAGGTGTTTTCAATATTTTATAGGTTTGAATTTAACTTAAAATTCTTAGTAAAAAAGTTTTAATATTAGTTATTCAATACGTTTTAATGAGAGGCGACATGAGTATCAGAATAAAAAAAACTTTATCTTATTTTCAAATATAAATAATTATAATAAGAACTAAGCTTCAAATTTCACTGAAAACATCATATTTTACAATTTCTTAACTGCTGTGGTTAACTTTCTGCTAACATTTATATATGAGAAAAGATAAAAATAAATGCATTAGACAATATGAAAGCTAATGCACAAAATGGCAGATTTTTCAATTTGTGTTCCCTTAAAAATTAGGGTAATTATTTTCACACTAAAATTAATGCAAACCTTTCTTCATTTATCCTTTCTTTAAGGGTAATAAAACAATTCTTAGAAAATAAAGACTTGTTTTACAGCTGTCTCTAAAGTTTTTATTAATGTTTAAAAAATATTATAAATTCGCTTCAAACTTATATAAAATTGCAAAAGGAACATGCGCATATTGAACTAGAATTAATTTAAAAACCGAAGCCCGTTAAACATACAGTACTTTTTTTAAAGATTCATCCAAAGAAAATTTCGAAGTAAAAAGCTGCAAATAAATTTTAAAACAAATATGTGATGGAAAAATGATCTCAGAATTATCATATCTAACTATGCTACATCCATATTTGAACATTTGTTTAATTTTAAAATATTACGCATATACGTATATTTTATCATCTTTTAAGAAGAAAGAAATAGTTTCACTCAAAAAACAGTATTAACCCTCTCGGCATCAGAACATAAAAAAAGTGAAAAAAAACTTTTTTCTTCTTCTCAATACATCCAAAATGCCCCTATAATTTGTTTGGAATTTTTTTTTCTTGTGTGCACTCCTTCCTAGTTATTTTTATGAGCCTCATATGAGCCATATGTTTTTTTCATTTTAACAGAAAATACTTATTTAAGAGCTTATTAAAAGACATGGTCATAATATTAGAAGGTTACGAAATAAGAAAATATCTACCAACCTATAAAAATTTTCTACAGAAGCTAGTATCTAGCTAGTATTTTCTCTTCAGAAGCATCACAGCTTAAAATGTACACATTGAGGTATAAATCATCTTGCTGCTATTTAGGATAAAATTCAGAAACCATGTTGAAGTCTCATAAGTGATCTACATGAATCAGTAAAGTCACTGATGAAAAGAAAATAAATTTGCATGTTTACATCATACAAAAATTGAACTCCAAAGTAGGAGCCTCATATGAGGTCCAGGGTGGTGAGAGGGTTTTAAGAAACAATACTTTGGACCTTGTATTTTGCTTATAATGTTACATTGGAAAACATAATAATTTCATGCTTCAGGATAGTATACTTCTCAAAAATAAAATTTAACACCGACAGAGTAGATTTCTTTTTGCTTTTTAATCCTTTCAACCATAAGCCGCCCGAGATTACAATTGAAAGATTACAATGGAAAATTTGAGGCAGCTAGGTCTAAAAGGTTAAACCATTAGCGAAAAGAATCTTGTGCAAATGTTAATATTGATTGAAAAACAACGTTTATTTTTACACAATTTATAATTTTTTTTTTAAATGTAGACAATTGTTTCGTGGATCAATGGATCCCCTTCTTCAGTACAAAAAGACGAAAATAAACATCAAATCAATAATTTAAACATAACATGAAGGCAAAAAGTTACAGTTTAAGTGAAAATACAATAGAGGGAAAACGATTTGAGTTAAAAATACAAAAGCAATGGTTATAGTATATAAATTACAGAATCAATACAAAGGTAACCAGATGGGTGAGAAATAAGGAATACTATTTAAATCATTAACAAGGAAATCTGAAAATTTATTTATATAAAACGATTCAAAAAAATCAAGGTCACTAGGTATATTACAATTTTTAATAATGGTAGCAGATGAAAATTCAAAGTTATGATTGAGGTTCCAAACATGTTTAGCTATGGATGATTTGTCGAATTCTTGCTTTCTTACATAACCCTCATGCTCTTTAACTCTAAATTTTAACGCACGTTTTGTTTGACCTATATAAGATAAACCGCAGTTGCAATAAATTCTATAAATACCAGATTTATTAAGTGTTTCTATAGGATCTTTAAGATTAGAAAACATAATTTTATTGTGTGGGGAAAAAACGGTATCAAATCGTTTTCCCTCTATTGTATTTTCACTTAAACTGTAACTTTTTGCCTTCATGTTATGTTTAAATTATTGATTTGATGTTTATTTTCGTCTTTTTGTACTGAAGAAGGGGATCCATTGATCCCCGAAACAATTGTCTACATTTAAAAAAAAAATTTTATAAATTGTGTAAAAATAAACGTTGTTTTTCAATCAATGTTAAACCATTGTATTGAAAAAAACCGTTTGTTGTAACAGTAAAGATGCAAAAGATTGCAGATTGTACTGTAATTAAAAAACACCCACGGAAGAACTGATTTATTTTCCAAATTTGAATTTGTAATTGCATAAGGGATGTACTGATATTAGTTTATAATCTCATCGATTTCTAGCAATTAGTCAGAACGTATTTTAGAAGTCAATCTAAAAAGTTAATTATTCGTCGTAGATATTTGCTTAAAACTATTCTAATCGTGATCCCACTTACTACTATTAATGGACTTTGAAAATAACGAATCAATGGGTGCAAACATCGAGAATGGTCCTGATTAAGACATAATGATTCGCTTTGAAGTAAATCACATTTTTTGGTGTTATTATAGGGATTTAACTATCATATAAAAATGATATTTGCGAACGATTACGAAAGCAACGATACTGTTCATATTACGAAAAGACACGAAACTTTTAAATATTTCCCCATTAACTAAACTAGTTTATGTAATTCGGGTATTTCCTTAAAAGTTTGTATGTAAAAAAAATTTATACTTCAATTCGTTAGTTTAAGTATGTATAATAAAATTATATGCTTTGGATATAATTTTATATTTTATTTTGGAATATATTTAGTGATGAAAATTCTCAGAAATTCTGAGTTATGTGTTTTGTTTTTACTTTACCATTTTAAAACACCACTCCTTTGACTAAGGAAGATCAGAATTTGTAAAATATATTAAACTGTTTTGTAAAAGAAATTTGAATAATTATGCTTCCAGAAGTACACATCCTAAGCAGGAAACTAGACCATAGAGGGGAAAAATAAAAAGTATGAATCTGAAGATTATTAGATTAAAGTAATTAATAGAGATAGATTGATTAGATAGATAGAAGATTATTAGATAATAAGTACGCGTAAAAGGGTACCCTGGTTATCTCGAAGTTTAATACTGCAAATACCTTTATATCTTGAAAAAATACCCCCTTTTAGCACACATTGACTTCTGTCGATGAAATAAATTTTAATTGAAATTCAAATTTAAATATCTGGTATAATTAGAATAGAGATGTGGGGTGTTATCCCAATTCAATAATTAAAACCTTGAATTTAACAAATATAACAGATTTATTACAGCTAACTTATTCGAATAGCGTGATATCTCTTTTTTGGATGATTTTTACTCTTTTGGCGGGTCCTCTTAAAGTAATCGAATTTGATTTCAAGATACTTTAGAAAATCATAAA
Source organism: Tetragnatha versicolor (assembly GCA_024610705.1). Lineage (NCBI taxonomy): Eukaryota > Metazoa > Arthropoda > Arachnida > Araneae > Tetragnathidae > Tetragnatha > Tetragnatha versicolor. The sequence goes on from JANDEH010000008.1 coordinate 46,540,423, forward strand.
ATAATCGCATACGTATATTTTTAAGATTATATTCTCTGAGATATATCTGAAACCTACATACCACGTAAAAAATCAAAACTATAAACCAATTAGTGTTGCCAATATTTTACGTGTTTCATATTTCAATACATAATTTTTTTAATGTGTAAAGCTTAAAAAAAACATTATTTTTAACACTAGGGGGCTACCGCCCCCTGCTCGCTATCGCTCGCCAACCCCCGTTAACTGCTGACGCAGTAACTTTTGGACCGCTTCACAATTCCCCACAAAACCCAGCTCACTGCACTTACTCACTTTATAAAACATTCTTAACACAGGGGTAGTATACTTCTCCGTGGTATTCTTTCAAAAATGGCGAATATTTATTCAGTGGTGGAATTTTATCATTTCCTTTATGGTAACATGAATTGGCGGATCGCTTTATAATTCCAAGAAAGGTTCATATATAGTTCCCGCTAAATATGAACCTTCCCTTAATGTTTCAGTGCTTCCCTTAATGTATCTGTGAAAAACACATTACCTTAGGGAAATGGGTAAAAAAATTTTTACATTGCTCTGTTGTTAATTTTCTTGGGGTTGAATTCCGTTATAGTTCCCGCTAAATATCACTAATCTCTTTTGGACACTATAAAGTATAAATATTGCTAAATTGTTTCAAATTCATAGATTAAAGTGTTTAATTAGATCTATAACTATTCAGTTTATCATTAAAAATTAGAAAAATTGGTTTACATTTGAATATTGAGCGTTCGAAAGAGATTGGCGATATTTAGCGGGAACTATAACGGAATTGAACCCCAAGAAAATTAACAACAAAGCAATGTAAACATTCTTTTACCCATTTCCCTAAGGTAATGTTTTTTCACAGATACATTAAGGGAAGCATTGAAATATCTCAGGATTAAATTTAACTTTCTTAAAATTTGTAATGATTGACTGTTAAAAATGTAGTAATTATCTTAAACATCGCGAAAATTTAGAATTTTATCTTCATGAGAAACAAACTTCGAAGTTGTGTCATTTTCATAGCAACGACACCGAATGTCAAGACTTCCAACATTTTCATCCTTATTTCTAAAACATTCACCCGTGTTATTTAGTTGTTTGCATTTTGTCATTATAATAAAGAGTTACATTTTACTACCTTAAAAACATACTTGTAAAAGGATATAAAAAATAAATGCAAAATGCAAAATTTCCGAAAGCGAGTGTATATTTTATTGTAAATATAGTAATGATTAGGTTGCCACAACTACAAAGATAAATATAAAAATATTAATTTGTTATTTAAAAAATAAAAAATAAATTAATTATAAATAAGTTTAAAATATAATGAAAACCGTTTGAACAACAATTAAACCCTTTGAACAACAAAAATATAAATATTGTTAAAAATAACACAAAATATATTTTTTAAATTCGTGTTATAAATAGAAAGATGATTATTTTATCTACTTGAATATTAAAAAACCAGTGAAATATGTTTTCAATTGTTTTAAAATTCATAGTTTCTTGCTCTGTAACTGCGACCTTATCCGAAATCTAAAAAAATGGAAATATTTTAAAATTGAGATTTTTTTTAGAAATTCTAAAGGCACTTTGCACATCCTCAAAAGAATCCGGACAGTTTGATACCAAATATGTGTTATACGGATCAGTAATTAAAAAGCCTTTCTCTGGAAACCGTTCACCAAAAACTTTTTTTTAGAATAGAGAGATAGTTTAGGTTTTCATTCTTCTCATACGTTTTATCTCACGTAGTTCATTTTTATGTTGACACTTTTACTGAGATATTCTGATTTTTATTTTCATTTTTCGCATTGGATCTTTTTTTTAATCTCGAGTGCATTTCTATACTCTCTTTAGAATGGTATCCTCGGGCATACGGGGTCTTTTGAGAATGGAATTCGTACGGATCAAAACTGGATTTATCTTTAGTTTTTAAATTTAACACCGGGACTACATTGAGCTGAATTCGGTTCTCGTGAAACAAAAGTTCCAGACTCTTAAAACTCTATGAACCACTTAGTCTAAAATTGATTTATTTATGGAGCACTCTTTCCTATTATACCTTAGAACCTTCAAACCTAATTAAATAAAAATTACCACTATTATTGAAAAACATCAAAAAACTTGGATGAAGAAAGAGAAAGTAGAGGAGAAGAAAGATGAAGAAGATAAATGAAGGGAACGAGATTATCCAGAGGGATGAATAAATATACAATGAATAAATACTAGAGGATGTTCCAGATGCGATGGATGAAGATGAGTTGAAGAGGGATGAACAGGATGAGAAAGATGAATTGAAGAGGTATGAATATTGTAACAGAGATGCATTAAATTGGGGGAACATGATGGGAGAGAGATGCAAATAGAGAAGATTTGTGGTATAAAAGAGATGAATAAAAAAGAATGATCAAGAGTATGAGGGGAAGAAACAATTAAGATGTTACATTAAAAGGATGAATGGAATTTAAATGAGAGATATAATGAGATTAATAAGAAGATAAAAAGACCTAAGCTTCGATGGGTAGATGCAGTTGTGTAGGACTGTTTTATCCTCAAAACTAGAAATTTGTGAATTTTGGCTGCTAGCAGGGGCGGTTTGAAACGTCTGTTTCAGTAGGTCTTGCCCCACCCTTTACTTGGGTAATAACACTAAACCTCGATCCAGATACTATTCGGTAAATCAGTAACACTGTTACAGCTATCTAGGGAAACTCTATTGTAAGTTATACGTATAATTACATTCTTCATATACTATTTAGTTTGTAAATTTTAAAGTCATCCAATTTTTAAGGCAATTATTTATCACATTGTGAGTTAAAAATAATTTTTTTTAGAAAGTATGCAGACACTCCCTACATGAAACGTTCCACCAGTTTACGTATGTCATCAAACAACAAATATTCATGATTCACTCTTTCATTTTCCCCGGTTTATGTAATACATTTGTTTTCTTGCCACATTGTTAATCGTATAAGGTTGGCCTTGCTCAGTTCAAAAAGATCTTTGAAGCAACTGTTCAAACATTGGTTCTAAAAATAGACGCTGGTGGCTTCTTATTATTTTTACTGCGATGCTTAAAGTTTTCTGGAAGAAAAATACTGACTGTACTTTGTAATACTTATACTTAAATTTTTTTCTGTCAGCTAAATGGGTTTTCCTTTACCCCAGTTGACAAATATTCATATTCCCCCCTAAATTGTTTGTATTATCTTATATTATTGTTAAAATAAACTATTATTATATTGTATTATTTAGAAAACAGCCTATTAATAAAAGTAAAAGGCATGCATTGAGCGCTTTAGGAGTAAATAAAACAAAATTTGTAAAATTGACGGGTCAGCTATAGTTTAAAATTAAGTTATTTGTAAAAAAGAGTATTTTCTAGTTTAACATCTACTATAAAATTAATAAATATTTTTAAAAAATACGATTGAAAGTCAAAAAGAGATTTACAGTAAAATATTTTAGTACCAATCATCAAAAATGGTTTATCACTTTGACAACACAAATGCAACGCATGTTCTTTTGTTTTGCTTCTCAATGTTTGATAGGGATTAATACTAAAATGCTCCCAAGGTTGATAACAATGTCTTATGGCGGATACCAGTTAATATTAGCAGTCCTACCACATAAAATTTGGTAAAGAAATAAAATAACATACATTTTTGGAGAAAATAAAAACAAATTGAGTTACCATAATTTCTTTGGTGATGTATTCCATTTCTGTATTGAGTACCTTTAGGTAACAGAAAGTATTTACATTATAAGCGGCGGCTGAGAAGCTTTAAGGTAAAAGTGGCTGTAGTAATGGCATAGGGTAGGTGGGGGCAAAGCCACGCAATTTTCAGTATTTTTAACATTGTATAGTCGAAAGGGGGTAGATAATCCCGAAATTTCAATTGGAGATGTTAGATTGAGATCCTACCTACAAAACCAATCCAAGTTTAAGCTCTTATCGATGGCATTTTAGGAGAAATTTACAATTTAGTAGAAAAAAAAATTGCGGGGCTTTGCCTCGCAAAATGGGGCAAAGACCCGCACTTGCAAATCTTGGTGCCCAAATGAAATAAACAGTGATAAACAGAATTTTTCATTATAAAACACTAAAAGTAATGCTCTTAATGTTATTTTAATATTTCTAAGCCAACCAACAATGTTAAATATAAATATGATCAGTTTTAATGAAAATTGTCAATCTGTTGTAGCAATTAATTTCAGATTGACCAGATATCTTTCAAAAGGGAGAAAGGATGGTTTCAGGTAGAGGGTTGGCATCTCGGACACCTTTATTAACCTCTTTAGAGATCAAGTAGTCCCATTTTCCTTTTAGGACGAATTCCTGAGCTTTTTAAGCTGCGTAGATTTGCCCCAAAACACCTGCGTGGATTTGCCCCGTTTTACTTTATTTTGAAAAACAAGCTTTATTATTTTTAGAGACATGTTGAGGCAATTCTTTCAAAATGAAACTGAAGTTGAATTGCTATCTTATCATTGGCCTATTTGTTTGTATTTCTCCTCAAGCCCTATTTTATGTAATTTTTAAGTAAATGATCAGAAAAATTACATCAAAATGATGAAAAACAAACTTACAGCATTTTTTAAACTCATGAGTGACTTAGGGGTACGAAATTCGCAGAACAATAGGTCACAGTAAGACAAACCAACCACCTGGTTTTCAACTTTTGAATCGATCATTAACAATTAAAAATCGCGGTGCGTGGTTTTGCCTCATGCGGGTTTTTACCCCCACCTACCCTATGTGTAAATGTTGAAAATCGAATTTGACTAACTGTAAATGTAAATATTCTGATTTTCAAACTATGCACCTTTTTGAGATCCAAAGGGAGGTGAAACATTTTATCAACACACGTTATAAAAAGTTTCCATAAGTTCGTCAACCCATTTTGTATTTAGAAGTTACGGCATAGTCATTTGTAAACCTTGACGTACCCACTCATTCTCATACATAAAATTATCTCTTTCAGACATCGAGATATATTCAATGCATAAAAGTACTTGATATATTAAGACTACTCAAAATCTGATAAATGCGCATTGAAACCGAAAAGTATCAAATTCCGCCAATCACTACCTTAAACCGTAGACATTTTCCCAGTTTGCTACAAGTGCCAGACATTTGCATAAACCACCCACCACCTGTGTCGCATCACGATACGTTTGTAAGGGATTCCTCGACTACCGACCAGAGTCATTCCCGATCAATCAGAGCGGACACTACGGAAGTCGCGATGTCTATTATTGACATTCGTTCGATCAGAGACTGGTGATCAAACAGAAGCGGGAGCCTTCACCCACTTTTTGTCCTTTGTTTTCTTTCCTACGTTTGTACTTTGTGAGCACCTGTGGTATATGTTCCGGATTGGGGGGAGAATGCAAATTGTAGTTCGAAGGAACGTTGGAATGACGATGATGGAGAGGATCTTTTGTGCAATTAAAGAGTAATCGGTAAAATACGGAAGGAATTGGGAAGTGCGGGGAATTTAAAGTACTGTCCTTATAGTATATGTTTGGTGGAGTGTACTTATGGTTTTAAGGTGCTTGGATAATGAAAAAAAAATTAATTCATAATATCTGATTTGGTTAAGAAAAACGAGGTATTAATACTTAGGTTTTTTGGTACTTACGTATTGTCCCGTCGACCGTGGCACTCAATCTAACAAGCATTACAAAATCTCATATAATCTGACGGTCGCGGAAAGGTCGGTAAGATAATACGTAAGAAACGTTTTTTAATTACAAGTAATTGAATTTATAATAATTTAATTATTCCCTAATAAAATTGCGTTACTAAGATTTGTATTTCTTATTACGCGCGTAAAAGTGCTTTGTTTTAAACTTTAGCGTCATTTGTAATTGATTAATTAAGTTAATTCACTAAAATACAGTATGATACACATAAGTATAAAAAACTCCACAATAAGAGATGTTTTACACTAGCGTTTTTAAACTTTTGTGAAATTTTGTGTCGTACAACTATTTTTCATTTGGGCATTTAGATCCCTTAAAAAAGATAACTTTTGTTTCCTGTAAAAAAGAGAATAATGAATAAGTCATGAGAGTTTCTAAAGTTTTCAAGTTAAAAGAAAATAAAACACTATGCAAACACGAAACTGTTACTTAGCAGAAAGTAATATTCACTCTTGAAGAGTTGCAATTTTTTAACAAAATATATGTACTATTAAATTTATCCGAAAACTCGTTATTATGCACCAACAGGAAATGAAATTTAGAAGTGTTTACTAATAAAAGGAAAATCACAAATATTCATAAAAGGATTAGCTTAAGAATGAAATTAAAGAAAATTTAATAAAGTAAACCCCTTCCAAAAGTTAATTAAAAGCCACACAAATGAATTGTTTCCTTTTAATATACGCCACATAAATATATGCTTACCCACCATCAGAAATTCAACCAACCACAGCAATCACCAGCATATCATTCTTATTAAGCAAAATCCTTCATCTTATTCAGTCCACAACATTGAGACACCGAAACCGCCACCAATAAACCAATTGACCACCATTCATTTTCGCATATTCCCAAACCTGGAGACACGTGAGTATTCGTCAAAAGGGTCAAAAGGTCCGATTCGAAAATAGCATAACAACAGCGGTTATGTGTTTGCCGAGGGTTATTGCGACGACCACTTGTTGACCAAGAGGCGTAAAAATGGCTGCTCCCCCTCTCATTAAGGTGCATTTCATTTGTCCCGAAGATGTAATTTCGGGAGCAGGCAAGGTGTATTAGAGCCACGTTATTAAAGCGAGCACGTATAGGGTAAATTAAGAGCTTGTGATAGTTCCAGTTTTTAATTTTTATGGTGATTACTCTGAGGTTAATAATGTCTTCCCCTTCCTGTATTGAGACCTGGTAATGAATTGGAATATTGGAGGTGGGTTATTAAAGTAAATATTCTACGTTTAATTTGGAGAGTAATAAAGTTTATAAATGATTGCAGTATAGAATTATTTCCCTCAAAATTTGTGTTTCGTAAGTTTGGATAGATACGTGAAAAATGGATTCGATTTTGAAAAATATCTTGTAATTTGAATACATGACTGTAGATTTAATAAAATCCATTTAAGTACTACTTAAGCGAAAGGGTCGAGTTGTATACTAAATTGCCTAAAATAATCAAATATCAAAATATAACATCATTAAAGTATTTCAACAGTGTTTCTTTAATTTGAAACATTTTTATGTGTACAAATAATAAAATGTTGCCAATATAGTTCGATCGTAGAGATTTGCGCCAGTCTTAAAATCGTTAAGTACTTTTATTAAATACGTTCTTTATATGGAAAAAATTTAGAATTGATGTTTAAAAATATTTTGTTTCTTTTCCTTGAATGATGTGAAATATTAAAATTCGTTGAGTTAAAGTTTTCTATACGTAGAAATAACTCTTTGAAAATGATTTTCTCAATGTTATTGAGCAACTTTGTGACACCTTATAATATATTTAGTAACCTTTGAAACTTAGAACACATTTTTGTCATCCCAAAATATGTTGACTATTTTAATTTGTTACTAAATAGTATTAGGTATTAGAATAGTTACTATTAGATATTTTATCCATGATTTAATTATGTCTTTATTCTTCATTTTGTTCAATTTATTTCTGCCCATTCGATAGTCATTTTTCCAAGCGTACTGACCATCATGGAAAAGAAACCAACAACTGAACCCTTTTGTTTCAAGCAGATCCAAATTTTCCATAGGGTTCAAAGGTACTCTCGGATGGCTTAGAATTGAGAGGATTAAGCCAATTCATAGAAAAATGGGTTTCATCAGCAATTTTTCGAATCCTATCTGAAAACAACCACAGCCTTTTTTTATTAACTAAATAAAAAATGTTTGCTTTACTTCAAATTAATCCCGATACGATTTTTTAAAATTATATAGCCTCTGTCAATCAAATGAATCTAAAACAATTATCATCCCAATTTCATCGACATTTCCCAGAAATCTCTTAACTATTAGTTCGCAATTCCTCCTAAACAACTACAATTTCTCGCTAATCAATAATAATTAACTCAGCATTACCCAATCAATGCATTTTTTTATCGCGAAAACAAGCGTTTCAAATTGAAACTACAATACCCCTGTCATCTAAACCAGCGAATCTATCTGTAGTTTTTTTCATTCGAGGGAGGCGATCCACCCGTTTCAACAGCCGCGCGCTCGCGCAACAGGCGCTTCTGGGAACGAAACGAGGAAAAACGATCGTTTTCTCTTTGCAACCCTTGCGACATTATTTCGATCTGGAATGCCACGGTTTCGGTTCTCTTCCATTCGTTCCTCGCTTTCTCCGTTTAGTCGATTCGTTCAGCGTATTGTGTTTTATAATGGCGTTTTTATTTTGTTCGTAAATAGGTAGTTTTTTTGTTTAGTTTGCATTGGGGTAAAAGTCAGATTGGACTTATTAATGTTGTATTTAACTGTTGTAATTTTTATTTAGGAGTTGCTTTGATTTGAATACTTCATAATTCCAGCATTACTATAGAGTGTTTTTAGGTGCCTTCACGACCAGTTACTTTCTTCCTTGCTGTAGGTCAAACAGTCTGTTGCTAAGGCCGTTGCTAGGTGCGGTGGTATCTGTTGCTACCATGTGGTTGCAAACGCTCCAATAGAAGCACTTCATGACCAGTTATTTTCTTTTAACTGTTAACTGCTGTAGGTCAAACAATCTGTTACTAAGGCCGTTGCTAGGTTCGAGTCCTGTGATTTAAAATGCTCTATACTAGACTGCAATGTTACTTGGCCCTGGCTGAGAGCAAACAAAGAAAGTAGTCGGTCAGTCGGTGTCTGAATTTTGAGTAAAATTAAGAACTTCAATTTAGAAACATGATTATGCGTCGTTTTATCATGATTTGATTTCCAAACTCCTCCTAGAAACCCAACAGGCTTTCCTTTTACTCAGTTTATCCTTCCGCGAAGTGACGTCATTGGGTCAAGAAATATTGCAACCAAGTATATAGCTTTGTTTAAGCTCTTAAAAGCATGAAATAAAAGAAGTAAAAGACGTAGTTTGTTGTTATATTTATTATTTTCAAAGGTTGTTAAAACGCCTATCATAAAATAACATGCCTACTTTTTTTAAAATTGTTTTTTTTTATAGAAAAGATTTCAGTCTGAAAAAATAAGATCAAAATATAAGCTTTTTATTATAATCCAATCATTTGATTTTTCGACAAAAACTTTCAGGAAACCTCCAACTAAATATTTGTGTTAAAGCTGGATGAATTTAAAAGACTGCCCTTAGAAAATAGCCAACTCCCTAAAAGTGACCAAGCCTAAATACATCAAATTATGGATGCATGTTGTACAATGTATAAGACTTGATAAGATGATAAAAAAACTTGATAAGATGTTTTCTTTTTTTAATTTTTTCTATGCTATTATTTTATATTTCTTATGAACAAAAAGAAAATATATCTAATATTTTACCTGTTGAGTATTGTCATTATTAGTAATAAAACTATTATTATTTAACATAGGAACATTTCAATTGGATTTTATATTGAAAAAAGCACCTTCTCCAAACTATGTCTGAATAAATTTCTTCAATAAATAAGTGAAAATATCATTTGAAAAGGAAAGCTTGATATTCATCTATGAATCACTACACCTACCCAACGGGAATTGCTTTACTTTAGAGCAGTGTCCTTTATCCTTAATTCTTGATTGTTGAGAGGGAACGGTTTGATATTCTTTTTTGAAATATTTTACCATCCTTCCAGATTTTAAAAAAGTAATGTTAACTACGTAATCCTAAGATTTTCTGGTTCAATTCCGTTAACGTTCCCGTCTTGTGGTTGGCACTCTATTCCCTAATATGGGCCTTGTTCCCATAAAAATCCAACCAACCGTTAAGGTTCCCGTTTAATATCACTAAGCTCTTTTGGACACCATATATTCAAATATATTACCATTTTTTCTAATTTTTATAGATTAACTAAACAGTTATTGATATAACTAAACATTTTAATGAATGAGTTTGAAATTACTTAGAAATATTTCTACTTTTTGCTGTCCAAAAGAGCTTGGCTATATTTAGAGGGACTGTTAAAAGAATTGGAATTGACATTCTCGTGTTCTCTTCATAATTTCATTCCAATTTCACTCTATTTGTGCCTTTTCAAGATAAATTACTAAATTTTACCAAAACCCATCATAATTTCCCCCCGAAAATCCCTCCCTACATCATTTTAACCTCAATACCGATTTCGCATGCTAATATTCCCGGATACAAAACGGCACACGCACCCAACACAACAACACTCGTGCAAATCTGAACGCATGACTGACCGAACACTCTTTCAATTTTTTTCTTCTTCTTTCCATTCTTCCCTTCGTAACGGGATGCCTTCTTCTCCATCCCCACTGTCCAGATCGATCATCATCCAAGGGTCCACCGTAGCGTGTCGGTCGAACATCTCGAAGACGACCTTGGTCCATCTGGCCTTGGCATTGGGACGAACAATACCGAATCGCGATGACGCACTCGGACACTGGTGGGGCCACCCACGCTATGGAGTGTCCATCAGAGAATCCTACTACTAGTTCCTTCTGGAACTGTTGTTATAGAAATATCTTGTTGTTTTAGAAAGGTGGGAAAAAATATGTATTTAAACTTTTTGTCACATTAAAGTCATTAAAGGACCGTAAATTGGGAAAGTATTGTACCTCGAAGTATTGAAGGAGAAAGTATTGTACCTCGGACCTAACTGTACCTCGGTCCTACACTGTTTAAGCTTTTCGTGATATGGCAAAACTACACATGTAGTTAGCATCCTAACAACCAGAGTTCTTACACACACAGTCTAGCTAAACATTTTTTAATACAATTTTTGAGATAATATAGGTTAAAAACTGATTTTACCCATTAAAAGAAAATTTTCTATGTTAGGTTTCTAGGTTAAAGTTTAATAAATACAGATTCAGTTTCGTAGTCAATTTTATATTTTACAGTGTAATGTTTCAGCTGTAATATTAGGTGATTGAAATAGGGCTGGTGGTGAACTGAACTGAGCAGGCATTTTCAGTAAATAAATAAGTATCGTACTTTGAACGTAAGGAAATCATTGCACCTTTTCCCATTTCCAAGATAAACTTAACTACCTTGAGTTACTGAAATAAATCACTACTAACGACTGTATTGACCACTAACTTCACCTAAGGTTAAACTGGAATCAAGTTTTTAAGTGGGAATCAAACCCACTAGAACCAGATAGGCCCATACTTCCTTTTAAAGGTTTGAACTAAGACTTTAAAAAAGGTTTCCTACGTTTAGATTTAACACAAAAAAGGTATATAGATTCATTTTTTTAAATATGTTTAATTTTACTTTTTTCAATTCAAGGTTTTCTTTTTTTTCGAACAAAAAAAGATATAAGTTCACAAAATTAAATTAGTTATTTTATTTTTTTTAAAGTTGATTTGCCACCATTTAAATAATTTTACCAAAATTGCACAGTAAAATTTAAAATCCCTTTTAAAGGGTTAATCAGCTGTTTTTAATTGATTTTCTTTGGATGTTCTTAGAAATACACTATAATAGATTATACCATCTTTTATTTATTTCAGAAAAATTGGAAGTATATTATATTTGCATAGAATTTTTACCGCCCCTCAGACCCCTTCTGGACCAAAACCTTGGATTTATTACTGCATTCAATGCAGGTAAGTAAGAATATATTTGTGAATTAATTTAATTACTTATACTTTATCTATAAAAAAAGACTATTTATGAAAATACTTGAATAGAATACTCTTTTACTTTAGTTTTAATTATAATTTTTATGTGAGAGAAAGTTTTAGACTAAATACCTTTTTACTCTGGAACAAGTTGAACAATACATTCGTTCCCTACCTAGGTTCTTTACATAGATGCTCATAACAAATGTGTGTAAAGGGCGTGTCAATGAAACATCCTGGACATATCATTTAAATGCTCTTAGAAGACAAACGTTTACATTTGAATGCATTGAACAATAGAATGACATTGAACCGAATAATGTTACTATCTTTTCTTTCTTTATGTATTGGATGTATTCTGTACTTGAAAAGAACACCAAGTAAGTTAGGAAAAAAGAGTTTGTGTGGGTGAATTTTCCAATTCTCTTGAAATTTTCTGATATTTTCAAAATGCTTTGAAAAGGACGAAAGACTTAAAAGCAATAGCTATAGGGTATGAGTATGTGATTGCGCCCTTTCCGTCAGTTTTAAATATTCTCTAATCTTTCAATCCTATGTGGCCTTTGAGTACAAAGGAGAAATAGTATTTATGCATATCTTTATAGAAAGAATTGAGGTTTATTTTTGGCCAAGGATGATACATCGAAGATTATGGTAATTTAAATCCACCCCATGCAAACAAAATAAAACCTTTAAATGACCAAACTTTTTACTTGCCATTTAGTCCAGCAAAAGAAAACATTTTACATTTTTTTTTGTATATTGAGAGACATTATGACCAGCAGATGCTTTTTAATCATTTGGAAATAACACCAATTAGGGAAGTTTTATGAATTTAGAGTTGAAATTATTTTCTATGGATATTGTAAATTGTGTGGTATCCAACGACTATTCTGGTTCAAGAGGGTCACCACAAAAATGAGATTCAAACCTTTCTTTACAATGAAAGAAACACGCGGTAACATTTTTTCACTGCCACAAGGCATTTTCAAACCTACACTTCAACTTGTTTGGACTTGTAATTATTGCTGAAAACATAAAAAAGAGCTCCTAAACTCTCTGTTTTACACCACACGTCCTCTGGGCAAAATTACCCAGCCCCGGAGAACAGAGTATCCATAATTTTATTCTTTTGAACCTTTCTTCTAAACATGACCTTAACCGTAACCTTTGTTCAAAAGGAAATTGTGCTCGCCATTGAAATACCACAAAAAATAAATATTTTACATTTTTTCTCCTTTCATTACTATGAATGATATATTTGACGTTTCTTTTGAACTGATGTTTGACTTGAGGTCCTCCGCATTATGCTTTATTTAAAAAACAATGTCATTCAAACTTTACTTAAAGCTTTGAGTGAAAGATTTAGCTCTAGGCCTTAAACCTTATTTCTCCTAAGGCAGAATCAATAAAAACTAAAGATTCTTTAACGCTTCTTTGTCTTCCATTAAGTGAAGAAGGGTTCTGTGGCAAAAAGAACCCACCTACACTTAAAAAAAGTTTTTGATGTAGTTTGATGCATTTTTGGGTATTTACTATTTCACCTTTTTTGTGTGTTCGTTCTTTTAGTGTCATTTTTGCGTTCTAAAATAGAACAAAGAATTTTCTGTTGTTAGGATCTGGTGACAATGTGTCCGAAAAAAAAGCTTTTGGGCAATTTTGCTTTTTCTTTTTAGACTGTATTAGTTTTTGCTTCGAGGATTTCAGATTTCTTTAAGTGGTTTGTGCCTTGTGGACATCTATTGCAAGATTCCAAAAAGATTACATTTCCAAATATTTTCCATACTTTTAATAAATATAGTAACCAGGATACATTTTTCTTGAACCATCCATTGGTTCTTCATATATTTGAGGTAATGTATAGTGAAGTTTAAAGAAAAAAACTTGTCATGTTAAAAAGAGAGATATTTCTCAATCTATTTTTATGTAAACATATAAAATTCATAATTTTAAACCAGAATAACCTCTAATATTAAATCAAGAAAAAAACTCGTTATATTAAAAAGAGGGATATTACAATCTATTTTAATTAAACAAAATTATAAAATTCATAATTTTAAACTATGATATATTCATAATTTTAAACCAGGATATATTTTTCTTGAACCATCAATGGATGGTTGGTTCTTCATATATTTGAGGTACTGTATAGAGTAATTTAAAGAAAAAAACTCGTTAAAAAGAGAGATGTTTCAATCTATTTTTATGTAAACATATAAAATTCATAATTTTTGCAACATACAATTTATTAAAAAAACACATAAATATTAATAAAAATTTAGAATTTTTAAATCTGTCATCACGAATAATTTTAATTTTGAGAGTGACTTTTAATTTGTTTTGTATAGCCTATCTTATGTAACCTAAACTAATTTATTAAAAAAAGTTTTATACACAGGGTAATCACTGAAATTTATTCTTATATAAAGTAGAAATCAATTTAAACATCTTAAATGGCATAAAACTCCAAAGAAAAGAATATATTGTGTACACTATAATAAAGTAGGTATAATAAAGGTAGTGGTGAAGCACTCCGTTTTCATACTATAATAAAGAGTTGATATTTTTAAAAAATAAAACAAATCATATTCACGCACTTAGTAGATATATTAATTTATTAAAAAAAACATTAATTAGAAAAAAAACCAGGGGTGGGATTCGAACCCACGAGAACCAGCTTGGCCCCTTCCTGCAGGTCATACGATCTTGAACTGGGATAATTTGGAAGATAATAGCATTTACTTATTACAGCTTAATGAGGTTCAGTCAGCCAAGCAACGCCTGACCTGCAGGAGTATGAGACTGGTGCCATAACCACTCGGCCACCCTGGCTACGCTACGACATCTCTTATTAACACCATAGAATTTTTATCTGTCTTTATAGTACTATGGAGTTTAACTATAAAACTTTTTTTTGCTGTCTGAGATTAAAATGTCTTGAATTATATCAGAATGTATCTTATCTCAGAAAGTATTTTATGTTCACGTTTTTTGAAGTGTTTTTATCTAAATTTAAGTTAAATATTCTGAACTGGGATAAGTTGGAATACACACACACAGTTTGAACTTACTTTTAAGAGAAATATTAAAATATTCATTAAAATAAATCTGAAGCCCTTCTTTGTTTTGATTGTGGAAATAATGAAAGTTCATTTTTGAATTTGATCATAGTGAAATCATCTTGACCAAGATAATTGAATGAAAGTAAGAAGTAATACTACGATCATTCATGAAAAGGTAATCTATTTTAACTTAAGAGAGAAGTTAAGAAAGCTTAACTAAATCTATCTTATTTTTAAGTGTACACTAGGGTATGTCAAAAATATTTTTTTCACATTTTCCCAGGGGCACAGCGACAAAAGGGTGCCAAATGGTCTCAAACTAATATGTATAAAATATTATTCGATTATAATAACTATTTTTGCCTCCGGATTGGCCTCAAAGTTTCGATTAATATAGTAATTTCATGTAAAAATGGACGAACGAAAATCAAGCTTTTACCTCGATTGCACAAATCCGTCATGAATATAAATGTGCACAATGGTATAAAAATCTTCATTGAAGACTATAAAATAATTATAAATGAAACCAGAGTTGAAATACTTGAGTTGTAATACAACATATTTTGAAATATCTCAATGGTTAGAACTGGCAATCAAAAATTTCTTGCTGGAATCATTAAAATGTGCGAAACATTTATTGTTGGTTGAGTAGGATAGTAAAAACATTAAATTTTCAATAAAAATGGATATGTCAGAAGGTGGATACCTTTTATGGGTTATAGGTTTCAACCCCATGGAAAACATTTGGATAATAGTTTAAAAGTTGGGATTTTTTTGGCATATTAGGAATAGTCCATCCCAAGTGTCCCCATGTGATTCCCTTATGTCCAAAAATAAATTAAAACCACATTTTACGAGTCAAATTTTGAAATATTTTCTTAAGAAGAGCGGTAGATCCCAGTTTTCAGCTTAAAGCTTAATATTATCCCTTAAGTTTTTAAATAAGCTACATTACTTTTTAAAACTTACTTGTAATTATCCTTAACAGTTAAATTTGCTATATTTTAACTTTTATGAACGCATAAGGGAATGCTAAGAAGCTATTTTGAGTCAATCCTCAAAGAAGTATAATTTCATGGGCCCGAGTTTCAGTCTATTGCTATAGCAAAAAATTAGGTAAATCATGGATGAGCGAATCATAACTGATATTGCCTATGAACGAACTATCCCTTCGACAATTGTTTCAATATATTTTTGCGATCATATTTGGATCCGAAGACCAGCCAGTGAAATAACTGTCCGCTGAATTTCGAAAGCGCGGCATATTTATGAAAAATACAACTGTTTCTATTTTGAAAAATTTAAAATACCATTTTATACTGACCAAACTTGAGGGAGAATGTATATGAACTACCAATATTTAAAATTTGTACCACTGAAAATCCACTGTTTGTAAATTGTTACACTCTGTTTGAAACACCTTGTACAGTTGGGTTCCAACTCAAAGTTGATGGACCAATTACAGACTCTACTTTAAATCATTTACGGACACCCTTATACTAGTTCACACATAAAAAGTTAAACTAGCTTATATAAGTGCTAATCTAGTTAAGGAAAAGTATGTGTGAACGAACTGTCTTAGATATAATCTAGTATAGCGAAAAGAAACTAGTTTAACTTTAAGCTAGTTCCCCAAACTATCTTAAGTCTTTAAACTAGTTTAAGTTACCGTGGCGCCATCTACTATGTAGAAAAAAAACTACTACAAACTACCAACCTTTTTTTATTTGATATTACATTGGCACAATCTTTATTAAGTTAAATATATTTTTTAATTTAATATATTTCGATCAACAAACTGTACAACGCAAGAAGAAAAATTGGTATTCTGCAAGTATAAGTCCAAAGTAAAAAGTTTGGAGTGGAGTGTTTTAGGCTTAGAGACGAGCTCTTGGACGGCCGCCATTTTTTACTCGCAGCACCATATAGTTTGAGATAGTTGTAGTGTGTACACTAGGGTGGGTCATTTTCCTATGGCGAAAAAAATTTTTTACAAATTCTATCGGGCACAGCAAGAAAAGGGTGCCAAATGGTCTCAAACTAACATGTGTAAAATATTATTCCGTTATAATAACTCTTTTTGCCTCCGGATTGGCCTCAAATGGAACAAAAATATGTAATTTTTCATATATTTTTTTTAATTTTATAAATGAAATTTTTTTCGATAACTCTTTTAAGTTCACATATAAGGTTATTTAAAAGCAATTTTAATCACATTATTCACCTTTATGCATCATAACTACAAAAACAACTGCCAAAGGGGCAATATAATATGCTATCATATTAACAAGAGCCGTAGAATATTAATCTCTTTTTTGCCAACATAGGCTATTTCCTAAAACTTTTCCCCTAGGCACATACTTCCAATCAAAAATTTTCATTTTAAGGGGTGACAAATTTCATTACATGAGTTGCAACTCCATAGGGTCTATTCCCGAAGATGCAAAAAATAACTTATTACACGGCCCCCGCAAATTAGGATTGGGTTGGATTGTGGTTACATATATGTTCTGGTCTGTGTGCTTGATCTCAAGTATCCGCTTATAAACCTTTGTCAAGTAAGACATACACAAACAGAAATTTTACTGACAGAGATAAAATACACCCAGGGCGACGGGTACAGCGCGCAGGCTGTTTGCGTGTAAAAGCACCAGGCCATCGTCCCCCCAGCAGACTAAAAACCCCAATTAGAAAAATTTTCTTCATTCAACCCTTAATCACATACAAAAAATTTCCTTTCGATGTCCTCAAAACTTACAAGGATTTTAAAAGCTAAATTATTTTGTTCAAAAATAGAAAATTTAAACCTGAGTCGGAACAAAAATGTGTGAAGTTTTAGTATAAAATGTGTAAGTTTTTAGAACCACTTAATGTTTTGTATCTCTTTGAATGATATTTAATTTGTAAAGTACTTTAAAGTACATTTTTAAAACTTGAAAAGAACTTGTTTCATCATAAAATATGGCGTCAATTGGTTGTTGTGATTGGATGTATAATATCTTATTAAAATTGAGTATTGTTTTTAAAAATCCAACAGGCTTACTGCAAATCCTCGAAAGAATCCGGACATTTTGATGTCAGAAAAGTGCCATTGTGGGTTCAGTAATTAAACACCCCCCTGGAAACCGTTTACCAAAACTTTTTTTAGAATCGAGAGATAATAATACGATGAAGTCACTATTTTGTTTTTCATCAAATACTTTTTCTCCGTTTAATATTGTTTTAGAAAATTAACATTTGACAGATTTATATTGGAAATAAAAAAAGATGCTCACTGTAGCCAGACATCTGTTAAGCCAAATAAAGTAAAAAAAGTTTTTTTAAAATTAAGATCTCATTTGGGAATTAAAATTATTGCGTCAAAAGGAGTTAAGTAGTGATGGGCAAAATCGATAATTTTAGGTATCGAATACTTTGGTATCAAATACTTATAGGTATCGAATACTTTGGTATCGAATACTTATAGGTATCGAGTACTTTTAGGTATCGAGTACTTTTTTTCAATGTTGGGAAATGAACCTGAAGGGACAATTTTTTTTAGGGCCTATCCATAATCAGACTAATATTCAAAAAACTGAAAGCGATCCATAAAAAAGCCCCGTAGCTACGGGCCTGGAGGTGGATAGAGGCGAAGGATTTGGTGGGGGAAAAACCTAGCCGCGTCAAATTTCTCTCGCGGATGATAACGACTTGGGTTTGAGCGTTGAAAAATGAAAACGGAAACAGGCTGCGTTTGATCTACAGTAGGTATTATAAAGATTACTTCATTGAAAAATTTAAAACGAAATATGTCAATAAAGTATCGATACTTTTGTGGGTATCGAATACACTCGATACCTATAGGTATTGAGTACTTAAGTATTTGGTATCGATACCTGCCCATCACTAGAGTTAAGTTCTTCACAAGCTAAAAGTTCGTGAAAACCTTAGTCCTTAGTGTTCGTAAAAAAAAGAGTCGACTGTCAGAAGTATATTAAAAGTATAAGAGAAATAAAGAGTTATGAAGCCATGTATTTCCGGTCTCTATATTTCATCGAGATATTCCCCACGTGAACCTTCAGCTTATCAACGATTCCGATTAAATAATCGAAGTGAATCACCTAATGAATCAAAGGCGGGGGAGGCCTACTATCAAGTTCGACGAACGCTGAAGGAGAAGAAGCTCAACCTTCGAACCCGAGTTATCGTCTGCATTTATCATTCGATGATTCGCGGAAGGAGAACGTTCCAGATTCGAACGCTCCCTCTCGCGGATTGAATTCCTACTCGAAAACGTTCGATAACTCTGCCAACACGGTCAAGGAGGGGAGCTACTTAACCCCTCTCGATTGTTCGTGTAGAACGTAATTTTTTTTTCGAGAGAGAGTGATATTAGTGTTGATATGAATGTTTATGGGAATTCTATATTTTTGCTTAGTGTAATGTTTAGTGCCATCAATAAAGGGGACGTTAAGTATTCGTTGTAAGAAACTAAGGGGGAGGGGGTTTCCTTTTGCTTATATTTCCTGACGACAAGGGAGAGAGGGGGTATAATAATGATACTTATGTAAGGTGTTAAACCAACACTGCATTTTCGAAAATCTATTGGTTTTTTGAATAGATAATTTCATAATTTAATCAAAAATAAATTTTAGAAAAAAAAATTTTGAACTGTGAAACAATTCCTTTTATTTTGGAATTAATATTTTTCTTCATAATTATGTATCTTAATGAACACTCAGATTAACGGAACTGACTAACTTGGAAATGTCAACTGGATTCAGTTTTGGTGGATGTTTTTCTCCATAACAAACTTTTTAGACGGGAAATAGGAATTGTAGATGTTTCCTTATGTTTGTCAAATAAGATCCTTTGATTGATAAAAATTAATTAATAAAAAGAAATCAATTTTACATAGTTTTGTGCAACTTAACTTGTGTTGTTTCTAATCAATTTTAATTTAAAATCAAATTTACAAGAAGGGAAAAGGAAAACATCCAATAAATACATTCAATATCGTATAGTAAATATAATACAATAAATACACTTTTTAACTAAAGCACACAACAATTATCACAATAAATTTGCAACTAAACTAAAAATAGAAAAAAAGGAGGTGACTCAAATATCCCAAAGGGAAACCACAGTTCATCGATTCGTTAACGGATTAAATTATGTAATAGAAGGGGAGAAATTATATAAAAAATATAAATACATCGATATTTTACTTTATTCTAGCAAAGTAGTTTTACAAATGCTGCTATTATTTTTTATAAAAGTTTAAGTTAAAAATATAGTATTTGTTATTTAGACATTTAAAAAGTATATCTTTAATTTTAGAAGTCATTTTAAATCTCTTTTAAAAATTTTCTACCAAAAAACCAATTAACAAAGTTTCAAAACTAAAAAGCATGTTTAAAAATTAATTTAAAATGATGAAAAATTCAATAAATCTAAAAGCTTTTTTGTACCTTCTTAAAAGAACAACAAATTTATTAAATATCGCATATTTTCCTTTTACAAGTATTAAAAAGAGATGAAAAATTCAAATATAATAACTTAAATTTTATGCTTTGAAAAAGAAATGCCTACTTTAGAATTCAGTAATTACTTATTGTTTACTAAAGTTTGTTTTTCCTGCCGATTTCGAAAAAATTTGGTTTCTCTGTAAAACATTCTTCCCCTTTCCCCTACTTAAAATCAGAGAAAGCAACTTTAAAGGAATAGAGGGATGTGAAAATATTAGAACCCTGGGGATTTTCAAGTGGTTGAAAAACAACAACAAAATTTTTATGAGAACGGATTAGTTGGGATTACTTGTTGCAATCTAACACGCCTACGATGTTTCAAAATTAAGATACTGAAGCATGATATGGTTATATTTAATAACATATTTCGTACATTAACTGAAATAGAAAAAACAATTCAACGGAAAGGTAAAAATACATTAAATAGCAATTTTCAAATTAAAAATTAAATCTGGGAAAGGAACTGGAGACTGAACACAAGAACAATTATTATCTCTCTATAAGGACTGGACGGACCCCTTGATGAGAGTCCAGTTCCTTACCTAGATTTAATTTTTAACTCGTAATTTGATATTTAATGTATTTTTTCTTTAAGTTTAATTGGTTATTATTTTAAATTAATATTAAATTTCATACTAAAAACAAAACATTAGCTCTTATATCAGGGGTTTCTAACTTCCAAGTACTCGAGGGCCGCAATAGAAATCGCAATCCAAGTGTCGGGCCGCAAAATAATCCGCTCCTTATTATCCAAGATAATTTATTCCCGAAGAGATGTGTTTAATAAGGAACGTTTCCGGCGAGAGGGACGAAGTTATTCATATATTGTGAAAGTACTACTGTATTTTCAAAATTTCATAGGATATATATTAAGTTTTTGACCCAATAAATCTTTTATTACTTTATATTACTTAAAGGGGGTCTTTCTCCAGAAAATGTTTTTAAATTTCCCTAAAAGTAGTGGTTCAACTAATTTTTGGATACCCCATGTTGTCCCTCCTCGTGATAAAGGTTGACCTATGCCTTCATAACCACTTCTACGCTCAGGGGGATTTCAGGGGGTTCAATTCCGTTAGGCTAAGCGCGCACTAGATACTTTTGTCACGGCGACAGAGACAAAATTATCCCCCTGGCTATTGCAAGAAGCTAGAGCGCGCGCATAGGCGACGAGACACTTGGCCCATTGCCAAGAATCTCACCATTGAAATACATAGCTCTGGAGTGACCTAGTGTTATAAGAGACACTAAGAGACTTCTGTCTCGGCGACTTAAAACACTAGTCACTCGAGAGCAATGCATTTCTATGAGGAAATTCTTGGCCTAGTGATCTTGGTCTCGTCGCCATGTGCGCGCACTCTAGCTTCTTGCAATAGCCAGGGAAGCAATTTTGTCTTTGTCTCCGAGAGCAATTTTGTCTTTGTCTCCTAGTGCGCGCTTAGCCTTAGAGTTCCCGCTTAATATCACCAATCTCTTTTGAACGCTTAAAATTCAAATATAAACAAGGTTTTTAAAATGTTCAATGATAAACTTATCAGTTATAGATCTAATTAAACATTTAAATCTATGAGTTTGAAATTATTTAGCAATATTTATACTTTTCGGTGTTCAAAAGAGATTGGCGATATTTAGCGGGAACTCTAACGAAATGAGGTATTCTCACGTTTTGAGATTACATTTTATTAAAATAGTAGATAAAAAACCATGAAGAATGACGTTTACATCAAGTATTTACGTAGCCTAGTTTCTGAGATATAAATTTTTGAAATTTCGTTTTTTGTTTGGGTGCGAAAACACTTTCGAATCACAAATCATGCGCTGTGAGGTCACATCCAATAGAAGCCCGTTTTCTGATCACGTGAAAACAGTAAACACAATGGTTTTCATGCGCTGTGATGTCACATCCAATAGAAGCTCGTTTTCTGATAACGTGACTTTTCTAACGTTTTGGCAAAAATAAAATTGAATTTTAAATTATTTAAACACATTTTTGAACTTAAAATCCAGAAAATTGAGTGTTTTAAACCATAATGTATCAAAAAAGTATAAAATCAACCAAATCCCCCACTCATGCAAATACCTCATTGAACCATTCAGGGTATACAACCTTCCTCTCGAAACTTCAAATTTTAATTGACTTAAGAAAACAACCAAAGATACTCCATTATGAAAAAAGTAATAGGGGGGTCGGGGGTCCTCCCCCGAAAAGTTTTGGAATTTTTTTAAAAAAAGTGTACTGAAGCTACTCTTTGGTGGGTTTTCAGGGAGCTTCGCCAGTTCAAAACCCCTTGGCTTATATTATAGTTAACCTCCACTGTCATTCATAGCAAACGATTCAGCCAAGCCCCACTTATCAGTTCCACGTTCCCCCATTCCACGTGACCACTCGTTCACCGGTTTTTCTCTCTCTTCCCCTCTTCATATTGTTCTTTTTTTCTGCTCCTCGTGTTCTCCCGCTCCCGGAGCAACAGAATCGTTTGTTGTTTTTGTTTACAGGCGCCGCGGAAAGTTCCGCACCTCCCGAGTGTTTTCCACCCTCGTGATTTTTTTTTCTTCTCCGATTCGAATGTTCTTTTATCTTCCCTGCGCCGCGGAGAAGCGATGCCAGATGAGTTTCATTAGTCATGTCTCTTTTTAAAGGTCTTTAGTTGGTGTTTAGGGGAACAATGCTAGTGTGTTTACATGACGTAAAAAAGACGTTATATGTTTTTTTTTGTTGCAAGTTAGGGTCATTCTTTAGAAAACTAAGGGGTACACATAAGTTAAATTTGGTTTATTGAGGTCTACTGAAGAAGTAGTTTTCTTTCCGAGAAGGTATAGGTTAGTGGAAGTTTTTAAGATAGG
Organism: Tetragnatha versicolor; assembly: GCA_024610705.1. Classification (NCBI taxonomy): domain Eukaryota; kingdom Metazoa; phylum Arthropoda; class Arachnida; order Araneae; family Tetragnathidae; genus Tetragnatha; species Tetragnatha versicolor. Next base: position 46,563,563 of record JANDEH010000008.1, read on the forward strand.
TCTGAATCACATTTTTAGTTAATTTACTTACATCTAACGAAAATCGTCGCTTCAGGCGCAAAATGACATAACTGCATTTTCCCTATTTTGCAGGAGATGAAAAAAACAGTTTGGCTATTAATTAAAGAAAATAAGATTATTATAGTTTTAAACCTTCATTTTAGGCCTTTATGACCGGGGATTGCGTTGAAACGCTTTTCTGTGGCGGCGTCCCTAACAATATCAATGAAAGGCGTGCAATTATGTCATTTTGCCTTACGAATGCAGTTATGCTAATATGACAAAATTGACGATTGCAGCGATTTGAGTCATTTTTTCGCAAAATAGTTGGTGCCAGGTGATCCGGGCCCGGGATTTGCATAAAGATTGATGCATAACTCAAAATGGCCAAAATGTCAGTTATGTCATTTTGCGCCTTAAGCGACGATATACATTTTATTAGAGGCCCTCCAAATATAACGTAAGCAAGTTTTTGTTCTCATTTTTAAAACCACAATCCCCCTCCTAATTACGTAGGAAAGCTGTCCGACCCCCCTATGTTCTTTTCTGATGATGTCAAAAATGCTTGAATTATTTTTTCCTAATTCATTTTTTAAAATTATTGTTGGTTGAATTTTAAAATTATTTATGCAAGAAACAAGAAATTTTCAAAAATGCAGCAATTGTGACATATTACGAATAAGCATCACTCTTACGCCCTCTCTCCCTCGTCAGGAAAAATAAGCAAAGTGCAAACCTCCTCCTCCCTTAGGTGCTTACGTAATATTTGATCGGCCCTTAACTCATTTTTTCCAATTTAAATTAATTCTAAAATAAGATAATTGTTTAAAATATTATTGATATTAGTTGTTATTTATATCCTGATGGTACCAAGTAAAAACCTAAAAAAGATAGTTAATGTGAAGTGAAAATAAATGAATCACACTTGTTTAAAATGCTAAGAACTACCAAGATCACTTTAATTTTTTAACCTCCCAATTAACAAACTTCACAAAGGATACAATATTGCTAACCGAGGGATCCTGGATCTTCGGTAATAATAAATGTTCGTGCAGATAATTCAAAAGATAACAAAAAAACAACATTACGAATACTTATTTTTAAATTGAATAGATACTTTTAAAGATTAAGATTTAATCTTTTATTTTTTATTTACAGATAGTTTTATAGTCTGTGTTATTTGAATCGACGGTTCACTACTAGTTATTTCTCATTGCATTTCTATTGCGTTGCCATGGCGACGAGCCTCCTGTTCTATTTACACGGAGTATAATAAGTATTTATCGACTTTAAAATTTACACTGCATTTATTTGTTTAATACTTCTTTAACATTTATAATTACTTTTAGTGAAATTTATTTGGAAAATATTCCAAATAAATCTTACGTTTCACTTATTTCTTAATTATTCCTACCTGGATCTTTTATTAACATTAGTTTAAACATATTTACATCTATTTATTGTCTGAAGTAATTCACATGTTCAATATATTAGTTTTTGTCTATCTATATTTTTGCTAAATATTAAATTTTTTTAAGTGTGAGGTGTTTTAGAACATGGATGCATAAAACGTAAAAAAGGGGCTTATCTGTTTTAACAGTTATTTGAAAAAGTTGCTTTTTTTAATGAACAATTTTTGTAAAGATTTAAAAAAATTAGTCATTATTGGAATTTTATGATATAGGAAAAAGAGGGTAAGGGTACGCAGAAAATTGGTTTTAGACATTTAAAATCTAGAAAGGAAATTTTAAAAAAAGCTAGAGCTTCAAATAAGTGTAAGTATATGGACTCACAAATCAACCTTCAAGTTCTAAGTATTTAATTTGTCTTGGGTACTAACTAACTCACAAAACAATATTTTACCTGTTTAATAAAATATACAGGGTGTTTCAAAATTGCGTTGCACGGCTTTTATTTGGAACCAACGCCTCCTAGGGTCATGGAATTAAGGTCTACCCTTAGGTAAGTGAGCCTGGAGAATCCATTGAGAGGACTTACAGCGCTCCTAGCGGCGAAATTAAAACGTTAAAAAATAATTTAAATACTAAAGGAGATAGAGCAAAAACCTCACTGAGAGTATTGTTGCCAACGTCATGAAGAACTCACTGAAAAAAATTTGATCAAAATATCTTGAATATTCGCGGAGATATAAGCATGTGAGAAAATAGCCCTTTTTCAGGGGTCAAAAAAGAAAAAGTTCGCATATTTGCAAATTTTTCAGTGTTATTTTGTAGTTTTGTGTTTTTTTAGTTCAAAGAACACAAAATTTAATAAAAAAATCAAAAACATTTGCAAATATGTGAACTTTCCTTTTTTGACCCCTGAAAAAGTGCGTGAGGGTTTGGCTCTATCTCTTTTAATTTTTAAATTAATTTTTTAACTGTTTAATTTCGCTGCTATGGGCGCTGTAAGTCATTTCAGTGCATTCTCAAGGCTCACTTACTTAGGGGTAGACCTTACTTCCATGACCCCAGGAGGCGTTGGTTCCGAATAAAAGCCGTGCAACGCAATTTTGAAACACCCTGTATAATGAATGAAAATAATTATGATACTAGAATGATAGTTATTTAGGACAGCTTATATGATACACTAACTTGTCCATGTGATCATACTTGCTTCTCCTTATACTGTTGCCAAAAAGGGAAAAGAACCGCAGCGTACTTTTACCCGACTGCGCACTCATAACCTCCTTTCCCGACGCTACATCTTAAAAGTTTTACTCGAATCCAATCGCAAAAAAACCTATTCAGTAGAATAATTTGTCCCACTTACATAACTGTGGTTGCCACCACCACAACAACAAAACATTAGTGATGACAATTTTGTCTCTCCAACTCCTCTCTTCTTCGTTCTTCCCTCTTTGCGTGAAGTCCTTCAACAAGAGCGAAAAACAACATCAAAAACCTTTCTTCACTAGTCCCACCATTTGTCGCAATCCAAAGACCACCTCTCCCCAAAGGTTGGCCCTAGCCCAAGTCCATCTGACCTTGGCTTTTTTACCTGTTGTTACTCCTCCGATCTTGTTGCGGTTTCTGATGAGTTCCTGGAACATTTGCCGCAGGACGGTGCAAGGCGAGGCGGGTTTCCCGGGGAGGCCCTCGGAGACCTATCACGACGAGTTTCGTCTTCGGAAGTGTGTTTGGGGGTCAGGGTGCCATCTTCTTCGCCGATCTAGCCTTTTTTTGATCCGGGAAGGTTATCTTAATGTCATGATGTCACTGGAAATTTAGAGGAGGGGGTAAACATAGGAGTCTGATGACATCGAATGGGATTTTTAAGGGGGGGGGGAAGCTGAATAACGCTGAAGGAAATCGCTGAATGTGGGGAATCTGATATGCTGTTGGTGAGGAATTAGTGGTGTTAGTTGGCAAGTCTCTCGGAAAATGTACAAAATCCTTTTATGAGCAATCGTGATATCAGCACACATTGAAAAGCTTTGGCTATTTCACATTCGTTAAAGAAATAGAGTGCTGTTAGATTCAATTTCGAATGTAGATAAAGAGTACTGAACAAAGAAGAAAAAAAAGACCTTATATTTACCTTCATTTCTTTACCAATGAAGTTTAATTTTCTGTGAGTAGGGATAAATAATTTATATAAAAATTAACTTTAAATTAAAGCTTGATATTTAGTCTGGTGTCTGAGTAGCAGAGAGGCCCACACTTAACAAATCTATCTCTTCCCTCTTTTATTTTTTTCACTCTCAAACTATTTAAAACAGTCAATCAAAAGCTGTCTAACAGACCCTAAAAGTCGCAAAAGACTCCAATACTACAATCAAAGCCTTTCAGAGCCTATCACCGTCTGGCCTTCAGCAGAGGAGAGTTCTAGGGATTAGATAACTGGTTAAGTCTGGCCTCTTCACGGTTATCTTTCATGGCTAAGGACACGGGATGATAGTTCATAACCAGACTGATAGTCACGATGAGGACTAACCCTTTAACCTTTTCGTATGAATTTCACCTAACTAGAAACGCGTGTTTTTACTGAAGTGATTGATTCTTCCTTGTTGTGTTTGGCCTTCGCGATTTTAATTCTGTCCTATCTAAATAAATGGATTAATTTAGTTTCCTTTTTTCTGCCAAAAGTTTAATTGATAATTTCAGCTCATGTTCTTGCCCCGCCTGTTTTCCTTCCATGTTGAGATATTTTGTTCATATACTACTCTTAGGTTTTTTTTGGCCAATAAATGCTAATAAATGGATGGAATCTAAATAAATGGATTAATTTAGTTTCATTCCTTCTGTCAAAAGTTTAATTAATAATTTCAGCTCATGATAAGTTCTTACCAACAGTTTTCCTTCCATATCAAACCATTTTGTTCATACTATTCTAAGGTTTTTTGGCGAATAACAAAGCAGTTATAAGTAATTAAAATAATTTAAAATCAATAAAATAATAAATGTAAAAAGTTGCTTAAAACTCTTAATATTTATTATATTCGATACTAAAATAATTATCGCAATTCAAATTTTTGACTAACGTCTGTCTTTATTTAGTTGAAAAAACGCAAACCGACATAAATAATACTGAAAATTTTGCAAATTTGAGTTTTTTTAGGCCTGAAAAAGTGCTATTTTCATATGCTAACATCTCGAGCATACACGATATTTTCATGAAATTTTTTAGTGAATTTTCATAACATTGGCATTTACTCTCATTGACGTGTTTGCTCAATCTCCTTATGTTTTTTAATTAATTTTTTTAAACTTTTTTTATTTTCCCGCTAGGCATTTCAATGGATTCTCCATATTATTTTACTTAGAAGTAGACCTTACTTTCAAGAACCAATAAAGGGACTTTTGAAACATTAATCATTTTGAAACATACATCAATTCATAATAATACATATTAATACATTACATACGTATCAATACATTAAATACTTTCAGTCTGTACTATACCACTACTTCCTTGTTTGTATCTCTTCAAACATTAAGATGTTATTGTTTACCAGCAATCAGCCTCATCGGCTTTTTCTATCACTCTCACTTACTTAGAAAGAAACCATCATCGGAGAAAATCGTGACTGCACCGGACAGAGTGCCTTCGCACCCAATGCCTCCATCTGCGATATCAATCGGGTCAGAGGACCCCAAAAGATAGCACCTCTTCATTCTCACGATCTTTGCGGAGAACTCCATTCTTTTGTTTTGGAGGTGAATGGGTGAAATAACCGTTTCTAAAATAATTTTGATCGCTCTCTCCGGTAGTATCAGAGAATGAATGTGTTTGTGTTGGGAAAAGGCATAAAAATTTTATTTTGTATATGAAATAATTATAGCCCTACCACCAGGAGAAAAACTTTTACAGAGAAACATTTTGGGATAAATTAGTTCCAACATGAAATAAAATTTTTTAAATTATTTGAAATCAGTCAATTTCATAGAACAAAACTGTCAAATACATGATCAAATATAGATTGTTTCCGACTCTCTGTGTGTGTGAACAAATCACATTAAAATAAATTTTTTCATCCACACCAAGAAGCTATCATTCCCCTAAAAGCAGCGTAGCCAGGATGGCCGAGTGGTTATGGCACCAGGCTCTGAACACCTGTAGTTCTAGCGTCTTCACCTATCAGTGTTGTCCGAAAATTCTCGGCAATCTTGACCTGTAGTGCAAATAAACCACTTGGATCTTCCAATATGTTGATGCTGTAACCTCGTTGTGGTGTGTACTTCAAATCTGATTCAGCAAATCTGATTTGGCAGAAGATCGTGCGAACTGTGGGTGTAGTGTGATCTGGGTGTACGTGGGTTCGAATCCCACTCCTGGCTTTTATTTTAGGTTAAATTAGTTCAAATATCATAATTTTTAAAAAAAGTATTTTGAAATTATTTGGGGGGAAGTTTGTATTTTAAATGTTGAGTTTAATAGTTATTAGAATATATCGCGACTTGTTTTTACTGCATGGGGGGTAGTATTCTGAAGAATGCGAAGAAACAAATATGATAATAAAATATTTGAAAAGTGTGAAAGAAATTCATTTATTATTTATTTATCTAAGTTAAGTTTTAGTTTTAAAATTTTAAATTGAAATCAACAATTTCAATAAAATAATAGCATGTATTTTTCATATTAACAATGAATTTCACCTACTAAAAGTACAAGTATAAACAAACGATGATAGTTTAAAATATAATTATAAATCTGTTCTATTGTAAATTTGAATTTGATCGTCTATTTTTTTTTAATTTATAAAACTACTTAAAGAAAGAGTTAAACAGGGAGAGTTGTTTACGGGTTTTCGTTAAATTTATACACAACTTTTATAGTTTTTCTACTTCAGATGAACGTATTTTACGTGACTTGCATTTTATGGTTGACATATTTATAAAATATTGGTTAAATTTTCTTTGAATGTTGGTTAGGCGAGGAACAACCGGTTTAGTTGACATCAACTGCTGCAATTAGTATTCAAGAATTATGTAAACAAACATAAATATACAGTTTAACCTACATAAATTTTTATGACAACACTGGTATGTAGAAAAACTGGAACTTCCAAAACAATAGTATAATGTTTTATAATGTGTAAGTGTGGAATAAAATTATGGAATTGTAAAATGAATATCAAAGGTTAACTCATATCTATGAAACTGGCAAAAAACATGGGAAATAATAAGAATGCTCTTGTAAGGGGACATCCATAAACTACGTGAGGTCAAAAAGGGGGGGAGGGGTTCGGAAAAATCTCCCCAAGGGGGGAGGGGGGTCGATTAAAATCTCACGTCAACTTTTTAAGTTAGAAATTGTACGATTTTCTTTTTTTTAAGTAATATGCAAACGAATAGGATAGAAAATTATTTTTAAAGGTTGTAGGTAAATCTCACGTAGGGGGAGGGGGGGTCCAGCAAAATCTCACTATATCTCTTCAAGGGGGGAAGGGTGTTCCAGATTTTGGAAAAAACACCTCACGTAATTTATGGATGTCCCCTAAGAACGCAATTTAATAAAGCAGTGATTCACAACAAGTCGTCTGCTAGACACAGACAAAGAGGGTTCTTGAAAACTGTTTTGCCAAATTTGTTGAGACTATAATCAATTCTAAATTTTTAATAAGAACTTTCGCGTCTATCAACGACCAATGAGTAGTTTAAAGGTGCCATAGATAATCATCTAAAATCATTCTCAAATGTATATATTTTTAAATTTGCCATTTATGAGTATATAGTGGATTAAAATATGGTTATTTTGGAGCAGAAGAAAAAATTATTAGGTTATAGGTTATAAGAAAGATCGAAGTTCATCTTTTAGGCTTTGTAGCGAATTATCATTTATGTTTGTGGCACTAATACCCGGTTCACACAGAAAAAGTAAAAATAGTTTAAGTGCCTATCTAGCTTAAGTCGAGCATAAATTACATGCTCGACTTAAGCTAGATTGGCACTTGGTCTAACTCTTTTTTGGGGGTCAAACTCTTTTTTTTACACTTTTCCCGTATTTGAAGTCAAGTCTAGAAACATTTTCCCAATAGATAAATGATAAAAGTAAGAGATTATCCACACATAAATCAATATTATATTAAGTGGTCTACGACGGACTTCTTGTTGGGAAACAGCCCAGAAACAGAAAAGCTCTGTCAGCATAAGTTGCCATAGTTTCTTTTACACACTAGATTTCTCTGTTTACTGAACTTTTTCCGCATGCTTCATTTTTTTCTGAAAAAATATTTAGGGACATAACACACGAAAAAGTTGGGGAAAATGAGACTCCAGTCTGTAGAGAGATAATATTTAGTTAAATAAATATCGAATATTTCCGATTTATAAGTTCCCTAAAATTGCAACACCATCATAGCATATACACAAAACGTTAAATCAGCAGAGAAATTTCGAGGAATGGAAAAATCTGGCAACTTTTTCTGCCAGAGCTTTAGTGTTTCTGGACGATTATTTTTTGCAGTGACTGATTTAAAGCAACATACACAAGAAAAACACACAAAAAACGTCTTTCAATCTTGACCACACTTGAAATAAACCGAAAAATTCTCTCCACCCAGCGGAACTTCCTCCCTTCCTTTGACATCCGCATCGTCGCCCATTGTAGTCGCGTTAATTACTGCGCACAAAGGACTGACCTAGAGAACCCGAGCGGAAAGCTTGGACGCAGGGGGGCCCGTCGTTGCCATTCACGGAGAACAAAATAGCAGCGGGGACAGCAGCTCACTTTCGAGTGCGTCCGTCGTGTCTGTTTTGTCATGCATTCAGTTGTGTGTTTCTGGTTTTTTTTCTTTCTTTCTTTGTGGGAGGAGTTTGTTATTATTTTTTTGTGTGTGTTTTTTTAGGGTTTTTTATGTGAAGGATGATGAGATTGACTCGTGGGGAGTAAATGCTGATGATGATGGTGGGAGAAAAATGTTTGCATATCAATTTTATATGAAATTTGTGGGCTTTTTTTAAAAATCTTAATGAAGAAGTGTGATTTTAGAGTCACGCAGTCAAACAAATTTTCGAGTTGTTTTATGACGCAGCTGCAATTGTTTTAGTGGGAAATTTTATCACAGCAAATAACCGAATTCTTTGAAAATAAATTGATAATTTGTTGTTTTAACATTTAGTATTATAATCAACTTAAAATGCTAACAAAATATCTGAAAATATATGAGTAAAAATAGAATTTTCTATGTTTCTACGAGTATTATGACATAAAAAGTTCCAATTTATTTTTTAAACTGTAGGTTCCATTAGTTATGTATTCATCAATTTCATACCTTTCAAAACCTTTTTATTTTAGAAGAAGTTTGATATACAACCATCTACAAACATCTTTTTAAAGAATGTAGTACTTTGATGTTGGTGTTAACATATACGTTTAGAGAAGAAATACCCTTTATCAAAACTATTAAAAGTACTCCTTTTAGTAGCTTGAATACATTTTTCATTAAGTAATTATTTTCGAAAAATTTTCTTTTCAATAAAATGTTTCATTACGGGTAATATTGAAAGTAAAAGAATGATAATTATTCAAAATACTTTTCAAAACACAGCTTGTTTTCTCCATGGTTTATAACCAGAAGGTATTCAATAAGAGATTTCTGTATTTTTACAAAATTCCAAACAAAAATACACATTCCAAAAGATTGAATAAAAGATTTTCCCATAAACCATGACCTTTTACATAACCATCAACCATCTCACATTGCACTCACCTCCCCCGCAACCTTATTACGTTTGCATTTTCAAATAGCCATGTACAACTATCTCACAAAAAAAAGGTCAACCTTCTCTCCACAAAAGCCAAAGCAGTTACCCTCACAACACAACACGTTACCTTCCCTTTTTTCAAAAAAAAAAAAAGAAAATAAACAACGGAAACTTCAACCATTCAAATCTCATCCGCCAGATCATGATCTTGAAACAACAACAACGTCCTTTGCCACATACAACACACGGTTCACGTTGCACAAAGCACTGTGCATCCTACACTCCTCACAACGTGACATCATCCGTTACACAGTACCGTGAGGACATCTCTGAACAGCGTCCGATTCAAGGATGGGTTGCCATGACGACCCAACACGTGCTCCGTCGTCATGGAGACGCGTCTGGAGGTGCTTGTGTTGTTGATGTGTTGTGTACTTCCCGATTCTTTGCTTGATGTTGGACCGGTTTTGACGACGTTTTTCTTGGCGTTTTTTTTATTTGAACGAAGGGGCGTCGAACATTAATTTCCACTTTCACTACTTGTGTTTTGGAGTCGTGATTTCTTTGGGTTTTTATTTGTGTCAGAGGAGGTCAAATGTCGCGGTTTATTTTTTTTAATGCGCGTTTGTTTATTTTCTTGTTTTGCAGCTTATCCTATCTGTTTTAACCTCAATAACTATTCTTTCAAGAGTAAAAGAAAGATCCATTTCTTTCTATTAGATGTATTGATTTATTTGAAATAATTGCATGAATTTATTTATAAATGATAAAAATTAAAAACTCTCAAAAGGCTTAATTATTCGTAAAATACGAGTAACATATAAGAAGCTGATAATATGCGTATGATATTTTACTTCGAGATTTAAAAGTTAAATTAACAGTTAAAATAGTTTTGTACGCTCCTCAGAAAGAATTTCTGCATTCCTGTGTATTCTCTCTCCTGATCCCTTAACGCTCTCTTTTTCTTTTCTTTTTTTCCTCTCTTTTTCTCTTCTTTACAACCCCACTCTATTATTGCTTCATTTTGGTCTCTTTTTTGAACCCAGGGGATCACTTTCCTCAGATTGTTCAAAAGTTTTCTTTCATATCAAGCGTTTGTGCGGATAAAAAATATTTATTTATGATCAAAATAGCTATACAATTTTCTGAGGGAGAACCACTTGGACTCTTCTTCTATAATCGTCTGAAAAAAAATTTGCACTTTTAAAAGAAAATTTACAAAGTTCAGATAGCTATATATATTAGATTAAAAAACGTTATTTCGTTCAACCCGTAGCAGGGGACGTGGGGTCTCCCAGACTCCGCAACGATAATTCGATAGCATCGATAATTTTAAGTCTATTGGAAAATTGTCTGAAAAAAATGTTTATTTCATCATAAAGTTAAAGAATTTCTATCAAAAGATAAATGTTCAAATAATCAAATAATAATGTACTGAAATATGATAATCATATCTTAATTAGACGATTTTTAAAAAAATATAGAAAGTTGAGGAGTCTCTGAGACCCCACGTCCCGTTGTATGTTCCAATTTTTCACCTCCCCTGCCTGTTACGGGTTTAATCTAATGTTTTTATAAATTATGGGGGTGAAAAATTTCATGGAGGAAATCTGGTGAGATATATGTCTGTAAAAAGTAAAATTTTGGCAATTTGCATCCAATGCTAGAGGAGAATGTGTAGAGTCATGTGTATGGATCCACGCCTGGTTAAGACATAATATGAAAGTTTAACCCTCTCGGCACCAGAACATCAAAAAAGTGAAAAAAAAACTTTTTTCTTCTTCTCAATACATCCAAAATGCCCCTATAATTTGTCTGGAAAAATTTTTTTACTTGTGTGCACTCCTTCCTAGTTATTTTTATGAGCCTCATATGAGCCATATGAGGACATATTTTTTTCATTTTAACAGAAAATACTTGGTTTAGAACTTATTAAAAGACCTGGTAATAATAGTAGAAGGTTACGATATAAGAAAATATCTACCAACCTATAAAAAATGTTCTACAGAAGAGAAACTAGTATTTATTTTCTCTTCACAAGCATCACAGCAATGTAAACATTGAGATATAAATCATCTTGCTGCCATTTAGGAACGAATTCAGAAACCATGTAGAAGTCTCATATGTGATCTACATGAATCAGTGAAGTCACTGATGAAAAGAAAATAAATTTGCGTGTTTACATCATACAAAAATTGAGCTCATAAGTAAGAGCCTCAAATGAGGCACAGGGTGGCGAGAGGGTTAAAAAAGTTAAGAAAAGGCAATCCACACCCCCAGAACGAACCTCCATTATCACGCTCCAAATTCCCCACATTTCACACCCTTTCAACTCAAAAAACGACCTAATCAAAACAGATCACCGCCCATCAGGTCCCCATCAATAAAAACCTCCCACCCGACCCCTCCAAAGAATCCATCCCCTGATATGAAAAAAAAAAGAGAAAGTCCATCCGTCTCGTTCCAGTAACTCCACCACCGTCCAGAAGAGGGGGAGATCGGCCATCCATGCAAATAAGAAGAAACTCTTCGTCCCACTGACCCAGCTCACAAGTGGACCTCGTCCGCCTCTAATGAAAGGGAAACAAAGGGGGGATTAAGGGAGAGTGAAAGTGAAAGTGCTTTTTTGAGAGAGTGGAGATCGGAAGAAAAAGAGAGGTGACCCAGAGGTGGTTGGTTGTTTGTTGTTGTTGTCGTCGGGCGACTTTGGGAGATGAGTCTCGGCGACGGGAATCCCAGGAATGGATGGGTAGTGTTGGGGTGTTCTTCTCGCATGTTGGTGGATTTTGGGGTGTTACTGAAGTCGTTTGGGGTTTAGCCCTTTATTTACCACATTATGATTCGCTGCAATTTTTTTCTTGCAAATACTTTTTTTAATCACTAAATTGAAAATTAAGGGATATACATAAATAAAATAATCATCTTTGGAAAATTGAATCCGCTAGATCCAATTACTTAAATTGATACTTTTGGGTACTGTCAGTACACGGAGTGCTAAAATATTCTCACAATACAAGAAAAACATAGCTTTTTTATCGCAGTAATAAGTCTTAAAAAATAATACACTTAACTTTTGACTTTAACTACTTTTTTGCAGGAACGAAAATGACAATCATGTGAATCCGATCGAAATGGCAGCTAAACTTACAACTTCAGTTAAATCTATTCGTATTTCCCGCTAAAATACTCATCATAGAACCTTCGCTGCTTTTTATCCTGGAAGAGGATAACTGAAAGAGTGTTCCTGCAAATTATCGTCAATATATTCGCAAGGATGGTTATTCTATGTAATTTTAAAGTTGGCGGTACTTGTAAGTACCGTCGGTAAATAAAGGGTTAAGGTGGGATGGAAGAAATCGTGCAGAGCTATAGGCTATAGTGAGCTTTAATCTTTATAGGCTTTGAAATTAACCCTTTCACACCTAAGGCGTTCGAGATTAACATTAAATCCATTGGAAACTTTGGGATGGTTAGAACTGAGAGGGTTAATATACTAAATTACACAGGCTAAAATGAAAATATTGGTTCTGAAGACGAAAGAAATGAAAATGGGGGAGGGGAATGTATGATTTTTCAAATGACTGGTTTTGTTGTAGTTGTCTTGGTTTCTCATCCCCCTTGGCTAGATCAATTAAAAGACCGTCACAAAACCAAATTAAAAACTTCATCCCCCCTCATTCAACAGCTGTCTCATGGAGGCACCAATACAATCCAAGATATGAGAGGGAAAATCGATGGCTGAACAGCGGCAGACAGCATAAGTTATCTTTTTTCTATCGAAATATTTAAACTTTTTATTTGGCCAGTTCTAAGTCTGGACAGAGTATATAACTGCATTTTTTTAACTTTTTTTAATGACTGGATTTTTTTTCTTGAACAGAGATATTTTCAACGTTTTCATACCCACGGACCATACGACACTTTACCAAATCAATAAAACCTGAAATACTCCCACAGACCACATGTCGAAGTGACACATTATCTAAACTTTTCGTATGAAAGGATCACTAGATAACGTACCACATCAATGAAACTTGTAATCCTCCCACGAACCATATGTGGTCCGTGGGGCCACAGGTTGAAAATCATTGTTCTAGAATATATAAATAATCCAGTTTTCTTTTCTTAAAATAACGGTGTTTAAGTTATTTTTTTTCTTTCAAGAATTATTATATTATAGTGCACTTACTGCCCTTTCAATTTTAAACTGCAACTGCCCTCTGTATAGTATAATATCAGCATTTTTCATGCACTTTAAAATAAAAAGTAAATTGGCAATTACTATTTTATGTAGACAATTATTTGACAGTTAGCTTTTATTTCTTTTGTTCGTTTTTAAAACTGGTCTAGTAGATTGGTAGAGAAAATTCTGTTATCGGAGCGGTTAGATTTGAGAGAGAGAGCGAAATTTGGGTAGTCAGAGGTAAAATTATGATAATAGTTTATGGAGATGAAAATAGAGTATCTTGAGTTTTATACCTGAAAGATAACTTCATCTTCGTTAAGAATATCTGAAAAAAATCGAAATAAGTTTTAAATATACTAAACATGCACCTTCAAATCCATCAAAAATTTCTATTGAAGATTTCACTAAATCTTAACTTTAAAAAAAAAATTAACACGCACATCTGGTAACCTAAACATAATTAGTGGTTTGTGCCAAAAGAAATTCATTGACTTTTTCAGAACATTCAATTAAAGCTCGCCTAAAATAACACTGTTCAACACTGAAAAAATTTCCTTGATGAAAATAGTCATTTCTTATAGATTTTGGGTCGCTGAATACGAAAATCACCATTAAAATTCTCAATTGACTCAGGATTTTCGGGGAACAGCCCCTCCCCCTTTTCACGTTTTTAACAACTTTATAACTTTAAACTCGATTTTCAGGGTCAAAAAGCATTGCTTTAATCTTCAAATTGACCCCCAGGGGACAAGAAAGGTTCAAATTAATAAAATATGATAAATTTATAACAAATGGATAGGTTTAAGGGGTAGTTACCCCCCCTAAAAATGCAAAAAATTAGCTAAAAATTATAGTGGTTTTTATACGCTATTTTTCCTCTTCTTTTATACGCAATTCACGTTTGAAGGGTCCTAACCTTTCCCCAAGGACCCAATTTGATGGCAATATGCAGCAATGATTTTTACTAAAAGGTGTTGAGGTGAGAGCGCCCCCAAAGCACCCACGGAAGGGTTCAATGCCGCACTTAGAGTTAAACTGTGCTGTACACAAAAAAAATTTGAAGCCACTAACTGAATTTCAGCTGATTCTTGTGTAAAATGATCTGCTGAATTCAAATATGACACTCATTTTCCTCCACCACCCTCAGTTTTTAAGGGGATGCCCCCTAATTGTTATCCAAAGCCGTGTACCTATTAACATCTTGAAACATGGAATCCTCACTCCCTAAAACCGGTCAGTTTTTAAAGAACTGAAGAGTTTCTGCTTAGGATACACTCAAAATATGAGAAAAACGTCATTTGTAATCTTTTCAAAATCATCAATATTAATTCCTGAGCTCGCGAGCACCTTCGCGATTCTGGAAGTCTTCCGAACTCTTCCGCGAGGGCTTCTGGGAGGCTAACACCTCAGCCGCTTTTAGTAAAAATTATTGCTGGATATTGTCATCACATTTGGGTCCTTGGGGAAGAGTTAGGACCCTTTAAACGAGAATTGCGTAAAAAATAAGAGGAAAAAATAGCGTATAGAAGCCTCTATAATTTTCAGCTATTTTTTGTATTTTTAGGGGGGTAATTACCCCTTAAACCTATCCATTTGTTATAAATTTATCATATTTTATTAATTTTCACATTTATTGTTACCTTTGAGCAATTTGAAGACTAAAAACAATGCTTTTTGACCCTGAAAATTGAGTTTAAAGTTATAAAGTCGTCGAAAAACGTAAAAAGGGGGAGGGGCTGTTCCCCGAAAATCTTGAGTCAATTGAAAATTTTAATGGTGATTTTCGTATTCAACGACCCAAAATCTATAAGAAATGACTATTTTCATCAAGGAAAAAAATTTTGAAAGTCAAATTTGTTGAACAGTGTAATTTAGGTTAAATCATATCGTGTAATTAGGTTAAATCATATCTTAAATCTTTCAGTTCTGGACCTCCAGAGATTTCTATTGAAGCCTATAGATAATTTTGGGCGGAAGGAACTGAAAGGGTTCTTTAACTTCCTTAAACCTGTCAAAAATGGGGATTTACTCGTAATTGTTTGAGATCAATACCGAGAATTATAACTCAATTAAATTGAATGCGGAATGAGGCGCCAGTAATCCTGTTCAATTCTCAAGGGTATTATTGGATTGTGATAATAAAACTCAGAAGGTAGACAGGTGATTGTAATAATAATAATGACAATACAAGCAAAACAACCAAACTAAATTAACAAAACCAACTGATAAAGGGATTATTCCACTACCGGAAAATAAACTTGAATGGGCGCCATCAGTTTGTTTTTTATTCATGGACAGAGAGGAATATCCTATTACGCATTGAGGAAGATTGCATAGATCCTTTTATTTCCGGATTCACAAACCTTGGAGTGCCCTTCATTTCTTATGTTGTGCTGAAGTTGTAGAATGATTGATTGTTAGTCACATTTTTCTTTAAATAACAATAATAATAATGAAGCTTGAAGGATGGTGATAGTTAAGAATGGAATGCATGTTGTGTTTATGTGAAAGAAAAATTTGCGAAGAGTGTAAACTAAATTTTTGGATGATAACATAGAAATGGGGATATTCTCATTTATTTTATTAGGCTTTCTAACTTGCGTTTCTTTTTCGTGTAAAATAAGTCCCTCGGGACGTTCCTCTCCATGTGGAGAGTGAGCTGAACGGCGGACGAAATGAACGAACCACGTAGTGGAGCTCTCTAGTGGAATATCGCTATGAGGGCGGCTGCTAGTGGGCGGCGCGATGGCTCTAATCGCTGTGAGACGTCGCCTGCGCTGTGTCGGGAGCTGGGGCTCTTCACGGCCTGGGTTTGGGTTGCTGTTGTGGCGTCTCATTCCCACTGAGAGGACCCAGCAGGGTCCAGGACAGTGGTAGGCAATCTTCAAGACTTTTTTCGTGTAAAATGAGAGTGTTTAATTGTAAAATGAGATTGTGATAATTTTCTTACTGTGTAAATGTTATGTTTTAGACAATTATTTTATTTTAAACTATGAACTATGCAATTCAATTTTATTTTCATTTATCAAATCAATTGAAATAATGCTATAAAACATAAAAAGTCTAATGTTGGATGTTACATTATTTTTAACTTCATGAAAATTTGAAAAATTGAATGTATTACTCTACATAGCTATACATTAGTAAAATAAAAAAAGCATCACAATGTCTACTTTGATAATATCCTTTTTAGCCTTAATAAATGTTACCATGTTAAGGACATTTCATATTATTTACAAACTTGTGTACTTACGTATTATCCCGTCGACCGTTCAGTGGAGGTCTAATCCAGTGGTACATCGATAGAAAAGTCAATAGGATTTTATAACGTTTTTGATTAAGAGGCACGGTCGACGATATAATACGTAAGAACCCAAACTTTTGATACACTAATTTGGATAAATTTTATTATTCTGGAGTTCAAAAAACCTGTCGCATGACTTATATCATAAGCATTCTCTAAACTAAAAAATGTAGGGTACACTCTCGATATGACGAAATCGAATAGACGGGTAAAAAATTTAGATATCAAAGAGTTTTTGGCATAACAAGTTGAATTAGAGAAATACCTAATGTCTAGGGGGAAATTTTTTTTCTAAAAATAAACGTGATTGAATAACAAAGTTCGTCTTATCAAAAGTATGTATAAAAAAACCAGAGATCCACACATTAATCAATTACTGCAAACCACTTAACTTACACGCTTCGATTTCACTTTAGAGGTAATGCGTTGCTATTCTCGAGGTGCAATTTCCACATTTAAACTACAATCTCTCCGATCACATCGTTTAGTATTCATCCAAAACGATAGGTATATTGTTTTCACCCGCAGCTTCCAATTAAAGTGTCCATGAACGCGTGTCTAAGAAACAACCAATCGCTTATCAGTGTTTCCTTTGCAATGAAGTGGACATCCAAAAGGCAATATGTCACTAGTGGCGGGAAATGGCTCCTTAGCTCGATTCTTACCACTTACGCGTGCAACATGCATTTACATGTACCCGCGTCTTATATCTAAAACATGAGTTTCGACTTCCTGGCATACCTAATATAGCTACAATGAAGCTCTTCGATAAATAACTTCAATGTTCAATAATGTTTATTAGACCTCATAGTGGTATAAAAGTTGAATCTTGAAACAAAATTATGAAATTGGAATCATGATAAGATACTTTTAAGCTGAAATAAAATTTCCATAAGTGCATAAGTAAAAAAACTAATGCTTAAACTATAAATAAACCTAGGTGTATTTAGAAATTATTTGTAAAATAAATAAAATAATAGTTGTCTAGTTATTGCTTTTTTGCTGCGTATTTAGATTTCAGTTCTAAAATACTCGAAAAATAATAAGATTACTAAGCATAGAGAAAGAAATTTTATTGATTTTGAAGTTTTCAAATTTTGTGTTTTACAGCTGCATACTATTTTGATTTATAAAAGACAAAATCTATGCATAGAACCGATTGCACAATGCTTCTTTCAAGTTTTTTAATTATGAGTACCTATATTTATCCAAAATTAGTAAGAAGTTTAAATTAGAAATATTGAAAAAAAAAGTCTTAATGTATTCTGTAAAATATTAAAAAGTAAGAAAAAGCTTTAACGGAAGTATTTTAACTTTTTTTTATTAAAAATTACTTAAATATTATCAAGATTGGATTGTTCCAAAATGGAACATAATCCTTCCAAATAGGTTTATTTTTAAAAGCTTAAAAATTTTCTTGGTCATGTTCCCCCTGGTAGAAAATGTGTTTTTTCTGATGTTTTTATGGTGCTGTGTTATTCATAAATATAAATAAATTTTATTGTTATTACTGTTGTTTTGGAAACGGCTATAGGAAACCAGTTCGCGCACGCGAAAAACGAACTTTAACAGGATTTCAAGCGTTTAATATTGATGGTTTTTACGTGAAACTTTGGACTTAAGGGTTTACAACTATGATCTTTCAGATTATAAAATCAAAAGAGATGAGTTCGAAATACAAAATAAGGTTTGGGCAGAATTTTCACATTTTTTGTGGTTTTTTAACTTTTTCCATAATAAAAAAAATTTAAGGTGAAGACTATTACGATAATTTTAAAGATCATATTAAACCAAAATTTTTGAGACCATAATTAAATTTCTACCAATAGCAGTTCTACAAATTGAATTTTTCAATAATTTTTTTGGCGTGGCGCTCCATTTTTAACTCCCTGGGATTTGGTCTGGGACCCCCAAATCCTATGTGATTCTGACTCGTCTAGGTGTCTTCTATCCCCCCTAGAAGTGTGACCCATTATTTATGGGACACCCTGTATATCTGTACCGCTGAATTTGACGGCTGCTGAATGGTCGAAGGTATAATACGTAAGTACCCTAATAAGGTAAATTAATAATTAATTAATTAAATTTACAAAAACTCATTCTGGTAAGTCAAGTGTTAAAATATCAACTTGAATTATTCGTGGTACAAGAACGGCAATGGAGAACGTACTTCCGATTAATCGTGTTTATTATCATTATTTAAAGGTACTTTTATTGTTATTTTAATTATATTCACCCTCGTGAGTCCCTCTAGCTGTCCCCAATCAAGAGTGTCCTTTGTCCGCTTTCTTCGGCGGCTTACAATGGGGGCGAAGTAGGCTAAGGAAGCGGTCACACTCTGCGTCCAACTGACCCGGCGACACACTTGAGGGGAATTTCCGGTCAAGTAACATTGGTAGTGAAAACGAGAGGGATTCACGACCGTTTTGGGGGTGGGTGGAGAGTTGTATCTCTGGATAGAGAACAATGAAGGGGAAAGTGATCGCCTTTATGGTTTTTTGGGACGCATTGGAAGTCTTAAGATGTAGCTTTAAGTTGGTTGATTCAAAATCATTGAAACTATCACCAGGGAATGGAATTTAGTTTGGAGGAAACTAATATGCTACCATAAGTTTAGCTTCAATTTTTAGAATGAAACAGCAATTTTCATCATGTTTTTAAGTCATTGCAGTGAAAACTGCAGCTTCAGGAGCTGTAATTTATGAAGTTTAAATTCAGTCCCTTGGTTTCAAAGTTAAAAAATTGAATCAGAAATTTAAAAAAAATGGATCTTTTATTTTATTTGGCCCCAAACCATTAATAATCCCCAAAAAAATAATTTGTCCCAAAGTAATTTTAAAGTTAAAGTGAGAGGTGGGTCAGAGAATATAAAATGAGTAAGTAACTCTAAGTAGTGTGTCGTATATATTAACATCATTACGATATATTTTTGGATTAGGCTAGGCGCGCACTGGAGACTTTTGTCTCGGTGACTGGAACATAATTGTCACTCGGGCTATGGCCAGAAGCTAGAGTGCGCACATTAGCCGACGAGACTCTTAGGCGATCGCCAAGAGTCTCGTCACACAGATCCATTGCTCTCGAGTGACAGTTATGTTCCAGTCACCGTGACGGAAGTCTCCAGTGCGCGCTTAGCCTTACTCATCATAACTGCTTCTCTCACAATGAATTTTTAAGAATTATTTCCTTCTTCTCTTTAATCTGATCTTACTGTTTTAAATAAATTACATCATCAACGTTTAAAGTACTTCCCATACCCGTTTTCCTTTCAACCAATTTATTTTCCGACTATATTTTGTTAAAATAAAATGTACATTTGGAGAAATTTCATTGAAAAAATACTCACTTCTAATTATAAATTACTTCAACTTAAATTTTAGAGCTGATTAAAACCAATACTATGCTTTAACAAAAAAGACTCGCTCCTCTTGCATTCCACTTAGAATTCATATTTTATATTTATAAGTCCTGATTCCAAGTAACTTATAAACAAATCAAAGTGACATATGCTATGTATATCTAACTGAAACAACTAGCTTCTTTATGCACGGCAAGTTGCCGAATAACATCAAACTGGTGGTCAAATGCCAAAGTTCAAACACGAGAGCTCACAGGCCGTGTCAAAGTTCCTTACGAAAATAATCGGGTTTTTGAAAGCATTATAAAATGATGGCATTCCTATAAGTTTTATACAATGCTCAAAATGGGTTCGGTTTTAACTGGTCACGCTAGGTTCATTTTTTATGTGTTGTAATTGTCTTATTTAGGATGTTTGACAGAGCGTACAGCACTTATTATATTCTTATGTATTGTTGAGATATGGTTGGTATATGATTAACTATACTACAACTACCCTATCTTAAATAGTATTGTGAAATTTTTATTAGTTAGTGTTTAATGAATGAAAAATTGAATTAAGTGTTTACTTTAAAGGTAGGTTTAAAGGTTAAATTTAAGGGTAGTATTTAAGATAAGTAAAAATCGATAACATGTGGGCCGTTCTAATATAACTTTCGTATATAAATATGGTTTGGTGATTTTTAGTCCCTTTCTTTGTCACTAAAAATAAACAAAGAGTTAATAGCTCTTTCTCGTAAAAAAAAACTCTCACAAGTTACCTAATTTAATAAATTTAAAAAATTATTTTTAGTTAAAAACTTAAATTGTCTTGAATTCGGTTTTTTGTTTTTTAATTAATTATTAGTTAATTTTTAAATTAAATAACGTTTGCAAGTTGAAAGATATTTTGGAAAACTGTTTTTGTGATATCATACATAACCATCACTCATATCCCCTCTCTCCCTTTGGTTCCTAGTAGCATATCAAATATTCCAAGATTACGTAACTGCAACTAGAAGTAAACGAAATTTAGCCATACATGACAAAAATTGAACGAGTCTTGAAAGTTTTTTTACATGGGATGCTTACGTAATATTTCGCTGAAGCGGCCCTTTCCACATGAAACGATTCTGGTTCCTTTAATAATAACGACAAAAAAACGTAATTTTTTAGAATTACGAATAAAACTGTTCAATATTCCCCCCACATCTACATTAAATCCTTCTCCAATACCCACTTCACACCCAGAAACTAGAAAGAAGTGAACGAAATTTAACCACACATTGCAAAAATTAGAAGAATCTTGAACATTTGTGTTGCTAAGGTTGCTTACGTAATATTGGAAGGACCCTTCTTCACACAGGAAAAGAGATTCCAGTTTCATTAAAAATAACGACAAAAAATCATAATTTTTAGTATCTTCGAATAAAACTGTTCAATATTTCCGTCACCTACATTAAATCAATTCATAAATCTCACTCCAAAACCAGAAGTAAACGAAATTTGACCGTATGACTAAAACTATAGACCAATCCTGAACGTTTGAGATGCTTTGGGCTCCTCCCATAGGAAAAATTTGTATCTCATTATAATAATAACGAGAAAAATCATAATTTTTGAAATATCTGAATAAAACTGGTCAATCTACCTTAAATCCTTCCCCATCACTCAAATCTCCCCCTTCAAACCTCACTAAAACCCTTTCACCCGCTTAATAGAACAGAACCCAGTAAATAATAAATAATTCGAACGAATAATCGCTCGTTATGTCACCCTAAAAAACACCCTACTGAAGCGGCTAACAAGCCACGGCCGTCGTAAATAAAAATACGGCTCGTTTATGGGAAAAACACTGTCGCTTTCGTTGACCCCATTCCTCCCGTTCGATTCGGAATGCGCGCTTCCTCCGACGGACGGCAATTAGAGCCTCGCGTGCCACTTACCCCGTTACCTCACCTTAGGGGAGAAGCTTCAGGTGGGTGCTGTCGCCGGTCCGGAACGATTCACCTGAGGCGCACATGCAAAACGGAGAAAGTTGTTTGGGGGAGATCTGTTGGAGAGAGTGTTTTTTGGAGATATGTTTTTTTTAGTTGAATTTGAATCCATGGGGAATTTTCTCTTATTCTCTTTCCATTCGATCGCAGTATTTTCTCTCTAAATTTCTTCTATTGCTCTTCATTGTTTTCTTTCTCGATATCCCTTCTCTTCTTTAACCTTTTTATACTCTGTTCATTTAGAATAGGCGCCTTGAGACATAATGTATTAGAAGCAGTTACTATTGTAATTATCATCGAAAAATATTTCTTCTGCAATGACATAAACAAAAGTAGTTAAAATACCGTAAAAAATCGGTCACATGAAGTTGTGAGATGAGCGTTATTAAGCATTATTGAGAGCGTTTTCGGTCCTGTTTCAGGCGCCAATTATAAATGAACAGACTATAGTCCTAGACGCCCCAAACTTTCTATAAGATCCTATGACAATCTTAGGCTGCCTAGGTTTGAGAAAGAGATAGATTTAATTAAAGGCAAATGAGTTTATCTCAATCACAATCCGTATTTTCCCCTTTTTCTTTTCCTTTAACCCCGTCTCTTTCTTTTTAACTGTCATTCCTTTACCATTCAAGTTTACTCTCATTTACGTTTACTCATATATTTCTTACTTTTTCCCTTACACTTTTACTCTCATTTACATTGTATTTCTCCCTTTCCACTTCTGATCTTTTAATCTAGTTACTATATCTCCTTTTTTCTCATCCTGTCAAATTCTTTCTCTTTTCTTTTCTAACACCCTCATTCATTTCCTTTATAAACTCTATATTTTTCATCTTATCTCATAAATTTACCTTCCTTTATATTCGCTTGTCTCATACATTCCAATTTTCCCATTATAACCTTTCTCATTAATTCAGACTATCTTTCTCTATATTTCCAACGAAAAGAGTGGAATAAGGTTAAAGAAGAACGCAATGGAGAATGCAAGTAGTAATTATAAGCAAAAGTTATATAATATACAATACGTTAACTTCGAATCTTTGAGTGGATTCTTAACTGTGAGTTATAGAATCATTTTCTTACAAATATGCCCATTTTGTCTTTAAAAACCAACCAAATAAGCATAATAGCAAAATAAAACCAATATGGATGCTTGGTTCATGGTTACTTTAAACGTGAATTTTACCTTCCTCCCTTTTTTATTGAATCAACTCCACGTTAGAATTATCCGTGAGAACAGCATAATACGAAGTAAAAAAATTACCTCATATTAACACCATCCTGAATTATAAATCTTTAACAAACTTCACACTCTTTTAATAATTTTTAACCAGGCAAATAAAATAAAATAGAAAAATATATACATTCGCACACTACATTTACATAAAAAACAACTTTTTTTTTCAATTTCCCCCACTACACCTACCCTCTCCTTTCGTGCTTTACCGATGAAAAAACACAACACACAAAAAAACCTTCAGTTAATTAACTACCTGTGACAGTGCACCAGATACGGCAACAGAATGCATCCGTTAATAAGCGAAATTGTCCAATTTTCTCTCTCTGACACACATTCGAAAGGCACATTCCATTATCAGATCTGCCCCTGTTATGCTTGAAGGCCTTTTTCACTTTCTCGGACTGTTTGCCGTCTCTCTCCCCCAATTAAAAACGCGTTCGATTCAAAGCAAAAATGATTCATCTACTAGCGATGTGTTAAATTAAGGGGTGATGTCAGGAGTGTGATGAGTTTGGTTCAGACAGAGTCTGTTTTTTTCTCAGAGGGTATCATTCGGGGCACTTGCCCAAGACCACCATTTTCAAATTGGGCCCCTCAAAACGCTTAAAGTGCTAAGAAAATGTGCAAGACTGTGAAATAAATTTATTTCTCAACTAATTTAAAATCAATATGAAAATCTTTCAAATAAGTAATTTTTTACACTTTAATTAAAGATGATTGTTATTTTAGGTATATTAAATTTAAGTCTTATGTTAAGACATGTTGGAGGCCCCAAATTTGGTCTTTTGCCTCTTGACATTGAATACCGACGCACCGGTTGCAGAACCATCAAAAGTTTTACTTCAGTTAATTTTTTTCTTATTCTGATGTATTTGAGAATATTTTGAAGAAAGGTTTTGGTTAGGTAGTAAACAAAAACAATCTGTTGAAAAATTACAAATAATCATTTTGATAAAAATTTATGCGAAGAATTTGTTACAAATTATCAAAATATTTGTTCTGTTTTGTTTTTATTCATCTAAAATTCCTTAAATTGATTTCATTTCATTTTCAATGAAACTTTAGAAAGCCTTTCTCTTTAAAAAAAACTTTTTTATACTATTTAAGGTTGTAGTAAAAGATTTCTCAAACAGCTACTACCTGGAAATAAACCTTAACAATTTTAAAATAAATTTAATTCTGTCAAAACCTCTCATAGGGAAAATTTTAAACGTAAATGCCTTATAACCTAGTTTATGTATAAACCTAACTTTACTCTACTTCGTACAGAATATACCATGATCTATAGCACTTTGTCGAAATAATATTTGGATTAAAAGAAAGGTTTTTTGCCAATTTTAAATCAGTATTCTTCTAGTAACTTTAATCTAACTTGTCTAAAAAGTCAGGGTATTACACAATTTAGTTCAATTACTAAACATTGGGGATTTCTGATTTGTAATAGAGTGCTTATAAAAGAGTCTTCATTATTATGTCTCTAAACGACATTCATGAAAAATTTTAAACATATAATAAGTGTATGGGTTCTGGGTTGGTTGTTTTGTTGATGTTTTATCCATATCAGGATAATATGCGCCGCCAAGTGGTTGGGAAACACCACTTTAACACTATTAGTAATTTTTTTCTAATGGGTGGGTACTAACGGACATATCCTTGACCACTTAACTGCCTCTAAGAAGTACCTATACTTAGCGTTACCCAGCAAACAACTGGTCCCACCAGCACTATCAGTCCTACCCGCCCCAAATGTTCCATAGGATTCACTTGTAATATGTAATATCAGGTGGCTTGGGATAAGAAGGGTTGAATTTCTACTGCAAGAAGCAACTATAGTTAAATTTAATTGTTTAGCAACGCAAAAAATCGTTTCGGGAAATCTGAGATAATCTCATCCTACGCGAAACACTAGTAATTAAAATAATATTAAGCTTAACAAGCCAACTTTCCTATCAAAACTGACAATCGCAATGTTGACA
This sequence comes from Tetragnatha versicolor, assembly GCA_024610705.1. Lineage (NCBI taxonomy): Eukaryota > Metazoa > Arthropoda > Arachnida > Araneae > Tetragnathidae > Tetragnatha > Tetragnatha versicolor. The sequence goes on from JANDEH010000008.1 coordinate 46,588,751, forward strand.
CTAGGAGAACCTTCTTCGTCTTCGTCGAGAGAAGTTGGTCGCGTCGCACATGCATCGCACGTGCGCATCGCCGCACGCGACGTTCACGTGACGCGCGCTCCGGTTGAGACAATGGTTGCGTCAGCATCGAGGGACCCACATGCCCAATGAGCCGGGGTGAACTGACCCAAAGAAAGCGAAAGCGTTTCAAGGTGGGCACCGCTTTCCCCCAGGGGAGGCTAATATTAGCTGGATATGTTCCCTTGGGCAACTCCTGATGAGAATTTCCGCTTCTCTAATGTGTGCAAGTATTTCCGTCGTTGGAAAACGCCAAAACGGAAATTAACCGGCTGCACTGTTAATGGTTAATTTCTGTACTTTGAGGAACTATCTGTGTTTTTTTTCTCTTTCTGTCAAATGAGAGAAACTTTACGTAATTTGAAGAGGCTGAGAGTACTTTTAGTTCCAAGTACAAAATATTATGGTCTAGGGGTCCTCCCTCAAAACAGTTTTGGAAATTTGATCCTATACTTCACAGCAACGTTTCCTGAACCCAGTACGTCACTACGCGGAAGGAGAAAGTGAGTAAACACAAAGCCTGTTGGGTTGATAGGAGGAATTTCGATACGCGATTTGTGATAAAAAGACACTATTTATACTTGGGTTCAACGAAATCATCATATTTTTAAAATGACGTCCTTTTTTCACTCGAAATTAAGACACCGCGATGGGAACTACTTTGTTTGTTAGTGACGTAGTAGGTTCAACTTAAGTTGCTGTCTAGTATAAAAGCAAGGTTTTAAATCGTTTTGGTAAAACCAAGTCGAATTTTTTTTTTGCTGGGCTCCCTTTCCACCCGTTATATACGCCCCTGTATTCTTAACAAACTATACAAGCCCTTATAGAACAACTGGTTTCAACTGACTGCCCCTATTACTTCCAACTCCAACTACTCAAGATGTGCGATGGTGTCCACCTTGGGATTGACTTATACCTGTTTTATAAGCTGTTTGTAGCGAATGCATCTTTTCAATCAAACTATACTGGTGAAGCAATAACCTGTTTATTTGAGTACTGAAATCAATTAATACGAGGTCTCTTCATTTATTTTTAAAAACTACCTTAAATTTGAAACGGTAAAACTTTGAAAAAGCTTTTTATTTCTGATTCCGACAATACAAAAAAGACATCAAAATTTCTTCACTTAAGAGTAATGGTCTAAGAGCTGGATGCAAATTTTGGGAATGATAAGGTGCACGAGATATTTCACCTGGAACAGATTCGATTGATGATGGGAAAACTTATGTCACCAACGCCAGAAGGCGGAGTGGAAGCTTTCAGTGTGAAAGGGGGGGTCAAACATGCAAACAGCGCGCGGTCCCTTGCGACAGAGATTTTGAGGAAATCGGTTGAAAATTTGCACAGTTTAAGGAGAGTGTGAATAAAAGATAATGTAGCATTCTCAAAAGTATAAGTTGTGTTTTAAGGGTCGTAGAGAACTAAACGAATTTTCGAATGTTTATATGAATGATCTGTACGGCCGACGAGGTGCAAGGGTGGACATAGGCTTAATGTATTGAAGAATGTTAGTAAAAGTTAGGGTAACACTCCCAGAAGACTAAGTGGAAGACAAAGGGTGGCCAGAAGTCACCAAAGGTGCAGAAAAATCTTAAAACCCGAATCATTCGGAAACTTCTGGCTGTTTGCATATGTATAGCTGACATATAGAACAAACTATATGCAAACAGCCAGAAGTCTAAGTGGAAGCGTTCGGGAGATATTCAGGCGCGAAGTAAAAGACTGAATAAAAGCAATTCTCTTGCAACAATGACTAATAATACGCTAATAAATATAAAGTCATTGTTAGCGTGGTTTTTAGCGTATTATTAGTCATTGTTGCAAGAGAAAAGTTATATGTTATAAGTCATTTGTTATATATAAACATTGGAAAATTCGTTAGTTTCCTACAACCCTTAAAACACAACTTATACTGTTGAGAATGCTACATTATCTTTTATTCACACTCTCCTAAAACTGTGCAAATTTTCAACCAATTTCTGCAAAATTTCTGTCGCAAGAGACCGCGCGCTTTTATTCGGTTTTGTACTTCGTGCCTGAATATCTCCCGAACGCTTCCACTTAGACTTCTGGCTGTTTGCATATAGTTTGTTCTATATATCAGCTATACATATGCAAACAGCCAGAAGTTTCCGAATGATTCGGGTTTTAACCCATTAACGCCCAAGCTATTATTTTTTTGGGCGAATTTAATAAAAATCATGAATCTGGTGTATTTTGCCTTCAATATGGATATTATGAACAAATTTTGTGAAAACAGTCATTACTTTCGTTAAAAAATGCTGATCTAAAAATAGATCACTGGGCGTTCGGAGGATATTTTTTGTCACAGAGCTAAGTAATAGTAGAACCTCAAAAAATCATTAAAAAATATAATATAAATAGACATATTAGTATTTTTCTTTAAAAAAATGCGTATTTATTTATAAATATGTGGAAAAATAATTAAATAATTATAAAATTAAATAAATTACCCAAGATTTATTACATAAATAGCCTATGTTGAAAGTAATAATAGATGAAAAAGTGGGAGTTGAATCAAGAACTTTAAATTTATAAGTATATTATAGAAATAATATTTAATAAAATTGTGTATTTAATTTTAAAAAATGCATTAGGTATTTTTTTGTAAATTTTATGGATTAGTTTAATCATAAAATAATGATAGTCATGAAATAAAATGTAACTTATTCGGTACATTCAAAATTGCTACGTGTTGAAGCTTTTCGCCGGCCTATTCCTATTAACTACTTATCTAATTAACTTACTATCCTGTCATTACGTCAATTTTAAGGTTGTAAAAGCAGTCTTAGTGCGAATTTAAAGAAAAAATTATTTTAATTTTAAATTTGAGATTTTTACATCTCCTCAAAAACCTTTAATTATTGTCTAATAATTTTACCTATAATGTATTTCAAAACGAAATGCTTGTATTGACTTAAATTGTATCAGCAAATAAATTAATGTGAATAAACTTGAGTTCATAATACTATTTGCAATCCTGTGATTTACTAAGTAATCAATCAATATTGTCTACCTTTCATTCATCCACCAGAAGAAATTATAAAATTTAACTCACAATAATATAATTTCTTAAGAAAATCAATATTTGTGACCATCCTGAACATTACTGAGTATTTTCATTTTCATTTTTTACAGTTTATAGTCGAAAAATCTGAATAATCGTATCGCAAGCAACACCGAAAAAATGAACGCCCGAACGCCCAGTGATCTATTTTTAGATCAGCAATATTGGGACCTAATTTTTCACTAAATGAATTATTTTTTACAGAACTCTGCATTGTATCCTAATAGCTACATCTATAAAGATAAAGTAAAATCTGAAAAGGATTCAATTGGTGGTATACTTTTATAGTTTTCTCGTAAAACATGAACCAAGATGAAAAAACTGCAAAATGAAACCCCAAGACAAAGTTTTGCCCATCACTGTAACAAAATAAATGTTGCAAACGAAAAAAAACATGATATTATTCTTAAGGAAGGCTTTCTCTTGCCATGTGAGCAGTTTTGTTTTTGTGGGGTATATTTAAATTAATTTAAAAGACAATTTCTGACCCTATGTTTAGCGATCTAAAAATAGATCAATGGGCGTTAATGGGTTAAGATTTTTCTGCACCTTTGGTGACTTCTGGCCACCCTTTGTCTTCCACTTAGTCTTCTGGGAGTGTTACCCTAACTTTTACTAACATTCTTCAATACATTAAGCCTATGTCCACCCTTGCACCTCGTCGGCCGTACAGATCATTCATATAAACATTCGAAAATTCGTTTAGTTCTCTACGACCCTTAAAACACAACTTATACTTTTGAGAATGCTACATAATCTTTTATTTACACTCTCCTTAAACTGTGCAAATTTTCAACCGATTTCCGCAAAATCTCTGTCGCAAGGGACCGCGCGCTGTTTGCATGTTCGACCCCCCCTTTCACACTGAAAGCTTCCACTCCGCCTTCTGGCGTTGGTGACATACGTTTTCCCATCATCAATCGAATCTGTTCCAGGTGAAATATCTCGTGCACCTTATCATTCCCAAAATTTGCATCCAGCTCTCAGGCTATAACTGTTTAGAAGCTTATAGTCAATCAACAATTGAGGGCAATCCATAAATGATGTCGCATTTTTTTTAACACTTCTGTACCCCTTATCCCCTTAAGTCACAAATTGTCACACTATTACCATACCTCCCCCCCTTTGTCACATGTAACTCTCTGCTACCAATAGTTATTCAAGTGCACCCCACCTTTATAATTTCAAAGTAAACTCTTATTTTGTTAGTAGGAATGTTTTGTAATATTAAAACTATATTTTCTAGTAAAAAATGTTATTTAGAGTTTTATTGATTTTCAATGTGTGATGTCACAATTCTTAACCCCCCTTGCCAGGATTGATTAACACGTTGATTAATGTACCCTCTCAATTTTCGATTATTTTGATTTACGATTATTTTGATTACTTCAACTTTTTTATTCAAAACACTTGACGCCTGATCGACTGACGGCCGTATTCTGTGCTTTCTGACCAGCAAATAAAAAAAATTAAACAGCAATCAAAGTAGGATTTCACCAATCAGAGTCGGCGATTCCTTCTTTGATTGGTGGTAAACAGCTGATCAATAGCACAGAATACGGCCGTGAAACAAACAGTTTCGCTCTAAAATAAACTTATCTCTCGTGTGAAACGGATTCAATCACCAGGTCAAAGAGAGAGCAAAAAAATCACTTTCCCTTTCTCGTGTTTATCAAACCGCGCGTTTTCCTTCCCGCGCGGTCCATTCCATATTTCGAAACAACTTCACCTCACAAAAACAACAAGCCCCTAATGATCTAACACAACAACCACCGCGGCGGTGGGAATCCTGCCCCGGTAACACACAAACCGACTCAAGCAAAACACCACACACTCATCAACCAAAATAAACCACACAAATTTCCTCTATCACCATCAAAACTTCCGAAATTCCATCGCATGGCCTGGTAAACTTCACCCATTGATCCAACTACCTTAATCGAAACAAAAAATAGTTCTTTCGGGATTAAGACCGGTGGAAATAAGAAAGTGTTTTGGGGGATAGGGGCAAGGTCGCGGTGCAACTGGAGCGTTCACGCGGTTTCCTAAGATTAGAAAAATTCTGTGAAAGTGGTAACGGAACGGGTCACTGGCGGGTTGGTCACAGTCGATGACTTGTTTTTTAAATCCTGTGAATGAGTAAGAAACCGTGTATTTTTAGGGAGATAATTAGTATCGACGTCTTAAAGTAAATTGTGAAGGAGGTTCATGGTTTGAAAAGCGCAATGGAGTTAATTATGACTTTTTAATTAAAAGTGCTTTTTAAATATGATCAAGCTATGGTGTTTAGTATGTAGGTCAAGTTGCTTGACAGTTTTTTCTGTGAAGTTTGATTGGAACACTTTATAAGGTTAAATTATTCAAGCAGGTTCTTTACTTTGCCAACTCATGAATTAAAACGGCGATATAAATTACTAATGGATGAATCCTACCTATTTATTTTAAGGCCACCTAATTTTACCCCACAATCCTTTAGATTCTAAACGAGCGCGTTGTACAGTTCATTTCCAAATATAAACTGATCCGTAAAGATGGCTTTTAATTTTAAATTTGTAAGAATTTTAGCAATTCAACAATAAATTATAATAATATATGTTACTATTAAATACTAAATATATGTATACCTATTAAAAGTAGGTTTATCCCTTCCACCTATCTAACAAAAAATAGCAAAATCCCATATTCAAGTCGAAGGCTTTTTTCCAGTAATTGAAAACTGATTTTTAGATTTTATTCTCGACCTTATACCCACCCCTTCTTGCCTTCACTTTTTCTTTCTAAACCTACTTCCATCTACTAAATCCAAAAATTGATTCAAAGTTTTCAATAAGTCGTCATCATACCCATTCCCCCCTCCCTAAAAAAATCATATCACTTTTCTTTTCAGTTTATCTCACTGAATTCCTACATAAAGCTAGATTTAAGCCTTTAAAACCCTTTCAGACCTACAGCCGCCTTTGATTACTATTGAATGCTATGGAAATTTTGGGGCGGTTATGGTTGAAAGAGTCTTCATATAACCAATCTCGTACAATAAACTGTAAGTGAAGTGCCTTGAGAACTTTCTGACCAAAGCGAACAATGGGATTGCGTTATTTACGAGAAATTTTTACGGTTCTTCTTTTGGGGCATATCAGGCATCAATCCTATACGCTCTACGACTATTCTACTTTCACTAGAGATGTATGGGAGCCATAAGGTAATAATTTCATGAATAATTTCCCGTTCGTTGATGTGGATGGTAGACATGAAAAAAGTGTGGTATCATATTTCAACCAAGGTGTCACAACGTATTGAATAACGGCTGCTCAATTTTCGGTTGAAAATGTCTCAATTTTGCTGGATGTAATAGTTTGTTTATCTTATAGAGAGAGAAAAGTAACACTTATTTTTGGGCTGAAGTTTCATTCAATTAGTAATAATCTTAATATAAAAATAGCCCAGGCAACGAAAAGGTATAGAGGGAAATTCTAGAGTCACAATTTTTGACTTCGTAACTTTGTTTGGACTAGTTAGGAGGTGAACATATCAAAAGTCCCCGCCCCTAGCTCTTAAGCCGGAGGGAGGAGGGGTGTTCGAAAGTATCATTTTTCAGTTTTTGGCTTATTACTCTTACAAAATGCATCCCCACGAAAAAGTTTCAATTACCTCTTTTAAAGAAGATTAAATTTGCAAAAATTTAAGACCATTCCCAGGTTTATACGTCCATTTGATCCCGAGTTATATCTCCTCAAAAATGGGGAAAAATTCGAACATTTGAGTTAAAGTCGTCTTTAAAGCAATATATTGGCTATATTGCCCACCTAAGAGGAAATTAAAGGCAATAAACTTATAATGCACTTATTTAGCTTTCATTTATGCCCTGAACCAAGTCTGTGAGATCAATATAGTTCTCACGCTATCTTGAAAAGACAAAAATTCGGAAAATGAGATTTTCCCAGTATAGTCCAGTCAAATTGTATTTATTTTGGTCAAATTTTGGGTTGGAAGATAATTTTCTCTTTCTGTATGTTTTTGGGGTGCTGAATCCGAATCTGAGGTTTCCGAACAAAATTTCGTGATGGAACATGGTGAAAATTCGAAAAAATAACAAAATTCACCCTTTTTATTTGTTTCCTGCCCGTAGAACATAACCTTTATGATTCTGAGTAAAACAGTTAGTATAAAAATAAAGAAGAAAAAACAAGCTACAAAAAAGTCAATTACAACTTTTCTCTCAGATGAAGGGTTCAGACGCTAGAGAACGCTGAATATTGGGACGTTTTTTTCGAATAGCGGAAAAACCAAAAAACGTCACTCCTATCACCGAAAAACGGTCTGTTTTGGAACAGGATGGAACAGAACTGCTTTACTTATATGTTAGGTACATGGAATCAAACTTCTGCATTCTTAAATGTAAATTAATTAATTAATTAAGCTTAACAATAAAATACAAGCAATAACGAAATTCAGATATTTTTGCAATATGCCATTGTTATAGCATTTGCTCATCAATAATAATATATACACATGAATAATGAAATTGGTACATAAAATTTAATTTTATGTAATTTAAGTATGCAGGAGTTTGATTTCATGTACTTAGCATATAATAAAAGAAGGTCTTATAGTATCCTGTTCCAAAACTGACCGTTTTTCGGTGATAGGAGTGACGTTTTTTGGTTTTTCCGGTATTCGAACAAAAACGTCCCAATATTCAGCGTTCTCTAGCGTCTGAACCCTTCATCTGAGAGAAAAGTTGTAATTGACTTTTTTGTAGCTTGTTTTTTCTTCTTTATTTTTATACTAACTGTTTTACTCAGAATCGTAAAGGTTATGTTCTACGGGCAGAAAACAAATAAAAAGGGTGAATTTTGTCATTTTTTCGAATTTTCACCATGTTCCATCACGACATTTGTTCGGAAACCTAAGATTCGGATTCAGCACCCCAAAAAACATACAGAAAGCGAAAATTATCTTCCAACCCAAAATTTGGCCAAAATAAATACACTTTGACTGGACTATACTGGGAAAATCTCATTTTCCGAATTTTTGTTTTTCAAGATAGCGTGAGAACTATTGATCTCACAGACTTGGTTTAGGGCATAAATGAAAGCTAAATAAGTGCATTATAAGTCTATAGACTTTAATTTCCTCTTAGATGGGTCATACAGCCAATATATTGCTTTAAAGACGACTTTAACTCAAATGTTCGAATTTTTCCCCATTTTTGAGGAGATATAACTCGGGATCAAATGGACGTATAAACCTGGGAATGGTCTTAAATTTTTGCAAATTTCATCTTCTTTAAAAAAGGTAATTGAAACTTTTTCGTGGAGATGCATTTTGTAAGAGTAATAAGCCAAAAACTGAAAAATTATACTTTCGAACACCCCTCCTCCCTCCGGCTTAAGGGCTAGGGGCGGGGACTTTTGATATGTTCACCTCCTAACTAGTCCAAACAAAGTTATGAAGTCAAAAATTGTGACCCTAGAATTTCCCTCTATACCTTTTTTTGAGCATTCGTTGCCTGGACTAAAATCTAAAACATTTTAAAATTTTCAGTGTTTTACTCTATTTACTCATGTGAGAGTCAATTACATAATTATTGTAATCGGTTTTTTACTCATACGTTTTATTGCACCATTTAAATAAATTTATATAAATGTTTAACAAAACATTATCCGAAGAGCCTCCACAATTATGCAAAATAAAATAAAAAATATTATACTATGTTAAATTCAAAATAATTTGCACGATAAAGTTTTTAATGGGAACAAGAACTCAACACTAGCTATCAGATTTAAAAACACATGTTATTTTATTTAACTCACTCTTGTTAGTCTAGTGATAATAAAAATAATTATCGACAGATTATAGTTAATGATACCTTTTCAGAGATTAACCTGAATCAAATTATATAATGGCCAGCCTTCTATTCACTCACAATGACCTTCAATCTTGGAAACTCGCTTCATTTTTTAGTTAATTAGGTAATAACGCGTTATAACTATTTTTGTCATCACCCTCAATTATTAAAGGGTCTAAAAACCTGTATGTTTGATTTATTTAAATGAATGCCTTAACTAATTTGACAGGTGCGAACCTCCCAAACTCCAAAGGAACTCCCAATTTTCAAAGAAATCTAATGTTTTATGCATTCATAGTGCATTTCAACTATTCACTGTAAAAGGAAATGTTTACTTTCCTTAAATTTAAATTGATTTATGAGTTATTTAAAAAGCGAATTTAGTCTCTTCCTTTTGATACTAATTTAGGTAAACTTATAGAAATATGATGGTTATTAAGAGATTTAGGAGGAAACCGTTATTTAGTTATTTTGATCAATAACACTGTTAAAGAACTATCTACTATTAATATATGAATTTGAAAATATAGTTTTGATAGATATTTTAGTTTTGCATCAATTAACAAAAATTATAAAAGTTCAGATATTTCATAATCGCTCCCTATTTTTTACCTCAGGTGTATTGTTTCAATAGATATCTGTAAACTATTTTCAAAGTAAGAAGAAAACTGAACAAAAGCTATTATTTTGCTGCATAAAAATATTAATTAAAACATTTCGTCATTTAAGGCGCAACTATATCTAAATTTTTGGCCATCTTTGCGGATGGAGCTTGGGTATTCCAAGTGGCATAAAAAACAACATTTTTGACCATTTTTAGTTTTGCATCAATTTACTCAATGTTTGACCATTTTGAGTTATGCATCAGTTTATATACTAAAAAATTGATGCCTTGGAACCGCTGCGATGGCAAATTTTGATCTTGCTCTGTCCATTGCGATGAATTTTAAGGTGATTTAAGTTTTTCATTCCCTGAAAAATTGATAAAGTGAGTAATGTCACTTTGCAACTAAACAACTGTGATTTTTGGTCCAATTATATGAGCTGCTCAGGAGGCAAGTGGTATAAGTCCAAAAACATAAATTTAAGAACCTAGTGGTGGTAGTCGCCTAAGTCAAAAGTTCCATCATAATTTGACCCGTAATAACTGTCTAAAGAGGATCTCTCTGTTAAAAAAATACAGTCGCCCTTAGAGAATACCTTCAGTTACTTAAAACTACGTTCAGTGGACTTTTACCATTTTCCATACTCAAAATTTTATCTCTTGAAATATAGCTATGATAATACAATCCTAACAAGATTCCCTTCTTTGATATTGTAATTACCCCATACTCAAGAATATTGATGGGCAGGTATCGATACCAAATACTTAAGTATTCGATACCTAAAAGTATCGAGTGTATTCGATATCTAAAAGTATCGATACTTTATTGACAAAGTCTTTAAAAATTTTTCAATGAAATTATCCTTATTATATATCTGCCGTTGATTTAACAAAGCCTGTTCTCGAAAAAAAAAACCTTCTACTACCTTCTGCTTTTGCAGCGGGGTCTCAGACGGCTGTTTGTGGTAATTAAAAAAAATTATTAGCCTTGGGGATTTTGTATTTTAAAATTCCCCTTTTATAAATTTTTAGTTTTCTTATAGATTGCTTCTAGCACAAGGGTGTTTCATGTGTATCCTTTTAGAATTGTAAGTACTTTCAGCTCGCAAATAAAATTATTAAATTTTTTAAACCATATTTGTACTTAATTTTCAATGAGTGCTAAAAAGTATTAGATACCTGAAAGTATCGATACCTAAAAATACTCGATACCTAAAAGTATCGATACCTGAAAATACTCGATACCTAAAAGTAACGTTCATTTGGAATTGGCACCTGAGAAATAGTGCTTTCGCCAATAGTAAGTCTTCTTCTTCACTTTGACGAGGATTGTTGCTATGGTTAACAATCGGTGGTGAGGGAAAGAAATATTTTCAAGCGCCTATTCAAAATGAATAGAGTATAGGTATTCGATACCTAAAATTATCGATACCTAGGTATTCAATACATTAAAGTGTCGATTTTGCCCAACACTACTCAATAGCTTTCATTCCTACACTTCAATTTCTACGCTTGTATCATTGATGCAGCAGGACTAAAAAATATGGAGTAATTGCCCTATCTCCCAGTCCCAAGGTCCTCCAAAAAAAAATCCGCCCATCCTCAAAAACCAGATCACAACCAGGATAAAAAACTTCCGTTCCTTGTCCAACAGAACATTCTCCTTCCTCTACTCTCTTGCCCAACCCCCATCCACATCCTTACGCAAAACTCCCCCAAAAAAAACACCCGTCGAAAACAAGGCGATGTTTCCGTTACTATACTGCGATGATACGTTTCCGCATCGTGTTCCATCAGCCTTCAAGGTGAGGCCTGGGTTCGACGGCACCTCACGGGGATCTCGCAATCTCTCTTTCGGGGTGCTCAACCTCTCTCTCTCTCTCGTGGATCAAAACAAACGGCGGTGTTATTGGGCAAGCCTCTGTTGCGGGTTGGGCAACGGACTCGGTCCGGTTTAAACGTCAGGTGGTTTTTGTTGAGAGAATCGGGTGAGGGAAAAGTGCTACGTACCACTGTTTTTTAGTGATTTGATGGCGTTTTTATTATTATTCTTATTATTATTATTATCATTATCATTATCATTATCATTATCATTATCATTATCCTTCTTATCATTATCATTCTTATCATTATCATTCTTATCATTATCATTCTTATCATTATCATTCTTATCATTATCATTCTTATCATTATCATTCTTATCATTATCATTCTTATCATCATTCTTATCATTATCATTCTTATCATTATCATTCTTATCATTATCATTCTTATCATTATCATTATCATTATCATTCTTATCATTATCATTATCATTCTTATCATTATCATTATCATTATCATTCTTATCATTATCATTATCATTCTTATCATTATCATTCTTATCATTATTATTATTATCATCATTATCATTATCATCATTATCATTATTATTATTATCATCATTATCATTATCATCATTATTATTATTATCATTATTATTATTATCATCATCATTATCATTATATTATCATTATCATTATCATTATCATTATCATTATCATTATCATTATCATTATCATTATCATTATCATTATTATTATTATTATTATTATTATTATTATTATTATTATTATTGCGTCTATTTATACTCAGTTCATTCTGAATAGGCGCCTGAGAAATACTGATTTCTCCCACGCTAGAAGCGTAACAATAGTAACGTTCTTCGCCCAGCCAATGGTAAGCTTTCTTCGTAACTCTGACGAGGATAGTTGCCATGGTTACCGATCGGTGGTGGTGGAAGGTAATATTTTCAGGCGCCTATTCAAAATGAATAGTGTATAGTTTAACCCTTTGAGTTCTAGTCGCCCCGTACTCCTTGTTGAATTCAATGGTGATCTCGGGCGGCTTAGGATTTAATGGCTTAAAAGATTTAGGTAACTATATAGTGTTTTTAGGTGGCGTCACGGCCAGTTATTTTCTTTTAACTGCTAACTGATGCTGGTCAAACCGTCTGTTGCTAGGGCGGTTGCTAGGTGCGGTGGTATCTGTTGCTACGGCTGTTGCTAGGTCCGAGTCATGTGATTACAAATGCTATAATAGAGGCATTCCATGACCAGTTACTTTCTTTTAACTTTTAACTGCTGTAGGTCAAACCGTCTGTTGCTACGGCCGGTACTAGGTCCGAGTCATGTGATCGCATATGCTCTATACTCATTTTTATTCATTTTTAAAAGGCAGTTGAAAATATTTCCTTCCCCCATCACCGAATTAGCAACCATGGCAACTATCAACTTCACAGCGACGAAGAAGGCTGCGCGAAAAGCGTAACTATGGTTATACGCTTCTAGCGAAGGGGAAAGCACTGTTTTTCAGCCGCCTATTATTCTAAATGAACATAGTTGTCCAAAACTTGCGTGCTTGCTTTATTTCTTTCTTAATATCTATGAACCGTTGCAATGAAAGAGAAAAGAAGGATCAGAGAGAGAGAGAGAAAATTTTAATGTGTGTTAAGGGAGAGAGAAAGAAAATGAGAGATCACTAGAGAGGAAGAGAGAGAATAAAGATTGAGATAAATTTAATTGAGATATTAGGCACAGAGTTAGAGAGTGAGCCAAGTGAAAAAAAAAGTGTAGCAAAAATAATGAATAGAATGCGACAGAGAGAAAGGAAGAGAGAGATAGAAAGAAAATACGGAAGATCAATTGAGTGAGAAGGAGATAGACAGATCTGTGGAGAGAAAATGAGACTAGAGTTTATAAGAAAAACAAGGAAGGAGGAAAAAATAAACTTAAAAAATTCAGGTATTGATAGAGACAATGTTAAAGATTACTTTTATGAGCCGATATTCTGGTCCGTTAAAAATATATATTAAATATAGTATAGAAGGCATATTATCAATCCTTAAATTTCACATGAATGAAAATAAAAGTTACTTCCATTTCATAGTACAAGTTAAATCTTCAATGTTTAACTTTACTTAAAAACTATCTTTGACTAAACTTGAAACGCCTCTGCTCTATTCCTTTCACATACCCATCACACACTTTTCTTTTCACCAAAACTGACATAACCGTTCCGTCCCCCAATGCGAAGTTTGTGTAGTCTTCCGTGTACGATACACATCAAACTCTCATAATAAAACCCATTCAATACCTTGACAGGCGACAAACGACGAAGCTCCGTAAACCTCAAAAATCAATCCATAACTTGGACTTCTTCAAAAGAAGAAAACTCGACAACCCATTCACTTCATGTGTCACTTTCTTCGTTGGTGACACCTCGGCGTCATTCCCACGACGGTGCTGCCGTGTCCAGCATTCGTATTCATGGTGGTTTCGGACCCGTCCTTGGGCCAGTTCCACCCCCTTGTCCATTGTTGCGGACTTTGGAACAAAGGAAGTCGTCAGCGGGTCACCAAATGGAATAATAATCGCTCGTGTCTTACGCGTTGCCGTGTCCCTTATGAGATGCGTGCTAATTCCATTCTTATATTCATTCTCTTTTTCCGTCCACCCCCTTCTTATCGTTTGGTCGTTAATGAAGGAGTGTTTTACCTCGGTTGGGAGTCCTTCGCTGAAGTGGAAGGACGGGTGATTTTCCAGAAAATAGAACTTTTGTAAACTCTCTTTTGGTTGGCCTAAATAAGGAAGAGTAGGTATAGGCATGTGATCAGAAATAGAATGATAGAAAATAAACTGTACGTGGTAAAGTACATTTAATTGTTTGAAAAAAAAGTTTTTTTTTGTATTTAAGAGATTTATAGCAAATAATCTTTCAAGCTTTACAATTATGTTGAAAAATATTTACAAATTCTCTCATACAACTTGAATCTACCTAAATGAGCTGGTTGGAATAAAGGTGACAAGTCTACTGATTGTAGTTTTGAGTAACTGAGGGTTTTCTCTTACGGCGGATAAGGCAGCTTGACTTTGAACTTCTGACTAGGGTAACTACATCATTCCATATAGGTAAAAGATCTTAAAAGAAATCCAAAGCTATGCGTTTCTCAATTTTATTTTTTTTATTTTGTGGACTTATTCCACTTTTATCCTGAGCAACTCATACCTGCCAATCTAATCTGTTCGACTAAAAAAGCTTCAATTCATCCCATGATTTACTTAAAATTCGTTCTGGGACGATTGATATCTAACTTGATAATGATTGATATCATAATTTCTGAACGATATGTAATATTAGATAACACTGTTCTACACTGAAAAAATTTCCTTGATGAAAATAGTCATTTCTTATAGAATTTGGGTCGCTGAATACGAAAATCACCATTAAAATTCTCAATTGACTCAGGATTTTGGGGGAACAGCCCCTCCCCCTTTTCACGTTTTTTAACGACTTTATAACTTTGAACCCGATTTTCAGGGTCAAAAAGCATTGATTTAATCTTCAAATTGCCCCCCAGGGGACAAGAAATGTTCAAATTAATAAAATATGATAAATTTATAACAAATGGATAGGTTTAAGGGGTAGTTAACCCCCTAAGAATGCAAAAAATTAGCTAAAAATTATAGAGGTTTTTATACGCTATTTTTTCCTCCTATTTTTTACGCAATTCCCGTTTGAAGGGTCCTAACCCTTCCCCAAGGACCCAAATTTCATGGCAATATGCAGTAATGATTTTTGCTAAAAGCGGTTGAGGTGAGAGCGCCCCCAGAGCACCCACGGAAGGGTTCAATGCCGCACTTAGAGTTTAACTGTGCTGTACAAAAAAAATTTGAAGCCACTTACTGAATTTCAGCTGATTCTTGTGTAAAATGATCTGCTGAATTCAAATATGACACCCATTTTCCTCCATCACCCTCAGTTTTTAAGGGGATGCCCCCTAATTGTTATCCACAGCCGTGCATCTGTTAACATCTTGAAACATGGAATCCTCACTCCCGAAAACCGGTCAGTTTTTAAAGAACTGATGAGTTTCTACTTAGGATACACCCAAAATATAAGAAAATCATCATTTGTAATCTTTTCAAAATCATCGATATTAATTCCTGAACTCGCGAGCGCCTTCGCGTTTCTGGAAGTCTTCCGAACTCTTCCGCGGGGACTTCTGGGAGGCTAACACCTCAACCGCTTTTAGTAAAAATTATTGCTGCATATTGTCATCAAATTTGGGTCCTTGGGGAAGGGTAAGGACCCTTCAAACGGGATTTGCGTAAAAAATAAGAGGAAAAAATAGCGTATAGAAACCTCTATAATTTTTAGCTATTTTTTTGTATTTTTAGGGGGGTAATTACCCCTTAACCCTATCCATTTGTTATAAATTTATCATATTTTATTAATTTGAACATTTCTTGTTAACTGGGGAGCAATTTGAAGACTAAAATAATGCTTTTTGACCCTGAAAATCGAGTTTAAAGTTATAAGGTCGTCGAAAAACGTAAAAAGGGGGAGGGGCTGTTCCCCGAAAATCCTGAGTCAATTGAGAATTTTAATGGTGATTTTCGTATTCAGCGACCCAAAATCTATAAGAATTGACTATTTTCATCAAGGAAAAAATTTTGAAGGTCAAATTTGTAGAACAGTGTAATCTTCAAGTAACAAATTTTAGTACTTGCATCTGCTTCATAAATTCATAAGTATAACAAGTTTTTCCCTCCTTACAATAAATAATTGTAAAATAATTAAAAAAATACCCTTGTGTGTCTGTTATATAAACTGATTCTTCACATATTTTTTAAACGTAATTCTTTCTATATATAAACTATAGTACTATTTCTTCGTGTAAAAAGTGCAAAAGGCACTCAAAAATTATCAAACCAAAACCATTTCTTATTTGGAATAAAAGATATTAATTTCTGTCACAATGAAGAAAAAAACACTTCACCTTTTAAGACCTTATCACCTATCACAAAAATCATTCAATTTATTAAATATCAATATTAAAAAGGCATTTAACGCGATAGAAATACGATGAGGGAGAAATATGCGTTTTTCTTACCAGCGTTCAATTTAGTTTACCAAGAAGTGTTTCTCTTAATAGACACACGTTAGTGCTTCCTTGAAGACTTCAAAATATGTGTTACTTCTAGCTACAGGGCAGATTTATTTAGCTGTTTTGTCTGGTTCACTGTTACTCAATTGGTTTCCCGCCAACTACAAGAAAAAGGAAAGTGGAAGTTGATATTTATTTCATTCATACGCGTTAAACTGTGGAATGAACTAAAAATATTTTTACTACTTGGGATCACGTGAAAAACATGTATCTTAGGTTAGGTACGTCGCATTCGCTTAGTTTTTTTTCAGAATTTGAGGATACTCATCAACCTGAGCTGTTTAAAAGTTATAGAGATCAGTCCAATAAAAAGTTAGGTAGTAAAATTTTATATTGTAAAAACTAAATAATAGCTTTAAAAACATAGTATTTGGTTCATAGATTCACTATAAGAGTTTTTTAATCGTAGGTAGAAGTCATAGGAAGCTGAACAAAATTTTCTGCATTGTTAATGAAGGAATTAGCATCGTCGATCTCTTTCTTGATTTATAAATTTTTTCTGGATATTTACGTTTAGTCATTCACCTTGTATTCATTGATAGAAAAACACTTGAAGGATTCTTTCTAAGATTTTATTTTGAGTCACTCTTAGAAGTGGTATTAAATATTATTAGCGATAAATTTTACACCTTTTCAACTTTAATGCCATCCGGCAGCCCTTTACCCTCCACTTAGCGTTCTGGCTTTAATTTTGCTAATTTTTATTCACATTTTCTATTCTATACGTATGCCTGTTTACAGCCATTGAAGTCTCTTCTTTTATGAAAATTTGCACGTTTGGCCCTCCCCCCACGCGAAAAGTTTAACCTTCTGGTTGTTGTGCTCTTCGGTTTGACATCATGAATCTAATTTATTCAATGTGAAGAATTTCGTGCACTTTATCATACGCACAATATGCATCCATTCTGGCTCTAGACGAAAAAAATCAATCAATCTTTTCCGATCCTCCCGTCAACCCCATCCCCAATCCCATCCCCAATCCCATCGGTGAGGACAAAACAACGGCGCAGTGAAAGTGTCCATCTTCCCGACACACAAACCCAGTGCTGCTAATTGCGCTGACCCCTCTCTCGCCCGATGAATGAATGTCAAAAAGCTGCCGAAAACAACGAGAGGGAACGGAACCGAGACAAAGGCTCCCGTCACAGGTCGCGGCCGATCCGGGACACTTTCTTCACAGCTGGGGCTAGCTGCTCTTTTGCGTAACGGTGGGTGGGGGCGGTGACGTAACCCCTGATGCCTTCTTAATCGGGACGGAAAGATGTTCGCTCTCGGGGGAGGAGGAAATGTCTTCGAAGTTTTCTTCATTGGAATTAACGTTTGAGAGAAGAGGAAGAAGAGAAATAGACTGACTCGTGTCCAAAAATTGAGAATGTTGTTCATTTTTTTGGGGAATAATCGCAGAACTCTTAGTCCCTTGGCAAGCAATGAAATTTGTGTCCTGGAAATAAGTGTTTTGGGGTCAAATTACCCTAATAATAGTTTAAGGGGATACAGAGGCCTCCATTGATAGTGAAGTTTGAGCAGATGCCTCTCAATATCGCCTAAAAAATTCTACTTAAAGGTATTCCCCGCACCATGGAGTTCAGATATATTTTAGTTAAGTTTAGGAGTTTTAGAATAATTTCGGAGCCTTTACTTTATAAACTAAAAATAGCATAATAAGTTCATTTAATAAATCCGTTTAATTAAACCTCAAGTCCTAGATCATCCAAGATTGCCTTTGAATCCTATGTAAAATTATAGGCGTCTTGGTTTGAAAGCACGCCATTTGGTTTACACACCAAAACCGCCAACAGACGCTTCACAATTTAATATTTTAGCTATGTGAGTGCCACAATTCGCAAAAATGTATAAGCATCAGAACTGAAAGATGTTTAAAAGACTGCTTTTTTTTGCAGGGATAAAATGCAAATAGGAAATACTACGTGAGTAAACACTCGCAATTGTTATCTCTATAGCCGACGGTTTAACTTATTTTGAACTGAAAATAAACCTGTGACTACCACGCAACCGGTTTCCCTCCTTAGGAACCGAAAATCGCTTCCTAGCACGAACAGTAGGGGTGCGGCAAAGAGGGTTTTACAGAGTTCGGTGTATGGGAACGAAGCTTCTCCCCCTTCCCTTCAGGGGTGGTCTCCATTTCCCTCACTGGCTCGCGGATGAGATTCTGTTTTTTTATAAACCTACTATTTTAAACAAATGGATTTGATGTTTACGACAGTTGGATTTGACACTGTGTGTTTTAAAGTGAACCACCAGAACTGATGGAGCACTCCATGTTTTTTGTTTGGATTTATTTTTTTGATCAAATTAAGTTTAAAGTTTGGATAAACTTAATTTATTTACCTTTGTTATTTTGCCTATATTTTAAATTAAATCATTGCCTATTCAAATGCTGAAAAACTATCTATCAGTATATCTGTATCTGCAGTATTAGGACGATACTTTCAAGTTAGTTCAATTATTGAAAGGGATATATTTCTTCTTTGTCAAATGAGTTTTTTAAAGATTTTTTTGTGGTTTTAATTTAGGATGTGCTTAAAAAGTAAATTAATATGCCATGTGTTTAACTTTGTATGTTTTTGAGTCAACCAAAAAACAACGCATGTATTTTTTACATTAGATGTGATACACAGCGTAATTGTTGATATACGCTTGATTTTATTCATAACAGTAAAATTTACAAAATATCTTGAGTGAAAATTCACTAAGTTCTAATCTCATTCAGACTAATCACTTTTTTGTGTTCATTTCGGAAGAATCATCCTAAGTGAAAAGTGTAAATTCTCTTTTCACT
Source organism: Tetragnatha versicolor (assembly GCA_024610705.1). Lineage (NCBI taxonomy): Eukaryota > Metazoa > Arthropoda > Arachnida > Araneae > Tetragnathidae > Tetragnatha > Tetragnatha versicolor. Next base: position 46,608,136 of record JANDEH010000008.1, read on the forward strand.
CTTTACTCAAGATGAACAGTGAAAGTGAAACAGTGTGAATGAGCCTCAAGAAAAACCTTCACTCTCAAGACACACACTCTGTATGAATTCATCATGACACACACCATCAGAATTTCCCATTCGAAGGCATTCATTACCTTCCCAAGACATTCAACAAGTGTTTTTCCGAACGAACGCCGCTATCCGAGCACGATCGAACGTTCGAGTCGAACACATCACCTGTTTATTTACATTCGCTCGCCTTCCTTTCCGCTCGAAGACGACGCCGTAACTGTACCCGTACCTCTCTCTAACCCAGTTGCTGCCGAAAGAGAGAGAGAGAGAAAGTGCTCGTGACGTCATCCCCAAGGTTAAGGGGGCGTGGCCGAAACAAGTGCGTTCTCTTTCTCGTGTTCCTTCTGTTTATTTCCTCGTTGATCCGATCGTCCGGAACGAATTATGTTCCTTTTTTCCGATTCGTTCCTTTTTTTTCTCTCGTCAGTTTTTTTTTATTATTATTATCATTCTGCTGAGTCCCGCTGTGGGACGCGCTCGCGAGCACGTGCCCTGTGACGTCATTCGCCGTCGGACACCCCCGGGTGGGCCGCGAATTCCTGGTGCCGTTCTTTTCTGTGGAGGAGAAGATACCTGTTGGTCGTATTCCGAAAACAAAATTTATCCTCCTTCTGGGAATAAAATGATGAACGTCGCATATGCGTTCATGGATTTTTTTCTGTTTTATTTTGACTGTTTTTTTAAGTTTAGATCCTTGAGTTAGTTGAAGTTAGTTAAAGTTAGTTACTTGATCCGTGGTTTTGTTAGATTGATATTTCTAAACGCAGTATGGCGCCCTTCGAAGCAAACGAACAAACAGCAATAAATAATTTATAAAGCTAATTGAGTAGTTAAAAGATAAAAGTACAACTAACAGATTTCGAATTATCTGATGGTTTGAATTAAGTAAGTAAATTCATTTAATGGGAATTTAAAGGAGAAATGCCACCAATTCCTTTTACCCATAACTTTGAATTAAATACGATCGAGTTATTAAGGTTACAACGTACTTTTCTTTGTGGAAATTGTATTGCAATGTATCTAAAGCTTTGAATTATATAAGTAAAATTCATTAAATAGGGAGTTAAAGGAGAAATTCCACCTATTTTAAGCACAATTTCTAATAAAAGACGTACGAGTTATTAAAGGTACAATGTACTTTGCTGCAATCGTATTGCATTGTATCTAATACTTTAACCCTTTCGCATCGGCTGGGATATATACTGTCCCACGGTGGAAAATTTTTGAAATTACGACTGAGGCAACATTATGTCCCAGTTGCTGAAAAACTTCAAGGAACCGAATAAAATGCTCCTTTGTGCCTTCCAACACATCATGATCTTATGGATATCTCATCGCCGTTGCCCCCTAGGAGCTCAAACAAGTGCAAAAATTGCACTTTTCTGATTCCCTTGCCGTATAGAAAGGGTTAAATCATATTAGTAAAATTCATTTAAAAGGGATTTAAATGATTAATTCCACCCTTTCCATAATTTATCCATAATTTCGAATAAAAGACGTTTGAGTTATAATATGGCAATGTGCATTACAAATTCACAAGGAATATTACTACAAGATAAAACTAATAAATCAATTTATAAAATACTTGGAAAGTTAACTGGGCTATTCCGTCCAGTTTTTAGGTAAATAACCCACAGTCTAATCTATGGAGAGAAAGTAACAAGTGTTTTCTTTTACAAATAGCTTACATTAATGCCGTTCGACTTCCTTGTTTGCTTACTGCCTAAAAGTTCTTGCATCATACATGGAAATGAGAGAAAGTAACTTTGAATACGAAAAAAGGGAATGTGAGAATCCCCTTTAAAGATGGTTCCCGTATTGTCACTATAGTTCTTTCTAGAACGAGGGGGACGGGAAGAATTACCCCCTTCCCTGAAGAGTAAATAAGTAAACTGTTAACTGAATGGACTCAAATCAAAATCATTTTTAAGTATAATGTTATTTTTCATATTGGGTTTAAAATGTTTTTTAGATAAAAAAAAACTTTAAAATTCTTTAAAATTTTGTAAGTGTTAAAGATTTACATATTTTAGTACCCTTAAAGTCAAACTTGAACGTTGTCTTGTTACTGTTCAGATATTACTGTATTGCAGGGGTCCCCAACCTTTTTGTACCTAAGAGCGCATACCAGAATATCGGTCGATTGGCGGGCACCATTTATTTTTCAAGATAACTTTATAGTTGAGGTTGGACATAACTAAAAATATACATATAATGCACAAAAAATTTTATTTAAAAAATTAATATAATACTAATGAATGTAATTAGTAATTATATTCTTTTTAAAATAAGTTAATACTAAATTGCTGATTAATTGCTAAATGATTAAAAATTTGCATAGCATTTTATGGGATAGTGAAAAACTGAAATATTTTATCGTTGGGCACAAGCAGCGGGCGCACTTAGACCAATCGACGGGCGCCATGGTGCCCGCGGGCATAGGGTTGGGGACCTCTGCTGTATTGTATACAGTTACTGCATTGTTATTTTTTTCTTAGAAAAAGAACTAGAGGCAAGGTATATAAAAAGAATTATTATTATTAAAAAAAATTATCCTTATTTAACTCTAGGTATCTTTAATAACGAATAAAATTTTATAAAAAATACCCTGATACTCTTAAAAGGTTTCTTTAATAATATCAAAAATAATAGTTAATAGTTTCAAAGTTGTGCTAAAATATGGCTAATTTTCTAGATAGTTGCTTTCCAAATTTTTTTCTCTCTCCAAAAAGTTTCTTTAAAGATTTTCTTCCGGCTTTTCTTGTGAACACTTAACAAGACAATTTTAATAAAATTGAGCATAGGTCTTATTTTTTATCAACATTTTGTGGAAAACAGTTTAAAGTAAGAAAAATATTTCATAGCCTTGACAATAACACACAATTCACGTCTGAATCGACGTTTCAAATTTGACATGCTCTCCACTGCCCATTTATAATAGTACAATCTACAAAATGCACCGCCACTAGAGCCTATGTGGCACTTTGCCAAGAGGAACTGGAACTTCAAAAAACCTGTTGAACATACCTAATATAGAGAGAATACAAATTCCCTATTAATTCTAAACAATGAACAAACAGCGAACTTTTAGGTCATTTTCTAAACCCTACACACCAAATCTGCGTCTAATGGTAAAAAAGAGTGCTAATGTTGATTTTATTTTAATGTATGGTGGTTACTTACCTGTTTGAAATCCTTTTGGATTATTGCCAGAGAAAGCTGTGAAAGTTCACCAATACACTTATGGTTGTTTCTTTAGACATTGCGGTTGAGTTCGTTTATTTTGGTTTATCTACGTAGTTCATAATATAAAATATATTTTTTTATTTTTAGGGGAATAAAAGGACTAAAAAAGTTTTTAGAAATAACATACGAAGGTTAAAAGAAGATTATTTTGAATAGGACAATGAATAACAACAAGATTTGGATAACTTCAATGCTCCAATATTAAAGTAAAAATGGACATTGTAATGTAAGTACAAAATGAGTTATTTAGTACATTTTTTCTGAGTAATATAATAATCTTTATTAAAAAGTGTAAAAAATTAAAGTGAACGCAAAAAAAACATGATATGCTAAGGGTAAATAAAAGAATACCTGTCCAGGCGTAATAGAAATCAAACCACATATTAGTCATGAAATGGTACGTAATGAAAAAAAAAGAATAAACAACAGAAAAACTTTAAAAAAAACACAAACAAGAATAGGTTGGGAAAAAAACTGGGTATCAATAAACACACAAAAACATGGTTAAATAGAGTGAGATATACAGATCCAGGTCTTCAATATTAATTAAAAATTTAAAAATAGTTCTTTTGAAGGCAGTTGTAAATTTTTGTAATCTAAGCGAAAGAGGTGCTGCTTACAAAATATTCTGGAAATGGTTAGAACTTCAAAGGCTTTGTATGATATAGTATTAAATTGCCTAATCCTAAAATCGCAGAGATTTATTTCTTCTAAGAAATCAACGTAAAATATTTTATTTTGAATGAAAAATCTTGCTTGGAAGTTCAATTGCTAGACATAGAAAAACAGAAGTTGTTCCTCCGATGAATTCTACAATATCAAATTCTGAACAAATTTTAAATTTAAGATTAATTTTTTTTCTCGTTTTCTTATAAGATGGTAATGTATAGGGCTTTTTAAAGTGTGTATTTTCCTGGACCTAAATACTTAAACTGGATAAAAACACAATTATAATGAATCATTCGGCTTTTCAAAAATATTCTTCATGGATCGGAACCTGTTTTTCGTAAAACAATGGGAAAATATGTAGTTAAAGCAAATTTTCCCTTTCGAAGAGGGAAAAAATATTTAAGGAATTTGAGGATTTTTTTTTGTTAAATTGCTTTTAAAATTTGAATGAAAAGCACGCTCTCAAACATTATTTTAATACTTTTGAACATCACAGAAATTCAAACCCACATCCAAATCTACCGTGGCATCCCACTTAAATCTTCCAAACTTGCAAATACAGTTCCCGTATTCCAAAAGTTTTAAAACTACCCTCAGACTCAAAAGCAATAAATCCCAGCCTTCCTCAAAAGCCGCGTGAAATTTGAATGCCCCTCTTCCTCGGTCCCATAAACACACATATCCCCCATCATTTCACTTTTAACCCTGAGCCGGCCGAGATTATAATTGAATCCAATGGGAAATTTGGGGCGGATAGGTATGAAAGAGTTAAAGACCATTTGAATCACTCCACCATTCCCAGCATGTGGGAGTCCCGAATTCAACACAACTAGGAGGAAGAACGGCCAAAACTTTTTTACGACGTTCGTTCAGGTGACCGGTTTAGAAAGGAAACCACCACTTCTCCTTTTCGAATGAATTTCTCTCTGACCCCGTTGTGTCTTTGGAATGAATCGGTCCAATTAATGCCAGTGGGAGAACAATACTGGTCAGTGGTCACTGTCTCAATTAGCGTCCTTGCCCAAGTTCGAATCGGATGTCGTTGCTATAAGGCCATTAATTGAGTATCGGGTTTTGCGGTTTGTGGCAGACGTGAGTTGAATTTTTTGAGTTGAGAAGGCAATTTAGGTTTTTGGTTTTATATTGGATATTTATGTTTTTTTACGACTAAAAAGGAGATTATTAAGGGGAGGAATTGGGGTTAGAATATATAACTGGGTGGCAATAGGATACGAAAATGTTTTACCAATTTTTAAAGCAAGTGAAATAGTTAATACTAGGCTAAAATACCAAGAGTTTGATAGTTTGAGAAAGTTTGGACAGTTAGTAAGATCTATTCCCTGTTCAACAAGGAGTTATCTTTTGATGTTTTTTAACCTAAAAAATAAAAAAATGTCAAAAAATAAAAATATTTTGGAAATTTATTTTTTTGAATCAAAATACACTCAAATAAATGTATAAATGTAAAGTGCTTGTGACCCCCTGATGACGAGGTGTATTAAGATAGATCCCTTTACTTGTTTTTTCACTAATTGTTCATTACTTAAATTTCTTTTATACCCAAAATAAAAGATAATGGACCCTTCGTTCTCTCCCGGCCTTTTTCACTGCCACTTAACCAGCGGTTGACCAGCAGCTAAAGAAAGAAAATGAGCTTTTCGCTGACTCCTGATTGGTGGAATTCTTATTTTAACCGATGTTTAACCTCTGGTCAGAAAGCAGTGAATAAGACAATCAAATATTACGTAAGCACCTAAGGAGAATGGGTTTTTTCTTGGCTTATTTTTCCTGACAAGAGGGGAGGGTATGATACAAACACTGCATTTTCGAAAATATCTTGTTTCTTGTATAAACAATTTCAAAATTCACCAATAATATATTTTATTTTAAAATTTTTTTTGAACAAAACATAGGGGGTGTCGGGCATTATGAGGGGAGTCGCGGTTTGCTTATCTTAGCTGACAAAGGGTTCAAAAATGATAAAAAAACATGCTTATATGTAATATTTGAACGGAATGTATACTTCTCTTACACAAAATAAATGCAAACATGAAAAGCACTAATAAGACACTATATGCTGAGTAACTTATCCTATTTTTAACTTGATATAAAACTGACAAATGTATACATTATTTATTTAACGTATGTTAAAATTAGCTACAACGTAAACCTGGGTTTATGTAGTACACGTTAATGGTCATAAACCTAGTTCATGTTATGCTATATGTTATTGTTAATAGGTGGGGGGGGCAAGAAGCAAAAGGTTTTGAAACCGATGAAAATGATGCACTACAGAAAATGATGCAAGCGCCGACGTTTTCACATCCTTAATATTTTTTAAATTTCTCCCCATTAAATTCAGTTTTAAGCTTTAATTCCAACGGACCTTTTGCACCCAGACAAATACCTCTTTAAATACTACTTCACGCACGATACCGCACAAAGCCGCATAACAAGAAAATTATCTTTTGATGGTCTACCTCACGAAACCTCGCCTCGGGGAAGAACTGAAGTGAAATGGGAAAAAAAGAGACCCCCGTCCGAGGGGCATCTGCCGATGTCATCGTCAACAAACAAACCCAGCCACGGTAAACAGGTGACTTCAGCCGTGACGTCACGTTGACGTCACGATCGCAGCATGCCGCCTAAGCAAGTTGGCGGGACAGTACAAAAGACGTGGCGGTCTGGAAAAAAGAGGGTTTTGTCTTCTTCAATTTTTCAGAAAAATACTTGTGTAAAGAAACCTTTTCGATTGTTTGGGTCGGATTGATGACGTATTGGGAGCAGATAATTAAAATTATTAAAGTAGGTGTAGTGGTTTTAGGTTTTTGGAAGATGTGTTTGGAACTTTTTTCTAATAATCTGGATATTCACTTATATGAAAATTGATTTTAAGACGCAAAACTACGAATAGATTGCTATTCAACAAAGGAGAAAAAAAATTATCCAATTATATTTTTTTTATAAATTTGATAAAAAAAATTAAGTTAAATTCACACGTTGTGTTTTAACTTAATTATTTTCAAAATAATCTTAAGTTTTAGGTACTTCGGTTTGGATATACATCTATTTTTTCTAGTGGTGTGAGCAACCAATATAGAAAGATAGAATGTTGAGAGTTATAGCATATCATTTTTTATGATTCATAAAATATGGTTTACATAGTTTTTAATAGCAGTAATGCTTAGCCAGCAAACATTTTTTTAACTATAAGCAGAACATCTCCCATATACTTAAGTTTACAACTTTCTTTTATTATCTTTTTTAAAAATTTTAACAAAAGAAATAATTTTTTTTAAATTAACTATTATTCATTTTAACTAATCAAATTTATTTCAAACGTTATATCCATTCTGAACCTTAAAAGTAATGGCAAATGCAAAATCAAAGTAAACTAGAGTAAAAACCACAAGTTTCTTTGTTTTGCAGTAGTTAATTAGACTACAAAAGCAATGAGACCTGCAAAACAAAATTCAAAAAGACTGTCCACAAATTGACGGTGAAAAATATCAAGTTACTCCTATTCGTTTAATATTACATCCATTTTTTTTCAGAAATGTAGGTAAATAATGTCCCAGTACCAAACCGTATTGTATTTCACTTTTATTTGCTAACAATATTTTCTCGGAAAGAAAACATGCGTTTTGTACGATGTATTTTTCAAATTCTGAAATGTTGTAACGTTACTCCAGACATAAATTTCTCTTTTTCGAGACACCGAAAACGACTCTAGTTTGACCGGATGTTACAAACACATTTTTTGTTAGAGAAGGTAATGATTTGGGGAAAAGACTTGGAGGACGATGTTTTATTGTTTCAGAAGCAAACATAATAATTAGTCTGGAGTTAAAACTTTTAGATTTGCTTTTTTTATTCTATTATAATGTTTAAAGCAAATTATTAACTTCAAATTTTCCTTTTTGAGTAATAACTCAGTAAAACTAAGAGTAAATAGTAGTTTAAAATTTGTTTTACGTCGTTTAGTGAAAACACTCAAATGCTCTTTCTGTTACATTTGAAACTTTATTTATAAAATTACACTTTTTATAGTTTGATATCCAAACTTTTATTTCTCGGTATGTATTACTACTTAAACGGTATTTGCTGACAATTATCTTCTTTCTTTTTCCCCATTCATTACTTTATAATACTCACGTGCATTATTGATATCCTTGCTTCTAAAATCTAAGCACTTTTAATTCTTATTTAATTTTACATCTTTTACATCAAAATATTAATTCCAAAGAAGTAATGATTTTACTTAAATTGCAATAAATATAACAAGATATTTCAATAAAATTGTCGAAGGAAGATTATAGCTAGCCTAAATCGACTTTTTTAAATCGTAAACAAGATGGTGAAACATTTATAAATAAATATAAGTATTTAAAGCGCATAATATTAAACAAAAATCTTATTTTTTAAAATTTTATTTCTTATTTCTTATTAATTCAGAAGAATAAGGAAGAATTAGAGTTTTTACTGCAGAAGAAACTTTAAACGAAATAAAAGGAAGACACAAGATAGTACCAATATTGATCTCAAAATCCACCTAACATGGCATTTCACTGCTCGTGGATATTCCCATAAACACTGAGGCATTTTCTAATCTGCGACAACATTTTTCCCTTCATCACCAATGGACAGTTGAAAGCAACTTTCATAATTCCAAATCGGGAAAATCTTCCGGCTGTCCAAATCGAACTAATTAGCGACCTTTCCTCGGCCTAGACCCCTCGTTACCGGGGATTTAAAAGTGGGCCGCCTAAGTCTCAAATAATTAAGCTAGGCCTATCATGAAAGTCCGCACTAATTGGCGGATTTATCACACTTTGCAGTTGTTTCTAAAACGCGCTTTTGCTTCGTTGTCCGGCATAAGCTCCAGGTTTGTTGAACGGCTATTTCTCAAGGGGTTCTTGAGTTATGGGTAAATAAGTAATGGTAATTTGTTAGTGCGTTCGACAATGTAAGCCCTCTTTTGAAGGAGGGTTTGGCATTGCTGTTGTAAGTTTGGAATTTGAATAATGTTTGATTTCGGTCAGGATTCTATCGTATTTTGGATGAATATTGAATACACTGGCACTTTGACAATCTGTGTGTTATTTTAGTTAAGTACTACTCATTATCGTAGTTGGTATGAAATAATATGATTTTTCTTTTGATATTGTCGATATAAAACTTTAAACTTTACTCTCCTCAGATAGCAAAAATAAGGTTAAAAAAGGTTCATAAACAAAGATTCAATTATTTAAAAAAAATACAATTTCTTTTGGTTAAGTTTCATCTAAAGCTACCAATTTATAACTTCATTGACTTGTAAAAGATAGATAAGCTTAGATACTGCCAAATTATTATATATTTTGTTTAAAAAAATATTCAATTGGTACTGTTTCGAATATGAGTTAGTTAGAACATTAAGTACGCCACTTTTACGTGATAATCATAGATAGAATTTATAAAAGAAGCAAGGCTTTCACGGCCGGATCTATGTGAATAAAATGAAGGTTCCGGGTTATTATGCCGTGATCTTAATAAAATTATCTCCCAACGTTTCGCCGGCATCTTCGGCTGGCATTTTCAAGGGTAATATCTACCGCTTAAAAAACGCTGGGAGATAATTTTATTACTAGACCACGGTATAATAACCCGGAACCTTCATTTTATTCACATAGATAGAATTTATTCATCGATTTAAATAATTTATTTTTTAAAGAAACCTGAGGGGGTGCACTAAAGATTATTTTGCCAGTTACACCCCCCGAAACACAGAAACATTTTTTAAAGATAATTTCCAACCCTTCTCCGAAATTCCATAATACCCACATACACATTTTTTGTCTCTCTAAATATCAGGATCACTATGAATAAAAATAGACTATTTTTGAAAATTACAACCAGAATGGTGTCGTGATAATTCCGTTCAATGCAAAAACCGGTAAAAAAAAAAACAAAAAAAAACTCATAGCTTTACACATGTAATAAATTTGTTTTTTATTGAACGGTTTTTGCTGGCCGATTTTTTCATTGACCGGATTTTTCATATATCCTTCAGAATTTACAAAATCTGATTAATCACGAAGTTATTTGTATCGATAAATTACTAACGAATCACATTTTGTTTCCTTCTTATTTTATTGAACTGATTGACCACTTTTTATGAGTGAAAATTACCTAGTAGGCACTACTAAAAACCTCCGAAGCTTCTTCCTATTATCTTTGTTATGATCACTTTCAATTTCTTCCAAACAATCTCAAAACTCCATCCATCAAATCCAACAATGACGCAATCGATCTCCTTCTCCGAGAGAGAATCGAGTGCCTCGATTCGATCCTCCAATCCAACGTGAGAATCGGATCGTCCGCGCATTGTGTGCAAATGCGGGCAAAAGGGGTCATCCCCGGGTCAGTCCATCATCTATCTCGGAGAGGAGTGAAACATGGGGTCAGCAGATTTCCCTTTCTTCCGAGGCATGTTCATGAAATGAAACCAATTACGCGCGGGTATTATGCCTTTCTCTTTCGGTTGGCAGTTAGAGAGAAAAAAGGTCGCATGTGAGGACTGGTGTTGTTTTTTGCCGGTGACCCGAGGAAATCGATTCAAAGTCGGGATGTATTGTCTTCTTTGGCTGGGTTTTTATGTCAAGTTGGATTGGATTAGATTTCGACACTTTTTTTTCTTGGAGAAAAAATGTGTGCCGCTATTTGAGAAAGTTGATATTTTGTGTAACATTCCGAATAAAGATATTGTTTTTTTTATTTTTTTCATTTCTCATCTAATAGACAGATCAATGGCTGAATTTTATTTAATCAATTACAATTCTACACATACGTACTTTGATTTTTATCTTCTTACTTAAATTATAAAAAGGGGTATTATAGTGGAGAATTTTTTCTTAGTCTTTAGAAAGTTTCTCTTAGTTCTCTTTTGAAAACTAATTAATATCTGAAAAATTTAATATATATTTTTTAAAGTTCAAATTATTTCATTAGTATTAAAGATACCAATCAACGAAATCTGCTTAAATCAAAAATCACTTCTTTTATTAATAATATTTTTATCCGAATAGTTTTTTAAAGAACCATTGGAATTCACCTTAAAGAAATTCTCTCTTTAAAAAAATTCGTTAATGTTCGAACTTCTTCCCGTTTTTAGTTACGAGCCAGAAACTCATATTCCTATTTAAATAGTTGCAATACCTGTAAAATATATTTTAGTAGTTTCAAGATTCTGCATTAGAGAAAAAAATCATGAAATTATTTTAAAGGATATGAACATTAACTATCAAATTCTGTCTCTGAAATCTTAACTAATAAAATGCAGAGGGACACTGAGTTGTTTTGATATTGACTAGGCACATTGAAAGAACAACAACTTTTCCATAACTAATGTTTTTTTTTAAATCCTATAATATAATCAACCATTTATTATTTTAAAGATATATTTGTGTCATGCCACATCGATACACGGGATGCATATTTCCCAATCTTAAACAAACATTTAACCTACCAATATCCCCAAACAAATTTATCAATGCAATAACCAAATACACAAGCCTATCAATAATTCCCCATAGCATAACACACATAGCCTCCTCAACGGTCACAGCCATTATCGTTGTAAAAGCGGTAATCAGCGAAAGGTTGAACAGGTTTTTGCTTTTTGGACGCCTTCTAGGTCAAGCTGCGATGCGGGCCCAGATAGCGGCTGCATGCCGACCAGAATGATAAATGAATGTGCTGAGCTATTCAAATAGTAGCGAATGTGCATGCCAGACCATACACCCTTTGGGTAGGTCGAGCAGCTCTGTGGGTCAAGAATGTTTAGAGCCGATCCTCCTATCTTCTGGGGTAGTTTTTGAACGGAATGTCGACGTGATGGTTTTGAGGGAAAGTTGGTCTGTTTTGGTGTGTTGAAATGGATGGATTGATAAATGAGAAGCCGAGGGGTACGAGTGGTGACGTTGTTGGTGTGATTGCTATGCGTGGTGTATGGAATTGTAAATTCTAAAAAGTGAATGAGCAAATAGTTGTTTTCTGTTCTCATTTATAAATTTTCTTTAACCGTTTCAATCTTTAGCCTCTCTATATTACTTTTGAATCCTATGGAAAATTTGGAGCGGCTAGAAAAGAAAGGGTAAAACTAGTTGAAGGTAAAACTTGTTATAAAGAACATAAATGGTAGGAAAAGTGTGTGTCAACTCACCTCATATGCAGAAGTTATATGAGGAGCTGAGAGCCAGAGTGGACCAACCTCAGCAGCTGTTATTTCGAGAAAAACGCTTTACAAAATTGCAGTAATATTTAAACTTTTTTTTGAGGTTAGTATTTAATATTTAGTTCTTCTCGTGATCAGTAATTAGAGGATCCTGTCGAAAGTCAGAATCAGAATGGACCAAGTGGCTTGATCCATTCTGGCATTACATTTTTGTGCGATTTTAATTACTAGAACAAACGAAAAAGTGATGCCATCTTTTCTAACTTAAATCAATAGATGTCTCTACACTCTACTGAAAAATTTAAAAAAAACCGCTTTTTCATTTTTTGTGGGTTGGTCCACTGTGGCTCTCAGCTCCTCATATCTCATCGTCACTAACAATTAGCCTCTGACTTACTTTAGTATAATCAAATTAAATCAAATCAAATTTGTTTTTTTAATGTATTTAAATATAAACATTCTGTTGAAACGAGACTAAACAAAAAAAACAAGCGTGCATATTAGCCACCAAGGAGTCATAAAATCATGCAGATGGCCATCTAGAAAGATGCAGTTATACGCCTGGAAGAAAAATAATAATGGTACATTAAACTAAAAAGAAAATGGAAATAGAATTACAATAATAAATAATAAAACACATAAAACGCACATAATTATAAAATAAACATTTACCTATAATTTTTAACTAGCGAAATAAAATGGATATTTTGCTTGTCGACTTTTGCTCTTTTGACTTTATATTCGTTCCACCATCTTACAAATCATATCTACTACGACAATATCAGCATACATAATACACTTAATTTAAAAAGTTGTAAACCATTTATACTTTTTCTGTTGTTCTGATGTTTTTCACACAGAATATTATAAGTTAGAGTAGAATTCACGTGATGGTGTCTTTCACATAAGCAGCTTTTTCTACATTCATATTTTCAAAGTTTTTCTCTAATTTTTTTTGTTGCTGTTAATTGAAATTTAAGGAGATAAAAGTTTAATATAAGGCTAATACCTCTTATTAAAGCTAAATTCAAACCAAAATCTATAGTCAATAAATTTAAAAAATCTCTTGTTCTGAAAATTGATGGTCTTTTTTCACTAAATCAATTATAACTAATTCAATCACAACAATTTTTTTTTGTAGATAACTTTAAATAATTCTATCAAAAATATTATTTTAAACAGTTACTAAAATGTAATGAGATTTAAACAATACATGAGTGTGCAGTACAAAGGAGCCGAGAATTTTCTACGGACGTTTCAACATTTAGAATGCATTTTTCAAGCTTTAATGTCATATGAACTATGTGATATTTAGGAGTTAAACTTTAAGTGCTAAAAGTAATTTTTAAAACTTTTTTAATTTTTAGCACTAGTATAAATGCAAATCATGCAATTTAAGGGGGTATTAAAACTTTTATATTGTTTCTATGCATCTAAACCGCATTTTTACATTAAAAAAACTACTTAAAAACAGATTTCCCCGCGTCGTCCGCACATTATACACGTCATAAGCAACGGCATCTTTTTTACTCGGCACATACACACAACTTTATTTACTCTACAAACATCCTCCAAGATCTCAATGGTTCATGACAAAAGTCGCGCCTCCATAACCATGAACAAGGTTAAGTAAAGAGACGGAAGAGATCCTACCGCAACCATCAAAACAAATGAGTGAAAAAGGCTGGGCACGAAATAAAAAGTGTCCCCCGCACTGCACTAGAAAAAAAAGAGAAAAATCAAAAGAGGATGTGGTCAACTGAGTTTCATCAGTTGTGAATCTTGCTGTTTTCTCTGGTAACTGATTTCATTTTGGCGGTTAACAATTATAGTTGTTGGCTAAATGCGTTGTGAATATAGTTTTAACTTGGAAAATATATTTATTTATATAAAAAAGACAACGGAAATGAATAACTATTTTTAATGTTAATTAAAGTAAACTAACTTGTAGTCCTCCCAAACTCAGCTGATAAAGATTGCTTGAAGGAATATTAAGAAAACAATACCTCAACGATTTCTGTTTTACGATATAATGTGACGTCATATCCTGCAAAAACCCGATATTTTTATTCTACAGAGTGCGCATGCATGTATTGTGGGAATTTTTAATATCTTACTTTGCAAACACATCCATATAAAATGTTATTGTTTTCCATAAACTTTTTTTATCGCGTAAACCACGGATATGACGTCATGTCTTTTCTGCCCCAATTTTCTCGAAAACTATGGGTTAGCGTTAGAGAGATATTGTTCCTTAATCATTTTTTAAGTATTCCCTGCAAAGAATCTGGTTGCACCAGTTTGGTCGAACTTGTTGAAAAAACCAAATTAAACAATATTAGTTGATATGAAGGTTTCAACCCAGTATTCTAAAACTGACAAATGCAAATAATACGGTGCTTTCTCCGACTTCGTTTAGTATACAATATTCACAATGTCCCTGTTTTATTACCATTTTACCTGGAAGCTAGCGAGAATCAGTGAAAGGGGTTTCATTTTCCATTCATGCTCCAACTAAGAAAAATTTTACTGCATAATTTATGAAGTAATATTTAAAGAATACTTTTAATGACTTTTTATCGATCGGGCTTAAGATGACAAGAAAAATTGAAAATATTATTGAAAAACCCATATGCTTTGTTTCTTAAGTTCCCTTTTTGATTGTGTTTTAGTATTTTTGAAAAAAAATATTACTTTTTTCTTATTACAATACTCTATTATCCACCTGAGTTGTAAAACAACGTATTCGACATTGACCTAGTCGTAAACTCTTATGTAATCTTAACATTAAAACCGATCATTTTGCTTTAAAAAGTTATGGCTCTTCCCTCAATGATTTCTAACAAACCTTTCTAAAGATTTGCTTCGTAAGTCAGTAGCTTTTAAGTTATGGTAATTTGTTTAATACCGACGAGGAATTAGAATAGATTCCTTCGACCTCAATAACCCCAGATATTTAATTGGGCCAAAACGAACTGGAATTTCGCGTTCCGGTTTCAGTATTTGGGTATGTCTTCCCTTTTTCTCCCTCAATTCCTGCTGTCTCTCATTCTCTCTCCTTGAAAAAAAAGCCTCACTTACTGGTAACCTATTGCCCAAAATTTTTTCTTAACCAAAATTGTAATTAAGATGCAAGCTACAAAATCACGCGAACAGTAAAAAAATAATGAAGTTCATTTTTATATTTTCTCTACATGTTGTCTTCTTTCTGTTTTTATATTCCCAATTTTTGTATTTTTTTTTAACTTTTAAAGTAATTTGTCATGAAAACAAGTTTCTAAAAGTTTGAAATTTATTAAAATTTTTGGAATAGTTTCTTACATGTAATTCTACGTTCAGGATTTGATACTTTCAAAATGTTTTACTTTCTACTCATGGAATTTTCGAATTTTAATGTCGCAGAAAATATAATTTTCTTGGCATAAGGAAAATAAAATATTAGGACAAAAAAAAATTTAAATTTTTCTAAGCTCATTTTATAACAAAAAAATTATTTTAAATGTAGTTATTAGCTAACAGATTCGACTCTTTATGAAACTTAATTTAGGAAATGTTTAAAAATTATGTCAATTTACTCATTTTTTTTATAGACAAATCACTTTTCTTTACTGCAATGAATTTGAGCTTATATCTACAAACACACGATAGAAAAAGATATAGACCTTTCCCTACTCACTGTAAAAAATACTGAAACGTTCCTCAGAAATACCAGTAAGCTGCTTGTTATATATCCGGAACGTCACTGTGAAATACTGAAACTTTCCACAGAAAATAAAATTCCGTATTAAATAAAATAATAACTACCGGGATTCGATCTGAGAAACTATCGCATTCGTAGCAAACTCTTTGCCACTGAGCCAGCCGCTACTCGCTGATATTCATTCCATATAAAATATAACTTAAAATTAAGATCCAAGCCTGGCATTTTGATTGGCTTGTCAGGTGCACCGCACCAACTATCCTCTTCTGGCAGGATTCAGTGGGATTCAGAGAAAGGAATATCAGAATTTGGTTCTTACGTATTATCCCGTCGACCGTACCGCTAAATCCGAAAACGGTAAACAACCCATTGACTTTTCTATGACTGTGCCGCTGAATTTGACAGGCATCGAACGGTCGACGGGATAATACGTAGGTATGTACCCAGAATTTTCCAGGAAAGTGTTTAATTGCTGTAAAAACTTTTTTTACAGTGTACCAATTCAAATTAATAAACAAATTCTTCGAGTTAAGTGTATAAATAAACCACCCTCGAAAAAAAATGGTCGCTCCGAACCGGAACACCTGTTTGACCCCCATCCCGCGGAGGATCGACGGTCACGTGAGGCGCCGCGAGCGCCAATGGCCTATGAACTACTTCCGAAGGAAACGAAAGCGGGGCACCACTTGTTGCTGCTAGTTGCTGCTGCTGCCCCACTTTCCCCGCTACTTTCACCGCCCGCATTTCTTCTCTCTTCTTACGGCGGGTTTTTCTCTTTCTTTCTTTCTTTTTTTGCCTTTTTTTTAAGTTGGAAGTTTTTCACTTTTGGAAAGTATATTTACACTTCATTCGTCGGGAGTTTGAATTTTTTTTGTGTGTGTGGTGGAGGAAAGGATCTTTTTTTCTGTGGGGACGGAATGAAAAAGATCTCAAGGTGCCGTGTTTTTGTTTTCGTGTTTTTCAGAGAGATTTAAAAATACGCGTGTGAAGGGATTGTCTTGATGGTGGAATGAGGTATTTGCTTGAGTGAGGGATTTGCTTGATTTTATACTTTTTTGATACATTATGGTTTAAAACTCCCAAATTTCTGATTTTTAAGTTCAAAAATGTGTTTTAAATAACTTAAAATTCAATTTTATTTTAGCCAAAACGTCAGAAAAGTCACGTTATCAGAAAACGGGCTCCTATTGGATGTGACATCACAGCGCATGAAAACCATTGTGTTTACGGTTTTCACGTGATCAGAAAACGGACTTCTATTGGATGTGACCTCACAGCGCATGATTTGTGATTCGAGAGTGTTTTCGCGCCAAAATAAAAAACGAAATTTCAAAAATTTATATCTCAGAAACTAGGCTACGAAAATACTTGATGTAAACGTCATTCTTCATGGTTTTTTATCTACTATTTTAATAAAATTTAATCTCAAAACGTGAGAATACCTCATTATGAGAGAGAAATGTGTAGTCCGACATCCACGAAAAAACTTATGACTTTGTATGTTCAATATTGTGTCAATGGAGAATTGCAGCACCTCTTAAAATTCTGATTATACAATTTCTGATTCTGCAATTTCTGATTATACAATTCTGATTATACAATTTCTGATTCTACAAAATCTGATTATACAATTCTGATTATACAATTTCTGATTCTACAATTACTGATTATACAATTCTGATTATACAATTTCTGATTCTACAATTACTGATTATACAATTCTGATTATACAATTTCTGATTCTACAATTTCTGATTATACAATTCTGATTATACAATTTCTGATTCTACAATTTCTGATTATACAATTCTGATTATACAATTTCTGATTCTACAATTTCTGATTATACAATTTCTGATTCTACAATTTCTGATTATACAATTCTGATTATACAATTTCTGATTATACAATTTCTGATTATACAATTCTGATTATACAATTTCTGTTTATACAATTCTGATTATACAATTTCTGATTATACAATTTTAAAATTATTAAAAATTCCCTCCCAATTCCAAAAATATGCTTGTCTTTTCCCACAAATTTTTTATCAGTTTAATTATGAGATATTTTATTACAGAAAGTGCCTAACAGTGTGGCGTCACATGTGCCTTTGGAAATGTGGGAAACACCGTTTTCATCGAAACACTAAGCTATAAAAAAACTAGAGCTCAGTATTTTAAAGCGGATGGTAAACAAGGCACATTTGACGTCCCAATCTGTTTCAGCTATTTTTAATTGAATATAATTTAAAATTTACTGCTTTGAAAGGGAAATTAAAATGTTTTTTGATGTTTTTAAGAAGCCATTCTGAATATATTTCGATTTTTAAAAAATTGACTGCAATTATCCATTGTTATAGATACTGGTTATTCCCCTTAAGTTTGGGGTTGATGGTAATTTATAACCGCAGAAAAACGTTTTGTGCCAAATATGTGTGACTATCACTTAGATTTGAACTTCTGTTCAAAGTTTTGTTTTTCTGTCAGTTTTTCTCCTGACAGTTGGACTAGGGAGTTTTAGATCAAACTTGTGAGATTTCTTTTTATGTCGTTTCGCACTTTTTGTGACACTTAAAATTATAGGGACACAAATGCATCTAAAGGAGATAAAATTACAATATACCAAGTACAGTTTATGACATTATAAGAACATAATATGCCTCCAAATTTAATTACATCAATAATCCACTAGTATTTTTCTTTCAAGTAAAAGTACACAACTTTTTGTAAAAAATTAAAAGTAAAAAATTTTAATAACAGGTATATTGATCAAATGTTTCACTATGATACTCTTTATGACATGGGGTCATGATATTTTAAATATAAATGCATCGTATTTCTTTAGTTAGTATTGAAATTGCATAAAAACGAAGATAATAACACAGAAGTTATGATAAAACGTTTGATTTAAAATTGTGTAAATAGTTGAATACTTATGTTTTAATTCCAGATACTTAATAAAGTATTCTTTCCTTATATTAAACTTTAATATCATTAAAAACTAATTTTTCATTTTCAACACTTTTGCCCATTCATAATAACACTCATTTTTGCCAATCCCTGTAAAAATGAAAGGCATCTCACATGAAATGTTTGACATTTTACATACAATTTGTTTTAATAAGTTACCCTTACTATCTTGCTTCAAATATTTTATACCACTGTGTTGGCTATTTACAAATTTTTTTAATAAATTTTAGGGTATAAAAGAGTAGGTATAAGTGAGTTTAAATTTTCAATTTATATGAACGAATCTATGCTTATTCTCTCCAACTCTAATGTATGTATTTTTATATTTTTATAGATTCCATCTATATGTGAAAACACAAGCGATATGACGTATTTTATTGCACTATCAATTTATTTTGTTAATGCTAATTTATTTTCTTTAAAACTGTATGTAATTATAATTTTTAAATTTTCCCTGCTCAAAACTAATATTAGATCCAAAATTTAATTCAAATAGTCTTTAAGAAAAAAATTAGAACAAAAAGAATGCAGACACAATGACAATGTTCTTGAATGTGAACGAGCTGAAAGTATTGGCCTAGTTTTTGGGAAGAAATGCTATAAAGCAGATTGGTGGAAAGTTTACTTCCTTTTTAGCCATTGTTTTAATAAAAGAATCATTCATTGTCCAAAAAAAAATCTCGTAAATTAGATCAAAATTACTTTTATTATTACATATTCGAATCTCACATTGGATTTTAATTCTGTAATAAATTGTGTTTTCATTTAGGCATTTGCTATTTATTCAAATTATTAAAAAAATTTCACATTATTATTTGCAATAATGTGCACACTTTTAAATAATCAAGTACAGGTAAATATTAAGGGGATATCTAAAGTCTATTAGTCTAATTAAGGGGATTAAAGATTATGTAGGTTTTTTTAATATGGATATTTTTTAACTGAACAAAACCATTTTGCGTATTTATTGTATCGGATTCGGTAAAAAGTTAACCATATTATCCTTTTGCAAACGCATTGAAATTCTAATTGATATTGACGATCCATTTAATTAGTCGTTAATAACAGAACATATTATTCAAAATATAAATTCCTGTTTTTAAGTTTATTACTTATTATGTTTTACCTAAATTTGCAAAATTCGTCATTATTGTAAATTTTTTTGCAGACTTTTTTTTAAAATCACAAATCTATTTTGGGTGTTTTTGTCAAACCATTGGTTAGAAAACTATATTCTAATTAAATGATAAAATGGATAATTTTTTTCCTACGCAACTGCAACTGAACTGAATCTTCATTTCATCCACAGAATACAAATTCAAGTAAACTTGCTTTAAAGTTAACCAATTCAATAACACGTTCCCTAATGACCAGATTTAGACAAACTGTTTTGGATTAATATATTTATTGAAGACTTTGGTGTTGACACACCCACTTTAATTAGCACCACACTTAGGAGCAACTTTCTCAAGAGTTAAAGAAAAGTGTAAATTTGGGTGGCAACTTAAAAGACACGCAAATCAATAAAAACTGAACTTGCAAACTCAACCAGTTCAAAATTAGATCATTTCACATCAAGTTCTGGATTAAGTACCTCTACACATGAATACACATGACTAATAAAGACTTAAAAATACGTTTTATTTAGCCAGTGTTGTAAAATGTTTGGTTTTGATAATTTTCTACCAATTCTGAAACTGTAAAAGCTTGACTTCTGTGTACAGACATAAATTTAATTTAACCTGAAATTTCTGTAGTCAAAACAAGGATACTTAAGATATTTTTCCCTAAAAAAAACATCGTTATCGTCTTTTGAAAGTGTTAACCTTGGCTGAATTTTGATAGCCAAATTGGCGCTATTTTAGATCCAATCTGTAATTCAAACAAAACAAGTCTGTAATATTTTTTGGTTGTTAAACAGTGCCAAGTTGTGGTCCACTATGGACATTCACCAAAGCTAACTGTTTCAAAAGGAGAGACATCTGGTTTTTATAAAAAAAAAGCTTCTTTCTGTATTATCTTCCTTTCATCTCTTAAATCCATGTCATTAATCTTTTTGTTAGTTAAAATTATTAACATGATTGAAAAAAACTATTGAAGGAAACTCCTTTACATACCCCTTATCAATTGATTTAACAGACATATATGCGAAGGTTATATGTGACAATTTCCAGACCAGCTGAATCATATACCCTAGCTACTCTATTCATTTAGAATTGGCGCTTGAGAAATAGTGCTTTTCCCCACGGTAGACGCGCAACCATAGTTACGCTCTTCGAGCAGCCAATAGTAAGCCTTCTTCGTCACTTTGACGAAGATAATTGCTATGGTTACCGATCGGTGGTGGGGGAAGGAAATATTTTCAAGCGCCAGTTCAAAATGAACAGAGTATAGCAGCCGTCTTCTTGAGAAACTTGGTGTATTTGTGTGTATCTCTGATCTTGTTGTTGGTTTACTAGAGACATTTGCTAACTCTAATTAGAGATGTAAAGGCGGGAAAAAACCGGGTTAAATCAAGACCCTCGATACCAGTGGTTCCCAAAGTGGGTTCCACGAAAAAATTTAGGGGTTCCATGGGAGAAACTTTATTTCCTTAAAAAAAATTAGAATGGTGTAAAAAAATAAAAATGGACAGCGCCACCCCCCTTGGACCTAAAAATTTTCTCAAAATGAGTTAAAACCTTACTTTTACCAGTCGAATATCAAAATGTTTTCTGGGGGAGGACCCCCAGACCCCCAATGGTATCACAAGGGGATCTTGCACTATACTTTTTGGAAAATCCCCAACATTTTGACAGTTTTTTGTCAAAAGATAAAAATGGAAAATTCCCTTCTTGGCCCCAAAAATACGTCTTAAAATGAGTTAAAACTCTACTTTTACCAGTCAAATTTCAAAATCTTTCGGGGGGAGGACCTCCATACCCCAGAAGCGGTACCAGAAGGGGATCTTGCGTGATACTTTTAGAGAATTCCCAAGAATTTGACATTTTTGCCAAAAGGTAAAGGTGATTGTCTGGCAAATTGCCCCCCCTGGACCCGTGCTGGATCCGCTCCTGGTTTCATTTAATATCATATAAAATTATGAAAAATCGTTTATTAAAAATATTCAGGGTTCCGCGATCATTGGTAACAAATTTGGGGGTTCCACGACCAAAATAGTTTGGGTACCACTGCTCTATACTCTATAGAGGGTATAGGTATATAGAGGGTTATACTATTATATTATAGGGTTATATAGAGGGTCTTGGTTAAATCCCGTGAATAAACCCGGTTTTTTGGGTTTATTCCCGGTTGTCTTCTTTGTTATCAGTGGGTATCTCTGATAAACTTCCAACTAAACATGTTTCAATTTTTGCAAACTTTATAAAAAAAATTGCTCAGCAATGGATAAACACAATCCGCATAATATCTTGCAAAACCAGCATTCTTTCAGATTCATGAAACCACTCATGCGCTTAAACTAGTTAACAAGCTGCAGACTGAGTAAGATGATTAAACAAAAAAGACTCCTCGAAACTTTCCCTACTCCCCCAATCCTCCATAATTGAACCTTCCGACTACATTCCCACACTAATTCACCTGGACCATCCCAAATTAATATAGAGGTTACTGCATCTCAAACGAAAGTTTCTGGCCGGGCAGAGCTAATCGGGGATATAAATCAACCACCAGCGCACACTTTCCTTCACGAAAAAAAAATTTCACTCCCTTTTCCTCGGCATGGGGGCCCCAACGAGGAAAAAGTTCGAAAAGGGGCTGCAGCTTCCTGGTTCGATTTCTAATCTAGATACTTTTTCCTCCGAAGCCCTCCTTTGGGAGAGGCGCTGTGGCCTAGTTCGAGCCCCCCTCCCTCCCTTGCAGATTATCGTTTGCGGATGCTTCTTCCTCGTCGTGTGGGTTTCTTCGGAGGAGGAAAGTTGGCGGTGGAGAGGGTAGAGTTAGGGGGTTGGAATGCGGGGTTTTTGCGAAACAGGTGGATTATTTGGGAGTAGATTTTTTTGTTGGGTGTTTTTGAGGAAGGTGCTGTAGAAATTCGGTTTAGGGTTGTGAAAATCTGAGAGCCTTGGGCTGAGATTCACTTTCGTTTGAATTATTACGAGGGGGGTTGAAACCAGGAAGAAGAGATAGGGTTGTTTTGCACAAGAGGGTCGTGGTGAAATAAATGAACGGGTTTTTAAAGGGGGGTAATTGCGCATCATTTCCTTGAAAACTGCTTAGCAACTTGTATGGAAACGTTCTAGAGAAAACCAATGGTTATTTTGTAAAACTTCCTGAAATTAAATATTACCTGTTTTTTTATTTATTTATTTCAAAACTGCTTCTGAATCTTGACGGCTATAGGAACTACTTGCTAGAAAATAGACTAATTTATGGTTTTATTTTAAGAAAAAAGTTAAGGAAACTTTAGAAGCTGAACCTAGTTTCTTAACTTAATAAATTTGGCAAAATATTGAATATTCATATGAAAGGAATTGTTTTCATAACTCCTGTAAGTTGATGGTAAAAGATTATCGGTTTTTAATGTTTTAAAACACTTGTTCTTATACTTTGATAACATAGCATAAATCGGAAAAATATCTACTATATAGCTTTTATACAACTACAATATTTTTTTTATCTGTATAAATATGAAATTTTGGTTCTTCCGGTCGACTTTTAATTCCGAAATATTTAATGCAATGTCACAGATTTAAATCATATTGAAAATCAAAGACAATAAGAACTTATTTTTTGCAAATATTTAGTCATGTATATTTCACATATGTTTGGACACAAAAAACACAATTATTTTCTTTAAAGAAATTTTTCATAAATATTTTTTGATGCTTAAGCAACTGAAATACTGAGAAAGTGATTTATAGCGCTTACTTTTATAACGATACTATTTCACATGAGACGATTGCAGTAACCATAGTAAGTATATTGCACTTTAGCTTTTAATAATAATAAGGTTTCATTGATTTCCTACTTAAAACTTTTATCGTAAACATAAATAAATATTTACTATGTTTCCCCAATGTGTCTGTTTCTAAGCACGTAATTATTGCTAAACGTTTGCTTGGCACGGAAGCTTTTGTAAATATCACACTTATTTTGCTTTGTAAAGTAGACTGTAGAAAGTTTTTTTAAGTTAAAAAAGATTGAAAAATAACGTGACTTTATTAATTGTTTTCAAAGTTAATGTTCAAAAATTCTTTCACTTATTATAATCTCATTTTATATCATTTATATGATTAAGCTGTTTTAAAACTTTAGTAAATCAATTAAGGAAAATTGTTGAGTTTTAAAACACACCTAATATCATCAGTTCAGTGAATAACGGTAGATTTTGTGTGTAATTTTAAAGTTAAATTCCTATCCATTAGTTATTCAGTAAATATATTTAAACCATTTTAAAGTTTTATCATCATTTGAACTGTTACGTAACTGTTTTACAGATGTTGAAAATATTTTATTTTACATGATTTGCAGACACAATTAGGAGGAAACTTTTGATAAATCAGTTTTTAACTATAAAACTGAATTGTCATTTAACGATATGTATTATGAATTGAATATATTTTAAAATGACTAAAATAAATAAAATCTATGCATAAGCGAAATCTTCTCTGGACAAAGTTAAAACAACCATACTCAGTATACCATTTTTAAAATTAAATTTAAGAATTCGATATCTTTTCAAGTGAAAAATTTTACTTAAGTTTCCAATTCATTTTTATAACTTTAACATACATTTATAGGCATTATGTAATGATGTATGCAAGCATTAACAGATTAATTTCACATAAATTCCTTTAACTTATTAATCAAGATGAAAATCAGTTCCAAGAATTTCGAACTGATTTTCAATCATATCCCTTATTGAAGTTTTATTTTTAATAGTAATTAATTGGTATAAAACTTGTTTTGAAGTTTCGCCAGCTTTAAGGACTACTTCGTTAAGGTACCAGGTTGCTTTAGTCACAAGTTCAAGTTCTGAAGGAATCAAGACAAATCGCTATTGAACAGCCTTCCTTAGAACAATTAATCCTTTCTCATTATAATATTTTTTATTCTTTTATATTAAGTTCCTTGTTATTTTACGATCTATGCTTTTATAATTTCCATACTTTGCGTAAGCTGTTTTAGGCTCTTTTATTTTAGATTTCCGAAATGAGAGAAAGAGATACTATTTAAAGAGAATGTAAACCAAAGTAAAGTTGTTTTTAGATGTTTATTTTATAGTTTATTAAATAATCGTAAATATTATAAAAGTAAATTGCATTTTCTACTCGTATTAAACTTAGTTTTAAAGACAATTTTAAAATTAATTCTTAAAAATCATTCGATTCGATTCCTGAGGTTCGATTCTTTCTATTCTTAAACTCGATTCCTGATGTTCGATTCCAACCTGAAATCGATTCCGTAAGGCCAGTATCGAAAAAGTAGAATCTAACATATTTATTTCAATCACAAATTAAGGATAGTTAATAATTATTATTAATTTAATTAATAAACAGCAAAATAATAATTAATTATCTAAATACTAATCAATTAATGAACAAAATTGTTAATTATCTGTATCAATTAGAAAATTAAGTGAGACTCTTAAGATTAGATTCCTTCAAGGGTTCGATTCTTTGGCATTCCAAAGCAATGATTCCAAAGCATTCGATTCCGGAATCGATTCTTTCAGAAAGATTTAGAACCCTATATGCTACGGGCAATGTGATAAATTCTCAATGGCATTTATCAATGAAGCTTATCACTTTGCCCACTCCACTCTGGGCATTATTGATAATGCCCTTATCACTCCACTCTGAGCATTATTAATAATGCCCAATTAATCACTTTGCTCCAACATATATAACTATATCTAAAATTTTAAAACACTTTTAAGAAGACCTAAAGCATTTAATGTCATCTTCTTTTCTAACTTAAAGTTATCTAAAATTCTAAATTTCATAAAATTCTAAAATATAAAGTTTAGTTAATTAAAGATTGTAATCTCTTAAAATACCTAGTTCCATTACACTAAAGCAGATGAATTAAAAGTATGTGGTTAATTTGGTTTTTCTTTTTTAAATAAGTAAAATAAATAAATATTTTCATTAGTTCTCATAAAAATATTTTTTATATTCAATCGTTCTGGATTTTAACATTTTTATTTTATATATTAAATTTATCATGCAATTTCCAACAGTTTAAGGGGCTCAAAAATTAATTAAAATCAAAACAATTCAGAAAAGAGCTTTATTTAAGAATTGAAAATTTCGAAATTTTTTGTGAAGATTACCCATCAAATTTTGTCGAAAACATTTAAAAAATTGGTGTAAATCAAAACATTTTTAATCAGTTTTCAAAACTTTTTTTTCATTAAATCAAACAAAACATATTACCTTTAATTGTGATTCAGCATTTTAAGAAATATTTATTTTAAAAAACATAAACAATTAAGGAAACTTGCGACTTTTTCTTAAAAAATCATTCTTCAAAAAGTAAACGAAATTTTTTAATTTCCTGAATCAAAATTAAAGTAAAATGTTTAAAAAAAGTATATGTGCTCCAAATTTTCACTCTCTATTGAACGGTTCTTGACTAATTTAAAGTTAAAGATGAGATTAGAACTCATTAAAATATGTAGCAAATATGTCAAGAATGGCTTTAGTAATCAGGAAACAAGCCAAGACTAAAAGCAGAACCTTAACCATCAAAATTTGAATTATGGAGTTTAAAAGGTTAATTTGTTATTATTATTTTCATAAGTTGTGGAGTTAAAAGAATAAAAGGTTGTATAATAGTTTTAATTGTGTCCTTAATTTTATAAAATGTAATGCAAGAAATAACTAGTTACTTCCGAGCCGATACGTAATTTCAGAGTAGTTATTCCTTAACTAATAGAATGACCTTGCTCTATTAGAGGATATACCCACAATTAACGTAAATGGATGAGAGAGCATAAATTCTCTTAACGTGTATTTATAGCTCTATAGCTGTCTATACAACGACTACGATAACCTTGTTTCCTTTTTAATTTCTCAAAACAGAATCTTACATCCTTGGAAAAATTATATTCACCCCATTTTAACTCTGGAATGGCCAAATGTAATAAAAAATAAGGAATTTTCAAAAGAATCTTAAAACTTATCCAATTCTAAAAAACTGTTTTATATACAATACAGGGTGTTTTCACAAGTACCCTGAACTCTCCACAGCCAGCTGTCTTGTGTGAATTATTGGAAAGGGAACCATACCTCTGTGATGGAGAAATTGGGACTGAAAATGTACGACGTTTTATACGGTTAAGGCTAAAAGAGGTTCATGAAAAACCTAGTGTTTATATTTGCAGATCAAGATGTTAAAAATATTCTCTGAGCATGCATGCGCGCACTGTGAATTGAAGTAGTAATTTTTAATCGTTTAAATAATGTCACGTTTTTCAATGGTAATATATGCCTCATAAGAGAAAAGTTTTATTTTTTTTGCTCTTTTACTTTATTCGGCTCTATTCCTTTTTGGGGGGTGAGGCTTTTTTTAGGATGTAATCGAAAATATTGAATGTATTCGACTCTATTTGTGAAGAGTTAAGGCAGACTTGTTGAAACACCCTGTATTCCGGGAAGTATCGTGTCGCTTATTTCTTCATCCCCCACATAATATTTGTCTCACAACCCCCTCTAAAAAATGTTGCTAACATTCCACGTCTCTATGACTTCTCGACAGACGAAACAGTTTTGCAAACGATATTTCTCCTCCCTCCCCCTGCAAAAATACTCACCGCAGACTCCCAAACAGACCCCGCCTGTAAACATCAGCAGACGAGACGAGTGGAGAGGTTCGCGTGCTGCTGCTGTTTTTCTCTCGTCTGCGTAAAAGGTGTAGACGGAAGCCGATTTCCCATTAAAATCGTCTGCTAACTCGCGGTTCGCGAATCAACAACGTTCCTTTTTAATGAGTCGTCTGTCAAGCCGGAAAAGATACATTGTAGTGTCAGACTGTGTCTCCAGAGCTAGAGGGGAGGAGTATAGCGGAATCTTAGTTGGAACAACAGGCCCCGAGACGGACTGACCTCGAAAATATATTCGATGGGGCGTAATTCACCTGTGGTCGTGTCTGATGTCGTAGTAGTAATAACGTTTGCTTATTTCTCGTTGCTAATCGTTACCGTATCGATGATGGTGGGGGGAGACACTTGGAAGGTTCTGTTTGCGTACGGAAGATTTATTCCTGAATAATGCGCGCACGAACGTTCGAATTGCTTTTGATTCGCTCCCTGCACGCGAGAGCATGACCGTGAGGGTTGAGGGAAAAACGTAAAAACCCAAAGACCTCGCGGTGGAAAAAATTTACCTGTTTTTTCTCCGTTATTTAAAACGAAAACATTGATGTATAGTCGGACTTCCACGAGAAAAAAATCGAAAAGTAAATTTAAATGATGAACACTAGGGTGTTTTTTTTAAACGAAAGTTCGAATGTTTTTCGGGGCACCCCCTCAAAAGGTGCCATTTGATATAAAACTAATATTCTGAGAGTTACAGCTCAAAAAAATAATATATAGACCCCGCCCCCGAGCGTCAAAGTTTCAAAATACAAAGTAGGTCTCATTTTGTAAATAATTTATTTAGCTTCAACTTTTATAATTGAAACTTATTTGTGAAGCTTATAGATCATAAGATACGAGGGGTTTCATTAACTCCCCACCATCTATTTTTTAAGAAGTGCCAGGAAATTTCTTTAAATTTATCAGCTACCGTAAAATGGTTCAATAACATATAAAAAAAGTTTTAGACAACATAGGTACAAAATTTAATATATTAAAGGGCAAAAAAAATTTTTTTCGTACATACCTGTTATTTTTTTCACAATTGTAAAATAATTCAAATAAAATATATAAAATATTTTTTCAACTACTTATTAAATGAATAAAATGTATAAAAGTTGATAAACAGTATTTTTCATAAGATCTCCGTATTTTAGAAGTAGTTTTGAGAGCAGTATTCGACACAACCCTTATCTGAAGTTCTTAAATTTAAATTGAACTGATGAAAATAAAATAGTACAAAGTTCGAGTTGATGATAAAGAAGTCAATTCAAAACTAATTATCATTAAAAATATTGGAAGTTTCATTTCTATGCAGTAGGAAAAATTCAGAATATCTTCTAAGAAAGGAATCTTGCAAGTGCTTGGTATTTATAAGGCTTGCTACATCAAACATCCCTAGGTACCATTGTATAATGCTAGATGTAACGCAAAACTCCAATATTGCGTGAAAAATTTTCCTTTATAAATACAATTGTATCTAGCCCTTAAAAAAGGTAGCTGTAATCAGAAGTATCTGTGGTATTCTACTGATATATCAAGGGGGTTGGTAGGGGACCCGCCACCCCCCTCCCCCCAAAAAATCAGACTAGGTGTCCAAAACAATCATGCTACACTCTAGATGTAATACAAAAGCCCTCTGTTGTATGAAAATTCCAGTCATTATTTCAAATAGCTTTATCAGACCGTTAAAAGTAGAATATAAATATTAAATCTTTTGAAAAAGTTCATTGTAAATGAAAATGAAGTGATGAAACTGTCGATTTCGTTGCTGAAAAGGTAATTAGACACTTAAATTAACTCTCACTATTATTATTCTACTTCCACTTAGTCTTGAGCTAGTTTTATAGTTCCTCCTCATAACACAAAACCATGTTACCTTTAATTTATTTTTAAAGCTTTCTGAGAATTCAAAAGTCTCGGGGTTTAAGTACCACAAACTATTAAAAAAATAATGCTATTTTTGATAGTTCTGCATTTTTTTCGTAACTAACTACAGTTTTTACAAATTTAAGTTCTTGATAGGCAACTAATGTTGCATCTAGCTCAGAAAACCAAACTGTAATGAAGGTGTGTAGTAGAATACCACAGACACTTCTGATTACAGCTACCTTTTTTAAGGGCTAGATACAATTGTATTTAAAAAGGAGAATTTTCACCCAATATTGGAGTTTTGCATTACATCTAGCATGATACAATGGTACCTAGGGATGGTTTGATATATCAAGCCTTATAAATACCAAGCACTTGCAAGATTCCTTTCTTTGAATATATTGAATTTTTCCTAATGCATAGAAATGAAACTTCCAATATTTTTAATGATAATTAGTTTTGAATTGACTTCTTTATCATCAACTCGAACTTTGTACTATTTTATTTACATCAGTTCAATTTAAATTTAAAAACTTCAGATAAGGGTCGTGTCGAATACTGCTCTCAAAACTACTTCTAAAATAGGGAGATCTTATGAAAAATACTATCAAAGCGATGAAAATAAAATTTCTATATTTTAGGAAAAAAAGTAAAAATAATATTAATTTGTATTTTTTTGCTTGTTTGTTAACTTTTACACATTATTCATTTAATAAGTAGTTGAAAAAATATTTTATATATTTTATTTGAATTGTTTTACGATTGTGAAAAAAATAACAGGTATGTACAAAAAAAAATTTTTTGCTCTTTAATATATTAAATTTTGTACATATGTTGTCTAAAACTATTATTTATATGTTATTGAACCATTTTACGGTAGCTGATAAATTTAAAGAAATTTCCTGGCACTTCTTAAAAAATAGATGGTGGGGAGTTAATGAAACCCCTCGTATCTTATGATCTGTAAGCTTCACAAATAAGTTTCAATTATAAAAGTTGAAGCTAAATAAGTTATCTACAAAATGAGACCTACTTTTAGTTTTTTAGACCTACTTTTTACTACAACTATTAGTTTGGATTTTATAGCTAAAAACGTGCAAAATTTAGAGTTTTTTTGAAACTTTGACGCTCGGGGGCGGGGTCTAAATATTATTTTTTTTGAGCTGTAACTCTCAGAATATTAGTTTTATATCAAATGGCACCTTTTGAGGGGGTGCCCCGAAAAAAATTCGAACTTTCGTTTTAAAAAAAACACCCTAATGAACACACATATTTAGCACAAAATATTTTTTCGTAGTTTATGATTAGGGGAGAGTCGGACAAAACGGGACAAAACAGGGATTCGGGCTTTTGATTTAAAGTGATATCTAGCGAAAAATGCTTCCAGGCATGTGCACCGTGACAACTTCCAGTGAACAGAAGTTATGTAAAACCACAAAACATTTTGCAAAAGGAATCATTTTTAAGTTTCATGAGAAAAGCTCACACCATTTTAGCGTCTGCAATATTACGTCAACAATTTTCCTAAGGATTTACTCTCGATAAGTACAGTGTATGATACTTAATTATTTATTTTTATTTATTTTTTATGTTTATATTGGTGCCTAAGAGTTGTTATATTAACTCTAGAGTAAAATGTCTCGAAAAAAAGACATGGTCGGACAAAACCTGATGATGATGATCTGACAAAACCGGATGAAGCTTGCATCTTTTGCTTGTATGAACAATCTACTAACTAAGGAAATTTGGATTGCTTTCAAAGCAAAGGGGAGGTAACCCTTATATTAAATTGTTTTACTTGATGAATATTTTATATGAATCGAAATTCTAGAAGTTAATTATGTCATACCATGCAAGTTTTCTTATAATAAACAATGTTCAGAAGTTTCTATGTTATTTTGATTATTCTATCCAGATTCTAATTGCGATTTTCAGATTCAAGTTTAGCTCATTTGTCGTGGGACTCACGCAAGGAGTTGGGACGAAACCAAATTCTTGAGGCTCGTCATCCAACTGAAAGAAATTATTTTCAAACGAAATACCTGAGGTTTAAATTGTAATGGGAGGTCTTTAACCACAAAACCTGAATGACATAAAAACATGTATAGGTAACTCACGGACAAAGAAAGATGGCTAATTAGTTATTCAGTAGATTTCTAAATTTTAAGATGACATTTGATTTCACATATTCTTAATTATAAATTCGGTTCAATTCCATTAACTTTCCCGCTAAATATCGCTAATCACTTTTGAAAGCCATAAGCTGACAACCGTTCCGAATTTCAATTCTTGTAACGAATATACAAATCACAATCAATTTTAATAATACAATCGTAGATAATAGAATACAACTATCTATTATTAATTTGTTCCGAATTTAAAAAATGGAAAACCGGGTTGAAAATTGAAAAAGAAACCGTAAAAATCGGAACGGGGTGGGAATATCAACAAACGCTTCTGATTATTAATGATAAACTGAACAGTTATTGATCTAATTAATCATTCTTTGAGTTTCAAATTATTTAGCTTCTTCTTTTTTTTGTATCCGAAAGGGAATGGCGGTATTTAGCGGGAAAGTTAACGCAATTGAACCATAAATTCTTGTAACATAATTTCAAGTAATGACAAGGAGAAATATGTTCTCAAAAGAATATAGATAACCGTGGTTTACCATAGCTAGAAATCCTTGAATTATTCTTTAAAATCAATAAGAATAAAACTCCACGTCGAGTGTTTACACAGCTTTCAAATGTAAAAGAACCTAAATCAACTCATAGCTGTCCAAAAGCATACAAGTTTATATTGCTATCATGAGTAATGGTTTAAAAAATATATCAACAAAAGATTGACAGATTACAATCGATCGCTAAGGATTGTCATCTCCGCATACGTGTGTAAATAATCAAAAAGTAATACCTCAGGTAGTTATCGAGCACCTAACAATTCAATTGTTTTCTAAAAAGAGATGTAGCCTCAAATGCCTTTCCTTTGGTTTTAGGCTGCTTTCTCATCGCCGATGGAACATAAGTACTGACCTACTCTTCTACCTATACACAGGTTTTTTTCCCATGTTATGTTTTTTATAAAAAATTTAGTTATTGATGAGTCTCTAATTTTCCATAGTATTAAAACTAAATTTTAAGTGTTTCCTGCAAGTTTTTAACAGGAAGTGAACACAAATCATGATCTTAGAAGCTTGAAACAACAGGAGGCCTTAAGTAAAACCTTAAAACAAATGTTGTAACATTTTGCGGTATATCAATGTGTTATAAAACTGTCAAGTCAAAAACCAGTTAGTTCCCGTGGCTTTTCTGGTAAGGATTTAATATACTATTATTAATATATTTTAATAAGGATTTAATATACTAAGAAGAAATATTTTTCTGGTGCGAATAGTGGCAAAAATGTTTATTGCTAAGGTCTTAAGATAATATTATAATTTTAAAAGAAAGTTATAGATAAATTTGCATTTTTTCTAAACATTTTATTCTAAATTTCTAAAAGAAATGCGAGGGAGAAATCATAGGTTAATAAATATTTTAATATAATTTTCAAAAATATTCACTTAAAATACGGATATGTAAAATTGTGTACATTGATATTGTGCGATTAATTTTATCAAAGTTTTATAAATTGAAGCAATATGTAAATACAAATTTTATAACATGTATTAATAAATTAAAAATACTTGTTGTGTTAATTAATGATCATCAAACACTGACCGATGCTTTTTAAGCTCTCCGTAAAGAATTTGTTTACGAATGAACAAAATAAAACTGACTTGAAATGTCACTAAAGGGTATTAAAGAACATGATGCAATGGATTTTATAAGGAAAAATAGCATTGAAATTTAAATCAGAAACCTTGAAAGTTAATTTTACACTGTAAACTATCTCTAAAAATATAAATCTGATCGTGAAGAGGAAGTTTTTATGTTCTCTTTGTTAACTATTCTAATATTAGTTTCCCAAGAAATAAATCTTAAAACTTATTTAAAATAAAGATATTTTTGTAATCGATCAAATTTATATGTTTTCCTTATTTTTATTCATATAAAAACTATTTCCTCATTAGTTTTTTAACCAATAACATATTCTTTTATCTCAATCCAAACTTAAAAACATGTTAGGAAGTGTACTCAAACAAAAATGCTAATATATTTTTAAGAGTTTATATATTTTATGGAATGGTACTTTGTTATAAAAATTAGTTAATTTTTTAACAAAGTTAGAGTTAGTTGAAAACTTTCCTCAAAACTTTCAATCCATTTACCGAGTTTGTATAGATTTTTAGTTCCAAATCCTATAGAATTTTATTTTTTTTATTATAAAGAAATAGAATAATCAACTTTTTGCCACACATTAATTGAACCGAAAGTAATGTAACAACATGTTAAACTATTAATTCTTCACAGAAAATATGTCTAAAATATGAGAAAAATGCTTAAAAATATTAATATCTTCAGGACAACATACAAAACACACAGCTTATTATTGGATTTTGATACTGTTAGTTGGTTGATTGGTTGTATGGGGGTTATAATGGTTTTTTCACAGATCATAAGTCTTCGCTAGAACGCCAGTTTTCCTTTTTAATTTTTTGTTTATATTTCTACTGAAGGTCCCTGCTATGGGTCTTCAAAAAGTTTGATTATTTCTAGTATGTGCTGTTTTTATGTACACGCGGTTACTGTACTTTTACTATACTCTCTATCTATTACTGTGCTGTATATTTTTATACTGTTGTTTTATATGTAAAATATGTTGGGAAAAAGTTTATCACAAGTGAAATTTAGTTTTATAAAAACTATTTCCTATAAGCTATACCTATTTAAAACTACTAATTTTAGTGTAGCCATAGTCTTGCATTGACACATGAAAAAAAACAAAGAAATATCTTTTGAAAACATCATTCGGTATGAAAGTGAATCTCCGAATTGACTCAAACTTCAGTAATTTCCGTCCCACTGAGAATACATTTTCTTTTATTTTACCGCAGTCTGGATGTTTGTTCAATGAATCAGGAATCCGTGATGCTGTAGGCATTTAACGCGTTTATTCATGGCTGCATTTACGTAAGTGTGCGACACATAATTGGATACATGATATAATAACACTTATAGTATATACTTGTAGTTTTCTATACTCTGTTCATTTTGAACTGGCGCTTGAAAATATTTCCTTCCCCCACCACCGATCGGTAACCATAGCAATTATCTTCATCAAAGTGACGAAGAAGGCTTACTATTGGCTGCTCGAAGAGCGTAACTATGGTTACGCTTCTAGCGTGGGGGAAAGCACTATTTCTCAAGCGCCAAATCTAAATGAATAGAGTATAGAAAAACAGTTAAGATAATTTAGATATACACAAGATAATTTTCTGTTCTGAAAGTAAAAATTTAGGAGTATTAAATAGAAAAAGTAATATATACCTGTATTCTGTTTAAGTATTTGAAGAAATATTCACAAGGTTTAATTAAAACACAGAAATAAAAATATTCGATGAAATTACAAAATTTCAGACTTTAAGAAGTATTGTAGATATGGTTGAAAATTAGTATATAAAGTGCTTATTTAGATTAAATTTTTAAAAAGTCATAGTTTTGCTTTTGTAAACTTAGCTGTTTATTTTCTGTGAAAAATGTATAGTTTACTACACTACAATATTTAAAACCTCTTTGTGATGAACTCTTAAATAAGTCTAATTAATATTTTTTTTTAAATTGTGCTTATTTACATAAAAACATGTATCTTTTAGTGAAATTAATAATTTATTAAATTTTAATTTTTATACCAAAAATTAAAGAGAAAGATAAAAATGGGCCATAGTATATTTATCTAAACTATAAATACGCTTAAGTTATCTAATAAGTTATAGGTATAAGTTAATAAGTTGTTGGGTTTGTTTAAACACTAACAAACATAAGCTAATTAAGTTGTTTTTAGGTAGAAATATTTTTACTTAGTTCTGTTTAGTAATTTGTTTCATCTTTGAAACCTTGGAAAGTGAAGTTAACTATTCATCAATGCCTTCTACTTTTGGGAGATTTCTTTCTCTTAATATCATCTTTACAACCAGGCAAAAGTGAAATTGTTAACTTGTTTTAAAAGTAAATTATAGGGGTTTCTTTAATTGAATCGTTAGTTGTTAAAAAGGGAATAAGTCTCCAAACCAAGTGTTGAAAATTAAAAAAAAACTGTATAAGTAATGTAATTTTCATTGTATAACCACCAAATTTTTACTGCAAATTCAGGACACTATTTAGAATAAAGAATAATAACCTAAAAGATATAAGTATACTCAAAAATATTAAAATTGAAAAGATATTGTGTTTTTCAAACTTATGAAACTTCAGCTTAAAAAATCTTAAAAGCTACATAAATTGTATTTTAATTTTAAACTATATTTCTGTAAATTATATAATTTAATAATAATGAAAATTAAAAGTATTATGAAACTGAGTCATATAAAGGCAGTTTAATAAATATTAATGGATAAAAGAATGGATAAAAAAGGCAAAAACATAAAAGTTTAAATGAAGTGCAAATTCTATTTTGTCTTAATTTATAGCACAAAGAATAAGAAAAGAAAGTCAAATTCACTAAAATTTCAAATATTAATACAAAATACAACCCCCCAAATTCAAGGGGCTATTTATTTGCCTATAGGGGGTAATTAGTTCATCTCTCCACTCATTTGTAAAGGGAAGCTTATAGATTTTTTGGAGCCTTCTTTTGTCTTTAGCCCTTTTTTCAAACTGGGATTCTTTTTTTACCTTTTTGTACTTCAAAGATTACCCCCGTGTTATCAAGAAAAGGATTTTCGACAGAACGAGGTTCAGATTAAAAAAACATTCGTAATTGAAGAGAACGAGACTAAAATATTTTTAGCTTTTGACATTATATATCCTTTTCTTTTTTTATTTTCGGTAACCAATGACATAATATATTGCGTGCATACAGCCCGACGTACAAAAGAGTCTGCTAATATTATTTTCCCCCACTGCGCATTATTAGCATACGAGCATAAAAAAACCAGGGAATCAAAAATTAAACCCAGCGAGCCGTCCTTCGTAATCGTTTGCACACTTCATTCAAAAGAAGCACCTGGGACCGTCGCCGAGTTACGTCACGGAGAGAGAGAGGCGCGATGCCAAAACAAAAATACCGACCCTGAAAAACCCAAACCCTTTTCGCTGCCGGAAATGCCTCTGCCGCTTCCGCAAACAAACGAGGAGGAAAAATCAGGGTCGCCGTGACGTCACAGCTCACGATTCTCTCGCCCCTCGCAGAAAAGTAATAATTACCGTTTGATGGTCTGAGAGATATCTCTACCTGATATAGACATCGTTTGTTAATGAATATGTTGTAATAATAAAAAAGGGGTTGATTCCAAAAGGGGGTGCGCAGTTCGTAATCGTTTGCGGTGGTGGAGGAATCTCTCGCGCTCCCTTCCGCGTCGAAACGCTCGCAGACGGAAATCACGTGGGGAGGCGAGACAATGATCAGACGTTGTCTGGTTTTTCGGTCGCTCGCGACGTCTACGTAACCCCCCCCCCCTGCACGCCTGTTTACTATGCAAAGTCGCTTCACTTTCGCCTCTTCCAGAAGAGTATCAATTTCGATCTCGAATACACCCCCCCGGAACTGGCTTTTGCGTTCGACACAAAGTATTATTGGAAAGGGATATTATAGTAATATGGAAATTGCGGTGCTTCTTTTGCTGCTGGCGTGACCGTCAATTATTTTAAGTGGTGGAGGAAGAAGGGATTCTCTAATGACCGAGTTTTTGATGCAGAAACAGATTTTGTCATTCGTTCCTTTTCGGTTAGCATTCTTGAAGGGCTCACAATCGACACGGGGGTGTCGCTTCAAAAAATTCACGTATAAGTGATGGATACATGGGGCCGTTCAAATTTTTTTTCACTTTTTTGCACTTTTTTGTTCATTTTTAACCCCCCTCCCCCTTGTCAGCAAAGATAAGCAAACCACAACCCCCAACCATAATTACGTGAGAAATTGCCGGACCCCCCCCCGAAATTTTGACATCCCTATAGTAAGTACTGTTTTTTCCTTGAAAATTAGGTGACTGTTCTGTAGCTGTTCTTTTTGGGTGTAACCATAAAGGTTCAAAAATGAGTCGAAACACTACTTTTCGGGGTTACAATTTCAAAATGTTAGGGTGGTCCATTTCCAGAAAAAAGTGCTTACGTCAGATTTCGTAATTCAATTTTTTGTTACATTTATTTTTGGTTGAATTTTGAAATTATTTATACAAGAAACAAGAGATTTTCAAAAATGCACCGTCTTTCGTGAGCATCACTCATATCCCCCCTCCCCCCTTGTCAGCAAAAATAAGCAAAGAGCAAACCCCCCTCCCCCCTTAGGTGCTTACATAATATTTGAACGGCCCCTATGGGTAGATATATTTTCTTAAATATGTATACTCTTTTTGAGGATAAGTATACAATTGCTTATGAAAAGTATAAGAAGATTAAAACCAGGGCTCGATTTCTAAAAAAAGTGGTACCGGAACGGTAAAATTATTGGTCTCAAAACTGAAAAAGCGAATACTTTTTAACACAAAAACTTAAGCATTTATTTTCAAATTTAAATTCAAAATTTATTTCAAAAATAAATTCAAATGTGTTGTACTAGATTAGGAAGAGTGTTTTTACGGAATGGTATGGTAGTTTAAGTCCCTAAATGGTAAAATTTAAGATGGAAAATACGTGGGCCTGATAAAAGGGTATTGCGGGCCGTAGTTAGGAGACCCCTGAAATAGAATATTACTATTTATATTCCGAAAAAGAGGTTCTGGAACTCAGTTTCAGACCGTTCCGGCCCAAATCGAGCGCTGATTAAAACTAAAGAAAGGGAAGAGGAGGAGGTATAAGTGATGCTTACGTAAGGTGTTAAAAACACTGAATTTTCAAAATTTAACCAA
The DNA here is from genome assembly GCA_024610705.1 of Tetragnatha versicolor. Lineage (NCBI taxonomy): Eukaryota > Metazoa > Arthropoda > Arachnida > Araneae > Tetragnathidae > Tetragnatha > Tetragnatha versicolor. The sequence goes on from JANDEH010000008.1 coordinate 46,646,611, forward strand.
AAATAAATACTACTTTATTTTACATTTTTTAAGCACTGGTAAACATTTTGTACAAATAGGAACAATGCATGGGAAAGGCTTGTTTCCTTTTCTTACATAATTATGAGGAGGGGTTGTGGTTTGCGTATATTTGATTGCAAGGGGGGAAGGTGGTCAAATATGGTCAAAAATATTGCTTACGTAATATTTGAACGCCCCTAACAATATGTATTTATATATTCTGCAGAAAAAATACTTATCATACTTTTCCATTGATTCTTTTTGTTTTATATCCTTAAAAATATCCAGTATCTCATAAATTTGCAGAGAAAAAAATTATTTGAAAATTATGCTTTTGCAAGTACCTCAGTATATCTGGATATTTTATGGGTACGGGTCTTCTCGTTAAACTTATACTTTATTAACTGTTAAGGTTTTAATAACCTGGAATAGCACTTAACATAAACATAAGGTGCACTAGCGAATCCAGGATTTTTTTCAAGGAGGTTGAGGTATACTTAAAACATGTACATTACCATGATTTTCTCGTTTTAAAAGTATCTAATTTTAATATTTTAAAAGATTTCTCTTAAAGTAACATCATAAATTTCTAATTTCTACCCTTGTTTTCATGAAAAAAAAGTGGAAAAAATTAAAATTATTGAGGGAATTTTTTCTCTAAATTCCAAGAATTTTTAAATTCCTCCCCCCCTGGATTCGCCCTTGGTAAGGTGACATTTAGTCAGCACTCAGCATATATTGTAATGAAACCTCAGCATATATTGTGTTTTAATAGCATCAGTAGCATCACGGAAATATATTGATTATTCCTGTGAATCTGAAAAGTAATAAAACAAATTCTACCAACATAAACACACAGCATCATCACTTTTAAAACAAAAGCGCTCAAAAATTCACCGTTTTCTCCAGTTCCGCGTTCACTGTCCATTTCCTGCAATTAGAATTTTTCATAAAAGCAACCACTGACCTTGATGGCGAGACCCAAGGACACTACGTGCTAGCTACCGACTGACATGCAAACACACACAAGCGGCTCTTCTATTTGCCCGAAAATTTTGAGAGCTATCTGGTGGTAGGTGCATTAAAATATTCAGGTAGTAAAACTTGAAGGTTCTGATGGCAGGAACAGGAAGAGTTTAGGGAGAAGGGTGACACCCTGTCCTTTCTATGGAAGAAGGTCTCTTTTTGACTCCTACGGTTCCTTGGGGAACTTAAAAAGTGCTTTATTTAAGATAATTTGTGAATGTTTGTTAGTTATAACTAACTCATATATGAGTTCACTTGAGTTAGTTCAAGTATTTTGTTTGATGCAGGCGAGATTGGCGAAAGAAACTAGTTTTAAAAGCAGAATATTTATAAAGAACGTTGAATGCAACCAGCAAACTAATTGTTTTACTTTAACAATGAGGTATTTGCATGAGTGAGGGATTTGCTTGATTTTATACTTTTTCGATACATTATGGTCTAAAACTCCCAAATTTCTGATTTTTAAGTCCAAAAATGTGTTTTAAATAATTTAAAATTCAATTTTATTTTTGCCAAAACGTCAGAAAAGTCACGTTATCAGAAAACGGGCTTCTATTGGATGTGAGACGTCACAGCGCATGAAAACCATTGGGTTTATGTTTTCACGTGATCAGAACACGGGCTTCTATTGGATGTGACCTTACAGCGCAGGATTTGTGATTCGAAAGTGTTTTCGCGCCCAAACAAAAAACGAAATTTCAAAAATTTATATCTCAGAAACTAGGCTACGGAAATACTTGATGTAAACTTCATTCTTCATGGTTTTTTATCTACTATTTTAATAAAATGTAATCTCAAAACGTGAGAATACCTCATTAGAAACTTTTACAGAGACCTGATATAATTTTTTGTGCGTAAAAGCCCATTTTTATGCTGGTAAAATTAATTATAGAATTATTAAAGCAAAATTTATTTTCTTTTCTTACACTGAAATTAATAGAGTAGAATAAATATTTTATAATGAATAAAATTAAATATTAATTTAAATGTTCTTGGGAATAGGACAACTAAAAATAAACTCGTATATTTTGACAAAATTTAAGTAATAATAAAAATAATATCTAATTAAATAATAACAATAATAACTACTAGTCCAGTAACTATGTCGCCTGAAAGCATGGGGTCGTATGCGTCAAATCCGGTAGTTCTGATTTTTTGCAGACTTGTTTATGATGTTGGCCTAATGAATAATCCAAGTTTTAGACCTCGAGCACCGAACGCAACTTTGATAAAAATCGAAAAAACCACGGAAAAATAGTTTGTTTTTCAAATTTTCGCGATTATAACCCTAAAGAACTAGTTTTTGAAAAACTTTCTTATTACAAAGTTAAAGCAAACAAAATTCCCTACAAAATGATACTAGAACTGTCTCTGTAAACCCAATAGTTTCCGAGATTTAGCCTTTCAAAGTTATCATTTGTTTCGAAATTTAAATTTTTTTATGATTTATATTTTTATTTATATTGACGGTTTTATATGTTTTTTGCATCGCTAAATCCGAATTTCAAGTTTATTTTTATTTTCAAAGTCATCTTCACTTCAAAAATTGCAAAAAATCTCAAATTTTTGCTCTTATGTTATGTTTTCCATCGATTTTCTAAACAAATATTGATTTTATGAAAAATACCATGGAACCAAATTAAAGTACGTAAAATTTCCTATCAGATGCACTGGTTTATTTTTATTTTTCGATGAGCGGTGTACGTTTTATAGAGTTTTGAAGTGTAGCGATTTTTTGTTTTTGTGTGAAGTCAGGAAACAGCTGTAATTTAGCGCGCTCTAGTATCAATACTTTTCATCATAAAATCAAAGTTAAATAGTGCATTTTGTAGGAAATTAAATATACTTTCATGTGGTATAAACTATTTGTCGGTAACTTGTATTTATGTAGAGCTGTAGGGGGTAAATCGAGCGTTCACCACTTTTTTGTAGAAAAACAAAAAAATCGCTACACTTCAAAACGCTATGAAACGTAAGCCGCTCATCGCAAAATAAAAATAAACCAGTGCATCTGATAGGAAATTTTACGTTCTTTAATTTGGTTGCATGGTATTTTTCATAAAATGAATATTTGTTTAGAAAATCGATGGAAACCCTAACATAAGAGCAAAAATTTGAGATTTTTTGCAATTTTTGATGTGAAGATGACTTTGAAAATGAAAATAAACTTGAAATTTGATTTAGGGCAATTCCACCGTAACTCACTCTAAATTTTTTTCAAAATTGCAATTTCAAATAATGTTTAAATATAGAAATAACTATCATTTTCTTTCTAAAAATTCATACATATTGAAATTTATGTTAATAATTTAAAATAAGTATTGCGAATCTTTTAAGAATTTTAGTTTTTTAAATATTAATTAAAATAGAGTCGTAACTCACGCTACAAGAAAAAGACATGGATTTATGAGGATAAAATTCAAATTTGTTTTTCTGCTTAAATAGTGTGTCAATAATTCTATATGCTTGTCAGGTGTTTGAATATACTTCCTTTATTCTAAAATAGCAAACAGTTTTACTGGGAATGCTTAAGAAAATAAGAAATAAAATAAAATATAGAGAGCTGTTCGTAACTCACGCTACATGTGTATAAGCGTTCAGTTATTCATGAATATAAATATAATTAAATTGATTTAAACACTTTATTTCATTTTTACTATAAAGTTTATGAGTATCTCTCTATATTAAAAAAAAGTTACTGTCACCGCCGCCGCCGCCGCCGCCGCTGCCGCTGTTTCAGAAAATTTTATTTTTGAACTCTTTGAACTCTCATATCGCAAAAACTACTTGATAGAAATTTATGAAATTTGAAATGTTAGTAAAGGAATATTTGGGGCACATTCTCGAACAAAAAGCTAACTGATGTGATGATTAGTACTGGGGTATTTTTAAGGTCAAAGTTGAAGTTTTTCTTTTTTCGCCGCGTAATCCAGTTCAGCAAAATCTATTAGCAGCAGAACTATGATTTTTTGCAGCCTAATACTCTGAAGTATGAAGATGTGCACTACGTCGCCCTTTTTTCGAATTTCGAATTTGGTTTAGAGTAATTAATTTTTTAATTTTCGAAATTTTTGACACTTTTTCGTTTTTTTCTATCTAAAATGAAAACTAATCACGGTATCGATATGATTTTTTAAACACTTATATTCTTATTTTTTTGAAAGAGATTGGCTTTTAGTTCTTTCAAAAATTCTAATTAGTTTTGGAGTAATTAAGCATCAAAGTTTCATTTTTTTCATAGTTTTAGTAGGTCTTTATCAGACGTGTTTAATGTTTTTAAATTTTATATTTGCCTGTTCACTAGATTGTCGCGAGCTCGGATATTTAAATTTAAAGTTTTGAGGTGCACATTTTTGCTCTAAGTTTGCTAGCGATATAGTATAGACTTATTTAATAATCTTTTCAAGATACTTCGATATTTTTTGAAATACTAGAGAAATAAATAATTTAGCTTTTTTGAGTGTTATTTGTGCCGATGATAGGAAGAGGATTTTCGACAAGTTTGTTTTTATCTGCTAAAGATCGATTGCAGATATTACAGATCGCTTCGCGATCTGTAAAGAGCTGCATAGCAGTTACGGGGGTTGGTGAGCGTAAGCGAGCAGGGGGCGGTAGCCCCCTATCCATTAAATTATTGATAATTTAAAAAGAAATATTTCAGTATAATAGTTTTATTTTGATCTGCTAATAAATGCTTTTTCGGGCTGAAGAAACAATTAAGATCAAAACTTATCAGCCGAAAAACGAAGCTGAGAGTATACAAGACACTCATACTACCTGTGCTTCTGTATGGAAGCGAAACCTGGACACTAAACCTAGATACCCAGCGAGCCCTGGAAATCTTCGAAAGGAAGATACTAAGAACCATCTTCGGGCCTGTACAAGAACAAGGATGCTGGCGAACCAGGTATAATTTTGAGTTATATAGGCTGTATAAACAGCCTCAAATCACTCAAGTCATCAGAAGTAATCGACTAAGATGGCTTGGGCATGTTTGGAGAAGCCCAGAAAACAACCCAACTAGAATATGCACTTTCAAGAAACCCGAGGGATCCCGTACCCGGGGAAGACCGCCAACAAGATGGCTTGATGACATCGAAAACGACATTAAAATATTGAGAATCAAAAACTGGCAAAGAGTTGCGGGGGACAGAATGAGTTGGAAGAGGCGTGCTGTCGAGGCAGCTAAGACCTGCAACAGGTTGTTAAGCTGCTGAAGAAGAAGAAGTTTTATTTTGATGTTTTCGTGGTAATGATCCAAATTAAGTTATAGAAAAGTTTGAGATATAAGAAGTTTCGATATTAAATGATCATCAACTACACTCTGTTCATTTAGAATTAGCGCCTGAGACGTAATGTATTAGAAGCATTTATAATTCTTCAAAAAATTAAAAATTAAAAATTTTCTTCTGCAATGACAAGTCAGCCTAAGCAGAAGTAGTTAAAATACTGTAGAAACAATCGGTCACTGAAGTTGTCTGATGAGCGTTATTAAGCATTGGTGAGCGTTTTTGATTCTGTTTCAGGCACCTATTCTAAATAAACAGACTATAAGCAGACAAGTTCCAGGTTGTACTGGATAGTTGAGATGAAACAAGCGAGCTCTGCTCGCTAAGATCGCGAAGCGATCTTCAAAGAACTGCGAAGCAGTTCCGGGGGTTGGTGAGCGATAGCGAGCAGGGGGCAGAGCCCCCTAGTATTTAACAAAAAAGTTGTAAAAACTAATTAATTTGTTTTTAATTTTCTAAATATACTATACATTTTTCATTAACAAATTAACCTTTAAAACAAATATTTCTAAATATTGACTTTTAATGCTGACATTCCGATAAAAATAATTTTACACAAAATTTAAGCAATGCAAAACACAATTAGATCAATACTGCATAATTATTCCCTAAAATAATTAGAAAATTTTATTATTTTATTTTTTCATTTTTCTTGATCATGTCCCTGTTCATATGGAATAGCCCTTTAGCGACGCAAAAAACATATAAAATCGTCAATATAAATAAAAATATAAATCATAAAAAATTGAAAAGACGAAAAAAAATGATAAATTTTGAAAGGCTAAATCTCGGAAACTTTTGGGTCTACAGAGACAGTTTTAGTACCATTTTGTAGGAAATTTTGTCTGCTTTAACTTTCAAAACTAGTTCAAAAACTAGTTCTTTAGGGTTATAATCGCGAAAATTTGAAAAACAGACTATTCCGCCCTCGAGGTCTAAAACTTTGATTATTCATTAGGCCAACATCATAAACAAGTCTCCAAAAAATCAGAACTACCGAATTTAACGCATGCTATGATGTATAAAGTTACTGGACTATACTGCTACTCATTACAACCTTATCCATATTAGTTTCTTTAAAGCAAGTATTTTAAATAGAGAAATTGTTTAAAATTAAAGCTCATTACATAACTTTAAAAAACTATGGACGTTTTGATATCAAAAGTGTTATTTTGACCTGTAATTATTAAGTATTTCATTGAAAATAGTCGGCCCATAAAATTGCTTTTCTTCGAATAGAGCGATTCAAAATGTAAACTAAAACAAATAAAAATTTGAGAACAAACCAAATGTAAATGCATAGGGGAGTCTATTTTCGTTTAAATAAATTCTTCGAAATTAAGTCTCCCCCTCTAAAACTTTCAACCAACTCCGAAATTTCCATCGCACGTGCAATCAATCCGTAAATAGTCGCAAAAAAACTTAACTTCCCAACCTTGCCGCAAAAGAGCCACTCAGTCACACCCCGCCAAGTTCAATTTATGAAAAGACAGAGCTACCAAATAGAGAGAGTCGAAATAATAATAAAAAAACCTCCGTCGCCATCTCGTCTACACCGAACCACTTCCGCGTTTTCCCTCTAGAGGAGAAACTCCGCTAGATCTCACTTTGTACATCTCCCCCGGAAGACGAAAGAGCCCCGACCTTGCCAGCTGACATTGTCACCTAGTAACAGAGAGAGTGGAGAGAGGCTTTATTAATAAAAAAAGAGAGCTAGAACTGTTGCGCGCCCTATGAAACGGGCGGGCAAAATTTTTTTTTCGTAAACAAGCGACCGTCTCGCCGTCTGAATAGGGAGAAATAAACCACCCCTACAAACAATAAAGAGAGGCAGGAATAAATACTGGTTACTAGTTACGAGACTGAATGTTTCCGGTGGTCCTTTTTGTTGTGGTACTTTGTTGTGTGCAATATTATATTATTAGTGGTTCGTGATTTGTCTTTTTTAAATAATCATATTAGTAGTTGTGCTTCTGAACTTTACCTTTTTTATACATATATACTTGGAGCAAATCAGACAGGAATTATTGGAAGTCGTTTTCAGACATATTATGATGTCTCAGGATGGTACTATTTTTTCCAGGTGTTTGTTGTCTACATATCAGTTATTTCTGTCTAGTTTTTTGGGGAAGGAATTTCTGATTACTACCTTCCTGGAATATTTCCAAGAGGAGTCTCCTGATTGAAAATATGCTGTGTGTTTTTTAAGTCTTGCCCCACATATGTACATACAGGAGGGATGAAAATGGAATGCTGGGTAATTAAATACCCGACTGTAGGCTTTAAGAGGATTTTTACGTCATATTTCTGAAGGATATTGTTGTGAAATATTACTAAATATTGAACTGACTTAATTTATGTGGATAATACTCTCCTATATTAAATAACTTAATTTCACTTCTTTAAGCTTTCCTACGATATAAAGGAGAGTTTGAGTTTCTGTTTTTTAGGCTCGTTTATAAAAACCTGGATCTCATCAATACAGATCATTTAAATAATAAGAAAACAACGTTTGTTTTGCACATATAATTTAATTTAAAACTTTAAAATTCTAAAAAACACAGATATGTTTCGAGGATACCTGGATCCCCTTCGTCAGTGTGACGAAGTGATATTCGGCAACAGATCATTTGCTTGAAGCATCGACAATGAGTCAATCGAAATGGTGTACATAAAAACATTGTAGACCTGTTGTTGTTGTTGCTGCTGATCCCCCGAAATGCTCTAAAAAGATCAGACCAATCCATGGACCAATGGATTTGAATCTAAAAATAAAATAGATATTCCAGAAAAATCTAAAAAATACAATAGGTTGGTTGGTTGCAAAAGAACCTCTTCAATTGTAAAATTTAGGCAGGGTGGCAAAGCCTGTGCTGTAGAGTAGACCTAGAAAAATTTTACAGACATGTTATCATTATGGACAGTTAAGCATTGCTGGCTTTGACCTCTCAGGACCATTGGAAAATATCGTTATAGAAGACAGGTTTATACAATACCTTTGTACACAGATATGTTCATGACCTTGTTACAAGGGCTATCATCATGAAAGAGGAATTTCTATATATGTTGCACTACCCACCAGGAAGCGGTTTCTGACACAATCAAGAACTTAAACATGGGTTAGGACCCATTATTTCTCATATTATGTGGTTAAGGGGACCAGCACATAAAACACTAACTAATAGTAAGTAGTTAAGGTACTGCAATGGAGAAGAATTTTTGAACTTAATACCCATGCATTAGGAGACCATCACTGTCCTTGAAAAAGGTATTTTAAATGAAGCGCTTTATATATTCTCTATATCAGAGGTTCTCAAACTGTGTGCCGTGGCATCCTGGGGTGCCTCGACAAAAACCAAGAAAAGTTGCAAAAATATTACGAAATTCTAAATATGGAACAAATCTTCTTAACTGTTTATGGGGGTGAACACAGTGAATATTATCCAACCTTTCCACTCTTTTTTCCTTTTATTCTTGCGTTCGTAGAATGCCAAATATCTTTTTGTATAACTTACACCAAATAAACGATCAAAAACACTTCTTTTCACAGAAATAGGGACAAATACATACCTACTATTTTCTTTTTCATTTGGTGAAACTGCAGTTGTACAAAAGTAACAAAAAAAATTTGTTGGAAATAAAAAATAGTATGGAAAGGCGAGAGTGCCCTGTCCCACCGAAACTCGGACTTGATCTACCAAAAGAAGTTAAAACCCTGAGTTTTAGCATCAATTTCTGGGAGAGAACCCACCTAACCTCCTTTCGTACTCAAAACTTTATTATTCAAAACTTTTTATAAGTTCATCAAAATCAAAATCCTACCTAATAATATATACCCGAAATTCGGAGTAGGTGTACACCGAAACCAAAATAAGCCCTGTTTTTAGAATTAAATTTCCCCCAAAAAAATTTTTACTTACAACTTTTTATATTACATTAAGTTCATCAAAATGCAAATCCTGCCAAAAATGTAAATCTAAATTTTGGAATAGGTGTGCTAAAATTACTTAAAAACCTGTCTTTTACAGTCAACTTTCCAAAAATTTTCTGGGGGAGGACCCCCAGACCCCCCCTTGATACTTCGAGCTTTATTACAACATTTCTTATGTAAAAATCTTTAACACAAGATCTACTTAAAAAAAGAACAACATTGGACCTATTTAATATTCCTGGAAGGGTTGAGGACTAATTTTCGGCGCCTCCTGATATAAATTTCATAATACACTGCTGGAGACTTCTTATGTGGGCATATTGTTCCTCAAAAATGTTAACCTTTTTTTGGGGGGGTGCCCCGAATTTTGTTTAGCTTGCTAGGGGTGCCGCGGCTGAAAAAGTTTGAGAACCCCTGCTCTATATCACAGAGCTACCAATAAGTATTGCACTATGCTATAGTAAACAATATAACTATATTTCCAACAACTTCCTTAACATCAAAATTCAGTTTTTAGTCTAGACTAGAGGATAAAACAGTTCTCAACTGCTTCTGGGTCTTCCTCTTCTTCTTAGTGTTACTGTCTAGCTATCTGGGAAAATTTCTTTTATTTCCACGTTACTGTAATTACACGAACAACCCAATTGTGGCAGTTCACTTTTACATTCTCATCAATATTTGGATCTTTGAACATTTTGTATAACAATTTTTTGCTATGGATAGACAATAAAAGTTTTGTCACAACTAGTACTTCAGAATATGAGGAGGCTTTTTATAGGATCCAGTACATATACAGTTCATATGTACAGTATGTTTACAGGAACCAGTACATATACAGTTCAGTTACAGTTTCATACAGGATCCAGTATGGTAGAAGCAAGAAACATGTGACAACTTATTATTTTCATACAGTGTGTGTCAAAAGTCCCTTTCACTTATTTGGTGACGTCTCTTAGGTACATGAAAGTAAGGTCTAACCCTAGGTAAGGGCCCATGGTGGATTCATTGAGATGAGAGACGAAATAAGAAAGTTAAAAAAAATTAATAAAACTAAAGGAGATAGGGGAAAAAAACTTCAGTGAGAGAAAACTGTTGTTAGAAAACACAATGAAAATGTTACAATGTTTTGAAGACTTCCTTCCTTCCATGACCAAAAGTCGTGAAAGGACTTATGAAACACCCTGTAAACTTTATAACAGGCTATTCGGGGGGAACCATTGAATTCTTCCATAACAGGCGTTCAGGATACAAAGAATGGTGAACTCGGAAAAAAGGTAGTAATTTATTAAAGATAGGCGTTTTTGATATTAATTGCCCAATTATGCTCTTTTTGGCGAAAAAACTTTCAGACCCAACATTGCGTTCACCTTTGTTACCGAGACTCCTCATATTCTATGTATAAAAAACCTTTATAACTCTATTAAGCAGCTTTCGAAACAAGCACTTTTTTCCCTTTTCAACGACTTGAACGATCTCCTGTTGCAATTTACGTCAGTCGCATTGAACAGCTCAGACGGCGGGTCGTCTAATAAACAGCGACAGTCCCCCAAAAATTAATTAATCACTCAAAAGAAGATACATTTTATACTGAATATATACGGATGTACGTGGGAGACGCGGCTTCCTCATCATGCTACTTAACCTACGTGACAACCATCGATATTCACTAGTAAACCGATGAAAATAAGCTAGTTGAAATATCCTGAATCTATATCAAGTTAAAGTGGGTAAGCGACGTCACGGTCAGAACTATTAGTTAAGCGTTTGCCGTGAGGAGTGACTATGACGTCCATTGGCACGCCCTCTCTGTGCAGCGTCAATTGGCAAAATTGGGGATTACACTACTTACACTATCTTGATGGTGAGAGAAACAATTTATCTGTATGCATAATCCGATCGAATAGAACAAATCAGGATTGCACAGGATGAAGGAAACAGGTCGGTTTTTAGGAGTATTGAAGGACAAGAGGGGTGGATTTAGATGTATCGTATTTGGGATGATTTTTTGGTTCTGGCCATTAGGTTGAATATTTGGTATGCATATTAAAAGATTGCACACTCTTTTAGAATTCTAATACAACCAATGTAACTTATTTAGGATATTTTTCAGTTAACTGGCTTCATTAGTATTTAATTCACAGAGTCATTTGAGGTGTAAAACCTTTTTGTTTTATTCACAGAAAAAAGTACAGCACATAATTTGAAAATAAAATGTAAACATCACCTGGGATCAGTTGATCCATATAGGTGAACAAATAATATGCAAATATATAAATACAAAACTGGAACACATAAACAATAAAATACACAATATACAAACAATGAAAACAACATAACAGTAAATTAAAGTAACAAACAATATCGTGGCAAACAGGGTGTCTTAAGATATGTTTTTTTTGTGTCATCAACTACAAAAAGAACAATAGATATAATAAAAAAATCTCGATTTCATCAATTGAGAAAAGTAAATTAAGAGAACTGGATTTTAAAAACATATTCACCATCGTCGGTGTTAACCAGAAGCTAAAGGAAGAAAAATTAGCCTTTCGCTGACTCTGATTGGCGGAAGCGTTCTTTGACTATAGATTGACTTCTTTGACCATCAGCTACCACCGACGCTAATGGCTGTTAATATGGCTATTTGATTCTTGGAAAAAATTCATCCTCGCTTAAAAGCAAACTGACCATTAAAAGTTTTTTTGGGGTCAAAATTTAAATGATTCTATTCTGTTTCTATAAATATCGTCTAAAATCATGATGTAGATGGTTAAAATATGTTATTTTTTACTGGCTCAAGGATATTTTCTACTTTTATTCTGTAATTAAAAACTTTTATTGATACTAGCTAAATAACAATATTAATCGTAATTAGCAACTTGTTCATCGTAAAAAAATCTTTCATCCCTTGTTCTTTAAAGTTTTTTTTCTTAAAAGATAAATTATTTTAACATAACTGTAACTTTCACCGACAGTAGGAAAACAATCTTTGTTTTTATTCCTTTTCAAATAATTCAATATTTTTTTATGTTTTTGAATATAGTTAATAATTTATAGGATTGTACGAAAAATAGTATTAAATAAAAGAATAGTAATTTTCACATTACCATAACTTGATTTGCGACTGATAGAATTAATTTACAAAAGTTTATTTAAACACTGATCTTTAAAACATAATTTTGTTTGTGTTTAAGCAGTATTAATATAAAAAACAGCTACAATGTTTTTTAAAACCTCTGATAGAACAATTAATCCGTATAGTCGAAAGTAAAATCGCATCCATATAATTTGCATAAAAAGTGCTTAAATTTCACCCTAGCAACACAGCTCTTAAAATTATTAAGAAGTGTAAAGAGAGGCCTTTGGATATGTGTAAAACGATTAAGAAACTTTCCTTCTCATACCAGCCAAGATAACGTGCCCTTCAATGTGGAGTGATAGCACTTGCGAATGTCATCGTCAAATGCCTTAGGTTGATGTTAAAAGAAAGGAGGGAATAAATTACGCTGGAATTCATTCAATTTATATTCCCTGATTTATTTATATCATAATGAATATCTTCTTTTTGATATTGACATAATGTTTCTAACGGTTTGAATGTGGCAGTGTAGATATGCTATTTATACTCAAATCTACAGTTATTTTTCAAAATTATTCTTATTACCTTTGTATAAACTGTCCTTAAATCATTAATGTTTATCATTTTTAGGCAAAAATACATTAGTTAGGGGCCGTTCAAATGTTACGTAAGCACTTTTTTGGTCATTTCTAACCCCCCCTCCCCCCATGTCAGCAAAGATAAGCAAACCTCAAACCCCCCACTATAATTACGTAAGAAACTGCCGGACCCCCCCAAAAAAAACTTTGACATCCCTATTAGTAAGTACTGTTTTTTTTCCTTGGAAATTAGGTGACTCGTATAAGGAGTTGTCCTTTTTGGGTGTAACTCTAAGGGTTCAAAAATGAGTCGAAACACTACTTTTCGGGGTTACAATTTCAAAATGTTAGGGTGTTCCATCTCCAGAAAAAAGTGCTTACGTCAGATTTCCTAATTCAATTTTTGTTACATTTATTTTTGGTTGAATTTTGAAATTATTTATGCAAGAAACAAGAGATTTTCGAAAATGCACCATCTTACGTAAGCATTACTCATATCTCCCTCCCCCTTGTCAGCAAAAATAAGCAAAGAGCAAACCCCCCTCCCCCCTTAGGTGCTTACGTAATATTTGAACTGCCCCTTACTTAAAAAACGGAGAACTAGATATTTTAGGATAAACTTATGAAACCTTATGATAAACTTACGATAAATTGATCAGAAACTACATTAGATTTTCAGTTTACAATCTTAAAACACGCAACCTAAACACTTGGCTTATGTTTTTTAAAAAAATTCCAGGGTATATAAACTGTAAACATTTAAAGATTTTTATCATATTTGTGTTTTCTTCCAGAAGAAACTCAGCCACCTTAGCATGGAGGAAAAACTGAATTTTAAAAAAGTATAAAATGATTTGTTGAATAATTGAACAAGCTTATATAAATATTCTTGGTGGCCGACAATGCACAATTTATAAATTAAAGACACATTCAATTAAATAGTTCAAGTGCTCCAAACAGACTTAATTTAAACTGCAAAACTCCAGAAAAATTGGCAGAATCAAATTTTTTAATCCTTTCAATCCTACAAATCTCAAGATTTCCATTGGATCCTTTAGTAAATTTGAGGCATCATGAACTGAAACGGCTAGACTGTCTTGCTAATGAACCGAATTACAAAACTTAATAGGTTTCTTAATAGGTATTTAAATCCAATAAAGCAGTTTATTGAACATTTTAAAATATATGTCAATGGTAAGAAATTCCAATGAATTTAAATCTTCTCCCAAATAAGCACAAAAAACCACTTAATCTTGATAAATTTTTGCATGATTGATTTCAAGCAATTACGATTAACTGATATTAAAGCTTAGTTCAAAAGTTATTCAAACGCCAACCCTTTTTGTGGAAGCAAAATCCACGATTTCAGAGAATTTCAATACATATTGCCCAATGTCACAAACATTAATGCGCAACGAAATCTTTGAGGTAGGCGGTATATTTATTCAGAACTCCTCAAATTTTGAAACAAACGCCAAAAAAGCATATCGAGAATGATTGGAATCCTAAATAAGTACCATATCAAGGAACTAAAAATTTCACAGACCTTAGTCTAGACAGGCTATTCAGCAAGCGTAGACTTTTAAAATGCATTCCTCACAATTAAAATACTACATTGGTACGGTATAAGACACTTAAAACGAACACACATGTACCAAAATCAACAACTTCTACGAATTGCGCTTTATTTTCCTTCAGAGCTGCATTGGAGCATATTACCAGACAAGAGTAGAAAATCAAATTGTATTGAAACTAACTTCGTTGCTTAAAGTTTCTGAAGTAATTTGCAAAATTTTATGATTTTTATCTGAATGCGAGCTCAAAAATTCTAGTTTGATTGCTTGATTTGGGTGCTACTTTAAATATTACAGTCGTTATAACTCATTAATACTCATAATCAATATTTTTTAAATATAGCGAAATTTTAATTATTGAAGAATTATTAGAAATATGTATTTTTATCTGCCATACCTAAACAAGTTTCACAGTATAATAATGAAGATAAATATTTTCAAATTAATTTACTATCGTGTGTGATAAAGTAATTAAGAAATATATTGTTAATAAAGAATTTACTTCTCGCTATTATGAAAATGAATGAAATTTTGATGACAAATTTAGTCTTTCTTAAAACTTAGTCAAAGAAAATTCAGATACCATTTAATTTCATTTAATTTTCTCACTAATTACATTTTTACACTTATGCAAAAATCGTAATATTGAAACAGATAATATTTTGTATCCATAAGAAATAGAAAAAAGAAAAGGTGAAAAGGTAGGAAAAAGATGATGAGACAGTTTTGATCAAAAAATAATCTAGAGATAGTTGCTGAGAACGTTTGAGTTCAATTAAATTTCTTATGCTTTTGTATATTTTTTTATATTGATATTTATGTATTCAGAAAATTTTCAAAAAATACTACAATATTTATAAAAGCACAAAATGTTTTTTTATAAAATATTTTTTACAATCAACATTTCACTATTTTATTTACATATTTTTAAGAAATTTCACCTCCTATCACGATATTTTATACTTGAAATACAGAAAACAACAAACTAAAGTTAATGTCAAAATTCTATGTAAATGGCATCAGAATCAGAAAACAGAGAGAAGTTCAAGTTTTAACAAAATTTTAAATTACTTGAATGATTTAAGAGTTGTTTTTCATACGAGTAAAACTTTTTCGTGTAATGAATTATTGTAATGAATATTTCAAAACTAGATTCTTGTTTGTGGTTAATGTTCGAGGAACCACACGCAAACTAAAAGTTAAACTAAATTAAAATTTGTAATTGAATTTTACGAAAAGTAACAGAGCTTATTTTTAATTATTGATTTTATAACACATTATATTTTAGTGTGATTATTAATTACAAAATTAAAATACTTTAACGTGATTAGTTGCACCTAAAAAATAGTACTCTTTTGGAAGTACTTACTTCGAATACTTTTCTTACTTAATGTATTAAATATATGTCATTAGATTTAGATTTACCAATAATCTTTAAACTTTACACCATATTTAAATAACTGTGAATTGGAGCTTTTTTATACAGATTTTAGAATTTGTGCTTATTATCATGTTCAATTTTTATTGAATAAAAAAGGCAACGAAGTAATCGAGAGCTATTTCAAAAATTCTCAGCCTCAAAAAACTTTCTGAATTTTAAAAGAAACTAATCTATACCTTTTTTTAATAAAATTTCTGTCTCTTTCTTAATTAAAATTAGTAAAGATTTTTCCCTCAATACAGTTGATTAACTTATCTACAAAAACATGTTTAATTTAAATGTTAAGGTATTTAAGTAAAGGTAGTTAATAATAAAAAATTATCTACACTACTGACAAAATAAAAACATGGATATAACACTCCACGTCATTTATCCTCATCCATTGTTTAAGTACGACTCTAGGGGTTCACGAAGCAAATATTGTAATTGTAAAATTAAAAAAAAACAGATGTAAGAAAAGTTCCGAAGCAATTAACAGAAACATAAACGGTTCAAAAATAACCTTGTGTTACACAGTTTAAAAAATGTTTGTCGTTAAATTTCTGTTGTTTTTGACGAACATTTTCTGTATGCCTAGAAAACGTGCCTTTTCTGTTAAATTTTACAAAGCAAATAAAGATTTAATAAAATCTCCACCAAAAGAATATACTTTAAAAACAAATACGTGCAAGTCAAGTTAGCTAGATGTGCAGTATGTTTGCCGGTGACGTCACAATGTTATTCGGAATTTTGAAATTTGTTATTAGTATATGGATTGTTACAAAAGCTGCCTCCTGTAACTAATCTAAAAGAACTCTCAAGCTTCTTCAAATGACGGAAAGTTTCTCTCATTTGACAGAAGAGAAAAAACTGATACTTCCTCAAAGTGCAGAAATTAACCGGCTAAGTGCTGCCGACTAATTTCCGTTATATTTGAAGAAAAAAAATTTTACAGTGTACCTCCTTATAACAAAAAATTTACCAATTTGGGAGTATAATAGAGGTATTATAAAGGGGTCAAATGAGCACTCACAGATAAGTAAGAACGAACCGCTATGTGGCTAAGTGAATAACAAAATTCTTTAACAGAGTAATATAGAGGAGAGAAAAAGTGTGACTCCTCTAAACATTTAAGACACGCAACAAATCTTCCTAACTAAAAAAATTCAGTCATCGCGTTCACCACATCCCCCCTAAAAAAACGGGATCTATTCCGGGTTCTTTTCCCCGGGAACTTTCGATATATATTCTGGAGAAGGAGGAGGGACGTCTGGAACTTTATCGTCTGCCCGCACTTAATGAGAGAGCGAGCGAATATCGCGTCGTCTGGAAATTCCCGCAGCCGACGACGCTGCTGGAATAATAACCAGCGACAATGTCTCGACGAATGCTACTTTGTTGACGGAAATACAACCGGTGGCATTGATTTTTCGAGGGTGGACCTCCCCCTTTCGATTGGGGGGTGCTCCTCCGCCGTCTCCTTTTGAGGTGTAGACCGTTTTGCGACGGTCGGGCCCTTGTGTCCTTGTATTCTCGTTAATTATTTTTGAGTTGTTTTTTCGGTCGGTTTTTTTTGTCAGTTTATGGTCTCCTCAGAGATCTGGATTTTTAGTTACAGGTTGATGTGATTATAGTCCGATCGACACCAGAAAAACTTTTACAAAATTGTACACTGTAAAAAAACTGTAGAGAAACAGAAAGTTTCAATAAAAATGACTTCATGTTTATAGGGATATTCTGACATGTAACATCCCACCGCACTTCTATTTATTTAATGTAAAAAAACAGCTTTTTTCTTGTTTTTTAGCTTATCTGTACTTAAATAGGAAGTTTCAGTTCGTGGAGAAGGAAAGAACATCTTTGGATAATTTCTACTTTCACTGAATCCTCCTTCGAGCAGCGGTAGCGTGCGTACTAAGCATGCGGGAGGTCGTGGGTTCTATCCCCGGTTATTGATTTATTAAAATTTCAAAAAAAAACAGCTAAAAAGTCGACACGCATGCGCACAAGCAGAAAATTACTGTGAGGCAACAGAAAAAGTATGTAGCTCACTTACAGGAAGTTTCTCTTTACAGCATTTACCTGTAGGTTACAGCTTTTATCTGTTTACAGGATTTTTCTGCTTACAAAACTTTAAAAAACAAATAAGGTTGTATTTCCTGCTTTAATTATAAATATCTTGTTGGGACGTGGCAAGCTTGAACTGGTAGATGAGGCATATTCGTACACCAAAAGATATGGCAGATTCGGACCGTGCGAAATGTGCCTTATCTTTCCTATTTTTGATTATGAAAGTGATGTATATGTTTATAAGTGCAGAGTTTATTTAAAGTTGATTCCGAAATAAAGCAAAATGAAATTAAAAAGAATATGCACCGGAAGACCCTCTCATCAGGGGGCACGGATCTCCCGGTACATAGAGGACTTTTCTGAGAGGCCCCATATCGTAAAGAAATGGGACCCCGTACCCCTAAGTCCTCCCACGCGAAAATAGAGTCTAAATACAATAAACTAGCACATCAAATTTCAAATTACCAAGAAAATACCAAGAAAAAAACACATCAAAAACCGATTACCTTACTCTCAATTAGACCCTGTTTATCAAAAAAGAACAACATTATATACCATAAACTATACGTTAAGATTACAGTTAAACAGCAAGTACCAGCAAAGACAAGAACCACAATCAAAAACCCACTTCTCCACTGCATCAAGTGTTCGAAACCAGCAAAAAAACATCATTTTTTAACCCCTGTTTGCTCATATCTGTTACAGAAGTTGACAGGAAAATCACAACCCGTAAGATCATTATTAAACTTTTCCAAGGCGTTGGTTGTATCCTCTATATTATTGCAGATCTTTTTTATTCTATTCAACTGTCCAAAATAAATATTGTAGAAGATTTTGGGGCTCAGATTGCTATAAAAATTGGTTAAGACTCTTACTTCGAAATTGAAATCTTTTCTTTTGTCATAAATATGCGTAAGAACAGAATTATTTTTTATGACTATACCTATATCTAAGTAATTAGCACTCGTAACCTCCGAGTTACAAAACTTTTAATTTCATTTTGCTTTATTTCGGAATCAACTTTAAATAAACTTTGTATAATACCTTTATGGGACGATGCTGCTATTAGCGCACGATCCTAAAGCTTATTAGATCATTTAAATTTGTAGTATTTTTGGATTTCAAAATTTGATGATAATAGAAAATAACTATAATAAATTTGGAATTGAATGATGCTTATTTAAAATTAATGATGAAACTTTTATTTCCCCAGTAAGTAATGATTCAACATTAATACAAAAAGATAATATCGTATTAAAAGTTCCCCAACCGTCAGTTTCAGGTCTTAATAAGCGAGCTGTTGGCTCATTTTCCTTTGGAATAAAACCTGACAGTTAAAATATTGGTCGAACTTTGTCTAACTAATTATATAATGTGAAGTATATTAATGAGCAATATACTTTTCATTACTACAATTGTTTTCCTTATCAAAAACTTAGATGTTCAGTATTTCTAAAGCTGTTTTCATTTTGTAAAAAAAAATCTTCAATTTAGAGGAAAAATATGTAAAAGTGCCAAATATTACGTTTAATTATCCTTACTTTAAAGTGCAATAAACTTTTTAGTTTGTAAAAATAATTATTGTCTAATTTTTTGCATGTGTACGAATGTGCCCCACACGTGTGCGAAACTGCCCCACCTATGGGTCACATTCGCATTAAATTTCTCGTTTTTTAGATTGATGATATAGGTTAGAAATTATAGATGAATGCGACCAATTATCGTTCTAAAATATCGGGAAAGGTCTTAACTTTCATTTGAATCCGAGTTTGTTTCAATATCTCACCTAGATCCAGAAAAATATGCCGAAATGCACTTTTTGTGCGAATGTGCCCCATTCTCCCCTATATGTGAACTGTGAAGTTGTAGTTCAACCCTCTTTTTTAATTAATTTTACTGAGTTAATGCACAACTTCAAATTACTTTTAATTAAATTTCTTGAATTGAATTAATTAAATTACTTTTAATTACTTTAATTACTTTTTATATCATTTTATAGCCCAGCCTGCCTAGATTATATGTAATACTAATAGTAAAAACTTGAAATTTCTATATTGCAATTGGAATCGTTTGAAAAGGTATCACATTGCAATCTTAGTTAAAATGTAGAAATGAATAAAACTAACATCGGCAAGGAACTTATCATAGAGTTGAACTTATATACTTAGCAGACAAATGCAAGCATTCATAAAGTAAAATTTTGTGTTTTTGATCTTTTAGGAATCACTAGAAAAGATGTATACTCGTCTCAGACAAAGACACCTGTCTCAATAACAATAGAAAAACAAGATGAGGACAAAGAAAAAAGAAACAAAACAGTTCTTAAAAAGAACAAAGCTTATAAAAGTTCTAAGGTAGTTTTTATTTCTTTCATTTTATGCAATACTTCCTAAAAAAATTGTATCTGTATGAATAGGTGATTTTTTTGTTAGGCAAAATTGAGATAAGGTTTTAATTTTTTTTGTTCACCATCCAGCAAAATTTACTAATCCCTATAACTTTATTCCGTCAAATATAAACCCACTAAATATTTCTGAAACACTTTTAAACTGGAGTAACAATTATAAAATTTCAAATTAACCTTCAATAAAGTTATCAATCAATGTGTTTCATAGAAAACATCCAAATTTGGATCCAAGCAGGCTGGTTCCTCAAGAAACTGTTTCTAAAAGTATTTCGGTGACTCAGAATGTTTACTCTCGTAGTAGCATCTCCACGTTTCAAGAATTTCCATCATAATTTTCCTTCATGCGTCTGGTTTTTGAAGTCTGGGAAACGGTAGAGTGTAGGATGATTGTTTTAACTACTGCCGCCAGACTAAAAGGATATTTAATGAAGGAAATATAAACTTTCGAAACTGATATGTTGTCTGAAAATGGCACTCGACTGAGTTGTTGTTGTTGTGTTGCAGTTTGTTATTAATTTGTATGGATATTTTTGCATTCTCAATCGCATATTTCTGTCATTTTACGATTTCTGTTGCATCAGTCTTCGGTCTTATAAGGTTTCCTTGGATATTTCAACTTCAGAAGATTGCTTTGAGATACGGTGTATTTTATATATCAGCTTGTGGGTGTAACGTTATTTTTTTTTCGTGGAAGTGTGTTAGGAATTCAGAGTTCAGTTTCTGAACTGAGCTTCAAATTTATGATTTAGTTCAAAATTTCACAAATCTTATAAAGAAGGTAACTGTTTGGCTGAGTAGTCAGGAGCAAACATATTTGATTGTTCAATGTGTAAAGTGTCTGTCAGGCCATTGTTGCCTCTCTTTTTTAGCTTGGCGAGCCACCACAGGACATCCTTTATAGCCTCCAGGCTCCAGACCAAGCGACCCTCGTTTTTAACGCTTTTGGATCCATTTAGTTTCAATTTCTTTTGGACACGACAACAACAACATGTGTAAAGTGTAAGTAAACAAAGAAGAAATAGTGCATTGCCTAAAAAAATGATCGGGATGCTATAACATTTTTTTGTGATTTTAAGCAGGGTTCATGAAAAAAATCGTTGTACTTTTAGATAAATACTAATAAATAGGGCTAATGCTAGTACGTTGACAGATACAGACAATTATTTTAATAATCAGAGAAAGGTCTTTTACACCCGAGAGGAAGGAGAGAGAAAATGAGATTTTTACAGTTTTTATCAATTTCATCAAGAGTACTTATTAATTATGGAAACATCGTTGCTTACATAAAAAAATTACTCTAATTTTACATATTTCTACAGAGCAATTTTTACTTATCCGGGTTTTTATATGAAAAAAAATCAATGATTCTCTTCAAAGACTTTTTTCAAGTACCATTTCTAAAAATAAGCAAATATTGTTCATAGTACAGTTTCTCTATAATTTTTTCTTTGCGAACAACAGCCTTCTAACTTATTATAGTCATACCGCCAGGAGAAAAACTTTCGACGTCTTACAACATCGTTGGGATTGTTATGGAAACGAATCCATCCACTCAATTTCAGGGGTGACGGTAATTCATAAACGCTGAAAAAAAAAGTTTTGTGCAAAATCTGCGTGACTATCGCTTGACTCTGTACTTCTTTTCAGAGTATTGGTTTTTCTGTAAAAGCTTTTCTCCTGACGGTATGATGACTATAAAAATACTCTCAAACTAAAAAATTTTTTAACAACTCTCGACTAACCACAACTTCCTAGTTAACCACGCAACAACAACAGCAACCTGGAGTTCGTCACAAAATTCGAGGGGGATGATTCAGCAGATCACTCTTAATGAAGCAGGGACTGTGTGCCAGCAGGTGTGCAGAGAGCGCTCCAAGGTCGGGATTCACTTTTCAAGGCGATCGTTTGCCGTGCCAGACGGAGGGTTTTCCTCCTACCCATTAACGGGCATTCTAATGAAGCCCTCTGCAAAAAAAAAGAATGAGTTCCTTGTTCGCCGCACATACTGAAAATCGGATTTCATGCCCCATATGGCCTTCATACCACCTGTAAATTATTTCTATGTGAAAAATTTTAATGAACGTTTCTTATATTTTTGATGGAGCTCTTTTACCTCAATGGGATACCTCAAGATGAAGTCATT
This sequence comes from Tetragnatha versicolor, assembly GCA_024610705.1. Lineage (NCBI taxonomy): Eukaryota > Metazoa > Arthropoda > Arachnida > Araneae > Tetragnathidae > Tetragnatha > Tetragnatha versicolor. Next base: position 46,669,125 of record JANDEH010000008.1, read on the forward strand.
TTTATATTTCTCTCATCACTTTCAAAAACGTCATTTCTCAAAAATCAACTATTTTTATTTATGACTGTATTTAGAAAGCCTTGAAAGAGTAGTATAACCCTACAAGAGTGTCATATCTTTATGCTGCATAGAAAAAATTTTAAAAGGATGTTTAAAATTTATTTTTAATGCAATGCAATCACTCTTAACTTTAACTTAACTTACTTACACTTAACTTTCTTAACTGCAATCACTTTTAAACCTACTTAACTTACACTTAACTTTCTTAACTGCAATCACTTTCAAACTTTAAAATCACTCTCCTTAAAAATCAAGGTTTTTTTGAGTTATGACTTAGTTGAAAGGAGTGAGCGATTTCAGTATCGAGTTTTGTGCTATCAGAATAAACTTTAAAAGTTTATGTAAAAGTTTTTACACCTGTTTTTTAGGGTAAAAAAACTATTTTTACAACTTCACATGTAGTCTTTTGAAATAAGGATCTAAATTTTAAAAGGATAGTACTACATATAATTAGAGTCGTAAATAATAGCAATAGTTTATAGTCACTTCTAAAATTGTTGTCTCGAAAAAATATCCTTTACTGAATATATTAGGAATTATAAATAGCATTTTATAAAGAGCAAAGTCGTATAAACTATTGAGTAATTTACATACTCGAAATAATTCAAGTATATTCTTAATTTTATCGGATGACAATAACAAATCTATCTGTTTTGACAGTTCAATTTATTATTATCTTGGGAAAAATTCTCGGCGTTTTTTTAGTATACTGTGATCCAGATTATTCGCGTACTTTTAAAATTTGATAAGTTCACACCCACAAAGGTCACAAGTGATTATTCATCGAATTAATCTGTTTTAAATTGCAATCTCATATTTAATAATAATGACCATCATGCTGCATAGGGACCTAGTGACTGTCTTTAATATTTTCAGGTGTGTATTCGATTAATTTTATCAGAATGGAAATCAACTCATAATTTCACTCATTAAATTAATATAAAAGTATATCCCAAGCAATAATGTCTTATCTATACAAATTAGAAACCTTAAAAATGATACAAAAATGTAAAATTTAACATTCTTTTAAATATATATAATTATCCCCTCCTTTGTCATTTTTCTGATTGATTTTTTTTGTTTTCCTGAATGTTATTTTATAGTTCCAAAAATTAAATACCGTTTACCATCAAGATCTTTTCAAAAGTATATGTCAAAATAGATTTTCCAGTTTCTTTAATTTAAAGGATTTTTCAGTCCTGAGCTAAAAATTGCAAAGCACTCTTAAAGATCAAACAGGTATTTAAAATATAGCCAAATCTATAAACCAACCTATAAAAATATACAGTGGTATTGATAATAACAACAAAAACTGTTGTCATCAGTTAATAGAATAAAAAAATATTTTAATAGATGAATAAAATTTGAAATCAGTCAAAAAAAACCTGAAAAATATAACAGTTAAAATAAAAATGAAAAGAAGGACAAAAAAAATTTTTTTTACTTCGCTGTGTTGTTACTCATTGTTGATTTTACTGCCTTTTATTTAGACTAGTTACATGTTTTTAAGGTTTCTTCACATCTATGAAATTATTAAGATAATAATTTTATAGATGATCCTCTTTCTAAAAAAAAGTTCAATATTCATTCCGTAACCATGGAAGCGGCAAGCTCCATCAAATTAAAAGAAATGAGAAAAAATAGTTAGAAATTAATAAATTTTTATTAATAGCTGTAAAAAGTTCGTTAATTTTAAATAATTTAATAGGTTAAGAAATTCAGTGGTTTGAGTAGTCTGTCATTAACGGTATCCGTGAGATGCCTTAAAAAAATCTTGAATCATTACACCAATTCCCCCTTCAAAGCAGTGTCGTTTTCGTATCATGAAACAGACCCTGACCTTAACATATCGCTCGCAGAAGATGCGTGAGGAGCAACCTGTTGGAGAAGGGATCTCCCCTCCCCTCCTACTCTTCCCCTCTTCCTCTCTTGCCACGGAAGAGCTCGCTTCCTCTCTCTCTTATCAATGAAGCGCTCTCGCTCCATCAATGGAAAAGGGACGTAGTAGTAGTAAATACGCATACATACATGCAGGCAAGTTTCATTCATTAGTGAATCACCCAATCCCAATTGTGGCTAATGATATCGTGTTAAAAAATCCATGTGAACTTAAAGCTTTTGGTTAGCTAATAAAGTTTGATGATGGAGCTTGCCGTTTCCATGGTTACGAAATGAATATTGAACTTTTTTTTAGAGAGAGACAAGGACAGAATCTTTATCATCATGAATCGTGTTTCTTGTGGGTTTTTATTCGGGTATAAAAATGGTTTATTTAAGAAGGAAGAGAACTTGATGAAAAACGAATGGTTTGGTTTGAAAGTCAGTTAGGTTATTCTGTAGTTTTTATCTTGTTCCTGATTGAAAGAGTAATTTTCCTCTTATATCCACTTTTATTTTTATTTATTTATTTATTTATTTATTCTACAGTCAAACAGATAAAAATCCAATTACACGACTGGTAATACAAAGTAAAAGACACACAAAAACACTATAAAAGACACACAAAAACCCTATAAAAGACACATATTAAACAACAAGAACAAACAATGAATAAGAAAAATTTAAAAGTCGAATTTCATAACCTAATTACCCTGACAAGATCACTGCAAGAATTAAAGAAAATATCAGAATCAATTGGCAAGTTGTTTACCAATTTGCAGAATTGAAATATTGACTGGTTTAATAAATAATTTTTGTTACAGGAGGGAATTTCAAAAACAGTTTTATTTCTTGTCATATATTGCGGAACGTGAAAATTTAAGAGATTAAGTAGGTCAGAACAATCAATCTCATTATTTAGAAGCCTAAAGAAAAACTTAAAAACACAAGTATTACGTCTAGTTTCAAGAGTAACAATGTTAGGTAATACGTTGAGTGAATTATTCGATTTAAAGGAAAGAAAACGAAGAAACATATTTTGAATTTTCTCAAGAGATTTAATGTGAGATTTATTATATGGATTCCATACTGTACAATTATATTCAAGATTAGAACGAACCAAAGAAATAAAAAGATTATATAAAACAAAATTGTTGGTGAAATCATAAGTGGTTCTCTTTAAAATTCCTAAAGTCTTAATTGCTTTGAGTCTGATGTCTTTAATATGCATGTTAAAACCAAAATTGGATTCATAAATTATACCCAGGTCCTTGATATGCGATATTCTAGTGATAGGAAGATTGTCAATTAAGTAATTTTTAAGAAGAGGGTTAAGTCTACGCGTAAAAGTTAAAACAAAACATTTATCTATATTTAAGTATAATTTATTTGAATTGCACCAATTGCTCAAATCATTAAGTTCGTACTGCAAAACTTCCAGATCATTATGAGAAGATATTTGTTTGAAAATCTTTAAATCATCAGCGAAAAGAAGACAAGATTGAAAAAGTGAAGTGATATCATTGATAAATAAAATAAAAAGTAAGGGCCCAAGGATCGATCCCTGAGGAACACCAGTAGTGCCAGAAAAACCACTAGAAAAAACTGAATTGTATTTAACAAAAAAGAGACCTTTGAGACAGGTAAGAACTAAACCAAACAAGTAGATTGCGATCAAAACCTATATTAGATAGTTTGTGTAATAATATTTTATGATCAACAGTATCAAAAGCTTTTGCAAAATCGGTGTAAACAACGTCTAATTGTTGATTAACCTCTAAAGCATCAGAAATTTTCTTATTTAGACAAAGAAGATTAGTCGCAGTGGAACGTTTTTTCACAAATCCATGCTGGTTAAGGGAAATAATTTGATGGGTCTGTAAGGAGATTTTGCTATGAATGATTGATTCAAAAATTTTAGCAAAACAAGAAAGAATAGCTATTGGTCTATAGTTTTTAACATCAGATTTGTTACCCTTTTTATGTACAGGAATAATTTTGGATGATTTCCATAGATCAGGGAAAGTATTTGTACTCAGAGAGAGGTTAAATAAAATAATCAAAGGGTAAGCAAAACTATCCAAATTAGCTTTAACTAAATAAGGAGGTATTAAGTCAAGTCCACAAGAACCAGAACTTTTCAATTTTTTAACACTTAAAACAATATCATCATAAGAAACATGATTTACTTTAACTAAATCAATTGAGTTAACACCAATAATAGGATCAAAACCATAATTACAATTATTTATCACATCAGAAGATAATCGCATAATCGCATATAATCTTATAATCTTATAATCGCATTCAAATTTTGAAAGCAATCAGTAATTTAAAATTTAGTATAATGTTACGGGGCTAAGTGATTAAATCTTGGCATTATTAATAATGCTCCGGGCAAAAGGATAAATACCCATTTATAAATTATGCCATAGAATTTATCACAATGCTCACCTCACTTCGGGCATTATTAATAATGAACAAATTTATCAGATTACCCGTAACGCCGTAACACATACATTTTTATTGAAAAAAATTAACACACTTTTGATAAGACCGTTAACGAACACACAAGTGCTACACAACTGCACTCATTGGCCCAAATCGTACGATGCCCATCTTCGTTGTCTTTCCCTGGGTAGCAAGGCATAAGTTCCGGTTAGGTGGTCAGCCTAACACGAGACACCCAGTGTTCAGTTTCCAAGCACGCTAGGTCCTCAGAACAAACAAAAAAAAATTTTTTTTATTCAGATTGGTATGTTTTTTTATTAAATCACCCCCCCCAAAAAAAAATATTTTTTTGTCACGGTTTAAATTGGGTATTTTTTCCCAAAGTGAAAAAAAAGTTACATCAATCAATTTTTTTCTACACTGAGATTATTATCTCTCTATTCTAAAAAAAAGTTTTTGTAAATGGTTTCCAGAGAAAGGCTTTTTAATTACTGATCCGTATAACATGTTTTTGGTATCAAACTGTTCGGATTCTTTTGAGGATGTGCAAAGTGCCTTTAGAATTTCTAAAAAAATTCTCAATTCTAAGATATTTCCATTTTTCTGGATTACGGATAAGGTTGCAGTTAACAGCAAGAAACTGTCGTACAATTTATTATACCTCCAATCACAATGACCAACCGACGCTATTCATTAATGATGAAAATAATTCCTTTCACGCTTTAAAAATGCGCTTCAAAATATGTACTTTCTAAATAAAATATTTTTAAAAGACTGATAAGAGTTTTCCATAAACTCACAGATCTACTATTCAAGTATAGAATTTCACACACCAAAATTAATTGTTTGTAAACATTGAGTGCAATGTAGATTTTGTCTCTTAATATTTTTAATAGCTTAAATCGTATTGTTTAAAAAGTCTGTTTCAAAACTAAAACTTGAATGATAAAACACTAGATATTTTGACGAGTTACCAGGTACTATATTAAATTTAACAGATTCATTGCTGAACGTTTTTGTAAATATTGAATAACAATAGCACGAGAAGACTTGATGGATATTTTGAAGGAAAACGTGTTGATTAAATTATTGATAATTTAACCAATAAATATTCTAACTTTTAAGAGAGTGTGCTTCTGGAAAGTTGGTTGACGTTTTTTCTTTTTCGGCGCAAGTTTAGAACTGCTGATGCGCCAAGTTTTTAGCGATAAAAATCAATATATAGTAACCCCAACTAATGTTAAATGAATTAAGTGGCTTCTAAATATGGCGCCAAATAGCCAAAACTCGCCAACCATCAGCAGTTCTAAACTTGCGCCGTTTTTTCTACTAATTGTTATAACGAATGTTTTATAAATAAATAATTTTAGTGAGCAGGGTTTTGTGGGGATTGCGAAGCGATCCGAAAGGCCCTGCGTCAGCAGTTAACGGGGGTTGGCGAGCGATAGCGAGCAGGGGGCGGTAGCTCCCTAGTATTTCAAAATAACGAGAAAATTTTGTTTTTTTTCATATAATTCAGTATTTGTAAAAGAAATTGGCTGATAACTGGATCTCTAAAAAAGTTGAAAGTATTGAGAAAATTCCATTGGCTGAAACAAGCAAAACATATTTTAACTAGAAATTCGATTCAACAGTAAATCAAACTTATTTATAACAAGCTGGAAGGGATCACGAAAGGTCTTTTACTAGACTAAAAAACTATTTGATAAATGGTAAATGGTTTTGTAACAACTACCTATTTATTTTCTACTCATTTAACTAATTTCCCGTTATGTCTTCCATCACTAGAAACGAGTTTAAAATACAGTTTATTTAAAAAGAAAAAAACATTATCTATATATATAATTCTCTTGCGTAACGCCCATATTTCGCTGTATTTCTTTTCCTCGGTTGGCAACAATCAGTTTGTTTACAAAATGAGTGCATTGTTTTTATTTTAATTTTTCCGATTTCCGTCGCAAAGGATATTTGCTGTTCAAATGTGTTAAAAGGGATTAAATGTTACTATTTTAATGTATTTTGATGGTAAAATTAGTGCGTATTGAACTTTTTTAGGCATAAAAATAAAACATTAATTTTTAAAAAGCGATTGGTAAAGTTTGTTAACACCACATACTGCTGTTTTGATTTTGCCGATGAAATCAACGAAATCATCAGACAAGATTAAGAAAGGTTTGAATCTTAATGACTCTAGAGCAGGGGTTCCCAAACTTTTTTGGCCCGTGGACCCCCTGACGACATTTTTCGTACCCCGTGGACCCCCTGCTACAGGGACCGTTCAAAAAGTAGCTAAAAATATTTTATTTATGATTTCTAAACCACGCATAAATTTTGTAATTTTTTAAGTGTTGATAAAAAGTTATTGTTTCAAGCTTTTCAAGTGAAATTGATATGGTTAAACAACATTTTTAATGAAACTATAAAACTCAAACATTTAAAATGTATGAAAATAAAAACAAATCTAAACTTTTAATATCATTACATTTCAATTCACAAAAACGTTAAGCTTTAATAAAAATTTAGGTCGCAAACTTGCCAAAGTTTGTTTAATGGCGTTTGTTTGGCTTTTGAGTAAATTATTCTTTCTACCGAATCATAAAATTTCAGAAAATATTAAAATTATTATATATCATGTTAACAAACAATATTTAATTAAGTTCAGCTATGAAAAGAAATCAAATTTTAGAAATCAAAATTTAGTGTTAATTAATGAAATTGAAAAGAAAATGATTTTGCAATAAAGAAATGTGTTGCTTTTTATACATATATCAAAAGTTAAATCATTTACATTTGATTGAACAGTATTTATAAATTTTGAAAACAATTTCATGAGTTTTTCATAGCAGGAAGAAATACTGATAGTTAAGTTTTCACCAAAAGAACTAATATGAAAATAAAATATTCAATTGTGAAAAGTGATTATAACATTAAAATATAAAGAAACTGATATTTAAAATTGGATACTTTAGGATTAGCTGGGTTCGAATCTTGAAAACAAGCCTTTATTATTGACATTTAACAAGTTACACATGAGAAAATGACCACCAATGACTATGGCTAAATGTAACAGAAGTCAAATGATAGTGTTAGTTTTTTGAATGTTTTAATTTTTTATTAATGTAACATTTAATTTTTGACAATTTATTATAGAACTTTCCGCTAGCGCCCGGTTAATTAGAATATATAAAAACAAAGGTTTTCAAAATGTGAAAATGTATTTCCTAAGCACCCTTTGTTCATCAACACCATCCTCATAAAATGTTATTGCTAGAAACAAGTAAATAAATCCACATTTCAGTTTTAACTCATTGAATAATTATTTCTAAAAATATAAGAAGGGAATAGTAATTATGTTAAGATACTATAAAATATACTGAGAGGGAAAACTGGAATATTTCAACATACACATACTTTTAATGGAAGGGATAAACCTGGTTCTTGGACATTAGGTTTTTAATAGTATTAGGTTTCAACAACTGAGGTTTAACCTCAAATCACCCTGTTAGGGGACTCTCCACCTTAAGAGAGTAAAGATTCCATTGCCCCTGCTTGCGTTGTGAGGACTCTGTGATAACCACCCTTTTCATATTTCTAAAATTTAATGTTCGGCACTAGTTAACTAAAAGTAGTTGAAAAGTAGTTAACTACTAGTTGCAACTACTAGTTAACTAGTAGTTCAACTACTTTTGGTTTAGAGTAGTTGAACTAGTGGTGTGCCTGTCATTTCGCCCACAAAAATATTTCCATCCCCCCTGCCTTCTTTTTCTTCTTTCCCTATCGGGATATTTGTGGGCGAAATGACAGTCGAATCGACTCCCCTAAAATCGATGCGTTAAAAACTAATATTGTTAAGAATCGATTCTCCAGAATAAGGAATATGATTCGAGTACCGTTTAAACGGCTTTCTAGTTTGGACAATTTTTTAAAGAAATAAAAATAATGCGTCGCTGAAAACAGCAAAAGAACAAATTAAAGAATTAAACATTGAAAATAAAATTAAACCTTTACAATTAGATTAAGATTTTTAAAATTTCTTTAACAAAAATTCATTCTAATAAACCAAAAGAATCATTCATTGTAATAAACCAAAAGAATCTTATTTAGGCCTGGAATGCTATATTAGGTAATTAGTAACTTAGGGGCTATTAGTAGCTTTACGCTTCCTTTTTTCACATATTTGTTGTAATTCTTTTGTTTGTATCAACTTCCTCAAATCAACTCCAAAGTTCATAATGTCGGTACTATTCCAAACCGCCTCGTTCTGAAAAACCCTTCTACAGTGTCGGTTTGTTGAAAAAACTGGACTGGTCACTTCTGGGAGCTTGCTTATACTGCCCCACTAAAATAAACCAACTCCCTCAAATCAACTCCAAAGTTCACAATGTCGGTACTATTCCAAACCGCCTCGTTCTGAAAAACCCTTCTGCAGTGTCGGTTTGTTGAAAAAACTGGACTGGTCACTTCTGGGAGCTTGCTTATACTGCCCCACTAAAATAAACCAACTCCCTCAAATCAACTCCAAAGTTCACAATGTCGGTACTATTCCAAACCGCCTCGTTCTGAAAAACCCTTCTGCAGTGTCGGTTTGTTGAAAAAACTGGACTGGTCACTCACTGGAGAATTTTACATTTTCGCTTATAAAACCCCCCAGCTCATTAGGGGTTCATTTTCAATCCCCATTCCTGTGTGATTTTGAGTCATCTTGGTGTGCTCTACCCCTCTTAGAAGTTTTAAAATACTTATCTGAAACACACTTTATGTAATATATTATAATAATGTATATTTAAAGATTCTCTATTATACAATTTGAGAGTTAGCTACTATGAGTCCAAAATTATGTAAATTTCTTATACTTCTCTAAAATATTATTTCACAAAACAAAAATTCCATGAGACGCACAATAGCAATACTAAAACATTTTTCAAAATACTGAAGGAAATGATGAAATGAATAATAATCATTAAATAAATACTTGTGCTTGTCATTGTTAGCTCATTTTAAGCACACTGTCATCAATCCCTCTTAACAATTACGAAGCGTAGGATATATTTAAGAAAAGTCAAAAACGCATATCTGAAAATTTTGATATTTATGTAATATTTTCAAAATTGCAAGGTATAGTATTAAGTTTAAATTAAAAGAGCAACACACACACATATATCGAATTTTTTATTAACCAGGGAACCAGGAATTATGTGATAGGGGGGCCTTTCCAAAAAACGATTCGGTTGTGCAGGAGAGAATCGCTCAAAAACCATTTAAATAATTTTTTTTCCGGTCGGAAACCTTTGACCTTTTATTACATTTCCATAACTCTCAGAATCTGAAATTTCGGGAATTTAGGATAAAAATTAGGTTCCCTGGATCCGTACGTAAATCGCACTAAATTTGCAATATTTTAGAAAAATAGATAAACGATAACATGTTTTAGACCTTTAAATCTTAAAATATACCCTTCCATATAACTCATATTCGATTTTGTTAGAAATAAGTTGGTAATTAAGGCAGTAATTGGATTTTTAACAAAAATTCAGATTTCGACGAAAAAACACAAGTCCAAAGAAATAATAATAATAATAAATCCGAAAATATCAATATTAATTTTTTATAATTTTTTTTCATAGAAGCTAATTGTTATGGCAAAGTTTTTCCAGAACTACGGGTTTCCGTGGTGATTTTTACGCGTCATACTGGATTTTTAAAACGAGACCGGAGCTTACTTATATTCAATGCCAAACACTCCATTTTTTGAGGCAAGTCGTGTAAGTAGAGTTTCGGAAAAAATTCGACCCCACCCCAAGTGCTTTACACGGATAAATCGGGAATTTTTCACAGATTACGAATATATAAATCATTAAGGTGCGTCATAATTATTTCGGTAATTTTCCGGGAAAACCGATATTCCAAGAACTACGTTTTTCCCGGATTACACCCGAACCGCTTGCTCTAGGCTTCTAAAATTTCGCTATATTTTCACCCTTAAACTAAGAAATCGAACCATGTATCACATTAAAGGATAGGTTAAAATTAAAAATCCTACTTTTTTCCCGCCAAATGCTCCCGGATTATTGGCTCCTTTTCCAGGACCCTCCGGGTAATGCAGTAACACTTTTCTGGAGCAATCAACTTTCATTGTACTAGTTGAATATCTTTGAAATTTTAGTATGTCTTTTGCCTTTATTAGGAAATAAAAATGGTATATTACATTAAGGTTTCGCTTCGTAAGAAGGACCTCAGATTGTGTCCGAAGGTTGTCCATAATATCTCTTAAAAACCTTATAATATATAATAAATCGATCAATAGTCAACGGTATATTGTAGTATACTACCAGACAGACAACATAGTAAAATTTCCTTAAAATCGCGCAATAAATTAAATACTTTTTAAGAGTTTGAAAGAAAAAATCTTTCTACTCGAAAAAAAGACAAGTCTGTAAATCGCTAATAAATCGGTAATTATTATTTTTTTTAAAATTCTGAAACTATTTATGAGTAAAGGACACTTGTGGCAATGTTTTCCCGGAATTTCGGGTTTCCATGATGATTCTGACGTCATCCAGGATTTTTTAAAACAGAATGGAATCTACTGGTCCTTAATTGAAATGACCCAATAAAATTTCACAGATTTGAGTTCTCGGTCTTTTTACTTTTTATCTTTGACTAAAGTGCCTTATATCATTAGAAAGCTTATCAAAAGCGGTTTCAGGAATTGAAACTTTTTAGGGGACCATCTCCATATTGCGTTTATAATTTAGGGTCAAATAATTTTCAATTTACTTCAAATTTTCTTCAAAAATAATGCCAATAATTTGAGATTTTAATATGTTTGAGGAATCATTCAGACAAAGAGTTTTATGCATTTCATTATGACGTCAGAATCATCATGGAAACCCGAAATTCCGGGAAAACATTGCCACAAGTGTCCTTTCTGATGATTCTGACGTCATAATGAAATGCATAAAACTCTTTGTCTGAATGATTCCTCAAACATATTAAAATCTCAAATTATTGGCATTATTTTTGAAGAAAATTTGAAGTAAATTGAAAATTATTTGACCCTAAATTATGAACGCAATATGGAGATGGTCCCCTAAAAAGTTTCAATTCCTGAAACCGCTTTTGATAAGCTTTCTAATGATATAAGGCACTTTAGTCAAAGATAAAAAGTAAAAAGACCGAGAACTCAAATCTGTGAAATTTTATTGGGTCATTTCAATTAAGGACCAGTAGATTCCATTCTGTTTTAAAAAATCCTGGATGACGTCAGAATCATCATGGAAACCCGAAATTCCGGGAAAACATTGCCACAAGTGTCCTTTACTCATAAATAGTTTCAGAATTTTTAAAAAAATAATAATTACCGATTTATTAGCGATTTACAGACTTGTCTTTTTTTCGAGTAGAAAGATTTTTTCTTTCAAACTCTTAAAAAGTATTTAATTTATTGCGCGATTTTAAGGAAATTTTACTATGTTGTCTGTCTGGTAGTATACTACAATATACCGTTGACTATTGATCGATTTATTATATATTATAAGGTTTTTAAGAGATATTATGGACAACCTTCGGACACAATCTGAGGTCCTTCTTACGAAGCGAAACCTTAATGTAATATACCATTTTTATTTCCTAATAAAGGCAAAAGACATACTAAAATTTCAAAGATATTCAACTAGTACAATGAAAGTTGATTGCTCCAGAAAAGTGTTACTGCATTACCCGGAGGGTCCTGGAAAAGGAGCCAATAATCCGGGAGCATTTGGCGGGAAAAAAGTAGGATTTTTAATTTTAACCTATCCTTTAATGTGATACATGGTTCGATTTCTTAGTTTAAGGGTGAAAATATAGCGAAATTTTAGAAGCCTAGAGCAAGCGGTTCGGGTGTAATCCGGGAAAAACGTAGTTCTTGGAATATCGGTTTTCCCGGAAAATTACCGAAATAATTATGACGCACCTTAATGATTTATATATTCGTAATCTGTGAAAAATTCCCGATTTATCCGTGTAAAGCACTTGGGGTGGGGTCGAATTTTTTCCGAAACTCTACTTACACGACTTGCCTCAAAAAATGGAGTGTTTGGCATTGAATATAAGTAAGCTCCGGTCTCGTTTTAAAAATCCAGTATGACGCGTAAAAATCACCACGGAAACCCGTAATTCTGGAAAAACTTTGCCATAACAATTAGCTTCTATGAAAAAAAATTATAAAAAATTAGTATTGATATTTTCGGATTTATAAGCTTTCTTTGGACTTGTGTTTTTTCGTCGAAATCTGAATTTTTGTTAAAAATCCAATTACTGCCTTAATTACCAACTTATTTCTAACAAAATCGAATATGAGTTATATGGAAGGGTATATTTTAAGATTTAAAGGTCTAAAACATGTTATCGTTTATCTATTTTTCTAAAATATTGCAAATTTAGTGCGATTTACGTACGGATCCAGGGAACCTAATTTTTATCCTAAATTCCCGAAATTTCAGATTCTGAGAGTTATGGAAATGTAATAAAAGGTCAAAGGTTTCCGACCGGAAAAAAAATTATTTAAATGGTTTTTGAGCGATTCTCTCCTGCACAACCGAATCGTTTTTTGGAAAGGCCCCCCTATCACATAATTCCTGGTTCCCTGGTTAATAAAAAATTCGATATATGTGTGTGTGTTGCTCTTTTAATTTAAACTTAATACTATACCTTGCAATTTTGAAAATATTACATAAATATCAAAATTTTCAGATATGCGTTTTTGACTTTTCTTAAATATATCCTACGCTTCGTAATTGTTAAGAGGGATTGATGACAGTGTGCTTAAAATGAGCTAACAATGACAAGCACAAGTATTTATTTAATGATTATTATTCATTTCATCATTTCCTTCAGTATTTTGAAAAATGTTTTAGTATTGCTATTGTGCGTCTCATGGAATTTTTGTTTTGTGAAATAATATTTTAGAGAAGTATAAGAAATTTACATAATTTTGGACTCATAGTAGCTAACTCTCAAATTGTATAATAGAGAATCTTTAAATATACATTATTATAATATATTACATAAAGTGTGTTTCAGATAAGTATTTTAAAACTTCTAAGAGGGGTAGAGCACACCAAGATGACTCAAAATCACACAGGAATGGGGATTGAAAATGAACCCCTAATGAGCTGGGGGGTTTTATAAGCGAAAATGTAAAATTCTCCAGTGAGTGACCAGTCCAGTTTTTTCAACAAACCGACACTGCAGAAGGGTTTTTCAGAACGAGGCGGTTTGGAATAGTACCGACATTGTGAACTTTGGAGTTGATTTGAGGGAGTTGGTTTATTTTAGTGGGGCAGTATAAGCAAGCTCCCAGAAGTGACCAGTCCAGTTTTTTCAACAAACCGACACTGCAGAAGGGTTTTTCAGAACGAGGCGGTTTCGGATATAAATTTTATGGTAGAATTTTCGCAATTTGGAAAACTTAATATAAAATATAGCTGTAATAATAATGTTACAAGTACTAAGGGGGTTCTAGGGGCCCACTCCAGTGGTGTAGCCAGGAAAAAATTTCAGGGGAGAGATATTGAAATTTTGGGGGGGATATGAGGTAAATTTGGTCCTTTTCCATGGTCAAAAAAGGAAAATTTCTGAATTTCGGGGGGATATATCCCCAAATCCCCCCTGGATACGCCACTGGCCCATTCCAAGAAAATATAAGTAAAAACATATTTTTTCCAACTCAGTTTGGTACGCCTCATTCAAATTTAGGAAATGCATTTTATGGTTGAATTTTTGCGATTTGTCGAACTTTTAATAAAAAACAATGTTGTAATAATAGAGTTACAAGTACCAAGGGGTCTGGGGATCCTCCCCTAGAAAATTTGACATTAAATAACAGGGTTTTAAATCATTTTGGTGCATAAAATTCAGTATTACATCGCGTAAAGCTCTTTGGGCGGTTTAAATTGTAAAAGCTACAAGAAAAAATGAAATAAATTGAAGCTTTAATTTTTCTTAATTTTTTTTCGAAACCCCTCCCATAGATCCCCCACTGAACTACATTATCAATAGAGGGCCTATTTACCCCCTTAAAATATTGATAGAGACATTTTTTTTCTCGGGCCCTATATTCTCACCTGCTTAACAGCTTTTGTAAAAATCCAAAGAATCGGTTCGGAAATAATTAAAACCAAATTTTTTAAAATTTAGTATACCAAAAGTGAACTACATAAAATCAGTAGACAAAATTCACGAAAACCTTTCTTGGACATTGGATAGTCCATTTCAGCAAAGCGTAGCATTCGATTCCTATTATTTCCGAACCGATTCTTTGGATTTTTACAACGATTCTTTAAGAGGAGAATCGATTTGAAAACGGAAGAGAGGTTGAGGAATTAAGGGAAAAACAGAAGCAATAATGCTGGGGAATTTAGGGAATATATTATGGACGGGGGGTAGGCATTTATTTTGTGGGCGAATCGCTGTACCACCGAACTAGTAGTTTAACTACTTTTTTCACCAACTACTAGTTCCAACTACTTTCAAAAAGTTCAACTACTTCAAAAAATATTGAAAGATCAAAATTTTAAAAAATATGTTACATCATATAAATACAACTTAGAAAACTTTAAGACACCAAAAACTTCTATACCTATCAAAAATTGGCGAATCTTTAGCCATGATATTTTTGCTATAGGTAAGAAAAAGTAATCGAAAATTTTGGGGAAAATATCTTATGAAATTAAATAGACTAGTTAACTAGTAGTTAACTACTTTGGGAAATAATCAACTACTAGTTACAACTAGTTCCAAGAAAAAGTAGTTAACTAGTAGTTACAACTACTTTTGCCCAGACTAGTTGGTAGTTGGTAGTTAACTACTTTTTGACCAGTAGTTGCCGAACACTACTAAAATTTGATTATATAAAAGACCAAATTTTTCAAACTTATCAAAATTTTTCATCTTTATGAATTTTTCCCGTGGACCCCCTAGAAGTTGCTGTGGACCCCCAATTTTCATTTTCATGCCCGTGGACCCCCTGGAAGTTGCTGTGGACCCCTGGGGGTCCATATGGACCACTTTGGGAACCGCTGCTCTAGAGTAAAAGCGCCTATTTTTTAAATTTAATTACGGAATAAAAATTCATTTTTTAATGCAATGAGTAATAGCTATCTGTCGTACGACGCTACAATAAATGGAGGATACCAATCTGTGACATCAATGAAATACTTAAGGTATCACACAACAGATCTAGATGGAGAGCAAACACGTTCTCCACTAACATGTAAGAACATTTCTTCATCAGTAATAGAGATGAATAGCCCCTCCCAATCTGCATGCTAGACTAACGAAGTTAGTAACCGCTTAGCGAGCGAAGCGAGTAAGATTGCGAAGCAATCTTAGGGGAACTGCATCAGCAGTTTCCGGGGGTTGGTGAGCGATAGCGAGCAGGGGGCGGTAGCCCCCTAGTTATACTACAATGTTTAAAAGTATAACCCAATAATTATCCTGTGCCGCTTTATTCACGAAAACTAAAGACGAATAACTTTTGACCAGACATTTCAAAGAATTCGTTAAATTTCAAAGAAAACAAGCGTCCCCAAAATTTCCCGGAATCAAAAATAATATTCATCCAATCCCTGGTATTTTATTATTACTGAATTTAATAGAACTAATGGCAAAGTTTTGAGGGATCGAATTCATCTCAAATTTTAAGTGTTTTATTGCGGACTTTTACTTTACATTGCCGTATATCTCAAACTTTTGTTAAAGATAATCTAGTTTAAAACACTTTGTAGAGATTTATTACATACTTGCTTATTAGCAAAATAATTATTCTCTTGGCATTGTAATAAATTACCAGCTAAAACTATAATATTTCAATTATATGAATTATCTTCTCTAAGAGCACTGTGTGGGGAATAAAGAATATAATTTTCGATGTGCTGAATATATAGTTTAAGTTTAAGATAACGTTGTTAATGCTACATTAAGTTTTAATGTTTTTTAATTAGAGACTAAAATATTACTTATAATTTTATTGTTTAAATGATTCCTTGAGTGGTTTTTCTCTCAGTAACAATGGATATTTAACTTATAATTTTAAAAGTTTTAACTTTAATATCTATTTTGTTTCACGAGGAAAAATTTAGGAGGAAAATTACACACTTCACCAAATAATGCGCTTTACTCTTGTCTCTCTACCTCTTCAAAAAACAGAAAAGAAACTCAAGTTACTATTTTAAAATTCTAGCTAAAATTATTGTGAATCAACCTCGTATATATACAAGAGAAATGCAGGAAAGTTCCGGTGAATCGGGGTTTTTACAACTTTTCAAGAGAAGTTTTGAGATAAAAAGAACTGAATAAGTAATGAAATTTTCATAGTATAACCACAAAATTTGTACTGGAAATTTGACCCTATTTAGAGTAAAGAAAAATCATCGAAAAAATATAGAGTATATTTTAAAACAATATTTACAGTTGAAAAAAGTTGATAGAGCATTTTTCATCTTTATGAAAAGTCATGAAAATCACTTTAATCGACAACTAAATAGTATTTCTGCTTCGTTCACAGCACAGTAGGGAAAAAATAGAAGGACACATGATGAACAAAAAGTAAAAATTACTATGAAACTAAGTAATTAAGGCACTGTCAATGGAATAATCAGCAGTGTGGTCCAATCTTTAGGTAACCGAGTTCCAATTAAAATTTTTTTAGGGAGGCGAATGCCAGAAACAGTAAAAATTGCATTTTACTGTTTCAGGCATAAAAACAGGAAAATCAAGCTTATAGTATTTACTTGTATTAAGGCGTATTTTTAAAGAAATGTCTTTCTTACATTTAAAATGCGACACAAAAATATTGACTAGGTCTCATTGGCATATACTTTTTTATTTATTACTGGGAATTTATTTTGTACCACAATTTAAACACTATTTTACATAAATTAAATATTAAAAAAATATTTAGTTTTTGTTTTTTTTAAACTGTTCTTAAAAGAAATGTCTATTTGTGAAGGGAAAACCGTTAGAAAATAAGAGATTCGCTACGTTTTAAAAGCTTAAGAAGAGTTTAAGATTTTCGTACGATTTTCTAAGTGAAAGTGTCATTTCGAAATAGTTGGACCCCAAAGAAGAGGTTGTATTTTTTCTCAAGAAATTAGGAACTTTTAGTTATCAAAAATTAGTTTTAAATACCAAGACACAATGTTTATAATGACTTGATAACTCCTTTTACTATTGCTCCAACTATATCTTCTATTGATGCACTTTTGATAACTCTTTTGAATTTTAAGCCAAGTCAAAAACAGCTGGTTCAGGGGTTCTCCCCTGAAAAATGTATTGAACGGGAAAAAATGGGTTTTAAACACATTTCTGAAATAAAAAGTGATGAAAAACGAATAACCTTCTATTTTGTATGATGAAGTATTACATTTTGTGGCCGAGTGTCATAAAAATTTCTTCGAGTGCCACATGTGGCCACGGGTTGGACAACACTGGAGTAGGTGAATATCAATTATCAACAGAGTCAACTACTCATTGGATAAAGAAAAAAAACATTTTTAAATTAAATCTTGTTTTATTTTGTCTAAATTTGCAGTACAAAGAATAAAAAAAGACAAATTGACTAAAATTTCAAATTTAATGAAAAAATCCTATGAATGGACACTGGTTTCGCCAAATTTAAGGGCCTAAAGTGGAGTTATTTTCCCCTCATTATTTTCATGAGATTTTTTTGGAGATTTTTTGCGCACAAAAAGTCATTTTGCCATATTTTTTGGACTTATCCTTTAAAAAAAAATGGCGATTCAATTTGAAATGAGACAACGAAATTGCATCACCCTATGAAAGGTTATTCACCAAACATAAATCTCAGTATCATTTCTCTAATTAAAATGACGTCGAAGAAAGGTATTCCCACTATTAAATCACTATTTCCAACAATACCCACAAATCAGTACCCCGCTGTTTCTTCCAGGTAAGCCCCGCCGTTGCGACAAAAGTGTCAACGACCACGCCAATCGAACGATCGGATGCAGTGCTGATGTCACACCTCTGTCACCAAGGTATGTTCTCTGTGATTCACGCAACGTCCGATTTCCGATCTGGAAATAGACACCTCGACCGACTCGGAAATTGGAACCTTTTTCTGATCGGGGTACCGATGGTGACAGCAAGAGTTCCGAGAGGGGAAGAAACTGTGGCCGTTGTTGTTTATAATACGAAGAAGAAGTTGCAACAGAGATGGTCTTGTGTCATTTTGGGAAAGTTGATGATGACTTCGAGGGAAATACGGAAGTTTTGGTCTTATGGAGGTGTTTTTAGGTGGAGGGGATGTGGTTGGAGAAAATGCTGAAATGTTACGTAGTGTTACATCAGATTTGTTTGTTTTTGGGATGTTCGACCTCGTTAGGATTTATTTTTAGATGTTGACACGTAAGTCGTAACCACTTAGTACGCAGTGGTTAATAATAGGACGTGGTACTATATTTACTATAATTGTAGTACAATGAACTTATTCACTGAATGTTCAATGAATTTTATATTCTGTTGTTGTTTCATATGCCATTTGGAATATCCAAGCTCCATCCGTAAAGCGTACAGGATTTAAGGCAAAGGGGTTGTGGCTCCTGAGAAAGTGAGGCCCATGAATGGCAAGAGTCCGACTTAAGCCTCGGATGATAGATGCCGCCAAAATCTACCACTACCACCTCCACAATTTTGCCATGTTTCTAAAGGGGAGGGAAATAGTTTCCAGACGACCTGGACTCACGGTAAACTGCTCCTCGACCAACAACAGAACTTTCAGACCCACAGATTAAGAGCACGTACTTCGCATATATACTCGGTGGGTCTTCAGAGGTGTCGGGAATCGAACCCGGAACCGTCCGATCCCGAAGCCGATGCATTAACCACTAGGCTCCCACTCCCCTTATTTTAACTTCTATGCACAGTACCAAAAAAATGACTCTTAATTGGATATATTCACTACTGAATATATAAACCCTTAAAGTTAAATGAAAGGATTTTTTTCAGGCATTTTTTCTCACTGAATGTGTCATTGCTGAATATCAAACCCCTAAGCAAGAGTATTTTTAAAAATTTTTCTACGTTATCACCTCTCTCTCCATAAATATCAATTGTAGAGGGCAAAACCAACAGAATTTTGTAAATAATATCTGGCTACCACCTAATTTTAACTATAATACCCAGTTCCTTAAATCGCTAATTTTTGTGATATTTTTAGAAGTATTCTATAAATGTTAAATTGTTCGCTTTTATCATATGTATAAAAATTTGCTAACTTTATTTGAATAATTTACATTTACAAAAACTGAAGAATACTTATGGCATCATTCACAGCTATTTGACCAGTGGTTAACCATTGGTTAAATAAGGATTCCACCAATTCAGTGAAAAGATCCTTTTCTCTTTTTAGCTACTGGTAAAGCGGCATGCCTTTATATTCTCATACATATAAAGAGAGTTAATAAAGGATCTTTCGCTGACTCTGATTAGTGGAATCCTTCTACTACCGATGGTCGACCGCTGGTCAGGTAGCAGTGAATAATGCCATTAGGGTATTATAAACTATATCGAAGGTTTAAATCCCACAGCTTCGAATCACTAAATATAACTATATTAGAAATCATAAAAGTTTAAGAAATTTTATCTCAAGTTTTACACTTGAAAAAATTTTGTGCAGTCCAATATACGCACACGCTTCTCTTTCGCTTCCCTCATAACCTTATCTTGTGTGTGTTTAGATACTATTAAAAAGGGGCTATATTAGTATTAAAGAGGAGATTTAATTTGTCCACCATTCCCCAATCACTTTCAGCCCTACTCAGGTGATTTACCTCCCCTTGTCCCCCAACTGACCACCCGCCGTCGTCGAGTCCGTTTCAGACAACGCGCCAGACTCCTCCTTCACAGATGTCCTGCCAAGGTCTGTTACCATGGCAACACGGAACTCACACTCGCTACCATCTTCCCGGTCTATTCCTTTTTCTTATTATTTTTATACACGTATATACGAGAAGTCGGGTTACCAAGGGCTCCCTCCTGATAGCCTAATCAACATCCATCGGATAGTGGATTTTCCCCATGCTTTCCTTATCGAGAATCTATCTACATCTGATCCACTCTCAAAAGAGTTGAATAGAGAGTGATAAGGATAAGCCAATGAGGTGTGTTATCGTGGCGAGGAATTTTAACATGCGAGAATGCCTTCGTATTCTAACCTGATGGACGGTGAGTTTAAAAAAAAGGGCACGTGTCAAGGTTAATCAATTTAGGTTATGACTATTTGTCCCAAAATAGAACCCTTTATTATTTCCCGTACGATGAGCGTCAGGTATTCCATTTGTATTATTCCGGAGTCCCTAATAAATTTTCAAGTGAAAAGGAATTGAGTGCTTGAAAACTTTGTCGAACTCGTCTCAAAAACTTTGCTTGAGAGCGATTTTTGAATCAGGTGAACTCCACTCAAAATCCCTTAAAACTATATTTTAAAACTTAAAAGAGTTTCTTAATTTTCTCTGCCCGTGTTAGTAGTTCTTCCTACTCAAAATTGGAAAATAAAGTGAAAGTATAGTCTTTACCGTTACGATAAAAACTTTGACAGAAACTCAACAACCCTCAAAAGTACAAAACTAAACGATCGCTACACAGATTTGGCACAAAACGTTTTTTCAACGTCATTGAATTACCATCCTCCAAAACTGAGAGTAAAAATCCGTTTACTTTCATTGTACGACGTTCAAAGTTTTTCACGTGGCGGTCTCACTTACTTTTGTGTGACAATATAAACTGTTTCTCGCTACTCTCAAAACCACGGGCGTCAATCCCGGGGGGACGCGTCCCCCCAATACTTAGGAACATTGTTTAGAAAAACTTTATTTTTAACTTTTGAGGAAAGACCGAAAATTTTCTGAATGTGTTTTTCTAACCTTTAGTCATAAAGAATGGAGCTAATTTAACTAATGGCACCTAACATAAGAGGGGCATATATGAGGGGGACATACTCCCCATGAGTTAGAACACTTTTTCTTTAAGAATAGATTGGAGCCAATGCTGAGTTTGAGGGACATTATTTCAACAAAGAAATTTTGTTTCGAGCAAAAGAAAAGTACGTAATGTCGTGATAATAAAGCGAGCCCTTCTCCCAGAAAAAAAATCCAGCTACAGCACTGATTGAAGCATAGAAATTTGGTTTTGAAATTGTCTAATCGCATAACACTAAAAATGAATTTGAGTCTGTTTTAAAAGGTCAAATTTCAAAAAAATTTCTGGGGTTTTTTAATTGATTCGCAAAGTCACTTACAGGGATAATTTTAAAAAATAAAAGATTTTTTTAAAGGGTTGATAATTATGGTTTTGTAAAATCCCTCTATGGAGTTATCTTAAATCCTTGGGTCACCCTCCCCCCCCAATTTTCAGGTTTAAAATATTGTTTTTTAAAATATTGAGGTAAATTATGTAGTAACAATTTATAAAACTAATAAAAAAACTATAAATAAAACTATAATAAAATCTCAATAAGGCAGTCAAAAAGTTAAATTTTTTTAATTCTGGGAAAAAATACTTCCGAAATTAAGTTTTTAATATTTTGACAAAATTCAAAATAAATTATAAGAGCAACTTAAATGCATGTGAAAAGACAACTTAAATGCATGTGAAAAGACAATTTAAAATTGAGAATTATTAATCAGAAAGTGTAAACAATTCACGTTGTAAATTGTCCAAGAAAAACAAGAATTAAACATTGACGAAATATTTTGAATAAAGTACAGTTCTATAAATTGGTCTTCCTAATTTCAAATTAATAATACTCATTCCCAACAATATTTTTGAATTATAATGATTTTCATTAAAGTTTAAAGGTTAGAAAGAGTACATGTAAGAACTATTTGAATTTTACAGTGTCATTCATTTAAATTTCTCAAGCAATTTAATTTTACAACTTTAAGTTATTCACATCAAACAATATTTGAAAATAAACAAAATCCAACTGTTTTCAATAGTTAAAATTTTAAATAACAACTTATTAATTGTTTTGCACAAGTTAATTTCCAAAAGACCATACATAACAATATTCAATATTCTTATTTAATGTTTTTTTCCTATTTGTAGAAGTTATTCATTAGCGTCCAACATATTTTTTAATCACTAGTTCGCCCATTTTTAAATTTGTGATGGATTTTTTTATTAAAAAATTGGAAAGTTTTTGAAGTGTTGATAGGCTTTTAACTTAAATATTTCCAGAGTTCTTGTTTTCTTGTGGAGAACACAAGTAGGAACTCTACACAACAAACGAAATATCTTAATTTCAGTAATCATAGTATGCTTGGCGCAACTAAGTTCCATATTATTCCTGAAAAATTATGTATCAACTTGAATAAAACTGTATTAAAAGCTTAAAAGCATCTCATAAAACCAAATGTTCGTGTAAAGTTTTACGATAAAAGGAAGTAAGAAAAATATCTCTAGCTACTAAAGAAAAATAGCAGATTTGATTGGGAGAACGAAAAATATCATTCAGTTTGGAATTTTATAATCTATATGCTCTTAGAAATTTGAATTAATGAAAATTCAATTTATTATGCTATATCAAAAACTTAGGTTCTTATACCGTAACACTTTTATTTTAAAGGAATCATGATTCTCTATTTTGTTTAGTTTTAGCATTTTAATTATCAGAAAATCTATTGAATCTCTTTTCTAAACATTTGTGAAGTTCTTCGAAACGCTTACAGGAAAGTAAAAAGCTGGTATAAACAATACTCTAACTTACGAAATATCCTCAGAAAAGTTATTAATATTGTGCAATCGAATCTGATTGGGTTTTAATTTTAATTCATTTTCAAGCTAAACTTTCTTTCTACGTAATAAAAAACAAACTTGAATAAGTAGTAAAGTTATAATTTTTATTTTTACACTTTAATTAAGCTGTGTGTTGCCAGGATCAA
Organism: Tetragnatha versicolor; assembly: GCA_024610705.1. Lineage (NCBI taxonomy): Eukaryota > Metazoa > Arthropoda > Arachnida > Araneae > Tetragnathidae > Tetragnatha > Tetragnatha versicolor. Next base: position 46,692,458 of record JANDEH010000008.1, read on the forward strand.
AGATATAACAATAATAGTAATAATCATTAATAAGTTCCGAAATTTGCATAAGACTCCAGTTATACTATCTTTTTTTCCTAAGTATATAATTGAGATTAGTAATTTTAAAAATAATTTTAATGGTTAGAAGTTTGAAGTTATACGAAATATTCTTGTTAAAATAATATGTACCAAAAGTACTTACAGTTAAATTAATTATTAAAATCACAACAAGAAAAATTTATAAATTTAGCTATTTTTCGTATAAATATTTTAATATAATTACTTAATAAATTATGAAAATAAAAAATTTTAAGATTTTTTTAAAAAAGAAGTATTGAAGCAAACCATAAAAAAATCTGAAAAATTTTAGTTGTTCTTTTTTTAACTTAAATGTTTATTGTTTTATCAACCAACTTAGTTGCAAAGGTGTCAAATAACTGGTTAATAAATGATTTAACATAAATATCCAAATATTGATGAAATGGAGACTTTATTGAGAACTTACTTTTCTCCTGTATTTTCTTCATATTTTTAACTTCCACCATTATATAAATACTACTTATATTTTATCTATAAAAATATATTGCCACATACATTAAATTTGTTTCATTGCACATACTATGCTAAAATATTTATTTAATGAAAAAAAATTCACAGATCTGACACTTATCAATACAAACAGCTTTGAAATTCTTAATGGAACCAAAGAACTAAGCTCTCTTTTTAAATTTTATAAATTTATTTGATATTAATGAATCGAAAATCAACTTGAAATGAAATGAGAGATTTTTGTCGTTTAGTCAAACCTAACATTACAGGCTGGGGTAATATCTTTTTTATGTCCATTTCTGGAACAGATGCTACATCAGGAACATTTGGCTGTACAAATTTCCCAATAATATTTTTACTTTTTCTCAGAAAGCTCACTTCCAAGTCCCCATTACAGTCTTTGCTTTCAGTAACTTTTCCAATGTAAAAGGTAGATTTCTTTGCATGAAATTCCACTAGAATATAGTCTCCTTTTACTGGACTTCTATTCAGTTCCTCAAAATCTTCAGCACGTATAGGTCCCGTCAGAAGCAAAATATCATCTTCAGAATCATCGTTAACAATTGCTCTTTCATCAACATTCAGATCTTCGTCTGATGAAACCAAATCTCAATTTGTCTCATTGTGTACAAGCTGCAATGACAGAAGTTAAACAAAAGTAATCTTGGCAGTTATAGGAATAGGGGTTATTATAATACATTGATTTGTTCCTTAAATGCTATGGTATATCATGAAACCACCAATTTTTTTCAACTGTTTTATGAAAAAAAATTATAAAGTTATAAAGACTAATAATGAAATTTACTTTTCTTACCTGAAAACAGTCTTTTGTAAATAGGATTGTGAAAAATGGTGCCACACTAACCAAAACCGAATGACAATTTGAATATTCTACTTCTCATGTTACCCTAGGAATACAAATGTTGTGCAGCCAGATTCAAAACTGCAAGAAATTTTGTCTCATTGTTGACCACTCTCCGCTATAAGTGGAAAAGATGGTCAGGAGGGGACATTAATACGTTGAAGGAGCTTCCCTAGTAGCAAAGCTCACATAAAACATGTCAAGTTTACGTAACTGCAACTAGAAGTAAACGAAATTTCGCCATACATGACAAAAATAGGACGAACCTTGAACGTTTCTGCTGTTTGAGTTATGAAGGCAGTCATAAGGTGTAACACTGCGACAGCAGATAACTGACCAACCTCCACCCTGGAGTTAAATGACGTCACTACGAACCTCAAAGGCACTCACCCCTTGAGTCACCCAAGTGTGTATTTCTATTGCAAAAGAACCCAACATAGAAAATGCCTCCAGTCTGATACCCTGCACCATTTGTTGAAGAAAAAAACAGAATGGTACATCAGAACAGATGAAAAATTGCGTAATTACCAAAGACAGAGACTAACGACCCCGAGCAGGTGGATATCATGCAAATGAGAGGCTTTGCGACATGCCGGGATTAATTAGGAGTCCGTGTTCTTTGATCAGGAGGACCCCGTTGCGACACTTGCCCTTCTCCTTGGAGTCACGGCCGTAATATTGTTCTGGACGCGACGTGTCTCAGGATGTGTTATACCGACTGTGGTGTCATCTACCCTCCGACAGCCTTTGGATGAATCTGTCCGTCAGGATGTGTGCTTAGCCATGAATATAGTATACTTGTACCTTGAGCTACTGAACTTTGATGTTGGTTTTTTTGCTGGATTGCGTTTATTATGTGTGGTCTGGCCGGGGTGATCCTTGTTTAAAGCAGAGGCGTATGTGGTAGGTATTTTGAGAATGCTGGTTTTACTGACTCTTGACGATAATCGCAATGTAGAGAAGTTGTGAAAACAACTCCACAGTGTGACAGTCATACTCTGTGCAATGGAATGAATTGAAATTTGTTAAGTTTTCATCCTATTTCTCTTCTTGACGATTTTTTGAAATCTTTTGAGGCAGATAATTTTCAGCTGAAAAAAATGACAAGTGATTCATTCGTTAAACTGGCAAGTTATTCAGATAATTCACATTGCAACAGTTTCCCATCTCCAAGAGTTTCATAATAACGTGAAAATTTAAAAAAAATCATTTTTTAATGTAAGATTTTATGAAAGAAGTTCACTTCTTCACTTCAATTGCTTTCTAATTATTAGAATAAAAAATTTTCATCTAACAAAAAATAATATGCTTTTGAGAAATAAAAGTTTTTGAAACTTTTGTTTCTCCAACAAAAGAACCTCAAGAAGTCAGTTATTAAGCATAGAATGAAACCAAAAGGCAGGAGGTAAGGGGGGACACAATTGATTCAGCTTTTCTAGTTAGTAAAACAAGGGGACACAGAAGGCTTAAACTGTAATAAGGATAACAGAACAAGGGGCTATGGGTACAAATTGAATAAGACACATTTTAATCGGGATTTAAGGAAGTACTACTACTTTAATAGGGTAATTGACATATGGAACGCTTTGCCAGAAAATATAGCTAATTCGAAAGGAGTATACGAGTTTAAGATACAATTGGACAGTCAGTGGGAATTGGGGAATTCATAAATACCAGCCTTTCCATAAATACCATATCAGAATAATACCAGCCTTTGAGCCTGTAGCTGGTTGACAATATTTGTATTTGTAAATATTTTTAATTTACTTAAAAAAGTAATAACTAATTCAAAGTGAAATTAACTCATCTTAGGGGCCACCCATGAAGGATGTCACTTTTGAAGGGGAGGGAGGGGAATCATTAATATTTGACCCTTTGTGACAAGGGGGAGAGGGGTCTAATAATTGAAATTGAAGAATTGAATTGAATTGAAAATCTAATAATATAATTCTAACATGAAGTTGTTTCAAGCAATTAATGATCAACGTCCATAAACATTTAATTACTCCAAAATGTACCTTTCTTGCTTTACGAACAACACCTGTTTCTCCTGAGCAAGTGACGTTCGCTTCGGAAAAAGTTATTAGCGCTTTCAAAAAAAGATACTAGTGACGGTAGATTAAAATGTGTAGCCTGTGTGAATAGCCCTTCCCTATGATGATGAGAGTAGCTCCTTCTCCGCTCGTCAGATCGATGGCTTATCTCCAGTGCACGTGGCTGATGAGGCATTTCGCCCTCCGCACGTGAAAGTGATAAGAGAAGCTCACTTCCACGTGCTGGAGTCGGGGGTGGGGATCGGTGCGTGTGAGAGGAGTTGCTGTGGGTGACAATTCGGTTGAAGATAATTGTGCGAGGATGGGATATTTTCAACTTAAACGCACACATATGAAGTGTGCTTGTGAGATGCGTTTTGAGAATGTATCAGTTAAAATGTGTTTAAAATGTAAGGTGGGAGCATTCTTATAATTGAAGGGCTTGGTGAATGAAGGGGCTATGTTACAAAGCCTGTCCCGAAAGAAACGAGACTGAATTCCCTAATTCTGACTGATGGAATTCAGTCTCGTTACTTTCGGGACAGGCCTTGTAACATAGCCCCTTCATCCACCAAGCCCTTCAATTGGTTTTGTGTTGATGTTTTTTATGGAATTTAAAAACTTTGGTTTAGTTGGTTAAATTTACGATTTTTTGGATTTTTTTTACATTCAGTACCTTTAAGTCCTGTCTCAATTTCGGCTGTTTTTCAAAAGAGAAAAAAATTCACTTAAGATATTTCAATACGAATTTTGAAATTTCTTATTTAATTACTCATGGACGAGCTGTGGCTCTTTGGGATGTATTTGCAATTGTTTTTTTTATTTTCTTTTAATTCTGCGTAAACTTTTATGAATCTATGTTTTTAAATTTTGTAAATTTTTGTTTTTGTTAATTGATTGATTGAATTAAGTAAAAAAGATTTAATTATTGAATTGAATTTAAATTTAATTAAGTTAATTCATGTAACTTCAAAAATTTAAATTGAAATAAAAAATATACATTTTTCTCCATCTGAAAACTATATAACAAAACAGATAAGACTTTTTGGATCTGAGGTACATATTAGGGATTGTATAATGGAGATCCAATGAGTAAACCTTAACTCATACGAGGATCCGGTTAAATATCTGCATAACAGCTAAAGAAAATTATTCATAGAATATAACATCCAACCTTGTTTAAATAAGGGGAAAATTCTCTAAAAACAAGTTTATTTTACAAAGGAAAGCAATAACAATCTTTTGAATAAAAAGTAAAAGCTGATACAAATTATGTTTTTGAAATAGAAAGTCGTAACAGAATTCAAACTTAACACACTTTGAAATAGAGCGAAACCAGATATGAAAATCTTGATGTTGAGAGTATACAATACAGAATTTATGCATGAGATCTAAAAATATACATCTCTGAGAAAATAGTAGTCAATTTTGGAGAAAAAACTTTCAACTTGTTTTTGCTGTCATCCTTTTAACACAGATTAATCTTCACTCACCCTCTCATTTCTTATCTTTCAGCGGCTGAATAAATTAAAGGGATTTCAATTCTCCGTCATTTTGTGGTTAGATATATTGAAGTAGACTAAGGATTTATTTGACCACAAATAACTGATGCTCAAGAGTTATTTTTTTACTATCTGAAATCTAATACGAGGAAAGTCATAAGGTTTTAAACCTTGTGCTTCACTACAACAAGGTATATTCTTGCATTTCTAAGAATGATTTTTAGGACATGGGTCTTTTATTTTTTTAAATCACTTAACATTCACAATTGAGTAAAAATTTGGAAAGATTATTCTATTTTTAGTATTTTGAGATTCTGTTAACTTTAATTGTACTCCGTGTAAAAAGAATAGGCGGCTTGTCACCATGGCAACGCAATAGAAATGCAATGAGAAATGACTAGTAGTGAGCCGCCGATTGAAATTTATACAGACTATAGAACAGTATGATAAATAATTTAGGGCTCTTAACCTCAGATGCTAGTTCAGATGCTCTTTGGGAATAATTGTTAAAGAGCGTCTGAATTTAAAAATAATAATCATTTAAAAAATATTATTATTATTTCAAAATAATTAAAATAATAATTATTATTTTTGTTATTTATTGTTTAATATTTGTAATATTTCGTTAGCATTAATATTTACACTATTACCTTAACAGCTTGTAACTGAATTGAAGCCCAGAAGAAGTCTCAGTGGTATATCTATTTTAAGGCTCAAGAGAATCAATAATAGACCTCAATAATGATAACTTATTTTCACAATATTACAGCGAACTATTTCGAGGCCCTAAGACAGCTAAAGGTATGTCCCCACAAATTTCAAGACCTGTTTTGATTCAATCTTACTGTTTGTTCTTTATATTTAGTAATTTTTTTATCCCATTAATATGTTACTATCTTTATTTCTGTTTAGAAACATGTCAAACAATGGGGCCGTTCATATTAGGTAAGCATCATTTTAATCATTTTTGACCCCCTTTGTCTACTAAGATAAGCAGGCCACAACCCCTTCATTACGTAAGAAAACTGCCCGACCGCCCTCCCCGAAAAATCGAAATGCTTAAATTTTTTTCCTTAGTTTTTATTTTGCAAAATTTGTTTTTGGTTTAACTTTGAAATTATTTATGCAAGAAACAATAGATTTTTTTTTCGAAAATGTAGGGTTTTTTAACATCTTACGTAACCTCTCCTCAGTAAGGAAACATAAGCAAAGAGCAAACCCCCTTCCCCCTTAGGTTCTTAAGTTACATTTAAACTGCTCCTATCCGATCTCTTTGCAAAACTCAAATCTCAAACTGATAAATTACTAACGCCTAACTTATTAACTAGGTCCGCAAAAAACTACCTACAAGGTCGTTGCCACCTCCATCAAATCAAAGAAACAATTATGATACTAACACCACTATTCCTTAATAGGTACAGATTTTTTTTGTCTCATTATAACACTCGATTAAGGATCATAAAAGAAAGTCAATACACCCATTGCCTCCCTCAGTGAAAATAAGCAATACAGTCATCATGAAACCTTTGCTCTCCACACAGAGAGTAGCGAAAACCTCTTTTGAATGCGTGATGCTTTCGGAGTGACGTGGCGTCGTATCGCGATCAAACTGATATGTCACATAGGTCATAATTAAGTGAGTGAGAAAAAGGAAAATCCGTTTTACATACTAATAGGGGGGACACTTTCGCTTATTTTTTGGTTTGTTACCTGATAATTGTTTCTAAAGATCTCTGGATAGTTTTTTATTGTATGATGGGATTGTTAAATGACGTGTGAGAGATTACGGATATTGAATGTTAATGTTTTACAGGTCATTATGTCATGCACTGTAAAAAAACTGTAGAAAAACAGAAAGTTTCAATAAAAATTACTTTATGTTTACAGGGATATTCTGTCATGTAACATTCCCACCGCACTTCTATTTATTTTCTGTAAAAAAAAACAGCTTTTTCTAGTTTTTTAGCTTATCTGTACTTAAACAGAAACTTTCTGCAGCGAAAACGAATACAGCTATTGGCAACACCCAACACGCTCTGGAGCCAAATACAAGTTTCAGTTCGTGGAGAAAGAAACATCTTCGGATAATTTCTACTTATACTCGTTGGAGCAGCGGTAGCGTGCATGCGTAGCATGCGGTAGATCGTGGGTTCTATCCCCAGTTATTATTTTATTAAAATTAAAAAAAAACAGCTCAGAAAGTTTCTGTTTACAGCATTTACCTGTAGGTTACAGCTTTTTTTTTGTTTCCAGGATTTTTCTGCTTACAAAACTTTTCTGGCAACTTTTGCTGCCAGAAATTTTCTGTTTTTTTACAGGATTGTTTTTTACAGTGTGCATATTTTAAAGAATATTCACTGATTTTCTTTCTTACAGTCGTGTAACTCTAAATGGTCAAAAATTGTATCATGCATAACTAAATTTTTGGCCATTTAGAGCTCCAAGATTATAAGAAAGTAAAGGCATCAAATGTTATGCATAATTCTTAATGTAACCAGGTTTTTTAATCTAAGAAAGCGGAGCATTTCAATGACGAAGAGATGTTATAAGTTTTTCAGATATCTAATACTTCAATGAGACGGATTATTTTATAAATCTCACGTGGTGATAAATTTTGCATGAAACTCACTCATAAACTCTTTGTTCATTCGAAATGGGGATAAACTAATATGAACACTGATTCCTCTCACACGCACCTAATAAGGTAAAGGATACGCTTTTAAGCTCTTTAAAAGTTATTATTTAAACTTCGTATTAAGTTTTAAAATTCTAAAAATACTTCATTAATTTTAAAACTCTCAAAAATACCATGTCTGAACGTTGTACGACACTTTGTATCCTTTATCCAACATTTTTCAGTAAAATATTATTAAAACATAGGAATAAGGAAGTAAATATTTTGGCATTTCAGACTTTAAATTGGATTTGTCTGGGAATAAAACGTCTCTATTTACCTCTTAACTCAACTGCTTTAAAAAAGAAGTCGAGCCTATTTTATATTGTCTGCCTTCTTAAACAATACTATCCATATTTTCAAAACTATGTATCCCTTTAACAAATAAGCCATGCTAATTTGTTCAGCTTGACACTGTTTTTTAAGCACGAAACTGGTTTTAAAACTAAATCTTTACATCATCCTTAAATCTTCACATTAACCCTTTTCCTTCATATCAACGAGATAATCCTTCAGCAGCTTCTATGTCAACCCTAAGCTTATTTACATTTGTTTTTACTCGGTATTTTACAAACTATAAATTTATTTACACACATCGTGTTGATTATAGAATATCTTTTAGTTAAAGATAAATGTAAAATGCATTTTTTTAATCAAATATAATGTACATTTTTAATTTTTGATATTAATTGCTTAAATGTATATTTTAGAGGCATTAAAATTAACGGTGCTGGGTTTTATATACCTACTACATTTCTATTATAAATTACTCACAATATAAATAACTAGTATTTATTATCATTATTGTCGTTATTATTGTTATTATTATTGTTGTTATTGTTATTATTGATATTATTTAATATTATTGCTATTATTGTTATTGTTGTTGTTTATTGTTATTGTTATTATTATTGTTATTATTGTTATCATTATTGTTATTGCTATTATGGTTGTTGTTATTGTTGAAATAATTGTTGGTATTATTGTTGTTATTATTATTGTTTTTGTTGTTATTATTATTATTATTATTATTATTATTATAATTATTATTATTATTATTATTATTATTATTATTATTATTATTATTATTATTATTATTATTATTATTATTATTATTATTATTATTATTATTATTATTATTATTATTATTATTATTATTATTATTATTATTATTATTATTATTATTATTATTATTATTATTATTATTATTATTATTATTATTATTATTATAATTATTATTATTATTATTATTATTATTATTATTATTATTATTATTATTATTATTATTATTATTATTATTATTATTATTATTATTATTATTATTATTATTGCTATTACTATTATTAATTATAAATTATGATATTTAGTATATTAACTACAAATTGTAACTTGTAATTAATGAAACGATGAAGTTATAAATCATAATGAATTATATATAATTGTTAAGTACATACATTAGTTCTTCTCTTTTCTCCTAATAATTTCATTAGTATTGACCCTTCCTCTTTATGTTAGTCTTTAACTTCTGCTTTCTTGAATTTTATGTATGGCAATTGGCATTGCCATTCTAACAGTCATATTCACATCAGCCATCAGCATCGGTGTTATCTTGCAGCTAAAGAAAGGAAAAGTAAGTTTTCCGCTGACTCTGATTGCTGGAATTCTTTGACCTGATGCTGCTGTGAATGCTGTGAATATGGCGAAAGTATTTCAAAGTGTTATGATTTTATGATTTAATGGACTGTACCTCAGTAAATATATGTGATCCTATTTCATTTCATCACATTTTAAAACACTTATTTTCACTTTTCAATAACAGCAAATTTAGGAAAGAGAAGACCCCTTGTCCATCTTCGCAATTTTATAGGTTTTTTATATTTCGCTAAATAATCAACACAACTTGCCATTTAATTCTTTTAACCTACTAATTCAAGTACTCTTTAGTATTACCTATAATTCAATCCAAATTCTGATACTTATTATCAAGGTCTATTGCATACATATAAACGACAAAGGAAACTTATCAGGGAAAACAATTTCAAAAAACTGCTTACTAACACTCATTACTAATTTCTACTCTTGACGAGACGTGTCTAACATCACACTCATCTACACCGTTTTGGTGGGGTTAACTCTTCAAACAAGACTTGGAAAGTTTCACGTTCAGACGTTGTTATGGAATTTCGTAGCAGGGAAATCTGTCTAGACAACTACTTTTCGTTCCCCCATTAGCTACTCTGACAATCGAACAGTTATTTAATGTGTTTTACACTTCGGTAAGGATAGGGATAACTTATTGAACTAACTACCATCCTTTAATTTAATGTTAGAGATATTATAACTTCGTTTAGAAGACTAATTTGTTTTTGAATCGTTGGAAGTATTCCCGAATCTGAACCGAAAATCACCCTAAACTAGTTGAAATCCAAATATTTGAATACTATCACCAAATTATTAATGATGGTAAAAAGTTGGTTGGATTGGTTGGATATTTTTGGCTTTATTCCTTATCTTTTACCAAATTCGGTTCTAATTCCAACCAACCATCTAATTAACTAACAAACTAAACAACCGAATGATCTATTCTTTAATTAGCGTTATTTTGCACACTTCTAAGAAAGAGAACCTATGGTACTTTCTTTATACACTATAGGACCCATCAAATGAAAACATTTCTCAACACTCTACAATAATTTTGACGTAAATTTTTAACATAATTCGGTACTTTTCCGTTTTTTAAAAAGATCCCCGAAATTGGTTCTTTTTCTTGTTTTTGCAGCTCCATTAGAGTTAGAAAATGTCTCTAGTAAACCAACAAGAACAAGAACCAATTTTGGCGATCTTTTTAAAAAACGGAAAAGTACCGAATTATGTTAAAAATTTACATCAAAATTATATTATAGAGTGTTGAGAAATGTTTTCATTTGATGGGTCCTATAGTGTAGAAAGAAAGTACCATAGGTTCTCTTTCTCAGAAGTGTGCAAAATAACGCTAGAAGAATAGATCATTCGGTTTTTAGTTTGTTAGTTAATTAGATGGTTGATTGGTACCAGTTGAAAAATTAAAAATATCCATTTTTCACATTCAAGTGTGATATCCCAAATTTTTTTGCTATATCAATTAAATGCAATCATATTTATTAAAGGAACATCTTCAAAGCGCTGAACTTTCATAAAAAGATTTGTTTTATCATCAACATATTTATTTTCCAAATAGAAACTTTCAACGTCAGTAGAACCTTCTATCTCTATCTTCCCGACTTTTCGATAACAATCTAATCGATCTTGTTTATCGAAATGCATTAATCTCTAAAGATCGATGATCTAACTCAGCGGTTCCCTAAGTAGACAATATCACCATCAATGGAATAATGGTGAGTTCGAAGCAAATTAGGGGACTTAGGGGTGCATTGGCCATGGTAGCAAATTTGCTACCATAAGTTTAGCTTCCATTCTCAGCATGAAGCAGCAAATTTTCAGCATGTGTTCAAGTTATTGCAACTAGAATTGCATCTTAAGGTGATGTAATTCATAAAGTTTAAGTTCAGACTCCACTTTAAAATTTGTTTTTAAATTTTGAATAAAAAATTTTAAAAAATTGTGTTTTTTTATTTGGCCAAATTACAATAATAAGGCAAAAAAATTTATTTTTCATAGTTCTTGTAGTGGGCATTAAAGAGTTAAATGACGGTTTAGTATCCGAATTTTCTTTAGATAAACACTTGAAATTATTTCTTATGGAGAAAGAGACTAAAATTAATGAGGAGAAAAATTTTCAAAGCATTTTTAAGGCACCGGGTTTTATCAATATTTGAAGTACTTAGAGACAGGGAAAACCATTTGAGTTATTTGATATTAATGTTAAATCATTTGAATTGCAAATAAGACAACTAATTTAAATACCATCTTAAGAAATAATTTTAGAATTGTTATTTTTAAAGCACTGTTCCTTCTTCCCTTTACCGTAAGTAAAGAGACTTCAGACTTATCACTTTTTTGTCCATTTTGGAGGAATCATCCAAAGTGAAAAGGCGTTTGGTGTTGAATTGGCGTTTCACTCTTTGCTCCTTCACCTTTCTGTGAAAACTAGCGATTCACATGAGTGAATCACTCAGAATCGAATAATAGGGAAAGTGAAACAGCGTGAATGATCCTTAAAAATGAATGTTGAGAAACAAAGATTCAACTTTCAAACTTGGTACACTGTAAAAAATAATCCTGTAAAAAAAACAGAAAATTTCTGGCAGTAAAAGTTGCCGGAAAAGTTTTGCAAGCAGAAAAATCCTGTAAACAGAAAAAAGCTGTAACCTACAGGTAAATGCTGTAAAAAGAAACTTTCTGTCAAGTGAGCTACATATTTTTTCTGTTGCCTCACAATAATTTTCTGCTTGCGCGCATGCGTGTCGACTTATTTACCTGGGTTTTTTTTGAAATTTTAATAAATCAATAACCGGGGATAGAGCCCACGACCTACCGCATGCTAGGCACGCACGCTACCGCTGCACCAACGAGGATTCAGTAAAAGTAGAAATTATCCGAAGATCTTCTTTCTTTCTCCACGAACTGAAACTTTCTGTTTAAGTACAGATAAGCTAAAAAACTAGAAAAAAGCTGTTTTTTACATAAAATAAATAGAAGTGCGGTGGGATTGTTACATGACAGAATATCCCTGTAAACATGAAGTCATTTTTATTGAAACTTTCTGTTTTTCTACAGTTTTTTTGCAGTGTAGTTATAATATGTAATTAAAAACTTCCACATTATAAAAGACTTATCACTAGCTTTATTTTAAAATTTAAGATAGATCCATAACAGATTTTTTTTAAAGATATGTGATGTAGATTATATTTCTCACAGCTGGGATATAAATAAATCACAAAAGCAACTAAAATTAACTTTAAAAATTATTTGTAATTAACTGCACCCAATTATCTAAGTCCCAAGAAACATGGATAAGCATAAAATGAGGAACAAAGTTAAAAACTCCAAATTTTAAAGGATCGTTCTTCTTGTGGGTTTCCCTACAAAATGTTAGATTAACCTGAATCGTTTGCTCCAAACAAGAAGTTTCCCCTTTCCAACTCAACTAATACAACTGAAATCGTCATTAAAAGATGCGTTCGCTGTCGCCTCAAAGGGCAAAGAATGTTTTATGTCTTTGCTTTTTGCCCAGCAGTATGCTCAAACATGGTCGGACCGCTGTGACAACAGAGATCCTTCGACTCAAAGTGTAACGATTCTACATGGTTTCTCGAGGTCACTTCATTCAGAAAAGTCTGTACTTATTTTTTACTCCGATTTCCAAGAAATCACTTTACACGCTACTAGATACGTTTGTAGGGAATAAGGTAAAATTCCTTTCTGGTGTAGGTGCTGTCGTAGTGTTACTAATGGAATTTGTTTACGGTTTCAGGTAAATCTTCGGCTTTTACTTATAGCTTTATATTTTTCCTAAAATAAAAATTGTCCTTAAAATTCGAGAACTTGGTTTCGCATTTATTTGAAAGAATTATGGAACCAAAGAAAGGAAGTAATATTTAGTAAAAATCTTTCAACTTGAAAAAACTTTTTTAATAATCAAAACAACAAAAAATTTCAACATTTCTGAAATATTCTTATTTTAAAAAAACTCGTTAATTATAAAATTTATAAAAAATAATTTAAATTTTTAGTACTTTTTCATTTCAAAGAGGCCCATTTGTTGCTTTTCTAGAAAAAAAATGCAGAACTTTGACGAAATTTATTTAAAATAAACTCTTGAACAAGATCGAAACCAGCACAGCGTCTTGAAAAACCAGAGGAAATTTTTCCGTTTCCTGTTGTTTTGAGACCAAAGTTTCCAATCTGAAACTTATCAATCCAAAATTAATTTCGCTGAGGCAGACCTTACTTCCTTGACCCTAGGACACGTTGGTTCCAAATAAAAGCCGCGAAACCGACTTTTGAAACACCCTGTACAACGAGTTTTTAAAAACTTTTATTTAATTCAGCATCTTACGGAACACAAACGGAATTTTCCGGACGACAGCGTACAATTTCCCTTTCCCAAAAGCTATATAGATGACACAATTTCTTTCATTTTCAAATAAAACTAATTATACAATAATCAGATATTCTCGTCTGAATTTCCTCTAACAAATCTTTAAATAGATCTCCATTAATTTACCTCCCCTTCTAACTGGTCACGAAACGAAACATCCCTGATGCCTGCCCTTTAAAGGAGCATATGTTGTTCATAACCGTCACCTTGACCATAACCACTGAAATCGGCCCAGAAGAAACTAGAAATGCGAATTCGGAAGAGGCTCTGATGGGCAAAATGCCAGTTTACATCAGGCATTTGAAATTACAAATATGCATTGTTTCGACCCAATCCGTAATGGTTTGGGTAATTAGAAGTGGCATTGATGGCATTTTAGTCTCAAATCCTGTGGTCATAATTAAGTGATACTGTGTAGGGGAAGATGGTCTATTTAGTTGAGAATTCATATCGGATCGGAATCTACCGAAAGTTATGAATGTGTATTGGTCAGAGCGCGTATAAATGCGAATGGGGAATGTCAACGTTTTGACTTTTACTCAGGATAATGGGTGTTTTTAGAAAAAGGAAAGTATACTGTTAGATATAAAATGATCTCTTTAGTTTTTAAAATGGAGATTGCAAGAAGGAAATATTTCGACAAGTTTAAAAGAAGCTTTAATTATCTCACAAATATAAGGACGGAACTAAGATAGGCGCGGTTCTGTGGAAAATACAGAAAGTGCCCCCTGGAGGTCTCCCAAAGAGTTAAACAAAAACGTTTTCTGAGGGAGGACCCCCAAAGCCGCGAAAATCATCCGTCTGTTTTCTAAACTGTGTTTGTGGTTTTGATAGAATCGAATAAAACGGACATCTGATAGAGCTACTTTCACTTTGGTTGTATTTTAATCAAGCGCTTAAGCTGATAAAAATAAGGTGTTAACAGTCGAATTCACTAAACATTTTCAGGGGAAAGAACCCCAGATCCCTTAAAATAGTAGTCGCTGTCATAGTACTTACGTTGTCTAAAATTTCGAGTTCTTGAAGGATAATATCATGATTCTAAACTAAATGGAAATATAGCTTATGAAACACTGTTTCTTTATGTTATGATCTCTATTACCACTAAAATAGTCAGCAATGATGTTTTATAGATATTTGTGAGCTTGGTTACAAGTATTTTACTTCTGTGGGGACTGAAACAGGTTGGCTTGTTTTTTAAAGAGGTTTTATAATTATTGTTAAAAGTTATTTTGGAATATTTGCAATGATATTTTTAAAATTTATTAAATGCTGTTCACCATTGTTACGCTCCTGAAAATGCAATTTTTACAGTTTCTGGAATTTACAGTACTTTTTTCTTTGTACAATACTTTATTTGAATACGTAATATTAGAACGTTTTTAAATTATTGAGAAACGTTACCTGGAAAAAAAATTCTGAAAATTTCTGGGAAAACATCCGTAATTCAAAGAAAAGCAAGCGTCAAATCTCGTTCAACGATTGAAACGGTTTATTTTCCTGATTTTTTAATTAAAAACATGTCAAATTTACCAAAAAAAGAAACAAATTTAATGACGTTGGGGTTGAATGAATTCAGAAGAAAACTAAATTCGTTTCACCTCTACATATTCTGAGAATTTATTCTAAAAATCATACCTAATGAAAACAGAAAACTGTTGTTTTTGGAAATATCAACTCAACGGTTTTGATCGTGTTAGTTAGTGACTGCCAATTCTTCCCAATTTTGTCTCTTCAAAGGGGTTTAACTTGAGCCTGAATTTCTGGTAAATCTCTATTGAATTAAATTGCCATCAATAGGAATAGCCTTGACATTTAGAACGCACAACTAATCTAAAATACTGGGTGTCTCAAAAGGTTGGTGGCAAACTTAGCATGCAGATCTGTCATGCCATGACAAACGAGATTTTCATACAAATATAAATGTAAACTGTATCCGCAACGTTTAAGTTTAACTTCCTTATTCTACGGGGGAAACCTTGATTACTATTACAGATTCAGAAGAGCACCCACGACAACCCATGTAAATCTAATTTCATTAAATTCTGCTGGTACTTAAATAACTTACTAATATGTAGGCGGTCGGAATTGAAATTGAAAGTGAAAAAGAAGGCGATTTTTTTGGTAATTACCGGCAGAATTTAATTATTATTAGTTGGATAATAATTTTTATTAAAATTTAGGTTGATTTTTAATTGGAAAACTATATTCAAAACATTAGTTTTAACTTTTTTTTCTGGTTAAATTACAAACATTGATCATGCTAATCTAAGCTTTATTAATTAGTTCTCTTTTTTGTTAAGAAAAAATCTAATATAGAATAGCATGTTTAAAAAAATTATAAAACTCTCATATCAAGTCTTTATGAAAGTGCACATGAGTATGGGGACCGTTCAAGTATAGCGTAAGCACCTAAAGGGGGAGGTATATAGAAGATATTACAAACACTGTGCATTTTCGAAAATATATTGTTCCTGGGGTACTATTCCAGAATCCCGGCGCAAGCGATAAAGTCGCCAATAATGATGCAACCGCTGGTAACCCCTGTTTCTGTTTCGGCAGGTCATGTGTGAGCTGTCGCCAAAAAATCAGCTTGGCGAGATTTGCACCGGTATTCTAGAAGAGTACCGTTCCTTGTATATTACGTCTTTTGTTACTAATTTCAAAATTTAACCAAAAATAAATTCTGCAAAGAAAAATTTAACTAGGAAATAAAATTCAAATATTTTAACATTTCGTGGGGGGGGGCAGTTTTCTAACGTAATTCAATGAGGGGGTTGCGGTTTGCTTTACCCCAAAAGAATAATGATACAAATAATCGTCAGTCAACATCTTTCGGCCTTCAAAGATACCCCGTCTCACTACGCCACAACCTTCAGACCAAAAACTTTTACTACCCGCAAAATCCTCCAATGCACTCAAACTGTGCAAAAATCCGTTTCACAAACCCACCAACCAACCAACCAACCAACCAAATGAGAGTAAACGAGGAGGGAGGGGGAAATATCCACGCGACAGTCCCATTTATTTTGAAACTTTTACCCTCGTTTTAAAATTCGCATAATATCGTTTGAACAGCAGCGGGCGAGAGAGCGCCTTCCTTGAACTTGACCTTGGGACGTCCTTCCGGGTTTCGGATGGAACAACGCTGCTGAATACCTGAGAGACGAGACGCTCGTCTCGCTCGTCGCACCACCCTGGTCTCTCGTGGGGGTGTGTGACTCGGGTGGATCAAGAGTGGGTGGTGGGACATGGGTCTCCGGGTGAGGAGACGGACTGATGAAAACGAAAAGTAATATTCCCGCGTTCTTATTTTCAAATAAAATGGTCCCTATTGGGAGGGAATATTTACATACGCCCCCTGAAGAATGGGTTTCTCCCTCTTTGGACCTAGTTCTGTGTTTTAGTTTTTCACCACAGTAATACAATTAAATTATGTTTCAAAATTATCAGACGACGGATTTAAACATCTAGTAATTTTTTTAAAGTATAAGTCTTAAAACAACAGGTCGTCGAATTTTAAGCCTTTTGTAAAAAAATAAGCAACTGATTTTCTGGAAACATTTTTCGTAATGGTATATGAAACATTTGGGTAATAATTTTAGGTATATTTCTAATGATAATTAGATAACTATTAGATAATTTCATGCAAGCAAGTCCATGAAAAAATGTAAGAACAATAAATATTAAAATATAATAAACATCAATCGAGGACTGAACTTCAAAAAGAAGCTAAGTTCCAAAAGTAAAAAATATGAGTCAAACCCGAAAAAAAATCTAAATACAATCTCCAACAACCTATAGAGTCGGCTTAGCGCCACAACAATTATAAGTAGTTTAAAATAAGCCCGAAAGATGGCTTTTTATGTCTATTCCTATGGAGAATTAAATTTAAAATGATCAATTGCAGAAAATTTACTTTTTGGCACTTACACAGTTTTTGAAGTCCAGTCTTCATCGGATTAGATTATACAATCAATCTTATTTCAGAGTAAAACTCATTTCATTCTTGGGCCTCATGTTAGACAAAAGCATTTCCATAGGTTGCAAAGCTAATGAAAGTACGAATTATAATGAGCCACATGTAAAACAAGCGTAAAGATTAAGATTATAATATACTAGTTCAAACTGGATAGGCAGACTTATTGGTGAGTTCAACTCTTGCACTACAGATAAACTTAATTTTTCGACTTATTTAATGATTTATTAAAAAACATTTATTTCCTTGGTAATTACGGGTTCAACTTAACACGCGAAATCTGTTAAAAAGGATTTTTAACCCCCCTCCCTTTAAAAAACAGTTATTCACTGTTAATATTAAATGAACTTTCATAATAAAACCATGACTTTTCATACTTTACAATTCAAAACTAATACATAACAGCACTTCATTCCAACAGAAAGAGAAATAGGACGAAAGTCTAATACATATGCAAATTTATGTTAGTGCAAAAGTGAAGTCAAATTCCATTTTCCTGTATTGTTTGCAATGAAGCATGAAGAGGAGTTCGTTTCCGTAAACTCTATATTTACTTACATTCACAAACTGTACTTATCATCCTGTATATTACTTGTTTCCGTTTATATGGTCTATCTTAATACTCCAATTATGTGATAAATATTTACAGAGTTGCATTCACCAATGTTTCGGTAAAGGCACTGTGTTGCCTTCTTTCTTAGACTGACAATAACATTAAACCAGCATTAAATGTCCTAGTTTTTTTATGCATTGCTATTTATGATTTCATGAAGATATACAGAAAGTGATATTTTAAATATAAAAATAAACTATACAGAATTATTATCATAAAAACTTACAAAAATACTTTCATTTAGATATAATAAATTGAGGGTGACTTTCATTTTAAGGACCTTAACTTTTAAACTGTGCATGTTTGTATGAAAGAATATCATCAGAAAATATGAAAACATTAAGGTTTAATTACTACCCAGATCGCACATTATATAAGATTTAAGGTTAGATAAACCTTGATGTAACTTGCGGCGCGACCCATTTAGGGTTTACATTTTGTAACTTTGTTTCAAGGTATAATAAACCTGCTATAAGGTTAGCGGTAAAAAATATAAAGACAAGATAAATTTTCAACAATGATGTCTCACTCAACCCACAAATTTGTCATCATCTTAAAACTCCCTTTTGAGGGAAGAGGAAACTTTTGTGAGGGGGTTCAGAAAAAGTTTTGGGTGTGTCCAGTACATTGTACAGCGGTGGAATACGTAATGGGGTTATTGGCGGCACGATTTGAAATGGTAGATAATCCGCAAGCGGATTATCTAAAGCTCACCACAGTAGCGGATTTTCGCTTCCCCTTTGATCTCACCTACTCAGTCCGACCATCTTACAAAAAGAGAAAAATCATTGTCCTTTCTTATTGTGAAGGGGATGATACTTATGTAATAAAAGGGATATAAGGCTTACATAAGGGGTTGGGAGGGGTAAGGTACAACAGGGGTGCAGTTGTCCTCGGCCAACAGATTAGCCTCCTACCACACATTCCCCAAATTCTCAGAACCTTGGGCGTCGAGAGTGCCGATAACATATTTGCGCTCGCAAACATGTAGTAGCATGCTATATAGAAGAAAGCCTCCTTTACCGTTCTTGTCGAGTCGAGTCACTGTTTAGAAACTACCCAAGCAGCGGAAACGTTCAAGTTCGGTCCAATTTTTGTCATGTACGGGGTACGGGCAAATTTCATTTAATTTTACTTTCAGTTACGTAGATTTGATATATTTGGTAAAAGCTGTGTTGCTAGGCTAACGTATGAAAAGTGTAAAAAAAAGATCATCTTAACAGTTTTGGGATAGGTCTTTGCAATGGCATAATTTTTTTATCCAATTTTTAAAAAAACTTTTTTCAACCGTTGAATTACATAAATATTATGATAAAATTTATCAACGAATAAGCTACAGACCTGGTGCTTCAAGTAGGTTTTATTCTGTTTCTAAAATTATTGCTGGAGGTTCGGAAAAAATGATGAAAATACCAATCGAACTAATTTACATGTTTATTTAAACCAAACACTAAAAAATCCTACATTAAAAATTAGATACATAAATATCGATAGTTTATATTTTATTCCAAAAGGAAGAAATGTTAAAACAATTTTTAATGTAATCTACAAGAAATCCAATTGTTTGATTCCTAAAGTTTAAAAACTTTGATAATAAATAAAATTTGTATTAAGAGTTGACAGCTAAAATCTATTTAATAATGACATAGAAATCATATCGGTTTAAAACTAAGTTTTTTAGTGGAAATAAAATATAAAAGAAGGCTATGGGCAAAGGGTATGCCATGACAGAATACTCATAATTTATTTTTTCCTGCAAAATAATACATAATTAAAAACTATGGGGGTATATACTAATATGTTAGAATGTGCAATTTGAAATCATCTCCCGTTGTAGCAATTAAACACACATTAAAGAATTATGGATATATAAAACACCAACCTAAACGGAGAATATGAATAAAATTTTAGTACTTAATATTAAATCAAAAAACCACATTAGATTCTTATAAGCTTATGTTCACATGCTGTTAAGTACAAAAGAAAAACAACTAGACATTTTCATAACCTAATTATTTAAACCTTATGTGTAAATTATTGCACGTATATTTTATAATAAGAGTCATTTAAGGTTATTTCTATTTAAGTCACTTTTCTAATAACTTCTGAGAAACATATTCAAATAACAATTCCAGAAAATCTCCTTTTCATGTCTGCTTCAAAAAAAGACGCGTATTAGCATTCAGAGAGTTCACTCTGGTGTCTCTCAATGTCACACTGATATCCCAAAACGTGTCAAACAGCTGATAACGATGTTTTTCCTTAAAAAGGTTGATATAAAACTTTCCATAACAATGGCACACCATGCGAAGGGAAATTTCACCTAGTTCTGAAAAGTCTTTTTGTAGATAAGAAGTCGACCCAATGATGCGACACTTTTTTTGCACAAAAACCCAGTTTTGTGGAGGTTTCTTCTCAATGGATGATTAAAATTGCGGACATAAAAAGAAAAGACAGTTGGGTTTGCAAGTAAACAAATATACCTATACATCCAGTAATACCGGATGTCGATTAATCAAAACACTCGGAAATATATTTTGAGATGCAAACTTGAAGAGAGTATTTCGGCCGATTTTATTTTTTTTGCGTTGGAAATTGAATTATCAAAACTTTGATTTGCAAAATTATCCATCAGCGTTCTAACAAATATCACTTGACTAGGCAATGTATTTTTATTTTCATTTGATATCAATAAAATAGAATTATAAGAAACTATTTTATATGTATATATATTTTTGATAAATTTTATAAGTAAATTTTTTTATTACAAAGGTAATTCTTTTAGACAGTATATACTGAATGATTTTAATCTTAAATTACATTAAAGTGTTTTAAAAGAATATTTTTTACATATTATTGAGTATTTTTTAGTTTTGTGTTGTGAAGAAAAGTACTCAAATATATCTATGAAGAGTTTATTTTTTCCTGAAAATGACTATCTATACCTAAAAAACATGCATGCTGTTGTGTAATTTTTTATAAATGGCAATATAATTATTCTATTATAGAAACAAATTATTTTTTAAAAAATTTTTTAATTTTTTTTGTTTTCATTAAAATATTATAATTTCCTTTAATATTTTAACAACTCACTTTTTAATACTTCTTATTTTAATATCACATTCGATTCAATAGACTAAAAGCCGTTATGTATGCTTTAAAAATGACAACAGAGGAGTAACCTCAACCATAACTATCGCAACGAAATTTTAAATCGAACATGAAACAGTAAGTTATTAATATTGACACTAGCTGTCTCATTCCAACATTGAAAATGTATAAAAATAATGATTTAGAAGTAATTCAATACGAGTAGTAGACAGATATCACTTCAAATATCGATACTATTGTGTTGTTTCTAAGCCTTAATCATTAGCTTCCTAAGTGATATTAAGGTTCAAGGTACCAGAAACACTAAGGAAATAAACAATGCAGTGAATTAAAGCTAATGATGTTTTTATTGTTTTTTAATTTTGTAGGTTTGTAAACGGAGGAAGATTATTAAGATAAAAGTGTGAAAGTATAACAGTAATTGTGATTTTGATTTAGTCTTTTTTCCCTTTTTTGTTCTGCTCAAAAAACTGGTTTTTTTTCTCAAGAAAAACACAAATTTTACCAAGATAATACGTAGTTGCCTATCACAGATATAATTTATTACATCGTCTGTATTTAAAAAAAACTCTATGAGACCATTGATTTCATGAACGAAATATACTTTTTTAAGGTTTCATTGTCTTTATTTTTTTTGATAAATGTCACCTATTCTAGTATTTTTATGCCCTGGGATGGTTAACCCACAATTCTCTATTGTGTTGTTATCCTGATTGGAATTTAAGTCAAATTAAAGCTTAAAATTTTTCCTGAAGTAAAGTAGGTTATAAAAGTTTGTTAATTTTAGGTAATTCTTTCATAAACACTTTATAATGAAATCTGAACTTGCAGTAGAATAAAACATTTAAAGAGCTTGTAATTTCCTCAGTTTTAAAAATTCAAGGCCAGCTCTTAAAAATTTAATTTTTTATTCAGTAAAAAATTAGTCACTATATTTCATGAACTTTATTTAATATAATAATTAACCTTTAACTTGTATATTACTTTTGTAAAATTTGAATGAAAAAAATAATTAAAATACATTTTAAAAGATATTTAAAATATATTAAATATAATTTAAAATATATTCAAATATATTTAAAATTGATAAAAAAAATAATAAAATAAAGCAAAGTAAATTATAAGAAATAAAAACAAATTTACAATGAAAGATATAGAATGATGATTAAAATTGGTATAAAAAGAGGTTTCCCTATTCCAAGCTTTCATTTTTCAAGATATTCTTTTTATAAACAAATTTTCTTTCTTGAAATAGGAATTCTAATTTATAAAAATATGCATTAAAAATACTCAATTTTACTTGAGTTAAAAAAAACTGTTGAATTAAGTTCAATTCCGTTAAAGTTCCTGCTAAATATCTCTTTTGGACACAAAAAAGTAGAAAACCTACAGAAAAATGTCAAACTCATAGATTAAAATATTTAATTAGATCAATAACCGTTGAGTTTATCATTAAAAATCAGAAAAATTTGAGTATATGGTGTTCAAAAGAGATTGGCGATATTTAGCGGGAACTTTAACGGAATTGAACCCTAAATTTAAACTCTAAATTTCGTTTTTTTTAATTGGAATTAACAATCACATTTAAACCTAACAATTTTCCATCAACACCATTTTTTTCAGCATCCCTTCTTAACTAAACATGTCATCCTTTTCGTAGACTGACCGGTTTTATTTACTCTACAGAACAAGCCATTCAATGACAGAGCAAAAAGACCTAGAACAAAGCCATGTCCATTATCGATCCCAGCCCCATTACACGACAAACATCATATTTTTCCAAAAATCTTGTTTCTTCTTAAATTGCTTATCTGTCTGTTTATTGGTCGACGTCACACTGACGAGCGAAAGAAAACGACGATAAGATACGCTGACGTGAGATACGGTCCTGCCTTGGAAAGCTCCTCGACGGTTGCTGCTCGATATGGGTCACAATTTTCGTTTTCTTCCCTTTTCGTTCGTTCTGTAAGCGAATTTACTAGGATCTGAAAAACGATACTTTCAGGTATCGAATACTGTTATTTAGGTGTCGAGTACTTTTTGTACTGGAAATGTAGTGATATAAATCCAGCAGTATTTCAACATAGACTATAGTCGGTGTAAATAAAATTGGCGGATCGTCGTCATGGCAACGACGGAGCGGTACAACAGAAATGTAGTTAGTGACTTGTGGTAAACGACTAGTAGTGAACCGCCTATGTTATTTACACAGACCATAGTATTTTTTCGAAAACTACTCTTGTAATACAGATGATGACTCGTCTCTCTCTCTCTTTCTCTCTCTCTATTTTGCTTTTCAACTTTTCTTTTTACATCCCCTGTCGCCAAGAGAGAAATAGAATTACATAAAATATGTTACAAATCGTTCACAATGTTTATAAAAATAACTTTTCATTTTATTAAAAATGTCGGACGACAGCTAAGTACAGAAACTAATGAAAGGAATTTCTATAAAGAGCAAAATATTTTGAATTCCTTCTGGGTCAAACTAATTTTGATTACCGTCAAAATTAACCAAACCTTCCATCGGAAAAAAGTAAATAAACACTCGATATCTTCCTCTCGCTTGTTGCCACCCACGCAAGCGGATGTAAATTTTATTTTTCGGTGGAGAAAAGTTGGCTTTATTTCTTATTTGTTTTAATAAAGTGGAAGACTTTGAGCAAACTCTGGAAAAACTTTACTTCTAGAAAAAAAATTTCTCGTCATTAGTTTATTTGTCGGTAAGTTGTCATTTATTACATTGTTTGTTAAGGACAGATATCTAAAGGTGGAATACATGGAAATAGGATAAAATATGTTCCTTGAAAATGCCTTTAGGTACGTTTATTGCTTATAAATTCTCTTGAAAAATATTTTATACGCATTTGAAAAACATTTGTTTTAACTTTGAGATATTTTTAACTAACATAAACTTCCCTCCTTTCTCCTATTAAGAATTATTTTCAAAATAGTATTAAAATTCATATTTTTATGCCTTAACAACGTAAAGATTACTATATGTAAACAATAATAAATTTTTCATTAAAATTGAAAATTGTTGGCGGTCCAGGAAATAACTTAACGCTGTCACCGGATGTGGACTATGGTCCAGCAGTTCACGATCTTTGGTATAGATGACAATTTAAGGCTAGGACACACCCAATATTAAAAACTTTAGAAGCTATCGTTCTTTTTTTTCTCCGAAATGAACTAAATAATGAATTCAATGCACGCACGTAGCATAAAAACTGGAGATTAAGGTACGAGTACTGTGTCAAAAGAAAAAGATTTAAGAGGAAAAACAGAAATCCACCTTTAAAACAATAAATCGCTCTTCCCTTCATTAGTATTCAATCGAACAAGAAAAAAAACGAAACGAAAAGATAACTGATGACTCCATTCGTTAATTCAAAAAAAAAGATAAGCTTGACCGCAGCCGATTTTATAATTTCTCTCTACTCAGATTTTCATTTTAAAAAAAATACCAGGAACTAAAAGTCGTCTGCCGCCGAGTTCCGAGAAGCGAGCGAGGGATGCTCTCTCAACTCCACTTCTCATTTCCGCCCACGGTCGCAGTTAGCAGGTGTCTGTCCACTGCTGAAAGGAAGGGAGAGCTTCAAGGTTAAACACATTCGACTTTGCAAAAAAGACACGAAAGAACGACAGAAAGAGAGAGGGGATTCAGGTATTTAAGAAGGCGATTGTTTTCCACTCACAATAGCGCTGGCCGCAAATTTGTTGGCCGGCGTCCAACTCGCCCCATTATATTCCCGTTGCCAGTTTTTTTTATATCGTTTTCTTTTTCGAACGGAACGTGTTCGACGCTGCTTGTCATCATTTTCTACTTTTTTTTACTTCGGGTGTCAGGGAAGCGGAGAATATTCCATATTATTCCGATGGATGAGATGTGAAGAGATTTGCAATCAAAATCACTAGTGGAATCTTAAGATATTCACACTGTGATAGAAGGTTCTGAATTATAGGTATATTCTTGAAAAGTGCTGAATGTATTATTACGTCGGTGTGAGATACTTATTTTATGAAATATTTTAAGAGAACGTCCTGAGGCACCTGATTACTTATGTTAAAAAGTACCGTTTTACAATTAAGTTTCTTGGGGGGAAAGTTCTATACCAAACTGTTTTACCTACTGAACAGGTCTTGGGGTTATTTTTTTCGCTGAATAAGTCGGAAATAAATATAACAGAAAACTGGTAAAGCTTGCATTATATAATCAAGTTTTTTTTTAAGCAAACCTATTCTTGTTTTGGGACACCAATTTAACTTTAACTGTTCTCGCCATTTAACTACGAAGCACCGATATAAATTACTTCATTGTTATATTTTTTAAGGTTTTGTTTGAGACCATAACCCAAAGTAAAAGTACAATATCTTAAACCTTTACTTAAAGACGAACTTAGTCCATAAGGAGTCCTCAACAGCAAAACTCTGATCATGAGGTATTATTCAAATTTTCTAAAAGAACCAAAAAAATATACAGTTTTAACATTTATGTGTTATCATCCAAAAATCATGTTTTCTCCCTTTTAATCTTGGGCTATTAAAAATTTAAATTAAAGCCTGACTAATAAATTTCAAAAGGAACATTTTATTGGATTCAATTCAGCGAGTAAAGTTAACTTAAAAACTCACGATCTTTTCGGTAAGCAATACCTTTAGTAGTAAAAAACAGGATATTATAGCAGTAAATGTTCGCATGTCAGGCTCCATAAATCTCTTAGAGGTCGTAAAACTTACGAACGAAGTAGAGTTTTTCCCTAATCATTTGCTTTTCAACGGTAATGTTACTTGACTTATTTTTAGAAATGAGCTCCAGAGTTCGAAGCAAACGCAAATTTTGTTTATTGATCTTTATAAATTCGTTTTTAAACATCTTTAAATTCCCTTAGTTAAAACTTCCCTTATACTACCGTTTTAATAGTTTAACTGTACGGAAAAAAAGCCATCGAGGTACTTCTAAAAATTTTGATTCTGCTTACTTATGTGTAAGATTAAGTTATTAAAATATTTATTTGAAATGACCCTCTTTGATTGCCGTTTATGAAAACTATGTTTGACCGTCGTCGTCGTCATCTACGCTATGTTGACAGCCAAAATTTAATATTTATAATAACCTATAATTTGATATTTACTAATTCATCCAAAAGCGCTTATAACGATCGCGATGGGACCCACTATGCCTTTTTTTTTCGCAAAATTCAAGTTCTCGTCATATAACGGGTTTTGAAATCTATTCGACTAAAGTTTTAGTACCGACTATTTGATTCTTCCATACTTGCTACATCTTGGTCGTCGTTATATCTGAACTTTTTTACATGCTAGTTACGATGAACATTTTTATAACAACGCACAATTTAACTTACACTGTTCATTAGGGTGTATCGAAAAAAACGTTTTTTCGATTTTGATGACGTAATAGTGCGGAAAAGTTGTCTAAGGTGCCAGAGAGTACCTGTGAATTTTTTCAGAATTTTTGGATAATTTCTTAAGGTGCCACATTGGCCCTGAAGTTCCCCATGTTAATGCAATCGGGCGCGCCGCCAAAAAGGCCGAAAATCGGTTTTTCGCCCCTCATTTCTACCCTAATCACACGACGAATGTCTCGTCTCGAGTTATGGACTCTATATGATGTATGCTACCCGAAAAAACTTGAATAATAACTTAAATATCTATATTATGTTGATTGTGGGCTCCGATTTGAACGAGGAAATACGCAATTTTCGACGAAATTTGGGCATACAAAAAAACGTAATATAGATATTTAGGCTATTACTCAAGTTTTGTCGGATAGCATACATCATATAGAGTCCATAACTCGAGACGAGACATTCGTCGTGTGATTAGGGTAGAAATGAGGGGCGAAAAACCGATTTTCGGCCTTTTTGGCGGCGCGCCCCATTGGATTAACATGGGGAACTTCAGGGCCAATGTGGCACCTTAAGAAATTATCCAAAAATTCTGAAAAAATTCACAGGTACTCTCTGGCACCTTAGACAACTTTTCCGCACTATTACGTCATCAAAATCGAAAAAAAGTTTTTTTCGATACACCCTACTGTTCATCCTGAATGATTCACTCTCGTGAATAGCTAGTTTTCATAGAAAAGTAAAGGAGTAAAGAGTGAAACACCAATTCACACTTTTCACTTTGTTTATTCCTATAAAATGAACACAAAAGTGATAAATCTTAATGAGCCCTTATTAACGGCTTCAGTCATTATGAAGGGACAACCTAAAAATTCTTTTGGGAACTTAAAAGAAGGTTCCGTATTCCCCAGTAGTTTTAAAACTCGTCCATATGAGTTGTTTTTTCCGCATTACCTTATTACATACCTCCCCCATAATAGCAAGGGGAGAGGGGAGCGAGAATCCCTGTAAAACCTTCTTCTTTGCGAGGGTCGTCTTTCGGCAGGGTAGTGCACTTCTGTGTCGCGTCGTTGGGGGTCGAATGGAACTAATCTCTCTTCTTCTCATTGAGAGTTCTTACGTCCGTTTGGGGAGTATTGTTGGTTGAGGTGGGAAGGTTGGTTTATTTATAAAGTAAATAAAGGTGTTCACATCTACTTTGAGATTATGTGGATTGTTATAAAGAATCCGTAAAAATTAGAAGAGGGAGAAATTTAAAGTTACGATTTGGTTTTGAATGTATTTTAGATGTTTAATAAAATTGAATTACTTTATGATATTCTAATGATATGGATTTGATGTGTTTTATTCATCATTTTCTTGATTGAGTTTGATATGAATAAGAAGTAATATATCATTGTAACGCCAATTATTTTGCCAAAGACTTTATAATAGTCCGAGAGCTGGCTACATGAGAGTTTAACCGGAAAAACATATTTCTGAAAATTTTATAATAGATTGGGCACTTCTTTATAAACAAAATTCGCTCGGTCAGCCTGCGCAAAGCGGTTGCTTTCGAGGGATCAGCTCGGGTCAAAATAGCCAAAAATTGCATCGAGTTTAACCGGAAGAACGTATACATGATTTTTACGTCATTCGAAAGGCTTCGACCCCCTGAACACAAATATGCTGGTCAGCCGGCCGAAAGCGGTTGCTTTCGAGGGGTCAGCTCGGTTTAAAGTTGCAAAAACCCTATTCAAACCTATATAATCCTGTTTATTGTTTTTTATAAAAGAAATAATTGCAGCGACCAACTTTCTAAAAATATCTTAGTTTTCAAATCGTTATTATGGGTTTTCCCATCGGGATGACTGAAATGGAGATAGTCTACAAGAATTTTTAAGATGATGTAATTCTTTAGCAAATGTTTCTTTCAATGAGATTTTTGGAGAAATTATTTCGAAAATACTTTTTTATTCATAACATATCCAACAAAACATTTTTTAAAAGTAATTTGTGTTTGAAAAATCGCTTTAAGTACTTGGTAGTTTTTAGGACATTTTTTTACTGCGCGCAGCTTTTTAAGAAAAGTAAATTATATTTTTCCGCTGTTTCTTTTTCTGAACATTCAAAAGACACTTATCTTTGAATTAACGAAGAACGAAAAACTTATTTAAATTATTTCACCAATATTAAAATTTTCAAAGTTAAATTTTCAAATTTTGAGAAAAAAAACCCTGATTTTAATTGTTTGCAAATTGGAATGCATTGATCAATATTTCAAACCCGTACATTAATTTGAAGATACATATGCAAGGAAGATACTGTAAAAGTTTTGGACAATTTGATTGAATAGTTATAGAGATATTGTGCGCGCAGTGCAAAACGATGATACTTTTCACCACGCCATATTTAAACAATCCACTTAGTCCATATTGACCCGGATATTCAATATAACAGGCTGAAAATTGGTGGAAATGTAGAGGATAATGTCCTAATTGATGTCCTGAAATTTCCAAAAATTCTGTGTAGGAGAAAATCCGCCATTTTGGAAAAACCACCGCCATCTTGGATTGAGTTTTCAAGCATAACGACTGAACCAAGAACCCGATTGAGTTCGTTTTTGTCCTGAATTGCTTAATAATGTGAATTTTAAGCGACAACGTGAAAAAGTTCGAAATGAAAAACTTAATTTAATTATTATTAATATTTATTGAATAAATTATTTATTGGGTTGAAATGTTGGTAGAAACTAAAAATAACAAGCTGAAAATTGGTGGAAACGTAGAAGATAGTGTCCTGATCGATATTCCAAAATTCCTAAAAAATCCCTTCAGGGGAAAATCCACCACTTTCAAAACACCACCGTCATCTTGGACTCTCAATTTAAGCATAATGATAGTGCTTTACACAACAATGAAATTTCCGCAAAAATGATTACATAGGTTTGAATAGGGTTTTTGCAACTTTAAACCGAGCTGACCCCTCGAAAGCAACCGCTTTCGGCCGGCTGACCAGTATATTTGTGTTCAGGGGGTCGTAAGCTTTCGAATGACGTAAAAATCATGTATACGTTTTTCCGGTTAAATTCGATGCAATTTTTGGCTATTTTGACCCGAGCTGACCCCTCGAAAGCAACCGCTTTCGGCCGGCTGACCAGCATATTTGTGTTCAGGGGGTCGAAGCCTTTCGAATGACGTAAAAATCATGTATACGTTCTTCCGGTTAAACTCGATGCAATTTTTGGCTATTTTGACCCGAGCTGATCCCTCGAAAGCAACCGCTTTGCGCAGGCTGACCGAGCGAATTTTGTTTATTAAGAAGTGCCCAATCTATTATAAAATTTTCAGAAACATGTTTTTCCGGTTAAACTCTCATGTAGCCAGCTCTCGGACTATAATGATTGTTTTAATTGTTCTTGGACTATACTTGTTCTGTGTTTTTGTTTATAATTTGTTACATTACAAGTTTTTAACAAATTTACCATGCTTTTAGCAATTATTTACAATTATTTTATCTTTCTTAAAATCCATATTAGATGGTGGTTTCATCAAACTCAGTGGTACTGTTAATGTTTGAGAAAATATTTACTGTAAATTGGTAATAAATCAATTTTGGGTGTAGTAAAAGGATGTTAAATAAAAATGCTGAAGAAGGAGTATGAATAAATCTTGTGTGTGATTTTTATGATTGGTTGAGTTTTAATGTGTTATACAAAACTTTGGAGTCGAAGAACCTCTTTTTAATGAGCTATGCAAATTATGTTAAAAGTAATATTTGTAAGAAAAAATTTTTGTCAAAAATTACGTATTTTTTATCAACATATGACCCAGCTGCACTTTTAGAATCGCAAGATTTGATTTATTTTTGTTGCGCAATCACTTTAAGTTATCACGTAACAAAAATTAAAATGTTATGTAATTTATCATCCAAAGAATGAACTTGATTAGATAAGAGCCAATTTCAAAGATCGCTGTTGTATCTGCAGAAAATAAAGCGCCTAGGTTATGGAGGAATTAAAATCTCTTTAAACAATACATTTCCGTAATTTAAACAAATGCACTATATAACGGAACTGTAACTTTTAAGAACTATTCAAAAGAAATTTATCGGTGCAAATCAAAAATATTGTTTCAGTAGTTTTAAAAGTTGAAACCTTTTTTTTTTTTCAAATTTTCTATATGAAAAGACTAACTCATGGCAAAAAATCTTTTGGTTAGACAAGGAAAAAATATTAAAAACAAGAAATGAAAGCAACATAAAAACAGTAGTAAAAGTTCTGTCTGTTAAATAACAAAGGAACTAAGGTCTTTTTTGTGTGTGACGTCACATTATCACTATGACCGAAGTTCTTCAAGGCTAATAAAAGCAATAAGCTGTATAGAAGCATTCATGGCGTCTAGAATTTAAATGTGTTTGCTTGGTAATGCTACCAAAATTTTATCATTAACCTTACCTTATTTTATACCTTAATCTTTTAAAGTATTTCTTTCTTTATAAAAATCCCAAGAAACTAAAAACTGACTGTCATCTCAAACTAAAAAATATGATAACTTTTGACATTTTAACTGTTAACTAGAAATTTATGAATTAAAAATTATTACAAATTTAAGCACATAAAAACTGCAACAAAAGTTGCAGTTATGGACTTTTTTCAATTTAAAAATTTCTAGTTAAGATAATCCTTAGATGTAACAAAAAATTAAAAGTAATGAAATAAAAAGGTAACACAAGATATATTTTAAAATGATGATCACTCTTTATTTTAAAACAAAAACACAGTTCACATGTAAAATGTTAAAACAGTGATTTTTTTCGTAAATATGATGCAGAGCGGCAGAAACTTTCACAAATTTCTCCGTAACACTTTGCAGTTTTTTTTAACATTTTTTTTCTCAACAATGAACAATGTGAAAAACGACACGAGCATCACATATAAAACGACAACAACAAAATACTTTCCAATGTATCCTCATTTTTTAAATTGTCTATTAATGATAAATATATATGTATATAGATAAATTGTATATTGTATATAATTTTATTTTACAATACATATTAAAAGATTCTCTCTAAGGTCAAATTCTCTCAATGATGGCTTTATTTGAAGAGGGACCCGGAAAGTAAAGGGGCATGCAGTAATTTAAAAATCCCTCTAACGCTGTGCATGTTGACCAAATGAGATTTTGCAATAAATAAAGTGTAAGGTTCAAACTCTGAAGAAAATATAAACAGCTTTGATAACTAACATATCCTTAAATAATAGTGTAATATTGTTCTGAAAAACTTAACATTTGTAAAAATTCTCTCGTTTGTCAGGTACCCGTTTCAGAAGAAAGAGAAGAAAATTATAAAATCATTTTAAAGGGAAAAGAAAAAGACATTTGATTTCAATATCAACAAAAGGTAATATTTTCGATAATTTTTAACTGTAACAAGTTAAATCAACATCCTAATTGTTTTTGACGCATAAAATAAAATTTTAAGCGTTTTTTGATTCTGAAAATTGCAAAATTGCCAGTTTTTGATTTTTTGAAATTGAAACCCAAACTCAATTATGAGAGAATTTCAAGACAAACATTCTTCAAATAAATAAACAAATGTTGTAACAAAATATAGTTAATATCTATGCATCATATGCAATCAAATTTAACCTTCAGAATCGCAAAGAAAAAAATGTACATCGGCGAAGGATAATATAAACATAAATATACACTCCTGTATTTCATGAAATAGAAAAATTTCGTGGAATTGTGCGAAGGATACATATGTACAAAATTTCTCCAAACTCAACAAACAGAAAAAGTTCTCAACATTTTTACAAAATATATACATGTGTGCATGCGACCTTTTAACACCAGCCCTCCAAAACTTCCATGTTCCTGCATGCCCCTACACCTTACCCAAAAAATGAAAAATAAATTACAAATGCACTTAAATCCTCTCACTTGGCTTCCAAAAATAAAGCATCACGATTTTCTCAGAAGGACTTTTTTTCAGCTGATATTGTTATTTTACAAACATATAAACACTATTGTACGAGGAAAAAGCAGAATAGGAGAGATAGAAGTACAAACACGTAGGCGGAACTATGAACCAGAGTTGCTTTCTAATGCCACGGGATGACTATGTTGGGAGTGGACCCACTGTTTTGAAAGTACATCAAACGATTTGATAAAAGAAAATAACAGCGGAGAAAGTTGGACGAATTGTTTTTGCGAGTTGAACTCGTATAAAAATTACCCACGCTGTTCACTCAACGATAACAATAGCAAAAGAACTTTTAAGAGAGCTGAAGGGAAAATAGGTTACCAGCTTAAGGGGAATTTAATTGACTTTCACTGACTCATTAAACTATTTTCTCTCTTTGCTGTGATTCCATTAATAAATCGTGTTATAGACTATTCTCTAATCAAAGATTTTGAACTAATCTGTAGAACTATGGATAAAACTTTAAAAATTACAAAAAATACTTCCGTTATATTAAATATCAATTCTTACAAACATTAAAATGAGGTATAGAGCTCCAAAAAGGTGAAAAACTCTTTTAAAATATTCCTAACTAAAGGGATTTTAATTATCCTACTGATATAGTTTTTCTGAAAATATATTTATAGCCCTTTTTCTGCTAAGAGTCAAATTAAATATAACTAATCGTGAATTTGTTACGCGCTTGCTTTACCCTTTCGTCAAGCTCGTGAAAAAATTTATACAGAAATAAATACTTTACCGTTAGTGTTAGGATTTTATGAATCGGCACGAACACTTTCGCGAGGGATAGCACACACACACAATAGCAACAGGATGTTCCGTTACAAAATATCCAGTTTCTCCACGGGGGTGGGGAAATGTTCCTTTCAAAAAAAGACAGGAGAAAACACACAAGAATGCTGGATCGGAGTCTTATCAGAATCCTCTTTTCATCATTGCACGTCGTTTAGTAACAAATAAATTATACTGAACACTGTGGAGAGTTCGGCAAAAAAACAGGGAAATATTCCTTTTTTTTTCGTAACGGTTCCTCTTTCCCGGACGAGGGGGAGGGGAGTTTGTTTTTATTTTCGAAGCACCGATATGACGGAATAGTTTCATCAGTTCGTGACCGCGAGGAGACACACAGTGTCCGATACGACAGCCACGACAAAATAACAACAGCAATTCCGGTGGCCGGAATTGAGGAGATGGTTGTGAGTAGTTAATCCAATGGGGAGTCTTTCGAATATCATTATTAGAGTTCTTGGTGCTGGTGCATGCCGTAGTCCATGTGCATGGACTTGACCAGCTCGCTGTCGACGCTATCCGGGGGGACTCCGACGTTGGACATGACGGCTTTGAGGACGTTGAGTTCTTTGGTGAGCATTTCCACCTTTTTGCGGAGGTAGTCGTTCTCGCGGACCAGTTCCGACACTTTCCGCTCCGTC
The DNA here is from genome assembly GCA_024610705.1 of Tetragnatha versicolor. Taxonomy (NCBI): domain Eukaryota; kingdom Metazoa; phylum Arthropoda; class Arachnida; order Araneae; family Tetragnathidae; genus Tetragnatha; species Tetragnatha versicolor. Next base: position 46,726,572 of record JANDEH010000008.1, read on the forward strand.
TCTCGGGAGCGGATCTTCGCCTTCTCCCGCGACTTCCTCACGGCGATGTTGTTGCGTTCCCGCCGCCGCCGGTACTCGTCCGAGCTCTTGTCCACGTTTTTCTTGTGCTTGGACGAAGAGGAGGACGAGGACGACGTGGAGGAGGAGGCCTTAGGAAGGGCGGGCTTGCCCGGGAGCCGCCCCAGCCCTGGCAGGTACCCCCCGAGCCCTTGTCGGTCCGTGATGGGGGGGTAGGAGTATATGCTGCCCCCGTTGGTGTACCCCGCGCGTTGGCTGCAGCTGCTGAGATCGATGTGGTCGACGGGCTCCCGCTTGATGATCAGTCCGGAGGCGTCGGTGCCGTAGTGGTCGGAGGATATCTGGCCTTGCTGGGGCATGGGGTACCGGTACTGCGGGGCGTAGCGGGGCTTGTGCTGCTCGGTGAGTATGTCGGTGAACAGCGAGGAGGAGTCGTCGAGGGACACGACGGGGTGGCCGGAGTCCGGCCCTATGTAGTTCTGCAGGTCGAAGGAGAGCTCCGGCGCGTTCAGGTCGGACAGGTCCGGCACGGACCCTTCGCAGAGGTCCAGCGTCGTCGGGGCTCGCTTGGGGAGCTTGCCGCCGCCGCCGCCTTTGAGCACCTCGTCCGCCGCCGACGCCGGGTAGGCAGGGTCATACATGTGCGGCGAGCTCATGCTCTGCGCGTAGCATGGCGAGCGGGTGCGATCCAGGGTTCTCTCTCTCTCGGCGCACGCGCTCGTCGTTCTGTGACTGTGACCGTCTCGGAGGAAGGAAAGGAGCGCTCTGAGCGGCCGACGGAGAGAGGAGAGAGTTTTGCAGTGTTGCGGCTGAGCGCGGAGTTTTGCGCTGGCTAAATATAGGTCAAGACGTCACTTCCCGCACCCGTGATTGGTCGGATTCGTCTCGACGCGCGCCGGCGGGAGAGAGATAGCGACCTGTCGGAATCCCCCCTTTTTTCGCTTTTGCTGACCCCTACCCCCCTGTCGATCCTGTCCGAGCGATACCCTGCGATAAAAGGAATTTTTCAGTTGTCAATAGGGAGTTAATCTCCTTTCACTGGACGGGGGGGGATACCTGTGATTCGAAATACACTGCTTTCTCTTTCTGTCAACTTAAAACAGCGAATTTTTGAGTACTCCCCTCCCCTTTTTCTACTCCCTTTTCAACTTTGCATTGGACGTAGGAAAAACTGGCTTCAGGCTCTGAAAAAGATTATTTTTTCTCTTAAGCTATTAAATCTTTTACTACGCTAAAAAATTTTCACAGACAAAATGCTTTTTGAAATAATTACAGTTTAAATCTTATAAAGGTACTTAAAACAACCTTTTTTTATAGTTTGTTTAGTTTTACAATTTTTAAAGCTTCATAAACTTGAGTTTAGTTCCAAATCTTTACTTCTCAATTAGGGAGTGTATTAATTGGAAAAATTAATGTGAAAACTGGACAAGATAATTACTTAATTACTTTCATTTATATAAACTGCATGAAAAAATAGACTTCCTGTTTCTTTAGGATTATTGCGATGTATGAGACAAATATTTTTAAACATGAAATACAACTAAAATAATTTTTTGGCACAAAAAAACTGTTAACTCCCCAGTTAATTTTCAATTAGTATTATTTTTGAAATTTTTTTTATCTCTCTTTGCCGTATTTTTAGTTTTTAAAATATATTTTTGTATCTAATAGATACGCTACTTTGCCGCTACTGGAATTATTCTACTTGTATAGATTATTTTTTATTTTTAATCTCAATTAAATTATAACTTTTTATTTCGATTTTTTTTTAAAAAAGAAAGTAGAAATCCTATCTTTCTATTTAAGTCTTGCACATTTTTTTATTTATAAAGTATTTTTATCAAGAGGTATTTAATAAACATTTTATTTTTTTTCCTGCTTATGAAAAATTAAACGCATTTCATAAAATGTATTTCAAACATCCCTTTCCTTTTTTTGTGAGTTCAAATTAATAAATTATGTAGTAAATAAAAAGGTTCTTGTAATTTTTCGAAAACAACTCTATAAATAAATATATCCTAATAACTTTTTATTCATATTATATTTGCAACGGGATTTATAATAGGATCTAAAGATCTGTTTTAAATGCTGCTATAAAAAATTCTTTTTTGATCAGTATTATATAAAAATGAATACTGAACTTAAAATAAAATGAATAAAAAGGAATACTTTTAGAATGTATTTTTGAAACTTCACATCGCTTAGTTCAGGAAGAAAAGATGTGAGCTTTTTCGTGAGCAAAGTTCAAAGGTTTAGATTTAATTTGGGAAAAAAAATCGCAAAGTTATAAATAGCTAAACAACACTTCATAGATAAATGAATTTTTAACTAAACAAACTGTATGCATATTTTATAAAGTTTTCCATTTGGTAAAATTACCTTAAATTAAATTTCTCAAAAGACTAACCCTTTTTGCACGCAGTAATAATACCACTAACAACCGTCCATCAGTTCCTAAAAGCCTCAAACATCCCTCCTAAACGAAAACTAGGGAGAACCCGTCAAGAAACGGAAAACAACGCGCCCAAACCAACCAACGGAGAAACCCCACTTTCCCTTTTCTCCCCGTTAGTAGGGATTTTTCTCCTTCCTCTCTGGATCCGCACGCTCAAGAGCACAACGTGAAACTGCGGGGATGACGGAGCTGTCATCCGCTCCGGGTGCCTTGGCGGGCGTTGGCGGTCGCCAAGCGCGTGCCTGGCTTGGCTATCACGTGCGGCCGTGCACGTGACTCGGCCAGGGGTCTTCTGCTTCAATTTATTCGAATTTTGAAGCGCTTCCTTCGAGGTGTGGGTGGGAGGATGTATTTGGTTTTTTGACAGAGTTGGATAAACATACTGAAATGACAAAGCTGGATAAGTAAGCAAAAGTTAGGAAATGTTTACTCTTTTTTAACAATTAATAAACTTGGTCCGATGATGCGATACTTTTCGACGTGTAACACATGAACAACATTAAAATTTACTTTATGGACTCACTCTTGTAGCCATACGCAGCATAAACTCAAAATATTAATTAATTTAATTAAAAATTACTGTGAATATAAGGTAAAATAAGTAAAAAAGCAACGTTAGTAATATGCACGCACATACAAATTAATTTTTATTAAGTTTTAAATTTTATTAACTGTGTGTCTTTCTGTTGTTGTTGTTTCTAATGCCACTTGGAATATCCAAGCTAGGCAAAGGGGGTGCGGCTCCTGAGAAAGTGAGGTCCATGAAAGGCAGGAGTCCGATTTAAGCCTCGGAGGAGGAGTCGTACATAAATGATGTCGTACGTTTCTTTTTCAACATTTTTGACACCCTTCCTTCCCTAAGTCACAAAGTGTCACACTCTCTATACCCCCTCACCAACCCTTTGTCACATGTCGCGTTATCTTGCCAAACTGTATTACCAACCATGTTGGTAAGAATCTGAGACCCAATATTTTTATCCAAGTATCAAAGTTACCTTCTTTGATTTTTGCATAAAATTTATGATTGCTACAGTTTATTCATCAGCTTCCTATATAAAGATTTTCAGGTACTTACGTATTGTAACGTCGACCGTTCAGCAGCCGCTAAAATCAACGGTACAGGTATAGAATAGTCAATATGATTTGATAACATTCTCGGATTCAGCGGCACGGTAAAGTTACAACTAGTTTGTTAGATTGTTTTTCATATCTAATGAAGCTATCAATCTTTACCATAAAAGGTGTTTGTGATATCCGAATTTCATTGAAAATTTAGAATAAAATATAAGAATTTAAAAATTCAGAAGAAAAATATAATCACTTATAATATCCATGCTACTTTTTAACTGGAAGGGGAAACACTTGTAGAGTTCATCCCCAGTCCTTTTCATTATAGTGGCGACATCTAGAGTTTTAAAAGTGTAATTACTAAGAAGCAATACATGATAAAATACCGGACTAAAAGTTTTAGGAAAATCAATGAGGTATTTTACAAAGATTTTCACGTTTATAGATTGCAACTTCAAAGCCATTTGGAGATTACAGGCTTCCAGTATTTAAAGGTTAATTTTTTTTTAAATTTAATGTGATGATGATTTTATTTCTAAAAAAATGATTTTTCCATTATTTTATTTTAAAGAGCAAAAAGTTATGTTAATTATTTTTGAATATAGGTGGCAGTCTAAAATTAATTTTAAAATTTATTTAAGGAGTCGCTGATAAAATTCTAAAAATATTTATTTCAGTGCAAAAGTAAAAAATTCTTACGAGTCAATGTTTTTATGTAAAGTACCTTTTAAAAAGTAATTAAATATTAGTTCTGAATGATAAAGGATTTAAATTAAATATTACTTTGAAAATATAGTTAGTTTGATTTTTCTTTCAATTTTTGTTTCTTTGATAATATGAATTATATTCAATTTTACTATCGTGAAGATAATATTTATTAGTACTTTATCATTATACTGGCGCAAGTGATAAATTCACCAATAATGATGCAACGCCAACGGAAGTTGCTTCGAGTGATTTCTTCCAGCGACTGTGTGCTGGCGAGATTTGCGCCGGTATAATGGAAAAGTACCTATTTATTTAAGTCTGTCTCATATAAGTATCCGTAATTAATTGTGTATGTGAAGTACGTAAGCAAAACTACTATCTAATACCATCATTTCCGATATCTTCCCGTCGGGTTTTTTAATAAATTACCAAGTGAAATTCGTCAGAACCAAGAAAACTTTCGAAAATAGAAAAAAATCTGGGAGCTTTTATTAACTTTTTATTGAATCCAAAAAGATTCCGTCCGGTCTTGATGGCCCCGCTCAAATATTGTGATGCTGCCATCTGTTGGTTAGAAGGAAAGACAAACTTTTGGTTGAAGGGTTGATCGTAAGATTTTTTTTCCCTCAGTACTTGAAATTCCTGCAATTGTGTAAGAGTAAAAAATATTTACCATGAGCTTGTTATTGCATACGAATTAACTTCTTACTTTTTTGTGAATATTTTTTTATTTTTGCATTTAATTTTAAATTTAAAAGTTTAATAGCAACTGCTTAAGAATCTCCTACTTCTATGACTGGAAAACCAGAATACGAAAAGGAAATTTTTTTCACAGACACATAAAAAAATCAAGCTTTTAATAATAAACTGAAGAAATAATGTTAAGGTGATGTTATAATCGAATCGATCTCCCAAGTAGAATTAAAATATTCCTTAGTTTAATATTTATAAATAATGAACCAAGAGTTTTAATTTTAAATTTGTCTATTTATCAATTAAGGAATTTTTCGATGAGTAATAAAATAAATGTGAATGCACATCCAAACTGAACCTATAGTTGTTTCCAGGGTTGGCAAAAACCGGGTTTTTTAAAAAAAACCAAAAAAACCGGGTTTATTTGGTTTTTTTGGTTTAAACCAGGTTTTTTTGGTTTAAACCAAGTTTTTTTAGAATTTTTTTTCAGAATAAGTTATTTTAGCAGTGATGTTTGAAATTGAGTTGTAAATGAGACATTTATTTCAGGGGTTGTTTATAACTGATAAATGATTTGTATATTTCAATTAATTAATTAAAATTAAATTAATTTGTTTTAAAAATAATTTTTGTTTTTAAAATATTCCAATTTGAATATCTAATATTATTGTAGTGAATAAAAATCAGTGTTAATTTATCTTGGATAAATGACTGAAATAATCAAATTATTTATCTTAATTATATATGGATTAATTTATGAACTTAAGAAATTTCTTTAGAAAGAGAAAATTTTATTTTTTAAATAAATAAAAGGTAAATGTAAGCAACTAATGTTAATTGAAATTGGATAAATGATTGAGATAATTAATCCGATTAGGGAAATTAACGGTTTTTATTAATTTAGTAAAAAACCCAACTGGTTTTTATCTATTTATAAACAAACCAACTGGTTTTTAGTTTTTACCATTAAAGAAATCAACGGTTTATTAATTTAGTAAAAAAACCAACTGGTTTTTATGACTGACAAATAAGACAAATTGGTTTTATCAATTAATTAAAATCCAAGCCATATTTTATCAGTGAAAAACAGATAACTTTTGTGTATCTTTAGTTACTCTTTGAAATAATGCTTCATTTTAAAGGAAATTAATAAATGAACTATCTCTTGCAACATATAATAAGTTTAACTTAAGCATTTAAGGTTAAGATTAGAGAGAATTCAATAATTAAAACCATTAAATTTAAAGATTTCTGATTTTTAATCACCTTAAAATGTCAATTTTTTTATAAATCTGACCTTTTAATTTTGTGCAAAAGATTATACTTAATAACACTTTCTTTAAAAAATCCTGAAAATATTTTATAATTTCTAAAAAAACCAAAAAAAACCAAGTGGTTTTTTTAGTAAAAAAACCACCATAAAAAAACATGGTTTAAACCGGCCAACCCTGGTTTTTTCATTGATGCAGTTGAGGTGTTTTTATTTTTAAAGAAGTAGACAACTCATAACTTGACAAAACTAAATGATTCAAAACCTTCTTAAGATTATACTTATTGAAATTTAAAACTGATTTAATATTACTATTGATTTATTGATTTGATATTGATATATGTTATGTACAACTCATTAAAATTTTGGAGATAGCTGAGGTAAGTATTGTTTTTAATCAAATGTAAGAAAAAAGTTGTGGGCTGGTATGCAATATTATTAATGTTTAGCAACCAGTTCCCTTGTGAAAGATTTATGGGTTCAAAATTTGCCTTTCGGTAGCAATTTATTTCAAAAACCCTCTTCATCTTAAAGTAATGCTAAAAGTTAAAAATTCAGAAGGGAGGCAATCACCCTTTAAATGTTTAAATCAATACATTTGCTACAAATACTCATGAACAGGGGTTTCCAACTTCCAAGTACTCGAGGGCCGCAATCGAAGTCTCAAGACAAGTGGCGGGCCACAAAACAATCTGGCTCCTTTTTTACCCTTGATAATTTTTTCGGGGCTTTGAGTCTTTAATATAGAACTTTTCCGGTGAGAGAGGGACGATGGTTATTTGCATGTATTTGCAACTGTATTTTTTCAAAATTTCAGAGGATATATTAATTTTTCACCGTTTGCATCTTTTAGTATACTGAACATTATTTAAAGGGGGTCCTTATTTTCAACTTATTTGAAAGGGGGGTTCAACTTATTTTCAGATACTCTATTTTGCCTCTCCTCGTGATAAAGATTGACTTAAGCCTTCATAACCCCTTGCTACAGTCAGGGGATTTCAAGAAATCATACAACCTCTCGAAACTTCTAATTTTTAATTTTTTCACCATAGAAACGACAACACATTTTCCTTAATCTAAGATGTAATTAGGGGGGTTTAGGGGTCCACCCCTGAAAAATATTTGAAATTTAGTGTGCTAAAAAGTATTATAAAGCTACTTTTTGGCGGGTTTTCAGGGAGCTTCGCGGGTAACTATTTCAATATTAACTACCGCAAAACGCAAGGTGCAAGTTCAGACTTGCGTATGCGCCAAGTTTTCAGCGATAAAGATGACTAATATGGTAACCCAAACTCATGTTAAGTGAATTATTTGGCTTCTAAATGTGCCGCTAAACAGTCAAAATTCACCAAGCATACGCAACTCTGAACCTGCGCCAAACGCAAATCCTGCCTAAAATAAGGAAGTTGCATGTGTCAGATATTCAAAAACATCAAGTGTTCCGTGTGGTTTTTTGTATGGTAAAATGAAATATCTAGTCAATTTTTCAAAAATATGTGCAGGTTATTAAATATTTTAATTTAAAAGTCGAGAAAAAACACGTGACTGAAAACGCTTATTGTTTAAAGATGTCAACAATCATACCATCAACTCCATTGCTTTCCAACAATGTTTATCGTATGATGACGTCAACATACGATGATCCCAAACTCTTGGCGTTTTCGCGCGCTTTTAAAAAGGGGATTTTTGTTAATTTTTTTGGCAATCAAAAAATTTTGGGAACTATAATTCCCAAAATTCCAGAGTTTTTCCTTATAAATAAGGAATTTTGAATGAGAACGAATACAGCCATCTTAGGCTTAATTTTAACTAAATGTTTCTAAAAGTTACTTCTAAATGTTAACTCAACTTTAATTTTTATTTTTTACTTTGTTTTAATAATTTATATTTCACTTGGAAGCTTATCATAGAAAGTTTAGAATAAATTTCTGTCATCACATTAGGTACAATTTAAAAAAAAACTAACCAAAAACCCAAGAGAAACAACAGAAATTATGATCAAAATTAAAATAATAAAAATTTTATATGCATAAGAAAAAAAACACCAAAAGGCTAATTTTTGAACAAATTCAGATAGTTTTTCTTTCTTATAACTCAAAATTTCAAAAAACTCCATGGAATTTATGAAATTCCCATTAAACAATGCGGTTTATTCCAGAGAGGAAAGAGTAAAGAGGAGGCGAAATATATATATATATATATACACTACCCTACAATAATTGACCGGACACCAGACAATTTGCATGAAACCCGACTGCATCTCAATTTTTTTACATTCCAATGCTTGCACGTGACCTGGTGAGGTTCCTTCTTTAGTTCTGCATGAAATTGTGATGATATTTCGAAAGGAAATAAACTTAGGGACTTAGAAAGAAGTGATGAAGCAAGTAGTCAATTTAGAGGCAAGTCTATTCGTTCAATTTCGGGAGAGTTATTGATGTTACAGCCAATTTTTTGTGTTGTAGAATGATTACGGGAGTTGGGACACTAATTGCACTTGTTGTTTGTCCCTCAAAAATGACTTAATGACATCAGCGTGCCCTAAAGTGTGAAAATCGTAAAAACCACAAAAAAAAAACATTTCAAATCATCCAAAATGAGTGTAAACTAGTGATGGGCAGGTATCGATACCAAATACTTAAGTACTCGATACCTATAGGTATCGAGTGTATTCGATACCCACAAAAGTATCATACCTATAGGTATCGAGTGTATTCGATACCCACAAAAGTATCGATACTTTATTGACATATTTCGTTTTAAATTTTTTAATGAAGTAATCTTTATAACACCTACTGTAGATCAAACGCAGCCTGTTTCCGTTTTCATTTTGAAACGCTCAAACCCAAGTCGTTATCATCCGCGAGAGAAATTTGACGCGGCTAGGTTTTTCCCCCGCCAAATCCTTCGCCTGTATCCACCTCCAGGGCCGTAGCTACGGGGCTTTTTGATGGATAGCTTTCAGTTTTTTGAATATTAGTCTGATTATGGACAGGCCCTAAAAAAATTGTCCCTTCAGGTTCATTTCCCGACATTGAAAAAAAGTACTCGATACCTAAAAGTACTCGATACCTATAAGTATTCGATACCAAGGTATTCGATACCTATAAGTATTCGATACCAAAGTATTCGATACCTAAAATTATCGATTTTGCCCATCACTAGTTTAAACCGGCTTCAGAGGTTAGGTCCGCTACAATACTCAGCAAAAAGAAATATCCGTCTTTAATATCCATTGTTTTGTTGCCTCAAACAAACCAAGCATCACGTCATCCAAAAAAGAAGGCATACTTGCTTGGCGTTTGCAACGTCGTAACTGGACTTAAAACAACTAGAAAGCTGTTTTAAGAAGCATCGAGTTTCACTCAACACTCCTCCAGTCGATTGGGCAAGCTTAAGTTTAAAAATCAGAAAGGCAGGTCTTTTTCTCGAGTGGATTGCACAAATCGTCATGGCGTGGAGATGGTGTAATCTCGTTTGGGAGTGTTTTTCGTGGATCCCTTAACTTTTCTTATCGGTAAATTAAATACTGATGCCAGGATGAACATTTCGGACTGTTAAATTCTTCCCACATTCTTTCAATTTAATAAAATGGACAAATGTTACTTTCCGGAGGGCAATGCTTCCTGCCATGTTTGAGCCTCTGTCAAGCAGGGGGATCAATATATAGATGTGAAATTTTTTCTATGGCCCCTTCAGAGACCCAAAACAAACCCTAGGAAACATTTTCGAGACAACATGACGCTTGCGCGAACGTTCCGTAGAACGCTTCGAATTTCGCTAAGGAGTGGGAGGAGAGAGGTGACGAAATATACGTCACTTGGCCACGGAGCGAATGACGTTCCTTCTTCGCCTCTCCTCGCGAATAGAGAGCCTGTATACGAGAGAGAGGCGACAACTCGGTATAGCGCGCTGATTGGTCAACAGCGTTTTCTGTTCACCGCAGGCGGAGTTAGGTTTCCCTCCATAGGATTAGCATGGGAGCGAGACAAGCGGCATGATACAGTTTTGGACAGATTGGACAGTTTTAACTGCGCGGAAGGATGCGCAGAGACGCTTTTAAGCGAGTTGTCGCCTCTCTCTCTCGTATACAGGATCTCTACTCGTGAAATCCGTTTCTCCTCCTCGCGCAATGAATCATGGGTAGGATATGTCATATAGCTATGATGCGCAGAACTGGCCTAACGATGTCGCCAGTACTTCATTCGCTAAATGGTATATTTCCATGGAGGAAAGAATAAAGAGGAGGTGAAATATGCATGCACAGTAGCGCACATTTGAAGCCAGCTGTCTCGGGCGGCTTTCCTTTGAGGGCATAATAATCCCAGAATGCCTTGCACGAACTTTCCGATTAATGCTTTGAATTTTGCGATCGAGTGGGAGGAGAGAGGTGACGAAATATACGTCACTTGGCCACGGAGCGAATGACGTTCCTTCTTCGCCTCTCCTCGCGCATATTCGCACATCCCAACGGTTTGGTCCTGACGAGCTTAGTGCGTATGCTCGGGGAGAAAAAAAGGATCTTCTTCGGATAATTGCTATCATTAAGGAATCCCCGCTGGTGCAGTGGTAGAGTGCGTGCTTAGCATGCGGTAGGTCGTGGGTTCTGTCCCCGATATATTGTTTTATTAAAATTTCTAAAAAAAACAGCTAAAATAAGTCCACACGCATGCGCACTAAGCTCGTCAGGACCAAACCGTTGGGATGTGTGAAAATGCTCTCCTCGCGAAATCCGTTTCTCCTCCCCGCGAGCCTCGCGCAATGAATCTGGGTAGGATATGCCCTAGCTATGATGCGCAGAACTGGCCGAACGGTGTCGCCAGCAGGGAGGAGAGAGTTTACTCTCTCCTCCCTGGTCGCCAGTACTTCATTCACTCAGTGGTATATTTCACTTCCTGATTACTCTTTCCTCCATGGTTTATTCTGTGTTGATTATAGTTGATTAACGAAGTGTATATCGTCGTGGAAGATGCAATACAGCACATCTAACATCGGAAAAAGACACAGTTTGATGTAGTTGTCGATTGTTTCAATTGGCAGTGAAATAAATAGCCAAATATGGTTTCGTATGGTTGCTGCTTAAATCGAGTCAAAACCAACACCAGCACATTTATTCATCACCGAAGTTAAGCACTTCCAGGTACGGGCAATACTTGGGAGGGTGACTACTTCGGAACATCGCTTTCTAATAGAATTTCTCGTTCTCTTGCCCACATCGAGCATTTTTCTGCTTTTCAGAAAAGAACATCGATCATTTCTATTAATTTTGTATATCATAGATAGATAAAATAAACATTTTTTTTGTAAATAAGCACTTTTTCTGTTATTATCAGAATTAATTGTTTGATAACTTTATTTTCAATACAATTCTTATGGGAAAATTTTTCTTGCCTCTTATCGTTGTATAAAGCAAAAAAAATCATAGGAACATAAAAAATTACAAAACTGTATACATTTTACTTACATTTTAATCACAATAAAATTGTAGCATGTAAGGTACCACGACATAAAATAAAGCATGCTTTATTTGCATTATTCGGGAACTATACAAAGCTAATTAAAGGAAAAATAGGTAAATGTAATAAAACAGTAACACATAATCGAAGAGCCAGTAGTATCTTTTTTAAATTAGTTTAATAATATTCGAAGGAATTGTCAAAACAGAATCGCATTCAAAATAAACCAATATCTTTCACGCTCTCAAACGGTTTCATCGGATTGATTCTCTAAATATCAGATCATGAAAGATCATGATCTTTGGATGTGTTTGGATCTATGACAGATCATGAAAGATCGGCAACTTTTTTCTGACCAATGTGAAAATATGTCAAATCACGGCTTACTAGAGCTATAAAGATGTTTTAAAAATTCTTTTAATACTTTTAGGTGCGAAGCCTGATCAAGTAATCAAATATCTAAGCATCAATTTCTGAAAAAATTTTGGTTTACAAAAAAAGCACAGCCATATTAAAACCGCCAAACGAAGTCACAAAAACTGTTTGGCGAGAAAGAGGATTGGAATACTAAAGGTGCTTCAAATGTTAGATGTGCCTTATTGCATCTTCCACGACGATATTTGGACGGCCAAAACGGCCAGTGGCGCATGCGCTGTAGGTCTCGTGATGACGTAGCAGTCTCGGCGCTTAGTGATGGAACCAATGGTACGCCTAGCCGTGGAAGTTAGAGTAGAGTTTAGTTGAAAAATGGCCGTGCAAATATACAGTGCCGTTGATTAATATCACTAACGACAGCAGCGCCATCAGTGCCGAGCTATCCATTTTACCATCCAAAACATAAAGTGCGACAAAGTTCCTATAAACATTTATTCACGTTAGTAAAAATTGATACAATACTTCGAAATCTTGAAAATATTCCCTTAAATATCCTCATAATATTTTTTACGAAGCGATTTTCGGTGACAGGTGACGGGGCATAAGTTACTAAACTGCAGATAGCAATCCACAGATGGCACGAAAACACAAAATAGATTACATTAAGTCTCTCATGTTTTCCCGATTTTCTTTTCCAGTTTTTAATTTTCCTTTTTTGATTTCTTTTTCTTTCCTGGAAAAGGTAAAATAAAAATAAAACCAGGATAGCCGGTCATTCACTTCAACCGCACGTGTAATGTTTTTTTTTCTCATCCTGTCTTTTCGTGTTTTCTGATTCGCTGTTCTCTTCTATGTTGATGCAATCAATTTTGGCCTTTTCTATAACGAAAATACTCTGAAAATATCGAATTAGCGGTCACAATTCACTGTATCCTGATTAAAATTATTAAGAATTACGCATCCTGTAATCGTTTTGTGTATTCCCAGGTAATAATTTAGATATTTGATGTTTCTTTTATTAAAAAAGCAGTTGTTCTTACTTTTTGTTGACATCTTGATCGGTGACGCAATTGTATGAATAGCGTCTTTCTATAAATTTCGCTGAATTGTTTACTGAAGACGTTTACATATATGTTAGTTTATAGTCTTCGTAGTAAGTTTAAATCTATAAAAGGATATCTTACTCATTTATTTGTGTAAATTAAATGAACTAAAAAATTTTTTTACTGCCTTGGCAGTTCTTTGTTAGCTGTTCCACATGTTGTTTTAATATTCCTTATTACCGTTAGTTTTTTTTAGTTCTCTCAATCGAGTTTATCTTGCTTACTGTTTTGATGTCTCAAAACATCTTGTGTTTATTTGAAATCATATATAATTATGGGCCTAAATTTTAAATTTTAATTTAAATCTTTGCTTCAGGTAGTGTATATTATGCAACATTGAAATCAGTGGCGAAACCAGAAAAAAATTTCAGCTAGGGATATTAGTGTTTTGGTGGATTTTTATAGTTGTTTCATATGCTCTTAAAAGGAAAATTTCTGGGTTTATGAGGTATATCTACATACCCTCTTTGCTGCACCCCCTAGTTGAAATCTTTTTCTCTGTAAACTTGTTACACGGATTGAAAGCTAATTTAATGGCTGTCATCTCCTATTATATATATCACCAAGCACGGGTTCATCCAGGTTTTTCTGTCAGGGTCCTGTTTTAAGAATTTTTGTGAAAAGTTAAATGGAATTGTGAAAAATTAAAAGAATTTTGTGAAAATGAAGGGCTTGTAGTACAACTATAGCATTCATAACTTTTGAAATTGGCTTTAAATTTGGCAAATTCCATTCCAAAATTATGGAATCTCATTTTAAAAACAATTTTCAAACCACTTTTGATCTTTCGAATTTTGTAAAGGGTCCCTTTTTGAAGATTAGATATTTGTGAAGGGTCCTTTTTTTTGGAATTGGAATTTTGTGAAGGGCCTAAAACGGACCCAATTTCTTTCTAAAATGAACCCCTGCCAACCTGAAACTTTCTAAATGAACCCCTGTTCTAGGCACCAAACTTATGATCTTGGAAAATAAATTAATGCAAAACAGCTTTAAATGTGTCGGAATTGTGGTTTAACTGGCATTGCAGATCCATTATTATTCACACCAAATTTAAGGACCCTGGTCACTGTCGGTGTTTCAAGTTTACCACCAGCATCGGTGCATTATTTTACTCTGTTTATGCCTCATATTTGCTTAATTTTTAGGAGAGGTTCTACCTGCCTTCAGAATTATTCTGCCCTAAATGTGTTAAGTACACACACAATAAAAAAGTTAATAAGTGTATTTTACATCGGAAGAAGAGGCAAAATATTGGGGGAGGAGTTAAATTTGTTTTGTTATTTTTAATTATATCAGGTCGTCATCAGACTAATTATTCATGTGTTCTAAACTAAAAACAATTTAAACTGTTTCTTGTTAGACTTAAAAGATCAAGCTATTAAATAAAACTAGTGGCAAAAATTATTCATAAAGAAAAGCTAACTTTACTCCATGATTTTAGTATTTTACTGCATGCACCTTTACCAAAAAAGTACATTCATTGTCTTTCCAGAAACCCTTTTGTTGAATGCCCACTTGTTAGCAATGGCTCCTAGAAATCCAGCCAAACGGGAAATGGACGACCTATCCTCCGACTGCTCCTCAGATTCCTTCCGGCGGGGGGGCAAATCCAAGAGACTCAGCTCCATGGACAAAGACAGCGAGGAGTACAAGAAAAGGAGGGAGAGGAACAACCTAGCGGTCAAGAAGTCTCGCTCCAAAACAAAACTCAAAACCCAGCAGACTGTGGAGAGGGTGAACCAGTTGCGCGAGGAAAATGAAATGCTTGAAGCCAAAATACAAATCCTCACCAAGGAACTGAGTTTCCTCAAAGATCTCTTCCTGGCTCATGCGGGTAGTGCCCACGGACAGAACCTGACTGATTCCGAACTCAGGTACTTGAAGGACGAGATGGACCATAACGCTGTCATTGCCAGTGCCAACAATAATAATAATTCGGTGTGAGGTTTGTCTGCTCTCTCGACTTTTAAAGTTTCTGTGTAATTTTTAGTGTGAGGACAATGGATTCTTTTGGTTCTATTAGAGGAATTTCTTTAGCCTCGTTAGGGTCAATTTGCTTGTTTAGTGTATTTTGATTGAGTCGTTGGTATCTTCTGATTTTTAAATTCTAACAGTTTGAGTTCTGAATTATTAATTGTGAAATTCTTTGATCCATATGAAGTTTCTCAATATCTCTCTCAAAATACATCGATTGGGTGAATTGTAATTATTTTAATGGTTTTCTTTTATGGGATTTTGCAAAGGGTAATAGTAGAACTAATAGATTCTTCCAGTTCATTTGAATTTATTTGTTTGCATTTGAAGCGAGAAAATGTTTGGAAACTGCCATCAGTCATTTTTATTAAGAAATGTCAGTAAAATGCCCTTGTTGAATGACTAGATGGCTTCCAGAGATCCTCTTTAGTAAAATGTCTGATCACTCTCTTCCATTATCATTCTATGGTAACTTGTCAAGCCTTTTTAAATTAAAAAAATGTCAAACTATTTCAACCATCTAATTAAATTAGCAGTAAGTTGGTTTACTGAATTTACATAAAAAAACTTAATAGTGAAGATTATGGATAATGGAAGAGTACTAGTCTGACGGGCAATTCCATGTGACTCATGTGTTACATTCAGACACATATTCGGATTTCCTAATTGCTATTTATGTAATGAAAATATTTAATTTTTGTCATTAAAAAGACATTATTAAATAAATCAGCCCTATATAACAAAATAAATCTTCCATCAGTTAAAAAAATTTATCATAAAAACCACAGCAGTGTTTTTAAGTGTGACTCACGTTACCCAAAAAAGGAAATTTTTTTAATCGTAAAAAAAGCTCAATTTTCTCCCCTTATAAAATATTATAAAAATTAATAAATACATCAAAATATTCAGAACATTTGAGGCTTTCAAATTCATCAATATAACAAATCTAATATGATTATAAGTATAACATAAGTTGCAATTGAAGGTGACTCACGTTACATAGTTTTGGGACTTGCGATACTTTTCTAAACCATCTTTTGTAAAAGCTCTACTAATTTTTTTATATAAAACAATATGTAAAATAAATTATGTTAACTGTTTATTTATTGAAAAATCTTAAGAATGTATGTATAAATATTAAACATATTCTAACATTTAAAGTTACTCAGATCTTTGAATTTCACTAAATTCTTGCTGAAAAAAATTAATAAAAACCATGCATTTTGGAACATTTTTTCTCATAGAACAAAAAATAATTTTTGACTGTTGCTGAAATGTGTAAAAATGTTCCCAAACCTTTTTCAATTAAATGTAACCATATTTTAAAATATATAGGGTTAAAATGATGTTTTTTCCTTGAAAAAAGGATTTCAACTCCCATGAAATGTGTCCCATATTTCATGGAATTGCCCTGACTTGTTTCACCATTGACTTGTCACCATGTAAAAAAGTGCAGAAAATTATTTGCTTTTTTTAACTTAAAAGATGTCTGGATACATTGCAATATTTCTTATGTGAAGGTTTTATCATATAAAACCTATGTTTTGGAATTAAGCCTCCAAACACTTTTATAAGTTAAATTATAGATTTCTCAACATAGTATTAATTTTGTTTTGCTATATTTTATATCACAGAATACTAGAACAGAGAGTCCGTGGGGGGCATAGGCGCTAATGAAAATCAAAACGTTGGATGGATGTGGGGCTGGGATCACATCTACTTCACGGGAGGCGGGGGAAAAAGGCCTGATGGGCAAGAAAAACTTTTTTTCCTTCTCCTTCGAAAATAGCAGATTGAGTGACAGCCAATCACAGGTTTGGTCACCAAAATGTACTGCCAATCTCTCTGTCAATCATTTATAGTTCTTCGTGGCCCCCTCACATCCATCCAACTTTTGAAAATATCGTTTTGGACCCTCTTTAGGATTTTTCTCTGTGGTTATATTTCTATTTTTTAATTTCTATAGTTTTATCTTTGTTATACAGATGCAACAAAGAATTTTATAAAATTATTTACTTGCATCAAGTTTCAAAAAAATTTTACGATTGAATTTGGGGTTTGTAGTTGAAGAATACAACAAACATTTGTTTCTTACTATAAACATATTAATTTAGTTAATACAAGGTTAACTCTGGGTTTCTGTTTGCTAAGTTGAATTGGATGTAGCAATTGTCTGTGAAATAATATGGTAGATTAGCTCATAAGATTTCTGCATAAAGCATTCATGTTTCTATAGTTAATTGATCTTAGTTGGTATTTTTTCACAGAACTTGCTCTTTCAAACAAAATAATTTTTTCAATCAACGCATTGTCAGGAAGTATTAAAGCCGTCAGTGTTGCAAACTCTTTGTCATCTTACTCTGAAATTATAATTGCATTCAGATGGCTAAATTTTGTTTGAAAAATTTCTGCTTACATTAAATTTTATTCCTACATTAATATTTGTTAACTTGAAGCTGTTTTTTTTCCTCGAAAGAATTACCATGAAACGCATGTTCACTCTTTGGTTCTGTCTGTTACAATGGAACTGATAAGTTGGAAAAACGGTTTTTCATACATCTTTGTTGTAAAAAAATTTCTATTATTGTTACTCTTAGAGTTAGGTAATTAATGCTCTGTGTGTTAGCAATGATAGTTTGTGTTAGTCTCTGTGTAATTTTATTATACCATATTTGTCTTGCTCCTTTGCAAGAGTAAATTCTTTTGCTCCTTTTAATTAGTAATTGAAGCTCAAGTTTCCTTTGTCATTACCCCTTGAATGTTTCAGGGGTAGCTCAGCCAAGATTTTTAACTTGTACGGATGATATTTTTTTATTGTTTTTGCTTATAAACAAGCCTTTATGTTAATGCTCTTTAGATTTTATTTCCATTTTTGGAGGCAGTCATTAAAATATAATGCTGCTATATACTTTTTTTTACATATTTTCAACTTTTTTTGCTGTTTAAATACTAAAAGTTTATCTTAAAAAAAGTAAGAAAAAAATAAAACTTCTTGTAAGAAGTTCCATGTACTACCCACATAGTTTTACTCACGAGCTTGGAATTTTGTAAATTTGGATTTAATGGTTGTTATGAATCTGATATATTATCTTAACTAAAATTTACTCTATTTGTTCATTTAATTCAGTTTAATTGGAAAAGGAGCAAAAAGAGGTTTTGACTGAAGTCTAGTAATATCAAGAATGTGTAATGATTGGTTGCCTACTAGCGTGTAAATTCACCTCAACATTTCATTACTTATTTATGGCATAAAGAAATGTGTATTCATTAAATCCCATAGTATGTTGTTGGTCTTTTGTTATAATCCAGTGATGATGTTGTTATAGACATTTTTGTATGCAGTTATTAAACTGTATCTGCAGAATACTCAAAAATTGATTCATGTAGCTTATTAAAAAACTGCTTAGTTTTCTGTATAGAATGTAAAAACTTGTAGTGTTGCCAGTATAATTTTAATGCCTATGATAAAATATTTACTTTATGCAATAACTGAGAAAAACTGAAAAAAAGGATGAATTAATTTTTTTTCTTAAAACTTTGCATAATTATTTAACACATATGCTACCTTTAAATTTGCAATAAAAATGAGATCAATCAAATGGCAATTAGTGATTCTATTACAGCTTGAAAATCTGTAACATGTTTTTGTTGCATTACAAAAATCTGTCATCAGGAGAGCTGTTGCTTTCATCTAGATGAAGAATTGACGATCAATGTGCCTGTCTAATTGATAGCCGTGGGGTTTCTGTTAGTAATGTTTTCATGTTCATCACTGCTTATAAAAATTTACTGTAGTTATAATCAGATTACATACCTGCCAACCGTTCCGATTAAATCGTATTCGTTCCGATTTTTCACTTTTGTTCCGAAAATACGATTTTAGTACCAAATGTTCCGTTTTTACGCCCCCCCTGTAAAAGGGCAAAATCAGCTACTTTTGTAGCACTTAATAAAGATAAATTTTTCTATTTTCCAAACAATGTTTGCTTATTTCACTGTTTCATTTTATTAGTACTTACCAAGTATTTTTTAATCTTCCTGAATTATTATGGATGAAATTCCCAGTGTTTGACATCTTGAGTCATTTTTGTTATTCTATTTGCAGAAATTTAAACCCAGATAAATGGAAGAAAAAAATTTAACTTTATTATATCCTAGTATAAATGAAGATAATTATTAGTCAGAATATAAAGGTACAAAACACTTAGTCCTCTTAATAACCATAAGATACCTTAGATAAGAGATAAAAGTTATGAATTACAAGTTTTTTTAATAATACCCCTTTACTTTAACACATTCAAAATGTGTCGTGCGTGTTGTTCCTATTTCTGTTTCTGAAATGTTGGCAGGTATGAGATTATATTTTGGGTTTTTCTGCATCATCATTTGTCTTTTCTTTCAATTTTTTTTCTAGTCATTTACACGCCTCTCTAAAACCTTCAAATAGACACTTTTAAACAGGGCTTGAAATTTCAGTTTATGTCTAAACCATTTACTTGCCGATATTGATTTAGATTGGATTTAGATTTAGATTGAGAGCACAAATCTAATCATATACTTCTATTTGATTTGAAACTTGAAACACAACATTTATTAAACATAAGTATTTATAACTTCTGAGGTACTGTTTGATCTCATCTTTATTGCTTTTTTGTAAGGATATGTTCTTATCTCTGTTTTTTTTGCTTATTAAGTTTATTGGTTCTGTAATTGTTTCAGCTATCCGGTAAAAGGTATTGAAAATGCATGGCATTTCAACCAGTTCCACGTCTTTATTGTAAGTATAGCACATTAAAAATCATGAATAGTGATGCCCCATTCACTTTTTTAGTCTATCTTAGAATGTATCCCGCGATTTTCAATAGTTATTCATGACTGATTGTCTTTTTCACTTTAAATACTTAAAAATCGTCCCACCGTAATACTCCATTTTAAAATTTGTGTTGGATTCATGTACTTTCGTCGCATATATAGTTTGTTCATCATTTATTGCTAGTGGTTGTAAATATTTCTTTCAAATAAACCTTAGTGATTCGGGCTATTAATAAAGTTCTATGTTTAAGTGTTTCATTTGTGTTTTTTTAGTTTCTTTGAATTTTTTTAGGGGTAAATTCTATGTTCTTATTAAAATGAGAACAAACTGATTATTTAGTTGGAGTCAGAGTTAATTTTGGAACCATTTTAGAAAACAAGCAATATCCAGCTTCTTAAGTCTACATAACTATACACAGGAGAACTGATACTAACTAGAAACAGTTCTTGCGTATTATCCCGTCGACCATACCGCTGAATCCGAAAACGGTAAACAATCCATTGACTTTTCTATGGCTGTGCCGCTGAATTTGACAGTCACAGAACGGTTGGCAGGATGATACGTAAGTACCTTAGAAACAATTTTCAATTATAAAATTACTACAGTAAAGCACAGTTCATATGTTTCTCATTTATATGTCGTTTTCGCAAAGTCCCAATTCATTCCTATTAATTTTAATGCAAAAATTCTTCGGTTATACGATTATGTCTTTTTCCCACTGTCTTAATGAAAGATTTTGGCAACCAAAAAATTTAATAAATTGAAGATTTGATATTTATATGTAGTGCAATGTATTTGCAAGTGGTGTTTGGGATATACAGTTTAGTACTCAAGATATGAAAAATAAAATATATAGTTAGGATAAATTATAAAGGTATGGTTTGCTTCATTTTTTATACTAAATGTTTTAATATTTTTAAATTTAATTATTATTTTCAGTTTAAAAACTGTTTTGAAGTATTTTTTTAGGAAAAACCTCATATTTATTGTATTTACGTAAATCTGCATTAGGATCATTAGAAACCTAACAATCAAATGTTTTCAATCATACGTCTTTTCATTTTTACTTCCGTCTCTTGAAAGATGTATAAACAGTGCTTTACTGTACTATTTTTGTCTTTAAGTCAAACTGTGAATGTGCTTCTGATTTTAAAAAATACAGGGGTGCAAGTGCTGCACTAATTTTGCCAATTGTGGAACCCTGTGCCAAAAGCACTTTTTGAGCCAAAATTGTGACATAAAGGAATTCCCTTAGCGAATTTTGCCAAATTGTGTAGCTTGATTCGTTTAACCACCGAAGTTTGGCATTCTTTGGTTTGGTGCACTCAAGCAAACAACCAGCTCTTCAAGAGTTGCTCATAGAACCGGTTTGATTTTGGTAACCCTATAGTGACTGTCCAGACTGTTGAAACATATTTAAACCAATATTTCAGTTTTTTATTGTAATTTTGGACTTAGTCCAAAATTAAGTCCTATTGTAATGACAATTAACAGTTTATTAGTGTAAAAGCTGTTGAAAAACTTTGCATAATACAATTTTGCATTTAACATTCTACTCATTTTCCAAGCATTTATTTTTTATGACTAATGGATAACTTTTGGAATAATAATATTAAGACAGATACACACTCACTTAGAATTGAGAAATTATTAATTTTTAGAAATATTTTTAAATGTTGCAGTTTTTCTTCAGAGAACTGGGAAGGTGCTGTACAGTACAGCCTGCACAGTTGAAAATAAAAATATCTAGGGTAATGAACCTAACATTTGATAACTTTAATATTGGATCTTTTGTATTATCCCATCAGCTTCAGCGGCATTGTTAATGGCCTTTGGCTTTGCATTTTGTTTTTGGTAGCAAGATCAATGGGTTGATACAGAAGTACCCATATTTTTTATTTCAATCTCATACCATCAACTTAGGAAAGCAAGTATAAGTTATAAATGAAGTGTTTTGATTAATATTTCTTACAACTTTTTTAGTTACAACTTTTCAATACTTTAATAATATGAGATGTTAAAATCAGGTAAATTGCTGTTTTACCCTTTATCTACTGACGGTACTTACAAGTCCTACCAACCTTAAAAATACATAGAATAACCATCCTTACAAATATACTGAAGATACTTTGCAGGAACCCTCTTTCACTTTTCCTCTTCCAGTATAAAAGGCAGCATGGGTTCTGTGATGAGTATTTTAACAGGAAATGCAAATAGATTCAAAACTGAAATTGTGCTCTCAGCTGTGCCCTTTTGATCAGATTCCCATGATTGTCATTTTTGTTCCCTCAAAAGTAGGTTGTCAGAAGGAAAGTGAATTATTTTTAACGACTTAAAACTGTTATAAAAAGCCATGTTTTTAGTATTTTTATAATATTTTAGCCCCCAGTGTACTGGTTGGTGTTTTATGATGCATGATCCACATAAGGATATTATGCGCCAGCCCTTAGTGTACAGATGGTACTCAAAATTATCAGTTTAATTAAGTGCTAAACAGATTAAATTTCCCAAAGATGGTTATTTTATTCTTGTATCCCTTAATTTGCAATTTAGTGACTAAAAAAGTATTTGCACGAAAAAAAAGTGCAGAAAATCCCATAATGAAAAATATAAAGGGTTGAAGTTTTGGAAAATACCTTAAGAGATAAAATGTGAACAGGTAGGATTTTTAAGGTTTATTAGCTTGCTTTCCCTCATAAGTTTTAAGAAAAATTGAATCGCTACAGTAACAAAAAATCCTTTTGTGTTCTAAATTAGTTATTTACATTTTTTAGCTTTTTCGGTGATTTTGGAGTAAAAGAAGAGTGAAATGGATGAATTAATATAACACCCTACGATAATCCATGCCAATTGTAACTAGAGTGGAGGTGAATCATTCATTTCAAGTCTAGTTGAAGTGAGAGCTTCCACTATATTTCATTTTTAAGGATCGATTTTCTCTATTCTAAAGAACTTCATCAAAAAATAACATGGTAAATGCCTTAGCACAGCGGTTCTTAAACTGTTGTGAGTTAAACTTTGGCTGTAACCAAAAATGTCTTAAATGAGCTATAACACGTCTTTTACATGACAAATATTCAAAATTTTTCCGGGAGTGACCCCCAGACCCCCCATTATTACTTGCAGTAAATGCAAATTTTTATCATAATGTGGAACATAATTTGAATATACTGTTATGTAATCTAAAACTCAACTCACATAAGTGAGGGAGTACCTTTCAAATAATGTTGAGTCAACCCCAAGACAAAAGTCTGGGTGTTTAAAATCTTGGGGGGCGCAATGTCTGGCTGTTGCATATATTACTTGTCTACCATCAGAAGGCGGATGAAAACCGGTTTTCTCTGCCTTCCACAATGCAGAGAAACCGGTTTTTCTACGCTAAGCAACGGTAGACAAGTAATAGTGGGGCTGCGGTGATTGAAAGTTTAGGAACTGCTGCATTAGCAAGAATTGGCACAATACCAGCATTTTTTGAAAACAGAATAAAAAAAGGCATTTTTTCAGTAAAGGAAAGAGATCTTAACCCAAAAATCAACATGAAAAGTTTCAAAAAAATTAAGTTAAATATAAAAATCCAGACAAGCCCTTTGTCTTTGTTTAGGATTGAAGTACCTTACAACTGATTTGGCCTTTTATCGTTTAAACAATTTAAGTTTTGTTTAAGTTTAAAATAAATGTATAGGATTGAATTACGTATTGTAATTTGAGGTTTTTAAAGTCAAACTTTGAAATTAAATTAAAAAATAAATAGTCATCATAATTAAAAAAATTTTGCACGTATATTCTTTACTAGGATACCTATATCGAACAAAAAAAATAAATGCGTGAATCGTCCACCATTAGGCTCCTAGCCAAATGAGAAAGAAAGAATTCTACTTAATTTTTACCCATACAAAAATGCTCATATAAGTATGAGTAATGAAACAGTCTTTAAGAGAATTTTTATGTATGTATTAGAATTTTCTAAGTCTTAATCCTATCTTAAACACATCAGGAAAATATCAACTCCCAATTAGTTTTTCATTATTGGTTTTTGTAGAATTAAATAGAATAAGTATATAATTTGTAACACAAATTTATTTTGCAGAAAGCTAAAACAAACATTGAATACATTGGTTTAATATATAAATACAATTCCTCAGTTAATTCTGAAGGGATTGGAATAAAGTAGAATTAATGTTTTTTAATGACAAAATATTTTTTAATTAATATATATAGTTAGGTTTTCTACAGAAAGAAAATTTAAGGCCGAAACGAATTAGACATTCAAATAGTTCTAACTAGTTAACATTTAATATAACAACTTATTAGAGCATTTAGGTCATTCATTTTAAAAGATAAACTTTGCAATATTTCTTGTTTGACAGGTTTTATTACTTTTGTAAGCTAAAGAGTGAAGGTGATATTTATGATTACAATGAAATTTACTATTAAACTGAGGAATAAAAACTAAAAATGGCTCCTCTTTCCAAGAGTATTTTTTTAAAATTTATATAGCATACAAAAAAAACTCAGAATTTCAAATAACATTAACTTGTTCCAAAAACTTCCTCTTGAGTGGGGAGTGGTATGATACGAGGACCAACTCTGGTCCACACAAAACCACTCTCGGGTTTCTGAGGTACAGTAGGATATGGAGAGTCTTTAGCAAGGTAATACTCTGAAGGTGCATGACACACAAACTCGAAAACTTCAAGTTTCCTTGGAATGTCCTCTTCAGGTCCAATAATGTATGTAGCTGGATCAAAACGCCCTTTTGGACTGGATTGAGTAGGCAGAAGCCAGGTTATGACTGCACTCTTTTCACAGTATTGGTCTTGGAGCAGGCCTCTTATCTGACAGTAATAAACATCCCCACTAACGTCCACAACGGAGACAATGTCCCCCACCTGGTAGTATGTCCCTTTGTAGAAAACGCTTCTGGATGTCACTGGGGTAGCAACGGAAGTAGGAGCTTTGGTGCAGCTTTTCTTGAAAAGAGAGCGTCGGCTTTTACCTTTTGGATTATTACCCTTAGACGGGACCTGCTGTTTGAATTTCGAACTCTTCGCCCGGGTACTTTTGCGAAGGGTGAAGGGGCAAGCTCCCGAGCCGTTTTTGCCGCCTCCTCCACTGTTGCTGTTGTTATTCATGGTGACGTTTCGAACGGAGCAAGAGTTGCAGACCAGGTCATCCTCCTCGTTCTTCCGCCACATTGAGGATGACGTCGTCTTGCACATGATACATCGGGGTTTCATACCGAAAGGCATGGCGTATTTTTCTTTTTTTTAGAGGAAGATGAGCAAAGTTTTCCCGTTTTAAAACTAAGAGCAATACATAAACACAGACAAAAACAAAACAAAAATTTGTTTTTCTTCAGTATGTTGCCATTCCTGAGTTTAAATTGCATAAATTATATTCAAGAAAATAAAAAGGATGACATTTAATTGTATTTTCAAATAATAAAATTAACTTAAAACGTTTCCTTAATACTCATTTCAAAGAACAATTCACTTTAATTTGGTATTTTATTACGATATTATCGTCAGTGATCATCCTGCGATCGTGAAACTTCGGAGTAAGAGAAACATCTCAACTCATAACTTATTTATTTACATTTGGAAAACTCACGCTTTCAGAGATTAAAAATTTTTCGCTTCAAATGAATTTATGTCTTAGTGAGCATATTCCAAAGCAGATAAGAAACATGTTTTGTCTGTTTGTGGGGATGATTATCTAGAAAAAATCATCGTTTCAATCCTTTGAGTTCGTTTTTGGGAAAACCTCCCCTTTTATAACAAATTTTGTGTGTCTTATACAAAGTTCGCCAAAATGAATAAACTGAGATTAAATTTGTTGGCTTCCTATAAACATTTTACTCCAAGGACATTTTCTAGAAACATAAGTTCCGAGGATATGGATAAAATTAAACTATTTAAGGAAAATAAGGAAAAAGTGGATGATGATGCTGTAAGGAAAACTGGTAATATGCTGAAGAATGAGTTTGCAATGTATAGGAGAGGTCAGTTTACTGTCCCAAAGCCTAAAGTACCAAAATACTCAGACTATGTTATTATTGGGGGTGGAATCATTGGATCCTCCATTGCATATTCTTTAAAAAATAGAGCTCCTGAAAGCTTTGAAGTAACAGTCATAGAAAGAGATCCTAAGGTAAACACAATTTTTTTACTGTATTGTTATTTCCCTTTTGATGTTTTAGGATTAGCAGGGTGCAAATCTCGCCTATCGGACTATTGGTGATGTGGTTCAATTCGGTTAACGGTCCCACTAAATAGTACCGCCATGATCTTTTGAACAATACAGCAAAATATATATGATGTGCCCCTGAATCTGACAGTTAGGGGCCATTCATTAATTCAAAAGGTCCCGAGGGGGAGGGGGTTGGAAAAATCTCTACTAAGATTATTTCCAAGTTAATGTAAACAAATTCCAATCAAATAACTATTGAATAACCCCAGAAAAACTTAAAATGCTGATGATCTCGGTATATTATCGAAGCTTTAATTTAAAAAAAAATGAAGGTATATCAGATGTATCTTTTTTACTGGAGTTTAAACTGATTAAACGAAATGGAATCTTATGTAAGAATAGGGGGAGGGGTTTGAAAAATCTTACCTACCCTTACATGGGGGTAAGGGGGGTCAAAAATTGCTAAAATCATCCTTACATAATTAATGAATGGCCCCTTCCTGTTATTTGGTACCTAAAACTATTTGGGGCCTATTTAGCAGGAGATATGCTGGTTTTTAAAATTTTGATATTTATTTTGGGCAGTTTATAAAATTTGGCACCAAATAATCCTGTAGTTATCTAACATTTTAGTCTAATTTTCAAAACTAAAAGATTGAAATGCAAAATTAAAGGATGAACCTGGGGGTATTTTTAATAACAATATAATCCTAAATCTGACATCTTAAGCTGATAAAGTTACATTCAATCTGCATCATATTTTTTTAAAATTTATCATGAAGTGAAAATGTTGCTGAATATTTGAGTTATATTAATGGAATAATTTACTTAAAAGGATTTTTAGCTTGATAATAATACAGATAATATAAAAACTCATTGGCGCAATAACCCTAGTGGGCTATTAATTTTGGGATCAATAGGCTGATTCGAAAATAACCAAATTTTAAAATGCTGCTTAAATTAGTTGTCATTTCATATGAAACATATATGAACAGCTGTACGGTCAATAGGATTTTTATAACATTTTCGAATTTCAGTGGTATGGTCGACAGGGTGATAGGTAAAAACCAAATTTTAAATGTTTTCATACAAGTAACTATACATATACTTTATTTAGCTGACTGACAGTTTTATTGTTTTGCACATTAAGTGTAATATACTGTTTGGTTTTTAAATTTTTAGTCTGAACTCCTTTTTTTAAATCATAGCTTTTCTGATGCCTTACATGAAAGTTAAATAATCTTTTATCATTTCTTACCAAACAAATAGTTTTGTTTGATTGCTTCTAATTCTTATTTATTTTTAGTACATCAGATCTTCTTCCGCTCTATCAGTAGGAGGCATTAGACAGCAGTTTTCACTAGAAGAAAATATTCAACTTTCACTCTATAGTGCCGAGTTCTTAAGAAATGTCAAGCAACATCTAAGTGTTTTAGGTATGTTTTACTGTGTTTAATATGGATCTTACACTAATATAGATACATTTTATCTTTCAAGGCCATATTAACTTCTGCATGGAGTCTAAATGGGTCAACTTAAGAGTGAAATCTAGCTGGTTTATATTATGCAAACTTGCTGTTGATACACACAAAACCTTAGCAACTTTCTGCTTATGACACTGGGCATTTTGTTCCAATGTAGCTGATTTTTGAGTATCAGGAGAAGTTCTGTGCATATTTAACAATTTATTAAACGGGTTACTGGGATTTACATCATTTTTAATCTCTATTCTACAATTTGGGTTTTTATTGAGACTAACATTGTGAAATGGATTAATATCGCTTTATGAACTTCCAATATATTCGGTATCAGTAATAATTTACACATGATTTTCTCATGTATAAAATTTCATAAAAAGGATTTAATAAACAAACCAAATAAATAAGATATGAAATCAAATACCTATCAAGTAAAATAAACAATAAATTTGTATCATACAATTTTAGATTTTGAAAAAAAAATAACACATTTTTGTCTGTAGGGGAGACTGGGGATGGATGGGACACTGGGTAGGATGGGACACCTTCAATAAATCTTAAAATTATAAATAAAATTAGTTTTTGAGTGTTCCACCAGGTAAAGCCACCATGGCTTCTTGTTGCTGTTTACTATTTTAGTTGCAAGCTCCTACAAGTTTCTGAATGAAAAAGATGGTTTCACTATAGCAAAAGTAACTAAGTATTACACTTTTCAAAGGGAATTTTCAATCCGATTCTTGGTTGCTTTCTTAATGGTTTATATTGTTTTCGAAACAGAATAATGTATTCTTTATAAATATATAGTTGAGTTAAGCCTAAAAGCAACAGTTCTTTTGAAAGAACCTATTTTTAAAACTGTTGCTACCGGGGTGGGATGGGACACTAAGACTTGGGGTGGGATGGGACACTAAGACTTGGGGTGGGATGGGACATGCCCAATTCCTCTCAATACCTAAATACAAGTTATTGCATACACTTAGCTTTAGATACCATTGTTTTGAAACTGATTAGTATTGCAGTTGAAAACATATTTTTTTAGACTAAAGAAGAATTTTAACTATTTTGTATTTTTCACTTAAGTTAGATTTTTCGAAGTAAATATAGGGTAAAATAACTGATGTTTTTGTAATAAATCTTTAAAATGTGTAAAATACTTCCATCTTTGTGGTTTTTAATCATATTTTTAAAAAGTAATCATAAATTTTAATTTAAAAAGATATGTCCCATCCCACCCCGGCCCGGGGTGGGATGGGACACTTTTAGAGGTTACTTTGATTCGTTCATAAATCCTAAGTTTTGTTTGCTATCACTTTGGTTATATTTTTTAAACATGTTAAAATGCTCCAAGATGTTAGTTTGAAAGTTTCAAATTTATACAATGAAAACTAAATTTTTAAAAAATATTCTTGGAAGAAGTGTCCCATCCCTCCCCGGTCTCCCCTATATACTTTTGTTTAAAATCTATTAAATAAATATCTATTGAGGTAAATATTTATTTTAGTAGTAAACTGGAAAATATTTTGTGCTTTTCAAAATCTGCAATTTATTTTTTTTAGATGATGATCCACCTGACATTCAATTTCAGCCACATGGTTATCTTTTTCTGGCCACTGAAGGTGGAGTGGAGCAAATGAGAGAAAACTACAAAAAACAACTGTACTAAGAGATCTTTTACTTTTTAATTAAAAAAAATATTCTACAAAAATTTATAAACCTTTTCAATGTATACATTTATTAAAAGAATGTTATGATTATTTTATAAGGTGCCCTCTTCTCTACTCAGACACAAACGTCTATGTTCGATTTTGCATACAACTTCGAGCTTTTTAGTATTTTGATAAAGTTTGGAAATTTGTATGCTGAAATAGTATGTTGTGTCATACTTTTTAGACCCATTTAATTGTTGCATTCCTTTCTTAATTTGCAGTGTCATTTAATGCTTAATCATTCATTTTAAATCAACAGCTGTGCTTACTTTTCTTTTAGTGAACTTGGAGCAAGAGTTAAACTCTACAATCCTATGCAGTTGAAAGATAAATTCCCTTGGCTCAACCTAGAAGGAATAATGCTTGGATCTTATGGTAATATTTCCTACAATCATTAATTTAATTAAGGACAATGTTAGTAAGTTAAAATAACACATATTTGCAAAAAAAAAGGCCTTTTTAAAAGTTGTTTGGGTGGTTCCACTTGATTTTTAGGTTTTTTGGTGTGCTGAATCCAAAAATCACTTCTGTTTTTTCCTGGGATGTCACATTATTTGACAAAAAAGCTTCTTAGGTTTTATTGGGGAATAGTTTCTGTTTGAATGAAACAAAAACTACATCCAAAACTATATTTTATTAAAGTGATATTTTGATGCTTTTTAGAACTTAAGTCCAAATATGACTTTTGCTTTGCCCTAGAACATTGTGTTTCCTGTGAATTTTGACAACTTTGTAGAATAAGTCAATGCCTCAATATAAATTAAAATAATAATATGAAATTAATTTTTCATTATTTATTTTGGCCCTCAGGGCACCTCTTTCGGTGATTGGGCCCCACGACCCCAAGGGAACCCAGTGATCTTTGCCCTGGGCAGTCGCGCTCCCGGGGTCCTTAGAGCGATCTTTCTTCTTTTTCTTTCTTCATTTCTTCCTCCCTTCCTTTCCGTCATAGTAAAGAAATTGGTTTTTCGTTCTCAACCATGATACAAAGGAGCCTTATTTTTAGACACAATACCACTAGTTGGGTCTTGTTGTATCTATGTGTTTATCATTAAATTTTGATTTGTCTTCACTCTCCCTCCATTTTGATAGTGGCTTTACATCACATCTTTCTTCTGTTACAATAGTTAAATTATACTCTGGTTTTGATTTCTACTATATACCCAAACACAATATACCCACTTTGTTTTTATTTACTTCCCCCCTGGAGTGTTTAACGAGCTCTGGATGGGCGGCATATGGGAAAACAGAGGAGGCCAGGAACTGTTTGTGATGTCCTGTTTTTGTTGTCCCGTCCTGGTTAGCAACATACCGTCGTTCCGATGTGTCACCTCTTGCTCTTTAGCAATGTGGCGGCCCATATGTTTCCTTGCTTGCTGGGTAGCTTGTGGGAGCTGCCCAGTCGGTCATATCGTTTTTCCCTTTGGCGGACACCATGCCGTAGCGCCTGCAGCAGCAGTACAGCCCCGCTCAGCAGGCAGACTGCTGGGTACGTACTGTGGAAGCTGTGGGACCAGTAGTGGGAGTGGGAGGTTGTCGTTTGGTAGGTTCTTGATCCCTCCCTCTGCCCACCATAAGCAACAAAAAAGAACCTAGGCGCCACTTTCCCTCATGGGGTTTTCTTTATTAAATCATGGTGGTAAGTCCACCACTTTGTCTTTACCATACCCAAAATTTATTGTGTTACACTCAGAAGTACCTGATACAAAATTAACGACCGTCTCACCATTTTTGATTGCTAAAGCCATATCTGGAATCGCTGGAACAGTAGCTTCTGTAAAAAAACTTTCATCCGGAGAACTTCTCGTAAATACCTCCTCTGAAGCACAAACAAAAAATCTCTTGAAATGTAAGAAACTTGCTCATATACCCATTTCGGCATATCCACACCCTTCATTAAATAACTCAAAAGGTGTAATCTATTGCCCAGACATCATCGACATACCTGAATCGGAAATAGAAGAAAATTTAAAAGAACAACAAATTGAAAAAGTCAAACAAATAAAGGTAAAAAAAGAAGGAGAACTCAAAAAATCGCCCCTTTTTATTATAACTTTCACAAATACAACCCTGCCTCCAAAAATCAATGTTGGTTATTTAAGTACCAAAGTTCGACCATATATTCCTAACCCTCTCCGATGCTTCAAATGTCAGAGATATGGGCACAGCGGACACTCGTGTCGTGGTTCTCCCGCATGTAGCAGATGTGGAGAACCCGATCACGTCTCCGACAAATGTGAAAAAGACCCTAAATGCGTAAATTGTGAAGAAAACCACCCTTCATATGATAAAAAATGTCCCAAGTGGATTTTTGAAAAAGAAGTTCAAAGGCTGAAAGTCTTAAATAATCTGAGCTATCCTGAAGCCCGAAAAGAAGCACTAAAATTGATGCCTCCAAAACCAAAAAACACTTATGCCTCAATAGTTTCAAACTCAAGTCAACAAGCTGGTCCAACAACCCCAAAACCTACAGACCAAATTAGTTCATCACTAAATTCGGCCATTCCTGTAATAACAAGCACTCCAAATTTAAAAGAAAACTTGACTACATCAACATCAAATATTCAACCTGGCAATAAACCAGAATCTCCAATAACTCAACATATATTTCAATCAGCCCTTGCATCAGCTAAAACTGTATCAGGTAATCAACAAAATATACAAACAGGAAATCTAGTTTCCAACACATCAAATAAAAGAGTTCAATCTGACCAAATAAAATTAAATGTTAAAATTCCTAAACAAACTGCTCCAACTGAAGCTAATGCTTCAGAGGAAGAAATGGATGGAGTAGAAACGGAAGGAAAAAGAAGAGGAAAGAAGGGGAAAGAAAGAGGGCGTAGCCGATCTCGGCACAAACCAATTTCTCCCCCATCTAAATCATAACACTAATACAGTGGAATTGCCGTGGCTTCCGCAGCAATCTCGAGGACATCAAGACCATAATTAACTCCTACTCTCCTGTGTGTCTTGCACTGCAGGAGACGTTTCTAAAACCAACAGATACGACTCGCCTGCGAGGATATTCTATCCTTCGTGAGGACTGTGTGACGGGTGGACGAGTTTGTGGGGGTGTGGCACTTTTAGTTGCTCACACGACACCCTTCACTCCCATCCCGCTCCGTACACCTCTGCAAGCAGTCGCAGCTCGTGTCTGCATTGTCTCATCAATCACAGTTTGTAGCATATATCTCCCACCTGGAACACTCGTTAACTTTAGAGACCTTGAAGATCTGGTGAACCAGCTGCCCTCCCCCTTCATTTTGTTGGGGGATTTTAACGCTCATCATCCCATTTGGGGAAGTAAGGATACAAGTTCAAGAGGTGATACTGTTGAGAAAATGCTTTCAGAACTTGATCTCTGCATTTTAAACGACGGATCGCCAACTTACTTTCATTCATCTACCCAATCTTTCACAGCCATCGATTTAACCTTATGTTCGCCCTCATTGTTGTTAGACTTATCATGGAGAGTTTTAGGTGACCCATATGGCAGCGACCATTTCCCGTTGGTGGTTACTTTTAAAACCCCAACAGCGTGTACGACTTCAAGTCAACCGCGATGGAAATTTGGGCAAGCTGACTGGTCAACCTTCCAAATTTATGCAGAGCTAACGGATAACATAGTGATATCTGAAACAGTCGATGATGCTGTAGATAACATAACATCCACGATTTTAAAGGCAGCTGATTTAACTATCCCTAAAACATCCTCGAGATTGCCACGATATCCTAAGCCATGGTGGAACGAGGCTTGTAAGGATGCTAGAAAGGCGCAAAATAAGGCATGGGGAAAGTTTAGGCGCTACCCCACACAGGAAAACATGATTGCTTTTAGTCGGGCACGGGCCTATGCTAGAAAGGTTAGAAGGCGAAGCCAACGTGAATCTTGGGAAAAATACGTGAGTAGTATTACATCTTCCACACCAACTCGTCAAGTATGGCGAAAGATTCACAAAATTAAAGGAAAATACGTGACTAATGCGATATCCATTTTAAATCACAATGGCACGACAATTAATGACATTCCCGGCATAGCAGACACCCTTGCTGAGTCTTTTGCAAAGACTTCCAGCAGTGATAATTATCCTCCAGAGTTCCAGGCATTGAAGAGTAGAGCAGAGCGGTCGAGAATTAATTTCGCCTCATCGAATGACGAAGGCTATAATTCCCCGCTCACGATGCTTGAACTTCACACTGCCCTCTGTCGCTCGAGAGACTCTGCGGCTGGACCGGACGAGATACATTACATTATGTTACGTCATTTATCTCATCAATCTTTACAAGTCATTTTAAATTTATATAACCGCATATGGTCTTGTCAAGTATTTCCCTCTAAATGGTACCACGCTTACATCCTCCCAATCCCCAAGCCAGGGAAAGATGTCACAATACCTGACAACTATCGCCCTATAGCCTTGACCAGTTGTCTCTGCAAGCTTTTAGAGCGTATGGTCAGTGCTCGACTAATGTACTATCTAGAGTACAACAGCCTACTGTCTCCTTATCAAAGCGGGTTCCGCAAATTCCACTCTACACTGGACAACCTCTTAAGGCTAGAAACCGCAATACGCGAGGCCTTCTTGCGAAAACAACATCTTATCGCTGTCTTCTTCGACATAAAGAAGGCTTACGATATGACCTGGAGACATGGTATTCTCCAGGATCTACATCGTCTAAACTTAAGAGGGAATTTACCACTTTTTATCCAAAACTTTTTAAGTCATCGCACATTTCAAGTCTGCATTCGTTCACACTACTCATCAACATTTATACAAGAGCAAGGAGTCCCCCAGGGATCCGTTCTCAGCCCCCTTTTGTTCATAATTAAACTAAATAATATTACACATAACTTGAACCATGGAGTGCAATGCTCTATGTATGTAGATGATTTGCAGATTTCATTCTCATCCCAATTCATAAACATTGCAGAACGCCAATTGCAGAACACCATAAACAAGCTGGACCGATGGGCCCAACAGAATGGCTTTGCTTTTTCCGCCGAGAAAACCGTTGTTGTGCCTTTTAGCCGTAGGAGGGGACTTTTCCCCGATCCAGAGCTACGATTGGGCAATACTCCCATCCAAGTGGTTGAGCAAACACGGTTTCTCGGTGTACTTTTCGATAAAAAGTTAAGATTCCATAGCCACATTCAAGATCTCAAGAATAAATGCTCTAGAGCCCTTGATATGTTGAAGGTGTTAAGCAATACCAAATGGGGTGCAGAACAAACTTCACTCTTGCGCCTTTATAGAGCACTTATACGCTCTAAACTAGATTACGGTTCAGTTGTTTATGGTTCAGCATGTGCATCACTACTACGGTCGCTTGATCCGGTACACCACCAGGCACTTCGTGTTTGCCTTGGTGCTTTTCGTACCTCTCCAATTTCATCCTTATATGTAGAGGCAAACGAACCCTCATTGAATCAACGCCGTACGTACCTTTCATTATCATATTTTATCAAAATTAGATCTCTCAGACATAACTCATCTTTCTCGTTCTTGTTCGATTTTAGTTTGCAAAGGTTAATCATCCATCGTTCTATACGTCTATATACTCCTCCATTTCATTTTAGAATGCGAGACCTACTACGGAAATTGGATATTTCTGTAGGCTTGGTCGCTCAATCAACAATAGCACCATTTCCCCCATGGGAAAGAGTGGAAATAAAAGTAGATCTTTCTTTAACTTCCCATCAAAAATCCTCAACTCCAGATCATATATACAGAGTTCTGTTCCAGGAGCATCGTGAGACATTGGGAGATTTCATTCCGATCTTTACAGACGGTTCAAAATCGGACACCCATGTCGGGGCGGCTGCTGTTTACCATCAAGCTTCCGTCTGCGATGACCTTCCATTGAAAACATCATCATTTACAGCAGAACTGCATGGAATTAGAATGGCGCTTGAACTTTTGAAAACATCTCCTCATTTTAAATTTATTATTTATTCAGATTCACTTTCTGTTTTGCAATCCTTAGTTTCACTTCAACCATCTGCTCATCCCATCCTAATGGACATCTACATTGAACTGGACAATCTCATGAGACGAGGGTTTGACATTAGTTTCTGTTGGGTCCCTGGCCACGCCGGGATCACTGGCAACGAAGAGGCTGACCTTCTAGCACGTTCGGCTGACGGGAATCCAGATCGGTTCCCAGTCCCCTTCACTGACCATAAAGCGTTTTTCCGGCGGAAGCTTCGTTCCGAGTGGCAAGACAGCTGGAACACTCAGCTAGGGAACAAGCTTCATTCGATCATGCCGCTGATTACTCCTCGCCGAGGTTCTTCTTTGAACCGCCGGGAGGAAGTTATAATCAGCCGGCTGCGGATTGGCCATACCCGTTTCACCCATCGACATTTATTGTTTGGGGAGCAAGCTCCCATTTGTCCTCATTGTAGCATTCCCTATACTGTGAAGCACATTTTATGTGAATGTCCACATTTCAATATTATGAGAGATCGTGTTTTTAAAATGAGAAATTTTAACCTTTCACAAATTTTATCCAATTCATCAGATTTTAAACTTGTAATCAAGTTCACCCATCTTATTGGTTTTATTCACCACGTATAAGATTTTAACTGTTACTGTATCATTACCTTTTTATATAAATACTTAAGATTTTAAATTGTACTTTTATTACAATTGATGTATAGACTACATCAGACTAAGGCTTCTTTGCTCTGTGGTTTTTAATATAATTTGTCTAGGTCTGGCGCTCTATGCCCTGATTTGGGCCTTGCGCCATAAAAATCCAAATAACCAACCATTATTTATTTTTTATGAAAATCATTATGTAACTAAAATGGGTTCATTTACACATTTTAAAACCACTAAAACATACTTTTCAAACATGTGAGGATCTTTTACCCTTGTGAGTAGCAACAAGAATGTTTCTTCGAAGTATATACAGTCAAATCCGCTTAATGTGATCACGGTTAACCCATTAAGGACGACTTTAAAATAATGAAAATAAATAACTTTTTCTTTCATATTTTGTTCATTTGGACCGAATATAGTAAGAAATGCCCATTTTCAGATTTTTAAAAAAATAATTTTTATGATTTTTTAACTGGCAACTTTTCTTGCCAACCGTCCTTAGTGGGGTCCAAACTCTGACAAATGAAAAGTCGAAAAAACTAATTAGAATGTTTACGATTTTGATAATAAAATGTTTTCATACATAATTTAAAGAAATAATCCATAAATAAAAGTGAATGGGTACTAAATTGTTAATAGGGGGTCCAAGAAAGGGTATTTCACCCCTCCTGAATAGGGCCAGTTCAGTTCAAATATTGATATTCACCTATTTTCAGGCTTTAAGAATAGCCGAACTAGTACTTTTGTTAAGTCGGAATGGTCGGAACCCTTTGATTTTTGTACTTTAGCTAGCTTCCAGGTTAAAAAAGGTTTATTTATATCTCCCAGTCTGGAACATAGGGACTTTTTTACCTGCTAGAGTCTTATATATTCTCAACTTTAATTTTTTTTGGATACCTTTGGTTATATGTATATAATTTTTTTGCCTTCCGAAGCCTTTTCTCTAATTGGAATTCTACGTTCTTTTTAGTCATTCTCTATCCAAAAGTCATCATAATTACAGTATTCATCTTTATGGCTCCAGATTTCGCATATTCCCCCCAGAAAATGTTAAATATTACTCATTAACTCGATAAAAACTAGGTATTAGCCCATTCAAAATGGGTTAAATTACTCCAGTGATATTTTATTTTATTTTTTGACTACTGTAAATTTCCAGAAACCCCTTTCAAGGAAAATAAATGTATCCAGAAATGATTTATTATGTGATTGAACCAATAAATCTGTTAGGAATCGGTAAAAATCTAAAATCTATTAAAAAAAACACTAAAATTATGATCCAATGGAAACATTTCATCATGCTAAAGTATCAATAAGATCTACATATATGATAAGAACAAAAAAAGCATTAAAAATAATTAATTTACAAAAGCTTCTTATGAGTAACTCGTAAAAGTTTTGACCACACATCAGACGATTGGCAACAAAAGTTGCCAGTAGAAGAAAACCCTTGCTATTGGCAATTTAAATACCCCCATTCCAACTGTAATTGGTAATAATATTTAGAATGGGATCTTGTGAATATGCTTCAATAGAAACAAGTCATAAAAATAACCAAAACATTAGATTATTTTGGCGTTTTCCAAATGATCTCCCAGCTATCTCCAAAATGTAGTGAAACGCTCTCATTCTAACAGCGATTTTACCCCCAAAACGGCATGGCAGGTATAAATTTCTATTTTTATCTGAATAAATACATTCTTTAGAAGCTGTTGTCATGCATTTAAACTTTTAATGTCCTCTATTAGAGTCAGTAAAAAATGAAATGTCCCTTGGCAAATTTTGTTGCCAACCGTCCTTAATGGGTTAATGTTATCAATCGGATAATGTTATCGAAATTGACAGGTCCTGATCATTCCTATTTAATTTAATGTAAAATGTATCGTTTAATGTGATCAACTATGGATCAACACGCCGCTTAATGTTATCAAGATTTGTCCATATTCCCTAAAAAACGTCCACTATCGGGTTTCGTTTTGAAGGCCAATTTCTACAAGTAAACATCTCTGTCCCACCCTAGAGCCTGGCGTTTCTTTTTTTCTGAAACTTATTAGTAAGAATAAGAAAACATTCCACATATTATATTGAAAGAAAACGGTTACAGGGGGGGTCCGAATCCATGCTTGTGAGAAGAGAAGCCAACGAAGCCTTGCAGATGTTTCTGATAAGAGATTTTATTTTCCCTTGTTTATTGGAATTGAGATTATAAAATAAGTGGTTTATTAGATTGGGGAAGGAGATAATGGAATGCATACAAAAAGAGAGACCTTTCTATATAAATAAAAATATAAAGTAAGCAATTATTTTATTTTTATTATTTCAACTACTCTTATATTTTCCACTAAAAATTTTAAGTTGTCAAATACATAGTGTAAAATGGTTTTAAATACAATAATTACGAGTACGTTATTTTGATTTTAAAGCAAACAATATAGTTACACTGTCTGCTACTTTTTGATGTAAAATCGCTTATTGTTATCAATCGGATAATATTATCAGCTTAATCTCGGACAATTGCGATCACATTAAGCGGATTCGACTGTACAACAAAAATCTGTCATTATTGCACTATTTAACCGTCCCTGAAATTTTCTATCCATCTTCCTGGTGAAATAGTTAACTATGTTCTTTACTCACAACTCCTTAGTTTTTTTAAAAGTAAGGAAGTTAGGAATGTACCAAAACCGTGAAAAATTGGAAAATTTCAAAATAATGAATTAAAAAAAACATCCAGAAATTCGTTTGATATTTTTTCATAATCAGCACACTAAAATACATGGTCATTTAATAAAAACAGCTTTTTTGCTGCAGAGCTGTGTAATTATATAATCATAAGGAGTCAACTATTATGGATTGTTCCTGAATACTTGTTTGATTTATATATTAACTGACTGTATGTAGTACATATATTTTCATAATCCTGGGGCAGGTGTGGAGAATGAAGGCTGGTTCGATCCTTGGGCCCTTCTTTCTGCATTTAAGAAAAAGGCTGTGTCCCTTGGTACTGACTATGTCAATGGAGAAGTTATTCACTTTGACTTTGAGGACAGGAACGATTTTCTAGGAGAAGATCGTGGAGATCCCATACCTCACACAAACTTTATGTATGTGAGTACAAATCTAGCTATCCTTATAAACAATAGCAAGTCTATTTCAAGGATTGAGATAAATTTTTCGTAACTTAAGAACTTTGTCCTGTGGTTTGGGATGGGTAAGAACTTGTCTAAAGAAAGCTGAAAATTAAGCTGCCAGGGTAACCTATTTCATGGAATTTATATTCGTCTCTATAACTACTAAAAGCTAAAATTCTCTATGGAACTTTGAAAATCTGAAGAAAAGCATTTATTTTAAGAATATTTTAAATTTACATCCAGCTTCATTACAACTTTGCTCCACAATTTTTAGTGACTGTTTCTCACAGCTTTACTGCTTTTTTAGGTTAAAGATGACGAAGGTGAAATCCACTGCATCGAGTTTGCTACTTTAGTTGTTGCCGCTGGTGCCTATTCAGCAGATATAGCTAGAATGCTGGGTATTGGTTATGGCCCAGGGTTAATGAGTTATCCA
The DNA here is from genome assembly GCA_024610705.1 of Tetragnatha versicolor. Taxonomy (NCBI): domain Eukaryota; kingdom Metazoa; phylum Arthropoda; class Arachnida; order Araneae; family Tetragnathidae; genus Tetragnatha; species Tetragnatha versicolor. The sequence continues at coordinate 46,766,050 of JANDEH010000008.1, forward strand.
CTACCAGTTGAACCTAGGTTAGTTCTATTCTTCATTTCCTATTTATCTGTTTATTTTTAGTGCCAAGTAAATTTATAGAAGGTTGGTGTGCTTTTTAAATGGGCTTTTAGTTTTAAAATATCAGTTTATTGTGATGTTGAATAATATTACCTTTTAAGTGTTCCTCTTTAGTTGTTGAAAAAACTAAATTTACTTTAGAAAAGCATGAAATTTTGTTGTTTCTTTCTTTTTTTAACCTTCCAGCAGGCACGCTTATTATAGAGAAAGTAAAGGACGCTTGTATCTCATATATACACAATCGGAAATGTATATTTTCAACCATAACAAGTTTTGAAACAGCTGTGATCCGTTTATGGTTAAAATAAGTACGTTTCATTTAAATATATTTGAACCATTAGATGATCAAATCCAACACACATACCTGAGCCCGCTGTAAGGTTAATCTAAAGATTTACAAAGTATTTAAAAAATGCCATCACAATTTCTTTCTAATTTGAATACTTATAAATTCTTCAACAAGTGAACATTCTTTAGCAATAAAATTTAAAAATCTGATGATAGTATACTCCCCTGGATTTAACTTTATTGGCAATCCATTAGGAAAAGATATGTGTATGTGGTTCAATGTGAAGATGGACCCGGTCTTAACATGCCTCTTACGATTGATCCTTCGGGTACATATGTGAGGCGGGAAGGATTAGGAGGCAAATACATATGTGGAAGGTCACCTTCACCTGTAAGTTAGAGCAAAGATTTTTATGTCTTCTGTTGTTATCACAGTTTCATAATTCATTTTGTTGAAATGTCCTTATAAATATTTTATCTTGGCCTTTAGTGATATGGCATAACTTTTCCTCTTGTTTCTTAATATAGGAAGAGGAACCTGATGTGAGCAACCTTGATGTGGATTATAATTACTTTGAAAATTCCATATGGCCGGTTTTATGCAAGCGAATTCCAGCATTTAATGCATTAAAGGTAAAGTTCCTTTGAAAAATGCTTTTGGATATGTTATTAAAATGTATTATGTAATTGTTTCTTTAATTTTTGTGAAATTCCAAATCTTCTTTTTAAAGAAATACTACCCGATTTTAATTTGACCTACTTAAGTGATTCTTTTTAACTCAGTTTCTAATTTAGAAATATTTGAAGTCAGGTATTTGGTAGGGAATACATCTGAAATTTTTATCTCACTTTCATTTAAAGCAAAATTTAATGGTACTTGCGTATTATGCCATCAACCGTTCAGCAGCCGTTAAATTCAGGGGTACAGCTAAAGAACAGTCAATGGGATTTTAAATGTTTTCGGATTCCGCCGCACAGTCGCTGGCATAATTCATAACAAACGGAATTTTATGTGGCATTCCTGATTCAAAATATTCCTTAATAGAATTTAGTTATTATCAGGCCCAAAGCCCATTTTGACACTGAGAAAGAGTACTTAAAATTATTCATATTTAATAGGTTTAGTGTAGCTTTTTAATATATTTTAGGTAAGATTTGCATCTTGATGAAGTTAATATAAAAAAAATTTGTGAATAATGGAGTTTCTAGTACAAAAGGGGGGGTCTGGGGGTCCTCCCTCAAAATTGTTATGGAAATTTGACCCTAAAGGCAAGGTTTTAACTTGTTTTTTTTACCCTAGTCATAATTGGGGCAGGCCCCCTCTTCCCCTTATAATAGCCTAATAGCAAGGGTTTAAACACCAGTGCCATTTTACCTAAATTGGATCATTACAATGTAAAGCACTCCACTGAAAATCAATAAAATTTATTCAATTTTCATATTAAAACAATTTATCACACTTTTTGCTGATGACAAAAATGTGAGATTACATGATTAAAACAGCACAATCAATCTGCTTTTTTATGTGTTCCAGGTATCAAGTGCATGGGCAGGGTACTATGACTACAACACATTTGATCAGAATGTGATATTTGGATGCCACCCGATCATGGATAACATACATTTTGCCACTGGATTCAGTGGTCACGGGATTCAAATGGCACCTGCTATTGGACATGCCATGATGGAGTTGTTAATAGACAAAGAGCATGAGACTTTTCAATTGCAAAGGTTTAGTTTCGATCGGTTCATAGATCAAAGGCCTATTTATGAACAGAATATTGTATGAGAAATTATTTTTTATTGGAATTGTTAGAGCTATCCATTTCTTATTTTGATATCCATCGAGATTTTTAAATCTACTTAGTTTCATCTATGTAAAAATCTTGATATAAAAGGTATCCAAGTGTTTATTAAATTAGGAATTTACATCTAGACAATATGGCCAATCTGAAAAATGTTTAACATTTTATTGTGTTTCTTTTGCAAGTAATGTATGATAATCGTGGGTGCCACACTCTTCCAACCTGGGGACAGAAGAAAAAGTTCTGTGAGTGAAATTCCATCCTGGGTTCAGTAACTCCTTCTTTGACCTTTAATTTTTCAATTTTCGACCCAAAGTTTTAAATTTTTTTATTTTCTAACAAAGTATGTTGTGTAATGATACTGAAAAGTGCAAAAATTTTTATCCCCGTACCATTTTTTGCTCATTTTACTATTGCTGAAATATTTGATAATTTGCTTACTAATCTGCAGTTTTTCCGTCCTGCAATGTACCTTCCTAACCATTACATTTTTCCGCAGTTTATTTTAATAAAATGTTAAGAATTTATATAAAACAATATTTTTGACTTTCTCAGAGTGTTAAGATAATTATCTGCCCTATGAAGAAGATTTAAATATAATTTATGCTGCGCTTTCTGTTCTCACGTTTTTCCTGCAATACACCTGCATTAGAAAATTGCTCCTTCACGCTTCGTTGACCTTTACTCAGACCATTGATAGGGGTCCAGATCATCTGTATACAAAATTTCCAGGAACTCCAAGGTGGGGGGCTATTGAATTTCAGGGGGTCAGCAAATGAAGAAACAGTTGTGAGAACTTTCAATGGAAGGTTCGGGACAGTTTTACGACTTGTAAATCTCTAAATTTCAGTGCATTGCACATTTTCCCCACAAAAAAGCCTGTTTTACTTAAATACAGCTTTAACTTGAAATTTAAGGACTTATTTAATTAATTGTTCAAGACTTTTTATAAGTTTAAAAGAATTGCTAGATTGAAGAAAATTGATTTAAAAAAAGTTCCAAGTTCAGTCTTGCAATTTCGGAAGAGTGGGGACCCATGATGTTAATGTATCCTAATATTCATTGGTCATTCTTGAGATATTTTATTAATTTTGAATTGAAATTTTATTAATTTTGAATTTTTAAAATTGAAATGTTTTAATTTCATTTCATTTTTGCTTATTTTTAATAGACTAGATTTTTGGTTTGTAACCCATCCAATTAAAGTTAATGTATGAAGGATATAATTAAAACTAAAGATTAGTCCTATGTTTCACAGCAACGTTTCCTGGATCCAGTACGTCACCACGCAAAGGAGAAAGTGAGTAAACACAAAGCCTGTTGGGTTGCTAGGAGGTGGGTCAGTACGCAAATCGTGATAAAAAAAGACGCCGTATATACATGGATTTAACAAAGTAATCGTATTTAAAAATTGACGTTCTTTGTTTCACTCAAAATTCAGACACCGTGATGGGAACTACTTTGTTAGTGACGTAGCAGGGCCAACTAATGTTGCTGTTTAGTATAGGAATTTAGCTAAAGTGTTAATTTTCATACAATCAGCTTAAAAATCAAAAATCATTGTACTACTGAGTTGATTGAATAAAAACTAACGTGTCCTGAACTTACATGAAACAACTTATTCACTATGAAATGATTCACACAGAATTGTTACTGTCATGTTTTATGGCAGTGTGCCCTTTTTAGTTGTGCTTCTGGACACTAAATGTAAATAGTTGAAACTGTCAATTGTTAAATTACAATCAACACCATGATTTTTAAATAAATCTTGATGAAAGAATTTTGGTGTTCTTTCTCTGTATACTTATTTTAATAAATCTTTTCTAATTTCCCAAACAATGATTAGTATTTCAGGCCATAATACAGGACATGAAATTTCAATTTTGAAAATACTAACCTGGATTAAATTATTCAATTATAAAAATACTAACCTGCCATAGAAGTTAATCCAAAAATTAGTTATAATTTTTAAAAAAGATTTTGCTTTAAAAATTGGCATTTCTGAAGTTCAACTTCCTAAAGAAATTTTTTCAATGCTGTATAACAGTGGTGCCCAACCTACGGCCCGCGGGCCAAATGTGGCCCGCGAGGCTGATCCATGTGGCCCACGGACTTGTTAAATCTTAAAAACAAAAACCACTTTCAGAAATCTTCCAAGAAAACCACGAAATCGTGCGGGACATTATGGCACTTCCATCTAAAAAAGATGATAATAAAGGAATTCTTCAACATCCAGTAAAAATTTTTCTTTACTTCTCTGTTTTGGTTTTTTCTAGATACAGGGAATTTGGCATTGGATAAATATTTTTTAGTATCAGTTAGCCATTTGAATTCAGTTTATAAGGATCTTTTTAGAACTAAACTTCGAAAAGATGTCCGATTGTAAAAAGTTGAAGATTCACTCGGAATGCAGAAACTTTCAAGAAAAGGGGACTAATTCCTATTTCTTCATTCAGCGAGAAAATAAACCGTTGTGTCTGGAGACTGTGAACAAACTGTGTGTTTGAGAACACACATTATCTGTTATGAAAAGAACAAAAACTAGTGCTCGATCTCGACTTACAGATAATCATCTTAATTCAGTTTTAAGGATGTGTTACAAATTTGGAGCCGAATTTACAAGAACTAGTATCCTCCAAACAAATGCGAACTTCTCATTGAAAACAATTTTTCTTTATGTTTAGAAAAATCCTTAAAAGTGTTTTTTATGTGGCCCGCGAGATAAATCTTCAAAAGCAAATTGGCCCTCGTGAAAAAAAAGGTTGGGCACCGCTGCTGTATAATAATGGTTTTAATATTACTAATGTCAATTTTTTAATCCAAATAATCTACTTTTGCTGGTAATATTTTCTTTTCTCATCTGGATGAGTTGATAATTACCTGGAATTTAACTTATTTATTCTGTGAGAAAATAGGGTTTTTTTTCAAAGGATTTTACTTCTTTTCTTAATGGTTTAACACTCTCGTTTTAAAAATAAGACAGCTATGGGGAAGATAATAACTATCTTAGAAAAATCCTCACAAACCTGTTTTTTAAAAAAACTTCCGTTACAGAAAATTTTATCATTGATTCCATTAAATGGGATTAAACTATACAAGCTTCTTTCCTTCAAAAAACAATCTCAAGTTCTGAGCTTGCCACACTCCGAGGACTACCAAGAGCAAGGTCTGTCCAACTGACCACATCAGGACTCTTCTACTGATGGTCTCGGTGGACGTGCGAAACATCTCTTCTCGGTACTGCAAAAGAAAGTATCAGCTTTCACTTGTGTTTCTATTTATTTCGACAAATTATTTTTTATACCATATCAGTTAGGTGGACAAAAACTTAACACTCATCTTTAACTGTTTGCAATCTTTTCGTTAATTTTGCTTTTTGGAATGAAACATGAAACGTAAACTTCAGTATTTTTTAACTGAGTTTATAAGGTGTCTAAAAATAATTTCCGTTCTCTAACAGCCACATAACTATATGTAATTAAATCAATGGATATTTAAACGAAATTTAAAACAATGTATTAATTTTTAAAAACTTCTTATATCAAAAACGCAAACTGAATGTAATAAACTAGCCTTAGCCTTTGAAAATGGAAGTTTAAAAAATCGTTTGGGATAGTTTGAATGTGTGCTATCACACTGGACAATCTTTGCATTTGTGCACATTTTTCGAAATAATAACTTTAATTGTTATTCATTAATCAAAGCAAGTTAATTGCATTAATTCCACAAATTGTTAAATAAGCCATCATTGGAAATTTGTAATTATTTTATTTTGAAAAAAGTTTAAATAAAATTAACTTAAAGCATCAATTTAATGTTTTTAAGCTGGTGACTTTTAAAGAATTAATCTAAATGGTGATTAAAATGTGTAAATTCTCACACAATCTGATACAAACTATTTTTTAGGATCTTGACCTTGAGCTAATCTTATTTATAATAAGAATATAATGCAACCAAATAGCACACAGTGTTGCCTGTGAGAAAACAATTAAATCTCTAAAATGACATTTAATTTTTTGCATAAAAATGCGTTTTTTTTTCGTTAGCACTTTACTGGGACTTAATAAAAGAAACTTTCTTGAGTGCCATAAAATCACATGTGTCTCTAAAATTGCATTGCCAAGTCGGAGAAAATTACACGTATCATTGAAAGCCCCTATTTCGTGCTTGTTTCTCCTAAATTACGGCATATTTGGCACAATAAATTGCTATGCTTTCGCTACAACCCCCACTGGGTACTGACGCACTCTGACTTCATTCTAAGGCCGGATTTACAGGTAGCGATTTGAGCGATGTGTCAGGGACGTAATGGGAAAACTGTGAAAAATTTCCTATGGCTTTCCTCATGGATTTAGAATATGCTCCTTCCATTGGTTCTTAGCGCTAAGACCTAGTAGTTACGTCATCATTTGTAGGGAAGTTTTGACCAGTCGCGTTGCTCAAATCGGTGCATGTAAACTCGGCCTTACCCGTATTGAGAGTTGCATTTAAGTGACCTTAGAAGCCAAATAAGTTATCACTATTAACCCAAGTTTTTTTTGTTATTTCCTTTCAGTTTTGCAATCTACAGAATTCCCCAATTTTTACATATTCAAATCAGCTGCACTACTTAAAGTTTTCTGCAAGAAGGAAGGTTTGATTCGCCTGTATCGTTAGTCGAGTCGTAGTATAAATAGTCGGATAAGGCAAAAGGCACATCGGGACATTTATCACAACTTTTTAGGAGACGACAACAACCCTATCAAAAATGTCTAAACGGAGCTAAATTTTCATTTTTTACTTGAACATAACTATTTTTTAGAACTTTAATCCCTTCACAAGATATGCTTATCAGCAGAAACGTCCAATTTTTGTTATGTACGGCCAAATTTCTTTTAAATCTAGTTGCAAATACGTTAATTTGACATACTTGGTATGAGCTGTGCTACAAGGGTGCATTTGCTTTAATATTTTTACTCCTAAGCTGCCTCCAAGCCTCAAGCTAAACTCATAGTAAGTAGACAATGTTTTGTCTGTTTTTGAAGTCAAATGACATAGTGTGTATTAAGGTTAAAGTAAATAAGGAGGTAAGTGTATTAACTCGTCTTAAGTCCTATACTCTGTATAAATTTTCAGAAATTTAACCTTTATTCATCTCCAATACTTACTACTGCTTACTACTTACTTATTTTATAATACTTATAAAATTGTCTACTGTATTCATGAATTGAATTTTTCAGAGGTGAGTTTTCATTTACACTTATTGATCTAATAATAATGTATTCACCCGTATCAAACATAAGATCTGACTAAGAAGTTATGGTTTGGTTAATAATTCAGCGTCTTCAGCTTTAACAATTAGCTTATAGTTATAACAGACATAACATAAGTTAAAACTAAGAAGGTGGATATTTAGAAATCTTAGTTGTGGAAATGCTTGTTCATAAGTCGTTTGATTATAAAATTGAAAATCAAAATTATTAGTGTAAAAGAACAAAATTACCCTTTGGTAATCCAGTCCCTTGACAATCTCTTTGGCTTTCTCTTTAAGTTTTCTGTAAGTGGTCTGCATTTTTGTCAGATTTTCTTTCTTGGCTACTGTTGTATAGTTTATGGCATGCTCTCCCGATTGAAAGGCAATGGAGACTTTCTAAAGAGGATTTAAGCCAATATACCACAAAGAAAATTTTTAAGATTTATACTTTACCTTCATTCATCACCCTTCAAACAAGGCAAATATAATCAATAGGAAAAAATTGGTATCAGTTTGCTAATTTTGTTTGTTATTAATAGGTACATTTTAGTAAAACTTTATACATGATAGTTTTATGAAATATAGGTGAGAAGATCTAGTTGCAAAATTAACCTGGGAACTAATTTTTACGGCTAAAGAATTGGTACTATTCCAGAATCCCGGTGCAAGCGATAAAGTCGCCAATAATGATGCAACCGCTGGTAACCCTTGTTTCTGTTTCGGAAGGTCATGTGTGAGCTGTCACCAAAAAAATCTGCTTGGCGAGATTTGCGCCGGTATTCTAGAAGAGTACCAAAGAATTTATTAAATGCGATTTATAATGATTTTATTTCTGATACGTTTTTTAAAGAAGCTTTTTTACCCATACCGTGTTGAACAAAAGTTTTACTCGTCCGTGAAGAAAACATTAGAATTTTTAGTTTTAAGAAAGCGAAATTAAATATTTTGAGTATGGATCTGGAGTTAGAAAAACGCAATGGTATTTTTGCATTCATTACAACCTTGTTCATCACTAACGGCCGTATTCACCGGTAACCTGACCGGCGGTCAGGTCAGGAAACCATGGTTACAGCCTCTGATTGGTGGAAGGAAAATATTGAATTATTTTTCCAGCAATCAGAGGCTGTAACCATGGTTTCCTGACCTGACCGCCGGTCAGGTTACCGGTGAATACGGCCGTAACCTAACCTGAGGTTAACCAGGAGTCAAAACTTCTAATCGGTAGTTGGGAAACAAATTTAAAGCCAATCAGAGTGGTTCAATAAGCTTGATACCAGGTTAACCATAGGTCAAGTTAATGGTGAGTACCGCAGTTAATTGACTAGAACCTAGATCTTTAAACTTCAGTGTTACCATCTCCGCTTGGTGGAACGAATGTTCCAAACAGATGTGACCGAGTTAAACATCAGACGCGACTGCCGTGAAGATTATTAAATTTTTGAATCTACAGGTCACCACTTTTAATCGATCTCGAATCTACTGCATGCAGTGGCGTATATAGAATTTTTTTTTCGGGGAGGGCCAAACTTCCCCCCCATCTTAAGACCCTCAGTTATATTTTTGCTCCTGGGGCCATCTTATAGTCCCCTCGAGCCAGGGGGTGGCACTGGGGAGAAACCCCATACCCCCATTAGTACCACAAAGGATAATTTTTAGGAAATGCCCAATGTTTTGACATTTTGGGTCAAAAAATAAAGATAATAGTGTTGAAAAGTGCCCTCCTTAGCAGGGACGTGCCAACGTTTTTGAGAGTGGGGGGGGCGAAGTATTTTTTGTAGGGGCATAACCAGAAGTGCGATACTTTGTTTAAGTATAAAAAAATAATTTTTTTCAGTTAATACTTTCACCTAGGGAAGAAAGGGGGTCTGGGGGTCCTCCCCCATAAAATTTTGTGAAATTTGGCTTCAAAAGAGAAGTTTTTTTACTCATTTTTATACATATGTTACTCTTACATTGTTACCCTTCTTATATTCCTTAGAATTTTCAAGGGAGAAACAGTATTATAACCATGATCTTTTTCATGGGCGTAGCCAGGGTTCCACTTGGGGGGGGGCTTTTTTATGTTTATGGAGAACAATTTTAAAGCCCCGTGTGAGAGGCCGTAGCCACGGAGTATTGTTTTGAGGGGTTTTCTGGGAGTTCTCCCCCAAAAAATTTGTGAAAATTCGACCCTAATAACAGGGTTTTAAACTGTTTTTTAGTACACGTAAACCCAAATTTGGACAAAAATTTTTAGGTAGAATTTTGATTTTAATGAACTTACTATAAAAAGTGTGAACAATAAAGGTTTAAATACTAAAGGGGGCTGACTTTCCACCCGCAGAAAACGTTTGGAAATTTGACCCTTAGAACAAGGTTTCAAAAATGTAAACCTAAATTTGGACATACATTTTTAGGTAGAATTTCGATTTTAATGAACTTATCAGGGTTGGCCGGTTTAAACCAAATGGTGTTTTTACCAAAAAAAACACTTCTTTTTTTGTTTTTTTTTAGAAATTATAAAATATTTTCAGGATTTTTTAAATTGTTATATAATTTTAAATTAATTAATTGAAATATACAAATCATTTATCAATTTTAAACAACCCCTGAAATAAATGTCATTTACAACTCAATTTCAAACATCACTGCTAAAAAAACTTATTCTGAAAAAAAATTTAAAAAAAACTTGGTTTAAACAAAAAAACAAATAAACCCGGTTTTTTTCCAACCCTGGAACTTATTACAAAAAAATGTGAATAATAAAGGTTTAAATACTAAAGGGGTGCCTGACTGCCCGCCCCCAGAAAATGTTTGGAAATTTGACCCTAAGAATAGTTTCAAACTGTTTTTTGGTACACAAAAACCCAAATTTGGACATACATTTTTAGGTAGAATTTTGAATTTAATGAACTTATTATAAAAAAGTGAGAATAATAAATGGTTTAATACTAAAGGGGGGTCTGGGGGGCCTCCCCCAGAAAAATTTTGAAAATTTGACCCTAAACCTGGGTTTTAACTTAACTAAAAGTAAATTACTCAGGACTTGGGGGGGCAGCTGCCCCTCCCTGCCCCCTGGCTACACCCATGATCTTTTAAAAATATCATTGAAATCAAGTTAAACATAATGTCAAGATTTTAAAATTTTATCTTCAAGGGAAAATGGAGGGTCTCTCCTAGAAATATTTTGAAAACTTACCGATAAAAGTAAAGTTTTTGCTCATTTTAAGACTTGGTAAACCAAGAACTTTCAAGGAAAAAATTATAAATTTACGCCAAATTTTCGAAGAGGCTGGGGGTCCTTCCCAGAAGAATTTTTAAAATGGGCAATATAGTGTTTTATCAAATGTAACCGGACAGAAATAACTTGAAGACCAAAATTTCTGCAGTTTTCTGTGTCAACATAAAACATATTGTTCACTCTTTTCAACAACGTCATATCTCAAAAAATCTAGTTTTTCAGGAGTGATTTGAAAGTTTAAAAGTAGATTGAAATGCATTAAAAATAAATACTAAGCATCTGGATAATTTCCTTACATTATTTGAATTTTCAGCAGTAAAAAATAAATTTTTGGTTGAAAATTGAAAAGAAAAAAGCTGTGAAACCAAAAGGTTTTTAATAAATTTGTTTCGATAATTTTACACTTAAAGTAATACGTATTTAAATAATATTAATGTCAGGAAAAATGCCAGATGGGGTAATATTTGAAAATTTTAAGCTAGAGAAGTGTAAAAAATTAAAAACAGTTTTAAAAATAATGTCCTTCGAAATTTTTAAAATTATTCATTATTTACACAACTACAACAACATCCCTTGCCCCCCTAAACTGAAGGGGGCGAGAATCTCCCTACCCACTTGACGGTCCGTTTCTGGAGAAAATGGAAAAATTAAGCACATATGAGATGGATGATAATCATGGGAGGATCGGATTTAGCTAGAGGACCCAATAGGGGGAAAGTTGTCCCTGAAGTGCTAGGAAACTTGATTTACCATTACGAAAATGAAAATTTCTCAAAAAGGTGGGAGGCCTCCTATATCTCCCATCATAAATCCGCTTACAATGATAATAATGCCCTACGCACAAGTTTTAATTATTCATTACTTAAAATAATACTTCTTGCCCCCTCACATCAAAAACCGAGGGGGCAAGAATCTCCCTACCCACTTGATGGCCCGTTTCTAGATTGGAGAACATTAAGCAGATATCAGAAGGATGATAATAATGAGCTTTGAATAGTTTAAATAATTCATTACTTACAACAACATTCCTTGCCCCCTCACCTCATTAACTAAATGGATGGATGATAATATAGCCGTTCGCAAAAGTTTAAATTATTCATTACAATAATATTCCTCGCCCCCCCCTCACCTCCTTAAGGTGAAGGGCAAGGATCTCCCCCCTTGATGGCCCAAAAACGGGCCATCACGTTAGGAAATTCTTGAATAATATCAAAGAATATGACAAACTGGGTTGAATTGAATAAGAAAATGTTTATAAAGTTTTTCGGATTAGATGTCTGAAAAAAGTCCATGAAAAACTGGGGGGGCGAAAAAACCCCCTGCCCCCCCCCTGTTGGCACGTCCCTGCTCCTTAGACTGAAAACGTATCTAAAAATTAGTTTAAACCCTTCTTTTTCACGTCAAATTTCAAATTTTTTCTGGGGGAGGACCCCCACACCCCAATGATCTTGTTTGAAAAAGAGCCCCCCCCCTTGGAGCCGTGCTGGATCAGCGCTGAGCCCCCCCGAAGCATTCATATTTGGTTAAAGATGTTTTTAGAACAATTTTTGGAATGATAAGCTTTTTTATTATGTAGCTTACAAAGAGGTTTGTGGGTGATATAAAAGTCAAAGAAGAGTCTTATCCACCTAGTCCAAATTTCGGGGGAAGCTTCGGTGCCACCTTATATAATATACGCCATTGACTGCATGGTAGTCGAGCTAACCATTGTGCCATGACGTCCATAATCCCAACCCTTTTCTTACCAGCATGTGGGCGTCCTTTGCCTGCCTGGTGTGGAGGCAGAGCATGTGTTCGCCGGGTTTGTGCGACGTGAAGCTGAAGCGTCCCTCGCTGCGGTACTCCCGGGACAGGACCACCCTCCCTCTGGGGTCCTTCACGTCCACCATCATGCCTGGTAGGTGGTCTGGGCTATTCTTGGACGCTAGCTGGCATTTGTAATGGCCTTCGAAAATAGAGGGATTTTATTGGAGGTTAGTAAGAAAAATAATAGTATTTGTTGGAACTCATCGGATATTTTTGGAATGAACCAATGTTGTTTTTTAATGACCAATTAGGTAAAAATAACTTTTAATCCGGTTAAAATCTGGATGATGCTTATTACTTTAATTTAGGTTCAATTCCGTTAGAATTTCCGCTAAATATCACCAATCTTTTTTGAACGCTTAATATTCAAATAAAAAAAATTTTTTTTTAAAGATTTTTAAAGATAAACTGAACAGTTATAGATCTAATTAAACATTTTAATTAATGGGTTTGAAATTATTTAGTAATATTTATACTTTTTGGTGTTCAAAAGAGATTGGCGATATTTAGCGGGAACTCTAACGGAATTGAACCTTCATTTAAATTAAAATTTATTAACAAAAATCAAATCCAAAAATACACAAAAGCAGAAAGTATCAAAGGGAAAAATGAAAAGAAGATAAATGAAATTTTTGCAATTTCCTAAAGGAACTCAAACCTATTCCATAGACTTACAGATTCTCTTACGAGAAATTGAAAGCAAAAAATAAATAATAATGATAACTAAAGAAAAAGGGGGTTGCACTGGCAATGAAGACATTTTTTTTTAAAAATTAAGAGTTTTACACAAAATAAAAGTCGCGTAACTTACTGTAATATTTCTGTTAAGTTAATTCTTAAAGATATGCAAAGCTTTCTGAATAGACGTATATTTAATTCTGTTTGAATTTCAATAGGTAATTTATTAAATAAGACATGACGAGAGAGATAGTTGGTATAATAATAAAAGCAGAAAATAGGATGTGCTCCATGCTCTGAACCAAACAACTATTCTTTTCCTGTAAGATTACAGCAAAAACGACCTTAATGAAAATGTAACATGCAAGAGGATCATCCTACCTGTAAACAGGGTCGAAATAGCCAACTCCGTTATAAAACATCTCTCTTCACCCTCCTTCAAATAGAAGTACATAGAATGCACAGGGGTCACCACAAGGGTCAAGAAACTGACCCAACCGATGGACAGCATCTCTCTTAACTTAATGAGGCCTTTCTCACCTCCTTTTTTAATGCAATCAATAAAATCTATGGTCGGGGACAGTCCGTAACAGACATCCTAATGGTTTCCATGGAGCCTTCGCAAATCACAATCGGAAGGATTTCAATTCAAGCTAGAGGCTAAAAAATTGGGTTTCTGAAGGCGGAAATGGGGGAAAGTATAGTTTTTGTGGGAAATTGTTTGATCAAATAGGTTTACTAGTGTTTATTTGTTCCGAGGATTAAGGTAAGGAAAAAATCCTTTTGCGAAAAAAGCTAAATAAGCTTTAACAAAATGCTTGGTTAGATACAAAAAATTTTTGCTGGAAAAATTTTATTGATCGAAACTACGCAAAGAAAAAACTCATTTCCTAATATTTCTTTAACATTTTCATGTATTTCAAACTTCAAGTTAAGTTGTTTAACAGGTAAATATTACGCAATTAAAGTTAATTGATTTCAAGCTTGAAAAAAACTATCATTAATCGAAAAGTTATGATATTAATCTAAATTTAGCCTGGATCTAACGCTCGAAAAATTTTCAATCTGTCCATCTTTACACTTCATATATCCTTCAACTGCAATACTACTGCGTTTTTATATTTGTCGTATTCAAATGATAGTCTTGCAATCTCTTTCGTAAAAAAGTTTTACTGATGTAAGTTTTCAAACGTTGGCAGGGTATGTACAATACATTTAAATTAAAATTTATTAAATTTCCACATAATCAAAAACGTTTCATAAAAAAGAAGAAAACGCAAATAAAGATAGAAAGGCGGAGAAAGTTATTTTTGATTCACCCTCCTCTTATAACCTGTAATCTTAGATAATGTTGGCAATTATTCGGTAATCTTGAGCCTCAAGGTCAGAAAAGGGGACTAGATTCACATGATGCGCCTTTCAAGCGATGTAAAATACCTGGATTGCATTTCTGATTGAAATAAGCTGTTTCACTAATGTTTTGATTAATTGACTTTTAGCTTGCAAACTCCTATGTGTTTGATTTACGAATAAATTTGGTGTGTCGTAGTAACGATCTGAGAAGAATTTAGTTGCAGGAAGATTATTTTTAAAGATGATGGAAGTTCTATTATTTCAAAATTTCGAAAAATGTAGACAGATTTTACAATTTTTATGCAGTTAATATTCTATCTCAAACTCAAAAGGAATTTTGTAGTAAGGCTAAGGGAACAAGGTGCTTTTCAGTTTTATGTTTACCGTCAAAAATCGTTAAAATGTTTTGAATAAGTATAAAATATTTCAAATGTTTAGCAAAATTTGCGATTGAACTAATTAAAATGTACAGTTAATATATTGATGACAAACAATAAAATTTTGAGACGTTTGAAGATATTCATTGAAGATATTTCAGAGGTTTTAAAGAGAATAAATTAATATAAAAAGATTGTGCTGAAAACGAATAATTTAATTGCTACTTTAATTCTTTTTAAAAACATCGGAACAAACTTTTGTCTTACAGATACTCATAACTTTGAATCTTTTTTTTTATCATTTTTTAACTTTATGGCAAGAATGAATTACTTTTCATTCCGAAATTTTCAATATTTTGTGGTATTGAAATAATTTATTTAAAAAAAATTTAGTGTATTAAATTGATAGTTAATTAATTTGGATTATGATCTGTATGAAAATAAGACAAAAAAACCCCTTAAAATAAAGTAGCATAAAGTTCCATAAAGTAGGTAATACACGAATTTAAACTGAGACTATAAATTTTCTTAAGAAACTTATGGATGTTTTTAAAGATACTATTAATTTAAAAATAAAAGTATGAAATTTATTCTTTGTTCAAAACCGTAACTGCTAATTACCTTTATTAATTATCTTTTAAAATAGCGTATTATTTGAACAAGCTATAGAAATTGAGAACCCCCCAAAAAAGATAGAAATATTAATTAGAAAATACGGATTCCTGTTATATTTTGGTCAAAAATATTTATAAAGTATTATTAACACATCATTGAAACCTGAACACATCTTCTTGTTAATTCGTAAAGTTTATTCTTTATACCTTGGTTACTACGTCTTTTCCTTAAAAAAAACTCTCAAACAAATATCACCCCAATGTCAACCAAATAAAAGTTCTTTTTTTCCTCATCCATGACACTTTCTTTCTCCACTATGACCACAAGACGAATACATACTACAACAAAACAAACATTTGAGGACCTCTCCTATAAATAAACCCAAGAGATAACTTTATTTACCAACGTCTTGGGCAACAATCTCAACCAACACCTCACACACACGCAAGAAAAAACTCTTCAAGGGTTTCCCGAAAGGTGCTCTTATGAATTATCCATCCATCCAATGAGCATTGCCAAATGAGCCGTATAAGAGTATCACTTTCGAAGCTGGCTTGCAATACCTCGCTGCTTTCTGCGAAGGTCGAGGACTTGAATAATTAGCTTATTCGTTGCCAATTTGATTTTTTTAAATATAGTTTTTAAATAGAATAAAACCATGATTCTTCTTTTTATTTGACGGGATTTAGGAATATGTCTGTGCTTATAAGTTGGTTATGTTACTGGTTTATTTTCAAAGCTAATCCCGTGGTTTGTTTATTGCTAATTTGTATTTTAAAATCTAGTTTTTAAATAGAATATAATCATGGATCTCCTTTGTTTTATTTGATGGGATTTAGGAATATGTCCGTGCTAATAAATTGTTATGTTACAGGTTTGTTTTCTAAGCTGTGATTTAAATATAATCCGTGGTTTGTTTAAGAAGTCGTTAAAATTTTTCTTTCGTGGATTTTATTGTGATTTGAAGGCGATTGATAAACTGCAAGGGTGTAGTCTCACTTAAGTTGGGATTAGAGGAAGAGAAGGACAGTTGAAAGAAGATATTAAGTCGTAATAGGGGTGTTAAATATATAATTGCTGGTCTTGCTTTATGCTCCGTTCTCCAATGTTTATTTCTGAAATCTGTCAACCATGAACCTTTTGTCTGACTTTTAAGGATGATTGAATTCATCACTTTGAATTTATTTCAGCTAATATTCTGCTTTTGAAATTTAGTAACAAAGAATGTCTATAATTTTTTTTTAGAAAATTAATAATAAATTGTCAAATTGATATGTTTAAAAAATATTTCTTTAATTTCCTGCTCCAAGAAACAACACTATTTAACAGATATCTTTAACTTCTTTATATTCTGAGGCGTTTCTTAACTTTTTGACTTTATTTGTAGGATATATTGTTTTCGTATAATGGTATGCAATGGTATTAAAGTTGCTAAACACTCTATATTTTGGTATTTTTTCAGTAAATTTCAAAGTTTCTTAATAAAGTAATTCAAGTTTATAGTTAAATATTTAGACTCAAAGTAAATTTTCTACGTATAAAGTAAAGAGAAAAAACTTGGTCAAAAGATTTCAGAAAGGTATGAATAAATCCAATCGTATTTTCTTTTCTCTCATTATCTTTAAATAACTTAACCCACATTAAGATAATATTTAAGTATTTTATTAAAAACAGCAGAATTGAAAAAGCATTATTATAGGTTCTATAATAAGTGCAGTTTTTATCTTTTTGAAAAATAAATTCGAACAATTTAAAACTTTAAATAGGGTTAAATATTTAGCAGGAAAAATTACTACCCTTTATATAAATTTCCATTTTAATTAAGTGTTTTAATATAAATATTAAGTTTGTTTTGTGTTTAAAAATTGATACCTAAAGCAAGTTATATCCAGTTTAAAATCTGTTTCAATTGTTCTTTTATCTTTCTTATGGGAAAACCTGATGAAAGATTTCATTATACTGTGCATCTCTTGTACTCATCTCAAAAGTTGTTTAATCATTAGAATACGATAAGGAAAAATATAATAAAGGCTTACTGGGAAAAACTAAACCGCAAGATGTTACTTTCACAATGTCTTCGAAAAGAAATTTTCCAACCTAATATTTTACTGCGCCTTTATATTTTGTTCTCTTCTTTTGAATGTGATACCTTAGTCCAACTTGTGCAATAAAGAGTGTGAAACATGTGAAGAAATAGGAGGGGAAGCACTACCTTTTTTTATTTTTTATGTTAACTGGTTTGACTGTAAAAATCTACATGTCGGAGTAAACTTAAATAATACGTTCCAAAATTATTGTTACATTTTTTTTGAAAGCAGTAACTTCTATGGAATTTTTTTGGGGGGGAGGGAGTGCTTAGATACAACGGGGCTCAAATGTTGGTCATTTTTGTGTGTTAATGGTGATCTATCTTTAAATTTTTGTTCTTTATCAGTGATATTCATGTAATAATACGTGGTAATAATACGTAAAAGATCCTATAGCATGTAGGTCTTTGATAAAAAAAACTAAATTTTTTTGTCAATATTTCAAAATTTATCGATTATTCTTAACTTTTGAACACCAGTGTATTATCTCAAAAGTTGATGCCAAACTTAACATGCAGGTTTATCATGCCATGACAAAATAAAATTTTAAAAGGAACTAGGAACCCATGTCCGCAAATGCAAACTGTGTCCTCTAGTGCAGTGGTCCCCAACCTTTTTACCGCCACGGACCGGTCAACCTTTGATAATTTTACCGCGGCCCACTGGGGGGGGGCGTTGATTGCTTTCATTCTAGATTATTTTGATTTATTAATTTTAATTTAATTGTATTTAAACATGCTTTCAAAATAAAATACAGTTGCATCAAAAAATAAATTTAAAATGATTTATAATTCATTCCATTCATTAATTTCGAGTTATTAACCCAGGAATTTAAATTCATTTTCAATGAAATGGTCGGCCCGCGGCCTGGTACTATTTGATCCACGGACCGGCACCGGTCCGCGGACCGGGAGTTGGAGACCACTGCTCTAGAGGACAATGTTTATAATTAGAAAGTGATCTTCTCTGCTAACTTTGGCAAAATTTAAAGAAATTCGCTTAACAAGGGTTTTCGGTAGTGTGAATATGTAATAACCCCACTAAAAAAATTCTGCACTTTTTCTTTAAAAAAAATCTGCAGACTGTCTGCAGTTATTTGGACCCCTTCATTCTGAAGAAAATCTTTAGATAACGTTCTTAAGAAAATCTTTAGATTATGGTTTCTAAAGAATTTCTTCAGAAAGAAGGGCCCAAATAACTGCAGATAGTCTGTAGAGTTTTTTTCTGAAGAAAATCTTAAGATTACTTAATGTTAAGCCTAAGGCCTAAGCCTACTTCCCCCATGCAACCATCTAACATATATGCTTGCACTTTGCAGTAGTTTTGCATCTTTGAACAAATAAAATTTTAAACCAAAATTTAAATAAGGGACATTCGGTAAATTAAATCACACCATGTTGTTAGGTAGTCCCATAATTATCAGGAAAATTCATAATTCCAATCAGCATTCATTCAGGCACGCAACTAGTGTTGAAAACAAAACGCAAACATTGTTCAATCGATTCGATTCTGCAATCGATTCTCTAGGTTAGATTCGATTCGTTTATTCTCTGATGTCGATTCGGTTCCCGAAGATTTGATTACCTAATTCTCGAGAAAGTAGTTTTCCCGCTATGAAATATTAACATCACAAATAGATCTTAAAATGATTAAAATTTTAAATCAACAGTACAAATAAGAAAACTTTGATCGAGTTCTAGGAATCGATTCTTTTACGATTTAAATTCTTTTGAAATCGATTACAAGGCATTCGATATCAGTTTTTTTTTCATTCTGTACGTAAAATGATAAAATTTTGTAAAGTTTAATATATTTTGAAGACAATTTGAAGATTCTGCTCAATCTGAAAAATGTCTGCATTCCTTGTCTTCAAAATTTCTGAAGATACATCGTCTTTAAAACATCTGCAAATTGTCTGCAAAAATTCTGAAGACAATTTAAAGGTAAATCTATGCCTGCGAAATATCTGTTAGTTGTCTTCAAAAATTCTGAAGATAGTTTAAAGACAAAGCAAAATCTGCAAAATATCTTAAAATTTTTGTAGAATTTCTGTAGAAAGTGGCTTTTTCTGAAGAAAATCTTCAGATTATTTTTAGTGGGGAAGCATTGAAGTTTTCCCCCGTAAAATAAAAAAAGTTAAACGTTCCCAACCCCGCAGCGAACAATGTCCTCTAGCAGATACAGTTTACATTTGCGGACATAGGTTCCTATGAAAATCTATCTTACATGTCATGGTATGACTACCTTCATGTTAAGTTTGACAACAACCTTTTTAGGGCCGTCCATAAATGGTGTCATACTTAGAGGGAAGGGAAGGGGTTCATCAATCTTTGACACTTTCTGACAAGGGGGTTCAAGAATTGTGACATCATGCATTGAAAATTAAAAAATAAAATTAACCAGCAATTTTTTTTCTTCTGGAAAATGTAGTTCAAACGACATTATGTAAGATTCATACCAACGAAATAACGCGTCACTTAGAACTTACAAGGTGGGGTGCTCTTAAACGTCAATAAAAACAATGGGTGGGTCCCAAAATTCGCCTCGTTCTAAACCTACCTCGCATTCTAAACTTATTATTGGTATCAGACCGCACGTGACCATGGAGGGGGTATGGTGAAGGAAAACATTTTGTGACATAGCGGAAGGGGGGGGTGTGGTGGTCTCAATTTGTGACAGGGGGGTCAAAAGTGTAGAAAGTGTCATATTATATGGATAGTCCCATACTGGCTTTTCCTTTGAAGAGTCCTTGAAGTTCCTTTGTCCCAATTGTCCCCTAAGGGTCAACAGCTGTCAAGACAAGAAAAATAGTGTGCCTTTCCTTTCATAAGCATTCCGAGGTAGATGTGGTAGGAACCTGATATCCACCAGTAAGATGTCTTCCCATTCATACCTGACTCAAACCAATACTTAACGTTGAAAAGACCGGGTGCCATATACTGGGGGTAACAAGCGGTAAATATGCGGTAGGTCGACGGGAAAGTAGATATTCCAGCGGGAGTCCTCCGAAATCCTTTTCTCGAAAATCGTCCCCCAATATAAATCCTTCCATTCTCAAACGTGCCCGCGCACACAGCAAGGGAGTGGTGTCGAACAAAAGGAAGAGGTGTCGGCGTGACAATCGGACTCTTGTGTGGACACACCTGCCGCCGTGACAATGCTCAAAATAAGACCGTCAACATGTTTTTGTGGGTCGCGAGTTTTGCGTCAATTTGGCTCGTAAAGGGAGAGATCTTTTGCGTATCTTCGGCGTTTTTTATTACATTATGGATTCGTGCTGCTGATATTAGAATGCCTAATTAGGTAGTAATGCGCACGATAGCGGTGAAACGTGTGTAATATCGGTAACTTTGAGTAATTTTTGTAACACATATGAGCGTCGTCGTGAGAAATGTCGCCTACGCGGAATATATTATGAGAAACGTTTTTATCAATGGATATAGCTTTAGCTAATTTACGAGATGGAGAGACATTTTATCGGGGAGAAATCGTTTTTGAGAACTTGAGGAGATTTTCCATGTTAACCTTTTAGACCTTACCGTTCCAAAGCTTTCATGGTATCCAATGGTGTAAAATGGTTAAAAACCATATTTGAAATATTGAATTAGATATGCTTTTATAAACGCTCTTGATACCGTTACTATAATGATTACAAGTTTTGGAGATCACTTTTTGAAATAAATTTTGCGTTAAGAACAAAGTTTTTAATAAGCTTTGCATTGTCAAAGCGATTTAGAAAGTTTAATTGGAGGCTGTTAAACGTATTTGAATGAATTGAGTACCCTATTCTAATATTTTAATTCTTTTTTTCAAAAAACTGTTTTAGAACATTTTATGTTCTGTTAAGCTTATTAATAATTTGATTTATTTATGTATCATAATGTTAGATATCTTATCTAGTATTTTTATGCCTCGAATCGATACAGGAAAATACTTTAAGGCTTAAGCACTTAAAGGATTAAGCAATATATTTTAGCCATAAGTATTTGATATATGGAAGTACTTATACCTAATTCTCGTATCAACTCCTCGAATTATTCTTTTCGTTCTTAGCAATTATCTAAGGGGCTATTCATTAATTACGTAAGGGTCCCGAGGGGGCACAATTTTTCTGAAAAACATAATTTGGGACATAAAGGGTTAAGATAAAATATAAAACTGTTGAATCCATCATTTAGTTGTCAAAAGTCGACTGTTTAAAACCGATCCTTTTCTAACATTTTATTATTTTGAAAAACGAAATGGGATCTTACGTAAGAATAGGGGGGAGGGGTTTGAAAAATCTTACGTACCCCCACGCCATGCCACATGGGGATAGGGGGGATCAAAAATTGCCAAAATCATCCTTACGTAATTAATGAATGACCCCTAACCCAACATAACTTAAGAAAACTAAACGTAAACCATCTCCTTATTTTATAAGAATATCCTCTTTATCTTTAAATCTACTCCTAAAACATTGTAGATCCCCTAATCACTAACTAACCAACCCTTTACGTCATAAGGTTCCAAATCCCTCCAAATGCATCTACCCTACCAAAGAAACACCCCACCTAAAACCACCATAACATCTACCAAAATTCTATCTCAGTAAACTCTGCCATCAGCCAGTTCGAGAACGAAGCCACCCAGCCTAAGCTGATTACCATCCAATGGTCATCGTCCGAGGCCTTGAAGGCGATTGTTGCCACCCACAACTTAAGAAATTCCCGGCACGATCGGGGGTGAACGAACCAGTGTCGTCTGCACCCTTTTTCTCCATCCCGAAAGATGTTTTCGTCCCTCCGTAATCACCGGGAGAATGACGGCTTGTTGTCATAAACTGTAATTGTGTGCTGGAGAATCCTTGTTGATTGGCCTTTCAGGTAGGAGTAGAAGAAAATCGATGAGATACTAAATGGTTCTGTTTTAAGTATGCTGCGTATGCATACACTACTTATAAAAGAAAACGATACTGGAAGAAGAAGCTAACTGGAATGATGGTGATGTTCGGAAATATAATTGGGCTACTCGGATTCTTCGTAGTTACTCTCTTTGTTTATCGTTCATGATTAATTTTCATTTTATTTTCTTTCCGTGTGGTTTTTTTATTTTCCATTTATCCTCTTTTCATTCTCTGACCTCTATCTTTATCAGGGTGTCACAAGAGTCCACCCTTTTAACTTTTGAATCCCTACAGATATAGTCATATATAGGGTGTCTATGTATTATAAAGTTATCATGAGCAAACTGATGCTACATCTTTCAACGCCCCCTAGCGTCAATGATAGGACTTGTAATTTTTATTTTAAAAACTTTTAGAAATTTGCTTAAATTAGTCTGGTACAAATTTGTTCAGCAGCATCTATTTAGTACGATCAGACACCTTTTGAAGAGAAATATATTGCTTAAATAATTAGGTAGTTTTTACCTCCTAAAACGCTACTCATAACCTGAGAATGAGAATTTTCCTTTTTTTATTATTTAAGAACACTTAGTCATTTTCTAAGTCATAAAAGTTAAAAATATCAATTGTTTTTATTTTTTCATTTACCGTACGTAACTACACCTGCAGGCGTTCAAAAGTTAAAGGGGGTGGGAACTTATCTTGGGACACCCCGTATGTTCATTCAATATCCTATCTTCCACTTTTAATACTCATTCTTACTCATTCTCATTCTAATAGATGCATTTCAATTTTAACACTTACTCATTACTTTAAAAAGTAAATTTCATTTTAATCTACACTGTTAGTAAATTATTAAGTGCTACTTTCTAGCTTAGTTCTATTGTTAGTAGCTTTGGGATATTACGATTTAGTAAAGAAGTTACTTACATCTGTTACATTCTAACAATTATTCAACTATCTCAAGGAGAAAACAGTTCATTCATGCATCTTCTTTCCCTCTAATTTAGCTGTGTATAGAAACAGCTATTCACAGCTCACATTCAGATGAACTTAACACACCTCTTTTATTTTTATGTTTATAACCAGTTCCAAAACCAAGAGAAAACTTGCAATAGTTAGGGTTTTATTCAACACATTCTTACAATTTTTTATTGACTCTTTCACATTTTTATTGCAACTCCTTTAAAAACCCAGTCACGTTTCCCCTCTTCAGTTTCCATCTGATTATTCCTCTTCCTTTCTCTATAGTTTCCACTGATCATTTTCTACACCTCCTTACTTCGAGTCATTACTTGCCGAAGATACCTACATTCTTAAGTAGAGAGGATGGGAATTCTTAAAAATTATGAAATTCCACCACGCCATGCATTTCCTCCTGTTTAGAAAGAAACGAGATCTTCACAGGCGGATCAAATTATTTTGAGTCCAGAGGCGCATTGATAAATTTTCGAGTCCCAAGGTGGAATTTCTACTGACCAGAAAAGTATCTTCTTTGTTGCTTTAAAAATACTTTTTCTGTGGTACTGCAGTTTTGGAAGAGACTAACGGCTGTATTCACCACTAACTCAACCTAAGGTTAACATGGAATCAAGTTTTTCGACATCTCTGATTGGCTTAAAACGTATTTTTATTTTTTTAACAACCAATCAAAAGTTTGATTACAGGTTAACCTTAGGTTAGGTTAACCCTTTATCTACTGCATTATGATTTCCTGCAATTTTTTTCGTGCAAATATTTTATTCGAGTCACTAAATTGAAAATTAAGGGATTAAAATAATCTTCTTTGGAAAATTCAATCAGCTAGAGCAGTGGTTCCCAACCTTTTGTGGCCCATCGCCCCCTTTCTAGTGGTTGACTAACACCTATCGCCCCCTTTCATTCTCATTGTATGTCTAATTTTAATTTGAAGTACAGTGTAAATAATAAAGCAATTTTATGACCGGGGGTCCTCCCCCAGAAAATTTTTAGAAATAAGACTCCAAAAAAAACAGGTTTTTAACTAGTTATGGTACACCTATTTCGAGTTTCGGACATATATTTTTAGGTAGGATTTGGATGAACTAATTATAAAAAAGTTTTGAAAAATTAAGTTCCAAGTCCAAAAGGGGGGTTTGGGGGTTCTCCCCCAGAAAATTTTTGGAAATTTGACCCTAAGAAACAGGGTTTTAACTTGTTTTGGTACATTAAGTGTGAATACAGTCTGTCAGTACAGTACTATTTTATTTTTCCCCTTTGAATACTCATCGCCCCCGTGAGAGCACAAATCGCCCACCTGGGGGCGATCGCCCCCAGGTTGGGAACCACTGAGCTAGAGCTAGTAAAATTGATACTTTTGAGTATTGTCAGTACACTGGGGGCTAAAATAGTCTCACGATACAAAAAAACATTTGGCTTTTTATCGCAGTTTTATAAGTAGTAAAAAATAATACTCTTTCCTTTTGACTTTAACTACTTTTGAAGGAACAAAAATGAAAATCATGGGAATCCAATCAAAATGGCAGCTGATGAAAGCACAATTTCGGTGTTAAATCTATTCGCATTTCCCGCTAAAATACTCATCAAAGAGCCCGCGCTGCAATTTATCCTGCTGCAAAGTATTGTTGGTATATTCGTAAAGGATGGTTATTATTCAATGTGATTTTAAAGTTGGTGAGACTTGTAAGTACCGTCAGGATTAAGGGTTAAAAATACTTTCTGTGGTAAACCGCACAGTTAAAGAAGCGACTAAGTAGGGTTTTTTTGCTATCATATTTGAGAAAAATGTCGAATTCTCAATCATCATTTTCTTCAATAAACAGTAAATAAATTACATTTGAATCGTCAGTTTAAAACGGGTATAAGTCCCACAAATTGCAAATTTGTGCTACAAAATCAACTTAAATTTGCATGCGAACCCTATTTTGCGCTGTCAAGTGGGTGTTATAAAGTTGTGTAAGTCGACAACTTTCAATATCTAGTGAGTTTTGAAAATATGCTGTCAATGAGTTTTTGTGTCTTATTCAGGGAATAAAATAGAAATCTTTATAATTAGAAATTTTAAACTACGGGGCTCGTATAAAGTTTATTTTCTGCATTTTCTACACCCTGTATATGTGCAGTGTGCATAATAGTATGACATTTGTCTGGCATTGTTTTTGGATTCATGTTGTCATGAAGAAAATAAACTTAATTTTATCTAAACTTTCGTTAATTAGTTTTTTTTGTAGTAATAAATAAGCTTTAGATTAGTCAATGTGATACACTCTTAAAACGACAGTCTCAAAACTGAGTAAAAATTACTCAATCTGGCTCCAAATGAACATTACTCAAATTTGAAAACATGCATATACTCATTTCTGAAAATGTGCATACGTAAAAATGAAACATCTTAATCTTGATTCATAAAAATTCCCTGCACAAACTCAAGAATAAGCTCATGATGTTTCATTTTTGAATATGCACATTTTCAGAAATGAGTATATTCATGTTTTCAAATTTGATTCGGAGCCAGTTTGAGTAATTTCTACTCAGTTTTGAGACTGTCGTTTTAAGAGTGTAGTTTTCATTTTTTATTCCTTCAAATTATAAAAAAATAAAGATTTACTTCTTAAAAGCTTAAAAGCATTTCGAAAGGAAAAATACTTATTTTTCGATTGATACCATCTACTCCCGTTCGATTTTGAACTTTGCATCCGAAAAAATATATCGGAGGAAACATTTCTAAGCCATATATCGTTTGCAATTTCCTCAAGACTCTTTCACGGAATGAAAAATTGACCCACACAAAGCGGTTCATCCCACTTATCGTAAACAGAAACGGAAAGAATTTAGATTCATCGGATTCTATTTATTTTGAATCGAATGAAAAAGTTCCCATGTTCGTGACGCAGGTATATCCTATTACAAATGCATTATTTATTCATGAAAACAAACTCTCATTTCCCCAATAGTTCAACGGATATTTATCAGTTCTTTACACTTTGCGCGTATTCGATTGTTTGATCTATATCTGAAAGAGAAATTTGAAAAATATTACAGCTAATATTGAAAATAGCGGAATCTTACTTGATATCGCTGCTGGGGAGAACTGATATTGGATATCAAGATAAGCTATTAAGTGAGGCCGATAAACTATTAAAATGGATAATAATAAAGGATATAATTTTTTGTGCGTAAAAGGATATATGTACTAAGGAATGAAGTTCTTGGTTGGGGGTATTTGTTGAATGATAATTTTATCAAAGTGAAAGTTGGAAAATGAAATCATTTCTAGATTTCACCTTCTGATTTTAAAATTGCATTTTTAGGGGATAATTTCTTGTAGCATACTTCACACACTTTTATACTCTATTTAGAGATAAAATTAATAATTATTTTTGATGCACTTCCATAAAAACTCTATTCAAAGAAATTACATTGCAAATTCATACATTAATGTTACAGATTCGTAATTAATGCTAATGTTATTTTCAGTCGTCTCAATAAAATTTTTTTCGAAATAAACTTTCGAGAAACTAATCAATTAATAAACATTCTTAACTGTCTCAAGCTTTAAATGTTTTATTGAAGTTATCAACTAATTTTTATTACAATAGTTTAATACAACGTTTAACTGAATATTTAGTTAAACATTAAGTACCTATATGATTGTTTTTATATTTCATTCAATAAATATCCTATTTTTATTTTAACTGGACGTGTTAAAAAAGTCGTGGAAAGAACGGAAGCTTAGAGTAATATGTATAAGATCAATGAAAAAGAGCGCAAAATGAAGCACAAATTGTTATTAAATTATAGGTTTTCAGTTTCTTAAACACTTTTATCAACCTGTAAAGGTTTTCATTGATTATTTTTTAAATCATCTTTTGTAGAGATTAGATCATAAATCAGATTAATAATAAGTTTATTTACTACACAAAAATATTTACAGAACTCAAGAGAAAAAAAATACATTCGACCCCAAAGGGAAAATTGATAAATCCCGTTCAGGCGTCATAGAATTAATTTACATCAAATAAAAAATAAATGGAAAGAAATTAAAACAACTTTAGAAATGTATAAATAAATAATGGCAATAAGCTGGGAAAATGTTATTAGAAATATAGTTTGCTTCAATTGAGGGAAAAATATAAATCCGGATCGTCGATACTAATTATGAAGTTAAATATCGATATTAATTATGAATATAGATATTATCAGATCACACAACGGGTACGGGGACTCGTAATATCTTCGCATGACACCTTTTTTCCCGAGGTATAATAATATCTTCTAATACGCAATATTGTTGCAATTCAAGGTCAAAAACGCATCTACAATGCATTTCTGACATTAACACTTCATACAAAAGTGAATTGTATGTGTTTATTACACAAGCGCGGTACTAAGAGAAAATTCTCTCTCAGGCTAAATTATTTTTTATTGCTTACCCATAAAATTAATCATCTTCTATCCCTTTCAACTGAATTGCTCAAACTTGATATCAATTTTCCTAAATAAAGGTGTTAAAACAATGAGAATATACAAAATTTCGCTCAAGTGACGTCATGTTTTTCCCGTGACGTAGTTTGAATTCATCCTATTGTTTGTTTTTATAAGGCATTTCCATTTTCCTGTGTTTATTTTTCGGATGTGTGTGACCTTAGTGTAGATTACGGAAAAAGAAGATGTTATTACTATTCAGATATTAAAATTAGTATTAGTATCAAATATGTTCGACTTTAAATTAATGTCATCTATATTCTTTATTGAAATTCTACCGATATAATGTGAGCAGAATAGGAAATTTAATGTTTTCTACGTAGAAATATTAATTTTAGTTATTAGGCATTAATTATTTATATAAATAGAAAAAATTATAAAGAAATAGTAAACTTTCTTTTTTTAAAAATATGCAAAAAAATTCAATCAAATTTAAAATTTGCATTTGTTTTTGTGGAGGGTTTTTCAAACAGTATGTTAACTTTCGCTTGAGTCTGACATAAAATTTAAAAAATATTTTTTTTTAGAAAATAATGCATACAATATGGATAGTAAATAATAGTAAATTGTAAGAAAAATCTCAATTAAATGTAACAAAATATTACGTATAACTTTTAAATTCATCCTAATACAATACAAAAACATAACATAATATTTATATAAATATTCTGTAAAGAATAATAAATATTTAAAACCTGGATGTTAATTTCAACTTTTATTTTGAAATTCATTAAAACTAATATTTACTGACATTTTACTAAAATTATTGTAAATAATGTCAGCTTAGTAATTTTAGTCAAACTGTGCGTGCATACTTTTATTCTCATAAGATATCTTTTTACCACTTAACTAACTGAAAAAATAGTAAAATTTAAATGGTAACCCAATAAAACTATTTTTAACTCAAGTATAAAAAATGTAGCTTCACCGTGCATAATTATTTTTTATATGGTTTACTTTTTCAATTAAAAAATCCAGTAAGAACAATAGTGATTAATTTAGTTATGTAACTCGTGTTATTGTCAAACCCTTCTACTTAAAATAATGAGTTACACATAAAAAAATTTACTCTCGTATATTTCTATATATTTTGTTTTTTTAAACAAGTTTAGATGTCAAACTCAACTTTAGAGTGAGGAATTCGTTGTTATAAAAATTTATGGGCCTGCCTCCTCCAAAATGGAATTCGTACCATCAAACAATCTGAAAAAGTTGGACTGTTTTCAAGTAATCCATTTTAATGTTCATAAACAGTTTTCCCTGCAAAGTCGTGTCGCACTTGAAAACTTCCAACAACAAAACTCTTTCTTGATGCTTCTGAAGTTAGGTGGATATTTTTAAGGGTTCTCGGGGTTTCCATGTATAATGTGTTGTTTAAACTAAACTTTTGAGGGTGAATCTTAAGCAAGAAGTTACAAGGACATGTTACAAGGAATAAGTAGATAGAATTTGAAATAGGAATTAAGATGGTTGAGGTTGAAATTGTGACAACACATGTCTTGAAGCATTGACAGATAATACAAATTTCATTACATACTAAATATTCTTCTAAGGTCTTTTCCGTATCTCATTATTTATTAAATGTAGAACACAAGGGGTTGGAGTCCTGGTTATGTTATGAAAAATGTTAACAATTTAATTGAATACATGAAATATAAATAAGATAATCATAAAATATAAAAATGCATACATGAAAAAGATCAAAACAAATATTAAATGAAATTTATAAATGTTAAAAAAACGCCTTAAGGTGTTATGGTTCTATTAATATGTTCATATAATAATGACTTGAAAGTATCCTTTTTATAAACACTAATCACAATACTTAATTCAACTTATTCAAAAGAAAATATGAAATATAATGAATTATTTTGAATATTGATATATATTCTCAGCGCTATATTTTTTTAATTTAAAGTCTCCATAAGCTTTCAATTTAAATTTCGTGCAATAACGACTTCATTACTCTTTGGATAATACTTTACATATTAATTACAACTCGAGTTACCAGGGTATAGGTCTAATATCGTATGAAACTAT
Source organism: Tetragnatha versicolor (assembly GCA_024610705.1). Classification (NCBI taxonomy): domain Eukaryota; kingdom Metazoa; phylum Arthropoda; class Arachnida; order Araneae; family Tetragnathidae; genus Tetragnatha; species Tetragnatha versicolor. Next base: position 46,795,957 of record JANDEH010000008.1, read on the forward strand.
AATATCATATAAATTTCTGATAACCTCTTTTTAGACAAAGGAAATATCCATCGTATCTTACATTAACGTCTTGAAAGAGCGACATCATTTTTATGGTTATGAATATTCGTAATAAAGTTTGTTTTTCTCAGGTTTCTTTCCTAGAATATTCTTCGATTGCCTAAGCCCAAAACATTTTTGATTAAGAATGGCATTACATTGTGATAAAAATGTAAAGTCTGTTTCACATACATACACACAGAGAAAAAAACGGAACAATAAAAACTAACGAATAAATACCAAATAATAAATAATTAAAAGAAAAAGACTTTTTAAATGTGAGATATCATAACAGCTATAGCTCGTTTCGTAGACAATAAAGTTTTGAATGTAGTAATTTAATGAAATTTCTTTTTAAACCGCTTGTTGATTTGTTAACTAAATTATTTATAGATTAGCAAAACGATTTTATTTATCAAAGTTTCAAATTCTGAAGTTAATGAGATTTTTAAATGAAATTAAAAACTAGTTTATAATGATTAATAATGAAGAACAATTACCATTGATTCATCTAAAAAAATTTCTTAATGATAAAATATGGCCAATAGTAAATAAAAGTTTATAAACTAATTTTTTTTAATTTTTAAAGATTTAAATTGGTTTTAATACAAATTTCACATAAAATGTGCAATTGTTATAAAGAGTTGACTCCAAAAAAGTTTTACTTTGATAATGCTTGTTTTCTATTTATTTTAACATAAATCCAATTTTAAAAAGTAAATGAAACAAGAATCATTTTTAACACATCATCAACAACATCAAATATAAAAAAAGTTGTCGATTTTCGAAACATAAATAACTGATTTTAAAAATAAAAATCTTTATTTGCAAATATCAACACTTTGCAATATCACTGTATCAATTTTCGACTCACAATAACCCTAGGTTGTATCAAGTTAGAATTTTTCTCCAGCCATTTGCAATCTCAATCGTCCTAATCTGAAATCAATTTCCCCAACGACTCTGTGATGACTTCCTTTTCCATTTATAGAGATGGTTTGAATGTGTAATGATGCTTCATTAGCTAATTCATTTCAGTTGTAAAAAAGATTTTTCTGTGGTAGACAGATATGGATTCTTTTCCAACGGCTTGATGGCCTTGTGTGACCCTTCACCTTTTTCATGCTTTCGTTTAATAATTTAGATAAACTCTATCTGGACTTAAAAAAGATGTTTAATTCAATTAGTTAACTATCTTTTTTTAAGTTTATCTAGAATAGTTATTGTTTAACATTAAAATATTATGGTAATGATTATGATTATTAAATGGATAATTCCAGTCAAATTTTTTTTAAACTTAATGTGTTCAGAATGACTTAAAACCTCCAAAAACATTTTAATTTACCTTTCAAAGCCCTAAATTTTAAATTATTTTAAAAATAGCTTCTTTTCTGTCTGAGCTCAAACAGCTTGTAACGCGTCAAATGTGTCTTGTTTACTATCCTCTCGCTTCAAAACAATGAGCTCTAGTTTTTTACAGCCTGGTGTTTCGATGAAAACGGTGTTTCCCACATTTCCAAGAGGCACATGTGACGTCACACTGTTAGGAGCTTTCTGTAATAAAATGTCTCATAATTAACTGGAAAAAAATGTGTGGGAAAAGACAAGCATATTTTTGTAATCAGGAGATAATTTTTAATAAATTAAAATTGAATATTTAGAATTTTAAGAGGTGCTGTAATTCTCCATTGTAATTGAACATTAAAGCATTTCAGTATAGTATTAATTTTGAACGTTATATATTTTATAAAATTTCTTATTAAGAAAGAATTTCTGTAACTAGCTGCATACACTAAGAAACAATTATTCTTGTTTTTGAAATTTAATTTAATTTTTACCAACTTTGTAACACTCTTTCTTGATTTAAAAAAATTTGTTCAGTTTTATTGGTTTAAATAATAAATTCTAATATTTGGAATTCCTATAGAATAGATATATGTGGGATATCACGTTCAATCATTAAAAGATTATGGGGATAATCATAAATAAATATTAGGTATATTTGAACGGCGGTTTTTAAAATAAATACTTTGCTTTTAAATGTAATCTGTTTTACATTGATATTTATTTTAAGATATTATAAAGATAATGTAGGCGTTTTAATACAAAAAGTGTATTTTTAATCACCCTTTAGAAAAGTAATTAAAATGTTTACTGGGCGTGGTTTGCCAAATATTTTTTAGAATAGAGCGATTCAGTTTTCAAAATATGTTAAAAGCACTTCATTAAAAAATTCTATTAAATGTTTCGTGAACCTTTTAATTATGATTATTTTTAAGATTTAATATTGATAATTTCTATCACATTTAACTTATGTATAGTATATATGTTACGAGCAATGTGATAAATTGGTCATTATCAATAATGCCCGAAGTGAAAGAGGGCAATGTGATAAATTCAATGGAATTTATCAATGAAATTTATCACTTTGCCCGCCTCCACTCTGGGCATTATTAATAATGCCCAATTAATCACTTTGCCCGTAACATAAACAGCAAAATTTAATATTTTTTGATATAGTAAAAGAAAACTATTTTTTAAGATAATTATATGTCCGTAAAGAAATGACTCCATCCATAGATATTAGCTCCAATCTAAGATTTTTTCATCTTTTAAATATAATTTTAAATTTCACTTTATACATACAAACAGGGCCGTGCGGTAGATTTGCCCAGCATGAAGCAAGTCCTAGAAATGCCTCCCCTTATGTATTTTCCCTTTAAATAATTAATACTTCAAATTAATTAATATCAAAAAATTAATAAACATTAGTCACAATTAATTAGTAATTAAATATAAATAATATAATTAATTGGCAGTAATAATAAGTATAATGCTCGGGCCGAAATGTCTTCCCAGTCCGGCCCAGAATATAAATAAGAAAACGTATGGTTCAGGGCCGTAACTAGGCTTTTTTTTCGGGGGGGTTTGGTAAAAATTTTTCTTGAAACTTAAGTTCGATGTTTTGTGTAATAGTTGGTTGCGCTTGCTCATCATGCAATAAAATATGTACTTTTTTAGAACTTTAAAATCAACATATTTTTAAAAGGACTTAAATATTAAGGTTTGATCCTTACTTAGTTTTTGTTTTAAATAGTGTAAAAAAGGGGGGGAATCAAAAATTTAGCCGGATTTTGCCGCCCTTAGAAAAATGACGCCTGAGGCAGCCGCCTCTTTGCCTCATACCACCACACGGCCCTGCATACAAACGCTCTTTTTAAAAAAAACTTATGCAAATCTCTTCCCAGACAAACATTAATCTCCCCCTTTTAATCCAATAAACAACCAAAAAACCCCATTGTATTTTCAAGGGCTGAAATAACAATACTAAACCCCCATTAACAAATCCCCATCTACCCCAAAAAAATCATTAATAATCGATTTCCATCACAACGAACACCTTATAATTCCTCTAATCACCCGTTATTGATATTTATTCACCCATGGGATATCCGTCCTTGACTCAATATATGAAGAGAAACACTAATAATAACAATAATCTCTCCAATGTGTAACGGATGATGATACCTACGCAAAATCTGGCGGGAAAAAGGCGCTACTAGTAGAGAAAAGCGTCACCGTCGCCCTGCGCATGCTCCGTGGGATACCCATCCGTGACGTCAGCCCTCTCCGCCGGAGTCAGTCGCCGCGGTTAGAAATGGATCGCTCGTTTTCTCTATCTTCTCAGTCCATGTTAGACCTCACAGACCCGATGAAGAGTTTGGAGGACTCCTCCTCCCTACCCGCTGTGGTCGACATGAACGGGAGCACCAAGGTGGTCCCTGGGACCGACGAAGAGGATCCTTGGGCCCCGCCGGACATATGCGAGCAGGGACCGCGGTGGTCAGGTAAACCCGTCGATTTTTTATTTTTGTGCCGGCTTTCTCCTCTTCATCTTGGTGCTCTTTTACCGCGTTGCGTCGTGACAGTTTGTGGAGGGGTTTTAAGTCATTCCAAATTTATCGTCTGCAGGGTTTAATTCCAGTCAGTTTGGGTTTGGTTAGAGCGAAATTGGATTTGTATGGACTCGAAAGTCAGAATCGATCGCCTTTGGTGGAAAGTTGAGCTTATTTGGGTTTATGACGTTCTTTTTGTGTTCTCTATTTTTTTATAATATCTGGTGTTTTAAAAATGTACGGAAATTACTCAGCTTGCGTGTGGTTTACGAGGTGAGATTAAGAGTAAGATCGATTTTGGAACGCAGCACGCCATCTAAGTTCGTGTGCTAGAATTTCTATGTTTACATTTACGTTCTACCGCATAAAGTATGTTATGCTTGCTTTCCAACTCCTTATACGTTACTGGATTCCCTTAAATGATAATAGAATGATACATTACAAAGTAATATTACTAGATAGAATCACACAATTAGTTAACAAGTGATCTTCGAGAATATTTCATGATTTAAGAAAAACCCTCCATTTTGTTCCTTATTTCTCAAAATGCTCGCAGAATTTTTGACAAAATTGGGAATTATTTTATTGCTCGATAAAACAAAGCCGTGAATGTTTTTTATATCTCATCTGCGCAATATCAATACACCTTGTGCCAAGTTATGTTCGATTTTCTGCCCGGACAACTCCATAACAATGAATGGTGTTTTATTGATTTGCGTTTAACTTACACGATAAACTACTCTTTGTTAAACTATGTTTCAGTCAAATCACAAATATATTTGGGATTTTCTTATCTGACATAATTTTTGTATTCGACACCGTTCGCGTGTGTCCTAAACAGCTTACTTGGATGTAATGTTGAGTGAATTTACGTTTTGTGAAAATGAAAGTATAGCACTTTAACTTTATCTAATTTGTTATCGGATTTACTAGCATTTTTTAAGTAACATTGTTCTTTAAATATAAAAAACTGTTTTTTATCCAGTTAGTTTAAACTGGTTTAATTTATGTATTAGTTTAACCAAATTTAAAATTATCTGATAAATTTTTAGTTGATTTTTTAAAAGAAATTTGTCTCTAATGTAATTTGAATCCATGGTTTTTTCATCCTGAGTCGTACTTTATTCGTTCTCAGTTTTAAAATATTGTTACCGTAATCACATCAAACGTAAGGGGGGAAAGTGATTGAAAGTGATTAGATTTAATAGTAAATTTCGTACCCAATGAATAAATTAACTACATTTTGGAGTGCTATTTTGATCACCGTTTAAGAAGTTCAATCAATACATTTGTAAAGTGTTTAATCTCCATCGAGTTATGACCGTAAAGAAATATTTCGGATAAAAAATACATAAATGTATTTTAAATTATCTTTAAAACGTTAAATACCATCTACAAAACTATTACCAGCAACGGTAACAGTATTTTTAAAGTGAAAAATTATTATGTTATGAAGTACTTTTTATAAATAATTTTTATAACGGATGAAGGATATTATATTGGGTTCTTATTTCAGTTAAATATCGTATAATATATTTAGAATACATTATGATTACTGCACCGATGATAAGTATTTCGTCATGAAACCAAATGGGTTCTGTATATGCGTAAAAGATGCAGGAAATATATTTGATTAATATTTAAGATATAATAAGATTAATATTTGATTAATATTAATATTTATTATTACCCTAACTTTTTACCTTCATTGAATAATTCGGCAAAGTATTTTTTAAAAGCTTATCTGTATAATTAGTTATTAAAACTAATGTATATAGTAATACAAACTTTTAAGTTATTATAACTTATACAGCAAGAGTTTCAAAAATCTTGTACATTAAATGCACATTTAATAACATGTATACATTAAAAAATGCATTAAATTATGTATTAAATTAGATTAGTATAAGTTGCAGAGATTAAATTAAAACAATAATCATAATTACCACAAGTACAAAGCATATCTATGCATTAAATATTGTTAAACTATAACTCATGAAACCCTTTCTTAGCGTCTTTTTTTCTCAAAGTAAAAATGCACTCTTTATTTGTTTTGGTTTTCCAGTCACCATTCTTAGCAAGTCCCTGAGACACCATTTTGGAGTGGTTCCAAAAGAACTCGTGTGGTAGACCACGAGATAGAACGAAGGTGTCAGAGGGTAATTCTTAGCACATGGTCATTCGTTGATAGAATGATAGTTTTGTAGAAAGACTGAGTGTATGTTCTTATAAACTGTTCACTCACTGTTTTGTAGGGCAATAGGCGCAAAAGTCTTAGTGATATAAACTGTTTAACATTTTCTAAGGAAAAACCTAAAAAAAGGAGGCTAATAATTTTTTCCTAGACATTTGATGGAACTTCAATTTACATTTTGTTATATGGTGTGGTTAATTAAAAACCTTATATTTTATTTTTTACTTACTTTATATAGTTATGTAAAATAAACTATTATATTATTATTTGATAGGAGTTAAATCACTGTACTTGGTAAAAAGGAATATAATACATAAAAATGAGAAAGTTGGTCTACTAATAACAAATACTATCTATTTCCTATTTAAAAATAAGCATAAACTACATATAATAATAATTATTACTAGCTGTTATACCCGGCCTTGCACGGGGGGAGTTTATAAATTTATTTTTTTAAATATTTCTTAAAATACATTTATAATTTTGTAAATTAGCAATATTACAAATCATCCCGGTATCCCAGGCACCTCTTTCCTATCCCAGTGTTCCCGGTAATCTTATCCCGGTGGTCACGGTAATTTTTCTAATCCCGGCGGTCCCCGTAATTTTCTTATCTCAGTGTTTACGGTAATTTTTATATTCCGGTATTCCCGGTGTCTTTATGGTAAATTTCCTATCCCAGTGTTCTCGGTAATTTTTATAACCCGGCAATTTTTTCCACCCCGATGTTCTCGCTAATTTTCCAATCCCGGTGTTCTTGTCACTTTTTACAATCCCGATGTTCCTGATCTGATAATGTTTAATATCTTGGTGCCTTTATAAAATAACAAATTTGAAACCATAATAAAAAGTCTAGTAAATTAGTAAGTCTAGTGAACAAATTAACAAATTTAAAACCAGTGTTTAAAACTAAAATAAAAGATGTAGTAAATGAAAAAGTCTAGTGATCTGTCTCATTTGAAACAATGTTTTATTTTTAACTCGTTGTATGACTGGTAAAACAGGTTTTCAAACACGGAAAAATAAGTGAAAAAAGAAGAAAAATTGGAAAAGAAGAATGAAGGACCGATTTTCTCTTTATAAACTATAGCCTATGTGTTATTCTGATGTATAAGCTACATTATAGTAAAATTTCATTAAAATCCATTCAGTAGTTTTTGCGTGAAAGAGTAACAAACATCCAGACAAACATTTCACAATTATAATAGTAGTAGGATTATTTATTTTAAACCTTCAATCTTATTTATAGCTTTATTTAGAAAAAAATGTTAGTTCCCGAAAAATATCTGATTCTTAAAGCAATTTTGCTCTACAATACTGATGAAAATCAGATGAAGGTTTCTGTACTTAAAAATTTTTGAATTTTAAATTAAATTTAATAAGGTTATATATAAATAATTATATTTTTTAAAAATTCCAACAGCATAGCTAGTGCATTTTAATATTAATTTCAGGAACGATACTTCCAGCTTTATATTAAGGTGCTTACTACGACAAGCTTACATTTTCACTAAATTATGTTAAACACTTTTTACTCCTTTTTCCGTTCATGTTGATGGTAATTAAATGTGTAATTAACTCATCTTTCTAAAAATATAAAAAATCTATCTGGGAAAAACGTTCTATCCTTTAATCAATCCATTTTAAAAATCTACATCCTATTAATAAACTTAATTATTTCTCATGATAATAAATTTTATAAAGATAAAGTTTTAGTTACTTACTTCATTTCAGTTTTTAAGATTTTAACCCTTTATCTACTGACGGTGCGCTTACAAGTCCCATCAACTTTAAAATTACATAGAATAACCATCCTTTACGAATATACTAACGATACTTGGCACGAACACTGTTTTAGGTGTACTCTTCCAGGATTAATTGCAGCACGGATTCTGTGATGAGTATTTTAGCAGGAAATGCGAATAGATTTAAAACTGAAGTTGTGCTTTCAGCTGCCATTTTGATCGAATTTCCATGATTGTCATTTTTGTTCCCTCGAAAAGTATTTACAGTCAAAAGGGGGGAAAGTGCAATATTTTTAAGACTTAAACTGCGATAAAAAGCCATAATATGGTTTTTTGTATTGTGTGAAAATAATTTAGCCGCCCTCATCGACTGGCGGTACTCAAAAGTATGAAATTTATTAAAAATAATTATTTTATTTATGTATATCCCTTAAATTTCAATTTAGTGACTAAAAAAAGCGTTAAAGAATTGCAGAATATCATAATGCAGTATATAATGGGTTAAATACAGGCATTGCATCATAACAATTGAAGTGTACAATGAAAGGAAATTAAATTGAATCGATCTTAGAATTGTACAAATGCGTCATATTGAGCGGAAATATAGAATCGATTGGAAAATTGAAGTAAAAGAATAATCGCTTGATTAGTTGACCGAAACTTCACTCTCAGCTATGATCTCAATTCTCCCTTTTGTTTTAACTTTCTAGTTTAACATTTCAGGTTAATCTGTATTTATTGATTCCAAAGTAAAAGTTTTTTAATGTGTTTTTTACTCATGGAAAGAAAGTGAGTTAGATTTAAGAATAAAATAATTTTGTAAATATTATCTTATTAGGTAAAAAAATTTAACAACATCTATGTTTAAGAGACAGCTGATACGTAAATAATGATAAAAGTTTTAATCGTTTTATTTTAAGTGGCTGCGTTAATTTTTTTCTGAAAGATCATTTTCAAATTAAATAACATAAGAATGGTACACATATAACTTGAAAATAGGCATAATTCTATTAAATTTATTCCATAATTTAATATTAATAATATTATAATTATAAATCATACCATAATATAATTTAGATAATTTTGAAATTAAATAACTTAAGAATGGTACACATATATAACTGGATAATGTGCATAATTCTATTAAACATTTCAGTTGAAGTTATAATTTACAATCTATAATGATCAACTCACTATTATTTATTTACTTCGTATGCACCGCGTTCATTAAAATACCCTCTAAAAAACCCACTCTAAACAAAAAATATTCTTTCGATGTGTATCACCTTATAAGTGAAAATTTTATGTTACATTAATAAAATTTTTGTAATTTAACGTAATTTGAATTTAATATCATACTTTTTTTATTTTCTTCTTTTTAATAGTTTAAACAGTATTTTTTATAAACTAGAAATGTTAAAATAGAGAAAATTTTGACTCTTTAGCATTATAAACATTACTTTTAAATGTAGGTATTTGGTTTTCTCCCAAGAGCTAATTCCGATAATGAATTTATTATAAAACAAATAACACTGGGTGGAGTTATTGTTACTTAAAAAATCCTGTTTTACTAACAATTTTATACATTTGTACCCTCAAGTCAAAACTTTTCGAGAACCCTATATAATTGGATGATTGGGATGCAAGAGTTGTTTCAGCTTTCTTTTCAAGCTATTAACTATTGCAGAGAAAACAGTTTTAATGTCATCCGTCTTTCTCCTCATCTTATCATCTCGTCCGTTTTTTACCTCTTGACTCGAAGTTTTTTAGTCTGTTTTTAATGAAAATATTATGTTCACCTTCATATTACTTCACTTGATAATCTTTTGTGCTTATTAATGTCAAAGTGTCCTTTATTCTTTTGCGATAATGTCAAAAAAAGGGTCCTTTATTCTTTTACGATGTGTTATTCTTTGACTAATATATGAAAAGTTGTACTTTGCATTGTAGTACATCATACATTGTCTTCTTTTAAAAATGACTGAATGTCACTATCCTGAAGCAAGTAATTTTCGAACTTTAAATGTCATTTATTAAAGACGAATATAGTTACTTTGCAAGTGTATAGTTATTATTGATTTCACTTTCTTAGCTGAAAATTACGGAAAATAGTTTTAAAACATACGGGGAGTAAATTTAATTCTTATTAATTATTTTTCCTTAATAAATGGGCAAGTCAATCTTTAGATTAACGGTTTTAAATACGGCTATGAAGTTTTATGCTGTTTGTTTTATGTTTAATGCATTTCTTTCCCAGTAATTTTAGTGTATGTCGTTGCATTTTAGGATTTTGTACCAAATTACTAACGCTACTAAACAAAGCTTTATTGTTAAGTTTCCAGAAATTACACTGATTAACTATAACCAGGAAGTGGGTTGGAATCATTTCCTTGAATATTTATTTATTTGGTTGATCGGCATTGAGTAAAATTACAGAGCAGTCACTGTTTTGAAATTCCGTAATTGTTTTTGTGAATGGCTTCACCGAGTAATGATACCTTTCTTATGATAATTTCTTGTTAAGTGAATTTTTCTACACACACTTTAATGTCTTGTATACGCATACTTTCATAAAACACATATCGTTAAATTGAAAGTAAAAAAAAGTTGGTAAGGCTAGTAAGTAAGTAAATCAAGGCTAGTAAGAATTCTTTTTTTAATCTCTTTGAATCAAGTTATTATAATAAAGTAACTAATTATGAAATTATCATTAAAAATTATCCAATGCTGTCTTTATTAATTGCTCAATGTATTATTGTTTAATTTGCTTCCAACTATTTCATTTAATTATCAAGCCAAAAAATTTTCCATTATCACAGATCACAATTTTGACGACATTTATTTACACGGGATTTGAATTTAACAAAAGACATTAAGGATTACACTCGGTAATTAATAAATGTAACTGTTACAATTAATTCTATAAAATTACTCATTATTATTTTTCATTGATAACTTTTGCTTCCAACATCGGCAAACGTTTTCTTTACAATCAAGAAATACTGGGAAAGATATTTTGGTACTTTCTAATAGAAATTAACACTGAATAATACGAAGTCATAAAAGTGTCTGCAGAAATTCTGTAAATTTTGCATTAACATAAGATTTCAAAGTATCTGAAAGTATTTTGTATTACGCGTTTCCAATTATCTCTCTATTCTAAAAAAAAAAGGTTTTTGGTGAACGGTTTGCAGAGAAAGGCTTTTTAATTACTGATCCGTATAACACATTTCTGGTATCAAACTGTTCGGAATCTTTTGAGGATGTGCAATAAGCCCTTAGAATTTCTAAAAAAATTCTCAATTTTAAAATATTTCCATTTTTTTAGATTACGGATAAGGCCGCAGTTACAAAGCAAGTACTATCAAACAACTTATGCATCCAATCACAACGAACAATGGACGCCATATTTTATAATGAAACCTGACACAAATTTTTTACCTTTTTAAAAATGTACTTTAGAGTACTTTCCAAATTAAATAGCATTAAATTACCGATAAAAGTATTCTAAAAACTTTCAGTTACGAAATTTCAAGCTAAAATTACACACATTTTCTCTGAAATTCATAATTTTTAGTATGATAATCAAAACTAATTGTAAACATTGAGTGTCGTGTAGGTTTTGTCTCTTATTATTTTCAATGTATTAATGTATTGTTTAACAAGTCTACAAGGTATGGGTTGTAATCTCTGCAAGTCTACAGGGTATGGGTAAATATCAAGGATAAAACATTGGTGTTCTGATGTACTAGGTACAAATTAAATATTCATTGGAGTACTGTTTTTTTTTCAGAATGTTGATTAACAATTTTTATTATTAGCAATAGTTAATTAATGTAATAATTTCAGTGGTAAAAGGATAATGTCCTAGTACCCGCCCATTAGAAATAAAAAAAATTAATGTAATAATCTAATATAATAAAAGTCAATGTGTGTATATATGTTTGTTTGTTTGTCTTCTATACAAATCCACAGTTTACTTCCGATCTGCACCAAACTTAGTATACCTACGTAAAAGAATCCCAGAAAAAACATAGGCTATGTTTTGAAAACTTTAATTGACCCCTTGACCCCTTTTTTGTTCTTTTTATGGTCATTTTGCTGAAATAGCTTTATTTCTCCTCCAGAAGAGATCTGTTCACCCCATTGTTACAAAAAAAAACATAATGCAAAATATCAAGTTTTCAAAAGAAAAGCTATATCTAAAGCTGTTTAAAAATTATTTTAATAATCTAAAAATATATTTCAACAAAATTTTAAATTTTAAAGCTGGTAAGTATAGTGCAGAATATTTTTATTTGATAGTTTAATTTTTAAATAAAAAGTTTAATGGAATAGCATTGTTGTTAAAATAGTCTCCATGGAAACGAGGATGAAAAATCAAATAATGATCATAAATTGTACATTTTAAGAAAGTTGGTTAACAGACCAAAAACTTAAGTTAATATTCAAAACCTTTTTGGTGGAAATATGGGATTTTTTCTGAAATTGGAGAAATGTGTTTTAGTTATTAAATTTTATACCAAAGATCTAATAAAATCATAAAAATACGATTAATTAAGGGCTCTATTTGAGCATTTTAAGTAATTTTCGGAAGAATATTTTTCTAATATTTTGTTGTTTTTTAAGGGAATCATGTGGTAAATGCAGAAATTGTTCAGAATTTAACATGCTTGATTCGACACCTTTCACTCATCATAATATAGGCGCCCCAGAAAAAATTTGAAATTTGACGTGTAAAAGTAAGGTTTTAACTCATTTTTAGAAACGTTTTGAGTCTAAGGGGGTCACTTTTCAATACTATTACCTTTACTTTTTCACCCAAAATTTGGGGATTTCTTAAAAAGTATCACTGAAAATACCCTTGTGGTACTAATGGGAGGTATAGGGGTCCTCCCCCAGAAAAATTTAGAAATTAGACCAGTAAAAGAAGGGTTTAACTCATTTTGACAACCTTTTTTGGTTCCCAAAGGGGGTACTGTGCTGTCCAGAGTGCTATCCGCGCCTGGAAGGTAGGAAATGAATTAAAAATTTTAAAGAAAAAAAAACTCTCCACCTCCACCCGTGCAAGGCCGGGCATATCAGCTAGTAACAGATAAAATTAATTATGCTGGATATTTAAAAAACATTTTGGTTAAATTATTAATAACTAGCTGTTATACCCGGCCTTGCACGGGTGGGTTGTATAAATTTATTTTTTTAAATATTTCTTAAAATACATTTATAATTTTGTAAATTAGCAATATTACAAATCATCCCGGTATCCCAGGCGCCTCTTTCCTATCCCAGTGTTCCCGGTAATTTTATCCCGGTGGTCACGGTAATTTTTCTAATCCCGACGTTCCCGGTAATTTTCCTATCTCAGTGTTTACGGTAATTTTTATATTCCGGTATTCTGGGTGTCTTTATGGTAAATTTCCTATCCCAGTGTTCTCGGTAATTTTTATTATCCGGTAATTTTTCCATCCCGATGTTCTCGCTAATTTTCCAATCCCGGTGTTCTTGTCACTTTTTACAATCCCGATGTTCCTGATAATGTTTAATATCTTGGTGCCTTTATAAAATAACAAATTTGAAACCATAGTAAAAAGTCTAGTAAATTAGTAAGTCTAGTGAACAAATTAACAAATTTAAGACCAAAACTAAAATAAAAGATCTAGTAAATGAAAAAGTCTAGTGATCTGTCTCATTTGAAACAATGTTTTATTTTTAACTCGTTGTATGACTGGTAAAACAGGTTTCCAAACACGGAAAAATAAGTGAAAAAAAGCATGAAAAATGGGAAAAAAAGAATGAAGGACTGATTTTCTCTTTATAAATTATAGCCCATGTCCTATTCTGATGTATAAGCTACATTATGGTAAAGTTTCATTAAAATCCATTCAGTAGTTTTTGCGTGAAAGAGTAACAAACATCCAGACAAACATTCACAATTATAATAGTAGTAGGATAAGGAGATAACAAATATTAAAACTTTTTAGGGAGATTTTTTCATGAAGATGGTCTTGTGATGTATATTTGGAAATTTGGTTATTGTTCATTCTGCAAATTGTTTTTACGAATTTTTATAAAGTGAGTTAGGTTCAGTGATTTGGGTTTTTCGAAGTAATTCCAAAGGTTCTGGGTCAGCAGTTAACAGGGTTTGGTGAGCGATAGCGAGCAGGGGGCGGTAGCTCCCTAGTGTATAAAAATTTTGTATTTGAATATTTTTTACTTTTTTTTTAGAATTATTTGCGATTTGGTTATAGTTAAGTATTTCTCATTTACTTTATACAACTTATAATAACCTTTAATATTAATATAATATTTAATATACTGCTTTAGGTATACTTTTTCTTTTTAAAACTAAAATAATTTATTATGTAACGAATGTAAATATTTAAAGTACCATGTTTGTAAATCCCCATTTTATATTCCACAAAAAGATTAAATAACCCCATTTGACGAGGTTGGAAAACCAGTTATCTAAGATTTAGAATGACAGCGAAATCTTTCAGCATCGAAAAGAAAACCCTTAGAAATAAGCCGTCTTAAGGAACGATTTTCATCCCTCTCAGTACCTATCAGAGAAATCTAAATTACCTGTCAAATTACAATGTAGAAGCCCACTTTCATCTCCCGCCATTTTTTTCTAGGGTCATTTCACCCCCAAAACGCATCACAGACCTTGTTTTTCCATTCCCGAAGAGCGCTCTTTCGTCTGTTAACCCCTTCCTTTCAGAGTTGTTCTTTTCCTTCTTTTTTATTCCATTTTTTTGTTCCGCCGTAAATATATGTAGATGTGCACTACAACCCCCGAGGGCCGTCCGGTTTTTTGAACCTCGCCAAGAAGAATGAATATCCATTCCAAATTACTGCCACTCTCACTCGTCTTCTTCTTCTTCTTTCTCTTTTTTTTCTTTTTCCAGTTTTTGTAACGCGCCCTTTTTCCCTACCGTTTGCATACGCGATCGTTTTCTTTTGCCTCTCGCACGCACGTGCGGTTATTATGATCTACCTTTGGTGGGTGCGTTTCGGCTTCTCTTTTGGCCATTGTCGGAGGTTGCGGTTGTAGTTACAGCGCTTGTTCTTTTCGGTTTTATATTCCGGATGCTGTAAGGCGACCGCCCGTTTGAGTCCCAGCTCTTTTACTTTATTTTCCTCTGGTGGCATTGTTTAAGATTTTTAATCAATCGAGTCACTTTCCCATGTCAATCAAGCTGACTTTTTTTCTGTTAGGATGAATGAAGCACTTGAAAATGAAGTTGTATACTTTTTTACAGCGTTCCTTAGTTCATTCATCCTGGTCCTCAACTGTTAACTTCTAATTACTTGATATGCTCATAATAATTTTCGTAATTGTAAAATTTGAATTTCGCTCGGAAATCCTGAGTTTCGGTGAACGCGCAGGTCAATGCAACGCACACTACACTGTTAAAAAAATTAGTTCAACCTTTCACCATAAACTGGTTCAAATTTAGCTGCAACCAAGGTTTGGTAACAGGTTTCACCAAGTTTTCGGTTTTTCACTAGTGCAAGCACCAATTTTTGGTATTTTAACTAGTAAAACTTGGTGAAACCTGTTACCAAACCTTGGTTGCAGCTAAATTTGAATCAGTTTAAGGTGAAAGGTTGAAAGTTTTTGGTGAAAGGTTGAACTACTTTTTTTAACAGTGTACACCCCACTTGTGCGAAACAGTATTTTTCGGAGTCTGTGTGTACAGATGTACAGTGCAACACATAATTATAGGTCCATCTAAAAACAACATTACTACATTATAACCGGCCTATATTACGGACGATATGTCTTACTCCATATCCACGGTCACCGTATCCCTCAATTAATCCCTTTTCACGTTCAGAAAGCTTTAAACCATGGGATATAGCTGCTTCTAACTATTTAAATGCACCAAATTCATTTGCATGCCTTTATAACAAGAAAATTAATCGTGGACCTATAATTATGAGAGGCATAAATTAGCTCTAAATTCATAATTACTATTGTGCCTGCGTGGAACCACAGAGTACTAGAACAGAGAGTCCGTCGCCATAGGCTCTATTGGAAATCGAAAAGTTGGATGAGTGTGGGGCTATTTTGGCGCTGTGATCGCATCAACGTCACGAGAGGTGGGACGGAAAAGCCTGATTGGTTGAGAAAAACTTTTTCCTTCTCCTTCGAAAACAGAAGATTGAGTGACAGCCAATCACAGGTTTGATCTCTCTGTCAATCATTTAGTTCATCGTGGCGCCCTCCAAACCATCCAACTTTTGAATATATCGTTTTGGACCCTCTGTTAGGATTTTTCTCTGTGCGTGGAACCAGGTTAATTTGCATATTTTTAATTTGAAAAGACAAGTATTTTTCATATATGCAAATTTCAAACAATAACTTTTACTTCAACTTCAAAAATTCCAAGAATTTACGGTGGACCTATAATAATGTGTCGCAGTTTATGTGCGCATTTTCTGTATTCGTATATATGAAATGTTCATATGTATATATGAAAATAACTTTGCAGCGTAATTAATAAGGAGTTAAAAGATGATGATGACGAGCTAAAAGATACGTCACATTTTTCAGATGATGAAAGTTCGAGTGATGATGATGACTCTGATGAAGAGTAAAAAAATTATTTGTCGATTTTGATCATCTTTACTTTTGTAATAAAACTGTATTATTATTATTCACCAAGAAAACATACTATTTACTATTTACATACCCCACATTCAATTTATATTATTTTGTAAACTTAATAATAGTCGTGTGTTTGAACGACTTATACAGGGTGATTCTGAAATGGACCGCCAAACTTTGAGGGGTGATAGTACTCATCAAGACGAACAAGAATTGGTATAGAAAGGGGGGTCGCAGTTACACCGTTAAAGAGCTAGGTCCTAATGTAGTGCGAGAGCATTACAAAAGGACGTTTTGCCAAGACCCGTTTAACGAAAAAAAACATAATGAAATGAAAAAATTTATTGCATGAGGTACAGCAGTATCCGTATTACTTACATCATAAATTTGATAGAAATTGGACCACTTTCTAAACCGTGGGGTGAGTTTTAAAACGTGCTCTTACTCAAACAATGGAGTTCCATTAATGCTATTTAGAAAAATGATGATCGGGGAAGGAATTTTCAATTATCAAACAGTTTCAATGATCCATGTTACGATCATTGAAAATTCCTTCCCCGATCACCATTTTTCTAAATACCATTAAGGAATGTGATTCTTTGAGTAAAAGATTAATATTGCACTTTTGAAACTAACTCCGCGGTTTAGAAAGTGGTTCAATTTCTATCAAATTTATGATGTAAGTAGTACGGATACTGCTGTACCTCATGCAATAATTTTTTTCATTTCATTATGTTTTTTTTTCGTTGAACGGGCCTTGGCAAAACGTCCTTTTGTAACGCTCTCGCACTACATTAGGACCTAGCTCTTTAACGGTGTAACTGCGACCCCCCTTTCCGCATCAATTCTTGTTCGTCTTGATGAGTACTATCACCCCTCAAAGTTTGGCGGTCCATTTCAGAATCACCCTGTAGTTTTACAATTAACTTGGAAATTGATGTTTTTTTTGTCGGACTGTCGATTTGCCGCGACATATTTGTCGGACACTTGTACAATATGTTAAATACTTATCTGGGATAAATAAATTTGTTTTTGTCCGACAGATATTAATAAATTTTTTTATTCTCGTAAGAACGACGATTTCCGCGTGTCGGACAGGAAAATTGGAAAATCTATTTTGTCGGACAATATGAGGATATGATTCTACATATTTTTCTCAAGCATTTTCCAAAAAACTAGCTGGGTATCAATAAATTTTTCGGTTATCGTTATTATAACATGTTCCAATTGGGGGACAGCCGCAACGTACCTACATTTTTGTCGGACAATTTTTTTACGCGATATTCATGAATTTTTCTTGCTATTACATTTTATGACAATAGAGTATCTATAAATTTTTCGTACACTACCAAATTGACGACTTTCCAAAAAATGGGAGAGGGAAAGCCCCGTTTCCGAGAATTTGATAGAGAGAAATTTTGTCGGACTAGGTGTAATTAAGCAACACTAGAAGTTATGAGAGAGTATGTATGAGTTGTACTTTGTGTCGGCGGGCACCCTGACTATAAGTATAGGGATCTAAAAAATCTTTCGATTCGATTCCGGAATCGATTCCTGAGGTTCGATTCTTTCGATTCTTGGATTCAATTCCTGAGGTTCAATTCCGACTTGGAATCGATTCCTTATGACCAGTATCGAAAAAGAAAAATTGAACTTATCTATTTCAATCACAAATCAAAGATAATTAGGAATTATTACTAATAATCATCAAAATATTAATTAATTATCAAAATACTAATTAATTAGTGAGCAATATTATCTGTATTAATTAGGAAATAAAGTAAGATTCCGAAGATTCCATTCCTGCTGCAAAATACTAGTTAATTAGTGGACAAAATTGTAAATAATTATCAGTATTTAATTGCAAAATTAAGTACGATTACTAAGATTCGATTCCTGTTGCATTCGATTCCTTCAAGGGTTCAATTCCTTGGTATCGATTCCAAGGTAATCGATTCTGATTCGATTCCGGAATCGATTCCTTCAGAAATATTTAGAACCCTACTCATAAGAAAATCTCTGACAGGGGGTTTAATTTAACATTCGGAAAAAAATTCCTAGGGATGTCCACGGTAACAGTTACAAATGACTCCTTCGATTTCTAATAATGTTTCCAAGCAAGTTCAGTTTATTGATTGATTATAAACTATCAATATTTTAAAAGTATAATCTTATACAATTTAAGAACTCAATTACTTAAAATGCACTTTTATAAGTATTAAAAGTATCAGAATTATTAGTCTTCGCAATCGTTGTTTTTTTTTTGTTTTAAGCATTTAAAAATACAACCAATTTTATTAGTCAAATGGTAAAAAAAGTACTTACTTTTTTTAAATTAATGTATATTGTATACCTACTAAATATTTCTACATTATCCACCTTAATCAATTCTATTAAATTTATATATTCTATTCAATTGATAATATAAATTACACTTTAATGTGGATCAAAATTGTAACTTCGACATTTATCTGAGTATTTGTATATTTTTAAGATACTTTTAAAACTATGATAGTCCTCAAAGGTCTAGCAATTTTTAAATGGATTGAAATAAAAGTTAAAATATATTAAATATGGTAAAGGGACTTGCATATAAAAGTTCTTATTGCAAAGTGACCTAGAAGTCACTTTAAATTAAGACCAAATAGCTTTGACAAAACTTCCTCAAATAATTGTAATAAAGGGGTCAAGAAAAACCGCAAAATTTACAATCAACAAACCAAATATTCAAAACAGATGACACAATTTTTTACATCCCCTACTGTTATTTGAAACAGTTCATAAATTTTGTAAGAAAAACTACCTGCTCGTAAATCGACTTTCAAACATGTTGGTTGCACTTTTCTCTAAAAGCTATAATGACTGACAACCAAAATGGAAAAAAATAACCCCATAAGAAAGTAAAACAAAACAGGTATTACAGTGCTCTAATTGTATTCCAGTTATTATAATCGAGTTGTTAAATCGTGTTGGCATTCAAACATGTTTACATAAACAAGTTCATTAGTTTTCATTGTTTTTTTAACTTTTCTGAATATATTTTGTTTCTTATAATTGAAATTATTTTAAAAATGAACTGTTATACTAACATATGCAGCACGGTATAGCGTGGAATAACTTTGCATCAATTGAATTGATTTTAATCGTATATTTTCGTATCAGTGATTATTATTAATGACTTTTTATCATCATTAGGAAATTTTAATATAATATCCATGCCTAGAAGATCTATCTATAAGTAATTTTAAATAGATATGCAAAAACTTTTTTGAAAGTTTAAAGAAGGAATGTAAAAAAAACTATGAAATTACTTCCTATACGGGAACTACGAAACTCACGCAATATCAAAAATACTATAACAGAGAAACCAAAATAAGCCTGTCGACAACAAATTACGAACTGTCGCATTAATAATACAATTTTATGTTTTAAAAAGTTTAAAATAAATAAGAATTCTATTATTTGAGTTTACATTTTTGAGTTATTTATTATTTGAGCTTGGGTACAAAATAAACGAATGCAGTGTAACCATATAAATAATTACATGCCAAACTTTACAGTTTTTTTTGCGAGAAAATAATTGCGTAATTATAAGAAATATAGATAGTATTATTTTATGAGTATTAAGTTTACTTGTTTTTAATTTTACCAAGAGGAATAATTACTAATTAGTATTATTTTTATATATTAATTGATGAAGCATGACTGGAAAATAGTGATATTTTTATTAATAAAAAATGTCGAGAATCTTTTGGAAAACAACTTTTTCGTAATATATAGTAAAAAGCACATCTTTCAAATGACGTATTTCGAAATTTTGCGACATAAATGTTATCTTTTCAAAATTGTAACGAAATTGCTTCGTAAAACAAAATATAACGACCTTCTGAACGAAACAACCTTTCGCCAGACCTTTTTTATGACATTTTTTTTCCAGTTATAGCCCCTGAGCAAGAAAACCCCTAACCCAAAAGAACCTTCAAGAAAAATTTTGAAACAATTTTACGAAGCAAAACACACAAAAGTGTAACGAAACCATATCTTATCATCAATGGAATAAATTTAAAGCCGTTACGACGGCCTTTAATAATTACGAAAATTGCTACGTGATTGCCTTTCAAAACAGATTGAGTAATAAATATTTTCTAATATACAAGATCTACCCTTCCGCTATCCTCGGGTGGTTCCGTTGGCTTAGACCCATTTACCTCTTTTTAACGTCTTCTTCCTCTCTTATATTCATGAAAATGCATTCATATCAAAATTAACCCTCTGTATATTACTATTTATCTTTTAATGAATTGAATAACTTATCATAACGATAACATTAACGGTGTTTTCAATCGCGGCAATATAAATACGGGGTCAGCACACTCTGATGGAGAAAATAACATTTTACTTCATATTGCACACCTGTCTAAAGGTGGTCTGTCATATTTCACGAAAAGCAGGTTTACTGACGGCTTAATCTCCGGATTGTAGCTATTTTCCATCACAGGAAACTGCCCGGCGTAAATTTTGAAGATACGGCTTATGCTAAAAATAGTGGAGATAAAGAATGATCGAATTATTTATGCCTTTATTACAAAATCGGAGTTACTTCATCGTTATTAAGGTTATGTCATCCGTTTGAGAAAAAAAAAGGTTTTAATGTTCGTTTTGTCTGCGTTGACTTTGAACGATGAGCTCTAGGATGATGTTTTTTTTCTGTTGGCAGCCTGTCTAGGAGTGTTGTGTCTGATTCGTCGGTTTTTATCCAGATTTGTATTCGTGCGTCTGAGTCGTTTGTATTGAAATATTTTCGTGAAGCTGAGAAATATTCAAATTAAATGGGTGAATTTGTATTTGAGTGATTGATTGGATTACATTGGAGTAAGGATCATTCGTGTTAGCTTTTTCTTAAATTTATTCGAGGTTCTAAATTGTTTTTCTTTTACTAAGTGCATTATATTTGTGAACTCAATATTTCGAATTTAGTTAGGTTATATTAAAACTAAGATTTAGAATGAAGGCTTACATTTTTGTTTACCTATAATAGAGTTGTCCATCATGCGGTGGCAACCCTTGCCAATCAGTCTGTTTGTCCTGCAGGATCATAGTTTCGTGACGTCATCGTGGACAACCTTATTATTCCACAGAATCTAACCATCTTTAATGATATTTAAAAATGCTTTTAAAGGACAATTTTTAAAAAGGTATAATCGCAAGCAAAAGCAAGTTTTCAAATCAGAATTCGAATTCAGAAATGCTTCTGAAACTGAGGGACAAACACAGTTAATTTGACAGTTAAGTCTGTTTGTCCTGCAGGATCAGAGTTTCGTGACGTCATAGTGGACAACCTTATTGTGATCGAAATGCACTTAAAAATATAGGAATAAATTCATTAATGAGAATCACAATATGTAGAACAGTTTTTGACACCAGATATCATCTAGATCTTTCATAGTTTAATTTAAAATATAGTTTTTACCTTCTTATTAAATGTATTTCTCCTTTAACTCTAAAAATAACAGTAATGTTTTAGAGGTACAGTTTATTTTTTAATCCTAGTTTTTTTTCTTCAATTTAGAATTTTCCAATGCTAAATGTAATGTGCAAATGATAAAAGCAATTTGCAAGAGCTGCAAATTATAATTGATGGAAGAATAAAACACAATAATCACGTGACCACCATCGCTTGATGGATCTCTTACTGGAAATTGTTTTCACTGTCTAACTTTTATGCCGTGTAGTATTGCTAATACTTGCATTCTTGGCGTTGAGTTCACCAAGCTTTAGCTCATGCTTGTAATAGTTTTGAAATTGCTCTAAGCAAGAGATAACGCGCCTACTCATCTCCAGAAGCCCTGCTAATGTCAGGTACTCTTTTTCGGCGTTGATTCTGTGGGAATACGCACTCCATTATATTCATACACAAAAGCATAAATCCTCTTCACTTCAAACAAATCCGTTCTAACATCAATCAGATTAGGCCTCGACCAGTACCTGAGTCCGACACTTGCTCCCACCTCTTAAACCCCTGGAGCCTCTTCCCCCCAACGAAGGAGAATCGAACGTGGGCGGAGAGAGAGAACGTTCTAAGAATACTTGGGGGAAAGCCTTCAGAATAAAGGACGTAAATAACATTTAGAGAAACCCGGTGGCAACCGGCTCCAAGAGGATAGATTTGGATCAATATAGAGTGCGACCCCCTCCCTCTTATTTCAAAGGGATTCTTCGAAAATTGCGTCACAACGTTTTATTGTGATGCACCGGATGGTGTGTTGCGTAATAGTCAGAGGTTTAGTTGGTTTGTTGAAAGGGGAATACTGATTTTTGCTTAAATCTGAGTCTTCGCTTAAACCAGTTTTCCTTTTAAATTCTTTGTTTGTACTGTCCTTATCTCTTTACAGAGGATCCATAACCCACTTGCTGCGGGTCTTCAAAAACGTTTATTCTTTTTATATATTTCTTGAGGTTTAGTAGATGAAAAGTTTCCTAAACGCAACTATTATATTTTACTTAGTAGGATTCATTAAATCTTCACTGTTTACATTGTTAAGATTAGGTTGGTTTTTTATTTTAAAATTAAATGCTAATCTTGTTAGTCTGAAATAGAGCGAGTAAGATAGGGATAGGGAATAAAGTGGAAGCGAGACGAGTAGAAAGAAGAAATATAATAAAAAAAAGAAAGGAAAAGGTTGACAAAAATATGGGAATAAAATAGATAGATGGCGAGAGAAAGAAGAGAAGAGACAGGATGATGAGAGAAATAGAATAAAAAGTAAAGATAAGAAGGCGAAAAGGAGAAGTAGGGAAAAAGGAGAGAGAGTCAGAGGATGAAAAGTATGGATAAGTTACGAGGAAAAAGAGAAGAAGGATCGAAAAATAAACAAAAAATATAGAGGATGAAAAAGAGTAAGATAATGAGTTATAATATAATAAAGAGAGCAGACGAAAGGAGAAAGCGAAAGGGGATAGTAGAGAAAAAAGGTTAAGCAGATGAAAAAGAAAACAGAGAAAGATCATGTAAGAAAAGGAAGGAAAAGAGATAATAAGGAGAGAAAATGAAAGAGGAAAAGAGAAGAGAATGGATTAGAGCTGACTATGTTTTAAGGATATTAATCATCTAATTCACTCAAATAAATGTAAAGAACAAATAAAAAACACAACTCAGTTAGAAGAAATTATTTATCTATTCTGTCTTCAAAAATAAAGAAAAAAAAGCTCCAAAGTTTATTTTAAAAATTGAATTTCCCCAAATCCAATGCGAACTAACAAACAAACACCTCAGCAACACTGAACTAAAACGAAAAAAAAAGTTCATTAAACAGCAAAAATATCTCCATCCTATTTGTGACATCAATGACTGACACCTGACCTTTGGCACCAGAAGGATCCAGCGAAGGGCACTCACCTAACCTTTCTCTCGTAACCTCGCATCACCTTGAGAGTAACACCGTTTCTCAACTGGAGTAACCTTATGGCAGCTCGTAATGTGTTTTTCTAATTAGCGAGGAATAATAATTAATTGTTTATCAAGGTTTTTCAGTTTGGAGTAAACATGTTTTTCTATGACACGTGTTTAAAGAAAAGTTCATTCGTCCCCCTTTATTTATCCTATTTTATTGCCGAATTTTGAATAGGGTTTTGAATTTGAATTTGAATTTTTCTTGAGAGGTTTTAATTCATTATTCCTTGAATGCCTTTCTCATTGGAACTCAAACTATTCAATCCATATACGATTCTAAATCAATACATGACGGCTCCGAATTTACTATCATCTCTTATATCTATTGATATTTTCTATACTTATTCCATTAGCTTCACATGAGTTGATGCGTAAAGTAAAATCCTGCAATACCTTCAGTTTTCTTTTTTGTTTTAATACATGGATAATTAGTTTTAATTTTGTTAAATTTTCCTGATGAAATATTGCGTACATTTACTATACAGGGTGTTTCAAAATCCCGTTTCACAGCTTTTATTTGGAACTAACGTGTCCTAGGGTCACGAAAGTAAGGTGTACCCCTAAGTGACCCTGGAGAATCCATCATTGAGATGACTTACAGCGCCCCTAGCGGCTAAATAAAAAAAGCTAAAAAAATTTATTAAAAAAACTAAAGGAGATAGAGCAAAAACCTCAGTGATAGTATTGTTGCCAACGTTATGAAGAACTCACTGAAAAAAATGTCATGAAAATATCAGGGTAATAAGAAACAACAACAACAACTTCTTTTCAAAGGTTTGTTTTTCTGTATAAGTTTTTCTCTTCGTGGTTGGACAAGAGTAATGTAAAGTTTTTTTACTAATTTACAACCACATAGTATTGAGCTTAACAGAGATGCCAAACGGCTGTTTTCCTCCTAAGTTAATTAATTTAATTCAGCTCGCAGATTATAATTCAGTTTTAGCAGCCATCAGAAAAAGCTAAATGCAACTGATTGAGAAAATGGTTTTGAGAGACAGCTTCAGTGGGCGAATGAAGTGGGTGAGTGAAAGGTGGGAGGTGGAGCTATAGGAGGTAAGGAGGCGGGTCCGTTTGGTCTGAGGTTTGTCAATGGGAAAAGCCCTGTTAAAAAAGTTGCGATTAGCGTCTATGGAGATGAACACTCTGTTAAGCTCTATCAGTGGCGGATCCAGTGGGGGGCCATGGGGGCCATGGCCCCCCCCCGAGAAAATTTCAAAAATAGTTAAAAACCCCCTTTTTCAGAGCTAAAATTCAAAAAAATTTCATTGTAATTCATGCGATGTCTGACAAGAATAAAAACAACGCAAAGGGGGCCATTCCCGAGAAAAATTCCAAAATAGTTAAAACCCCTTTCTATATAGAGCTAAAACTCAAAAAATTTTCCTCTTATAATTCATGCGAAGTCTTAATTATTAGGTATGGTACGTTGCTTATATAGCTTTATTCTTGGAAGCACACTCTTTTCGCATGGTCGGGGGCGAGATAGGGCCCACCGGAGGCTGCCAGTCAAACCAGTGCTTGTTTGTTCAACCCCCCCCCCGAAATTTCAACGTCAATTTTTTGCTTATTGTTTTTCCTTAAATATTCGTCTTAAAATGCATAAAACCCCTACTCTAAGGGTTGAAAATTTTTTTGGGGGGGAGAACCCCAACCCCCTTTAAATCTATTATTACAGTCGTTCCTTGAAAATTTTGGAACTTATAAGGAGTTGTCCTCTTCGGGTTGCTTTAACCCCCCCCCATAAGAATAGTGAGAAAGAGGGGAAGTGGGAACTCGGGGGAGGAAAAAAGGGAAAAGTGACTCCAAAACGAGTTATAATCCAGTTTTTAGGGTGAAACTTCCAGAAATTTTCAGGGGGAGGACCCTCAGACCCCCCTTTGGAACTCTTTAATTTACAAATTTTTTGTAAAAAGTTAGTCAAAATGCAAAAATCCAACAAAAATGGAAATTAAATTCTTGAAAATGGATGTCCGAAATCCGGAATAGGTGTACCAAAACGAGTTGAAAATCTGCTTTTTAGACTTAAATTTCCAAAAATTTTCTGGGGGTGGACCCCCAGACCCCCTCTTTAGGACATTCTAAAAAAATTTAAACATTTATAGAGAAGTATCGTATTTTTCTAAATGGCCCCCTCCGAAAATTTGGTCTGGATCCGCCCCTGAGCTCTATACTCTGTGTTTACAACTACATAATGCGTTAAACATTATTACTACTTCCATATATATTAACATTCCTCTCAAATTTAACTTTAGTAATTTTTACTTCTCTCGTAAATCTCAGCACTTTACTAACATTCGAAGAGAACCCATTTACAAAACAACCTTCCTCTGATTAACTGCATCACTCACAATGACGCATAATAGAGTACGACTAAAACACAGAACCCGGCAGGGAATCCCCAACTCCCGTCGATCGGGAATGGAGGTTATCTCCCCAGGACAGCGATCTCGCTTCCCCCGTCCTTCGTCGCGAAAGAGAAAGAGGTCAGAGACACCGGGGGAACCCTTTCCACCATCGTCGGCATACAGCGCCACCTATCGGCGATGTCTCACTGTGCCAGTGGTTTGTCGGAAGCAGATGGAATGGTTTTTTTCTTTTTTGGAGACAGCGTTTTTTGTCGTATGACGGAAGGTAGTTTAGGAGCGCGGAAGTGGAAAGGGAAAATATTTTGGGTTTTGGGATAGGTGTGTTTCGCGAGAAATTCACCGAGCGTTGGGGAGTGTATTCGTTGCTGTTTTTTGTTTCAGTCTGTGGATTTGTGAGGCTTGGGTGTATCCACTGAGCTAAACCTGGAGTGCAATCCAAGCGTGCCAAAATTAAAATGTATCATTACGCCCAGTGAGCAAAGGAGTTCTCCTATAACTTGCATGTTAACATAATCTTACCTAACACGTTTATTTATTTGATGAAATGAAATGTAAAAGCTATGAAACGATAGATTTACAAAATCTCTTTTGAAAAACGATGAAAAAACAGAGTTAAAAAGTATTAGTTTTTATAGAGCTATTTTCAGCTTACCTTGTTTTAGCTTTCTCCTATGAGCAGCTAATCACTAGCAAAAAACGGCAATATTTTCATAATATTTAAGTATTGGAAGTTTGCGCTCCAGGTTTACATATAGCTCAGTGTGTGTATCAGGAGTAAGGATTTGAGTGGAAAAATGTTTTTGGAAGAACATCTTTTTGTTTTGGATGTTTTTTATGGATTTGCATTGTTAGAGAGCAATCAGAGATACACTCTAGTCTAGGGGGAGACAGTTAATGTGTAAGAAAGAATAGGATGATGAAAGAGAAGGAAAAGGTAGAAGAGAAAGAGAGTATGAGATAAAAGTAAATAGAATGGACATTAGGGTGGAGCGAAAAACACGAATTTCGGAAATTGAAAACGCCTATGGTGGGAATAGCTGTGGACAACCATGCCTATTAATAATCCAAAATATGAGCTCAATCAATTAATATCTTCAGATGCCCCTTTCACTTTGAAATTTCGAAATTTTGCCAATTTTTTCATATAAATAACAATAACGCATCCATAAAAAATTAATTCCCCCTCTTACGAGGCATGGGAGATGAAATGAACTTCCCTGAATGTATAAAAAAAAGTCTCAGCCTTGAAATAAATTTTTGAGTTTAAAATTTGGCCTCTTTTTTAAAGCATCTAACGCGCGCGACCACGCTTCTGAATGGACCTCCCAATGTAATCCTCGCAAGTGCGGGCGGTGGTACACGGGCGCTCCCCTTTCATCTCGTTGTTCACAACTTAGAGGTGTCTGGATCTCTTTAGATGCACGCCCCTTTTTTGGTAAATATCTAGTAATAGATTCATATCAATGCAAGCGCTTCATCGGAGTAGTCGGATACTTTGTTCTAATCGATTCGCATTTGTTTTTGGTCCGTATTTTCTTACTTAGTTTTACATACTTTTGTTCTTTTTTTGTAGAATTGTAATGTGAGTTAAGTGTTGTTTTGATTTTGTGTGAAAAAGTCGAAATGCCTCGGACGCGATCTGTAGATGTGTATCCCGTGTTTGGAATGGCTGAAACGTTGAAGCCTAATATGATTCCATCTTATGCAGATGCAATGAGGTATTACCTCTATTTGCAAAAAAATTGTAAAAAAAATCTAGCATTGCTGAAATAATTTCAAATTTAATTAAAGAGCTTAAAGGGTTATGGGAAAAAAGTTCAATTCCAACTGTAACAAATCTACAAATTATATATATGATAAAAAATACTATATGAGGTATAGAAATATTAACAGAAAACTTAAAAATACAGGAAAACTGGATTTCTCAAAAAAGTTGTATCTTTCAGGGAATCAGCTGAAAAAAAATTGTTTGATATTTGTATTTGCAAATGTAAAGATTTTTCGAAATGTGTTTGTAAAACAAAAGTTTCTCTTGCTGAAAGGTCCTTCTTAACCGATCAAAGAACGGTTAGGAAAATGGTCATATGAAATATAGGTATTAAAACAACTAAAATGCTCGTAAAACGATTTGATAGAAAAGGAAGGGAAGCCAAAAGTCAAGAAACTCTATTCAAAGTTTCTGAAAGCGAAAAATTAAAAATACAACCTTCTTTTACTATGGGAGCCAATATTTTAAGTTCTAATTTATCAGATGACATGACAAACAGTAGTAGTGATATTGATTTACCATCTACATCTCAAATGAGAACTAACCTCCCTAGTGTAGCGCAGGCCTGCGACAGAACTGGTGTTTCAGACAGATCTGCGGCAATTTTGATTAATGCTGCTCTAAAAGATGTGGGAATGATTTCCCATATGAAGAAATGCTTACTATGCCCATCCAGAAAATATTCTTTTGGCAATGTTGGCGGATGATCGAAAACACGTAAGAGAATTGGGACTTAAACGAATTTTAAAATTGAGGCAAGAAAATGAAGCTCCAAATAATATTAGAGAGTTTAGAACACCCAAGTTAAACTTTGAGGCAGATGATTATATAAATCTGATTGATTGGCAATCAGACTACATCACTGAACCACCACTTACTATCTCTTTCAAATGATGAGATTCAGTCATTAGTTCTAGACTTTCCAAGAATAGTGATCTTTTTAACTTTCCATGCCATTCCCAAGCTGTGTTAAGATAGTTACTGAAGCATCAGGTGCAGTCTGTGGAACAGAGGCACGGGATGGGTTTATGTGAGAATTGCATCCAGAGTTTCTTTGCCAAG
Organism: Tetragnatha versicolor; assembly: GCA_024610705.1. Lineage (NCBI taxonomy): Eukaryota > Metazoa > Arthropoda > Arachnida > Araneae > Tetragnathidae > Tetragnatha > Tetragnatha versicolor. The sequence continues at coordinate 46,825,091 of JANDEH010000008.1, forward strand.
GTTTGAAACGAAAAGCCAATATAAACCACTTTTAAACAAGTGACTTAAATTTTTGGAGGGGTAAACACAGTTAAATTTTATTTTTAATGGGAGGGATGTGGGGGGATGGAACTCGATATGCAGCCACCTCCTCGTGTTGAGTTCTGGGTTGTTTTCATAATGAAAACAAGCGAAGAGCTGCAAGGGAAGTGCGCGCATTCCACGAGGTACGCTTTGGGAGGTCCGTCCGAAAGCGTGGAGGCGCGCGTTAGATGCTTTAAAAAGAGGCCAAATTTTAAACTCAAAAATTTATTTCAAGGCTGAAACTTTTTTCATACATTCAGGGAAGTTCATTTCATCTCCCATGCCTCGTAATAGGGCAAATTAATTTTTTATGGATGCGTTATTGTTATTTATATGAAAAAATTGACAAAATTTCGAAATTTCAAAGTGAAAGGGGCATCTGAAGATATTAATTGATTGAGCTCATATTTTGGATTATTAATAGGCATGGTTGTCCACAGCTATTCCCACCATAGGCGTTTTCAATTTCCGAAATTCGTGTTTTTCGCTCCACCCTAATGGACATGTAAAGGTAGACATGGGGAGATAAATGTAATTGAGGAAGGATATATAATGGTAAAGAGGAAAGATTGATGAGTATTATAAGAAATAGAGATAATGTAGAGAAAAGGAAGACTTAATTGTAACGAAAAAAATTTAGATAGAGAATAAGATAGAAAGAAAAGATAAAGGTTAGGCAAATAAGAAAAGAGATGTAAAGTGTGAAAAGCCTAAGTAAATATTGTAAAGTTACGTATAAAAACTGTAAGTACATAAGGATAAAAGATATAAACTGAGAAAATATATGACTGTACTAGCTGTTATACCCGGCCTTGCACGGGTGGGGTGTATAAATTTATTTTTTAAAATATTTCTTAAAATACATTTATAATTTTGTAAATTAGCAATATTACAAATCATCCCGGTATCCCAGGCGCCTCTTTCCTATCCCAGTGTTCCCGGTAATCTTATCCCGTTGCCCGGTGATCATGGTAATTTTTCTAATCCCGGCTGCGTTCCCGGTAATTTTCCTATCTCAGTGTTTACAGTAATTTTTATATTCCGGTATTCTGGGTGTCTTTATGGTAAATTTCCTATCCCAGTGTTCTCGGTAATTTTTCCTTCCCGATGTTCTCGCTAATTTTCCAGTCCCGGTGTTCTTGTCACTTTTTACAATTCCGATGTTTCTGATAATGTTTATTAATATCTTGGTGCCTTTATAAAATAACAAATTTGAAACCGTAGTAAAAAGTCTAGTGAACAAATTAAGAAATTTAAAACCAGTGTTTAAAACTAAAATAAAAGATCTAGTAAATGAAAAAGTCTAGTGATCTGTGTCTCATTTGAAACAATGTTTTATTTTTAACTCGTTGTATGACTGGTAAAACAGGTTTTCAAACACGGAAAAATAAGTGAAAAAAAGCAGGAAAAACGGGAAAAAAAGAATGAAGGACTGATTTTCTCTTTATAAATTATAGCCTATGTGTTATTCTGATGTATAAGCTACATTATGGTAAAATTTCATTAAAATCCATTCAGTAGTTTTTGCGTGAAAGAGTAACAAACATCCGGACAAACAATCACAATTATAATAGTAGTAGGATGGACGGTGTCAACCGGAAGTAACTTACCGATGGAAACCCCGATAGCTTTGTTGAAATGCAGGTTTATATCTCCATCTTAAGGTGACATCTTGCCTCACTGATAAATTTTATTTTAAAACATCTTAAATTTACAACGAATTTTAAGACAAGAAAACATAAATTTATATTTATTAAATAATAAAAAGTTATCATAAAATTCAAATTACTAATTCGAAATATTATTTACTTTTATTTAAAATTTTAAATGATCTGGTCAACTAGTAATCGGAGTTTTCAGCTTAAAGCGGAAGTTAAACGGCGAGGTGTGACTAGTGACCGGTTGACACCGTCCATATAGAAAAGGATCAGAAAAAGTTAGATGGTTGTAATAAAGAAAAGAAAGATGATGGTAGACAAAGAAGAAAGGTAAAGGTAATTCAAGAACTGGAAATGTGGATAGAATTAGAAGAATGTCGGCTAAAAATAAACTGGTCTTATTAATATTAGTCAGTCAATAGCCTTAACGAAGTAGAAGCCTCAAATGTTCACAGACACGTTGACGGTTATCCTTCATAACCCTATTTGAAATGAAGCCGACAGTGGTTACTCGCTCACCAATTCTTTGAAATCGAAACCCATCCGGGATCAACGCCAAATGTGGAATTTATACCACCAACCTCACAAAACGAACAAAAAAAAGTTCCTTTTCAAACCGAGCACCACCCTGTGTCTTCTTCAAAAAATGACCGTAGAACATTTGCATTCTCTTTGTCGCTATGATGTGGTATGTGGAACAGCGTGAGCAAAAAAATCGTTCTTCTATCCACCCCTTTGTTCCCCTGAGGAACTGTTCTTGGGAAGAGAACAAGACACGGCTGTCGTCTGTCACGATCTGGAGGACAGTCCAATTTCGTTTCGAACGTTCGGGAGGGGGTCAGGGTCTTCAGGTTGGTGACTCGAAGAAGGGTTGTGGGATCGTTACCAAGAGTTTTGGGATTTGTTGCCCTTGCTCCGGAGTTGGCTGCCTATTTTCTAATCAATCTAATCCCACGTGGTAAGGTTTGGGAGAAAGTCCTGATTGGTTTGTTTGGACGATGTCGTTCCTCTATTTGTTGGAATTGCCAGTCATACTGATTGATTCTTAAGTGGGGGTGGATCCTGCTTCAAGTTAACCATGGGTGAAAGTTTTTGAGTCTAGCGATGGAAATCTGGACCACAAATATCTTGGGGTGTTTTTATCAAAGGTTTTTTTATTTATTCTTTATCCTCAGGATTTTTTTGTAAAATTTCGTTATTTATCGCATTTAAAACCCCCAATGTATTTTGGACGCCAAATATTTAATATCACCAAATTTTTTTAATGTTGTCTTCAATGCAATGTTTGTCTGTAACCCTTTCAATACGGCAAAAAATCACTTTAGTGTGCTGCATTACAGTGCGGGACTAGCTATTTCTCCTCCAAGTGATTATTACGATGAAATAATTTCGCTGTCCGAGGGTCTAAAAATGCATAAACAATCCCATAACGACTTTTCAACAACAACAATGATGCTACAATCTTTATTGATGATACATCAAAATGTCCCACCGAATTGAAAGGGTTAAAGAGTTTGTATGCAATTTTTAATGACTTTTCTTATCTTTTTTGTTAGAAACAACTAGGATATCTTTAGCGAGGTAGATAATGTATTTTGTTAAGGAAAATCCTCGATTACTTTAATAATCCTACTTTAGAATTTTAAAAAATCGAAAAGAGAAAAACAAATGCAGCATCGATAAAATCTCGCTCTAATGATTGAGATACTTACTACAACAATACACAAATCTTTCCCATCATCAGTACCTCTTCGTTTATCTTAATGCTATGCCAACCCGCCATAACAAGTCTGGTATTAATACTCAAACTATTCGTGGTCAACACAATACAAGCCATAAGCATTTCGGTATCCTATTTGTCACGCAATGCTCAAAGGAATCGTCACTGCTTTCATTCACTCAACATTCAGTTCCTGTTCTATCCAAAACCCAATTACGAACAATACAGAACAAAAAATTCTGCTAAAACGGAGGAATAAAGCGACATGCGATCAAGATTCAAAAAAATGTCGCTAGCAATTTTCTTCTAGGAGAATGTCACGAACCGAAGGAATTTTTCGCAATTGAGAAAAAGAATCTTCATCTAAACACGCACTTCGATGAAATCAAGGGTTATTTATACCTAAAATAATTTCTGTTCTCTTTTGATTGTTGTTTTGTGATTGCCGAGGCGTTTATTAGAAATCTTGGAGTTAGGCTTAATATGTTTCTTGAATTGTTCATCATGAGAAACGAGTAGGTATACCGTCACCAGCTCTGATGTAACTTTTGGCAGTTATTCTTGGGTAGCATAAGAGATTGCTGAAATCTCTTAATAGATGAGGTAATTTGTTTTTTTTACAATGTAGAATGCGATGTTTTGGTATTTAAAAGAGGATTCACGGGATTTTCTTTTGCAATTGTTTTTGGTTTTCTGCAATGGGGAAATTATGTCGTGCCATAAAATACGTTGTCAAATACCTCTAAAACTTTAAAAATGTTCCTTATCACATATTTTTGGATGAAATAGTTATCAACATAGAATAAGGGTACCCTCTTAAAACGAGTTTCAAAACTGAGTTAAAATTATTCAAATCTGAGTATGGCACACACTCAAACTGGCTCTGATTCAAATTTATTCGAATTTGAAAACATGCATATACTCATTTCTGGAAATGTACAGATACTCAAAAATAAAACACCTTGAGCTTATTTGGAGTTATTGCAAGACATTCTCATGAATCGGAGTGCGACCATTGTCACTATGACGTGCAAAATAATTTTATGAATTAGGTGTGAACCCTTGTTGTGTCCTAACAAGGACGAAACCGGTCCATGGCTGGACGTGACGCTTGAGAGTTGGGAGTTTACACTTATTGTCCTCTAACCAGCGATAATGGCGAAATAATCTTTTTATTTAATGTAACTGATCATTTAGTCTCTATAGGACTTTCCTTTTATTTGCATTAAGCATGCAGTTGGGTGAAGGAGAAATGGACATTGCAGCAGGGATTCACAAAGTGGTCGATAGATCTTCAAGGGTCTTCAAAGGGGATATAATACGGATAAAAGGGTATATTGGCTTATAAAGATCATGTTAGGTTGTATGTAAACCAACCGTTTTTTACATTCATTGCCTTATTGTGATTCTGTGCCCAATTGATTTTAAAGATAAGTTGCTACTCTTAAACTTTATTTTTAAAAGAATGGTCAGCTACATTACAGTAACACTGGGGGGGTCAATGGCAAAGGTAAATTTGCATAAAAGGCCGATGCTAAGAAAATTTTTTAAAACCCTGACGTAAAACCTCGATAAACCCATAAGTGGTCAGACCTCAAAAGATATGAAAATCACAACGTCAGCAAAACACGCACACCCCAATAATTAACATCAAGGTTTGTTGAACTTAAAAATAACCCAAAACATCCTAAAATTACGCTTCTCCTCATAAAAACCCTTTCGAGTTATAAATAATTAACGACTTGCAACTTTTCTCCCGTCATTGAATGCTTGCCTATCTCTCGCTTTTCAAAAACGGTTTTCCGTGACTTTGTGACGTCGAAAACGTCACTAGTCTTTCCAAGAGAGGGTGAAACACAGAGCAGAGGTGCCAAAGGCGGGAGAACATCACAAGGCTCATTAGAGAAATTGGCAGGAAGAGGCATGTGCTTAGTGTTTTACGAGGATTTGTTAGCAGAGAGCGGTATTCATCGAAACTACGTAGGAATCGACGTAACTAGATATTGCGTTATTTCCATTTGTTGTGTTAGTTTCAACAGGTTGATTTCACTTATTTGTGGATTCGTCAGCGAACAATTTAAATTTAAAAAGTAATGCAACTAATCGCTATTTTACTTTCAACGAAATACTAGTTTTATACTCTATTCATTTAGAATTGGCGCTTGAGAAACAGTGCTTTCCCCCACGCTAGAAGCGTAACCATAGTAACACTCTTCGCGCAGCCTATACTGTCTGTCTACCACAAGAAGAGCTCTGGCTGTGTCTAGTTCACATGAGCTCTGGTATGGTGTCGAATGATAAATCGTAAATTTCGAGATCACGATCATGAAAAATCATAAATTTGTATTTTTATGACTTAGGTAAATGACTAAAAATGTTCTTAGATCATAAAAAAATCTTAAAAAAAAAGCCTTATGACCGCTTATGTGGACTAGCAACTGCCAGAGCTCTTCTTGTGATAGACAGACAGTAGTAAGCCTTCTTCGTCACTTTGACGAGGATAGTTGCTATGGTTACCGATAGGTGGTGTGGGAAGGAAATATTTTCAAGCGCCAGTTCAAAATGAACAGAGTATAGTTTTTTAGCTTTTTGTACGCGTATGAGATTTTCAGGCTTAAAACTAGACTCATTTACACTGATTGCCTTTCGGTGTTCATCTTGAATGATCCTCTCCAACGAATCAGTGAATCTTGAAGGAAATCGGAAGAGTGAAACGCGACAATTTAAAGGCTCATTCACGTTGTTTCACTTTTAATGTTCAACCTCACTGAATCACTGCTGTGAATCGCTAATTGGGGTTGCAATTGAAGGAGTAAGGTTGGGCGAAGCCAGGTTCTACGTAGGGGATGGCAAGCAAAGTCGACTTTTTTATGTTTGTGGAGATCACTTTTAAAGAGTGAGAGAGGGCTATAGCTATTGTTTCGAGAGGGGTTTTTGACCTTTAATGAAATTAATGTAAAAGTTTTGTGGGTAGCGTGTGGAAACAAAGATGGTTTTTGTTTTTGAGGTAAAAGTTTTTGTAATTTTACCCTAAAAAGTAGTTTTGTGACTCCTTTTTGGACATAGGGGAACATTTTAGGTTGCACTCGAGGTGTATCACTTTGTGTATTCATTTGGGTGGAATCATCCAAAGTGAAATGTGTGAATTGGCGTTTCACTCTTTACTCCTTCACTTTTCTATATGGAAACTAGTATTCAAAGGAATGAATCACTCGTGATGAACATTGAGAGTGGAACAGTGTGAATGAGCCTAAAGGATCACTTCTTATTTTCACTTTTACTCCTTATAAATTCACTACCATGAATAGTTTGCATAGAAGAGTGAAGGAGTAAAGAGTGAAACGCCAATTCACACAATTTTTTTAACTCTGGATGATCCTTCAAAATGAACACAAAAAAGTTGGTAAGTCTGAATGAGTATTTATGGAAACTAGCGATTCACAGGAGTGATTCAATCAGGATGAACAGTGAAACAGTGAGAAGGAGCCTCCTAAAGTATCCCTTTTTACTTTCACTTTTACTCCATAGTAATTCACTACTCTGAATAGCATAGTTTTTTTGCATAGAAGAGTGAAGGAGTAAAGAGTGAAACGCCAATATTCACACATTTTTTAACTCTGGATGATCCTTCAAAATGAACACAAAAAAGTTGGTAAGTCTGAATGAGTATTTATGGAAACTAGCGATTCACAGGAGTGATTCAATCAGGATGAACAGTGTAACAGCGTGAAGGACCCTTCACACTTGTCACTTAATATGATCCCTCCAAAATGAAGATGGAAAGGAAAAAGTCGAAACGAGCTTCCCACACTGTAGCGACAAGTGTCGTTGGAGCGATTAAGATCCTTATCAAGCGGAGGGGAGAATAAGGGTCAGCGCAAACTTTTATGGTACCAACGACGAGGATCCTTCGGGCAGTGGATATCTCCCCAATCTCTTTGTGTGGTTAGGTGAGGTCAATTAGCGAACTAAAGAGTTCCTCTCCTAGACAGCGATTGCCCATCTCCCCTGAATGCCTGATGGATCGTCGTCGTTGGCATCATAAAAGTTTGCGCTGTTCCTAAAGATAGGACTCGAGGGGAGATGAACTAGACCAGCGTTTCTCAACCAGGGTTCCGTGAAGCATTTTTAAGGGTTCTGCAAGCAATATGAGCACTCCATGACAGGGTTCCCACTCAATTTTGGAAATTAAATGCCCTGACTTTTCCAGATTCATTTTGAAGTTTTTCCATTTAAAAAACTAGCAATCTACGGCATTGTTTGGATATTTCTTGCTTTTTCTCTCTCAAACATATATTCACAACATTATTCCCTATCCAGATCCTAAAAGGAGATGCAGAAATTGATAA